>CM076579.1:959467186-960852186 GCA_034641835.2 Pinus albicaulis
GCTTCACCATCTCCCTGTCCCTTCCACCTTTGGATCGCCCCTCCACAGATCTACGGCTAACATTCATCCCGCTAGGTGTCCCTTGTCAGCACTTTAACGCGCGGGGGAATGGTGGTATTGAAATAGTCCACTGGCCACGCGTCCATCGCCCAATGGAATCGTTGCCCTCGCATTAAAAACCACCTTTGCCAATAAGCGGTGCGGGGACTAATCGCTTACCGCCCGGCCCCCCTGCCCCACGTCAGCGCGTACTAAAGTGATGTCACTCCTCGAAAAACTAAAACCCCTCTTTTGACTTTGGAAATAAAACAAAATTTCGTGTTTTTATGTCATTTTCACCATTTGAACGCGGCTGTGCTTTCTGCTACGAATTTCAAATTTCCACTGAAATCCACTGTTCTATTCAATTTCGCTCCAGAATTCCGCCAGACCTGTGTTCAAGCATCCTCCTGCTACCGCCTGATACCTGTTAAAAGCCAGCTTTCCTCTAAGAACAGGTATTTATCCTATAGCGCTTCGAACTTCAAAAGAAAGTTTGTTTTCCTTGTTTTCCACTGGATTAGTGATTAAATCTTATCACTGAGATTATTCTCTAAGGTTTAAAACTGTGAATTGTTCCCCTGAACCTGCAATTGTGCCAATTTCCCTCATTAAAACTGAAAACACGACATTTCTGTGAAGAAAACCCAGAAACTGCCATTTTGAACACACAAGAACCAAAATGGGAGTTCCTGTAGCCTTGAATGATGCTCCATTTTGAACCTGGTTAAAACCTCACTCCCTTGTCCATTGGGGAATTGCTTGAAAAATCTACTTAGTTGTCCCCTGAAGAGGTGACCAGAAGATCACATCCTTGGATAAACAGTCTTAATACTAGTCATAAGATTTGTTTACTCCAATATTGTTATCAAATCTATTCAAACAGAGGTTAGAAAGCATAACAACTAAAGAGTATCAATGGTTAAAGTGTATCAGGTAAAAGTCAGTGACAGTTAAAATGAAGTTACAGAGCAGTCAAAGGTAAACAGTAAAAGTAAATACAGAAGACAGTAAAATGGTAAAAAGAGATGAGAATACTTTCACCAATAGTGAAGTTTGTCTAAAGTGAAAGTAAAACAGTCAAAAGAGCAAGAAAGTAAAAAGATGAAAAACATAACAAGAAGGAACATTTTTGCAGAAATTGCATGTTTTAGTCATTGTTTTGCAGAAAATATTGTGACCAATAAAAGATGAATTTTGAAAAACTGAAGGAGGTTTATGTTCTCAAGAGGGCCATCTACAAAAACCTCTCTCACTTTTCTAACAGCCATTATGGTTTTGGAAATATTAAACAATGTTGGAAAGCACTTTTTGCAGAAAATTCCAGTTTAAGTCATCATTTTGCAGAGAGGATTGTGACCAATAAAAAATACTTCATACAAAAATAAAGGAGGTTTTTGTTCCTAAGAGACCCATCTACAAAAACCTATCTCATTTTTTTCACAGTGGTTTTATAATGAGAGATACATGCGCATCTTTACAGGCCATTTTTCAGACTCTGTAAAACTCTGTTTTACACATATTTTTTACAGAGAATATTATGCACAGCTGGAGAGGAATTTTAGGAAAGTGAAAGAGGTTTATCTCACCAACATAGTTATCCACAATAACCTCTTTCACTTTTTACATATCTATTATGGATTGAGAAATACGAAGATATCATTGGACCCCAAGTTTGCAGAATTGTTGGAGCAGATTGCACAAAGAAAGGAAGCAGTTAGTGACTTGGATGCCTCATCATCAAATAAGATTTGGATCAAATTCGAATTCTCCTCTTTGTCATCACTTATCCATCAAAAATAGTGCCAAATAGTTTGAGTGTCCTTTACTTTAGTTCTATTTGTGTAAATAGTTGGAGAGATTTGTGAACCAATTTTGATATTTGTTTCAAGATATTTTAGTTTAGAATTTGTATAAATACTCCACTCTTGGAAGCATTTGGGGTGGATCCTATTACTCTGCTGTAACATTGAGATTTTTGGAATAAAATAATTTTGGAGAAATTTATTCGTGGCTTACTGGATGACGATTTGAAGTACAGGACTTTTTGCAGGATTCATGTGTTGGACTGCAGTTCAATAAGTATTTCTACCCTTTGTCTTAAGTTTTTTATCAGTTTATAATATCATTATGTCCATTTCTGAATAATTTACATAAAGGATTGAATCAGAATTTACTTAATTGTACTATGATTTCAGATGTGATTGTTCTTAATGTTTTCCTCTGAATTAGTTATAAGCATGAATTCTTAAATGCTCTTGCTTTGCTAATTTAAACATTGTTGATTACTATAATAAAGAATTCTTCATTGCTCTTTTTTGAACATGGTGAAAGATTCTTAGCTGTCTTTCATCCCTTCAAAATCATCCCATCCACTTTAAATTCTAAGGATTGTTCTCTGTCTAGCTATCTTGCCCTGTAAAGCCATCTTGTGCGTAGAATAGAAATCCAGTAAAGCCATCCTTTGACTCCATAGCCCAATGGACTGAAAGCCCTTAACCTTGCCCTTAGTTTGTGGATTCCACCATTTTCCCAAAAAAAACTCTTGAATCTATAACTAGCCTAAAACCTTCCAAGAACAAAGATAAATCATAAAGAGAGAGCCCTCTCTGGATGCAGATTGGCTAGATTCTGCATCTAAAGGTTGGTTTGTGGTTACCTCGGGTATACTTTCCTCTTACACAACTTCTAGGAAAACCTGAGTGATAACATAGTGGCGACCATACTGGGGACCTGAATCATTTTTATTTGTTAATATTGTTCACTTATAAGCTATAGAAAGAGTCTGAAGATCAGCCAGGAAGCCTTTGAAATTGCTTTTGCTCTGCAATTGCAAAAGTAAATAAATGATGCTTCAGTCTATCTCTGATTTAGCTTATATACTGAACCTTAGTTTCAAAACATTCAATCAGACTCTCTAGTTCAATAAATCTTTGAGAAAATTTTAATTAAAAATCTTAAATTTCTTGAAGAGTTTGTAGAAGTTGTTTTGAAAATTCACAAAAAATTTGGTTTCCTGAAGAACTAACTTTTTCTTCAGAATTGTTTTACAGGTTTAGATTTGATCTATGATGGTGGACAGGGATCAGACACACAAAGGTTAAAATCATCCACGTGGCGACTCCAAATCCATTTCACAATCAAGACTCCACTGGAGGAATGAACCTAGAAGAACAATATGGAAAGATCAGGCTTTCAACTTGGATCTTAATCCAATACATTATGTTCTTTCACGTTAAGAATGGTTTTCAATATGTATTGTATTTTATATAAGGATCTAACTTGGTTTTACAGATATCGTGGCTTTTCATTATGGTTGATTTTCAAGATGATCCAAGAATAAAACGAAGATATGCCCCTATGAGCAGAGATCACATACATGGATTTCCACACAAACTACCGAAGGTAAATTGGGGTGAAAATCTGCCCATGTTTCAAGATGAGAATATTGATGATCCTTTACTACATCTCATTAAATTTCATATACACTCATCAAGATTGAAAGGTGATTGGCATGAGGATTTCCTCATGAAGATATTCATGGGAACCTTAGAAGGAAAAGCAAGGGAATGGTACGAAGCTCTTAAACCTGCAAGTTTGTTTTCTCTAAAAGATTTTCATAAGGTATTTTATGAGCATTACAAAGAAAATTTTCCATCTTTATCATTAGCTGAAAATTGTTGTGATCAAGCTGAAGATCTTATAAATTACCTTAAAAATGTTGATGAAGATTTTGGAAATTGGTCTCCTGAAGATTTATTAGAAGAAGTCCAAAACTTTCATTCTCAAGTTAAATGTCATAATAATCAAGAGGAGTTAAACAAAGATGAAATAAGTCAGGAGATAAATCAAGATCCACAAAACCCCTCTGTATTAACAAATGATGTTTCATTTAATGTTTTGAATGGAGTTAAAGACAATAATCAACCTCATGATCAACTTTTATATAAGGGAAAAAACAATTGTCATTTCAATCTAAGAATTCATAGATTCCCACCCCCCCTCACCGAAGAAGAAATCAATTTACTTATAAACATGCAACCATCCTCAAAATATTTACATAATGAAGAAATTGTTTCTACTTCTTCTAATGTTGATGAATGTACAAAGTTTTTTATCCATGAAGGGACAGAAGAGCAAATTGATGCTCATGTTATTCTACCTTCCCAAAAAGGCCCATTGCTTGATATCACGCCTATTGAACAAAGCAATGATTTTCAAACAGAATGCAACCAATCTAATCAAGATATATTGGGATTGTTGGAAGAGAAATATGCTGATCCAATGTTTATAATTAATGACATTCCTTATTTTGAAGATTTGCCTAAATATGATCATTATGATGATAATTATGATAATTTCACAAAACAATCACTAGCTATTTTGAGGGATGAGATATTAGAACTTCAGCTTGATGAGGATTTTCTAAGAGCTTTCTTTCTTGTCTTAAAATCAAGAAAACGTTCTCCTCAAGTTAAAAAATGGATTCTTGATATAATTTCTGAAAATTATGAAAATGAAATCAAGCTTTTGCATTCTCAAATTCAGTCATACAATTTCCGAAATCCTAAAGAATTCTTTGAAAATCTTCCTTCTCCAAAGCAAGAGGAAATTGTACTATCTTTTGACTTGCATATTGAAGATGATTATTCTTTCAAACAAAAGACTGAAGAAATAAGTTCATGGTCCAATATTCATAATTCAATTGAACAATTAGTCATTGAAGGCCTAGAAGTAAATAACATACATCATGCTTTTATTGATCTTATATCAGATTATATGGAGAATATTTTGAGCCCAAATCTGCAAACATGTTTTCTCTATAAGGATCAAATACATCAAAAGTGGCCTTTACACATCATATCATTAATTATAAAGGCACATGATCATAACATACTTCCAATTTTGATCACAAGCAATCAAGTTATCCATTTATTTTTACAGCTACTTGATTGGCTTCATTGGCATTTTTGTATTACCTGATTCAAGAAGATTTTTAGTAGATTAAAGTAGGTAAATGAGTGCTAATAAGCTCAGAATTTTGAGCCTTTTTTTTAGTTTTTCAATTTTCAGCTAGTTTTTCATTAAGTTGGTTTGAAATTTTTTGTGTGTTGTTTTAGTTTTAGATCAGATTTCAGGTTGCAGAAAAAGGACTATATTCAATTCAAGATTTTCAACCACAACAAATTCATGTTTGGGATTGGAACAAGGCAGAAAATTCCTAACTGGGCAACAAAGTTTTAAGTTTTGAGTGGATAGTAACTTACTGGAGTTGAAGCCTGAAGTGAAGGCCCTAAGCTTCAGAAGTTTTACTATCATATATACAATAAAGCTACCAGAAGAAGGAGATTACATGGTTTAGTTTGAAGACATTTTGAGGCAACTGACCTGCTGTTCTTGACTTTTCACAAGGAAAAGCCATCCCCAAGTGGAGCCGGTGTTAGACTCCTATACCAATAGGTGTCATTTTTCATGATTGTCTTGATTGAACTATGGAATATGTTCAAACCTTTTTCTTGAGCAAAGGTGTTCCATATTCTTGAAAAACTAAAAAATCAAATAATTTAAAAAATGTAAAGAGGGTATACCCTAAAAGAAAAATCAAAGGGTAAAAAGAATAAAAATGGCCAAAAAATAAAAGAAATGAACCCCATCAAAAAGAAAGGCCAAGGAAAGTGTGCAAGTCTAAATGCCACTACTATTTTATTTTTGTAATAAAGCAATTGTGTGCAGCTTGTCAAACTTTTGCCACAATTTATGAAGAGTCAAACTGTTTAAACTTGACTCATTCATGTTTCAATTTCATGTTGTAGAATAGAGAATAAATATCTGACCAAACAGTTTAATCTTGGCAGATAAGTAGATAGGTAGAGTTAATAAAATGTGCTTGACAGTTTAATCTGAGCCCTTGGATGTAATAAGGATAGAATTAGATAGATTTTCCATGTAAAAAGAAAAAAAAGGTTGATAAGGGTTTGCAAGTCTAAATGCACCCTAATAAAGAAGAGAAAATGGTAGTGTCAAGTAGATAGGGTAGGTAGATGGTGTTGCAAAGTTTCATATGATGAATGATGGTGCTGAATATGTTTAATTTTTTACCTTCATCACAAGTACTCAAGCAGAAAATGCACTGAAGAATTCACAGAAAGCAAAATCAAAATCATTAACTTCCCACATCACTTTTTCCCTAAGTTTTTACTAATTTCCCCAAAGTGCTAAGGTATTTGGAGATCAAAGGGGCTCAAGGCATTTCCTTGACTTTTGGAGGGACCGAACCCTCGGCCTGATGATCAAAAAGACCTAAGTACTTGAAGTTATCCATTATCATTCACTTTCAATCTTTTCCTAAGTAAAATCCCATTTTTCTTAGGAAAATCATGCAAACTTCCATAAAAATCCGTCAAAATAACTTACTATTCTAAGTTTAAGTGTTGAAGATGATATATTGTAATTTACTTCAGAAATTGTCACTTTCTTAGATGTGCAAAGTATTTTGAGTTCCCTTGTCCCTTTGTCATATTAATGTTTAACTCTAGTTATTAAATCCCTAGTGAAAGTGCCTTATCCTAAGTATATAACTCCTTTTATATAAATATCCAAAAAC
This sequence comes from Pinus albicaulis, assembly GCA_034641835.2. NCBI lineage: Eukaryota > Viridiplantae > Streptophyta > Pinopsida > Pinales > Pinaceae > Pinus > Pinus albicaulis. Next base: position 959,473,830 of record CM076579.1, read on the forward strand.
CCCTCTAGTATAAAGTTTAACCAAAGTATTTATTTCCTCGTGCATTTAAATAAAAACCCACTATACAACCCCTTTGGTTAAAATATATCGTTATATAATACTCCCGCCCCTATGGTAAATTAATTATATCGGTTAATTTATCATATAATAAAAAAACATATATGAGAAAAACTTTAAACATATGATATGTATGTTTAACACAAAAATATAAATAAAACCAAAGTTTTAATTCAAACTTAAAAACTTCGGAAAAGCTCCTATGCCACCATGGCACATCCACCTGGCATCCCACCCGACGCTTCAACCACAACCGCGACCCTTATTTCCATTATACAGTGGGATTAATTAATTATCAGAATTAGTTAATAACCAACCTTTTCCACCTATTAGACACCTCCCGGGATGTTTAATAACGTTAATCACGTTTAAAACCCCGCCGGGCCCGCACGATAACGCCCCACCATCTCCCCGTCCCTTCCACCTTTGGATCGCCCCTCCACAGATCTACGGCTAACATTCATCCCGCTAGCTGTCCCTTGTCAGCACTTTAACGCGCGGGGGAATGGTGGTATTGAAATAGTCCACTGGCCACACGTCCATCGCCCAATGGAATCGTTTCCCTCGCATTAAAAACCACCTTTGCCAATAAGCGGTGCGGGGACTAACCGCTTACCGCCCGGCCCCCTTGCCCCACGTCAGCCCGTACTAAAGTGATGTCACTCCTCGAAAAACTAAAACCCCTCTTTTGACTTTGGAAATAAAACAAAATTTCGTGTTTTTATGTCATTTTCACCATTTGAACGCGACTGTGCTTTCTGCTACGAATTTCAAATTTCCACTGAAATCCACTGTTCTATTCAATTTCGCTCCAGAATTCCGCCAGACCTGTGTTCAAGCATCCTCCTGCTACCGCCTGATACCTGTTAAAATCCAGCTTTCCTCTAAGAACAGGTATTTATCCTATAGCGCTTTGAACTTCAAAAGAAAGTCTGTTTTCCTTGTTTTCCACTGGATTAGTGATTAAATCTTATCACTGAGATCATTCTCTAAGGTTTAAAACTGTGAATTGTTCCCCCGAACCTGCAATTGTGCCAATTTCCCTCATTAAAACTGAAAACACGAAATTTCTATGAAGAAAACCCAGAAACTGCCATTTTGAACACACAAGAACCAAAATGGGAGTTCCTGTAGCCTTGAATGATGCTCCATTTTGAACCTGGTTAAAACCTCACTCCCTTGTCCATTGGGGAATTGCTTGAAAAATCTACTCGGTTGTCCCCTGAAGAGGTGATCAAAAGATCACATCCTTGGATAAACAGTCTTAATACTAGTCATAAGATTTTTTTACTCCAATATTTTTATCAAATCTATTCAGACAGAGGTTAGAAAGCATAACAGCTAAAGAGTATCAATGGTTAAAGTGTATCAGGTAAAAGTCAGTGAAAGTTAAAATGAAGTTACAGAGCAGTCAAAGGTAAACAGTAAAAGTAAATACAAAAGACAGTGAAATGGAAAAAAGAGATGAGAATACTTTCACCAATAGTGAATTTTGTCTAAAGTTAAAGTAAAATAGTCAAAAGAGCAAGAAAGTAAAAAGATGAAAAACATAACAAGAAGGAACATTTTTGCAGAAATTGCATGTTTTAGTCATTGTTTTGCAGAACATATTGTGACCAATACAAGATGAATTTTGAAAAACTGAAGGAGGTTTATGTTCTTAAGAGGGCCATCTACAAAAACCTCTCTCACGTTTCTAACAGCCATTATGTTTTTGGAAATATTAAACAATGTTGGAAAACACTTTTTGCAGAAAATTCCAGTTTAAGTCATCATTTTGCAGAGAGTATTGTAGCCAATAAAAAATACTTCATACAAAACTGAAGGAGGTTTTGGTTCCTAAGATACCCATCTACAAAAACCTATCTCAGTTTTTTCACAGTGATTTTATAATGAGAGATACATGCGCATATTTACAGGCCATTTTTCAAACTCTGTAAAACTCTGTTTTACACATATTTTGTACAGAGACTATTATGCATAGATGGAGAGGAATTTTGGGAAACTGAAAGAGGTTTATCTCACAAAAATAGTTATCTACAATAAACTCTTTAAATTTTTACATATCTATTACGGATTGAGAAATAAAAAGATATCATTGGACCCCAATTTTGCAGAATTGTTGGAGCAGAATGCACAAAGAAAGGAAGCAATTAGTGACTTGGATGCCTCATCATCAACTAAGAGTTGGATCAAATTCGAATTCTCCTCTTTGTCATCACCTATCCATACAAAATAGTGCCAAATAGACGCATTATTTTGAGTGTCCTTTAATTAAGTTCTATTTATGTAAAATAGTTGGAGAGATTTGTGAACCAATTTTGATATTTGTTTCAAGATATTTTAGTTTAGAATTTGTATAAATAATCCACTCTTGGAAGCATTTGGGGTGGATCCTATTACTCTGCTGTAACATTGAGATTTTCGGAATAAAAGAATTTTGGAGAAATTTATTCGTGGCTTACTGGATGACGATTTGAAGTACAGGACTTTTTGCAGGATTCATGTGTTGGACTGCAGTTCAATAAGTCTTTCTACCCTTTGTCTTAAGTTTTTTATCAGTTTATAATATCATTATGTCCATTTCTGAATAATTTACACAAAGGATTGAATCAGAATTTACTTAATTGTACTCTGATTTCATATGTGATTGTTCTTAATGTTTTCCTCTGAATTAGTTATAAGCATGAATTCTTAAATGCTCTTGCTTTGCTAATTTAAACATTGTTGATTACTATAATAAAGAATTCTTCATTTCTCTTTGTTTGTAATCATCTCATTTCTCTTTTTGAACATGGTGAAAGATTCTTAGCCGCCTTTCATCCCTTCAAAATCATCCCATCCACTTTAAATTCTAAGGATTGTTCTCTGTCTAGCTATCTTGCCCTGTAAAGCCATCTTGTGCGTAGAATAGAAATCCAGTAAAGCCATCCTTTGACTCCATAGCCCAATGGACTGAAAGCCCTCAACCTTGCCCTTAGTTTGTGGATTCCACCATTTTCCCAAACAAACTCTTGAAACTATAACTAGCCTAAAACCTTCTAAGAACAAAGATAAATTATAAAGAGAGAGCCCTCTCTGGATGCAGATTGGCTAGATTCTGCATCTAAAAGGTTGGTTTGTGGTTACCTCGGGTATACTTTCCTCTTACAAAACTTCTAGGAAAACCTGAGTGATAACACATGGTTCACTGATTGGTTTCCCTAACCATGAATCATGAAATAATCCACTTGCCTACCTGACTAGGTAACCAACTCCCCCCTTTCATAAACATATGCATCCTTTGTTTAATATTATAATATAATATTATAACATTAATTTTTCGTCAAGAAACCTTTACTAGTCGTGGAGTCATCAGCCCCACATACTCTTTTGTCTAGGTACGCTTATAGACATTATGTATTTATTAATATGCTTAAATTAAAATTATTTACCATATAAGGCTTTCTAGTCTCATAGCATAAAAATCACATACACACATTGGCCCCAACACTTAAATACACATACACATGGGAATATTTCCCTAGAAGAAACTCCTGACTCACCAACCTAATTAATTATGTCCCAACTCACCAACCTAATAATCTCATATGTATATGGTGAATACAACATAGGGGTTGAAGGGGATGTTACATCCTCCCCCCTTATTTATGTACTGTCCTTAGTGCATTTATTACATACAATCTAGAACTGCTGCTGCATAGTGACATTCTCCTCCATGCCTTCATCCTCACATTCGGTATGTTGCAGGTCCACTATTCATATTCTACGTCGATGTATTTATTCAAGGACATCCTCAATTCTCTGTGCATGAACAGGATCCAATGATGTTTTTCACACCCAACATTGGTGGGTGTGCAACTCAACACAAATTCCATCATACTTAAAAACTGAGATAACTTTTGAGTGCACATTTTTTCAAATGGCTATCATACAGACTTCCAGCCCATGAATATATCTCCAAAAATGAAATTCTTCCCTTGCGACTCTTTGGGAGCATATAGTATTGGTTCTACTACTTCAAATTTAATTCAAGTGTTTTAGGATAAGGTTGATCCTTTGTCATAGGAAGAAACTCATCCTCATAATTTTGTCTCTACATGAAAACATAGTGCTGGAATACGCAATTCAAGGACATCCTCAATTTCTTATGCACAAACAGGTTCCAAAGATCTTTGTCACACCCCACATTGATGGGTGTGAAACCCAATACAAATTCCATCATACTTAAAAAGAGATAACTTCTGAGTGCACATTTTTGCAAATGGGCTTCATAAAGACTTCCAGCCCCTAAATATATCTCCAAAACTGAAATTATTCCCTTGAAACTATCTAGGAACATATAGTACTAGTTCTGATGCCTCAAATTTAATTCAATGGTTGTAGGATAAGGTCGAGCCTTTTTCATAGGAAGAAACTCATCCTCATAACTTTTGTCTCTACATGAAAACATAATGCTAGAATCCTCAATTCAAGGACATCCTCAATTCCCTGTGTTGGGGTTCCCATGTTTTGGCCAGATTGGAAAGACCAAAAGATGAGACAACAACAGAAACACTTTCAGACCTCAGGATCTAGCCCTCCTGGGTCGAGAGAGGGATCTCTCTATATCAGCAAAAACTTTATGTCTTTGAAAGCTCTTGTGTTGAGATATTAGGCTAGTTATAGGCACAGGGTTTGTTTGTTTGATTTTTGTTTGGTTGTTGGGAATCAGGAAAGAAAGGTCCAATATAATACAAGGTTATATAAAAGGATTCTAGACAAAGACGAGATAACTCAGAGAACGTTTGAGACCATTGGGCAATGGAGTCAGGAAAGGGTTTACTTGCTAATCAATATGCAGGCTTTCAGTTGGGCTAGTCATCTAAAGCATTGGATCTTAAAGATGATAGTGTGACATGAAATGGTAAGAGAGAGGGTGAAAGCAAGGAAACCTCCAAGGTGACCTTTCAAAAATCAGATCGAGGGACAGGGCTTGCCATTGGACAACCTGTGATCCAAAACCTAAAAGGTTAACTCTTCAGACAAGGAACATTAAATATTCAGAACACGAAGGTGGAAACCTGAGATCAAAGAGAGACTTTGCACTCTCAATGATTTGGTATCCAGCTTAAGGGAACTTAGAAAGGTTTGATCAAGTGAAAAGGACTCTAGTGAGGCAGAGACAAAGATCTAAACTCCCAGTATCCCAATTCGTTTAATCAAAGCCTAACAAGAACATCTGAGAACAGTTTCATTAATTCATACATCAGCTAGCAGCATATGTTTTGACCACTACACTGTTTAAATTAGCTTGAAACAATCCTCAGATAACACATACAACAGAGAACATTGAAGGAAAGGAGAGTAGAAACATAGGGTACCTAACAAGGGAAAATCCTATGCCAGATTTCTGATGCGAGACAGTAGAAATGAAATGTAATGAACTACAAGGTAAAAAAAATACAGAGATAGAAAAACATCACTGCTGCTTTAAATCAGGATCCAAATAAATGTGCTTGTCATATTAAAGAGCAACACCAGTCATGTACAACATTTCCAATAGCTTGATATTCAGTCTGAAAACATCTTCCTCAGCCTATCTTACAACTTTACACATAGACTATGACTCAAAATAAAGATCTTGCAATTCTCAGATATCCGATCAACAACCTACAATGAGTTCCTTCATGAATCTTATAGCTAAATCAGAGACAGAGGGGGTAGATGAAAAAGTAAATGTAGCATTAAAACTCAGAAAAAGAAGAAGGCTGAGGCCCATTCTATTTTAAATTTTGGGCATTTTTCTTCAGTACTCTTTGGATGAAAGAGTGGTCTTCATCAAGCCGCGAATTAATCCAGGTATGTTTTTGATGTACTTGTTGTAGTGCTCTGTAGAATTCTGGTGAACTTAACAAAGGCAGATCAATGATTTCAGGTCTACCATACTATGTAACAAATGCTTCTGATAGCATAGGGTTTTTGTCAAGGGGGAAAACTTCTCATGGACATAACGTAAACTCAAATCATATGAGTACTATGTCCTTTCTTAGGAGGAGACATTCTGCTGATGTAAACACCCTGATGATATGGTTTTCTGTGCATTGGACCTTCTATGTGATCCATGATGTCTTCGATATAGTACCTTTCCTTAAATTATTGAATTAAGGCTCACAATATTCGATTACGAGTCTTAAACTCTTCTCTTTCTCACTGATACTCTTTGCCACTCCATGATTGCCTCTGTCAGTGAAATCTGCGCTTTAATGGCTCTGGAAAGGTTTTATAGAGTTTAACCTATTCCTTTAATGAAAGTCATGTCGTAACATCCTTTTAGGCCTTTCTTCATGATTTCGATCTCTGCACATGGTCTTCCCTGTGTTCTTCGCCACTGTAACAGTGACTGTGAACCATGGAGTTTTTCTGCCTGCCTGTAACCCTGCAAAACACGTAAACACGTTAAAAAAACCATGCATGGGAAGGGTGGATGCAGCAGGGACAATGGAAATGCAGTGTAGCCTTATGAAATGGTGGAGCAGTGTAGGGTGATGGCGAAAATGCAGCGAAAAAATGGAGAATGGTCCGGTGAAAGTTGGCGGAATGCAGCAAATTTAATGCAAACAGCGACATTTGGCCTTTTGAATGAAATATAAAGGGGATGGGTGAAACTGCGATGTAAACATGTGGAATGGGTGACGTGGCGGGACCCGGTCAATGGCGGGGTGTGGATTTAATTCGAACTGTCCAATCTCAGGAGGTGATCGACGGTGGAAAATGCATCAGAGGGTGACAGATGGTGGGCTAGGGGTACTGTTTGCCTCGGGTTAACTCCCAAGAATCTTCATGGCACGATCACCATTGGATGGATAGCTTCAGATCGGATAGTGTACACACATATCGCATCGGGTCCACAGTCGAACGTTAACACAAGATGAGGGCGGTTTCCCAATAGTGCTTAGTGCCACGTGTCGGTTGGTGTATGGCATCGCTGCCAAATGAAAAATACAACCTGCCCTCCAAAAGCAGTGCGATGGAAACCACCGGTTTTGAACAGTGCTTTGGTGTGGGGACCACCGGGGTAGGTGAAAAATGGACCGTCGATTTGCGGGTCATATGGACAGTGGATATGTGATCGGAAGGGTGAATGGGGGCGGGGGGGGCATGAATGCTATGGAGTTTGCAGAGACCATCCGATTTGTACATATTGATGGTTAAAATCACTCCCGATATCCAATACGATAAGCGCTTTCCAGTCTAGCACTTGGTTCTAGCGCCCATGTCACATGGGGAAACAGTTTTGGGGGCTGGCCGAAAGGGGCTAGGCCTGATATGTGTTGAAATATGGGTTTTCGGGCCTTTTTAATGTAATTTGAGGCCAAAAGGGGTAACGATAGAGGGAAAAAGGGGAAATCAAACCAAACAAGGGGTGTGTGTAAGATTTAAAGGGCATTTTGTGATAATTTAGAGAAACAAGGGGAGGGAAAAAGAGAGGGAAACAAAGGCTAATTGAGAATGAAATAGGAGGGAAAGGAGGCCTTTGGTCATTCTTCACAAATAGAGAGGCTTTATAATGGGAATCAGCAGAGGGGATTTTATCAATGGATAGAGGCACAAGGCGGCTTCAAGGATGATGCGTTTTCAGAGGAAATGCATTCTTTTAAGGCTCAGAAACCTTTAGCCCCCTGTTTTCTTGTCAAAAATTTATAGGGGGCTAACAGTGGCTCCACATGGGGATGGCTTCTTCTTGAAGGAGTCAAGAATCCAGAAATTATCTTTGGTGTAGGCCTGATGCCTACTGCTTGAGCCATTCTTTCTCTTTCTTGGATCAGCTACCACAAACATGATAGATCAGTAGAAAAATTCTCAAACAATCTACCTACCCATCTACAATCCTACCATTTTCTCTTCTAGGGTGCATTTGGACTAGCAGACCCTTTACATCATCTATTTTTTACAAACAAGAAAATAACCCTATTCTATTTCTACCCTTATTACTCCATGAGACCAGATTAAATTTTTGGCCTCACATGTTTCTCTACCTAATCTAACATCTGTTGGGTTTAAACTGTCCAACAAATTTCTTCTCTACATTCTACAACAGAAATTTAAAAACAGTCAAACTAGGATTAGACAGTCTAGTTTGTTGTGGATCCAAGGCATAAAGATAGTTGCACATGGACAAAAACTTGTGGAACACTGAGAACAAAATCTTGAAGGCCTGAAATCTGAAGTTTGAAGCATCTTTCTTTCTTTGTGACTCTAGTTTTGAGCTTTTTAGAGTCACTTTCTCTTCTTCATTTCAGCTCTGGTTTTGGGCTTGTTAGAGTTGACTCTTCTTCCTTATTTGCTTGTTCATATTTTGAGCATGTTAGAACCAACTGTTTTCCTTCTTTGGCTCAGGCTTTGATCATATTAGAGCCAACATTTTTCACTTCAGAGGTTCATGTTTTGAGCATGTATGAACCTCTTTTTCCCTTTCTCTTTTTTTTTTTTTTTGAAACATTTTCTCTTTTTCCTTGAAAAAATAACACAGCAATGGTATTTACAATGGAAATGGAAACTGGAAATTGGAAATCAGCAGAAGTAGTGTTTGAGCATCCTGCCATTGACAGGACCTCCAAACAACTCCGTACCATCTAGTTCTTGTAGAAAAAAGGCATTTGGACCCACAGTGGCCTGGATGATGTATGGACCTTGCCACAAGCTGTCAAACTTGTTGTTCTTTCCTTTGTCCTCTCTCCTTGAGTCCAAATTCAGAACTTTATCCCCAATTTTGAAGTTAGAATCTTTGGTTCTCTTGTCAAACAACTTCTTTATATTTTCCTGAACCTTCATAGCTTTGTTATAGACATCTTCCCTCGTTTGTTGGATATGAATTGTTTGGTTTATTCTCCTCACCATGATGTCTTCTTCTGTCTGAATTTCTTGGACAAGTTTGATCACTGGTACTCCAAGGCTGGTAGGAAACACTACTTCTGTTCCATAGACAAGCTGGTATGGTGACATGCCAGTGGATTTCTTTGTTGTAAGCTTGTCAGCCCATAGGGCATGCATCAACTTGTTATGCCATGACTTTTTGTTCTCTTCGAGTAGCTTTTTGATGATGGTTACCAAGCTCTTGTTTGATGATTCAGCTAACCCATTACCTTGTGGGTAATAGGCAGTTGAATGATCGAGTGCTATTTGATAATTGTGACAAAAATCAACCAATTTCTTGGATCCAAAATCAGCAGCATTATCAGTGATTATTTTCCTTGGACAGCCAAACCGAGAGAGGATGTGGACCTCTAGGAACCTAATGATGATTGAATCTGTGGCATTCCTAGGTATGGCCTCTATCCACTTAGTGAAGTAATCATTGGCTGTTAAGATCCACTTGTGTTCTGCAAAAGAAGCAGGGTGTATTTCTCCTATGAAATCTAGGCCCCATTGCATAAATGGACCTTCAACAGTGATGTGTTGTAGAGGTAGAGGTAGGAGATTTCTTTTGCCTTCAAAAATATAGCATTTATGGCAGGTAATTATCATCTTATGGATGTCATTGAAAAGTGTAGGCCAATAATAGCCAGCTCTAAGTATTTTGTTAGTAGTGGCTTTCCAGTTCGGGTGGCCTCCACACTCTCCTACATGGAACTCTCGTTTAATCCTCTCGGCTTCAGTTTCAGGCAAACATTTCAGCAATAGGCCATTTGCATTTTTCCAGTATAAGAATTCATTCAGTATGCAATAGCTTCTGGCTTTTAGCTTTAGGAATCTAGCCTTGGTCTTTGACAGTTCAGGAGGGGCATTGAGGTGTGTGAGCACATACAAAATGTCAGAATACCATGGAGAGCTCTAAATATTTTCCTCAACAGTAGGGTCAGAAATCCTTCTTTCTCATCCAAGGCATCTACCATGTTTATTTCAAGGGCTTGTAAATTTGATTCAGCCATTAGTTGAGCTAGGCCCTGACCTTTGATCAGTTTTGTGGGTTTTATCTCAAGTTCATATTATAGGATCACAGCAATCCATTTTCCCCTCTTCCCATCTGGGCCTTGGGACAATATGTCTTTAACCACTATGTGTGGCACGTAGGCTATGATGTGGGAATGCAATATGTACACCCTAAATTATTTCAAGGCCTTAACCAAGGCATAGGCCTATTTTTCCATTATGTTTTATTTCAAGGGTGCATCACTCAAAGCTTTACTGAAGAAAGAAATGGGCAGTTCCATTCCCTCTGGATTTTTCTGTAGCAGAACTGTAGCTACTGTATGCTCGGAGGTAAATGAAAAGATCAGGAAATCTTTTGAGAAATCAAGGCTGATTAGGACAGGAGATCGGGTGAGTAAAAGTTTAACTGATTCAAAATATTTCTTAGCCTCAACAGTCCATTTAACTCCTACACCTTTCCTTAACATGTTTGTCATATTCCTAAGGTGTTCAGCTAGATTGGGAATAAACCTCCTTAAGAAGCTGATTTTCCAAATGAAGGACTGTAATTCTTTGATGTTTCTCAGGTGTGTAATTTGTAGTATTCCCTCAACTCTTTGTGGGTCTATCTTAATTCCCTTCTCGGATATAATGTGGCCAAGAAGCTTTCCTTCTTGCAGCCCAAATACAGTCTTTTTGGGATTCAATGACAGATCGAACCTTCTACATTTTTCAAACACTCTTCTCAGATGTTTTAGGTGTTCTTCTTCAGTCTTGGAATAGACTGTTATGTCGTCCAGATAGATGACAATGAAGTGTCCTATTTCATCTAAAAAGGCTATGTCCATCACTCGTTGGAGGTTGCACCAGCGTTCATCAGTCCAAAAGGAATTTTTACATACTTAAAATTGCCCCATGGAGTGGTAAAAGATGTCTTGAGTTAGTCTTCTGGGAGTACTAAAACTTAGTTGTAACCTGAAAAACCATCTAACAGGGAGATCTTTTTTTAGCCTACTACTTTATGAAGAATGTGTTCCATTTTTGGCAAAGGGTAATTGTCTTTGAGTGAGGCTCTGTTAAGATTCCTGAAATCAATGCACAACCTGATCTCACCTGTCTTCTTTCTTAAAACTACAAGGTTTGAGACCCAATCATAGAATCTCACAGGAACTATTATTCTTGCCTCGTACATCTTCTTTATTTCCTTTTCCACTGTAGGTAATTGTTTTGGGTTTATCCTACAAAGTTTCTGTCTGAAGGGTTTATGATTTTCTTTCAAAGGTATTTTGTGTTGTATGATGTTGGTGTCATATGCCTTTAAGTCCTTGTAGCTCCAAGCAAACACATCAATGAATTCCTTGAATAGGTCAATGTATTTCTTTTTCATGTCTGCAGGCAGGGACTTAGCCAATTTAATCATTTTGGGTTTATCTTAAGTTCCTATGTTGCATTCCTCGACATCGGCGTCTGCGTGTTCTATGGTGGGATTTTTTGCTACATCATCAAAGTCAAAAAGGTCTTCCAAAGGTGCCAGCCCCTGGGTACATTCTTATCTTTGGCCTGCAGCACCTCTACTTCCTCACTATTTGCATTTTCATGCTCTTCGTTTGGATTTCCAATATTTTCATTTAAAGTGTTTATTTCTATGTTACAAGGTGTTTCTTCCTCATCTGAGGGCTCTTCTCTTGGGTAGCTATCATCATATTTAGAGTCTAGTTCGGAAAATTCAAACTCATTCCTGCCTACCAGGAAATCTTAAATCTGCTTATCTCCTTCAAAAACTTGCCAATAGTTTTCGTTGTCCAGCACTGTAGGTCTGAATGATGATTTGTTGGACGCTGGGAGGCTTGTGATATGAACTATCCATGCAGGCTAATCCATTTGCAATTGTGTTTTGACTCCTAGGGAAAAACACCAGTTCGTATTCTACAAGGTTTTCAATAGATCCATAGTGTCGTTCCTGTATGCTCTTAGCCTAGGGTGTTTCGCTGTGTATTCACCATTCACTTGTTTAATGATCAACTCAGAGTCTCCATGCACGGCTATCCTACAGGCTCCTAATTTTTTCAACAGATTCAAGCCTAGGATAAGAGCCTCATACTCTACGATATTGTTTGTACATTTGAATTTCAGGTTACAGGCATGACTCTCTGCGTAGTCACTCTCTGTGTTATGTACCCACACTCCTGCTCCTGCATTTCTCTTGGTTCATGACCCATTGAAATTCATTTCCCATAAAGTTTCGCTCTTGGGCTTAGCATCGTTTCGTTCTTGGTGTGGCATATGAGCTTGTGAAGAGTGACTAATCAGTTCCCTGCATTCTATTTCTTGTTCACTCTGAGTTTCTATTTTAGTGCATTGTCCCAAGTTTTCTACATCATTTTCTTCCGAGTCTAGAGTAGCCATGATGTTAAATTCTATGGGCTCTGTTTCATTGTTTGTATCTCTGTTTTTGAATTTTGGCCCCTCTAAGGATTCATCATTGCAAAGGATGAAGGAGTCTAAATCTGTGTGCACAGAGTACAGAGGGGAATTTTTCAGGTTTTTCAGGGCTGCTGACCAGGAATTTCATTTGTGCCTCTCTATACAGTCTCCTAAGTTGGCTGAAGATAGGGATTGTGGCATACACCCCATCCATCTGCATTGTACCTTGCAGCTTGTCTCCCCATGACCTTGACAGCAACATTCCATACTTAGGTGGCACATCTGCCACTACAACATCCATGACCATACATTTGGGTGGAATCTGGGTTAAGTTCACACATAAATCTTTGATTAGGCCAAGACAATTTACTCTGCTAGAGTCAAATGAATAGAGGTCTTTATAGATATAGGTTATCTCTAGGCCTATTGTTTCCATAACTACCTTAGGAATCAAGTTGTGTGAGGCCTTAGAATCATGCATTGCATTGTGAAGGATCTTGTCGTGGATATTGAGACTGATATAAAAAGGGGGTACTACCCCTTCCTGAAACTTCCCTTCTATATTTGGACCAAACAAAAGGGCTGGTTGATCATCACTTAGATTGACCATGTCCCCATTTTCATCTAGATTTAAAGCTTTCAATTTTTTTCCTTTATATACATCCTGAGTGGCCAACTCAGAGAGTGGGGCATAGATTTTAATTTTTGCAATCTCACTCTCCAAATTGAAAGTGGACTGACTCTTTGGAATGTTCAACTCTGTTTTTTTAGCCATCACCTTGGTGGAAGAATCAGTGGGATGATTCTCACTATGTACAGGCTTAGGAACTATTTTATCAGGAGCACTAACTGCAGTGCTAGTGCTGCTAGTTGGTTGACTTTGTTTTTCAGTGTTTTGGTTGTCTTTTTATTTGTTCTTCCCAGAACTCTCAGCTGCTGATTTGTTACTTTCAACATCTGCTTTAGAAGTTTTCTCAAGCCTTTTCTTGATGGTAATCTCAGAATATTTGGGTTTGGAATTGTCTAGGCTCTTTTTTCTTCTAAGTTCATATTGGTCCCTGACTTGCATGATGGCATTTTCAAAACCCTACCAGTAATCCTCAGATTCAGATCTTTCCTCATTCCAATATGAGGGTGAGGGTTGATCTTCTTCTGTGGAACAGTTGTGGATTGATTTTTCTACCTCAAACATGTTTATTGTGTTTCCCTCAGACTCTTCTATGATTCCCTGATCTTCATCAAGAAATTTCTCTTGAAATGGGGGAATAACTTGCTGATCTGAGTCTCTTTGTCTCTTGGGAGTGGTATTGTTTCTTCTAAAATTTTGGTTCGGGTTATTATTTTGGTTTCTATTATGATTACTAACTGTGACAAACATTTTTTCCATCATTTTCTGTAGCTTTTCCATGTTTTTAGATTGACGATCATAATTGGGATCAGATGTGGAAGCTACAGTGTCATCTCTATATATGTCACCCTCCTTTCAACTCTCAATATTGCTTTCTTCTCAATCAGGTTAGCCTCCACGCTCACTGCTCCTTTTTTCAATCTTCCAATGTATTGTAATCCCTCTCCCTAAGCTGATAGGCCATGTAAGCATCAAAGCCTTCAGGGTATTTCACTAAAGCCATACCATGGGGAGGTTTCATATGTGGAGGAAGAGCGTTATAAATGTTGTTAAACCTTGTAGAGTAGTCATGGATACTCTCTCCTACGTTTCTCTTAAAATTATTGTATTTTGCTAGGATTTGGAGAGGGTTGGCCTTAACTTCCCATTTATTTATGAAGGTATGATACAAAGAAGGATGTCTTGGATACTCTTAGGAGGTAGGCCTTTAAACCATTTCTTCACATCACCTCCTAAGCTCTGGGAAAATATTCTCATTTTGATTGTATCATCATCTATCTCCATGTAATCAAAAGAATATTCCATCCTATCTACATGGTGCTGAGTTGTGGTGGACTCTTTTGTAGTGAAGTGCGGGATTTTTTATTGGTAATCGTTGGGTAAGGGCACTAGAGGCTGGGGTAATACCAGAGGTGCATAGCAGGTTGCCATGATGATGTTCTGAGGAGGTAAGGGGTTGGTTTGAGCAGTTGGTATATGGATAACAGGGATACTAGTACTAGCAGAAATCTGCTAAGCAGATCTAGGGTGGCAGAGCCCCAAGTTTTGAGTGAAATGAATATTAGGACGTGTATATGGAGGGGTTTCTTTGTCCCTAATGTGTTGACCATTATGAGATGGTGAACCGGGAAGCTCGAGGTTTGGCTGGTCTAGAACACCGAATGACCTAGTTCTTGGTAATCTGTTTGGTAGGTCCTGGTCAAGATAAGTATCTGATAGAGCTATAAAGTCTTTCGGTGCAGAGTTAGCTCTATGGATGTGGCTGGAAATAGTTGGTATTTTAAGTGTAGGAAATTTCTTGAGGATGATCTCAGGGTTATCAACTATTCCAGGTGGGTTTGGGTTAGGATAAGCTCTTGTGTGAATGGTCCTTGAAGCCAAAATGCTAGTTTCCAACAAAGAAGCTTAACCCTACTTGTTACTTCTATTATGGCTGATGTTGTTATGGAGGCTAGTCTCCCAGTGGAGTCTTATGTGAACCAAGATAATCAGCAGGCCTACTGATCACCAATGGATTCTTTGATCTTTGAGGAACTATGGAGTCGCCAGGTGGAAGGTTTAGGGTTTTTCTGGGGGGTACACTATCCACTACAGCACTTATGGAATGTCCCCTTTCAAGGATATCCCGAAAACATAAAAAACTCTAACCAGAGATGGACTGGGAGGGATTTTACCAGATATTTCACCTCTGGAAGAGAGTGGGATCTGGAGGCTACCTGGCCCTTTCCAGACTCTGTGTAAGAGTGTGGGGAGAAACACAACAAGTGGTGTAGAAAGTGAATTGCAAGTGGAAGTGTTTCACTGCCAACCTAACCAGAGATTTTGGTTTCTGAGGCTTCTTGTGATGTAGTAAAATGGGAAATACTCAGAAAGTTCCTAGTATGGTCGCCATTATGTTGGGGTTCCCATGTTTTGGCCATATTGGCAAGACCAAAAGATGAGACAACATTAGAACCACTTTCAAACCTCAGGATCTAGCCCTCTCAGGTCCAGAGAGGGATCTCTCTATATCAGCAAAGACTTTATGTCTTTGAAAGCTCTTGTGTTGAGATATTAGGCTAGTTATAGGCACAGGGTTTGTTTGTTTGATTTTTTTTTGGTTGTTGGGAATCAGGAAAGCAAGGTCCAATATAAGACAAGGCTGTGTAAAATGATTCTAGACAAAGGAGGGATAACTTAGATTACATTTGAGACCATTGGGAAATGGAGTCATGAAAGGGTTTACTTGCTAATCAATATGCAGGCTTTCAGTTGGGCTAGTCATCTAAAGCATTGGATCTTAAAGATGATAGTGTGACATGAAATGGTAAGAGAGAGGGTGAAAGAAAGGAAACCTCCAAGGTGAACTTTTAGAAATCATATCCAGGGACAGGGCTTGCCATTGGACAACCTGTGATCCAAAACCTAAAAGGTTAACTCTTCAGACAAGGAACATTAAATATTCAGAACACGAAGGTGGAAACCTGAGATCAAAGAGAGAATTTGAACTCTCAATGCTTTGGTATCCAGCCTAAGGGAACTAAGAAAGTTTTGATTAAGTGAAAAGGACTCTAGTGAGGCAGAGACAAAGATCTAAACTCACAGTATCCCAATTTGTTTAATCAAAGCCTAACAAGAACATCTAATAATAGTTTCATTAATTCATAGATCAGCTAGCAGCATATGTTTTGACCACTACACTGGTTAAATTAGCTTGAAAAAATCCTCAGATAACACATACAACAAAGAACATTGAAGGCAAGGAGAGCAGAAACATAGGGTACCTAACAAGGGCAAATCATATGCCAGATTTCTGATGCGAGCCAGTAGAAATGAAATGTAATGAACTACAAGGTAAAACAAATACAGAGATATAAAAACATCACCACTGCTTTAAATCAGGATCCAAAGAAATGTGCTTGTCATATTAAAGAGAAACACCAGTCATGTACAACATTTCCAACAGCTTGATATTCATTCTGAAAACAACTTTCTTAGCCTATATTACAACTTTACACAGAGACTATGTCTCGAAAGAAACAGCTTGCTATTCTCAGATATCCGATCAAAAACCTACAATGAGTTCCTTCATGAATCTTATAGCTGAATCAGAGACAGAGGGGGTAGATGAAAAACTAAATGTAGCATTAAAAATCAGAAAAAGAAGAGGGCCGAGGCCCATTCTGTTTTAAATTCTGGGCATTTGTCTTCAGTACTATTTGGATGAAAGAGTGGTCTTCGTCAGGCCGCGAATTAATCCAGGTATGTTTCTGATGTACTTGTGGTAGCGCTTTGTAGAATTCTGGTGAACTGAACAAAGGAAGATCAACAATTTCAGGTTTTCCATACTGTGTAACAAATGCGTCTGATAGCATAGGACTATTGTCAGGGGGGAAAACTTCTCATGGACATAACGTAAACTAAAATCGTATGAGTACTATGTCCTTTCTCAGGAGGAGACATTCTGCTAATGTAAACACCCTGATGATATGGTTTTCTGTGCATTGGACCTTCTGTGTGATCCATGATGTCTTCGATCCAGTACCCTGCCTTAAATTATTGAATTAAAGCTCACAATATTTGATTACGGGTCTTAAACTCTCTGCTTTCTCACTGATACTCTCTGCCGCTCCATGATTGCCTCTTTCATTGAAATCTGCACTTTAATGGCTCTGGAAAGGTTTTTACAGAGTTTAACCCTGTTCCTTTAATGAAATTCATGTCGTAACATCTTCCTAGGCCTTTCTTCATGATTTTGATCTCTGCACATGGTCTTCCCTGTGTTCTTCACCACTGTAACAGTGACTGTGAACCATGGCGGTTTTCCACCTGCCTGTAACCCAGCAAAAAACATAAACACATTAAGAAAACCATGCATGGGAAGGGTGGATGCAGCGGGGACAATGGCAACGCAGTGTAGCCTGGTGAAATGGTGGAGCAGTGTAGGGTGATGGCGAAAAACGTAGTGAAACAATGGAGAATTGTCTAGTGAAAGTTGGCGGAATGCAGCAAATTTAATGAAAATAGTGACATTTGGCCTTTTGAATGAAATATAAAGGGGACGAGTGAAACTGCAATGTAAACATGTGGAATGGGTGACGTGGCGGGACCTAGTCAATGGCAGGGTGTGGATTTAATTCGAATCGTCCGATCTAAGGAGGAGATCGATGGTGGAAAACGCTTTGAAGGGCGACATATGGTGGGCCAGGGGTCCTGTTGGCCTCGGGTTAACTCCCGAGCATCTTCGTGGCGCGATCACCATTGGATGGACAACTTCAGATCGGACGGTGTACGCGCATATCACACCGGGTCCACAGTCGAACGTTAACGCGTGATGAGGGCGGTTTCCCAATAGTGCTCGATGCCACATGTTAGCCAGTGTATGGCATCGCTGCCAAACAAAAAATACAGCCCGCCCTCCAAAAGCGGTGCAATGGAAACCACCGGTTTTGAATAGTGCTTTGGCGCGGGGACCACCGGGGCGGGTGAAAAATTGACCGTCGATTTGCGGGTCATATGGACGGTGGATATGCGATCGGAAGGGTGAACGAGGTGGGGGGGCCACAAATGCTATGGAGTTTGCGAAGACTGTCCGATTTGTACAGATTGACAGTTAAAAGCACTCTCGATATCCAATCCGATAAGCACTTTCCAAGCTAGCGCTTGGTTCTAGCACCCAGGTCACGTGGGGAAACGGTTTTGGGGGTTGGCCGAAAGGGGCTAGGCCTGATATGTGTTGAAATATGGGTTTTCGGCCCTTTTTAATGTAATTTGAGGCCATAAGGGGTAACAATAGAGGGGAAAATGGGGAATCAAACAAAAAAAGGGGTGTGTGTAGGATTTAAAGTGGATTTTGGGATAATTTAGAGAAACAAGGGGAGGGAAAAAGAGAGGGAAACAGAGGCTAATTGAGGATGAAATAGGAGGGAAAGGAGGCCTTTGGGAATTATTCACAAACAGAGAGGCTTCATAATGGGAATCAGCAGAGGGGATTTTATCAATGGACAGAGGCACAAGGAGGCTTAAAGGATGATGTGTTTTCAGAGGAAATGCATTCTTTGAAGGCTCAGAAACCTTTAGCCCCCTGTTTGCTTGTCAAAAATTTATAGGGGGCTAACACCTTGTGCATGAACATGATCCAAATATATTTTTCACACCCCACATTTATGGGTGTGAAACCCAAAAAAAATTCCATCATCATTCAAAACTGAGATAAATTATGAGTGTACATATTGTTGGAATCCTCAATTCAAGGACATCATCAATTCCTTTTTCACGAATAGGGTCCATATATCTTTTTCACACCCCACATTGATGGGTGTGCAACCCAGCGGAAATTCCATAATACTTCAAAACTAAGCTAACTTATGAGTGAAAATTTTTGCAACTGGCCATCATAAAGACTTCTAGCCATCAATATCTCTCAAAACTGAAATTCTTCCCTTGCAACTATCTGGGAGCATACACTACTGGTTCTTTTGCCTCAAATTTATGTAGGATAAGGTTGAGCCTTTGTGATAGGAATAAAATCATCCGCATAAATTTTGTCTTTGAATGAAAATATAGTGCTAGAATAATCAATTCAAGTACATCCTCAATTCCATGTTCACGAACAGGGTCGAGAGATCTTTGTCAGACCCCAAATTTATGGGTGTGCAACCCAACACAAATTCCATCTTAATTCAAAACTGGGATAACTTCTGAGTGCACATTTTTTAAAATGGCCATAATAAATACTTCTAACCCATGAATATGTCTCCAAAACTTAAATTCTTTCCTTGCAACTATTTGGGAGCATACAATACTGGTTCTATTGCCTCAAATTTAATTCAAGTGTTGTAGAATAAGGTCAAGCCTTTGTCATAGGAAGAAACTCATCCTCATAACTTTTGTCTATGCATGCGAACATAGTACTAGAATGAATATCATCAGCATCACCATCATCTGACAGTCCCTCACTATTGATGTCATTGTTTAGCTCCCCACTTTTATTGAAATTCAAAATGGATTTCTTCTCTACTACTCCCTCAAAGATGTTGAGATGATTTAACCACAAGAGTTTGCTTTAGTATTGTCAAAAAATTCAACTATATTGTTTCTATCTGACCATTCTCCCTTTTCTATAACATTCACTTTTTCACTTCTATTTATCTTTACAAGAGTAACCTCAAGATGGAGTGGTGTCTGAATGTGGACCTAAACATAAGGTAGTGACTAATTTTTCATTGATCAAACTGAATTTCTAGCAAAATATGTCCAGGGAAGGGCCATTTACCATAATTCTCGACCCTCAATTTTAGCATGCTTTATTTTTCCATGAAATTATTTATCATAACAGTTGTAGATGTTATAAATGGGAGAACCAATGAAACACACCACATATGATTTGAGATTGTTTTTCTTAATAAAGTGTCTAGATTTCATTCTACATAATGGATTCCATGGTATCTTTCCTCTAGATTTGCAATACCCTCTCTAAATGTGCCAACAATGTTTCCTCTTTCCAATTATAGGTTGCCTTCTCCATCTGAGATAGCATCAACTTATTCAAATTATTGCCTCAAATCTTCCACTGTGAGCTTGTAGAAAAAATGTTTTTTTTTCTTTCAACAAATTTACCATGTATTGCTGACTCCTCTCTCCACTTACCCTTTGCCGGCCCTTTCACCCACCATGCTTTAAGAAATATGTAAAACATGAAGTAAAATTTAAAGCTACACCTAAAACATTGCTACAATGTTCTCTCTTCTTATGCCACTGAATTCGACTGCTTTATATTTTGGAAGCATTTTTCATATTATTTTTTTATTCTTACCTTCTGACCTCTTACATAAATTAGTGAAATTATTGAGTTTAATTTTTAGCTCCCTAATTTTATTGAAATACAAAATGGATTTATTGTCTACTACTCTCTCAAAGATGTTGAGATGATTTAACCACAAGATTTTGCTTCCATCCTTCCAGAAAATTCAACTATATTGTTTCTATATGACCATTCTCCCTCTTTTATAACATTCACTTGTTCACTATTGAGTTCACTATTTAACTTTACAAGAGTAACCTCAAGCTAGAGTGGTGTCTGAATGTGGACCTGGACATAAGGCAATGACTCATTTTTCAATGATAAAACTTAATTTCTACCAAAATATGTCCAGGAAAGGGCGATTCACTATAATTCTCAACCCTCATTTTTCATCCTGCTTTATTTATCCATGAACTTATTTATCATAATATTTGTAGGTGTTATAAATCGGAGAACCATTGAAACACACCACATATGATTTGAGATTGTATTTCTTGGGAAAAACATCTATATCTCATTCTACATAAGGGTTTTCGTGGTATCTTCCCTCTAGATCTGCAATACCCTCTCCAAATGTACCTGTTATACCATTTTTTTGTCATCTAACCTATTATCATTAGATGGACCCAAGTACAACATGTAAGACCAATTTTACCCTAAGTAAAATTGATTTCACTATGTAAAATAACTTAATAAAACACATTTATTAGGTTGTTTATGGTCTAAATAGGAAACCCCAAAAGGAAATATTAAATAAATCTATATTTGTTTGATTTTCCTCATGGAATATTTAATTAAACAATAATTTAACTATTATTCCAAGTCATATTTAACCCAAAACAAGGAAATTAATTAGATAAATCCTTATTTATCTTATTATTTTCTAGGAATAATTATTTAAATATTATTTAAATAATATTCCTTGTTAAATATGACTAAATCATTTATAAATAATTAAATAAATCATTATTTACTTAATTATCATTCAACCACTTCCTTAAAATAATAAATAAATCATTTATTTATTTATTATTTACAAATAAAGGGATTTGACCCAAGTCAAATACTTTTTCCCATCCAACAAATATAATAAAATATTCCATAAAAGGTGGATGTAGATTTGGTTAATATTATTTTAATCATGCACCAAGATCTAGAATGACCCAATATTTTGTTATAAATAGGAGGGTTTTTCCCTATCATTCTTCACCTTTTGTTGCCTATTAGATCACTTTGGATATATGCTCTTGGTCTGACTTTGAGCCATTATCATTGTCACACTCTCCATTATTTTCTTTGTGAGCTCCCTTTGAGTTCTATGTTTGTCTGGGTTTTCTACACTAACAAGAGAGAGAAATTCTAGATCTGAAGTGCTGAGGACTTTCAAGAATCCATCCCATTGAGGAGAATTGGAAGCACCTTTCTTGTTTTCCTCCCAGGTGCCCTTAATATAAAATTCTTTCAAAAAATATTATTCTTGTCTTGTCTATTGGATGCATGGAGCAAAACCTTACTTTTACTGCTTAATGCCTTTTTATGCATAGATCTGGATTTTTGCAGCATTTGTCTTGATCAACTAACTACAGATCTGAAGATATGGGTGGCCATATTTGATTTTAGGGCTATAAGTTATGCGTAGCTAAAGTGGTCTTTTTTTGTACACTTCAACAAAAGATTCATACTAACATTACTGACATTGTTGTCTCTTTCAAATTATAGGTTTCCTTCTCCATCTAAGGTAGCAAAAAATTCTTCAAATTATGGCCTCAAAGCTTCCTCTTTGAGCTTGTAAAAAAATTGATATTTTTTTCTTTCATCAAATGTACCATGCATTGTTGACTCCTCTCTCCACTTACCCTTTGTCAGCCCTTTGAACCACCATGCTTTAATAAATATGCTAAACCATGAAGTAAACTTTAAAGCTACACCTAAATCATTGCCACAATGTTCTCTCTTCTTATTCCACTGAATTCAATTCCTTTATATTTTGGAAGCAGTTTTCATTTTATTTTTTTATTTTGACCTTGTGATATCTTACATCATTTATGTAACTCATGATTTTTATAGAGTACCCATAATTCTATATGAAAATCAATTATGGGTACTCCGGAAAAATCACGAGCTAGATAAATTATTGAAATTATCGAGTGTCATTTTTAGCTCCCCACTCTTATTGAAATTCAAAATGGATTTCTTGTCGACTACTCCCTAATAGATGCCGAGATGATTTAACCACAAGTGTTTTCTTCAGTCCTGCTAGAAAATTCAGCTATATTGTTTCTATCTAACCATTTTCCCTTTTTTCTAGCATTCACTTGTTCATTGTTGAGTTCACTATTTAACTTTACAAGAGTAACCCCAAGTTAGAGTGGTGCCTGAATATGGACATGGACATAAGGCAGTGACTCATTTTTCAATGATCATGTTAGTGTCAGTATTTGCATAATTCCACCAGGATCAAAACACATTTGCATGTGCATCTTAGGTGTCCCATACTGAGTAACTTTTTTATCATTTCGTTAGTTCATGACATAAATTTTCTCTGCTAGTGGTTGTCCTTGTCAAATAATTTTTTTCTCCCTCAGAAGATCATATTTATGACTCATTCCCATGTCCCTTTGATCATAATAAAACCTATGAAAATGCTCTGTTTTAGTTGAAAGTCTTTAAATCAAAATTTCATTCAAAATTAGGTCAAAAAATAGTTTCTTTAGTTCACTAGGGTTTTGAATTATTCAAGGTCTTTCCATCATTCCAATGAGGTCAGCACACATATAAAATTGATTTAACGAAGATCATCATGATGGTTTCATTATGTTTTAAAGGTTGAATTTTAAGTTTCAAGACTTTTTATCAAAATCGTCATTTTGATAAAAAGTCATTTTTATAATTTATTTTATTTTTCAAATGTAATTTTATGCTACTATATGTAATAATTAATCCCAAGTTGTCAAAGTGAACATGTCAAGCCTCATTGGATAAAAGAAAAGCTAGCTCTAGATTTATCCAACCTACAAACGAAAAAGTGTCAAAGAGTATCAGTGAGAAAAGGAAGAAGACTTCAAAACATAATAAAGTGGGTTTTTCAAATTAAATCAAATCCACATGATAATAAAAGCCCATTTTACACTTCAAGAGAATCATTGTTTCCTTTAAAAGTGTAAGAAACATTCAACAAAGGAGAAATTTGTAAATTTTTAAGCGAATTTGGGCTAAGTTTGATGGCATTGTGCATTTAGCACATGGCACTACGTGCCTAGACGTTGGCGCTATGCCCTTGCCCAATTTTCTCAACACAGATTGCACTAGCACTACGTGCCTATAGCTTGGCGTTACACCCTTTCAAAGGCGTTGCGCACCAAGCCAAAGAATTTTCTTGAGTAATACATCAGTCCAAATCACTTCAAATCTTCTCAAAATTTTGTCAAAGACTTCGAAATGGGCTTCAAAGAAGTAAGTACTCATTTTAAACATGATTTTAAGTAATTTAGTCATTCTTAAATGAATTTTAAGTGTAAACCTAAGAAAACCCTAATTATAAGCTTGTGATCACTAATATTACACTTGTTTCATCCTCCTATAAAGAAAATCAGTCATAAATAAGGGTAATTACATTGATTGAGGGTTTTCATTCATCTAGT
This sequence comes from Pinus albicaulis, assembly GCA_034641835.2. Classification (NCBI taxonomy): domain Eukaryota; kingdom Viridiplantae; phylum Streptophyta; class Pinopsida; order Pinales; family Pinaceae; genus Pinus; species Pinus albicaulis. The sequence continues at coordinate 959,497,753 of CM076579.1, forward strand.
TTTCCACTACACCCATTCCCTGTCACTCATTCCATTCATTCACAATCATTCCCTTCACCTTTCAAAGCTAATCATTTCATTCCCTTCCCCTCATCTCATTTCACTTGCACCATAGGGTTTCCAAATCAGAATTTGAAGATGAGAGAGGAAGAAGACAGTGGCATTGTTGGTGGAATAAATGCCAAAGAGAAATGATCACAAGGCAGGGAAAATAAACATATTTGAACTTATCACCAACAAGGGAACTCATGACCTCTCCTCTCATTGTTTCTTGCTTTAAACATGTGGGTTGTTTTGACTTTTGTGAGAGAGTGTAACAAGTCCAAAATCACTCAGAATTAAAAAGACTATTCATCATCAATTTACATGACAAGCAGGTCAATCTTGTCGGGGTTACTTTTGAGATGTATACCAATGCCATTGCAACTGCTACAGGGATACCTAGTGTGGGAGAGAGGTGGTTTAAACAAGAAAATTTTGACATGATTTATTTTGAACCATACCTCAAACCTAGGTATAAAGATCACAAGAAGTCCATTTTCCATTTTTCTCATCTTTTTGACCGGTATGTGCCCATGATGAGGATAATTATGAAGTATTTCACTTGTGAGGGAAGGTTTTATCATCTCTACTCATACCATATTTGTCTTCTTATGTATTTTACTAGATTAAGAATGCTACACATACCATATTGTCTTTTCCGTAGCATTGACAAGATGAACTACATTGTGCAAAAAAGAGATTACAATTAGCAAATTCAAATCCTATTTCATCATTCACTCATCAATATGGTGGTCATGCATCAACTTTAGCAAAAAAACATTCCATGGGTTGCATTCATTGCCAATGAGGTTTTCACTACCGCACCTATTCATCATAAGCAGGATGTTCCTTCATCATCTCATCCTCCTGAATCCATTCATCCATCACATCCCATTGTTCATACATATCAACCCACACACATCCATTCACCTCATGTTGATCCTTCCTCATCACCTTTCCATATCCCTTCACCCTCACATCATGATACCAGAGCATCAAGCAGTGAAAGGGAAATTGTGGCAGCTGGAACTAAAATTATTGACATTGAGCCATTTCCTTTGACCTATCATAGAGGCTATAGGCATGTGTGTGCTTCAATTGACGTGAAAGGGCCCATGCCTTCTTCATCAGCAAAATAGGTAGACAAGGGCAAGGAAAAGGCTACAGAGCCTATCACTGTTGAGGAGGAGGACAAACATCAAACTGAGAAGGAGTTTCAGTTGATTGACCTTGATGATGAGGATGAGGTCAGAATGACCAATATGTTGATGAGAGGCAAGGATGCAAAGATTAGTGAGCTTCAATCTAATCTTGGTAGAGAAAAAAATGTGATTAACTTTCTTGAGATAGAGAATCAGTAGCTAAAGACAATGCAGACCATCAATGCGGTCAGGGAAATCAGAGCTCAGAGAGAGGCCGGAAAGGCCAAGGCTTTGCTGGATCAAAACTTGGGAATATTTGATGACAATTATGATGAGGAAGATCAGCTTCCTAGACAAAGATCGAAGACCATTGGACTGAAGAGGGCCTTAGCTTGAGAAAGGCAGAAAGAGGCAGAATTGGTAGAACATCTTACTCCAAGTGAGTTGCTTGCCATAGAGATTTATGGAGACAGGGAGGCTTGGATTGAGAGAGCCAATTTACATTTGGAGAGAATGATAGAGAAGGCAAATAGAGACACTGTAATTTAAAGGAATATGGTGAAGCATTATGCCATGAGAAACAGGATTGCAAGGGCCAAACTCAAACGTGCCCATGCAAAGATTCGGGTTTTGACTGATTCAAATGAGAAATAAAAGTTGAATATTATTGCTGAGGTGTTCCTCTAGGCCTCCAAACCCTGATCAGCAAATAAAATTCCATTTTTGGTACGTTTGTGCAAATTTTAATTTTTTGGGACAGTTTAGCCTGCTGAAAATGTGCTAAACGCACAACGCCATTAGCGCTACACTCTTTTTTGGGCCATCAAAATGGTAAAAGGTCAGTACATTCATGTTGATAATGAAAATTACATCAACCTCAAAAAGTTTCAAGAGATTTGGAGCAGAACTGGTCCCTCAAAAAGGCCAAAAACTATCAAAAATTCATGTTTCTGCCCTCTTTTTGGCCTTGGCGCTGTGCGTTTACCAGTCTTGGGAAAAAAATAATTGACAGGGCAGATGGACACCATGTTTTAAAGTAAAAGAATATTTGGAAAGTAGACAGGACAAGATTTCCAATGAGCTATCAAGAGCTCAATTTGGACAAGGGTAAGGCCTAGAAAAGTGGTCCACAAAACAGGTCAAATTTTCTATCTTGGTGCTGCGCGTTTACCAAGAAATTCACAGCTTGACTAGTTTTAGTAAATTTTGAAATTTCACGCCTGATGTAGTTTTCACTTGGGTAAATGATAAGTTACCAATGTAAAAAATCATGTTTTACTTTTACCTAAGGTAGATACATTAGGTAAATCATTAGTTTAGGTCAAATGTATATGTTCTAAAAGTTAGGAATGAGTCACTCTCCTTATCCTAGTCTTCTTTAGCAGTCAGTTCAGGTTTTGGTGAAAAAACTCCCTCACCTCATGGATCCGACCCCTGAGGATGAGAGGAAGTGTTTTTGAGTCTACAAGTTGTACTTTTTCAGTCTTTTTAATGGTTGGCATCAGTGCAAGAGATTGTATAGCTCAAGTAACATTATGGCTTGGACATTAATGGAAGTTTACAACTATTTTCTTGGGATCCCTATGGTACGAGTTTTACACATTGTTTCTTCTCTATGATTGATTTATTATAATGTATTTCTAATTAATAATCCATTTTCAAATCTAAAATATACTTGATTTCAACTTTGAAAGACAGATTCATATTTAGTTATTCTCTATTTTGGGAAATTAAGTATAATGTGTTTAATTTCTTAAGTTTAAGGAAAATACATTTATATGTTTTCCTTAGCTCCTCACCAGTATTTCCATCTCATTTAATACTCTTTTAATGTGTAAACATTTTTCCTACCTTGCCCCATCAAGAAGACTGCAATTTCATCCTTTTGGCCCTGATCTATCCCCTTGACCTAATTCCCGTTTCGTGAACCCAACCCTAAAATCAAAATTAAAACCCCTTTATTTTCCTTAACTAGCCTAAAATCATTTCCATCCAACCCTCTTAGCTGTGATTCTATCAAGAGACCCCTCTTTGATTTGGTAGGGCTAGATACCAAATCCAAATATTGGTCTGAGGTTACCTCAAGATTTCCTACTTCAGCCTTAGGATCAATCCAAGTGATAACATATCAAACTGAATTTCTACCAAAATATTTCCAAGACAGGGCCATTCACCATAATACTCGGCCCTTATTTTTAGCATACTTTATTTTTCCTTGAACTTCTTTATCATAATATTTGTAGGTGTTATGAATGGGAGAACCACCGAAACACACCACATGTGATTTGAGATCGTTTTTCTTTGGAAAATAATGTATATCTCATTCTACATCAAGGTTGTCATGGTATCTTCCTTATGGATCTGTAGTACCCTCTCCACATGTACCAACAGTTCCATCTCTTTCCAATTATATATCGCCTTCTCCATCTAAGATAACAACAACTCATTCAAATTATGGCTTCAAATCTTCCTCTGTGAGCATGTAAAAGAATGATTTTATTTTTCTTTGATCAAATGTACGATGAAATGCTGACTCCCCTCTCCACTTACCCTTTGCCATCCCTTTCAACAACCATTCTTTAATAAATACTAAACCATGAAGTAAACTTTAAAACTACACCTAAAGCATTTCCACAGTGTTCTCTCTTCTTAAGCCAATGAATTCGGTTGCTTGATATTTTGGAAGCAGTTTTCATTTTATTTTTTTATTTTGACCTTGTTATATCTTACATAATTTATGTAACTCATGATTTTTCTGGAGTACCCATAATTGTGTATACTAGTTAATGGCTATTTTATACTAAGATATTGGACCTAAATTCTTCCCAAATTCAATGTGAGAGGTTTTTAAGTATGATTTCATGTTTATAATATTCCTCCATAAATGTTTTGCCTATGCATTTTCCACCTTCAAAATTGGAGTTCCATGATCCACATCAACAAGATTGGTTCAGAAAGGAAGTCACAAAGGTACTTTATGAAAAAAATTATACATATGGGTAGATGTTTGCTAATTAATTTATATGCCTATCATATCTATGGCATAGTACCCCCCAAATCCAAACTAATGTGCATTTTGATGCGAATGTACAGGTTGTAGATAAAGTGGAAATGTTGTTTAGAGAGATTTTTAATTTTCTCTATCAGATAGGATAGAAATCACCACATCTAGATTCTTTTATTCTGGTATTAAGGTTACTGAATCAGGGAGGAAAATTTCATAGCTTGAAGGAATGTTTCATAAAGATATAGTTGAATTTGAGGTGATATTATATATGTATGTAAGGATGTTTAGTATAATTTAGGTTGTCTAACATGATATTATGCTAGAATAATATTTCTATTTAATGAATATTTCCTTATTTGTTTATATAAATTTCTTAGTTGGAAACAATTTATTCATAGAGTAATTCATTCTTTTAATGGAACCTGTAAAATTCAAACAGGGTTTGTTGCTAGAGGCCATCATTAGTGATAGGCAAGTTGGAAGACCTGTTGTTGATATTTCAAAGCTAAACAATATAAGGTGTCTTCTTCTTTATGAATCCTATGAATGGGATCATCATCTTTTCCATTATTCATAACTGCATCATATATACTCACTGTTTTTTATCATAGAAAAAAAATGCTCAAAATCATACCACTGGAGTCCTAAGATTATAGCTGCAACATGTATTTGATTTCACTAAAAAAAGTTTGTACAATAGCTCCACGCTGTAAATAACAACTATCCAAGCTCTAAAACGACTTGAGTTCGAATACATATAGAAAATAGATTCATGACACCTCATTGGGTCGAAACCTAATCCAAAATACATCATAAATGCACTCTATGAGTCATTACCTAGAATCTAGGGAAGTTAGAAACAATCCCCTCAAATTTAGCTAATAGATAGGAGTGTTCGTATCCTTGATTAATTACATGATTCCTCCACAATGAGAGGAAAAAAAAACTCTCCTATCAAAAGGACACCTCATAGGAAAATTGCACCTCAAAATTTGGAGTTTTCTGGCTTGAAAACTATCCAAAAGGAATCCAACACAAAAGTGTGGTGCCAATTAGCAGAAGCATTGTGTCTCCCAATAGAAGCCTCGTGCCACTTTGAGGGTGAATTTGACTAACTTTTAGGCATCCATTTGAAACTTTGAAAGTTAGACTAGGTATTTATGTGTGTCCTCTTTCCATCCTAAGCTTGAAACTAAGAAAATACCCCCTAGAAGGCCTTCAAAAATGCATTCTACCAACCTCACTCTAGAAGCACTGCGCACATGCAAGATGAGTGGTAGAAGCATGAAAAAGGGTCGTTTCTTGGATTTTTCTTCAAAAATGGAGGGTGCAATGCTAACCTAAGGCCATATCTATGAAGTAGAAGTCAAAATACATCTAACCATATACAATTTTCTTCATTTAGATGTTCTGAGAAAAAGCGTCATGACGCTGCATGACGCTTCTGCAATGACTAATTTTCCATAATTTTCAAAAAATCATCAAAAATACTCAAAATGCTCCAAATATTCTGAAATTTGTTTCATGAAATCCTTTAATGATTATCTAAACATCTAGGGATGCCTCAGCTACCAGGTTCGATTTATCTTTCTCCTTAATATTAATTATGGTTTCCTTAAGCTTTTCCATTGTACCATATATGATGTTCGTAGAGGGGGGATGCTTGATGAATATGAACTCATCGACCATGCCATTCAAAACTAGTTCTCCACTAAAATTCCTCTCGAAACCTTAGTCAAAGAGTCTAAAAACAAACCTTGGATGGAAGTGCACTCATTTGAGTCAACCTTTGAAACCACCAAGGCTATTAAGTTTGGCACATCTAGCTATCTGAAAATCAACCCAAACCTCTCGAATGAAGAATAGAATTAGTTATGCTAGCTTTTGACAGAGAATTTAGAAGCATTTGATTGCGATTACAAGGACATGAAAGGGGGCATCCTTTAGTCTACAAACATCATATTTACATCAAATAAGGATGCAAGCCTGTGAGACAACCCAAAAGAAGGATGAACCCGGGTCTGAAGGACATAGTCAAAGAAGAGTTGCAGAAAATATTGGATGCAGGGTTCATATAACCTATATTCGATAATGAATGGGTATCTCCTCTTGTCCTAGTCCCAAAGAAGAATGGGAAGTGGCGAATTTGTGTTGATTATCGAGAACTTAACAAAGCCACCAAGAAATACCATTTCCCTTTTCCCTTTATAGACCAATTCCTAGATGGCCTTGCAGGGAAGAAGTTATTTTCCTTCTTAGATGGGTTCAGTGGGTACAACTAGATTCAAATCAGCCCTAAAGACCATGATAAGACTACTTTTACCTGCCCTTGGGGTACCTTTGCTTATAGAGTCCTACCCTTTGGGTTGTGCAATGCGCCATCTACCTTTCAAAGATATGTCCTGAGCATATTTTCTGAGTTAGTCCATGACCCTGTCAAAATCTACATGGATGATTTCACACCATATGGGGATGACTTGCAGGAATCTCTCTCCAATTTGGGTAAAGTAATAAAAGGTGCATTGAGATACATCTCTCCTTGAGCCTAGAAAAGTGTGATTTCCTAAAGAAAGCAAGGGTTGTATTAGGACACTCCATATCCCAAGCAGGAATACAGGTAGACCTGAGCAAAATCACTATCATAAAAAGGGTACCTTCTCCTCCAAAGAAAAAATATGTCAGGAGTTTCTTAGGCTTAGCTGGTTACTATATAAGGTTCATCAAATATTTTCGCAAGATGGCTTCACCATTATTTGGGTTATTGGCCAAATATTCTGAGTTTATTTGGTCTGGTCCTTGTTAAGAGGCTTTCAAGCTTATTAAGAGAAATTTGACTACTGTCGCGAGTCTTCCGAGGTCCAAATTGGACTCTGCATTTCCACATCCACACTGATACATCCAGCAAATATGTAGGGGCAGCATTAGGAAAATTAGAGGACAAAATCCCTTATGCCATTTATTTCATCATCAAGAACTTGTCCAAGGCTAAGCTGAATTATACTGTTACTGAGAAGGAGATGTTAGCCATTGTCCATGCCTTGAATAAATTTAGGAATTATGTAACTAGATATTAGACCTTTGTTCACAGTGACCATGCAGGCATCAATTATTTAATGAACAAACCGAATGATAATGCTATAATAATTAGATGGTTGTTACTTTTGCAGCAATTTTATTTGACTATTGTTGATAAACCTGGAGAGGAGAATGTTGTTGCAGATTTTTTTTCTAGATTAGCTCTCCCTACAAGTGAAGCAGGAATGGTGGATGACCAGTTGTCAGATGAGCATCTCTTTGCTATACCAACACTCTCACCATGGTTTGTTGATATAGCCAACTACTTGGCTGCTGGGAGATTCCCTCCTAATCTCTAATTCAGGGAGAGGAGCAGAATCATCAAGAAAAGTGCCCCTTTCACATGGATTGGGGGAAACCTTTTCAACCTAGGCCCTGATCAAATCCTAAGGAGATGTGTGAGGGAGGAAGAATTTTTTGATATCCTCTCTGCATTTCATGATAGCCCATGTGAAGGCCACTTTGTTGCAAAGAGAACTGCTTACAAAGTTTTGCAGGCAGGATACTATTGGCCTACCCTTCATCAAGATTCTAGAAGGTACACCAGCAGGTGTGACCAGTGCCAAAGGATGGGGAAAACCACACAAAGGGATGAAATTCTTTTACACCCTCAGGTGGCTCTTGAGGCATTTGATAAGTGGGACATGGACTTTGTTGGACCTATCGATCCACCATCCGGAAAAAAGAAGTATATCATAGTCTGCACTGATTACCTGAAAAAGTGGGCTGAAAAAAAGAAATGAAAGTAGAAATTGAGGATAAAGTAGCATAATTTCTAAGGGAGAATGTGTTTTACAATTTTGGGTACCTCAGAGAAATAGTCATTAATCGGGGATCACAATTCACCTCTCACCTCATTGAGAATCTTTTGAAGAAGCACAAGATTAAGCATAGAACTTCTACTGCCTATCACCCTCAGGAGAATGGCCAAGTAGAAGTGAATATTAGAGCTTTAGAGAGCATCCTCACCAAGGTTGTGAGAAGCAGCAGAAAATATTGGATAGACAGATTGGTAGAAGTTACTTTGGCCTACAACACTACTTGGAAGAAAACAACAAGATTCACTCCTTATGAACTAGTCTATGGTAAGAATTCTCTACTTTTAGGTGAGTTTGAATTGAACTCTTTAAGAATGACAACTAAATTAAATATAGATCTATCAAATTCCCAAAAATAGAGGTTGTTGTAACTAAATGGATTGGACGAGTTTAGAATGCAAGCACTTCTTCACAAAGAGGTAGTTCAGCTGCAAAGGAAGGTCTGGCATGACAAGAACATCAAAGAAAAGACCTTAAAAGAAGGAGATTGGGTGTTTTTGTATGATTCAAGGTTTAAAGACTTCAAAGGAAAGTTGATGACAAGATGGTTAGGACCTTACACAGTGGAATTATTTTTTGATAAAGGTGCAGTCCAAATCAGAACCATAGATGAGGAAGGAATCCCCTTGCTTGTCAATGATCACAGACTGAAAATTTACAAGAATCCTTTTTCAAGGGGAAAGTTCATAAATTCAATAAGAAGAGAGGTGTATGTGATGGGAAAATCGATATTTTCCCACACCTCTTGAAAGAAAAATAAAAAAGATCCATGGGTGAAAACCTCTCTGAGGCACCCAAGGCTAGCTTGTGCGCTGAAAACCTCGATGGAGGCAGCTCCCTTGCTAAAAAAAAAAAGAGAATAAAGAAAAGAGAATAAAGATCCATGGGTGAAAACCTCTCTAAGGAGCCTAAGGCAAGTCTATGGGTTGAAAAACTCCATGAGTTTCTGTGTTTTCTGTGTTTGTTGTTTTGCAGGTTATTAATGGTTTATGGAAACACGGGGAAGCATTCATATTTTTTTCCCCTTCTTCTATTTTACCATCCATCCCATCATTCACTCCATTCATTTTCATAACTTCCTCCATCACCTCCATACACCATATTCCTCCATTCTTAAGCACAATGTAGCAAAAGAAAGCAAGCCACATATGGTGAAAAACATCAGGAAGTTCATTAAAAAAAAATATTGCTCATGGACTGCAAAGGAAAAAAAGGAGGAGCGGATAAAGCAAACCCCAGGCAAGACAAGAGTGCCACCCATGGCATCTGGAGCATCCACACACAACATTTCCAGCAAGAAGAAACAACAAGGAAATATCAGTAACTCACTCAGAAATTTTCTCATTCAGCGAGCTGATCACTCAGAGAACAAGAAATAGTGAAGGACGCAACATATAAGAGGCTTGTATCCAAACTCCGTCTCCTACAACCACCTTGAAAGAAATTGGTAAGATCAGGTATAGCCCCTCACCCCTCGCTATGCATCCAAAATAGCCAGAACTAATTAAATTTGCAGACTTAGAGTTTAAGGGGAAGAAAGGCAGTCGGTTATCTTGGCCACCATCGTGAAGTATGACTAGGGAGAACTAAAAATTCATGCCACCTGGGCATGCAAAATGAAATAATTTAAATCAAGTAGATTTGAGGAGAAGGAGGGGAGGAAACATGCAGTCCATCATGAATTAACGGGGAGAAGCATAAAGCATCTCTAATGAAAACTGGAGCTAAGGCTGACTTACATAAGCACTCTAGAATTAGTTGTGCAGTCTAATAATAAAAAGGGCCCGTCTCATCCAAACCAGTAAATTAAAAAAAAAAAATTAAGGGAGAGAGACCGATGAAAACCCACAGTGTAGCAACACTGAGCCTCAGTCACGTATTTTGGGACAACATGCAGCGGCAACAGCATAACAGCGTCACCCTACCCATGGCCTAGTCCTCTTTCATAAATATGAGCAGGGAAGATTTTATAGCAACCCAAACAAGGCTGAATTCCACTTCTAGCCTTCGAGAAGAAGAAGAAGAACCAACAGAAGAAGAAGAACCAAAAGAGCAACAAGAAGAAGAAGAGGAAGAACCAGAAGAAGAAGAAGAGCCAGAAGAAGAACCAGAAGAGGAACAAAAGGAATAAGAGGACGTGCCAAAGGGCCAAGGAAAAATATAAGAGATGGCCATATAGTTCATAGAGATAGTATAAAGTGGGCAAGAATCAGACTCACAACAAAACACCACATGCCCTCAATACAAAGAGGTAGTTTCCACCTTAGCTCCTCTGAGTGCAAAGAGAAAAAGACAGACCTTTATGTATTTCAGAGCTGACAAGAGTTAGAGGATAAGTCAGAGAGAGCCATAAACTCCTCCCATGATCCAAATTTTCATTCAAGAATCACCAAGGGAGGAGGAAAGAATCGAATAAACCATTATGAAGGAGTAGTTGCAGAAGGCACAGGTAGAGAATGTAGCACTAAAGGAGCAATTTCATCAAAAAGGCGGAAAGTAGCCACCATGGGAAACTTAGCATGGAAGCCATTTAGCACAGATTCCCTTCTGAATCACATACTGTGTACCTCAAGGAGCAATGGCTCCTATTTCAAATCAAAACTCAAGCCTCCCATGGATCACTACCTTTCCAAGATTGTAGGTAATTCATGAATTTCTACATGCAAGCTAACACGGTTGATCAGACAAAGATTGCAAAGTTTTATGTGCATAACCTTGTGCTGAAAAATCTCGATACTTGGGACCCCAATCCTACAATGGGGGATATGCATTTGATGGCTCTAATATCTTAGATGATGAATGAGGACACTAGAGAAAAATAGATATGGAGGGTCATGGGAAGAAGAAATAGATAACCCTTATATCATACCAGAATTTTTCAACCCAAGAGGAGTCATCCTTAACCGTCGAGAGATTGAAAGGGACCTTGCACTAGTTGAAAGCTACCTTTAGACTCAAAGACAGGTAATAAGTCACTTTCATGATGTTTCTAGGCAGATAGAATATGAGTGCATTATGGCCAGGCAGAGGAGATGGAACAACCTCCCTCACGGCCTCAAGAACAGGGAGTACCATACTCTAGAAAGACTGAGGGGTGCATTCGAAAGGGCACCATTATACAAGAGGGCCATGCAAACCAAAAATATCTAATGGTTGGGACTAAAGCTCAGCCCACCTTTGCTGTTGGGGATGAATGATGAAAATGACATAGATGCACAAGATATAGAATGCGAGAATGCAAAAAACAATAATGATTTTTACCCCCTTGGCGAAACGCCCACACTTCTTCCTTAGGAAATCAATGGGGTTGTCAAAGCCTTAAAGGAGATGCAGGAGGAGGATTATTCGCTCAGAGGATGAGAAACCATTCAGTAGGGGGGTGATGATGAGCTCCACCATTAGACATATTTGGAGGGGTTAAAGGTCACCTTTTTGCCTTCTTAGATCTCTTTTTCTTTTACATTAGCACTTTTGCCCCAAATTCCAACGACCAAAATTTCGCTCTTGTGACACATAAGTGGCCCAAGAGAAATTTTTTTCGGTGCACCAAAACATGGTTTCTCCTCACATCGGACTTCTAACACTTGACTTAAACATTGGTATAGTGACGCTAGCTCTGACATTTTATATTTATGTCGGTATAGCAACGCTATCTTTGACGTTTTATATTTATGTCGGTATAGTGATGGTAGCTCTGACGTTTAAGTACGAGTTTGAATAGTTAAGTACTCGGTGATATTTTCATATTTAGAGAGTCTAAAAATGGCTTAAAAGAGAACTCCAGGGTTTCTCTTTTTTGTAATTTTCAAGTGCCCGAAAAAGTGATAAAAGTGTATTCATCATCAAAATAATTATTTTCACTGGAAAAATTTGTATTCTGCACAAAAACTTGAAAGATTAAACATACCTGTTTCCAAGAAGTAAAAACATTGAAAATTTACTTTTTAAAGTGGAAAATAAATAAAATATTATATTCTATTCATTCAAAAAATCTTATAAAAATGAGTTTAACAAAGTCATTTTCACCTTTTGTCTTTAGAGTTGTAAATTGAGAACTTTTGGAAGAAAATTTCTGGAGTTGATAATGGGAGAACCGACCACTCAAATCTAGATTCGTCAGAACCAGGTAATCCACAACATTATTCTCTTCATTTCTATCCAATTAAATTTTGTTTTTAGGCTTTAAAATCATTTATTGAGGAGAAATTGTGTTTAAAATTTTTCTCTCGAGGGTCCACGGGTCATACATGCATTACATGCAGACCCCGATAATTTTATTAAATGAGAATTATCGAGCTACCATGATTTCCATGTAGAGTGAATGCAAATGTCCGCATTGTCTCTGTACACAAACTGTGGAGGCGCCATGAGCAAATTAAAATTGACAATTTCTCAAAAAAATAGTTAAACTTTCTCACTCTAAAAGTATGTAATCTTCAAATGCGTCCATTTGCAAAATATTCCACAATGCTAGAGTGGAGAGAATGTGAGCATGAAGGTACAGATGATGTGGCTATGAATGATCTAGCCATAATGTGTGCACTTAGAAATTGTGGTTTGTATAAATTCTGGGCAATTCAAGGTGTGAGGGCACAAGTGGAACTGATGACATGGCTATTGAACAAGTGGGATGTTCAAAATAAATGCTTTATCATTGGCGATTATCGGCTTGAACTCGAGCTCGAGGATATTTATTTTCTCACTGGATTATCCAAAAGAGAAGAAAACATTTCTTTGTTTGGAGCTAGGCAGGGTGGCCTACCTATTGCTAGTTACAAATAAGAATTTTTAGCGATGAACTAGATCCCAAAGATAACCGCATAGATATAAAGAATATCTTGTGACTTGATCTTAAAGTTATTGCATTCACAATAACCAGGTTGTGTAGAAGTGCAACTCCACATGTGGCCAACAAGTCTCAGATGCAAACCACAGTTGAATGTTTTAGAGGCACCATTTTCAACTGGTGCGAAGGGGTATTGGCCAATATGAAAGGCCAACTGACCAGAGCAAAAAATGCAAAGTTGAAAAAATTTGGGTATGGCACCATCCTGATCTATTTTTCTTTCGAGAGGATTCCATTCCTCGCCCCTCAGCTTAGTGGTGCACTTAGAGAACGTCGTATGGTAGGTTGGGTTGCATTGATGGCTCGCCATGGTGGTGACGACAATACGGTGGTTTTTTTTACTCCTGCATGTTTTATGTGGCTGCAGAACCAAATCTTCACAATTGAAGATTTCACATATGTGGGTATAGACTTTAGAGGTGATCCTGAGATGTCCTTACCTCTAGGGGCACAATCGGATGAATCAAGTAAGCGAATCATTTTAATTTTTTTTAACTCTAATTTTTATTTTATTTTTAAATCGTCCAACACTAATAACAAAATTTTAAATGCAGATGTTGGTCCACAATGGCCAGCTACACTCCACTGCTTTGAAAGGCGTAAAATAGAGCCCATAGCACAACCACAAGATCAGTGAGCAGAAATCCTCACTGACATAGAACACAACCTAGAGAGGTTGGCTATAGATATCCTTGGACAACGACAGACAATATTTCTCTCCATCTCTAGAGACATATTACTGGTGTTCTAGGTCATTTTAGGAGATTCCTGTGCGAGATGGCGTGTGCGATAGTATACTACCATGATCATCACCACGGATAGTGGATGATCATCGTGGATTGACATTTTTTTTTCATCAGTAACTTTTAGAGCATAAGGTGTTTTAAACCTATGATCACAGACGATGTAATATTTTTTTTAAAACAAAAACTCCTATCTATGATATTACTACTTTCTCTGACTATCTTGTTCAACATGTATCGAATGTTGTTTTGGTTTACTGTTTAACATTGAAAATGTCTATTTAGAACACGATTAGCTAATGCATTAGCCAATGTGTTTAAATTTCTTGAAATGTGTTCATATTCAATGTAATCAAATTTTCTTTCCAAGAGATGAACCTTCAAAAATAATCTCAATAACACTGGATTTTTAATTGTGTATACTCTGTTTAAATGTAATACAATGAGCTTCAAATCTAACCTTTTGATCAAATGTCAAATACCAAATGAAATGGCATCAGATAATAACTCAATCACTGCGCTATAGTTTGAAATATTGTTCGTTGTTTGAATAAGGCTTATCCCATGCATAGAAACTAACTCATCAGTGGGTGAATAGATAACCCAGGATGCGGAAGAAATATTCCGTGTACTACGACAGGAACCATCAACAAAACCACTGTATGTTTGAAAGGATGTTGACATTTGAAATATCAAGAGTAATCAAGAGAAGCTGAGAGATTATTAAAAAATAGGCACACCTATCTAATATAAAGCACGCTAACTATAAAAATAACTAATATACAAGTGAGATATTCACACAAGAATCAAGCATAATATCTCTTTAGATAAAGATCATTTATAGGGTTATCTAAAGGGCCCCTGTCATAATCAGTCAATTCATGGGCCCCTTTGGCAAGCACTCACTTGACAATGTAAGGACCATGCCACATTGGTTTGAATTTTCCATCTCCTAGCTTATCGTTAGCTTGATCATATACTAAGACTAGGTCACCTTCTAAAAAAACACAAGTTGTAACACTTTGATCATACTGAGCTTTAACACATTTCTTCTGAGCTTCGGCTGCTAATGCAGTGGTGTACCGAGTCTCATCTAATTGTGCTATGTGTTGGGCCTTGAAATTTTCATTCACTTCCATTACATTTTCACTTACATTTCCATATTATCACCTTCACTACACCTCCATTTCATTACATTTACCTTACCATTACCACTATTGAGTTACATCTATGTTTTTCCAAAATTTATTAATTCCTAGTATTTTTAAGTGAATTTGTGGTTAAAAATTAGAAAACAATATGCATATATGTATACCTAACATGTGGAATGAGTTTTTTGCCATGTGTAGGTCAAAATGAAGCTTCCAAAAGACCCTTATGTGGCCTCCTAAGGCCAAATTTGAATTTTTATGGAGAAGATCATGGGATCATAAGGATATGTGTCTCATTTCCTATTTCTATAGTAACTCTAAGAAGACATGTGCCTTATCACTTCATATTTGGATTGTAACTCTAGAGATATAGGGATAGATTCATGGACTCTCATTAATGAGATAGCTTCTCATTTTTTGTATAAATAGGGGAAGCTTTCTCCTATCAAATCATGTATAAAATTGAAGTTATACTCAAGCTTTGAATACAAAATTAGATTGTGCACCTTACTCACGAATGTTCCTTCATTTTTATTGGGTTTTGATTACATATGGAGCATCTTGATTTACCATCTCTCATACTTTTAGATAAGCTGCCTAAAATGTGTAAGATTTACTTGCTTTTATAGATTAAAGTTTATTTTCTTTCTTAGTATTAATTTTAGTATAACTGTGTAATAATTTTTCTTCTGAAACATTTCATGAGGATAGATATTTCTATTTTCAAATTGAACTAAGTTTGAAGCAATAAGAATTCACAGTTATATAGTTTCTTTTACTGTGTTGTCATTTGCTTTCCTAGATTAGAAATCAGTTAATTGTATCAATGGATGTTCTTAAAGGTCATTTCAAGATTATGATTCTAAACTAACTGATTGAATGTCTAATTCATACAGTTATTGAGTATTTCCTCTACACAGTTTACTTGCTTTCTAGGAACTTAGAAACTAAGGTATAATTGATTTCTTACACAACATCTCAAAAGGTTAATACTTCATATTGAATGTTGGAGTAAATCAAAACATACATTAGTTAACTTTACATGCTTTTTACATTTTCCTTAGATCCTCACTTAATTATATCACTAATGTTCCTAAAGGTCATTCCAAGAAGTTGATTTTATCATATTTCTAGACTAGATGATTGAATATTTAATCCATGCAATTATCGAGTTTTTCCCTTTGCATACTTTACTTGCTTTTCTAGATCATTAGGTATAGTTGGTTACTTAACATCATCTTAAGAAGGTGACACTTCATATTGAATTCTGGAGTAACTGAATATACATTATTTGTTTTCCTTTACATGTTTTGAATTGCTTTCTTAGATTTAAATTTCAATTACTGCAATTGTGATTACGCGCGCTATATTTTATTTTGAATTTTATTTCTTTCTTTTCGTTACTTGATTTCATAGGTTAGTTGAATTTCATTTTCATTATTTTATTTCATATATTAGATGAATTGGTTTTCGTTATTTTGTAGTTAGATTGATCTAAATTGAAAGATAATTTCTAGCACATACAGTGAACACATGCTTCACAAGCTTAAGAAACCCCCAAGTTGACAAATTAAATGATAGGAAATTATTTTTCCCCAACATTTTGGTGTCGTTTCCGGGAAAGTGTACATAGGAACTGTCTTTCAGTCTACAGTGTATTTATTTTTTTATTTTACTAACCATTTATGGACAAAGGGTCTAGAATGCAGCCCAAAGACTACATTGAGGAATGGTATCAAAAAGCAATTGTGCCACAACATTCATCAATTCTTCAAGAGATCCTTTTTGAAAATCAAAAGATCAAGACGAATTTTCATATCCTTGCAAACAATCAGGTACATCTTTCAAGTTTGGATATGAATATTTCAAAGATTCTAATCCGTAAATGGCTTCATTGGAAGCATGAATATACTTAAAAATAAAAATAAAAAATATATAGTTTTTTAGATAGATAGGAAAATTAAAAATAAAACCAAACATAGCTAGAAATTTAGAATTTTTTATTTTTATTTTCGTTGATTAATTAATTTTGAATAAATTTCAGTGACGTAGTAAGAATCAATTCGGTTTTTTTTATCACTATCAGAAATAAAATTTGTGTGTGAAAATATGAATTTATTTGATGAAGCTGACTAGTATGCTCTCTTCCCGTGCCTCGTTGTGACCTAGAAGATCACAAAAATAGATCAGTCAATTTAAAAATTAAAATTCAAAAATTCGTTAAAAATTTTTGCAGGAAATTGATCTACAATGCTATTGAAAATCGTCGTTTGAGTCATGATCCTTTTTTTTTCAGTTCTACAAATTTTAAATGTTTTGCATCCTCTCAATATTTTTCTAATTTATTGAATAGCTTGTGCATAATTTTTCTTAAAATAATAATAATAATAAATAAATAAATAAAAATTTTCCCATGGAAAGGAGGCCCACGCATATGCGTGAGGCCAGCCTTTGGCTTGGCCTTACATATATGAGCAGACCTTCAATCAACACAAAGGTCCATTCACTGCAATAACAATAAAAAACTAAAAGGGGAACCTTCTCTTTTCCATATTTGGTCTTCCTCAAGCAGCAGTTATTAGAAATCAATTTTAAAAGTTGCAGAGACAGACAATGAAGGTGTGTCAGATGAAGAAATTGTTGATGAAGAGAACATTTTAAATTGCTAATGAACAGACGATTGAAGATTCAATTGCAGAGAGAAAATGAATGTGTATCAAATATGTTGGAAATACTGAGAGGGTGGGTGAATCAGTATTCCTTTCAATTAGAGCATTAGTTAATCTTCAATTATTATCAGTGTTTGTACAATGATAGTAGCAAACAAGAGGAACACAAATGCACACATTTTTTAAGGTGGAAACCCACTCCGGGACAAAAACCACCTAATGCTTTTCTAATAATTCTTTAATATTCAACTCTAATTGAAAATAAAGCTCCAACTTCCTAGAATCTAGAAAAGCATTCTTCTCCAACTCCCACTGGATGGACGCTCCAACGGCTGAGATTCTTTAGTAGTCATATGAACTGATTCTCCAATACCCAATGAGTTACAACTCATCCTAGCACCACCCTACCACCCTGTAGAAGAATAAAAGAAGAATGGACTCCCATACTAGGGAAAATGGTCCACTTTACAATGATATAGAATGATTTAGAAGAAGAAGACACACTAGAAAATAACCCCAAATATGACACAACCACCTAATGATGATCCTAGACCACCTGACACTGCCTCTTCAACTCTTGGCAGATAGACACTAGTACAATTTGTACAATAATGTATTTATAATGACTTAGTACAATGATACCTTTATAATGATTGTATGTAGTGCTGCCCAATTGAAGACTTCATGTGATGAAATTCTTGTTGTTGTTATGTACCTTGGTTGTTGATCTTTTCATGCTACCCTTTTCTTCACCTTGCTTTTCTTTGCTTCCCTAGAAATTCTGGTCCTTTGCAGCCCTTGACAACACATGATCTAGCTTTTTCTTTGCCTTCTAGGAGCTCAATATTGAATCTGGTGTATCTCTGTTATTTCAGATCCCCAATAGCTAATTTTTAGAACTATAGTACTCCTCTGATTCATCTTTATAATGCCATAGGTTTGACCCAATTTTTATTCTTCAAGGGAGATTTATACCCAATCTCTCACAATGCCCTAATTATGGACTGTTTCAGCAGAGCGAACTTGTACGGCGTCCCACATGTCACTGTTTCTTCATTCGGATCTGAAATTGATAGAGAGAAACTACAGGCTGTGCACTATCTGTAACTTTTTACAGAATTCCAATCTGATACTCAGAGAGAGAGTTATGCCACTTTTCCCAAGGTCACTTTTTTTAGATGAATTTCAGGAGCCTGCAAACACACTGACTTCCACAGATCATATCTCTGAAAATATTGTGCACCTTGATCTGAAATTTTCACAGAAATTTCCTTAGAATTTCAAATTTGTCTCATAAATGTTTTAGCTTCTAAACCTTCATAGAAAAAAATTTAGAGCGAAAATTCCACGATGACCTGTTTCAGATAACAAAATCCCTTACATGAGGAGGATATGAGGATCACAATTTATATAAATGCTTAGGTTGAGAGGGGCTTCAACAAGTGAACGTGGGAGGGATTTTAGGAGCTTAAAAAATATTAATTATGACTTTTCAATGACCCATGCCACAACCCCATGGGGTTTTAGCCCACTAACTGGGGGTACAAACTTTAAACATGAATATCTCTCAAACCGTGAAGAATTACATGCGTGCCATATATCAACAGAAACATATCGACAAGTAGAAACTATAAAAATCCTTATTGGCCTAGAATTTATTAATTTGGTAGGTCAAAATTCCTATGCAATATTGGGTTAGCCCCTGGTGGTGCTTGGGTTGACATCAATGACAACCGCTGATCAACAATCTCCCCCTTTGGCATTGATGGCAACACAAGTACTCCCCCTGCGATCATGACACCTCTTCCTACAACATTCTCTCCCCCTTTGACGTCAATGGAAAAGTGTAACTCCCCATGAAACACAACCATCCTACGGACTTGTACACACTTCCACTCCCCATTTATATTCTGAATAAGGAAAATCTAATGAGAATTTGGGAGAACCCAAGCTTTTGGCGAAGATATTCCAATGCTTCACAAGTACTCTCACGATCATCAACTCTTCCTGCCCAATCTGCATCTGTAAAGGAATGAATAATGAGATTGTTACCCTTGGGATACCACAAGCCATATTCTGTTGTTCCCTTTAGATATCAAATAATTCTTTTGATGGAAATAATATGTGATTCTTTTGGTGCTTCCTGGAATCTTGCTACTTGTCCAACTACTTGCATAACATCTGGCCAAGAGGTTGTTACATATAGAATAATAACAATCATAGATGCGTACAACCTTTGATCCACATCCTTATATGAGTCTTTTATGCTCAATTTCCAACCTGTTACCATTGGAGTAAGGATGGGTTTGCAATCTTCCATTTTAAATTTCTTGAGCATTTCTTTGATGTACTTGGCTTGACATATAAATATTCCTTTCTCTTGCTGAGATATTTGAAGCGCTTTAGCTATACCTCTTGTTTATTATGATTGGGTTTATTGTGCTTGGCCATAAACAATACTCTCTCATTGGCTTCTTCTTCACTTTCATTGTCTTCATCGGATGATGAGCTATCTTATTTAGAGAGAAAGTTATTTTTGGATCCTTAATTGTTGAATTTATTAAAGCCTTTCTTTCCTTTTGAGTTGCCATCACTTCTGTTTGGAAATTTTTCTACGAAATGCCCAATCTCATCACAACCAAAACATATCAATGGAAGTTTACCTTTGAATTTTCCCTTACCAATTTTTAGTTTTCTCGTGAAATAAGAATATTCTTCATCTAAAAGACCTTCTTCATCATCTCCCTTTTCTTCACACTTGCAGGTGCACATCTTTTCAATTGAAGGTTGTTTATCCTTATTGGTTTTCTTAGATGCAATGAATGTAGTTTCTAGATGCGAAGTACCCTCTTCTTCATCAAGTCTCATTTCATATGTTATGAGAACTCCATGTAATTCCTCCTTGTTGAGTTTGTCCATATTTTCACTGTATACTAAGACTGATAACTTTGGGTTGAATCTTCCTGGTAACGTTCTAAGAATATTTTGTATAATAGTATTCTCATCAACTGGCTCTCCCAACCTTCCAAACTATTGGTTATTTCATCAACGTATTGGAAGTATGTAGCAATGTTGAAATCTTCTTTCATTCCGAGTTGCTCAAATTTTGCTCTATAGATTTGAAGCTTTGCTTCTTTGACGTTTGAGTCACCTGCATATATATTCTCAAGCTTCTCCCATATATTTTTGGCGGTTTTACAACCCAACACCTTATGATAAGAATATTCAATAATTCCACTGATAATAATATTCTTTTCTTTTGCATCATTTACCAAATTCTTCTTACCTTGTTCATCTGTGGTTGATGTAAATCCATTTTAAACAGTCTCCCATACTTTGTAACATTGCGCCAAGAGATATACCTCCATTCTTCATTTCCAGAGTGCATAATTATTTTCATTGAACAGAGGTACACCATTCTTGGTATGCTCCATGACCTCCTTCCAGATTTTAAACTGTTATTGAAGGAACCAATCTCTGATACCAATTCTTGGAAATACTAAGAGGGGGGGGTGAATTAGTATTCCTTTCAATTAGAGCATTAGTTAATCTTAAATTATTATTAGTATTTGTACAATGATAGCAGCAAACAAGAGGAACACAAATGCACACAGGTTTTAAGGTGGAAACCCACTCTGGGACAAAAACCACCTAATTCTTTTCTAATAATTATTTAATATTCAACTCCAATTGAAAATAAAGCTCCAACTTCCTAGAATCTAGAAAAGAATTCTTCTCCAGCTCCCACTGGATGGATGATCAAATGCCCGAGATTCTTTAGTAGTCAAATGAATGGATGCCCCAACACCCAATGAGCTACAACTCACCCTAGCACCACCCTACCACCCTGTAGAAGAATAAAAGAAGAATGGACTCTCGTACCAGGGAAAATGGTCCACTTTATAATGATATAAAATGATGTATAAGAAGAAGACACACTAGAACATAACCCCAAATATGACACAACCACCTAATGATGATCCTAGACCACCCGACACTGCCTTTTCAACTCTTGGCAGATAGACACTAGTACAATTTGTACAATAATGTATTTACAATGATACCTTTACAATGATTGTATGTAGTGCTGCCTAATTGAAGAATTCATGTGATGAACTTCTTGCTGTTGTTATGTACCTTGGTTCCTTCTCTTTTAATGCTACCCTTTTCTGCGCCTTGTTTTTCTTTGCTTCCCTAGAAAGTCTGGTCCTTTGCAGCCCTTGACAACACATGATCTAGATTTTTATTTGCCTTCTAGGAGCTCGATATTGAATATGGTGTATCTCTGTTATCTCAAATCCCAAATATTTGATTTTCAATATTATATTATTCCTCTAAGTCATATTTATAATGCCATAGGTCTGACCCAATTTGGATTCTTCAAGAGAGAGTTATACCCAATCTCTCACAATGCCCTAAGTATGGACTGTTTCAGCAGAGTGAACTTGTACGGCATGCCATGTGTCATTTTTTCTTCATTTGGCTCTGAACTTGATAGAGAGAAAACTAAAAAATATGCACTATTTTCCACTTTTTATGAAATTCCAATCCGATACTCAAAGATAGAGTTATGAAAATTGTCCCAAGGTCACTTCTTTGAGATGAATTTCATGAGCTTGCAAAAACATTGACTTCCACAGATCATATCTCTGCAAATATTGAGCACCTTGATCTGAAATTTTCACAGCAGCTTCCTCAGGATTTCGGTTTCACCTCATAAAAAATTTAGCTTCTAAACCTTTTTATAAAAAAATTTAGAGCGAAAATTCCACGATTACCTGTTTCAAATAACTAAATCCCATACATGAGGAGGATATGAGGATCACAATTTATATAAATGCTTAGGTTAAGAGGGGCTTCAACAAGTGAATGTGGGAGAGATTTTAGGAGCTTAAAAAATATTAATTATGAATTTTCAATAACCCATGCCACAAACCCATGGGTTTTTAGCCCACTAACTGGGGGTAAAAACTTCAAACATGAATATCTCTCAAACCGTGAAGAATTACATGGCGTGCCATATATCAATGAAAACATCAAGACAATTAGAAACCGTAAAAATCCTTATTGACCTAGAATATATTAATTTGGTAGGCCAAAATTCCCATGTAATATTGGGTTAGGCCCTGGTGCTGCTTGGGTTGACATCAATGACAATCACTGATCAACAACATAAAGAAACTGTTGATGAAGAGAAGATTGCAGACTGCTAATGAAGAGAAGATTGCAGATTCCATTGAAAGTATTTGGAATGAGAGAGATAGATCTGAAATTATTTGTGAGAGACAAGCCATTGCACATCAAAACCTACAAATAAAAAAATCAAACCATAGAAATTTTATTTTGTTGCAGAAGTAATTGCCAGAAAACAAAATTGCCAAAAATGCGTAATTCTTAAAAACACCCGATTTTAAAACACATTTTCTGAGTAACCGAAGGCGAATTAGGAAAAAATAAAACATGGAATTTTTTTGGGAATGGGGTGAATTAGGTAACCTTACAACAATTTTCTCAAATTCGCATCCATTTGGGAGAAATTCAGTGTTCTTCGGAGCTCCGTTTTTCAGATTACGTGAGGAAAAAAAAAATTCTTTGAACTATTTAAACATGGCAAGTTGAAAGAAGAAGAATCCAAGTTAATAATGTTAGCCGCCTATAATATTTGATTATACGAAAAGGTGGCTAAGAATTTTTGAGCCTCCAAAGAAGAAATTTTATCACTAAAAATTGTTGGCTCTTGAAGACTTTTGAGGCCTCATGCCTCTGTGCAAACCTTCACTGCAGTTCCCATCTTGAAAAACTCTGAAATCCTATTGTTCCCATCTTGAAGTACTGCTGCAAGCTTCTTTTTCCCTTTCCCTCTCTTCAAGAGCTAACCTCATTTTCTACCCCTTCATTTTCCATGACAATCCCTCCTTTACATGTTTCTCCCCCTCCCACGTCATAAAAACCCTTGATAAGGTTCTGAGACCCCTTCTTAGCCTTATCGAAACCTTCATTTTCTTTCAAAATCCTTAAAAAACCATTAAAATGCATATTCTCTATGTATAGGACTTAAGCCCCTTCGGCTAAGTCCCTAACCCTTCTTATCCATGCGCCCTGGCGCCAAAACCTGGCGCTGAGCCAGTCGGGTGCTTATCCGTTAAATAGATATTTTTCCCCGAAAACATTAAAACCTTTGTTTTAAATTTAAAAACTTTGGGTTTTAATTTATTTTACATTTATCCGCTGGTATCATTTTCAAACCATTCCGCACTATCGATCTGATTTGCAAATCAGACGGTGCGGAGTTCGTCTCCCTGTGGTCCCCACCGCCCGTAAGCCGATTGCCCAAAACCGGCGGTATTCATCGCATCGCCCTTGGGTGAAAGGCTGTTTTCCCCCGATTGCCAGCGATTCCATACACTTGCCGCCACGCATCCCCTATACCATTTGGAAAACCCCCGTCCATCGCGTGTTATCGTTCGGATGAGGATGCCGAGCGATATCGCTATCGACCGTCTGATCCGAAGCCGTCCATCCAACGGTTGTCGCTCGATGAAGATGCCCGCCCCTTAATGTGGTCCCGGCGTGACATTAAATCATTTCCCGCTGTTGATCTGATCTGCAGATCGAAGGTTTAGATTTTGTCCCCCTGATTCGATTGCCTGGTCAACGATTCTCTGTTTTTGACTTCCCCTTTCGCTCCTGACCATTGATCTCTGCGCGATCGATGACCCTGATCTAATCTTTCTTCCGCCCATTCTATGATCTCCCCGATTAATCTCGACCATTGGATGATGCCATCCAACAGCCTCGCTACTTCCACACGTCCTCTGAAGCAGTCAAACTATATACGCAAGATTTCATAACTTTTGTTTGTATTTTGCAGGGTTTAATGTTTTTCCGCCATACTGAGGAAAATTCGCAGGCTGAGGGTGACAATCCTCTTGCCTTCATTTCATCAGGGAAATCATTCACAGGGGTTTTTCAATCTCACGTATCATCGGTGTTTTATGAGGAATCGATGCCGTTTCATCTTTGCACAGCCCTGCATATCAGCGAGAAAACCATGGATTTAACACTGTCAAAGGGTATCAGTGCCGAAGACCTAAATGTATCAAAACAAAGAATTAGAGAAATTTTCACGGGGATTACGTCTAAAATGCTTATCAAAAGCCTAATCCCCAAATAAAACACAGTTTACAGAAAATATAAAGTGTTTTATCAAGAAGGAATGCCTCCACCGCCATAATTTGGGGCAAATTGATTCCTCAGCTACCATAGTGCCACATGTTCCTCAAAGTACTCAATCAGAGGCCGAATTTATTGATCGAATGAAGATTTTTGCCTCAGCACAGCCGAAAATTTACTTCTGCAAGGAAACTTAATGAAAAATATCAGCAGAGTCACTTCAACATTCCACAGAGCCTCAAAGGTCAACAAAAGCTCCCACTGAGCTTAATTTTTATGTAAAAACATTTCATACAGAGTATCCCCATGTAAATTTCTTCATTGAGCCCCTCAAAGTCTAGAGACCATTAAATCTGTATTAATTGTAAATTGAGATCTTTTATCAGATCTCACCTCCTCAGCCTTCTATATATACTTTTTCAGAAGATGAGTGAGGGGTTGGTTGTAGAACTTTGATATACATTTGAGAAAAAACTTCTGATTGTACATAGTTTTCACTGGCTCTTGGAGCTCTACTGGTGATAGAAAGGTTAGGCTGAGATATGTAGATGGTTGCTAACCTAAAGCACTGGACTTAAAGCTGTAACTGGTTTGGAGCATCAATACAAGCTGATTTATGGGATCCTGGTCTATGTTGACAGTGATGTTTTCCTTATTGTAACTTGTTATTTTGTTTTTGTTTCCATCTATGTTTCATATTCTCTTATAAAGAACATCATGCATAGAGTTAGGACCTACTCTATATCAGTAACATTCTCTGACTGAAAATATTTATCTGAATGTTTTCTTCCATCTGTGTTATTTAGGAATTAATTAATTCAGTTTAAGCATAGGAATGCTGGTGTTCCCTCGTCTTATTGTCTTAGCTGAATGTTATTCTTAGATTTTATTTTTAGTATACATTTTGTGAAGATGAACTGAGGAAGATATGGTGAGCCCTGGTCCCAGTTTTGTCCCCACAAGCTATCTGGATGTTTCCCTTGGAATGTGTTAAAAGCTGGCTAGTTTCAAAGTACTTTCCAGATCTTAGGCCATTCTATTGTTATCTTTGTATTTGTCTTGAAAGTAACCAAGTAAAGAAGAGCTAGGAGAGGATTTGTGGTGAGCCCGGCCCGCTAGTTTCTACTCCAAAAGTTTCCTTCAAGTTTCCCTTTGTTTTGAGATGTTTTCTATTAAAATTGTATCAAAGGCTGGCTAGTTTCAAAGTACTTACCAGATCCTAGTTTACTTTTATGTCTTTATTGATTCCATGTCAAAAGCTGACTAGTTTAAAAGTAATTATCAGATCCTGGGCTGCTCTTGTTTCTGCATCTGTTTATTTCTCCTTCTTATTGTATCATCCCATTCCATAAATCAATTTTCAAAGAGATCCTTAGACATAGATGACTTGCCCCATGGACCACTCTTGCCTCTTGTTGTTCCAATTAAATCCTATTATGACTCCATAGCCCGATGGACTAAAACCTGCAATTTTCTACCTTATTGACCGAAGCTTACTCTGATTGCCTGCAACTTCTCACCTTAGAAACTTTTTGCACTCAGAACTTTCCACCTTGAATAGTAATCATGTTCAACAGTCCAAAAAAAAAACAAACCATTGGCCTTCATAACTAGCCTAATATCATAACCCCAAACTTCAAAGACAAATCCATCTTTGCACTTTTTGGAGAGATCCCTCTCCGGATTCAGGAGGGCTAGATCCTAGAATCCCAAAGTTGGTTGAAATGATGTTGTTTCTGTAATTGGACTCTGCCAATCTTGCTAATAAATTACAGATCCCCAACATTTCTGGCGACTCCGCTGGGGAACCTAAACCCAGAATCATTTTTCATCTCTATAAAACTTTGTGAGTGAAAAGCAGCCTTTTCAAGCACTACCAAGAAATGTTAATCATGATGAAACTTGTTTGAATCAGTGACAATCTAGGTAAACCCTAGGATTCTCTTAATACTTTATCTAACCTTGAAAAACCAGCTGGCTTAGCCATAAGAGTAGACTGTCTTTGTCTCATAATCGTAGCTAATTTTTGAAACAGAGTTAGCATATTCTTAGAAACCACACAACTGAAAAATAACTCAAAAAAAAACCAAAAATATTTCAGATTGGTAGTAAAACACTTACTCTTACATTGACACTTACCTTTGTTGTGTTTTACCCCATACTCTTAGACAGAGTCTGGAAACAGCCAGGTAGCTTCCGGATCTCATCCTCTTTCAGAGGTGAAATATCTAGTGAATGCCCTCCCAGTCAATCTCTAGTTAGAGTTTGTTGTGTTCCGGGATATCCTTGAAAGGGGATATTTTACAAGCACGGTGGTGGACCATAACACCTTTTACCTCTGAAAAGAGCTAAAAACTTCCACTTGGCGACTCCACAATCGTGAACAGACCTTAAGACTTCACTGGGAAGAACCTTGATCATCATAATATTATTCAAACTTGGTGAGAGGACTGTAGGATTGAAATTTAGGTAAATAGATTAGTTAACCTCTCAAAGATTGTCATACCTGGTTGAACTTTTCCTGTTTGTTTAGGTATGAAAAACACAGCATAGTGGCTCCTAGAAAGATTCACACTAGAGCCTATCCTGACCCTGATCCACCTGAAGTAGTTGATAACCCAGAAAGTATCCTTAGGAAGTCTCCTAAGATTAAATTATCAACTGTTTTCAGACCACCCTTGATAGCTAAATCAGTTCCTGAACATCTTTCAGCTCTACGAAAATCACAAGCTGACTTAGTAAATCCATTTAGAACTAGGTCATTTGATGATATAATCCAGCTAGATTCTGAGTCTTCACTTTCTTCTCCTGAAACTAGTGAACATATTGGTAGTAGAGAGACAACACCACCTGATCTACACTTCATGTTGAACTTAGGTGTCTCTCATCCAAGGTTAGCTCAGTAATCTACTGTTGTTCCATCCACATCTACTCATCCTTCATCCATTGTTCAAACCACTCCACTTCAACCCACCTTCCCTTTTGTCAACCCACTCGTGAATCCACCTCCACCTCCTGCCATGGCTGCATGGTATGCTCCCCTAGTCCTTCCTGCACCATTATTCAATCTTCCATAGGACTATCAATCCAAAATTCCATTATATGATGCTAGCAATGCTACAACTACATCACAACATGTGGATAATATGGATGATTATTTTGACAAAAATGAAATTGATGATGATTCTGTCAAACTTAGATTATTTGCTCAAAACCTGGGGGGAGAAGTAAGAAAATGGTTTAAAATCTTAGCCTCCCATAGTATCAATGACCTCCAAGGCTTCCATCAAACATTCTTAAATAAATGGGAAGTTAAAAAGAATCCTCTCCAAGTCCTTTTTGATTACAAGAACCTTCATAGAAACCCTGGGGAAAGTGTCCAAGCTTATTGCACTAGATTCAATAATGTGTATAATGCACCTTCCCCAGAGCTAAAACCTCCACAAGGCTCAGCTTTAAACAAGTTTCCTAAAGGATTTGACTCTGACATGACCTATCAGCTGAGAGAGAGAGACTTTGCAACTCTTGAAGATATGCAAAGAGGTGCTCTTTCTGTAGAAGTCAACCTGATGGAGAAAAGAGCAAGGATGAAAGCTGGAAAGAGAGTATCTTTTAGAAAGGAATCTACACCATCTACTTCTAACTCAAAGATGGAAAGAATGATGGAAGAAATGATGAAATAAATGAGCATTATTAAGAGAGCACAAGCAAGTCAAAACCAAAGTGCTCCTCAAAAAAGAAACCAAAACCAGAATCAGAATTCTAGAAGGAACCAACCTCCAAACAGACCTAGGGAAGATGATCAACAGATCACTCCTCCCTTTCCTCAAAACTATGTGAGTGAGGTTGAGGAAACAGATCAAATAATAGAGGAAGATGATATTAACCTATTTGGGGTAGATGATGATGAATTTGAGGTTCACTATGATAGAAAACAAGGTCTTTATACACCTTATGACGACAAAAGAGATGATAATGAAAATTGTTGTCAAGACATGGAAAATGCCATCACCGAACCTCCAAGAGAATATGACCTCAGAATTAAATCTAGTCAAAAAACCCCCAGCAACAAAACCTCTAACAAATCCTCACAAAACAGCACTGCAACCAAGCCTAAAGTTGTCAAACAAAAGGATAAAACAATGGCTGAAAATTCTGATAAAGATAAAGGAAAAAGCACTCAAGACAATGAAAAATAGTGTACAGACCTTAGTAGTACTAACACTACAGCTAGTACTCTTATGAAAACAATTTTATCAAATGTAAATAAAACAAAACGGCAACCTGACATTGCTGATAAAATGGTAGTTAATAAGGCTGAAACAAGTTTTTCAAAGAACCAAATTCCTTTCAGACTGGAGCAGGAAATCTCAAAGATCAAAATTTATGTTCCCCTCACCGAGTTAGCTGCCCAACATGTATATAGGACCCAAATTTTGAAGGCTCTAAATTAGAAGACAACAATGACACAGTCAATCTTAACGATGACCAACCAGAGCTTATTTTTGGTCCAAAGATTGAAGTAAAATATCAAGGGGGACCTATTCCTCCCTTTTATGTAAGTTTTAACGTTCATGAAAAGATTTTGCACAACACTATGCATGACTCAGGGGCTTCTCATAATCTAATGCCTAAAGCTGTAATGGAGAGCCTGGGTCTAGAAATCACCAGACCTTATAAAGACCTTTACTCTTTTGATTCTAGCAGAGTAAAATGTTTAGGATTGATCAAGGACCTCTCTGTTAACTTACCCCAAATTCCATCCAAATGCTTAGTCATGGATATTGTTGTGGCTGATGTTCCCCCAAAGTATGGAATGTTACTCTCAAGATCTTGGGGGGCTAAGTTACAAGGGACTATGCAGATGGACATGACCTATGCGACTATCCCTGTTTTCAATCAAACTAGGAGACTTTACAGGGAGTCTCATATGCAATACACAGTCACAAGCCAAGACAGACCACAAAACTCTCCTATATATTCTGTCAATACAAGCCTTGATTCTTTTATCATGTTTAATGATGAAACACTTATTGAACAATTCACTTTAATAGAATTAATGCCCGATAGAGAGAAGGAGGTAAAGACCAATGAACTGTCAAAACAGTTTGTTGAACCTTTAAACAACAACAAACCATATATGGGTCTTGAACTACAAGTCATGTGTCCTTTGCTTCTAAACATTGAGAGTCAAGAATGTGTCCCTCAAATAACTGAAAATCTGGGGGAATAAAAAAAAATTCAACTCAATACTGAGATTCCACAACAACCCTTGAGCACGATAGTTGAAGAGGACTCTAACCAAGATGCACTAGAACTAACGTTGGGGCAGGTGTTTGGATTAATAACACTGAAAACAACCACACAGAATGCATTTCATGCAAGTTAAACTTTCATTGTTCCAATAACATAGTAGAATATGAATCCCTTCTCTTAGGCTTACATCTATTGAAAAAATTAGGAGCCAGAAAAATCAATGTGCATGGGGATTCTGAGTTAATCATTAGACAGGTCAATGGGGAGTATAACACAAATCATCCCAGAATTAGAGCCTATCGGAATGATTTCATGGACCTTTTAAAAACATTCAAGGAGTCCAAAGTAATTTTTGTCCCAAGGAAAAGAAACATTGCAGCCCATAATTTAGCATTTGCAACTAGGACATGCTTAGCGCCATTTGAAACCAAAGACTGTACAATTGAGATAAAGTTTAGACCAGCAGTGCCTGATAATAAGAAGTATTGGCAGGTGTTTGACAATGACAAACAAATATAATACTTCATGCAATTCATAAATGAATTCGAACTAAACAGTTCAGACTCAGACTATGAAACAAACTGCAGTGAAGAAAACTTTCTTGGTGAAGATGAACTGAGGAAGATATGGTGAGCCCTGGTCCCAGTTTTGTCCCCACAAGCTATCTGGATGTTTCCCTTGGAATGTGTTAAAATATTGCTAGTTTCAAAGTACTTACCAGATATCAGGCTATTCTGTTGTTATCTTTGTATTTGTCTTGAAAGTAACCAAGTAAAGAAGAGCTAGGAGAGGATTTTTGGTGAGCCCAACCCGCTAGTTTCTACTCCAAAAGTTGCCTTCAAGTTTCCCTTTGTTTTGAGATGTTTTCTATTAAAAGTGTATCAAAGTCTGGTTAGTTTCAAAGTACTTACCAGATCCTAGTTTAATTTTATGTATTTCTTGAGTCCATGTCAAAGGCTGACTAGTTTAAAAGTACTTATCAGATCCTGGGCTGCTCTTGTTTCTGCATCTTTTTATTTCTCCTTCTTATTGTATCATCCCATTCCATAAATCAATTTTCAAAGAGATCCTTAGACATAGATGACTTGACCCATGGACCACTCTTGCCTCTTGCTATTCCAATTAAATTCTATTATGACTCCATAGCCCAATGGACTAAAACCTGCAATTTTCTACCTTGTTGACCGAAGCTTACTCTGATTTCCTGCAACTTCTCACCTTAGAAACTTTTTTCACTCAGAACTTTCCACCTTGAACAGTAATCATGCTCAACCATCCAAAAACAAACAAACCATTTCCATTCATAACTATCCTAATATCATAACCCCAAACTTCAAAGACAAATCCATCTTTTCACTTTTTGGAGAGATCCCTCTCCAGATTCAGGAGGGCTAGATCCTAGAATCCCAAAGTTGGTTGAAACGATGTTGTTTCTGTAATTGGACTCTACCAATATTGCTAATAAATTACAGATCCCCAACAAATAACAAACTCCGATCCACATGGAAAGTGGTCTAAGAGTACAACTTGATTTAATAAATTTGATTTTAGACACATATGTCTTTCATTCCATATGTGTCTCATGATTAAAAAATAAATAATAATAAAAAATCAGTTTAGAGAGTTGTGGCAAATTTCACATGCTCAATTCCACTTTCCATTTTTCCAACATAATAGATAATCCATCAATTGCATCATTACATTTTATTTTTTAGATTTAAATGGATCATGAAATCTCCAAAAACATTATCGTATTTAAAAAATATGTATTTACAAAAAAAATTAAAATATATATATATATATATATATATATATTGCAACACAGATGACAATTCAATTTGACAGATTTAATAATGACTTGCAGAACAATTGGAATATTATTTAGTTGATTTCTCAATATTTAGCATTAAAAATATTATTGTTGTGTATTTTTCTATGAAGCTTTAACTTGTAGGACGCGGCGAATCTTTGTGATGCTAATCATATTACTGAACACATTGCATGAAGTCATCCGACAACAAGGATTTGATTTATTTTTCATGGTAATTTCTTTAAAATGGATTGTTATCGAAATCATGAATTGGACAGAATATATATCACTTTTGATTTTCCTTAAAAATTTGTTTCATTTGGCATTAACTCTTTTACGTATGTATTGGAAAGGAATTGATCACTTCTTTTTTAACACACTCACGTTTTATGTTTTAGAGCCAATTTTTTTGCAGGTTTGGGATTATTAAATGATCATTGAAGAAAAATAATTGAGCGCACAATTAGTCTTCAAAGGACCAATTTCATGAGAAACATAAGAACAAGTCCATGTCCATATCCATCAAGACCATTACTTTTCCTCCCTTTTGAATTATAAATCCAACCAAGCAATTCAAAGCAAGCCACATTTATTTTCCTAGCAAGAGTCAGTTGTTCATTTTCCTTTATTCACATGCAATTTCCATTGCTCTTTGTCCACACCTAACCCACAAATAAAAGCAAGAAGCTCACTTACATGCATATTGCCCATTGTCATATTCCATTTTCATCTTCCATTTTCCTTATCTTATCATTTTCATTTTGCAAATAAACCTTGCTTCAATGCAAATTATTGAGTCCATAGTCCTTTGAGTCTAAAATCCTTACAAAAACACCTTGAGGCTTACATGCCTTAATGGCAGGTCTTCTTGCTGAGGAACAAATGGGAATACATTAATGTCCCTTGTTCATCAGATCTTCTAGGTACTCGACAACAGCAAAATTATTTGTACCTAGCAAGATGTGTTTGGGCATCTTGACTCTCGTTGTCATCAATGGTGAGAGTTCTTGTGTTGACTAGTAGCATCCATTAATGGCCACTAAGTAAAATATTTCCTTCTATGTTCGACATCAAAACATCTATTCACATAGCAGGAATTATGCCAGCAAGTTTTGAAGACATAAATACTATCATTTTCAGCATTTTGAAGTAAATGAAGAATATATGAAGCCACAATAGATCAACACCATTCTGAAACTGCAAAATCAACACCATTTTGCAGCAATTTTAACAGTTTTAGTAGAAGAAATAAAAATTCATCTTGAATCTTTTATACATAACTTGTACAGCCACATGAAGAAGATTATGATTGGAATTTTGCAGCCACCATTTTGCAACAATTTCAACAGTTTTAGTAGAAGCAATAAAAATTCATCTTGACTCTTTTATACATAATTTGTACAACCACATAAAAAAGATTATGATCATAATTTTACAACCACCACACATACAACTCATCGATTTCCAAAGGGTAAGTTAAGGTATGTCATTTTCTAACTTTTTACCATAGAATTCCTTGAAAATCTAGAATGATATTTTTTGGAAAAAACATTTCTTTTCCTCTTTTCACAAAATTTCCAATACCATCAATTTGGGGGAGGGGGTTGGATACGTTCATATTCACATTTTTCCACATTCATACCACATTCAAAAGTCCACATAATCTCAAAAGATATTAACTATTACATTATTATTATGAGCATACAATGGCTTTTCAAAAGTACTCAAAAATATAATTGGATACAAACACAATCATGGTTGTCACAGAAGAACCAACCATGATGAAATCTAATAGAAATATACTTTGAAACAATAATAAAATTATCTTTATGCAAAGTTCGAAGATCAAAATTGAATGCAACAACAAAATATGGTTGAAACACAAGAACCAACCATGTTGCAATTCAACTAAATACTTTGCAGAAGTACGAAGTTATCAAATGGTATCATGCAAAGTTAAGCGAAATATCAAAGGATCAAAAAGAATTAATGTAAAAGATTTCATGAGGACATGCAATATCTTCAGTTTGAGGGTATTTTGGGCCTTGAAATTGTCATTCACTTCCATTACATTTTCACTTACATTTCCATATTATCACCTTCACTCCACCTCCATTTCATTACATTTACTTTACCATTACCACTATTGGGTTACATTTATGTTTTTCCAAACTTTATTAATTCCTAGCATTTTTAAGTGAATTTTTGGTTAAAAATTAGAAAATAATATGCACATACTTATACCTAACAAGTGGAATGAGTTTGTTGCCATGTGTAGGTCAAAATGAAGCTTCCAAAAGATCCTTATGTGGCCTCCTAAGGCCAAATTCGAATTTGGATGGAGAAGATCATGGGATCATAAGGATATGTGTCTCATTTCCTATTTCTATTGTAACTCTAAGAAGACATGTGCCTTATCACTTCATATTTGGATTGTAACTCTAGAGATATAGGGAGAGATTCATGGACTCTCATTAATGATATAGCTTCTCATTTTTTGTATAAATAGGGGAATCTTTCTCCTATCAAATCATGTGTAAAATTGAAGTTATGCTCAAGATTTGAATACAAAATTAGATTGTGGCACCTTACTCATGAATTTTGCTTAATTTTGATTGGGTTTTTCTTACATATGGAGCATCTCGATTTACCATCTCTCATACTTTTAGATCAGCTGCCTAAAATTTGTGAGATTTACTTGCTTTTATAGATTAAAGTTTATTTTCTTTCTTAGTATTAGTTTTAGAATAACTATGTAATCATTCTCTTCTGAAACATTTCATGAGGATAGATCTTTCTATTTTCAAATTTAACTAAGTTTGAAGCAATAAAAATTCACAATTATATAGTTTCTTTTACTATTTTGTCATTTGCTTTCCTAGATTAGAAATATCAACTAATTGTATCAATGGATGTTATTAAAGGTCATTTCAAGATGATGATTCTAAACTAAATGATTTAATTTCTAATTCATATAGTTATTGAGTCTTTCCTCTACAAATTTAACTTGCTTTCTAGGAACTTAGAAACTAAGGTATAATTGATTTCTTACACAATATCTCGAGAGGCTAATACTTCATATTGAATGTTGGAGTAAATAAAAACATACATTAGTTAGCTTTACATGCTTTTTACATTTTCTTTAGATCATCATTTAATTGCATCACTAATGTTGCTAAAGGTCATTCCAATAATTTTATTTTATCATATTTCTAGACTAGATGATTGAATATTTAATTCATGCAATTATCGAGTTTTTCCCTTTGCATACTTTACGTGCTTTTCTAGATCATTAGGTATAGTTGGTTACTTACAATCATATTAAGAAGGTGACACTTCATATTGAATGTTGGAGTAACTAAATATAAATTAGTTTTTTTCCTTTACATGTTTTGAAATGCTTTCTTAGATTTAAATTTCAATTCCTGCAAGTGTGATTGTGCACGTTATATTTTCTTTTGAATTTTCTTTCTTTATTTTCGTTATTTAATTTCATAGTTTAGTTGAATTTAATTTTCATTATTTGATTTCATAAATTAAATGATTTGGTTTTCATTATTTTGTAGTTAGATTGATCTAAACTGAAAGATAATTTCTAGCACATATAGTGCACGCATGCTTCACAAGCTTACGAAACCCCAGGGTTGACAAATTAAATGACAGAAAATTATTTTTCCCCAACACTAAGTATAAAAAGTATTTTTCCTCTTCAGAGGTAGCAGGTAGTAACTCTATGGCTAATTGGAGTGACGGTATTTCACATTTAATAGGTAACACAGCTTCTAAATCATAAACTAGTTGAAAAGGAGTGAACCCTATTGCAGTTTTTGCTGAGGTTTGGTATGCCCATAATGCTGAAAAAATCATGGTATGCCAATTCGATTTGTGAGTTCTGATAATCCATTTGATCATGGTGGTTAAAAATTTGTTAACGACTTCAACCTCACCATTAGCCTACGGGTAATATGGAGTAGAGTTATCATGGCATAGGCCAAGTTGATCAGAAAGTTCGGTAATCATTGTATTTCGAAAATGACTCCCATGGTCGGTGATAATAGCATGATTGAATATGAACATAGCTGCAGTTTTTCCATCTGTCATGAATGTAGGAATTGCCTCGACCCATTTGTTAAAGTAATCTACTGCGAGAATAATATACCCATGCCCCCCGGATGAGTGAGGGTTACATGTAATGAAATCAATGCCCCATTTCACAAAAGGACCGATAGCAATTATGGGGCGAAGAGGAGTTGGTGGTGCATGCATCTTTCGATCAAATATTTGACAGCTGTGGCATTTTCTGACCGCAAGAATGCAATATTTGAATAATGGCAACAAAAAATTGTTGAATCTTTAGTTAAACTGAGAGGGGGGGGGTGAATCAGTTTAACACCTTCCTGATTTTAAAGCTTTTCTTTAAACTTATTTACACCTTCATTTCATATCCAATTTAGTGTGAGTAATCTTAGAATGTAAGCAGCAGATATTAGTATAATAGTATAATATAACAGTAGACTTAATATGAGAGCAACAGGTATTAAGCAGATGATACATATCAGATCAATACATAAATATCATACACAGAGACACCAAATATAAGTGGAAACCCATAGAGGGAGAAAACCACATCTTATTATTGTTGTGATGCAAAGGAAAGCTCCAACTCCCTCTCACCACTGTTTTTCTACAGGCACCAACCTACAGGAGGCTCCTTCCTCAATTCTGCAAGCTACAACTTGCAAGGAAGCACCAACTCCCTTCAATTTTCTACAGACACCTACCTACAGGAGGCTCCAACTTCAGTCAGCTACAACTGACAGCTATCAAGCTACATCTCGATAGGGAAGCTTCAACTTCCTCAATTTATCAAACTGAATGTTTGCTGATTTACTCCAGATATCAGCTCTGTTCTGTATCTTCTCTTCTTCTCTTAATCTTCTCTGCTTTATTCTTCTATATTCCGCATTCTCTATATTTTCTCTCTCTCACGCTCTTTTGCATATCAAGATGATATTATTTATATATTTCCTCACATGACTGTTTGTATTCTACTTGGAATTTGAAATGGACAGTCATGTCTCTTTGCCTTCTGCCTTCTCACTCCTTTTATCTGCTTATTCAAAAAATATAACTGTAGGTATCACTTTAGCATTACAGTGGGAATTTTGTTTTTCCTCCGAAGACTTGCTAGTGCATCACAAACAATAAAACAATTAAAACATTTACATTTGAATTACAATGTGAAATCCAGCTCAACTCATTTAGTCTTTTGAATCGCTACACATTTGTCTTTTATTTGGCTGTCATTGTCTTTTCTATGACTGTGTTTTATCTCCTCTCAGCTCTGTTTTCTTTTCTGTCCTCTGTAGGGGTGTAATTGCTGCATACATGTAACTGAGACTTTAAATATATAAAATGTAATTGTTGTCTTTTAAATCAGGGCAATTCCAACCCTTTTCATGCCACAAGTGTCTTGTTGATGTGGCGAGTTCCGCAGGCTGGAACATACATATATTACAATTGTATTATATTGATAATCACCCTCCCCTTAAGCTAAGGCCCATGTATCTATAGACCACACGGCTTATCAAAACATCGTTATATATATATATATGTGTGTGTGTGTGTGTGTGTGTGTGTGTGTGACAACGCGTTTTAATATATATATATATAACCCAACCTTGTCTCTTGGCTTAATTATAAGATGATTTAATCATATACTCTGCCCTTTTTATACACCATAACATACTCTCGGCGCATATAATAAAGCCTGTTTTAAAACATATAAAACTCCTTTCGGGCCCACCTGTCACGTTTTCAAATGCGATTGATCGCAATTGCAAATTTCTATTTGTAATAATTGTTGTGCAGTTTCAACCAACTGCGATATTGCGATATTGCAATAGTTGCGATATTGCGATTTCGCAATGTTGCGATGGTGCGATGGTGCAATGTTGCGATGTTGTGATATTGCGATCATTGTGACATTGTGGGTTTTGCCTTATAAAACTTTGTATTATGCGCTCCATATCACTTCATAAATATGCTTTGGACCTTTGATTCTTTTAAATTTGGGCTCCGTAACATGAAACTTATATATTAAATGCCTTGAACTATATCCAAACCATTACAATATGTCAACTGACATTAATAACCAATTATTTACATATATTTCCGCCGGACCTTATATTAATGTTAATAAACCAAATTCATAACATAGATCTCCGTCCCGGGCCCAAAATACCATCGCAAATGCATACACTGTACCTGACTTATCGTCCACGCACCTTTGTTAATCCTCGTGCAAGTCCTGCGAGCGCCCACCGTTGGATAGCCTTTCTCCAGATCAGTGAACCCTATATATTTTGCTGGGCGTCTTCTGTCGATCCTTAATGCGCGAAAGCGCACGTTAACCCGTCTCTTTACAATACCACCGGGACACGCGGTGGCTTCCCTATGGAATCGCTCCAATTCCACAAATATCGCTTGCTCCAGAAGAGTGGTGCGAAATTGTAGGGCAGTTTTCGGCAATCCACGTTCACTATTAATCGGTCATGGTTCCATTCTCCCTCACGGTTCCGCTCTTCTCCCTTACGCTCTGGTTCCGCCCATTGGGTTCAACGTTTACTCAAATTTGATATAATTTTTCGTGCGTCTTATCTCCTCGTTCTATAGTGCTTGTCTGATGAACACCACTTCTGCTACACGTGGGTTAAAGCCATGCCTCTGTTGTGGCTTATACTCGTGGCGCTATCACCCTCTTGTCGACAGTATTGACATTATTTACATCAATTCCTCTTATTGCGTGCACAACACCATTCATCACATCACAGGTTCTTAATTGTCACGACTTCGATTATTCTCCCATTAAATACAGAGCCTCGTGCATAATTTGCGCTGGAGTTAAGCAATTCTCGGAATAATATAACGACTCTTTGCCTCTGTCTCTACCTCTGCTGCTTCTGTCACTCTGCCTCTGTCTCTACCTTCTGATAACGGTTCTTCGCCGTGCTTCTGTGACTGTTACATTTTGGCATTCTTCTTGCTGCCTCCATTGCCTTCGTTGTGCTTTAGCTCTTTCTCCTTTGCCATCAATGAAAACATTTCCAACAGTCTCCCCCTTTGGCATTGATGGCAACAATCCACTTCCTCTGTTTGCTTTCTCTTTTTCTTGTTGCTTGCTCTTCCTGTTTGCCTGTTCTTCCTCCCCCTTTGACATCAATGGCAAAGGGTTGCCTTTTGTACTTTATATGTTTTATAGTTGTGTTTCATCTGTACTAGATTGCAGACAGAGATGATTCATTTGGAAATTGAAAGGTCCTTGTTGCTTTTTCATGCTGAATGCTGATAATACTGAGAATATTTTCTTATAGCTCTTTGATCCTGTGAATCTGTTTTATGCTTTCCATGCTGGATGTTCTCCCCTGGAATGATATTTTCGATTTGTTCTCCCCCTGAAATTATGCTTTCTCTTTATATTAGAGAGTATCATCTGCAGATATTACCCCTAGTTTATCTCTCAAGTATTGAAATGGTTCTCTAGCAAGGGGTTTGGTAAATATATCAGCTGTCTGTTCTTTCGTTGGTACATATTCCAGATTTACTATTTTCTGAGCCACTTGTTCTCAGAGGAAATGATACTTGATTGGAATATGTTTAGTTTTTGAGTGAAGTAAAGGATTTTTAGATATACTTATAGCACTTGTATTATCACATTTGATTGAAATAGGTTCATCAATGCTTACCTTCATGTCTTGAAGAGTTTGCTTCATCCACATGACTTGTGTACAACATGTTGCTGCTGCTATATATTCTGCTTCAGCTGTAGACAGATAGATGGATGTTTGTTTCTTGCTTAGCCATGCCACCAGACTTTCTCCTAGATATAATGCACCTCCACTTGTACTCTTCCTGTCATCCACACAGCTGGCCCAATCTGCATCTGTGTATGTTGATAAAGTAAAGTTTTTGCTTTTAGGATACCAAAGTCCATACTATGTTGTTCCTTGTAGATATCTGAATATTCTTTTTACTGCCAGAAGATGGTTTTGTTTAGGTGCTGCTTGATATCTAGCCACTAGACCTACTGCTAGCATGATGTATGGTCTTGATGCAGTCAGATACAATAGACTTCCAATCATGGATCTGTAGTGTTTTTGATCTATATCAGCAGACCCATCATCAGCACACAACTTGCAACCTGTGGTCATGGGAGTTGACACAGGTTTGCACTCCTCCATTTTGAATTTTTTCAGCATTTCTTTTAGGTATTTTTCTTGAGAAATGAAGGTGCCTATGTTCTTTTGTTGAATTTGCAGTCCCAAGTAGAAACTGAGCTCTCCAATCATAGACATTTCAAACTCTGTTTTCATCTCATCAACAAACCCTTTTGCTAGTTCATCTTTGTTGCTTCCAAACATAATGTCGTCAACATATACTACAACAATCAGGAGTTCATTCTCATGGGCTTTTATGTATAGATTGTTGTCTACTCCACCTCTCTTAAAACCTTGTTTTTGCAAATGTTTATCCAGTCTTGAGTACCAAGCACGAGGAGCCTGTTTCAATCCATATAGGGCCTTCTTCATTCTGCATACATAGTATTCTTTGTCTGTTAATGAGAAGCCTTCTGGTTGTTCCATGTATACTTCTTCTTCTAGATCTCCATTAAGAAAAGCAGACTTTACATCCATTTGATATACCTTGAAGTCTTGGTAGCATGCAAATGCTAGGAACATTTTGATAGCTTCCATTCTGGCTACTGGGGCAAATGTTTCTTCATAATCAAGTCCTTCAATCTGTGAGTATCCTTTGCAGACCAGCCTGGCTTTATTCTTGATTACTTGTCCTTGCTCATTCATTTTGTTTTTGAATACCCATTTTGAACCAATGATATTCTTCTCAATTGGTCTAGGAACTAGTTCCCAGGTATTGTTCTTCTCAATTTGGTCCAATTCTTCATTCATTGCTTTTACCCAATACTTGTCCTTGTTGGCTTCTTCAAACTTCTTTGGCTCTATTTGAGATAACATTGCTATGTATACTTCTTCTATTTGTTCAGCTAGTTGCCTTCTTGTTTGCACTCCTACACTCTTGTCTCCTATGATTTGATCTTCTGGATGGTTATTTTGAGTGTATCTTGAGGGGTTTTTTGAGTTCAGTTCAACATTTTCTGATATTTTGCTTATTTCTTCATCATCTTAGTCCTCTTCTTCATGATCTTCAGGATGGCTGCTGCAGTCTGTATCTCTTGTCTTGTTTGGGAGTTCTTTATCAAATCTTACATCAATACTTTCTACAATTTTTTGAATAGTCTTGCTATAGCATCTGTATCCTTTAATCTTGGATGCATATCCTAAGAGTATTCCCTCATCTGCTCTTGCATCAAATTTCCCCAGATTTTCATCATTGTTATTTATGTAGCACTTGCTGCCAAAGACTCTAAAGTGCTTAATTGATGCAGGTTTACCATGCCATAGCTCATAAGGTCTTAAATGAGCTTTGTTTAGAATATGTACTGTTGTGTGTACAGCTTCTGCCCAAAAGGTTTGAGGAATGTTATTCTCTTGCATCATAGCTCTGGCCATTTGTTGTACAGATCTATTTTGTCTCTCTGCTACTCCATTCTGCTGAGGTGTCCCTGCAATGGTAAATTGTTGCTTTATTCCATGTTCATTACATAGGTATGCAAAGTCATAATCTGTGAATTCTCCTCCTCTATCTGATCTGATACATTTTATCTTGCATCCAGTTTGATTTTCTGCTAATGCTTTGAATATCTTAAACTTTTCCAGTGCTTCTGATTTGTTCTTGAGAAAAGAAACCCATGTCATTCTGGAGAAATCATCTATTATCAGCATGAAGTAGGATTCTCCACTTGGTGTCTTAGTTCTAGCAGGTCCACACAGATCCATGTGCACAAGCTGGAGTGATCTTCTTGTTGATAGAGTATCTTTAGATTTAAAGGATGTGCGAGTCTATTTCCCCAATTGACAAGATTTGCATATGGTATTTGAAGGCCTTTTTATTTCTGGCATATCTCTGACATATTTCTTCTTGCTCAGTTTGATGATATGATTGAAGCTGAGATGTCCCAATCTCCTATGCCATAACCATGACTCCTCAAGTTTGCTAAGATGGCAGGCTTCATCTTCCTCTTTCACTATGTAAACATTACTCTCTGTTCTAACACCTTTGAGCAGAGTCTTTCCTGTTGTGCTTGATCTGATTTCACAATCTTGTGCTTTAAAGAGAACTTCACAGCCTTCATCACACATCTGACTGACACTTAGTAAGTTTTCTTTCAGCCCATCTACAAATAGTACATCTTGGGCCTTTCCTCTTCCATTATCTATGCTGACTGAGCCTTTTCCCATGATCTTTCCTGATTTATCATTTCCAAAAGTGACATTGCTCGATTTCTTTTCATCAAGAGTTAGAAACTTGCTTCTGTATCCAGTCATGTGTTTTGAGAAGCCACTATCCAAATACCACTGACTTTTCAGATCTTGAGCAGTTAGAGCCAAGTCACATTTATTCATTTTCTTTATCCACTCGAGGCACCCTTTTGTTTGATATCTTTTGTGAGGTGATGAACTATATCTTCTGAGAGGACATTTGGAAGGCATATGTCCAACTTGATTGCATATACAACATTTGATTATATTTTTTGTAGAATTGTGATTATGAACATAATTTCTTTGATTCATAAACCTCCTTTAGGTGTTAAACATTAACCTTTGTCCATACTTTCTACACTCAATGATTTTATGACCAAATTCCTTACAATAGAAGCAGTAACCATAGAAGCTATTTGCATACCTGATGTAAGGTTGTCTCTTCCATTTGTTTGCTTGAGGAAGTCTCTTCAATGTTTTCATTTTTTGCTGGTTACAATAAGCAGCAATGTGTCCCAGCTTGTGGCAGACATAGCAGGTGGCATTCTTCATTGGAGGAAAGAATCTCCTTTGATGGTTTCCAAATTTTACATATTCATGGGTATGAGTATTTATTACATTCTTTGCTACTAGTGGTTTCTTCTGGTCTCTTTCTTCCTTGTTGTAGATTTCTTCTTTTGTAGGAATTGTTTGAGCTGCTTCATCAATCTTCTTTGCTTTCACAAAAATAATCTCTCTGTCAACCTTTTCTTTTCCTTTACTTGATTCTCCTTCATATCCTATTCCAGTAT
Organism: Pinus albicaulis; assembly: GCA_034641835.2. NCBI lineage: Eukaryota > Viridiplantae > Streptophyta > Pinopsida > Pinales > Pinaceae > Pinus > Pinus albicaulis. The sequence continues at coordinate 959,540,673 of CM076579.1, forward strand.
TTATCATAGGGGATCTTTGAGCAACCAAAATTTCAGTCAACTTACTAGAACTGGTTGTTTGGGAAGAGTTTATAATCACTCTCCTTTGAGCATTTTCTAATTCTTTTTGAGACATACTACTTCTTCTTCTAACTTTTCTTGTTCCTGAGTTTTTTCTTTGATTTGCTTAAGTAACATGTCCTCTATCTTCTTGGATTCTTCAAGCTCTATCTTTAGCTGCTTAAGGTCTTCTGAATGATGTTCTTCTCGTACATACTTGAGAAGAATGTCCTTTTGTTTTCTGCATTTCAGTTTGAGTCTATCAATCTCTTCTAGAGCACTTCTTATCTCCCCCTCAAGATCGACTTCACCTTATTCTTCTTCATCTTCTAGCAGGAGACCTTCAAGGTCTTCTATGGCCATCAATAGGAATTCAGAGGTTCCTTCTTCACTTGAGGGATCATCTGAATCTTCAGATGTACTACTGTCTTGTTGAGCATAGAAGGATTTTCTGCTAAACTTCTTTCCTTTCTGCCAATTCTTTGATTTATTTTTCTCTGACTCTTGAGCCTGATTCCTTACTTTCTTGTGAGAACAATTAGCAGCATAGTGTCCCACTCTTCCACAGTTAAAGCATTTGAAGGGGAGATTACCTTTGTATTTACCTGAGCCTCTATCAAATTTCTTGACAAAATTTGCCTCTTCTTCATCTGAGCAAGAGCATATGTCTCCCTCTTCTTCTTTCTTCTTTTCTGTTTTAAAGGTTGCTTCCCTTGTACTTGACTTTTTCTGTGGGAGCCTCATTTCATAGGCTGTTAGATTTCCAAGCAGCTGGTTCATGGTCAAGGTCTCCCAATTAGCTATTTCTTCTATTACAGACACCTTTGGATTAAACCTGGATGGAAGAGATCTTAGAATCTTTTGCACAATTATACTTTCTGGGATTTTTTCTCCAAGAGCTTTCATATTGTTAATAATTTCTGCAGATTTTAGGAAGAAATTGGCAATGTCTTCATCATCATTCATTTTTAAGTTTTCAAACTGGGCTCTATAGACTTGAAGTTTGGCAGTCTTTACTTTCTGGTCTCCCTCATGTATGTTTTCAAGAGTATCCCATATTTTTTTGGCAGTGTCTTTGTGCATTACTTTAATAAACTATGCTTCACATAATCCATTCAGGATGGCATTCATGGCTTTTGCATTAGCCACAAAATCTTGTTTTGAGTCTTTTTCTGTGTCAGTTGCCTTCGGGGCATATCCTAATTCCACGCAGCCCAGACTTCTATTCCTAGAGACATTATGTATGTCCTCATTTTGATTTTCCAGAAAGCATAATTTTCACCAGTGAAGAAAGGGGCTTTATTGGTTGAGCATCCTTCTTTACTAGCCATCTTGGGAACCTAGGATCTCCTTTCAGTTGTTAGACTTGAACAAAGGAACCTGCTCTGATACCAATTGTTGTACCTTTAGTTAAACTGAGAGGGGGGGGTGAATCAGTTTAACACATTCCTGATCTTTTAGAACTTTTCATTAAACTTATTTACACCTTCATTTCATATCCAATTTAATGTGTGAGTAATCTTAGAATGTAAGCAGCAAGTGTTAGTATAATATAGCAGTAGACTTAACATGAGAGCAGCAGGAATTAAGCAGATGCTACATATCAGATCAATACATAAATATCATGCACAGAGACACCAGATATAAGTGGAAACCCATAAAGGGAGAAAACCACATCTTATTATTGTTGTGATGCAAAGGCAAGCTCAAACTCCCTCTCACCACTGTTTTTCTGCAGGCACCAACCTACAGGAGGCTCCTACCTCAATTCTGCAAGCTACAACTTGCAAGGAAGCACCAACTCCCTTCAATTTTCTGCAGGCACCAACCTACAGGAGGCTCCAACCTTGGTCAGCTACAACTGATAGCTATCAAGCTACAACTCGATAGGGAAGCTTCAACTTCCTCAATTTATCAAACTGAATGTTTGCTGATTTACTCCAGATATCAGCTCTGTTCTATATCTGCTCTTCTTCTCTTAATCTTCTCTGCTTTATTCTTCTATATTCTGCATTCTCTATATTTTCTCTCTCTCTCACTCTCTCACTTTTTGCATATCAAGATGATATTATTTATAGATTTCCTCACATGACTGTTTGTATTCTACTTGGAATTCGAAATGGACAGTCATGTCTCTTTGCCTTCTGCCTTCTCACTCCTTTTATCTGCTTATTTAGAAAATATAACTGTAGGTATCACTTTAGTATTACAGTGGGAATTTTGTTTTTCCTCCGGAGACTTGCCAGTGCATCACAAACAATAAAACAATTAAAACATTTACATTTGAATTACAATGTGAACTCTAGCTCAACTCATTTAGTCTTTTGAATCGCTACACATTTGTCTTTTCTTTGGCTGTCATTGTCTTTTCTGTGACTGTGTTTTATCTCCTTTCAGCTCTGTTTTCTTTTCTGTCCTTTGTGGGGGTGTAATTGCTGCATACGTGTAATTGAGCCTTTAAATATATAAAATGTAATTGCTGTCTTTTAAATCAGGGCAATTCCAACCCTTTTCATGCCACAAGTGTCTTGTTGATGTGGCGAGTTCCGCAGGCCGGAACATACATATATTACAATTGTATTATATTGATAATCGCCCTCCCCTTAAGCTGAGGCCCGTGGATCTACAGACCACATGGCTTATCGCAACAACGTTATATATATATATATATGTATATATATATATATATATATATATATATATATATATATATATATATATATATATATATATATATATATATATATATATATATATATATATATATATATATATATATATATATATATATATATATATATATATATATATATATATATATATATATATATATATATATATATATATATATCTGTGTGTGTGTGTGTGTGACAGCGCATTTTAATATATATATATAACCCAACCTTGTCTCTTGGCTTAATTATAAGATGATTTAATCATATACTCTGCCCTTTTTATACACCTTAACATACTCTCGGCGCATATAATAAAGCCTGCTTTAAAACATATAAAACTTCTTTCTGGCCCACCTGTCACGTTTTCAAATGCGATTGATCGCAATCGCAAATTTCTATTTGCAATAATTGCTGTGCAGTTTCAACCAACTGCGATATTGCGATAGTTGCGATATTGCGATTTCGCAATGTTGCGATGGTGCGATGGTGCAATGTTGTGATGTTGCGATATTGCGATCGTTGTGATATTGTGGGTTCCGCCTTATAAAAATTTGTATTATGCACTCCATATCACTTCATAAATATGCTTTGGACCTTTGATTCTTTTAAATTCGGGCTCCGTAACATGAAACTTATATATAAAATGCCTTGAACTATATCCAAACCATTACAATATTTCGACTGACATTAATAACCAATTCTTTACATATATTTCCGCCGGACCTTATATTAATGTTAATAAACCAAATTCATAACATAGATCTCCGTCTCGGGCTCACAATACCATTGTGAATGCATACACCGTACCTGACTTATCATCCACGCAACTTTGTTAATCCTTGTGCAAGTCCTACGAGCGCCCACCATTAGATAGCCTTTCTCCAGATCAACGAACCCTATATATTTCGCTGGGCATCTTCCGTCGATCCTTAATGCGCGAAGGCGCATGTTAACCCATCACTTTACAATACCACCGGGACACGTGGCGGCTTCCCTATGGAATCGCTCCGATTCCACAAATACCGCCTGCTCCGAAAGAGTGGTGTGAAATGGTAGGGCGATTTTCAGCAATTCACATTCACTATTCATCGGTCATGGTTCCATTCTCCCTCACGGTTCCACTCTTCTCCCTTACGCTCTGGTTCCGCCCGTTGGGTTCAACGTTTACTCAAATTTTATATAATTCTTCGTGCGTCTTATCTCCTCATTCTATAGTGCTCATTTGATGAACACCACTTCCACTACACGTGGGTTAAATCCATGCCTCTGTTGTGGCTTATACTCGTGGCTCTATCACCCTCTTGTCGACAGTATCGACATTATTTACATCAATTCTGCTTATTGCGTGCACAGCACCATTCATCACATCATAGGTTCTTAATTGTCACGGCTTCGATTATTCTCCCATTAAATACAGAGCCTCGTGCATACTTTTCGCTGGAGTTAAGCGATTCCCGGAATAATATAACGGCTCTCTGCCTCTGTCTCTGCCTCTGCTGCTTCTGTCACTCTACCTCTATCTCTACCTTCCAATAATGGTTCTTCGTCATGCTTCTGTGATTGTTACATTTTTTCATTCTTCTTGCTGCCTCCATTGCCTTCGTTGTGTTTTAGCTCTTTCTCCTTTGCCATCAATGACAACATTTCGAACAAAAATAAGCAGCGCGCAATATATTTTGGGTTGTGGCATATCGAGACATATGACCACCACCCGCTCCATAGTGGCAGTAATTTAAAATCCTTTCAGCTCCTTCATGAGTTATGCAACATCGAAAAACAGAATCCGCACCACGACGATAAAGTGTGTCTCCAACAATATTGTATTGCTAAGATTGGTAACGGATCCTTCGTCATTGTGAATGTGAAAACTCAAGTCAAAATGTTTGGGTTTGAAGATAAATGATGATATCTCCATACCATGGATCTAATGTATTGATAAGAAACAAAGATTCATCTACAATGGAATTCTCTACCACAGTTCCTATCTCAGTATTGGGAAAGTCACACATAAGTTCTACAAACACTACCGATTTCTTTGATATAGAATTTTCGAATTCCAAATCAAAATCTTGAAGGATAAAAATCCATTTAGAGTATTTTCCCCCAAGTAATTTCTTTATCAAAATATACATCATTGGGTTGTAATTATCAATTACAGTTGTCTTGCATAACAGTATCCAATGACGAAATATTTGAACAGATTGAACTACTGCCAAGGCTAATTTCTTGACGTGTGAATACTTTATTTTGGTTGGATTCAAATTCCTACTTAGATAGTAAATCACATGCTCATTGTGAAATACATCCTTTTGAACGAAAACCATTCTAATGGTGGAATCAAAGGTTGCTATGTATAAAAAGTAGCCTTGGTTGTAATTGGGTGGATGCAATAGCGGTGCATGGGTTAGCGCGTATTTTAGAGCATCAAAAGAGTGATCAACAATCTCATCCCAAATAAAAGGAACATTATGTTTCAACAACCTTGTAAAACCTTTTGTTAAGTCACCATAGTTCGGGATAAATCTACGCAGAAAGTTTTCTTTCCCTTGCAAACTTTGGAGTTGGAAAAGTGTGGAAGAGGAGGTAAATTTATGATAGCCTCCACCTTCAAGTCATTGAAATGAATGCTAGCTTTGGAAACAACGAATCCTAGTAATCATCCAAATTGCACACAAAAAACACACTTGTGCGGATTTAAATGAATCTTGTAATGCATACATCTCATAAAAATTATTCGTAAATGAGTAGGATGATCTTCCCTGTGCAATGAGTGAGTAGGTAAATTGTCCAGATAAGGCTGAACAATGTCTTTGATGTCATGAAAAGCGTAAGACATTTCCCTTTTAAAAGTTGCACCAACATTATTTAATCCAAAAGGTAATTTACAGTAAGAAAATGTTCCCCAAGGAAAAATGAACGTTGTTTTTGGCTGATCAGCAGGGAGTATGTTTATTTGATTATATCCAGAAAATCCATCCATAAATGAAAACATCTCATTTCTAGAACAATCATCAATGATTTGGTCGATATAGGGGTAGGATAATTTTCCTTTGGACAAGCTTTATTAATATCCCTATAATCGACACATACTCGTATAGTCCCTTGTTTTTTGGTAACGGGAACTATATTAGATACCCAATATATTAATGGGATTGGATAAATAAATCTCGCTCTTAGTAGTTTCTCAACTTTAGCTTTAATAGCAGCAGCTTTTTGAGGATGTATCGGACGTAAACGTTGTCTAATAGGCTTTTCATCCGGGCATGTCTTTATTTCATGAATGAAAGTTTTTAGATCAATTCCTGGCATTTCTTCATAGGACTGGGAAAATATGTTACAGAATTCTTGAAATAGGGCTTTATACGTATTAATTTTTTCAATCGTACAAGAATCTCCTATATGAATGTTTTCAAAAACTTCAAGTTTAATTGATATGTCAATAGGAACAACTGTAGAAATGTTTCCCAAATTAATCTCAGAATCTGAATTTGTAATTATGATTGGATTCTGTGGTTCCTTGAAATAATCATTGTAAAAATTGATGAAAAATCATTTTCAAATCTATCAATTTCAGGTAAAAATGAAGATCTATGGTGTAGATCATCCAAGGGTAATTCATCCAAAGACAAAATTTCATGAATACTTTCATCAGTATAAAACACCCTTTGAAAAGGATCGGATATAGATGTCAAGGCTGAGCTTCATAGTGAAGAATATTCTTCAGTGACCACATTCATTGGATCAATATTAGTTGAAGGTCAGTTATAAAATGATTGTACTGTTGTATATGTTATCTCAAAAGGACTCAAAGGCATCTCACCATTGAAAGAATCAATTTCTGACGCTAAAGGCACTATCCAAGGATCATAAAATGGAATAGTACTTGATGAAATAATATTGATATTAGAAATGGTACACGGTATGTTGGGTGGAGGCATAGAAAAATTTCCCATTAAAACATAATATTTTACTAAACCTACTCCAACATCTTCATAAGGAATAGTCAATTTTCCAACATGTTGAATACTATCTGTAGAGGCTGTGTCAGACGAATAATATGACAGCTGATCGATTTTCACAATATTTCCCTTACGAGAAAAACACGATTAACCGAAAGATGGAAGACACCATAGCAGTCATATCATAAGACCAACTTCGACCCAGAAGAATGTTTTAATCGAGAGGGGCATCAACTACTTCCACATCTAGATTAACAGTTTTACCTTCGATATCTATAGGTATATCCTATAAAATTCCGTATGGATGGAATCCTCTTCCATAAAAATCTTTAAGGATTATCGAAGATTGGTTGATCGTTGGAGAACTAAGACTTTTCCAACAATTTAATGACATAATGCACGTGGATGCCCCCTCATCAATTACAGTATGAAAAATTCATCTGTTTTTTTTACTAATACCAGAATCTGAAAAGCCATCTGATGAGGTAGTCTCGGTGTAAAAATTTCTAAATCGAAGACCATAAGGTTAGAATCCTGAGGATCTATAGCTCCAATGGCTGATAAAATTAATTTACTTCGTGCTGGACATGATTGCAGAACTTCTAACACTGACATTGTTGAAGGGGAAATCACCAAGTCTTCAAAAATGTTGTAGTTTTGAGCAGCTCTCGCATGTGGATTGAAAGTTGATTTCTGAAGTACACCTTTAGTAGGTGGTTTAATTACTATATCAGGATTAGGTTTCTCGATATGAAGTGGATTAGAAACTAAAGGAGATGTAGCTGGTGTTGAATTATGATTTTCTACTTCTTTACCAGTTACAGGATTTTTACTTCCATAGTCTTGCGATCGTGTCGCAACCATAACCTCAGACATCATTAAAATATCCATTGATAAGTGTGAAGAATATCCTATAATTTTTCTATCTTGAGTAGGAAAAGGATCCTTCAAGGCCGCTTGTGTGGGTTAACCTTTGAAGAATTTAGATACCTCAGACTGATGTGGTCACTCTTTAGTAAACTGATGCTCATCACAAATAAGACAAGGATAATGAGGTTTTCGTTTATCGTCAGATGGTTCAGTTTTTTCAGTTTTCTCCTTGGGAGATGAAGTCTGTTTGCTTTTATTCTTACCTTTCTTCTTATTTCCATTTTTAGATTTAGTTGTGTAATCTACAACGTGAATGTCACCAGAAGTTTCAAGGGAATAATCCCCTTTCGGTGAATCAGGTAAAGTAATTATAGGAGAAGTAGCTTTTGAGGAATTATTATTGCTTTCATTTGTGTTAACTAAACTAATTACACCATCTGCAGCATGAGACCTTGAAGGAGTTACAGTTATTTGACCAGGATGTGGTAAATCAGGAATTTTTTTGTACAAACTACCAGATTTTGTATATATGAGGTCTAAGTACTGAGATTGAGAAATGACCTGTTCCTCAATAAAAACTCCTGCCTTAGCAACATATTCAGTGATCTTTGGAAGTAATTATTTCATGAACCATTCTGCCAAAATCTGATCCGGAATAAAAAATTTCACCAAATGTCTTCTATGTCTCCATTCATGTATGTGATCAGATATGTACGTAGACATAGATTGTTTTAATGAAGTCAATAATTCTGTGCCATTGTCGTGTCTGACTGGAAATTGAAAATTTGTTAAGAAAGCAGTTGCTAAAGCATTGAAATTGTTGAATGAGCCACGCAGTAATTCAATGTACCATTTTGCAGCTAAGCCTATCAGTGTTCTCTGAAACAGTCATAATCAAATAGAATCATAAATCAAAGAGTTGGATGCACACCAGAGGTGGTAAGTCATTACATGGTTCGATGGGTCCTCTCCTAATTCCCCTTAAAATTTAGGGACATCACTGGGCAACTTATTTTCCATTGGCGGCCAATATGGAAGATAATAGATGGGATCATTTTTTAGGTGCGACAAATTAGGTAAATCCAAATTTTCTATGAATGGAAACTGACAGTTAGCTTCTTGAGAAAATTGACAACCTTACAGAACTATACCAGTACCAGGAGGAGGATATCTAGGATATCCTGGAATAACCTATATGTTTGGGATTGGAATACCTCCTAGTTAACCAGGATTAGTCTGACCATATTGGGGTTGAGCCAGTATCTAATATGTGTAACCAGGGTACGGTTGATGCTGGTATACTGGATTTTGTGCTACAAACCCATATTGATATTGCCCTTGATATGGTTGATAAACAAACTGAGGTTGGCTTGTTACAATTGTACTTGTACCAGGTGGTTCCGTAGGCATTTGAACAATAGTGTGGATTGTAGGTCCAGGTTGTGGTGCAGAGACTACATGGATTTGTTGTGATACTTAAGGGGCTGTATAAATAGGGGCTGCAGATACTTTACGAATAGGCGTGGTATATTGAACAGAAATTGGTGCAGCAGTTTGAGTTGGAGTTCTAGGTGTACTCGGACCAGGTTTTTGAACTGTACCAGATGAAGGTACCTAAATCGTAGGTTGAACAAGTTGGACAGGTTGTTGGATTTGATTGTAACCAATTGGCTGACCAGGTTGATAATAGGGTACTTGCACATTACGCTACAAATTCTGTTGAACTCGAGATGGGTCCCACGCCGTATTTACTTCGGGGTATGAAGGTCCCATTGAAGGTTGTGTTTCATAAGAAGGACCATAACCAGGCTGATAATTCGAAACATATGCTTGATAATTAGTTTGATAATTCCCACCTCCTTGAAACAATTGTTGTTCCGAGTAGAATTTTTTCCCTAAAGTAGGTTGCTATCCTTGGAAAGACGGTTTTCCTGGTGTAGGGTACTGTCCTTGAAGAGGCTGCGGACCTTGAGTTGGTTACTATCCTTGAGGTTGATATTAACCCTGAGGTATGTACTGTCCTTGAGGTATGTACTATCCTTGAGGTTGATATGGTACTTGAAGTATGTATTGTCCTTGAGGTTTCCCCCCAGGCGGTAAATTATCACTTTGAGGTTGCCTCCAGGCAGTAAATTACTACCTTGAGAGTCAGGGTTAGGAATGTTTCCAGACATCATGTAAATGTGTTCCGCACTCAAATTTTTTGTATTTGATTCATTTGGACCATATGATGGTATATGCTTGTCGAGAGAAGGAGATTCTCCTGAGAAATTACCAGAGATCGACTGGTATCCTACCGGAATAGACAAACCACCATACAAATATGATTCTGGTGATGCAAAAAACATAGATGACTCACCACACATGTTTCATGGAGGTCTGTAACCTCTTAGTATGGCATAAAAAGGAATTCGAGGTGGCGAATAATTTAGACCAGTATTTTGTAGAACGTCTATCAACTGAGAATACCAAGGATCTTGTTTGAAAGGGATATTGTAAATCAATTCACTTGGCCTAAGATCTAAAGAGTCCTGATTTGCAGGAAGAACAACTTCTTCTTCAGTGTCAGTAACTTCTTTAATGCTACTTAGACCCGGAGGAAGATTTTCAGTGATATGATACTTCACTCTGGGTGAATCAGGGCAGTGAGGGGTTGGAGTAATGAACTCGGAAATAGTATCATATATAGCAGTTTCAGTTTATGGTTCAGAACTTTCAGGATCAGTAGCTGATAATTCACTAGTTGTAGAAACAAGTTCAGCTAGTTCAGAAATTGAAACTCTTCTTGGAGTACTCTTTGTTTTTTTAGTTTGATCTACTTCATATTCAAGATGAACAATTATTTATGTTTCTTCATGTTTAGTTTATCCAATCCCTGATATTTGTCCTCTCTCAGATTTAAGTTTTTCTAACTAGCTTGGTGTATACTCAGGGGGTTTCCCCTACATTCTATGTGATTGTCTAGGTAATTCAGCCATGATCAAAAGTTTTAACACACGAAATCAAAGAAAATTTCAATAAAATGTCCTAAATTCTCTAAGGAACCAATCAAATTGATCACACATCTACAAAATCTAAGAGAACAATCCACACACAAACAATAGATTTCCGCACTAAAAACACTAGTTGGTGATGAAATCCAAAGTCGTAGAATTTTAATGCAGAAATGGCGGTTGGAACAGTTACCCTGACAACCTGCTTAATGAAATAGTATGGCACAAGTTTCTCCACTTAAACCATCTTGAAGTGAATAGAACCCTCCAGAAAGTCCAAGTGTGTCTAGTCGATGTCTTCTCCAGGTACAATGGGACCTTCCCTCCACCGTCACCTTGGGAAAGAATAATAAGGTTTATAGCCACTAAGGTCACCAAAGGGAACAAATATACCCGAGGGAACAATCTACAATCCGATATAAACTCAAGGGCAGAGTAACTAGCTCAATCCCCTTGAAGGCTCCTTGATATAATCCAAGTTTTACCGACAAGTGACCCCAAGCTCCTCGATAATGGTCTATACGAGTTTTACCATTTTTAATACGTGCACATCTGATATCTTTCCCAATGAGATAGGTATGATTACCTCACTGGTTCAGACATGATCTCGTGCTTGACTCTTTTAAGAAGAGATTCCCAGAGCATACATGCTACAATTGGATTTTCCTATCGCAAGATTGCTACTTGTTTGTTTTAATTGCCTTGGAATGTTAATTACAACCTATTCAAAGACGCTAGCCTAAGCTATGTTGGTGGAAAAGAGCCCTAGAAAATGTAAAAATATCTACATTGATTTTAATTAAAGCATTGTTTTTAATTTGGTTGTTTCTTAAGATAGAAGGTATGGAAGTGAAACTTCAATGATGTTTTATGGCCCGACTCAAAATATGATAAATGCATCAATATGAGTTCAACTCTTTTATTTTCAATGAAACCTATTTAAAGGAAATATTTGAGAGATTTAGATAACTTTCAAAGCACCAATTATTTCGTTTATAAACAAAAATCTTTGAAAAGAAGACTATTTCTTTGAGAACTCAATTTCATATGATGATCAATTACTCATGCAAAATAAAATCCTTTAGCAATCAGATAAGAAACTACAAATATTTTAACAATTTTTTTCCAAAAATAAACCCTTATCGAAAACTCCTAAAAATATAAAATTCAAAAGAAAAATAAAACGCTAATGTTTGAACTATATCTAGAAAGTTTTGAGGATGTTTTGCTTAGTTTGTGATCGAACCAAGAAATTTTTTTTTCTTATTTCAGAAAAAAATAAATAAATAAATAAATAAAAAATCAACAATGGTTTAAAGTGAAATTCGGGCCTTAGTAAGCTTAAGACTCTTCTAAATTTGCAAATGAAAATAAAACTCAATTTTCATAAAAGCAAGAGTTACAACAAGTTCAATGGCTCAGCAAGAAAACAACAGCATACCAGTAAGCTAAAGTATATGATGGTTTCTAATAGAGAGCAGCAAGAAAGTAGGGCAAACACTTACTTATAAAATGAAAATTAGATGAAAAACCACTCAAACACAAGAATTGTTGAAAGAAATTCACACATAAGACTTTGACAGTCAAGACAAATTGGGGCAAACAAAAAAAATCTGGTAATCTTGCTCCTAAAAAGAGAATTCTTAATTTTTCAAAATTTTTCCATATGTCCGTAGGTCTCAATGGAGAACAGTGTGGTACCGCACTATTTTTAACTAAAAACTGTGGAGGCTACCACACTGTCTTTAAACAAAAACTACAGAGACCAAGAAAAAAACAGAAAAAATAAAAAATTCAAATTTACTTTTTAGGGATTTTAGTAAGTTATCTACCCAACCTAGTTTTAGACTAATCAAAATTGTAAAATCAAACTGAAAAGCGAAAAGAGAAAGTAAGTTATATTCCCCAGCGGAGTCGCCATTTTGTTATGCGGATAAATCCTTCTTGTGGACAAGAACAATCTCCCTAGTATCCTAAGCATATCTAGAAACAAACAACCAAATGAAAACCATTTTCTCTAGATCCTTTGTGATTTAGAATTATTAACAACAAAGTATGAGGACATGCCCCTACCTGAACTCCAACGCTCTCTGAAATCTTCTATCCGATCACTCCAAAAGAGGTCACTTCAGCATGTGAAACCTGCGATCAAAGACAAATAAAAGGATTAAAAGCACCTGCAGGATATAATGATTGAGAAAACACTAATATATCTCAGTGATCAAGGAATCCAAGAATTGAAACACTCAAATAGATACATGAACAATTCAATGATAAAATAGAATCCATTTGTCTTAACTTGTATAATAATAAGTAACCTTACAACCTTTCACCTTGATGTTATACAGGTTCTTCCGGGGTCCTGAACAATCGTTCTCTCTTAGATTAACAAGCCTTCTTCTCTCTAAACTAGCATAAAGTTATGGACATGAGTGTGTGATCATTCTCATATCAAAAATGGCTAGTATAGATAGTATGCTCTCTTAAGAATTTCTTCAGCAACTAATATGTATGTCTACCCTTGAGACTGAAACATGAGCTTAATTTATAGGGAAATGGAGGTAGTTTCAGTTCCATGAAGAGGGGACGGATTCCTCTCATGAAAGGATTTGAGCTCCATAGACCAAGGGATAAGCTCCATGAGTGAAGGGATAGAGATCCTGAGCATCGAATAAAGCTCGAACTGAACGCGCTTCTAGAAGCTTCTAGTTGGGAGAATATTCGTCCAACCAGGCTTCTATAACTTACTTTTTCCTTTTTTTGATTGTTTACAGGGGTCCGCGAGTTTTATAAGAAAAACATGCAGGATGTGATGCAAGTTATAGAGAAAATATATGCGGATCCACAGGCAAGGGCTAAGAAAATTACAAAGTTATACTTTTAAGGGTTTTAATGAGCTTTTCTCCAATTTCAAGACTTGGTTTAGGAACATTAGGGTTTTTGACTTCTAAGGGAGCATAATATAGGTAGTGTTAAACCTATATAGACACTCAAATGTCATGGTAACAAAATAGCGTGTAACAGGGACTGGAATCATGTACTGTTGATATCACGATAAATATTTTTGATAAATACTATTGATATGATCGCCGAGGTTGGTTTTGGTGACATTATCATGATAAATATGAAATTATTACAATAAGAGAAACACTACTCAAAACCGAAAATAAAATAAAAAGGATCCATTAAAGACCCAAACAATACAAGTCTCTTAACAATGACAAGTAGAGGAGTAAAATCACTCAGCACTCATAAGACTCAACAACTCAAGACTCTGGAGTATGAATCGAAACCAAAATTCAAGAACTGGATATTGGAAATATACCAATTTCAGTCACTCTTCCACATCAAAAAGCAAAGAATGATCATCTCCAAAATAAATATGCCCAAAGCAACAAAGTTTAGGTGAAGAAATACCTATACAATCTCTGGGACATTCATTCCCCTCCCATTTGTGGCAATTCCCCTAGACTCGAAGCAAAATTGGCTCCCTCCCTCCATGAAAGAAGATAACACTCATGATTCAACCTAATAATATGGATCACACATAAGCACAATAAAGAGTAAAGAAAACAAGAAGAATAAAATAATAGAGCCATGGATAAGCTATCAACAATAAGCCATGCTTTTGATATAGATAAAAGTACATGAACCCTCCAAATGATCAAGGTTTCATCTTCGAACTGACAAACATTGGGAAAACCAGAAAGAATAAACAGTTTCAGAGTACTAATAAAGAAGGATAAAACATTTCTTCTGCTTGCTGAAAGCCCTAGTTCGTGGGCCAAATTTGTAAGGAGAAAATATTTAGGTGTCTTATTAGCATAAGGATAATACTAGGAGACATTCATCGCAATTCATGTAAAAGAGTGTCAAGTTCTTGACTCTTGAATAGATACTTGAACTACATTGAAATTTCACTCATGTGAAAGTTGAATTCTCAAAAGGAAATATCAGTCCACCAATGAAAATGGGAAGCCCTAGCCAGAGGGATGTATACCTATGAAAATTTGGCATGAAAACATATTTGGAGGCAGATCAATATTGGAATCATCATATATTCATGCATATAGTTAGCATAAGAAGAAGTATTGAAATGACACTCTTCCAGTTCGAGGAAGTTGTGACATTTTGGAAAATTATTGATGATAATATCCTTTATAAATTCTAATTATGGGACTTGTTCTCAATCAAAGTTGTGAACAAGTCAGGACCATTTATAGTATGATGCAATTTGTATCTCTATGTCGATCTACCGAGGTAGTATGGTGCCACTGTTAGATCTAAATCTTGTTTCTCACCTCAAGTTTTATCTACCTATGATGGAATACTACTCAATGATAACATAAGGATCGAGGATTTATGCATGCATTAGTAAGACCAGTCCTTCTTATACTTATTTTTCAACCCAAGGTAAAGTGTTGTAACATTGGATATGATGTCACTTGTAACATACCCCCATGTGTAATTGTGATTTTTTTTGTTCCTTTTTATGTTTGGGTGATCCACTATTCCTTGAATGGATTAGTTTTGACCATTCTTATGTTATTTTTCCAACACCCTTTTCTGAGGCTGGGCCTAACATCATTTTTCTATTAGATGTGTTCTATAGGTTTGAAACCCGTTCGTTGCATTTACAAGACTGGAAGGCTATACTTGAAATTCTTCCAAGGGAGTCAACACAAGAGGATTATAAAGAGGGAAATGAAACCTACCTCTAAAGAATTCCTATTTTGTGCCTCAAAGGGAGGCCTCTATGCGTTTCTATACCTGCATTCATTTAATACATGGTGCATGTATGAAGGGTCATCAAGTGTATACCCAATTATAAACCATTAAATAGGGTGATTACTCTTGTAGTACATACAAGAGAGGTATTATGATAGAACAAAGCCAATAACATCACAATATTAATCTCATATCCGATTGTACACATAATTGAAATTACTATTATGATCTACCATCCATGAAGCTTTCATTGTGAAATAAACATCAAAAGCACCATGGAAATGCCAAGTCACAAAGGAATTATCATATCCAATAATATTACCATAACAAAAATGAAATGTCTTTGTACTAGTGCTTAGCATGGTTACAAACTCAAGTGATGGAAATATCTCATATAAAGACCAACTATATATGAAAATCACACAAATTATACCAATTAGTCTTATGCTACCATTACAGTGTAAAAGACTCCATGACTCAACTATCTTTTGCAAAATTTTAAAGGAAAAATGCACAACTAATTTCAGTTGGTTAACACAAACACCAAAGTTGGATAAGTCTAGTAGTTTGGTGGTGAATGGGAAATAAGTTGGTGATGGTAATAGTGTTGAGCCACTAGATGTGAATTTTAGTGATGGCTATTTCCTTGTTACTGTAGAAAAATATACTATTAAAACATGCTCCATTTTGTTGCTACTGTAGCAAGACACACTGCTCAATAGTTAAAACACAACCCATTTCTTTGTTGTTGTAGCAAGGAAAACTGCCCAGTCATTAAAACACGACTCCATTTGCTTTTTGTTGTAGCAAGACAAACTTCCCAAAAATAAAACATGACTAAAAATATTTGATAACATCACCTTGTACCCTTTACTAAGGTAAATAACAATATTAGGTATATCCATAAAGGATAACTCTGAAAATAATACGTGTCTATTACTTATAATATTATTTCCATTAAAAAATACACTGTGTTTAATGTTAAATTTAGACTAATACTTGACATCATGCCCAAACATGAATACACCATGGCAAGACCTTGACATCATGCCTAACTGGGATAGCCTATTTTCATTTATTATCAGTTTGTATAAATGCTTCTAACAACGAAATGCATAACAATATCACACGATGGATACATAATTAGGAAGCTACAAGTATTTCATATTGTCTTAGGTTTCTTTTATTGTCTATGAGGGAAGTCTAATGAGCATCACTTCTTGACTGTATACATATGTATTAGAAAACTGGCGGTTGTGTAGTTATTAGGTAAGTCATATAAAAATGAATGCTTTGAATAGTAGTAATGTCTACCAAGCTTATACAATGAACTAACATAGACAAAGTTATCATAGGCCACCATTAATTAACACTACATCAGGAATAGAGCTAAAGCGAGCTACAGTTAATATAACTAATATTGTGCATAAATAATATCGCTCTAGATGTAACACTGTTACCGATGAAATAGGTAACCGCACTGTTACCTGCTTTTTTTTGGTAGCATAAAAAGCACCCGATTTTGAAAAGTGGTGATGCAGAATCACCCCTTTTTTTTTTGCACATTTTTGACACTCTAATATTTTTATTTATGAAGTATGAATATTTGTTTTAAAATGTTAGTTATTTTCATGCTAATTTTGAAACGTATTGATGCAGCATCAACTTTTTTTTTTTAGAGTGGTGATTTTCATACTAATTTTGAAATGTATTAATGCAAGATCAACCTTTTTTCTTTTAGAGTGGTGATTTGAATGTTGGTAATAAAACACAAAACTTATATATATATATATATATATATATATATATATATATATATATATATGTATATATATATATATATATATATATATATATATATATATAAACAATAAAAAACAAATAAAAAATGTAAAAAAAAAAAAAATTAACTCATAGAAATAAAAAATTTAAACAAAAATAAATAAATAAAACAAAAAAAAAACAAAAATATTCGAAAATTATATCAAAAGAAATGACAAAATTTGAAAAAAAAACACATAATTTAAAGAAAAAAACAAAAAAATTAAAAAAAAAAAAACATCAAAAACATTTTTTCTAAGTTATTAAAAAAAACCATATAATTAAAAAAAAAATTATATAGAAAATTTAAAACAATTTAAATTACAAAATTAAAATTTAGATAAAAAAAATAAAATACAAAAAAGAAAAAATTAAATTTAAAAATTTAAATTAAAAAAATAATAACAATAAGAAAAAAAATGCAAATTTTAAAATGAACAAAAAAAAATAAATTTAAAAAAAAAAACAAAATTTAAAATTGAAAAAAAAAAAAACTGTCATTAAAAAACAAAAAAAATGAAAAAAACCACGTGCAAATAATTAAAAAACAAATATCCATAAATTTACTGTTTTTTTTTTAATGAAACTATTGATATATTTTAAAAATGAAAAACTAAATAAACTAAAAGATTAAAAAAAAAATTAAATTAAATTAAAATTTAATAAATAAATTTTAAATTTTAAAAAATAATTAATCTAAAATATTAAATTGAAAAACAAAATTGAAAAAAAAAAAAACAAAAACAAAATTAAAACAAATTAAATTTAAAATAAAAAAAATTTAAAAAGAATATATATAAAAATTTAAAAAGAATATAAAAAAAAAAGAAATTTTTGATCGTGGTGGCACCGCCAATCGGCCTCCCGCCCAGGTGGCGACGGAGGTCGACCACTTGGTGGGCGAGGAGGCTGCATGCAGCCCCTTGCCCGCCCAGCAGCCGGCCTCCGCCGCCACCTAGGCATGAGGCCGATTCCGGGAATCGCCCTCCCGCGGCGGGAGGCCGATTCCGGGAATCGCCCTCCCGCGGCGGGAGGCCGATTCCGGGAATCATCCTCCCACTCGGAATCGGCCTCCCGCTACCGGAGGGCGATTCCGGGAATCGGCCTCCCTCCCAGGTGGCGGCGGAGGCCGCCTGCCCAGGGGCCAGCCTCCGCCGCCACATGGGTGGGAGGCCGATTGGCGGCGCCACCACGATCAAAAAATTCTTTTAAATAATGTTTTTTTTTTTTTTTTTTTTTTTACTTTAAAGTTTTAAATTTATTAAAATTTAAAATATTTCTTTAAATTTAATTTTTTTTTAAAATTTTTTTTTTTAATTTAATAAAAATTTTCTTTTTCTTTTTTAAATTTAATTTCTATATTTTATTTTTTATAATTTCTTTCTTTTTTAACGTGTTTTTTTTTTTAATTTAATATTTTTATTTTGTTTTTATTTTTATTTTTTTATTTCTATATTTGAAATTTTAATCTTTAATTTTTTTTATTTTTTTTATTTATTTTTTTTCCTAAATTTTATGGTTTTTTTAATGTTTGAATTAAAAATTTTATTTTATTTTTATTTTTATTTATTTATTCCTATATATTTTTAAATTTTAAGCTTTAAAATGTTTTTATTTTTTAAATTTATTTTTTTCTTAAATTTTAGGTTTTTTTAATGTTTGAATTTTAAAAATTAAAAAATGTTATTTCTATTTTTAAAAATGTCACAAATATGACACAAATTTTTTTTTTGTTATTCCAGCATCAACTAGTTTTGTTTTGAGGGTGTTTTTTCAATCCTTTTTTCAAGAAACAATTTTGTTTTTAGCATAATTTTATAAAATGTTGAAATTTGACCTTCAAAGAAAACCAAGTGCATTCTGAAATACACTTTTTTTTGTTTTTGGAGTGTTTTTTCATGTTTTTTGAGTCTTTTTGGACTAGAGTTCCCGTTTTGAGGTCAGGTTACCTATTTCATCGGTAACAGTGTCATGTGCATAAATCCTGGGATTTATCTACATGTAATAGAAATCATTAGAGGCACTTTCAAGAACATCAATTATCTCTTTTATAGCCTTCCATTGTTCCTCATACTAGCACTTAATGCAACAAGGGACTTATTCACCCAAATATAAGCGTGAAGTAATAGACTAAAGTGTTATCTAGCTATTATGAAAAAAGCGCTTAAAGAACAAGACCATATTTATAACATTAATTTCTAAGTGTGAAATGGGATATAATTAGTTCATGTTAATATACTAAGGATTTGTAGCTACTATTAATATAACTAATATTGTGCATAAATAATATCACTCTAGATGTGCATAAATCTTGGGATTTATCTACATGTAAAATAGAGCAGAATCAAGGTAAATTTTCAAAGGCCAAGTTACAAAGATAGTAATATGCCCCAGTGCGAGATTGGTGGTGTTGCAGAAATAGAGAAGTCACAAATGATGTGCAGTGGCCTAGTATAACTAATGTTGAATCAACCAATAATGGCTAGAGTCCCACTCCCAAGGACAACAAAAACTCTCCTGATGCAGGTCTCAACCCAGCAACAGTTCCTTCAAGATTTGAAAAATGTGTTTATTTATTTTCATACCATAAGGAAAGACTTTATCATCTTTAATGGTTAAGTTCCAACTAGACATTTTGGAATGTTAGTGTTATTCGATATGCACAGGTCGTGGTTTTGTTAACTTCTATGCCCTTAGGTAGTTATGGCAGTCATTAAGGAATCTTTCACATGGAATACCTAAGCTTGTGTTGAGTGCCACACAACACCCTACTTTTGTAAAACAATGCCCTTTCTGTACATTACTGTTATATTAATAATTAAATAAAACATTTTATGCCAAAAAATGTATATAATATGGTAACCGCATAGTGAAATGGTTTTAATACCTATTATTTCCTAAACAAAAGAAAATGTATATGTACAAATATTCAATCAAGGCAACAATTTTTAGCATTTCAGTATGGAATATGGTGATTAATAAGGAATACACCTAATAGAAAATACAATAAGGTCTGTAAGGCTAGAATAATATGCTTTTGTGAATGTTCTATACAAATAAAAATTACTCTTGCAAAAGGTCCCCGATTTAAAAAAAAAATGAACAGTACTACCAGCTTAATCAAAGTAAAGGCAAAGTGTAGTAGCTCAACTAACTACAAAATCTACAAAATCTCTGCCTATTGATTTTTTCCAATAAATTATCTTCACATAATATAAGTTGGAGGAGGATTATCAAGTTAAATGTTTGCGATGATTTGGGCTTTCCCCAGCTGGAGATGCTAACTCAATTTATCATTAGAATGAAAAATATTCATATCCTCATGACTTGAAATGGTGAAATTAGTTTTTCAATATTGCTGGAAAGAATATAAAGGCGTTCTCTTATACAAAAAATATGCAGGGAAATTAACAAAATACCTAATTCAATTAATAGTTGCTTCTACTGATGTCCAGGAGGTGGTTGTTGTTGCTGCTACTGCTGACCAGGTGGCATAGGCGGCATGTCAGGTCTCAGCTGCATATGAGGAGGAGTATCATACATAGGAGGGGCACCACCACCGAGTGGAGGAGGAGGCATTCCAGTCTTGGGTGGATGAGGATGCATAATCCTGGGATGGCCTAGAGGACATCCCTGCGATGAAAATGGTGGTGGAGGGCCAGGAGGATGCATTGGCATTGGGGCAGAATAAGTCATGGGGGGCGTCGAGACCTGCAGAATAGGAGGCCTTGAGATCTGGGGTTGCATCATGCCTGGTGAAGGGCCTCCAACTCCTCTAACGGGACCAACTAAGCACAACTGCACTTGAACAAGGGGCACCATGGGGATTCCTCTACCCGTCGCTCTACCTAAGTGGAGGCCTATCTGAGCTGCGACAACAGTCTTGACTCATGATTCATCAGGCGGGGGTAGGCCTTTGACTGTCATAGTAACCACTTCTTCCCTAGAGAGGAGGATGAGACCAAGGGTTCACCTCTCCTATCGCTCTTGTTTTCTGTTGCGACTCCCTGTTTGGGTCGCTGCTACTTTCTTGAAACCCTCCTAGGAAATTGTTAAAACCCTACTTCCTTGTGTTGCTTTGACATCGACATCGAAATTTTGAATGTCTACCACCTCAGCTATAGGAGGAATATGATGATGAATTACAACCAAACCTACTTGTTGGGACTCGACCATGGTGTCCTTGTCCTCTGTACAAATGAAAATGGATGAAAGAAAAAGTTTGGGCCACTGCTGCTTTCTTTAAACCCTCCCAGGAAATTGTTAAAACCCTACTTCCCTGTGTTACATGTCAAAGCCCATTGTGCTAAAAATCCCAAATGTTGTTGGCCTATGCTATATCGTTTCTTTTAAAAATTTACATTATATCATTTCTTTTAAAAATGTAAAAGGTTATCATTTTATTTTGAACAAATCAAACCATCAATCACGTTGGCCATTAAAAAAAATTATTCAAACCATCATTTCTCATATAACTTCTTAGCATTTACATTAGAATATTTAATGTGTTTGGATCCAATTAAGGAAAGTGGTGGCACATTTCTTTTATATCCTAAATATTATCTACAAGGTAATTTAACCCTAAGTTGTAGCAACTCTAGGTAAAGTCAAGTAAGCTCAATTATTATAAAGAGGCACCATTGTGAAGAGGATAGAACATCCCATAGAGTTATTGATTTATAAAATTCGAAAGAATTAACAATAAGTGAAGGGAAATACCATTCAATTATAAAAATGAAACACAAAGAAGTATGAGGACAACTAGGAATAAAACCATGAAATCATGTGTTTAAATTATGGCTAAACGTTATCATGTCATTCTAAAAAAACAAGATATAGGGAAGATCCTTAAACCCCATATAAAATAAATGCATAGTCTAATGAAGCCAGAATTTCATCCATAAAAAAATAGAAATTCTAGCAGGATTTTGCGAAAATCTGGTGGAATTTATTGAAAATATAGGTTATAGTTGTCAATCTTCAAGATTTTGGGTGCCCCAAGGGTCCTTGATGGTGTTGAATCCATTTTCGTCGTCGAAAGAAAATTTTAAACACTACCATAGTGGGAATTTTTGAAGAATTTATCGTCATATTCTAACAAGAAAATCATCATCCGAAAAAATTAAAGCCTCGTTGGACAATTCCTAAAAGAAATTCACTTTTATTCTAACATAAAGCTAATTGTTCCATTAGGCTTCACCATACTTAACATTGTGCATTCCCAATGATGAGATTCCATGTGTGTTAAGACTTACATTATGTGAAGGAAAAGGATAAAATTCCATGTGTCTTAAGACTTATGTTATGTGAAGGAGATGATTGCTAGCAATATTTACAAGGAAGAGGTTAAAAAATGTTCCAATTTGAAAAATCTTAAACTAATGAAAAATAAAATATAATTTATTTATAATGCTATTTAAAGATTGAATAAGAGGATATTAAATGAGCGCATAAGCATTGAGGATGTCATTACAATTGAAGGTTTTGTTAATTATCATGTCATCTTGTTGTGAAGGTAAGGACCTCTTCCAAATCCTATTACCTTAGATGTTTATTTCCAAGAGTACAAGCAATACCCATTTCACATTATGTGATCGACCTATGAAAACTAATATTATAGGCCAAGAAAATCACAAGTCTTCCTTGGCTAGAGAAAGGAAATGCGGGTGGGGGTTGAGTGGAAACTTTATTAATGAGTAAAGAGGAGGTGTTGAGTGCCTAAGAAGTGAGGAAGAATAATTTACATAGAGTATAGAGCAAACATGAGTGAAAATTGAGAAAATTCGTGAGTGGATTTTTGTTGGTAATTTTTGACAAATAGAACTCCCTGAGGTAGTGAAATTTTTTGCCCAAATGATGTTGAATATGTTCATATTGGAAGGTATTAATAGTGAATTACAATGGAATATATTAATTAATTTTTTACTGAAGACCCTTTCGAGAAACATATAATCAATGTTGGCCCCATTCACGGGTCACTCTTGGCTTATAAAGATAATTGTGCACGGTAATATCATTTCATAAGTGACCTAATGTTTTCTAACAATTTCAACAATTTTGGCACTGCAATAATCTGAGAACAATTATGACATTTACGATAATGCAAATAAAGATGAATGAGCTTCTCTTTGTTTCAAGAATAATTTATTCTCTACTGAACATGGCCAACCACGTGAAGGTAGAAGCTCATATGGCCCCTCCCATCCCCCTCACATCACTCTCATTTTCCCAATACCCAACCTATGAAATAGAATACGAACAAACCAAAAATTAATTAAGGTCGTAAACAAAATTTTCATGTGTTTGTATAAACACATAATTTTAGTTTAGCCTGTACACTACTATGGCCATTATTTGTTGGTTTGAAATAATAAACAATATGCAATAAACATTCATAATTAGTAAATTATTTAAATACAATAATTCCTACATATTAAAATATAAAGTTATAACATACCAGCTCATATTCGAACAGAACATATGTATCAATATTCTTCTTTTGTATCTTCTTGATCTTCATCCAACTGATCGCCATCTATACCAAAATCTGATTCAAAAACGGTGTTGAAATGGTCGACCATGTCATCATCATCATCAATTATGTCATTTTCAATAATATCCTCATCGACATCATCATCAATAATTGTTGCCTTGTATCCTACGTCTGGTTCATCTTCTATATCTTCTTTGTCTGTCAAGGCATCTTCCTGCTCATTTGCCACTACATCATCTTCTTCTTGATCAATATCGCTTCTTCCTCTACAGTATACTCTACTGGCATTCCTCTTGGATCATATCTAATAGCAAATGACCATCCGTTCTCACCTGGAACCTCTTAGTAAAATACTTGTTCACATTGGATTGGAAAAACATAGTGATCTTTTCCCACTTCAAACTGCAATGTTTTAACCATTGGAAATCCATTGTCATGTTGAATAAGAGTTATGTCATCATCACGTACATTCATTCATAGCCTATACCATTTGACATCAAACAAAACTAATTTGTAGGAATTAAAGTCACACTCAACTATATGATATAAAAACCCATAATATTTATTTTTTTAGATTCTCGAGGATGTTTGTCACTCCTAGAGGAAACATTAGTTACCTAGAATACTGCAGTTATCCCACTATCAGAATTTTTCCTGTTATCATCCAACTATTTAATGCGAAATTTACGACCATTGCACCACATAAACTTGTGGTGTTTCAACTACAATATACCAAACATGAAAAAGATGCATTCTCAATTAATAATTAATCATATAATTTACACAACTTGAAAATTATCTAAAAAATCAAACTTGTTGTCACATTATAAATATAATATAAAATAATTAATGAATAAACTAGGTGAATTAATTACTTACCTTTCTATCTTTCAATACATATGCTAAATCAATTTCCTTGTCTATAATATTTCCATCTCCATTACGATAAGCTTCTCTAACCAATTCAGACAGTAGTTTCCATGATAACCTATCATCGTTATGTTCTTTACATCTTTAAATCCATTCACTCATCCACTCAAGATTGTTTGCAATGTATAAAAGTAGTGCCTCATAATCTTGAGCACCTGAATAAAAAATAAATAATTAACCAATATTAAATATAACTTATAACCATGGTAAATTATATTAATTAATAAACGATGAAAAAATAAGACTTAAATGAATATGATCATATACATGATGTAAAAAAATGAAACATTATATGTATTATATATGATAAATATTTTACCTCTCACTTTCTTCA
The DNA here is from genome assembly GCA_034641835.2 of Pinus albicaulis. Lineage (NCBI taxonomy): Eukaryota > Viridiplantae > Streptophyta > Pinopsida > Pinales > Pinaceae > Pinus > Pinus albicaulis. Next base: position 959,565,515 of record CM076579.1, read on the forward strand.
TTCTACCTTTTCCCAATAGGTGCTCCACTTCAAATATTTTGATGGAGTTCACATCCCAAATGCAATCCACAGCATCCATAGCTGGCACAGATAATATAGGAAGATAATTACTAATATACACCATGGATTCATATAGCACATATCCCTCTGAAATAGAACCCTCAGGTCATTCTCTTTGTCTAACCAAAGCCTTCAAGGATTTCAAGTGCACCATCCACATTGACCTTGTGTGTACTACTCCACACATTTCAATCTCCTCAACTTGGTGTATCAAGTAGTGTTCTTGTGCATTGAAAAATGTTGGAGGTAGATACTTTGTCATTTCACACATTAGCAGAGGAATTTCTCTCTTCCAATACTTTATTTCATCTTGATGGATTTCTTTCAATGACAACCATCTACAAATCATTACGCAAGTTTATTTCAATGAAACATAATATATATTACATTACAAGTAAATTAACACATCATGTCATTAAGTACAAAAAGAATTGTAGAGAGATTTTGCATATAAATCAAAACTAATTACCTCATGTATTTACTAAGAGCATATATAACTTGTTTGACATTGTTGTCGAAGTCATTTGGGAGAGATATAGGTAGAACATACTATAACAATAAAAAATGAATCGTTATTGGTTTCCAAATTAAACAGAAAAAAGGAGAATTTAAAAGATGTATTCAAGCAATAATATACAAAAATGTATACCAAAAAAATTACCTTAACAAAGGTATCCCAATAATGTGTTTTCACCCCACTGAAGTCACCTTTCTTCGTTAAGATATTATTTATGTTTGAAGCAAAATGTGTTGGAAATTAAATTCTTCTAACGACCTCTTTTACATCATTACTTTGTTGTTCTGTTAATAACCATGGAATATTATTATAATTTCGACCTCCATTGCTATTTGATCAGTCAATCACACTTTTCATTGCATGATTCGATTTCTCAATGTCAGCACAAATTTTGTCAATTTTATCTCTATCATTTGCACCATCTATGATTCACCATAATGTTTCTGTCACATTCTTCCTGATATGCATTGTATCAAACAATGAGCTATTTTTAGGCCCTAATAGTAGGGAAACCTCACGAATTGAGAAGGATAACATTTCATTCTAGGTGAAAGTACAATTTTAGTACCTTCACGACGACGACCTTGATATCAAAGAATACAATAAATCAGAACAATAATTATCCAATACAATAAAATTAATTAATTAATTATATAAAAAAAATCCAAACATTACATAAACAATTAATATATATATATACATATATAGAAAAATTACGTACCAGCTTGACAATTATTAATTCTCTTACTTCCAACTTCCACGGCCGAGGTGTCATTCTTGATGGTTTTAATCCAGTTTCTTCTTTATCATTGAAAAGATGTTTTTCAGTAGTATGATACTTACGTTTCCTAGAAAGGAAGTTCCTAAACTCATCAAACAACATATTTCCTAAGTCTGGAAAATGACGATACTTCATCGTAGGGCCACAAACTGGACATGCAAATCTAACCTTTGTTTGAAGAACTGCAATAGATGGATCAATAAAAATTATACTATGAGATCATTTTAAAAACATGCAATATGGTATATCTAATTTAGATAATTATATATTATATTAAAGTGCAACGAAGTATTACATATCACAAAATTGTGTTTGTCCTGGGGCATCATGAATTGTCCATACAAGCATTCCACGACATTGAAATCTCTTCTGCTTGATTGGTTTAGTGATATCATACATAGTGATGCCATGCCATAACTTTATTAGCTCATCGATAAGAGGCTCAATATATACATTCATATCTTTGACTTGGTACTTACCTAATTGTTCAAAATTATGGTACATAATTACTACCATGATATATTTATATGTAAGTAAGTAAATAAATAAAAGATATTATGCAAACAATGAGAGAAATGAAAATGTTGCATTCGAAAAAATAATGTATCAAATACCTGGAATAATCATAGTCAACATTATGTGCTCCCTCTTTATTGACATCCAAGGAGGAATGTTATTGTTGATAACGAAAATAGGCCACAGTGAGTAAGTAAATATAAGCTATCTGAATGGATTAACACCATCAGTTGCCAATGAAAGCCTGACATTATGAGGTTCATTTTTAAAATCTACATATTTTTCCTCGATTTCCCTAAATGCAAAACCATCTGTAGCCATTCGAAGAACACCATCTCCACTTATATTCTTTGAATGGTAATCCATAAACTATGCTATGCTCTTACACCTAAACATTCGTTGCAAACGTGGAATTATGGGAATATGACGAAGAACCTTTTGAGGCAGCTTTTTTGTTAGTTGATCAGTTCGATATCTTCTGGTACCACGTTTCGTACATTATGTTTTCGACGGATGTTCTCCGTAATATAGAATATATTATTTATGACATTCATCTATAGTGCTATAGTCCATTCCAAAGTCTTTCATAATAGCACATAGATCTCGATATGTTCGAGGTAAAGTATTTGGCGATGGTAACAAAAATTCACTCGACAATCTACAACATAAACAAAAACTAGTTAATGTAAAGATTATTAATCATATATAAGTATTGAATTATTATTTTACACATTTATTACAAATTAAAAAAGGGAAAATAATCATATTTACATATATGTGATCATATATACATATTTCATACCTTAGGATGTGTGTCATACATCTGGTCGAAAAATTATTCATAACCTTTAAGTTCACCAGCAACAATGTAGCAGAGAGAAGAGTTGCATTTGAGTGTTCAAAAAGTCGTTTATTTGACATTTCAATCAGAGGTACATCATAAACACCATCACTATCTCCACCATCATCATCTGACTCACCATACAATTCTTGGAGCATTTGATTTGTCCCATCATTAATGTGAACTGTCTCATTATTATTATCATCTACCTCATCTTTGTCACCTTGTACAACATCATTTCCAATACTAATATTTTTTGAAATATTCTCTTGTATTGGTGCAACATCATATAATAAACTACTATTTAGTTTTGGAAGCTGGTTCTGCAAAAAGTTGGGGGGAAACTGTGCCTTTATAAAAATTACAAACAATCATTAAACATTAGTGTGTATATAACAAATATTAAAATAATATAAAATTTTACGATATAATCAAAATGAAGATAGATAATTAATTACCACGAGACGATATTCATTCGATCCACTATCAATGTGCCCATATTTCCTACAATGCATTATTGTTGTTGCTATTAAAACTCTAACATTGTTTCTCATACAACATTTTTTGCAAGGGCAATAAACTTTACCATCACCCCTTTCACCCTCTTCAATTTGTTTTCCACCTCTAATGTTTTCTTCCATTGATGCAAATTATCCTATAAAGAAAAATAATAATTATATTTAGAAATTATCTCTCTTAATGGTGTAGAAAACCCAAGACATGTTGAACTCAATGGGAGCTCAATAAGCAAAAAAGAAAATAAAAGTTTTCAAAGTTTGACCATGACAAAAGGATCAAAGGTAAATAATGAATGGAAAAACTTGATCCTATTTATAACAAAATATTGAGTTATCCTTGATAATGGTGCATAGTAAAATAATATTAACCAAGATCTAGATCTAATAGTTTGGAATATTTTATGGCTAAACTAGCCGTTAGGATAATGGCTAGTTTGACTTTGAAAATTAAAATCGAATAATAACGACTAGTTTTATTTAATTAATTGTGATAATATATATATATATATATATATATATATTTTTTTTTTTTTTATTTTAAATGGCTAAACTAGCCATTAGGATAGCGGCTAGTTTTATTTTGAAAATTAAAATCGAATAATAACGGCTAGTTTTATTTATTTATTTATTTAATTAATTAATTGTGATAATATATATATATATATAAACAAAATTACTACACTAATATATGAAATAACATGTTAAATCCGTAACAAGCCTCATGTTGTCACCATTCTGACATTTTGTAAATGGTATTTTCATATCGTCGCTATTCCGATGATCTCAATAACCTATGTCACACTTTTGACGTTTTCTATCCATGTCGTTATTCTGACGTTTTGTGAACGGTATTTGTGAACATGTCAGGGCACCCTAGGAAACGCGTTCGAGTGGGTCGGGTCATGTGAGGGTGCCGAGGGAAACGAGTTCGGGTGGGTCAGGTCAGGTCAGGTCGTACCGTGTGAGGGCGCCCAAGGAAACCCTTGAGTCTGTCATATTCCGATTTTTATTGTAATAAATTGACATTTCATGAACTCACATCAAGGAATCTTCAATTTATGTCAACATACTCTATTTGTAAATGGCCAGTATGGCACGATGGAGAAAATGAACCTGCCCGAACTTGTTTCCTTAGGCACCCTCACAGTACGTCACAACCAAACCCGACCTTAACCGAACATATTTCCTTGGGTACCATCACATGACCTGACCCGACCCAACACGTCCGAACATTGATTAAGCTGGCACAAGGGAGAAAAGGAAAGGGTTAGGGGTTAAAGTTTTAGAGGTTTAGGGTTTAGGGGTTAAATGGGTTAGGGATACCTAACATACCTAGTCTTGTCACTCCCTCCTTAGCACACCTAGAACTTGCAACTAACACTCCCTATCACACACTCTTATTCATTTTGGTTGTTTCATGAAGGAAAGCAACATTGATGCAGGTTGTTTACCATTATTTGTAATCAATTAAAATCCAACCAAATTACCCGACCTGCCCTGACCCACCCGAACACGTTTCCTTGGGCGCCCTCACACAACATGACCCGACCCGACCCAAGCCGCTGGAACACGTTTCCTTGGGCACCCTCACATGGCACGACCTAACCTGACCTGCCCGAACGCATTTCCTTAGGTGCCCTCTCACAACCTGATCTGACTCGCATGAACACATTTCCTTAGGAGCCCTCACACGGCATGACCCGACCCAAACCGAACGTGTTTCCTTAAGCACCATCACATGACCTGACCCGACCCAACACGCCTGAACATCGATTAAGCTAGCATGACGAGGGAGAAAACGGAAAATGGTTCGCACGAACATGCACAAGGCACAGGGCAGTCACAACTGAGTAATTTTGATATGACCTCCCTCACACGATCCAACCCGGACGTGTTTCCTATTGTGCCCTCACACGGTACGACCCGACCTACCCAAACAAAGGCATGACGAAGATCAAATTAATAGAAAATGGATCACACAAACATGCAGTACAAGTCACATGAGCGGTCACAACTTAGAATTTTTTATATTGCGACCCTCACATGACTCGACCTACCTGAACGTGTTTCCCTAGGCGCCCTCAAATGACCCAATGCGACCCGACCCACCAGAATTCATTTCCCTCCGTGCCCTCAAATAACTCGACCCAACCCTCCCCGACCTGTGGCAAACGTGTTTCCTTGTTTTCCCTCACACGACCCAATCCAAACCGACCCGACCCGATTAAACATGTTTCCTTGGGTGCCCTCACACGACTTGACTCGACCCGACCCATCTGAACTTGTTTCCTTGGGAACCCAAATGTGTTTTCTTGAGTGCCCTCACATGACATGACCCGACCCACTTGAACGTGTTTCCTTCGGCGCCCTGACACGACACGACCCAACCCGACCAGCCTGAACGTGTTTCCTTGTGCATCCTCACATGACACGACCTGATCGAACCCTATTCGACCCACCCGAATGTGTTTCCTTAGGCACCCGATCGAATTTGTTTCCTTGGGTGCCCTCACACGACCTGACCTGACCCGACTCATCTAAACTCGTTTCCCTAGGCGCCTGAATGTGTTTTCTTGAGCGCCCTCACATGACTCAACCCGACCGGCTCGAATGTGTTTCCTTGCGCACCCTGACATGACATGACCCAACCTGACCAGCCCGAATGAAATTCCTTGTGCGGCCTCACACAACTCAATCCGATCGAACCCTACTCGACCCAACCGAACGTGTTTCCTTGGGCGCCCTCACACAACCCAACATGACCTAACTCGTACGGGTTCCTTGGGCACCTTCACACAACCCGACCCAACCCGACCTCACACCATGACCTGACACGACCCCACCCAACCCGATTGGACCCACCCAGAAAAAGGAAATTGGGATGCGAAGCTTGAAAAAAGGCTGAAGGGATGAAATGCATGAACATAGGAGAGGGTAATAGAAAGCTTGAGCAGAAGGCTAGAGAGGGAGAGTTATTGAAGGCAGAGAATGGCTAGAAGGCCAAGTCCTTAAGGTCAAGAGGCCTTCACTGAGAAGCTAAATCACAAAGTTTACGATGGATATTGCAACCAGCACCGAATGATACGCTCTAGCTAAAAGAGATGTTGATCTTAAATAAATTTGCATGGTCATGGTAATTAAAGCACATGAGAGTATTGGAATGCATAATATTTTTGAGACTAAGGGAGATCACATCACCATTATTCAAGACACTATGCATGATTTAAGCGTGTTTCACTCTACTTGGAGTTGATATGGATATTGTGCTACGTGCCAATGTTCTTTTTGCACAAGGTTTCCATAGTGGTTTCTTCCTCGGGGAAGTGATTAGGGGTGTTTTGACAATGAATGAGGTCCATCATATTACCATTATGATACAAAGTCTTCACCATCAACGATGACGTGGTTATGTCTGATGTTATACTGGCGTGGTACAAAAATTAAGTAACGTTGAGGGAAAAATGTCATGTTGAAGTGAATTTCCAAGGTGACGTGCAGGTTAGTCACTAGGCGAGGGACATTCATGTTGCAACTCTTGAAAGTGTGATCTGTCACCATGTCGAAGCAGGTGGGGAGGGCCCACATTGGGCGACGATTTGTGGGGTAATCACAATACAAATATTGTAATGAAAAAATGGTAAATATTCTTCAACATGCAGGACATTATATTTTGAAAAAGTTGTAATAAAACTTCTAATTTATTCATTCATTAAATTTACAGATAAATTTATATATATATATATATATATATATATATATATATATTCATTTTTAAGATTAAACATGTTATAAGTTAAAGAGAAATTAATAACAATTAAATATAACAAATATATTATTATTTTTGTTAACTTGACCTAGGTAACATAGTAATAGCTAACATAATAATGATCAATTAAATATCCCTAGTAAACAAATAACTAATATATTATTATAATCCTATAAAAATTAATAAAATAAAATAAAAATATTAAAAAATATTCAGCGGTTACAAAATGTTACAAAATGTTACAAAATGTTTACCGTTGTCGTTATTCCGACGTTTGGTCTAAACAGCGCAAGACCAACGGTTGTCCCCAAACCGTTGCAATACCGACGGTTGTCCGCAAACCATCGCAATACCGACTCTTGTCTTCGAAACGTTGCAGTTCCTAAATTATTTCCCAAAACATCGATATGCCAATGATGTTCCTAAATGTCGCAATACCGACAATGTCCCTACACGTCGCTATAGCGATGCTTGTTGGCAGGATTTAAAAAATTGAGAAAATTTGGGGAAATTTCCGACAATACGTCAAAAGTGTCAGAATTTTGACCAAATTTAATATTGTTTTTTTTTATTATTATTTGGTTTTATGATGCTAGTATAGGTGGAGATTAAGGCTAACATACTCTAAGTGCCTAATATGAGGTTCAGTGCATAAATCATGATTTATTAAAGATTTTTAAAAGGATTTTATCATAAATATTTGGAGGAAATAGTAAGGATAAATTATTGGAGGATTTTTCACCCTCCTTAACCCTCAAGGGCAGCCAAAGGATCCCAAATAGTCTCTCTAGAAATTTGAATTCCAAAGGCAGCCAAAGGATCCCCAAATATTTTCTCCAGAAATTCCAATTCCAGAGGCAGCCAAACACTCAATATTTGTTTACTTGGAGTCAAGTGGACTCAATCACTATTTTCTAGGGATTTTTTGGTAGCTTCCCTGTAGAATAAATAGAGCAGAGCTAGAGCTAGGAAGAGCTAGTTAGTTAGCCAATTCCAGTCGATTCTAGTTGAAACTTTGCTGCAAGATATTGAGCCTTTTATTATTTTACTCAGTGATCAAACTTTTAGATATGTATGAGGTTATTCTTTTATGAAATGAGCAGACTAATTTCATTTGAATGATTTAAGTTTCAAAGAGTTAGGCTCGTGGGTTAGCGCCCAATCCATGTGCCTCATATTCTCTGTTGTTACTATATTTTCCTTTCTGCCATTAAGCTAGCTTTCTTTCTTACATTCAATTAGTTCTGCCTTTAATAGTTTCATTGTTGTTTAATTCTTCTTCCAGTATGCTGTTGTAGTTCATTTTCTTGTGAGTAGTAGAATAGAGGAAAAAATCCAAAATTTGTGGTCAAACCTCCCACTCTCATCTCTGTTAATAGAGTTTGAGCAGGGTAGACCTTCCCACAGGCAAAAATTGCTTTATTTTCTAGTTTAGGGAATAAATTGCATTACCAAGTCCGAGTCTCTCTTTCACTTTTTTTATCATGCATTTTTTTCTTCTTTCCGTGCATGAATCCACAGGTGTGTTACACTTCTGAGCACTGCTGGTGCACCTCCATTCTCTCCTATTTTCTGCTTATTTTTACTGCTTCACCCACCTTTTATACCCAAAAACACTTAAAAACCCTTCAACCCGCCTCATTTCTGTCTTTCGTTATTCACGATTGCCTTATCTTCTTAACGCAAATCGCAGTGTTTAGTTTACCTCCATTAATTCTTATCACTTCCTAACGCCGATTGCGATAGTAGCCACATCGCAAATCACTCACCGCAACCTTTTCCCTTTTCTTTAATACGTACCTCTCCAAACACCAATTCTTAACTCTTTCGCATTGTAAATCGCACTTCCATGTGATTCTCATTAACACTTTCTTCTTCCAAACCGTGATTGTGAAATATCGCAATCACATTTTGGTACTAGACAGAAACCATTCAAAACCATCAAAAAAACTTGAATTCCACCCTTGTGCCTCGAATCTCCTGCTACCGTACATCGCACTTCACAAACCACAACATTTCCTTGTTTCCTTTAACACTTATCACTTCCGAACGCCAATGTGATATTGTCACAGCATCGCAGGTCGCTCATCGCAACCTTTTTTTCTTTCTTTAACACTTATCGCTTTACTTCTATGATATTGATATTGTGATATCAGGCACACCTCCATGTCACCACTCTCCATGGCACATTGAAAATCACATTTTTTGTTTTTTTCTTTAACGCTTGCTGCTCCAATTTTTTGAAGTTGCGATTACGATATAGCATATCAAAAAAATTTCCTCCATCGTGTCTCCTCCATCGCACTTCTCAATTCATTTCACTCCAAAGCCATTTATGTGCTATAATAAAGCTAATATCAGGTTTAAACCCCAGCTTTCTACTTATAAGTCCTGTTTTGTGTTAAGCCCTCCATTAGCCTCTTTTCTCTCCTCCAAGCTGCAAACTCAACATTCTTTCAATTAGGATTAAGTCATGAATAGCTTAGTTGCATGGGTAGAATCATGGTAGATAGACCATAGGATAAATAGAGTGAATTTAGCTGATTGGACAGATTTAGTGTGGTTTAAATTATTTTGCTTTCTGCAACTTAGTTTAGTTTCTTTCTAGTCATTTCATTTTAGAAAATTAATTTAATTTCTTTCTGCCATTTTTTTTCAGAAATATAGTTTAGTTTATTTTCAGTCATTTCCTTTTCTTCAAATTAAATTATTTTCATTCCTATCATTTCTTTTCAGCAATTTATTTTAGCTTCCTTTCTGTCATTTCCTTCCAGCAATTTACTTTCCAGTCCTTATCACAGTTTAAGAAATAGCACCCTTTCGTAAAGAAAAAGAGGATGACATGAGCAGAATAAATCTGATGTGTATATAGCACTCTCACCTACAAGTTTTTATGAACCCCGGGTTGATAAAGTAAAGTAGGCCAACCCCTGGGAGTTGTAGGAATCTTGGTGCAATACCAGGGCTCACCACTAGGATCCTCAATTTTGTGCTGGATGTGGTGAGATCTATGCCACTTTTCCAGGCTATCCTCCAGACCACAGTCCATAACTACCTATAACCTTCCCAAAACATAACTATGGTAATTAAAATACTAAATAATCAATACTTGAGCAATATATTGACCAAGACATGCCTAATGCATGACAAAAATTTCATCAAACATATGATAAACATAGAAGCTGCAAGTCATGAATGCATATTTTATCATAAAATTTTGAACCTCATCTAAGAACCACCAAGAAGGCTCTATGATCTCTTAATATATAGCTTCAACAACACCTATTATTCCATGTATTCATCAACCATTCAATAAATTGTCAAATCATGAAAGAGATCCATAGCAAGAGCACATCATATAACTATGGATATAACTAGAATAGAAACCATGACAAATAAGTCATAAGATCAATATGATAATCAGTACAAGTGCTTATATATCATAATGGGAAAATAGCTCATATTAATATAATCAAATTCCAACCAAGTCAAGGACTTCCACGTACAACCCGACCATAGATTGGGTTGAACCAAATCTCTCTTTCATCCAATCACCCCTGTAACTAAAATAAAACCAATCAAGGCTTCTAATAACTAATACCAAACCATTATAGAAATAACTAATAGAAAATGAGATTGTTCTCTACCCAAGTTTTCCAGGGCTCCAAGGACTACTAACTCAACCCACAAACTTCAGGGGCCAAGTTGTTACAGGGCTCCAAAGATCTACCATATCAACCCACAGCCTCCAAGGCACCAAATTTTTTCTAGGGCTCCAAATAATTTTTTCCAACCCATAGCCATGAGGGAACCTGAGAACCAATCAAAAATCCAAATAGAGAACCCACTACATCATGGTTATCTAGGAAATGGAAAGGAAAGGTTGAAACTATTGTCAATCCAATAAAATATCCATGTCTATGACAACACATAACCAAGGAACCACATGCATATACCATGCATCCAAAAACCGACAAGGAAACCAAACATGTAACCTGTTACCTACAAAGTATCCCAGTTGTAGTTGTTGATCCAACCCTCTCTTCTGTTGCCCACAAATTCCTTTCTTGTCCTTTGCTTTTTTTCTCCAAGTCCAAGTGAATTATAGAATCCTCCAAGAATGCTCTAAGTGTGCAAGAGTGTAAGAGAGAAAAGCTAAAACTAACAAAAAATCAGAAACTATTTCTCTCATGCCTTTTTATCATTTATGTCTCATTTTTCTTTAATTTTCCTTCATTTTTCCTCTAATTTCCCTTGCATTCAAATTCATGTCTCTTCACCTTCATTTTCTCCTATTTTATTTTTATTTCATAGTCAAATGCCATTTATTTCCTCTTTGTATTTTTCAATGTCTTTGCTAATTTCCATAGCCATAAATAAACCACAAGTAATTCCGACTATATTTTTTTCCCAAATTTAATCTTGGAATACATGTCCTGTGACTTTGGTTTTATTTTTATTTACATGGAAAATCAACCAAGGGTTGTTATAAACCCTCCCCCTAGGGGTAACATCGTCCTTAGTGTTCTATGAAACTTATAACCAACAAAACATGTTTCCCATGGAGCTTTATAACACAACTTGATGCAACATTTACATCTTACCAAAATGGTGAAAAATCATGACAATAATACTCCTTATTGGAGCTTTGTAAAACAACTCATTGCAATATTCATAATGCACACACACACACAAATATATATATATATATATATATATATATATATATATATATATATATATATATATATATATATATATAACACATCTTCTAAACCAGAAAATAAGGAAGGATACAAATCTCGCATTTGATAAGCTATTTCCCATGTAGCTTCATCGAGCCCAAAGTGATTCCAGTGCACTTTGACTTGTTCTATTTCTCAGTTTTGGAGCATGATTTTTTTCCATTGTATTTGTTTCCATTATTTAGTGATCAATATGTACTCTTTAAAAAATTTCTCGTAGTTGATATAGGTAAAAAATTTACATTTCCAAGTCAGTTTTTTCTTAGGGGTAAAATGCAGAGGTGGTAGCTAGAGTAAGATCCCTCTCGAGCCTTCTTGAGACCCAAGTCAAATAGTAATATTAGCTACAAAATTCACAAAGAAACTACATGCATGTTCATATTAATGCTTGATTGACAAAGTGAAGTATTTAAGGACTACCTCGATGTATAAGGCAGATCTATTGGGAGCGCAATAAAGTGTGGCGAAAGTTCTCCTCACTAGCTTCAAGTCCAAATCCTACAAACAAACAATGAACTAGTGTAATCTTCACAGTATTATCACTTTAAACAATAAAAAAATAAACCATGTATATCTAAGCCACTTATAACATGTATCTTAAACAAATAAACAATGGATTTGTCAATAAGACAGCAAGTGGACAAAATAGAGGCAGTTCTATTATCCAAAGAAGGAATATTACAACCATCAGTTTGGTCAAGCTTCCCTCGGTCCTCTAACTCCTAGCTCTCTCTCCTTAATATCCAAGTGTGACAATGCTTAGGATAAAATTTCTCAATCAACCTAGCCAACCATGAAACCTCACACTCAACAACAAAATTTTGCTCTTCTCACAATCAACCCTTCGACCTTTGACAATGAGCCCTAGTCTCTAAGTTATAAGAGTTTGGGAGGATCAACCTTGCCATTCTTCTCCTTTAGTTCAAATAGGGAAAAATTGATGATGTTTCCATTCTTTTCCTAGATTTTTCCCTCTTTGGATGCTCAATTGGGTTTATTAATGTCCAATCAGAGGCCTGCACCACAGGTTGCCTGCTTTTTGGACTGAATCCTTGAGAATATCCAGAAATTTCAGTCAGTTACTGTGGAATTTGTCCCTTTTTCTTCATGAAACACGGGTAACGCTGCCCCTTAGGCAAGACAGTGCATTAACCTAGGCACCAACGCTGCCTTAAAGAGGCAGGGATGCAACATAACTTGACCTAGCTATCTCTAGGGTGTGTTACCTTGGAAAAATAGGTCTCTATCTAGGTCGATTTCTTCGTTCCATACATCCTTCTCCTTTGAGCTGATGAGGAGGTCATTTATACTATAAAATATTCCCCCTAAAGTGTGAGGTCAGAGATGAACACAATGGCCAAAATACTTTATAAAATGTGTAGTAGAGCGAGAGGAGTTGGAGGACTGAGAAAATCCTGAAACAAACAACATATGTTAAAAATATAAATATTTTCCCTAAGTTGGGAATTCCCATTCTCAGTAGTTGTATCAAAATTATTTCTCCAGGAAGAGATATAATCATTATGTCTACCAATAAGCATAATTTGGAAGCTTGTGTCATGATGGGATCAATATGATAAGTTGTCTCTGAAAAAATATACCATCTTGGGAGAGGAAACAAAGTTGAATCATGTAAGCCGCAACCCAAGGTCTTGGTCGCCGCTTCTCTAAAACTGCATATTTTTTCACATGTGAATAAAGGCATTGTATTTGAACATGCAAGAAATTGTATGATTACCAGTCAATGATGAAAATTTTTAACAGATGTGGGGATGGCCATCAATAAGGATGATGGTATCCAATATGCATAGTACAATCTAGCGAGTGTGAATAAATGGTGTTGATGTCGAACACTCATAGAATCATTCGACTAGGAGCCAGTGATGAAAACCCCCAATCAAATGCAAGGTAACCTGCCACTGAGGTCTGCAAGTTCCAGGGTACTGATATGTTTATGGATCAGCTTCCTATATAAGATGTTGAAGTCAATAAGAAGATATCTGTCAAAAAACAGGTAATGAGGCATCCTACATCAATTGACAAGAAACAGGAAAAATATGATTTGAATTTGAAGATAGTCAAGAGAAAATGGTACTAACTGATGGCATCAAATTATTGTTGGCATATGATGGATTGGTTGATACAGGGAGTAGTAGATAGCGAGATCTCTTAAAAAATAGAAGGCACATAAAACAGGGTAGTAGGCAGCTTAGACTCGTGAACATTTTTTTATCTTTAGAGATAATCCCTCGATTGTGAAAGCAATCAGTGCTTAAGACATTTTAAAAGTGTGTCACATAAACGATTTTATCATAAGATATTTGTTATATCCCTCTGGAGACTAGTTTTCTAAAACCCTTAATGATCTAGAATAATAAAAGATTTCATAATGCCATTCACTACTGATATCTGAGTGAAAAGAAGAACTGGAGGGGAAAATCAAAGTAATATGTTGAAAACACAGAATATACCACTTTTAAGTTTCAAAGGAAATTCATGGAGAGAGAGGAAACTCAAAATAACATGTTGTAAACACATAATCTATTACTTTAAAGTTTCATCAGGAGTTTGTGAAGAGAGGGGAAACTCAAAATAATATGTTGTAAACATAGAACTATTACTTTTAAGTTTCAGAGAGAATTTGTGAAGGGAGAAGAGATGGAGTGAAGGAGCACAAATTAAGGTTATGTAACTCTTACTCACAAACGTAATCAAGAGATCGGATGCTACATTACTTCACTTCATTCAAAGAAGAAGGGACACAAAATGGCACAAGAAAAAAGAATAATCATCAACAGTTGCAGGAAACTTACTTCTTCTTTCATTTACCCATCATAAAAAGAAGTACAAAATGTAATCCCCAAGAGGTCCAGAACTAAGGTCCCCTCAATTTCTTTCTTTCTCACTTACTTAAATACATCAAAAACAGTTTGTAACTACTCGAACTTCTTGTAACTACTCAAACTTCCTAAAACTTTGTAAACTACCTATTACATCGCAATTAAAAACTTCATTACAATGTCGATCTTTAATCAAGAAATAAAAATATAATTAGAAGTATCAATCTATTTTCTAGATTTGATTTGTTGTTGATGTGTCTCTATCCATTTCGGCTACAATGTCCCAACAGCCTGCGTAAACATATCTCCACTATATTATGCCCATGTTTTTTCGTTTTCAAATGATATCATCATGTCACCTGCTACCCGGCTCTGCCTCTTCTACTCATGCCTGCGGCATTATGTCTTTTATTCTCCTTTTCCATGCGGCGGATCACATACCCGAGTATTTTTTCCCACGTTGAGAATTTCTTCCCTAAATCGTTGCAAGACATGGACTTGAAATATATTCTACTCACCTCTGAAGAATGCATCACGTCCAATTTCTATCTCATTTTGGCATTTCAATGGTTTTAAGTTATAATCATCCTTTCCTCCTCTGATGTGATTTAACACAAGAAATGCCTTACTTCTGGATTTGAAAAAAATTGGAGTTTACTTTCAAAACCACATCGCATACGCCTGAAAATCGCAAATCGAGGATTTTATTACGAAATATGGGAGGTAAGTGTTAAAATGTGCGATACACTAAGTGTGACAGACGGAAAGTGATGTGGCAAGTAGAGGTGGGGCCAATCACAAATCTTAAATTGGAAGATTTCTTATGAGAAATGGAAGGTAAGCTCTAAAACTTACGAAATGCAAAGTGTAAGGAGAGGGAGGTGACGTGGTAGGGATGGGTCCCATGGATATCATAAATTGAAAATCGGTGGAATTAGTTTATGAGCGGTGGAGGTAAACATTAAAACTTGCAAAGTGCGAAATGAGGGGAGAGGGAGGTGACGTGGAAAAGAGAGGTCGGCCTGCCCATAGCCTGTAGAACGAAACCTTTAACACATTCCTTAGTATTAACCATTTAAACTTGCGAAGTGTGATATGCGATCGCATGCATCAAAATATCACAAGTTTAACCATTTTTTAAACTTGTAACCTTTACCGAATGTGATATGTAATACGATCTCCCTCGTCCATCTCTCCATTTTAGTTATGCGCTTTGATCCTAACCTTCTATTTTTCCGTTTGCGCCTCCTCCAAAACTCTTAAGTTTCTAAGGGAAATACGACATTTCTCTGCCTGCAGTAAATTATTCTATTTTCTCTATGGTGTAATCCTCCTGGGCTTATTTTTTTTTATGCCATGCTAGTCTCTCCCGATCTTGCGAATGAGCCTGACTTGACCCTTGTTGCACATTTTTTTTCTTTGATTCTCCTCTGGCTTAGATTGCACTTCCAATGCTACTGTTGCTTCCTTGACTTTGGTTCTAGTGTACATGTCATGATGAATCTTGATTGTGCTTGTGGTTATCCTTTTGAGCATATTGCAGGTCTTCTTATCATTCTAACAATTGTTCCTCAACATCCTTGAATTTCTCAAGACCTATCTTGACTTTTAGCTGAGTAAAATTATGCTACAACATCTGGCTCCAATTGGGGACAACACCTTTGGTAGAAAAGTGCTGAGAACTAGTAGATCAATAACCTTTATTGGGCATAGAGTCAAAAATAACTTGTAGATCAGTAGCCTTTATTGGGCATGGAGTTAAATAGAACTTGTAGAATAGTAGTAGTAATGGGCATGGAGTCAATCCCAAATGCGAGTTGATCCAGTATGAAATCCTCTCGAAGCCTACTACACTTTACATTTCTTCCTTTATTCTTAAGCTGAAAATACCAAACTAGAAATACTACAACTAAAAATGCTCAACTTCTGAGCTTATTTATGCACAACTCCTATGTATGATTTTATGCCTGAACTTAATCAGGAGAAGTCAACCTTTGTATAAATTCTTGTTGCTGAAAAAAGAAAGTTTTCATATAATCCGCCACTGGATCATAGAACTGATGAGACCAATTTATGTTGCCTATTTTTCTTGAACATCTTGGTGATGTAGACTTCTTTTAACATGAAATATTCCTTCACTGCTTGACTCCTGAATTTGAGGTTGTATGAGAGAATATTGATTTTTGTTTTTCATTGATAACCATTTAGGCAGGAAAGAGAAATCTAAGGTTTGTCCCTCATAATGTTGATGTTCTTTGTGTAATGCTAACTCTTGACAAAAATATTCAAGAATTATAATGTAACATTCATCTCTCCTCTCATATAAAGTTGCGTCAAGATCAACAATTCAATCGGAGGAAAAATCTTCTTTCTCCAATAAAGAATGTAAATTTTGGGCCTTCTAATCTTCTGAGGATATAAATAAGGAAAAAATATTCTTGATATGTAAGGGAAAATAGACCATCAAACTGATAGTGAAAAATAAAAATTCCTTTAAAAGATTCAAGCTCTGATACCTATATTTTCCATGGTGCTTTCTCATTTACTTTCCCATAGAATTCCTGATTTAATGAAACCTTCATTAGTGAAGTCGCCAGGTGAATAATACACAACCAAATTTGTATCTAAATCTTGTTCACCATCAAGAAATAGATTTCAATACCTAGGGAAAAGTAATTTCGTGGCTTGTCCCTCATAATGGCGCCAAAAAATGTTGTATCTTTAGAGAAAATCCCTCGGTTGTGAAATGAATCAATGCTTAAGACATTTTAAAAGTTTGTCACAAAATTGATTTTATCATGAGGTCTTTGTTCTATCTCTCTGGAGACTAGTTTTTAAAAACCCTTAATGATATGGAATAATAAAATATTTCATAATTCCATTCACTGCTGATATCTGAATGAAAAGAAGAACTGTAGGGGAAACTCAAAGTAATATGCTAAAAACACAGAATCTACCACTTTTAAGCTTGAGAGGAAATTCATGGAGAGAGAGGAAACTAGAAATAATATGGTCTAAACACAGAATCTATTACTTTAAAGTTTCATCAGGATTTTGTGAAGAGAGGGGAAACTCAAAATAATATTTTGTAAACACAGAATCTATTACTTGTAAGTTTTAGAGAGGATTTGTGAAGGGAGAAGAGATGAGGTGAAGGAGTTAAAATTAAGGTTATTTAACCGTTACTCATAGATGTAATTAAGATACCGGATGCTACATTAATTTACTTCATTCAAAGAAGAACGGATAAAAAATGGCACAAGAAACATGAATCACCATCAATTGTTGCAGGAAAGTTACTGCTTATTTCATTAACCCATTATATAAATAAGTACAAAATGTAATCCCCAAGAGGTCTAGAACTCAGGCCCCCTCCATTTCTTTCTCTCTTTCTTAAATACGTCAAAAACAGTTTGTAACTGCTGGAACTTCTTGTAACTACTCAAACTTCCTAAAAATTTGTAAACTACCTATTACATCGCAATTAAAGGCTTCATTGCAATGTCAATATTTAATCAAGAAAGGAAAATAGAATTAGAAGCATTAATCTATTTGCTAGATATGATTTTTTGTTGATTTTTCTTTGTCTGTTTCGGTTGTGATGTCCCAATAGTCTGCGTGAACACATCTCCAATAGACTCTACCCATGATTTTGCGTTTTCGAATGCTATCATCATGTCACCTACTACCTAGATCTGCCTCTTCTACTCATGCATGTTGCTTATGCCTTTTCTTCTCCTTTGCCCTATGTCAGATCACATACCCGAGTCTTTTTTCCTACGTTTAGACTTTCTTCCCTAAACCGCCACAAGACTTGGACTTTAAATATATTCAATTCACCTCTAAACAAAAAACGCATCCGCTTTCTATCGTATTTCGGCATTTCAATGGGTTTACGTTATAATCCTCCTTTCCTCCTCCGATGTGATTTAACACAAGAAATGCCTTACTTCCAGATTTGAAAACCTTCGGAGTTTACTTTCGAAACCACGTCGCATCTTCCCGCAAATCGCAAATCGAGGATTTTATTTACGAAATATGGGAGGTATGTGTTGAACTGTGCGATGCGCGAACTGCGACAAGTGTAAGGAGACATGGCAAGTAGAGGTGGGGCCAATTGCAAATCACTAATCAATAGATAAGTTATGAGAAATGGAAGGTAAGCTCTAAAATTTGTGAAGTGTGAAGTGCGGGGAGAGGGAGGTGATGTGGGAGGGATGGGTCCCTTGAATATTTCAAATCACAAATCGGCGGATTTATTTTATGAGCGGTGGAGGTAAAAATTAAAACTTGTAAAGTGAAAAATGCATGGAGAGGGAGGTGACGTGGAAAAGAGAGGTGGGCCCACCCGCAACCCGCAGATTGTAACCTTTAACACATTCCTTAGTGCTAACCCTTTAAAATTGCGAAATGCAATATGCAATCACATCTCATCGTAATATCGCAAGTTTAACCATATTTTGAACTTGTAACCTTTACCGAATGTGATATGCGATACGATCTCCAACGTCCATCTCTCTGTTTTAGTTTTGTGCTTTGATCCTGCCCATTTGTTTTTTCCTTTGCACCTCCTCCAAAACTCTTAATTTTCTAAGGGAAATATGCCATTTCTCTGCATGAGGGAAATTAGTCTAATTTTCTCCACGGTGTAACCCTCCTGATCTAATCTGGTGTTCTGTCGCGCTAGTCTCTCCTGAGCTTGTGAATAAGCCCGACTTGAACCTTATTGCGCGCTTTTTTTCTTTGCTTCTCCTCTAGCTTAGATTGCGCTTCCAATGTTTTTGTTTCTTCTTTAACTTTGGTTCCAGTTTACATGTGATGATGAATCCTCGGTGCACTTGTGGTTATCCATTTGAGCATATTTCAAGTCTTCTTGACATTCTAACAACTGTTCCTCAACAACCTTGAATTGCTCAGGACCTCTCTTGACTTTTAGCTGAGTCAAATTATGCTACAAAAAAAATCAAGGAGTGTTAGGGTTCACCAATGTAGGGACATAGACATACAAAGGCTAAAATCATAGAATGGTAAGGTTCATCTAAATGCGAGAGAATTTTATGAGGAGTGCCATGTTCAAGGTGTTACTGCCAAATCGTCTTTCAAATAATAAAATAATGAGTCTCTACTTTGTCCAAATTTTTCCCCATATGATTAGGTTTAATGAGTCTAGAGGAGTAAACTAGGTGACGTTTTCATATTTAGGGATTCTAAAAAACATCATAAAAGACAACTCCAAGGTGGTACCTTTGTCATGGCTGATGACTTGGTGTGACAAATGGATAATAGTATGCCTGACAAATTTCCTTTTTCGTATGTTATTCCATTGAATCTAGATAAAGTGATAAACCTATGTTCAATGGACGTCTACATCAATTTTTTATGACTACGAGGAGATCAAGTAATCTCAATATTATTAATGAAGTTTTAACGAGTCAGACGAATAAAAACTCGATCCTTTTCATGAAATTTTAAGTCCAAAAAATAAAAACTCGATATCTTTTTCGGTTTTTAACGAGCTAGAAAATGATGGAAAATAATGGCTCATAGTTCTT
Source organism: Pinus albicaulis (assembly GCA_034641835.2). Taxonomy (NCBI): domain Eukaryota; kingdom Viridiplantae; phylum Streptophyta; class Pinopsida; order Pinales; family Pinaceae; genus Pinus; species Pinus albicaulis. The sequence continues at coordinate 959,585,651 of CM076579.1, forward strand.
CATCGTGGTAGTTTAACGATCCCGAAGAAGGAAACTCGAGGTTTTTTCACTTTTACAAGCTTGAAAAAGTCCCTAAAAAAAAGGCTTGTTCCGAGTCAAGCATGGTCAAATCTGCATAGAAACATTAGCGATTCATCAGACCATCAGTAACATCGATAAAGCAACAACTACATCAAAAAATATCAGAAATTTACCAATTTCAAATGACTAGCTGAGTGACTCATACCTCCATATTGTCTATAAGAAGGAAAGAGACCTTCATTTTCATTGTTTGTGTTCAGTGAAAGAGCTATGGAGTGTGAAAAAAGGTGAAACTTCTGCTGCTGATTGTGGACTATCCAAGGAACTATTTTTTATTTCATCTATTCCAGGAAAGAGCTTGAGCTTTTATCTAGCATTTCATTAGTGTTTTCAATGTTTTTATTGGTTAAAAATTGAGTTCTGGGCAAGCCCTAGAAATTTTGGGCCGGTGACGCGGGTGCCTAGTGGTAGGGTCGCGTTAAACACACTAAATATTAAGGGACAGTATGTTATCACACTCTTCTTTGCACATAGCCCCGTGTTAGCCGGCCCAAACAGTTTTTAAACTTGATTTTCCCTAGTTTCTAGTGATTTGGCCAATAACTGATCCATAAAAAACTTGATTGGTGCAAGTACAAATCTATTACCATGAGTATCTGGAGTGAATCAGAGAATGAGAAAGAGGAACATGAAATGGTTACAGATCTAACATGTTTATTAGTTCTATGGAGGTGCGGATTGCTAAAATATGCCAGACTAGAGATGATGAAAGGGTAGGAGGAACTTCTGAGCTGGATTATCCAACGGTGGGATGAACAACATCATATATTTCACATCAGGGGTCCTGAGCTCACGATAGAAAAAGAAGATATATACTTTTTTACTGACCTATCATGCAGCAGGCCAACGAACAATCTGACAAGATCGAGAGTTGATCCCTGAACCACCATGGGTTTTTTCTAGGCTCACTGTATTAACAACACAGCGTCGATGAGTAACTAGATACCTATAGCACGGATAGCCTCTAGACAAATGAGGTCATTGTTGTGGATGATCATATGCTTGGCAGGAACCAAGAGTTAGCATGTGGCCACCATGTCCTAGGTAATACTAGTGTTGGATTGTTTACAACCACAGATATTTGATTGGTGTGAAGGTGTTGTCCGCCATGTTTGATAAGAGTTGATAGCCTGCAAGACCTGGTCCCAAAGAGAGTTTGGGTATGGCACTTTTATTTTCTAATTCATACTATAGAGAGTGCCTACCATGAGGCCTCTAATGATCATGGATGTTGCAAGAACATGAGAGCCTAGACAGGGTCAATGGTCTGCCTTGATGCCTCATAATAAAGAGGGTCCACTCCAACATTTTTTCAATGATGCATTCTTTGAGTGGCTTAATGGCCAGATCCTAATGATCGAGGATTATCCCTATGCAGGGATAAACCTAACAGGAGATCCTGAGTTGATATTGCCACCTAGCACTTAGTGGGGGCCAATAGGTAAGATGAGAAATCAGTTGCTTAAGTATTTTTTGTCTTTTGAATATTTATGCATTTTTTTGGTTTAATGTGTGAAAAATAGTTTTCATATGAAGCACATTGCTTGACACAGATGTGGCACCCATACAATTTTCTCAATCCCCTCACTATGCATGGAAAGGAATGTAGCTACTTGGGGATGTAGAAGCAGCAAAGGTCACGACAACCGCTGAAGAGGGAGATGATACACACATTTTGCATGAGGTTGCTAGGAACCTCGATGGATTGAGCATGGGTGTGTCACCTCTTCTCATGAGGGAGATCCTGGTTCATCTGTAGCGACACACAGTGGGTGTGCCAAAGAGATCCTTGGTGCCTCTGAGGAAGTTATCCATAGCAGTTATCATCTATCATGGGCAGCAAGCTCAACAAGAGTAGATATAGATGTATAGATGTCAGATCGAGGCTTAGCAGAGATAATTTTTTATAAAACACCCAAGTTTTGAAGATTTTTTTATGTAACCGAATAGACATGACATAGACATATATATATATATACATATTTTGGTGATTTTGATCTTGTATTTTTTAATTTTATGTAATTTTTATGATGAAACATGTACACTCAATGTGGCAAATCCCAATCCAATACATAATTTGCTAATGAATCAACTAATGCATTAGATTCTCTACGAATGTGCTCAAAAATAATTAATTGAAATTGATGTTCCACAAGTCGTACCCTCAAGTAATAATGTAATAAGACAGGATGCCATAAGTGATAAAAATTGTTCAAATGCATAAAGACTAACTGCGAATCTAACCAAACCACCATATTGGAGATGTCACGAGATGAAGCTTTAGTGAGGAGTTGGATAACTGACATATACTCAGCAATATTTTTGGTGGCATCACCAAGGAAGATTCCCCTAGAACCAAGTAGTTCTAACTCAGGCGTATAGATGACCCAAGCAGCTGATGCAATGTGCCGTGTGTGACGACTGGAACCATCCGCATATCCAACATATGGAAAGGATGAAGAAAGAATCTGTGTAAAATAAGAGAGCCTGTACGATAAAAAATACACAAACCCAAAATATTCCAGACACACCAAAAAAAAAAAAAAAACTTATATACATAAAATTACAAAGAAAATTCCCAGTAAGACACTAGTTGAAATACTTCTTCAGAGAGAGCCCGTTGCAGGGCTCAGCGAGCCGAATTCTATTACAGTCCTGAAGTCCATAGGCCCCTTTAGAAATTACCATCATGGTGACATATGGACCGAGCCATAATGGTTGAAGCGTTCCTCCCCCCAAGAGGTGGTGTTTTTTACCGTAGAGTAGAACAAGATCGCCCTCTTGGAAAGAATGCGGCTTGATAGATTTGCTGAATTGATAATTAACTCAATGCTTGTCGGCTTCGAGGGCCAGTATGGCATCTCGACAAGTTTCATCCAACTAATTGAGCAAGATAAAGCACTCTTCTTTGGAAATAGTGTCGGGTAGGAGTTAAGTGACCAATTTAAGTGATGGAATCTCACACTCAATTAGAAGAACTACTTCCAGACCGTATGCTAACTGGAATGGAATGAAGCCTGAAGTAGGCTTTATTGATGTTCGGTATGCCCATAACGCGGAGTATAGATTTCAATTCTATGTGGTTTTGTGATTTCTGACTAACTGATGAATCATGGTCTAAAGGACACCGTTTACGAATTCGACTTGACCATTAGCTTGCCAATAGTAGGATGGAGACTAATCTTATAGAAAACCTAGCATGGAAGTTAGCTCCATCATCATTTGGTTCTGAAAGTGTGAACCATGATCTATGAAAATCGAATGCGGTACACCGAAATGACAGATAACCTGATTGAATAGGAAAAGAGTAGTGTTTTCTCCATCAGCCCAAAAAGTGGCAATGGCTTCAGCCCCTTTTGTGAAAGAGTCGACAACAACTACAATGTAGTTGTGTCCATCAATTGAAGTGGGATTAAATGTTACAAAAGCTATTCCCCATTTAGCGAAATGACCGACGGAGATGATTGAATGCAGAGGGGAAGGGTAAACATTTATTTTCTTCATAAAAAATTGACACGGATGGCACTTCTGGATTGTAGTGTCATGTTCTTTAAACAAAGTGGGCCAGTACTATCTTGCATGCAATATTTTCTAGACTGTATCTTTGCCTGAAAGATGACCACCACATGCCCTTGTGTGGCTATCATTTTAAATGTGTTCAGCCTCAGTAAGGGTGAGACAATGTTGAATAACTGTATCGACACCATGACGATATACAATATCGTTCATCACGAGATAGTGTTTTTCTTGGTGAAAAATGCGACGAAGATCGTCTGACGTGAGATTTGGGAGAAACCATTGAGTTTGGAGGTAGAAAATAATGTCCCCATACCAAGGATCATCATATTTGACAAGATAGATGGATTCATCAGGAAATGGATCATGAGCTACTTCCTTTGGGTCAATTCTGGGAAGGTACGACAACAATTTGGTGAAGACTAGAGATTTTTTAGCTTTGGAAGTAGCAAAAACCAAGTAATATTGTTGGAGGATTACAATCCATTTGGAATATTTTCCTCCAATGATCTAGCGAGACAAGATGTGTCACATAGGATTCTCCAAAGAAATGATGGTAGTCTACCGCAGCAATATATAGTGTCAAAGGTAGGTGACAGCAAATACCACCGCGAGATATAGTTTTCCCACATGTGAATATCATAATTTAGGCCCAATGAGACCACTTGATAAATAATAAATCACATGCTCACTATCTTTATTGTGAACTTGAACCAAAACCATTCCAAGGGAGGATGGTGAGGCTGTTAGGTAGAGGAGAAAGTCTTGCGAGTAGTTGGGGGCACTAAGAAGTGGGGCAGAAACAAGTGCCCATTTCATGGTGTAAAATGACAGTTGAGCTTGATCATCCCATAAATATGGTACCCCTTTCATGAGTAAGCACATAAATACTTTCATCATCTCAGCATATTTTTTGATGAATCAACGTAAGAAGTTTTCCTTCCCTTGTAAACGTTGAAGTTGTAGAATGGATTGTGGTGCGGGTAATTCGATAATTTCCCTACCTTATCGAGATCAACCCTAATCTCGTGCTTGGAGATATTGAATCCAAGAAGACATCTAGAATCGACAAAAATAATGCATTTATGCGGATTCAGGTGGATGATGTAGAACCTACACCAAGAAAATTTCTCTAAGATTCGCAAAGCGATGAGCTCGTTTCTTGGAATGAGAAGGAATATCATCCAAGTAAGCTTGTACAACATGTCTAATATTGTGAAATTCATAGTACATGTCCCTTTAAAAAGTGGCTCCAACATTCTTTAGACCAAATGGTAGCTTTCGATACACAAATATTCCCCAAGGACAAATGAAGGTGTTTTTATGTCAGTCATCATTTTTTATCACGATCTGGTTATATCCAAAAAATCCATCCATAAAGGATAAATATTCACATCCATTGCAATCGTCGATAATATGATCTATAAACAAAGTAGGATACTTGTCTTTTGGACAAGAGACATTCAGATCATGATAGTCAACCGATACTTGGATGGTTATTTGTTTCTTATCTATGAGAACCATATTGGATACACATTTTGTCAAAGGAATAGGATAGATGAAACCAACATGTAAGATTTTTTCAACTTTTGTTTTGATAGTTGGGGCTTTGCGAGGGTGGATAGGTTGGAGACTTTGACGGAAAAGCTTGGCATTTTCATAAATCTTGATTTCATGCTCGAATATATAAATATCTATGCCAGGAATTTCATCGTAAGACCAACCAAAAACCTCGTGGAACTCCTTAAAAAGAGATGTGAAGTGTGCAATTTCCTCTGGATTGCAATCTGCTCCAATCTATATATCTTCCACAATACCTTTTTTGACCGAGATATCTATGAGCATCTTCTTAGAAATATTTCCCATATTTTGTTCCACATACTTAGTTTGAACAGTCATATACGCACATGGAACGGTCTTACATGGGTCAAATGGAAGGATTTGTATAGTGACCGTGTCTAAATCAGACATCGAAGCACGATGGTGAAACTCTCCCCAAGGTCGTTCTTCTAGAGACGTGATCCCTGAGATAGCTTCATCCGTAGGTAGGAATTCATTCAAGAGATCCTTAGAAGGAAATAATTTGGGCGAGAGGGTGGTACCATTAGTCAAAACCAAAGCATTGGAGGGTTCAGATGTTGATTGGATGGCATTATAATCCAACTCAGTCGGTGACAGTGGCATCTGATCTCCGTAGGAATCAATTTTTGAAGGCACCAATAGGATCCAAGGGTCGATAGATCCATTCGAGATGTTGGATATCATTGAAACCATGTCTGGAACCTCAAGAAGTGGGAGAGGAAAGAAACCCATAAGGGAATATGCCTTCAGAAGACCAGTATCGACACTGACATAAGAGTCAGGAACTCCTCCTACTAAGGGCATAGTGTTGCTATGTAATGTGGAATAATAAGGGGTGCAAAAGGATATATGGTCCATTGTAACTATCTTCCCATCCAATGGAAAAAGGATGAGTCAGAAAACCGAAGAGACAATGACATTCATCGCATAAGACCAACTGCGACCCAAAAGAAGATTATAGTCGAGATGACGATCTACGACTTCGATGTCCACAGTTATCGTTTTCCAAATAAGTGTAATGGGATATCTAGCAAGGTATCCTTTTGGGAGGAAGGTGTGGCCATCGAATGCTTTTAGAGAATTTGACAGCAGAGACAAATTAGGAGAACCAAAGCGAGCTAGCACAAAATTTACATTACGCAAGTCGGAGCACCTTCGTTTATGACAGTGTGATGGATTGGCCTCCCTTTCGACACAACTTTAACTTGGAAAGAAATCTAGAGTGAAAGGCGAGGTTTACATTTTTCCATGTCGAATATAGCTAGCATAGAATCCTGGTGATCAATTCCACCAATGGCCAAAAGTAGAGCTTTCATTTTCCCTGGGCAAGTTTGCAACACTTCAAGTGCAGACATAGCTAACAGTTCTTGCGCCAAGTCTTATACAATGTTTTATTTATGGGCAACACGTGTAGAGGTGTTATGAATCATGCATCAAAGGGTCCCTTTGGGGGGATGAATGATAGGGTAAGCAGTAGGCCTTTCGATATGAATATCGTTAGACGACGTTGGTTTCAAACTTTAACCAGACTCGTGAGCATCAATGACTAGATTTCCATAGGTTTTGGCTTGGGTTTGGAGTTCAATAATATCCATGCCATAAATGGCATATGATCCTTCACGGAAAGGATCAGTAGCACCATTTCCCCTTGGCGGGGTTTGTGGCGGGTTTGAAACCATGCATTGCTCCTACTGTGGATTAGAGAAAGGATTGTGAAGGATGACAGATGTCCTTCTAGAGTCCTTTTGCATAATAAAATTTGTGCATTCCTACAGTAGTGGACATTTATATGTCAAGTGGTCCTCCACATAAATTTTTCAAGGGAATCTAATAGTTTTTCCCTTCCTTTTGTGGTTTTTATCAGTGTTTCTCTGATTCGTATTATTCTGAGTGTTGGGATGCTCTTCAAAAGGAGCGATCTTTTTTTTATTATTCTTGTTCTTACCGCTAGGTTATTTTGTAGACTACACAGAGTGTACCTCAGCGATGGGAAGAGAATCCGGTTGGGTAGGATGGTGGCATCCAAAGATGGATGGGAAACATGCCTGCTGAGTTTTTTTACAACTATACAAGAAGTTGTACCAACGAGGTCGCCAAAATGCGCTACGGGTAGCTGAGTAGCGGGAGGATTCGAGTTGCCAAGGGCATGGCGTAGTAAGTCACATAGCGTGACAGATTGCGAATAGATGATATCTAGGTGTTGTTCATGACGGATGGATTGTTCCTCTGTCACCGCACTAGATAGGCAAACGTCCTTAGTAAGTGTTGTACCTCAAGAAACAATTCCTTGATGTGTTAAAGAATTTGTGCTCAAGACATTATTAGATTATGTCACAAATAGATGTATAGTTTTCTCTATTTTATAAACCTTCAAACATTAATTATATAATCTTCAAATATCAAACACATGCAATGTTCTACAATGCCATATTCTTCTTATGCTGAAGTGAATGAACAGAAGAAACAAGAAAGAAAAGGATTTCAGTTTGATATGCTGTTTGAAACATAATCTATCATTATAAAATCCTGAAGAAATAAGCAATGATAAAGTTAAAATAGAGGAGCGCCCATTAAGGTTTGTTTAAATCTTAATTACACATGTATAAAGAGACTCGTAGCTCAAATCACTCTATTTTATTCACAGACATGAAAACATGATGAAAACTGGGAAACTATTCAGCATAGACAGAATAATAGAAACTTGCAAAACTCTTTCATTGATTCAGTATTCTCCAGTATAAAATTTGGCTTCAAGGTTCAAAAACTTGGAACCTTCATATTTCTTGAAATTTCCTTTAAATACAATATCACAAGACAGTTTCCAGCAATGAAACTAATTCTAACTGCCCTAACTAATTCTAACTACTTAAACTACTGACTGTTACGGAGGCACATGCCTCAAAAAAGGTTCTATTACATTTACATGATTTTGAGAAATAATATAATGAGAATTTGAAAACTTCTAATCTATGAGAACAGTTGCTCCTGAAGTGGTTGTTGAATCAACAACTACTTTTGGTTGAGCCGTTGAGACCTCTTTTGTTGAGTCCATTGAAAATTTCTTGCACTTCTTCCACAACTCATTTTGAGTTGTTGAGGAATTTTTGAAACTTTGATATTATATCTTGAATGCCACAATTTGACTGTATGTAGGCTTTCCTGTAAAGAGAGTCTTCACCATTCATAGTAAATTGAAATGCCTATGTAAGAAGTTAAACACAGTTTCTCCTTTTAAGATCTGTGTCTTTTCATGCCTATTATCTGCCTTACTTTTTGCTAATGTCAACTGATCTTCATAAAACTTCCATGACATGATATTTCCTTTCTCAGTCCAGCATGAAGGTAAACCTGTTCTGGTCAATTTGTCAAATGATATATCAAACTTCTTTACAGACTCCTTGATTCCCAGTAACCTTTTCTCTGCAACCTTTCGAAGATCATTCTTAACTATCATCTTATTAACTTCCTCGGCATAAAAATCTCTGTCTTGTATTCCAATATCTTCTAATTCTTCATCTGATTTGGAATTGATAAAATTTATAAACTTCCTAGCCCAATTTTCTCTTTTCATGGCTGTCTGTTTTTTAGATAATATCTCCTCTTCATGTTCTAAGATGAGGCCTTTCTCTTTAGCAACTATATTCAGGGAATTCCAGTTTGACTTCATTTCTGAAATAATCTCACTCCAAATGATATCTTTAGCTTTTATGAGTGATATATTACCTTTTAACTTCTCCTTGAGATCTTTAATTTCATTCTTAGCCTTCTATAATTTCTGCTTATTGTCATCTGCTTTATCTTCTAGTGCTCGCATGATCTTGGTGGCTGTTTCTAGCTCTGATTGAGCCTGCTTTCGATCTCGTTCTGCCATCTTCAATTCTGTACTGAGCTGCACAATTTGTGCTTGAGGATCTGCATCACCTGTAGGGAAAACAAAAGTACAAGTGTTATTTTCAATATGGTTTTGTAACGAAATAGTAGTCTGCTTCACTTTAGTCAATTCTTCCTCCTTCCGCAACAATTTCTGACGCAATTCTTCTTTCTCTTTTTCTACCTCTGCTACTTCTGCAGCCATTGAATGCTCTGCAGCTGGTAACTTTAGTTTTTTTCTCAATGAGGATATCTCAATTTCTGCACTTTTCATGAGCTTTTGAATTGCAGCTTTATCATTAGGATCTACACCAATTTTCATAATGATCTTCTTCAATTCTTCATTTTGAATTGACAAGGCCCTTGAATTAGCCTTGTCCATCTTGAACTGTTTAATAATTTTTGCAAGCATGTTCTCAGCCTTAACTGTTGTGGAATTAGTCTTGGTTAAATCATTTACAATTAACTGCCCAGTTTGCATATGAATATTCATTTTATCCCACAGTGGGATCTTTTTAACATCCATAGTTATGTTTACTTCATTAAAACTGCTCGAAGATCCAAGGGACATCCCAATTGGATGTGTTAGAGCCATCCTAAATTGATCCTTTTCAAGGTCCATTACAGTCAATAACCTGGTCTGATCAGCAGCTATGTGATGCTCTGCCTGAGCTCCTACATTAGCTTTTATCCTTTTATTTCTTTCTTCAATCTGTGTAAATATTTGTTTGACTAAACGCATCTTCTCTGAGTAAAGTTCATGTCCTCTAGGAGAAGAAGGGACATTTTGTTCTTCATTGATATGAAAGGTAAAACCAGGCGAGTTGGAAGAATGATCTTCAGCCAATTTGGTTCTCTTTTCTTCCCCGGGCTCTTCATCATCTACTTCAACAACATCTTTCCTACCTCTTTTGTTTGCCCTTTCAGTAATAACAGGCGTTTGAATGCTCTTTTTGATGCATTTACTTCTGCTGGGTTTGCCGGCTTCTCCTGATCAGGTTTGCTTACATGAGAAAACGCAGAATATCCATTCTCAATTCTTCTTTGGGAAATTACTCCATGTGGATCATAAGACCATTTTTCTCCTAGTAGAAAATGTGTCTCTTCCAACATTTTAGAAACTTCATCAAAAGCTTGCCTCATATTGACCACGAAAGGTCCCACACTCATAGGCAATTTATACATAAAGCCTTTCTTCATGGGAAGAAAGTGTATCTGATCCACATTAAAGCTCTGTCTTATGAATTCCAAGGTGAAAAGCCGCATGGGTACAAAAGTTGGGAGCCTATAGGGCTCGATGCTAGCTCCATACAACCTTATCTTTGAATACTCTTCAAACACAAACCAATCTCCGAATATGCAATTGGGTCCTAGCTGTAGGAACTCCCGGGCTTTTGGTAAAAAACATGGGGGAGGAACTCCATTCAAAATTCTATAAGCAATAGACATATAATGACTAGCAAACTCAAATATCCCTACTTCATTTCCTTCTTTTCTAGTCATGTCAGTCCAAAATAAAACTGATTGCTTTTGTTTGTTGACATCAACTATATTCAATCCCAAACTCATAAATTCTTCGACATTCTGATAAAAAAATTAATAAACAATCAAAGATGGGAATCTAAAGAAACCTGTAAGAGGAAAGGCCATCAACTAAGAATTTACAATCCCTTGCTAGAAAGATGGAATGTCAAGAACAACCCCTGGTTTCATCATCATCGCATACATTCCCAATACTGCTTTATCAACTGTTTAGTCATTGTCTTTGCCTAAAATCTCTGCAATGCAACTCAGAATCGGCCTATACTCAGCATCAAACACTTCCAAACTAAATTCTTCTCCTTCTAGTTGAGTTTCCTTTGAATTTTCCCTCAAGTATGACATACATTGACCAAATTCTTCATTTGAAAGGTCCTCAAAATAACGAGCCAATGAATCTTCAGAGAATTGCAGTGGTGACTCATTTTCGGGAAAGCACAAAGCTTGGTGAATTAATTGCATCGATACCTGCAGAACGTTTTCTCCCTGTGAGTTCATTATGAAACACTTACCAGGGTACATTGAAGATACCAGCCATGAGATGAACTCAGGAAAAAAGTGGGCTTTTGGGATACAGGTGGACAAGACACTGGAATTCTTCATGGAAGAAAATACTAGGGATTTCTCAGCGTTTAGGGTCACTTGGTGATACAATAAGGAATGGTTGACAGAAGACAAGGTATCCTGAACGTCTTTTTCATTGTCCATGAGGGAATTGAGGTTTGAAAAACCAGACAGAGAAACTCGCTTTGCCATGGCGTAACAGACAACAGACGGCGAACGGAAAGGTGGAGGTGAAATAGCGCGAGAGGGGAAAATGACAGCAAGTGATTTTGAAAATGGGATAAAACCTTTTAACAGCGGCTTAACCACTCATTAAATGATCGAGTTGACGTGTAAAGCAGCTGACGTGGAGTACAGTTGTTTTCCACCTCACTTTATGAAATCACCGCGGGGGCGTCAGGAGTACGGCAGTGAATTTCGACTTGCACCCCCCGCAATGAATCCCAACCGTCGATCACGGCTTACCCGCAGTCAAACCAGTCAACTGTGGGGGCTTAGCATACAGTAATTTACGACCTAGTTGTGTCCCCGAATTGACTCATCTGGTTTCACTCTTCACCGATCACTACTTCCGCTCGGGAAGTTGTTCGAACTTTAAACATGATACATACATACCATACATTCAAAAAGAGCTTAGTAATAAACTTTAATTTGTAGCGAGCTCGTCAACACATTTCATTTTTTTATGATATAGTATAAAATCATTATACTATAGCATATGCTTTTTTTTGAAATTTTCAGATTTTTTTGCTATTTTTTTATTTTCAAAATAAAACACAAAAGGATATGCAGATGATCCACAATAGTAAGGGTTGAAAAAAGTGACTTAAAAAATCAGTTTAATATTAGATGATCCGGGATTGGCACTTTGACTTGCCTCCTCCTACGTCTTCATTAATGAATGTGATCAGATATTTGGGTGGCAGTGTCTTGGTGCAGCGAGGTTAAGAATTCCATTCTAGTTTCATATCATATAGGTAGTTGAAAGTTCTTAATAAATTCTATTTCTAAGGCACCAAAACTATTGACTACAGCTCATGGTAACTCAATGTACCATTTGGAAAAGATGCCTGTGAGAGTGTAGGGAAAGAGCCCGAGCTAGATACTATCGTCCACCATGGAATTATAAATAGACCATAAATGAAATTTGGTGATATGTGTGTTAGAGTCGATATCTTCATCCCTCCGTCAGAGATCAAATTTCTCTTGTTGCATTTCATTTTAGGTGTCTCATTCAGTTCAATTAGTTGCATTCCGTTAGGAGCATGGATCATCTGACGGAAGGGTCTTGTCACCCATTTCTCTCATGTCATGTACCTGTTGCTCCATGTTTTTTCATCGAAATCATTTACAGTCATTTACAGTCATGTTTGGTCTCTTGGTCAACAAAGAGTCATTTTAGGGTTTTTAGTCTCATTAGGTCTATGGTTTCATTAATTTAGTCTTTAGAATGTCTAATAATGTCAGCAGGCACATGAGGGAGGTTCGAAATAGGTTTTCATCGCAAAAATTTCATCGTTATAATGCTTGATAATGATTTTTCTTCAAACTCTCTTTTGAAGAAAAATTGTCTATTTTATCCTTTTGTAATAAATGCAGTGTAATTTTCAAAGTTTTTTAGTTGTAAAGTACTCTAGGCGCAGCCCTGGTCACCTTTTCCAAATCCCATGCCAACTATCCCTACAAAGACAGACAAGAGATTCATCATTCAGCTCAAAAATCAAAAAGCAAGCTAAACAGAGTTTCTTTGAAAAGTGTCAAAGTTTAGACTTTAAAAAGTGGGTTTTTTCAAATGAAAAATCAAATTCTATAGCATAAAAGATATTTTTGTGTTTCAATAATCCATTTTCAAGCCAAGACAAGAGTGAAGCCAAGAGAAATAGTCGAGGAAGCGAAACAGTGTTTGAAGGACGAAACTGTAGGTGAGTTTACTGTCGCGACGCACTGGGTGTTGGGCGCGGCGCACTGGTTAAGTGCAGCACATAGGGCCGCTCTACACAGTGCAAATTTGAACGGTCATGGTGCATAAGTAGGGCACGACGCACTGGGCCATTGTCACGGTGCATAGGGCCGATAACCAAATTTTTTCCATTGCTCCACAAAAATTCAAATTGACTCAGTCTCCTTTGCTCCAAGTAAGTTTATGAGACTTTGTAATTGCTATTAACCAATGTTTGGTGGTGATTGAGATTGAATATGGGAATTTGAATGCCAAAATTATAAACCCTATTCCCTTGTTAAAACTTGCTCCTTAGGGTTTTGAAATTGGAGTTTTAAAATTGATTGTGGTGCCAAATACTCCATTTCCCCAACTTGTTTATTCCTTCCCTCACTGTAATCCTATCATTACAGTTCATCCCCTATCCCCTTACATCCTCAAATTCACTCATACCATCTCATTCCCATTACCCCTATGCCTAAGTCATTTCATTTCATATCACTATCCCTTTCCCATTTCACTTATAAAAATTTCCAAACCCCAAGTTTCCCAAATAGTCAAGTGGTTGTCCATTTTCCTTACATTTGTCAAAATTCCAAAAGGCAGATTCCACTTGATTAAACCCCATTGTTCCCACTGCCCTATTTATCCTACAGTCCCTCCCCTTTGACATATATTTGGAAATTGAAACAAAGCACCAAATTCTCATTTTTCTCTCATATAAGCCAACATACACCTTGTATGGACATCATGGAGATAGAAACTGATACATCCTATGATAGAGATAGTGATTCTACCACTTAGCTACATGCACCTAGAAGGCCTCGTAAAGGTGGCAAACATGTGAGAGAAGAGCCCACCTCATTGACTGAATTGCAGGCTTGCCCACTTGCCATGGCATGTTTTCGAGAGCAGTCATGCTATCAGTATTGTGAGATGATTGCCAGGATTCATCATCATGAGGAGTTGGCTCATTTGTTTGTATTGCATTTACATGATGGTCAGGTAACTCTTGCTGGTGTAAATTTCACTTTGACACTAGAAACCATTTCTCAAGCAACCAGGATACCGAATGTGGGTGAACAGTGGAACAAAAGACAGGAGGTGGACAGAGTGCATTATGAACCATACATCAGGCCTAGATTTGTGAGGCAGCTCAGCAGAGTGTTCCCATTTTGGTTCCTGAAGGAATCCTATGCGCCTCTTTTGAAACTCATTATCAGATATTTCAGTTGTGAGGGCCGGTTTTCATGCCTCTATGCCTATCACATCAGGTTATTGATGCATTTCACAAGGGCGAGGATGATGAACATACCTTATTTCATGTGCTGGAATATCGAGAGAATGACCACTCTTGTGCAGAATAAAACTCCTGAGCAGAAGTACAACAGTATTTATCACTATGCACTCATCAAGATTGTGGTCGTACATCAGCTTGGATTGCAAGGCATTTCATGGGAGGATTTCATTTCCCGTGATTTCTTCACAGTTCCTCAGGTTCCTCTGAAGGTTTTTCATGAGCCAGGTGAACCTTCACATCAGCCTGAAGGTCACGAGATAGAGCCTATCAGTGTGCCAATGTTTGTTACTTATAAGAGAGGCACCAGAGTATTGTTTGCAGCAGCCCGAAGAGTACTATCTCCACCTAGGGTGGAAGGGGTCTCGTTGCCGTCATCAGCAGCAAAGGTATAGGTACAGGACAGAGGTAAGAGGCTTATGTAGGATGAGGGCCCTTCAGGAGGCCAGGATACTGATTTCATATTGATTGATGAGAATTTGACCTCTCCAAGCTCAAAGTTGAGAGAGACTATTCAGGAGTAGAAGGCGGAGATTAACACATTGACCGTCAAATAAAAAAGAGCCCAATGGATCATAAATTACCTGGAGCAGTGAAAACAATAGTTAGAAGATCAGCAAACAATCATGGAGTTGCAAAAAATCCGTGAGAATCGGCAAGTTGCCCGAAGAAGCCAAACCGAGATGACACCCATTGAGCGGGACACTGAGGCTGATAGAAAGACTTGGCTTGAGAGGGTCAATAATAATATTAGGAAGCCGTTGCAGAACGCAAAAAAGGAAAATAACATGCTCAGGCACATGAAGAACCACTATTGGGCGCGAAATCATGTTTGCAAAGTGAGGATCAAAATCCTGAAAGCAAGGCTAAGGAGGGCACTAAAGCGTCGCAAAAGGCATGATAGACTCCAAATTTTGGCTGAAGCTTCTTTGGCCCAACATAGTGCTTGATGGTGAACATTCAGCCCAAATTTCAAGAAATTTGGGAAAAATTTTGTCAATTTTGAATTTTTTGGCCTAAACAAAGATTTTCCTGCCCGACGCGTAGCGCCACTTGGCGGGCACTTATAATTGGCAGCTTTTTGGAGAAAAAAATTACATTTATGGATTTTTCATCAAAATTTATGCATGCCTACCCATTACCTAAGAATTTTTACAACTTCTAGGTTGCCTAAAGGGTCAAAAACACCTCAAAAATGACCTTTCTGCCACTTTTTGCACACACAGGAAGAAATGTTGGGAGATTTGATTTTTGGAGGCGAAAATGGAAAAAAAAATAAAAAATTCCACTTGGGTTGGAAAGTAGATAGGCAGGGCTTTCCAACGAGCTATCCTGCACTCAATTTTGACTTCAGGAAGGCCCTCAAAATCAGCCTCAAAGTTGTGTTATGCATAGAGATTTCAGGCGCAGCGCATTGGGAAATTTGGCCTATTTTTCACTCAGTAGCTTAGATTTTCGCCTAGTTTTGGCTAGTTTGAATTTTTCTTGTAACTCTTGATGTAACTTGATGTAATTTCATGACTTTGATGTAATTTTGGCATATTTTTACTCATCCTAGTAGATCCATTCACCAAAAAGTGAAATGTAAGTGAATGAATCAGTTTCCTATCATATAGAGGCAAGTTGTTTCATTGCCTATTTTCAAGTTCTTAGTTTAGATATGGTTGAAAAAAATCCTAGAATGATGAGCTCGATCCATAGAGGCATGGGGATGAGTTAGGCTTGTCTATATCTTGTATTTCTTCATTCATTTTCAGGGTTGGACACTTGGGATTGCTTGGCACTTCATTGTACATTTCATCTCTGCAATTTTGGCAAAGGAATAGACCAAGGTTTGCAACACTCTTTGGGATACATGTGGCTCTATGTTTTGATGGTGTGTTTCTCTATGTGATTGTAAGTTCATTGATGTTTATGTGTATCATTTCCATTCTCCTTTCTTCTTAAATTAAACAAATGAGTGATAAAGGTGGAATTCATTAGATTGCTTTGCTCTGCCTTAAGTTTCGTTTAATTTTCCATGTTTTCATCTGTTTGAAGAGGATTCTTGAAAGCCTCTTTCCCTCTTCATCTCCTCACCAGTCTTAACTATCCATTCATTCAATCCAAAGCATCAAAAAAATTTCCTTCCTTGCCCCATTCATAACTCTGCAAAAACTAGGCCTCATCCCCGAACCCAAAATTGCCTTTCCCTTTGTTTCCAAAAAAACCCCCAAAATCAAAATCAAACTCCTTTACTTATATACCTAGCCTAAAATTAGCTTTTATTTCAAGTCATCTCAAGCCCCATTGATTATTTTTGCTGAGATTGACCCGGAGAGAGCCCTCTCCTGATCTGGTAGGGCTAGCTACCAGACTGAGCATGGTTTGATGTTACCCTGAACTCTACCTTCTTTTAGCCTAAGGTAGATTTAGGCAATAACATAGTGGCAACCATACTGGGGAAAAAATGGTTTTCTTATTAGTGTTATTTTTTTTATAAGCTACAGACGGAGCCTGAAGTTATGCCAGGTAGCCTTCGAAACGCTCTTGCTTTGCTTTAGCGAAAGTAGATAAATGCTGCTTCAGTCAATCTTCGGTCTAGTTTGTAAACGTGACACTTGACTTGTAAATTGCCTCCAGTACATCAGATCGTTCTAGACTTTGGATGATGATTTTAGAATTTGATAGGCTGAACAAGTTGGTTTTGTCCCTTTGATTTTTGAAAATAATTCAACACACTGGCTTCCAGAAGACATATTAGAGAAAATCCGGATCCCGATCCACCTCCAGTGTATGAAAATCCCAATCTGATTTCAATAATTCTTCGTCAAGAAATTCCTTTGATTCCTATGTTCAAATCTCATTCATGTCCCGCTGTTTTTTAGTACCTTGAAGATCTTGAATTTGACGAACAATTTGAGTTGTCGTTGTTTGAGACTAAGTCTGAAAGTGATATTGGTTCTACTGTCATAAATCCAGATTTTATCAAGTATCTTGAAATTGAACAGGCTAATAGATCTATTGACAGTTACATCTTGAATATTAAAAATTCTATTGTGGCAACAAATATTCCTGAGTTTATAGAATCTACATCCGAAACTCTTAGGCCATCAGCAGTTACTTCCGATTCATAGGTTCATACCGAGCCTCCTTTCATTCCTACCATTCCCGTGCAACCATCTATTTCTGATAAACAATCTGCAATAGTATCGCCTCCATCCACACCTCATACATCAACTGCTCCGACTCCTCCTATATTTCCAAATCTGATTGTAAATCCACCAAGAGCAATGGCTGTCCGATTTTCACCTCTTGTTTTGCCTCAGAACTTGGATGATATGCCTATAGATTATCAAAGCAAGATTCCATTGTTTGATGGTACTCCTCAAAGTGTTCCTACTCAGCAACATGTTGATAGAATGGCAGATTTCTTTGACCTTCATTAAATTGATGCAGAAAATGTGACCATGAGATTATTTGTGCAAACCTTTGGAGGTGAAGTGATAAAATGGTTCAGAGCTTTGCAGCCTAAGAGTATTGCTACATTGGCTAAGCTTCAGAGACAATTCTTGGATCGATGGGAAGTAAAGAAAGATCCTCTTCAGATCACTTTTGAATATACCAAGATCAAGCGGAATGTTGGTGAGTTTGTCCAATATTATTGTATTAGATTCAATGCGGTTTACAATGCAATTCCTGATGATTTAAGGCCATCTAGGAGGTCGGCTTTGCTTAAATTTCTGGATGGTTTTGATCCAGACATGGCCTATCAATTACGAGAAAGAGATCCCACCACCTTGGAAGACATGCAGAAAATTGTAGTGACTATTGAAGCTAATTTGAATGACAACAGAGCTAGATTGAAAGCTGAAAAGAAGGTAGTAATAAAGGAAGAGGCTTCTACTTCAGATCAAGTACTCCGCAAGGTGGAAAATATGATTAAAATATTAACACTTGATAAGCCTAAACCACAAATTATAAATCCTAACTTCCGTGGCCAGCAGCAACCACAATTCAGGATCAAACAACGAGAGCAATGAGCACAAGAACCAGCAGTACAATAGTAGGTAAAGACACCTTTACAGCATAATTTTGTTGGTCAAGAATCAGATGATGAAGATAATGTAATAGGGGAAGAGAATAACTTCTTTACACCTGATTATTTGCCAAATTTTATCACTGAAGATGATGAGGATGCAGAAAGCTCAGTTTTACAAAAAGACGAGGATTTCATTTTGGCAAATGAGACAGCTCTTGAAGAAGAGTCAAATGAGTATCAGAGAGGTTATATGAATGCTTTTTCCACCCAGCAGCATCAATATTCACTTAGAAATAGAGATGTGCCTATCAATCCAATCCAAAAGAGAAAGGAAGTTTCAGCACCAAAGAATGATGCACCCGTTGCACAAAAGAAGGGAAAAGAGATAGTTGATCCTACTACTAGAAAATCCCCATCAGCAAATGAAAGATCTAATCAGCCAATTGTATCGAGGAAGAAAGTTTAAAAGAAGGATGTTCCAGCCAAAGAGGTAGAAAAAACTTCAGTTTTTAACTTAGAGAATGAAATTGCTAAGTTAAAAGTTTCCATTCCTTTGACTGAATTGATGAAGAATAGCAGTTATAAGGTTCAGGTGTCTAAATTTCTGAATTTCGATCCAATGTCTGATATGGTGAATGTAGAAGATGATGAACCTAAGTTGATATTTGGACCAGCATTGGATGGTGAGTCTCCAGATAGTGATGTGCCTCCTTTCTATATCAGCCTTAGATTGCATGATTTTGTGTTACATAATGCCATGTTTGATTCCGGAGCATCTCATAATCTCATGCCGAGAGCAATCATAGAGAAATTGGGATTGGACATCACTAGGAAGTATCATGATATTTATTCTTTCGATTCTAACAGAGTAAGATGCATTGGGCTTATCAAAGATTTCATGGTTAGTTTAGATCAGATTCCGACTAAGAATGTTTTGATGGATGTGGTTGTGGCGGATTTTCCTCCTAGATTTGGCATGCTTCTTTCCAGATCTTGGGGAGGAAAAATAAAGGGAACATTGTAGCTTGATTTCTCCTATGCTACAATTCCTGTGTTTGGTCAGATGAGAAGGTTATATCGGGAGCAAAAGATGAAGTATATGATCACCAACAAGGAGAAACCGGTAAATCATCCAATCAATTATGTACTTACAGATTTAGAGTCATTTGTTTTGTATTCAGATAGTTTCAATGATGTAAATAGTCATTTAGTGGAAGCAGAGGACATTCCAGAAATCACCAAAAATTTCAGAGAGGTTTTGAAGAAATAAAGACAAGAACTTGAGAGTTCCGCTGAGCAATCAGCCTTCCGACAGCAGCAAAAAGTTGATGGACAGCAAGAAGAAATAACAGAGCAAACAGAATTTCAGCACTTGGAAGAAGATGAAGATGGTTTGTGGACCATGGATTTTGATGGTGCAATAGGGAGTGATGGTGCTGGAATTGGAATTTGGGTACGCAGCCCTTTTTCCATCCCAAACAAGGTATCGAGTAATGTAAGGGTCTGCTCTTATAAATTAGCTTTTGATTGTTCAAATAATGAGGCAGAATACGAAGCTTTGATTGCTGGTATGAAAATTCTTATAAAGTTGAATGCTAAAAGGATTGCAGTGTATGGCGACTCCGAGTTGGTAATTAAACAAGTGAAAGGTGAATACCAAGCTAAGCATACCTGAATGCGGGCTTACCGAAATTTTGTTCTTGATATCTTGAAATTGTTTTCAGACTATACTTTGACTTGTGTCCCTCGTATTCAGAATGGTATTACAGATGCACTTGCAAAGGAAGAAAGTAATTTGAAGATTCCGATGAACTCAAGTAAAAAATTTGAAATTCATATGAAGCATCGTCCGACTGTCCCAGAAAATCAAAGGCATTGGCAAGTATTCCAAAATGATGAAGAGATTGATGAATTTCTGCAAAACAAAGGTAAATTAAAAGAAACTTCAATTGATATGGAGCATGATGATGGTGAGGCTGATGTGCAAGTAAATCAGATGGAAGTTTTGCAGCTGAAGGATAATGTCATTCCTAAAGGCTTGATACCTTTAGAGGAGCTTTTCGATCAAGATGACGTAGCTAAAAAACCAACCTTGCGGCCAACCGAAAAGGGAGTTGAAGATGTGAACATTGGATCAGCTGAAAATCCAAAGATGGTGAAATTTTCCAAAGCATTGTCACTGGAGGTAAAAGAAAAATATGTTAGTTTATTGTCTTCTTTTGCTGATGTATTTTCTTGGGACTATTCAGATTTGAAGACATATGATACCAACATAATTCAGCACACCATTCCTATTAAGCCAAATCAAAAGCCCTTCAGGCAGAAATTGAGAAGGATAAATCCAAAGTTGTTGCCCTCAATTGAGAAGGAAGTAAATCGATTGTACAAGGCTGGTATCATTGTTCCTATAATATTTTCAGATTGGATTTCCAATTTGGTGCCCGTACGCAAGAAGACAGGTGAGATTCGTTTGTGCATTGATTTTAGGAATCTGAATAAAGTTTCTTTGAAAGATAATTATCCATTGCCCAAAATGGATCACATACTTCAGTGAGTGGTTGGAGCATCTCGTATGTCGCTACTCGATGGTTATTCCGGGTATAACCAAATTCTGGTCCATGAGGATGATAGAGACAAAACAACGTTCACCACTCCGTGGGGAACTTTCCATTACGCTAAAATGCCTTTCAGTTTGAAGAATGTTGGTGCGACATTTCAGCAAGCAATGGATATGGCATTTGCAAATGAGAAAGATGTTTTTCTAGTTGTGTATCTTGATGATCTGACAGTCTTTTCTAATTCTGATGAAGAGCACCTTTACCATTTGAAGTTTGTTTTTCAGCGATGTAGAAAGTATGGTGTGTCACTCAATCCGAATAAGAGTTTGTTTGCCATGGATGAAGGCAAACTTCTTGGTCATATTATCTCAAAATATGGCATCCACATTGATCCAGCTCGAGTAGAAGCTATTCAGCAAATTGATCTTCCCCGAAACAAAAAGGAGATCCAATCCTTCAATGGTAAGATGAATTTCTTACGCTGCTTTGTGCCTAATCTTGCCGAACATCTAAGAGAGATTACAAATATGCTTGAGAAATACAATGTAGTGAAGTGGACCGAGGAGGCGGTAAAGTCTTTAAATTTAGTAAAATTGGTTCTTTCTTCAGCTCTGGTTTTGATCAGCCCGGATTATACTCAGGATTTTATTTTGTTTTCATTTGCTTCGGAGCATACTATGGCAGCAGTATTGATGCAGAAAAGAGATGAGCACGAAAAACCAATTGCTTTTTTCAGCCGAACCATAAGAGATGCAGCCTTAAAGTATAACATTATTGAAAAGCAAGCTCTTGCTTTAGTGAAATCGTTGAAAGATTTTTGGGTATATATTCTGCATTCTCATATTCTTGCTTATGTTCCTAACACTACTGTTAAGGATGTTTTAGTGCAAACAGATCTGGAAGGGAGACGAGGCAAATGGATTGCTGCCTTGTTGGAGTATGATGTGGAGATAAAGCCTACAAAGCTTATCAAAGGACAAGGGCTGGCTAAGTTAATGGCTGAATAAAATTTACATGCCTTGTACATTAATCTCATTGCTGCTATGTCCGAGGAGAATGAGGAAACTTCATCAGTTCAGTTATCAGAAATCTTTGTGCTTTCTCCTTGGTATTCAGATATTGTATATGTGCTTCAAAATTTGTCTCCACCACCTGACATGGCTAGAAACAAAAGTAGAACTCTGAAATTGAAGGCTGCTAAGTTTTGTATTTTGAATAATTCACTCTATTGGAAAGATCCTGGTGGTGTTTTGCTGAATCATTTGGTTGAAGAAGAAGAAAAGCAGGTTATGGAGGATTTTCATAGAGGAGATTGCGGGGGTCACCTTTTTTGGAAAACAACGGCTAGCAAGATTTTGAGAGTGGGATATTATTGGCCGACACTTTTTGCTGATGTGTATAAGACTGTCAAAAGCTGTCATGAATGTCATATTTTTGAAGGGAGGAAGAAATTGTAGCCTTTTCCGCTTAAGCCCATTGAGGTAAGTGCTCCTTTTCAGCAGTGGGGTTTGGATTTCATTGGCGAGATCCATCCCGCTTCTTCAGCTCAACATAGGTGGATCCTCACAGCGAAAAATTATTTCACGAAATGGATTGAAGAAATTCCCACCAGGCAAGCTACAGATTCGTTAATAATTTCATTCCTTGAGAACAATATTTTGTCTCGTTTTGGTTTCTTGAATAAGTTAATTACTGATAACGCAACAACTTTTAGAAGTGGTAAAGTCTTTCAATTTAGTAAAATTGGTTCTTTCTTCAGCTCCGGTTTTGATCAGCCCGGATTATACTCATGATTTTATTTTGTTTTCATTTTCTTCGGAGCATACTATGGCAGCAGTATTGATGCAGAAAAGAGATGATCACGAAAAACCAATTTCTTTTTTTAGTCGAACCATAAGAGATGCAACCTTAAAGTATAACATTATTGAAAAGCAAGCTCTTGCTTTAGTGAAAGCGATGAAAGATTTTCAAGTATATATTCTGCATTCTCATATTCTTGCTTATGTTCCTAACGCTGATGTTAAGGATGTTTTAGTGCAAACAGATCCGGAAGGGAGACGAAGAAAATGGATTGTTGCCTTGTTGGAGTATGATGTGGAGATAAAGCCTACAAAGCTTATCAAAGGAAAAGGGTTGGCTAAGCTAATGGCTGAATCAAATTTACATGCCTTGGAAATTAATCTGATTGCTGCTATGTCCGAGGAGAATAAGGAAACTTCATCAGTTCAGGTATCAAAAATCTTTCTGCTTTCTCCTTGTTATTCAGATATTGTATATGTGCTTCAAAATTTGTCACCATCGCCCGGCATGGCTAGAAAAAAAATTATAACTCTGAAATTGAAGGCTGCTAAGTTTTGTATTTTGAATAATTCACTCTATTGGAAAGATCCTGGTGGTGTTTTGCTGAATTGTTTGGTTGAATAAGAAGCAAAGCAGGTTATGGAGGATTTTCATAAAGGAGATTGCGGGGGTCACCTTTTTTGGAAAACAACGGCCAACAATATTTTGAGAGCGGGATATTATTTGCCAACACTTTTTGCTGATGTGTATAAGACTGTCAAAAGCTATCATGAATGTCATATTTTTGAAGGGAGGAAGAAATTTCAGCCTTTGCCGCTTAAGCCCATTGAGGTAAGTGCTCCTTTTCAACAGTGGGGTTTGGATTTCATTGGCGAGATCCATCCCGCTTCTTCAGCTCAGCATAGGTGGATCCTCACAGCGACATATTATTTCACAAAATGGATTGAAGCAATTCCCACCAGGCAAGCTACTAATTTGGTAATAATTTCATTCCTTGAGAACAATATTTTGTCTCGTTTTGGTTGCCCAAATAAGTTAATTACTGATAACGCAGCAGCTTTCAAATCAAAAAGGATGATTGAGTTTTTTAACAAGTATCACATCATTTTTGGACACTCAATCGCTTATCATCCACAAGGCAACGGATTGGCGGAGTATTCGAACAAATATTTGGTCAACATCATTAAAAAGTTTTTGGAAATAAACAAGAAAAGTTGGCATAAGAAGTTGGTTAATGCACTTTGGGCAGACAGGGTGAGTCAGAAGAAATCCATTGGCATGTTCCCTTTTGAGCTAGTATATGGATTTGACATGGTATTTCCTACCTCTCTCGCAGTTCCAGTGGTCAAACTTCTACAGGAAGCTGGCAGTGAAGATGATCATATGAAAAGAAGAATAAATAAAATGATCCATTTGCAGCAGACGAGAGAAGAAGTTTTCAAAAACACATTCAAGCTGCAAGAGAGAATTAAGAAAATATATGACAGAAAAGCCAGAGCGGACAAGTTTCAATTGGAAGAAGTGGTGCTGAAATGGGATGCAAGAAACGAGGAAAAGGGTAAGCATGGTAAGTTCGAAAATCTCTGGAAAGGACCCTTTAAAATTGCTGCATATTGGGGTGAGAATGCTTTTCTTTTGAAAGAGATGAACAGGGAAGATTGTCCAAGAGGGCCGGTCAATGGTCGGCTACTCAAGCGATATCATTTCTGAAATGTTTTCTGTTGTTTACATTGTCACTGTACATATCGTTTATTTCAGTTTCATTGCAAGTGTGTGCTATGATATTTTCTTCAGTTTGGGGCCCGAGGTGAAGGCTATAACTCTAAAGATTGATTTTAGCTTTGGTTTGAGTTTGTCGAGTCAAGTTTTTCACTCATTTTGGTCTCAAGATTGAGTCAATTTGAGTCAATTTTCAGTCAATAAAATGAGTCATGATTTGTCGAAGTTATGGACTCGTGATTTTTCGAAGTTATGGACTCCATAGCCCAATGGATGAAGGCACTACCTACTCTCCCAGAAATTTGTAGTTCTTGAAACCTCCAAGGAGCTACCATCCCCATTGGAGCCAATGTTAGAGTCGGTATCTTCATCCCTCCGTCAAAGATCAAATTTCTCTTGTTGCATTTCATTTTAGGTGTCTCATTCAGTTCAGTCAGCTGAATTCCATTAGGAGCATGGATCATCTGACAGAAGGGTCTTGTCACTCATTTCCCTCATGTCATGTACATGTTAGTCTGTGTTTGTTCATCAAAATCATTTATAGTCATTTACAGTCATGTTTGGTCTCTTGGTCAACAAAGAGTCATTTTAGGGTTTTTAGTCTCATTAGGTCTAGGGTTTCGTTAATTTGGTCTTCAGAATGTCTAATAATGTCAGCAGGCACATGAGGGAGTTTTGAAATGGTTTTCATCGCACAAATTCCATCGTCATAATGCTTGATAATGATTTTTCTTCAAACTCTGTTTTGAAGAAAAATTGTCTATTTTATCCTTTTGTAATAAATGCGGTGTAATTTTCAAAGCTTTTTAGTTTTAAAGTACTCTAGGCGCAGCCCTGGTCACCTTTTCCAAATCCCATGCCAGCTATCCCTGCAAAGACAGACAAGAGATTCATCATTCAGCTCAAAAATCAAAAAGCAAGCTAAACAGAGTTTATTTGAAAAGTGTCAAAGTTCAGACTTTACAAAGTGGGTTTTTTCAAATCAAAAATCAAATTTTATAGCATAAAATATATTTTTGTGTTTCAATAATCCATTTGCAAGCCAAGACAAGAGTGAAGCCAAGAGAAATAGTGGATGAAGCGAAACAGTGTTTGAAGGCTAAAACTGTGGGTGAGTTTACTGTTGCGGCGCACTGGGCGTTGGGCACAGTGCACTGGTTGAGCGCAATGCATAGGGCCGCTCTACACAGTGCAAATTTGAACGGTCACGGCCCATAAGTAGGGCGCGACGCACTGGGCCACTGTCGCGGCGCACAGGGCCGATAACCAAATTTTTGCCATTGCTCCAAAAAAATTCAAATTGACTCAGTCTCCTTTGCTCTAAGTAAGTTTATGTGAATTTTTAATTGCTATTAACCAATTTTTGGTGGTGATTGAGATTGAATATGGGAATTTGAATGCCAAAATTATAAACCCTATTCCCTTGTTAAAACTTTCTCCTTAGGGTTTTGAAATTGGAGTTTTAAAATTGATTGTGGTGCCAAATACTCCATTTCCCCAACTTGTTTATTCCTTCCCTCACTGTATTCCTATCATTACAGTTCATCCCCCATCCCCTTACATCCTCAAATTCACTCATACCATCTCATTCCCATTACCCCTATCCCTAAGTCATTTCATTTCCTATTACTATCCCTTTCCCATTTCAATTATAAAAATTTCCAAACCCCAAGTTTCCCAAACAGTCAAGTGGCTGTCCATTGTCCTTACATTTGTCAAAATTTCAAAAGGCATATTCCACTTGATTAAACCCCATTTTTCCCACTTCCCTATTTATCCTACAGTCCCTCCCCTTTGACATATATTTGGCAATTGAAACAAAGCACCAAATTCTCATTTTTCTCTCATATAAGCCAACATACACCTTGTATGGACATCATGGAGACAGACACTGATACATCTTATGACAGAGATAGTGATTCTACCACTGAGCTACATGCACCTAGAAGGCCTTGTAAAGGTGGCAAACATGTGAGAGAAGAGCCCACCTCATTGACTCAATTGCAGGCTTGCCCACTTGCAATGGCATGTTTTCGAGAGCAGTCATGCTATCAGTATTGTGAGATGATTTCCAGGATTCATCATCATCAGGAGTTGGCTCGTTTGTTTTTATTGCATTTACATGATGGTCAGGTAACTCTTGCTGGTGTAAATTTCACTTTGACACCAGAAACCATTTCTCAAGCAACTGGGATACCGAATGTGGGTGAAAAGTGGAACAAAAGACAGGAGGTGGAAAGAGTGCATTATGAACCATACATCAGGCATAGATTTGTGAGGCAGCTCAGCAGAGTGTTCCCATTTTGGTTCCTAAAGGAATCCTATGTGCCTCTGATGAAACTCATTATCAGATATTTCAGTTGTGAGGGCCAGTTTTCATGCCTCTATGCCTATCACATTAGGTTATTGATGCATTTCACAAGGGTGAGGATGATGAACATACCTTATTTCATGTGTTGAAATATCGAGATAATGACCACTCTTGTGCAGAAGAAAAATCCTGAGGAGCAGTACAACAGTATTTATTACTATGCACTCATCAAGATCGTGGTCGTACATGAGATTGGATTGCAGGGAATTTCATGGGAGGATTTCATTTCCCGTGATTTCTTCACAGTTCCTCAGGTTCCTCTGGAGGTTTTTCATGAGCCAGGTGAACCTTCACATCATCCTGAAGGTCACGAGATAGAGCCTATCAGTGTGCCAGTGTTTGTTACTTATCAGAGAGGCACCATAGTATTTTTTGCAGCAGCCCGACGAGTACTATCTCCACCTGGGGTGGAAGGGGTCTCTTTTCCATCATCAGCAGCACAGGTACAGGTACAGGACATAGGTAAGAGGCCTATGTAGTATGAGGGCCCTTCAGGAGGCCAGGATACTGATTTCATATTGATTGATGAGAATTTGACCTCTCCAAGCTCAAAGTTGAGAGAGACTATTCAGGAGTAGAAGGCGGAGATTGACACATTGACCGTCAAATTACAAAGAGCCCAATGGATCATAAATTACCTGGAGCAGAAAAACAAATAGTTATAATATCAGCAAACAATCATGGAGTTGCAAAACATCCGTGAGAATCGGCAAGTTGCCCGAAGAAGCCAAACCGAGATGACACCCATTGAGCGAGAGATTGAGGCTGATACAGATACTTGGCTTGAGAGGGTAAATATTCATCTTGAGAAGCTGTTGGATAAGGAAAACAAGGAAAAAAACATGCTCAGGCACATGAAGAACCACTATTGGGCGCAAAATCATGTTTGCAAAGCAAGGATCAAAATCCTGAAAGCAAGGCTAAGGAGGGCACTAAAGCGTCGCAAAAGGCATGATAGACTCCAAATTTTGGATGAAGCTTCTTTGGCCCAGCATAGTGCTTGATGGTGAACATTCAGCCCAAATTTCAAGAAATTTGGGAAAAAATTTGTCAATTTTGAATTTTTTGGCCTAAACACAGATTTTCCTGCCCGACGCGTAGCGCCACTTGGCGCGTGCTTATAATTGGCAGCTCTTTTGGAGGAAAAAATTGCATTTATGGATTTTTCATCAAAATTTATGCATGCCTACCCATTACCTAAGAATTTTGACAAGTTCTGGGTTGCCTAAAGGGTCAAAAACACCTCAAAAATGACCTTTCTGCCACTTTTTGCACACACAGGAAGCAGTGTTGGGAGATTTGATTTTTGGAGGGGAAAATGGAAACCAAATTCAAAATTCCACTTGGGTTGGAAAGTAGACAGGTAGGGATTTCCAACGAGCTATCCTACACTCTATTTGGACTTCGGGAAGGCCCTCAAAATCAACCTCAAAGTTGTGTTACGCATAGAGATTTCAGGTGCCGCGCATTGGGAAATTTGGCCTATTTTTCATTCAGTAGCTCAGATTTTCACCTATTTTTGGCTAGTTTGACTTTTTGTTATAACTCTTGATGTAAATTGATGTAATTTCATGACTTATATGTAATTTTGGCATATTTTTACTCATCCTAGTAGATTCATTCACCAAAAAGTGAAATGTAAGTGAATGAATCAGTTTCCTATCATATAGAGGCAAGTTGTTTCATTGCCTATTTTCCAGTTCTTAGTTTAGATATGGTTGAAACAGATCCTAGAATGATGAGCTCGACCCCTAGAGGCATGGGGATGAGTTAGGCTTGTCTATATCCTGTATTTCTTTTGTCATTTTCAGGTTTGGACACTTGGTTGTCCAAAATGGTTGTCTCGGCCTCCTCTTATACAATTTTGAGCTCCCTCTCCATGGGCCCCACTTCATTAGGGTTTTCCCTTCTCAAGGAATATTCCCTCGTTCTCTATTGCATTGTACCACAATGTGCTTTCCACCTCATAGCCTGCACAGTTTGACTTTGGTCAACTTCACCTAGCCACTTTGCAAAAGAGCCCCCATTCACACATGGAGGTGGGAAATCAAATACAAAAGTGATCCCTTATCAAAATATGAGGGATTTTACTATGCTTTTCATTATTCATGTTTCTCCTTACCCATTTATTTTCCACCTATGTGTAATTAGCAAAAATTAATGTCCCAATTTTCTGCATGAAAATTTTGGGACATTACATTCCTCCCCTCCCAAATGTTGCTTGTTCCCAAGCAACTGCAAGGATAGAACTGGAAGGCCTTCCCTATGGGCATGGAGTCTATGATGTGTTTGAGGAACATCTCCCTCATGTAGATCCTCCATCCCCAAGCTATCAACCATGCAAAATGAGTCACCTTCCAACTAGGCAACTCCTGAAAATAATCCTCCACCTTGTGCTCATGTAGAATTGGTGGGCTGAAATTCTGAACATGGTAAGCTTTATGTCCTACCCCACACTATCCCCTTCTCCACTCATGATAAACATGGATTGCAAGCTGAACTCGGGCTGCAATAAGGTTTCCTTCAAGAGGCAAAATGAAGTCTAGATCCCCAAGGGCCTCTCCTCCAATGCTGCAAATCAAGCTGGCCCAAATCATCTCATATGTGATGAGTTGGATTTCATCACCATATGGAATCCAAACAGTCATATGGTTCACCTCATGGAAAACAAATTGGCTAAACTTGGTGACCATATCATCTCCCATACCCCCCTTGGAGCATGAGCTTCAAAAACAATGGAGGTTCCTCCTCCCAAAGGGCACATCCAACCAATGAGTCCCCCCCTCATCATAATACATATGAGGCTGATACTGATATATGGCTGAAATATAATGGTCTTCAAGAAATACCCAAGCCACCCCATCAAATATATGAACCATGAAATGCCTCCTACAAAAATTTAGACTCTCTAGATAGCTCCTCCCATATGAAGGAAAGAGGTGAAGCTTGGAAATCATGGGCTGCACATTGTCTCCCCTGAAACATAAAACTTGTAAAATAGGGGGAATCATACTCCCAATGGGCATCTTCAATTCATGTCCCACTTTCCAAACAAAACTCCCCATTTCAAAAGAAAATTCTGCAATGCATGGAAGAAAGAACCAATAGAAACAAGTTGTCATACGACAACCGGAAAGTGGATCATAGTTCCATTCATGGAACCTGTGCACTGCACTCACTGCCTGCATCAAAACAAAAAACAACAAGTGATTTTCTAGCCACATGTTTGCTGCCACAATCATCTCATAAGATGGAAACATGAACATAAAATATGGTGTCAATAGTTCCCACCAAGAATCATGTGGCTTCCCCCACAGTCCACCCATGAAATAGCCAATATCAATGCTGCAAATGGCTCCAAGTACATCATCATATAAAACATGAGAAAGGATGATCCTCCTCCATACCATATGCTAATCATATAAAGTAAAGGAAGGAAAATGATAGTATAGATGTATACCTCCTCTACTAGGTACTATGGACATTGAGCTGAAATGGCTCAATTGAAAGTGCTCCCTCACTCCCAATGAGTATGAAGGTAGTTGTGACATACTCATCATCATCATTCGAGCTATGCATATCTTCATATGCTGATATATATCCTGCTAGATGCCCTCCCAAATGAACTCTTCTGCTAAGGAAATATATGCATCAAAATGCAAGGAGAAGAAGTCCTCCTTTGCTGCAAGTAGCATCTCCTCCTCGAGACTAGAAGCTCTAGTCAAGAAGACTCTACCATGTGAGTAGATGACCATATCCTCTACCATAATCTTTCAACTCTCTCGGGGTCATCAAGCATACTACAAGCACCAAGATCCTTGGAGTGCCCCACTAATATTGAAGATCTCCAGTAAGGATCAATCCTCCTAAGAGACAATGCTGGTGATCTGGCATGTGTAGCTCTCCTCCCGTTGTTGCCTACTACTTTGACATCCCTCATGCCAAATTTTTCCTCCAATCTCTTCACCTCTCCAAAATCCAAGAGCGGTGAATCCCTCAACATTATGCCTCTCATCAATGATAGATCTGGTGGTCTCCCTGGTGGGATGCCCCTATGCAGTGAGACATCAATGCCAAGAGTGAACCATACATATGGTTGGGAAACCTTTCCCTTGCTCTCCCTATGTAGTACAACCTTTCTCCTCTTTGTCTTAACTTTCTGGAATTAAGAAGAGTGTTAGTATGAATCTTTTGTTGAACTGTATGAAAAAAGACCACTTTAGCTACGCATAACTTATCGCCCTAACATCAAATATGGCCGCCAATATCTTTAGATCTGCAGTTAGTTGATCAAGACAAATGCTGCACAAATCCAGATCTATGCATAAAAAGAAATTAAGTAGTGAAAATAAGTTTTTTCTCCATAAATATAATAGACAAGACAAGAACAATATTTTTGAAAGAATTTTTGTATTAAGGGCACCTGGGAGGAAAACAAGAAGGTGTTTCCAATTCTCCTCAATGGGATGGGTTCTTGGAAGTCCTCAGCACTTCAGATCTAGCATTTCTCTCTCCTGTTGGTGTAGAAAACCCAGACAAAGATAGAACTCAAAGGGAGCTCACAAAGCAAATAATGGAAAATATGACAATGATAATGGCTCAAAGTCAGACCAAGAGTTTAGATCCAGAGTGATCTAAGAGGAAACAAAAGGTGAAGAATGGTAGGAAAAACCCTTCTATTTATAGCAAAATATTGGGTCATTCTAGATCTTGGTGCATGATTAAAATAATATTAACCAAATCTAGATCCACCTTTTATGGAATATTTTATTATATTTGTTGGAGGGAAAAGGCATTTGAATTGGGTCAAATCCCTTTATTTGTAAATAATAAATAAATAAATGATTTATTTATTATTTTAAGGAAGTGGTTGAATGATAATTAAATAAATAATGATTTATTTAATTATTTATAAATGATTTAGTCATATTTAACAAGGAATATTATTTAAATAAGGTTTAAATAATTATTCCTAGAAAATAATAAGATAAATAAGGATTTATCTAATTGATTTCCTTGTTTTGGGTTAAATATGACCAGGAATAATAATTAAATTATTGTTTTATTAATTATTCCATGAGGAAAATCAAACAAATATAGATTTGTTTAATATTTTCCTTTGGGATTTCCTATTTAGACCATAAACAACCTAAGAAATGTGTTTTATTAAGTTATTTTACATAGTGAAAGCAATTTTACTTAGGGTAAAATTGGCCTTACATGGTGTAGTTGGGTCCATCTAATGATAATAGGTTAGATGACCAAAAAATGGTGTAACAGATTTCCCCCCAGCGTGCGAGTATTAGGAGCAAATCATATGACCGAAGTACGTTGTAAGAACTCAATCACCAGACATCAAAAGGGAAGTTAGAGAGAGAAATGTAAGGTAGCCTAATGTGTTGAAGAACTAGACCCTGAGGAGATGAGACTTACAGGTTCGACAAGTCTCTTTTTATGAATAGTTACCTATGCTAACGGTGGTGGGGGAGGCATACCTATACCCTCCGAGACAACGTACAAAAGAATAGTGTGTCCAGTAAACAAGGTACCGAACCATAAAGTACAGGCTGGCATAAACATGAGCCAGATAAAATATATAATGAAGAATCCCATATACATGTTGAGCCTGGGATAACAGCCAGGAGTTATACAATAATATCTGAGTATATGAGATGCAAATACAACCCAAATGCCCACTATAAAGGGGGAAGGGCTCACAAAATCTGACTGATACATGCCAATCAAAGAGGCACTGCAAGCGATGAAGGCCGACATCATAAAATATATGGCGCTGCATCGAAGGCTGCAATGAAGAGGTCATCCGGGCATGTGGGGGGCTACCTGTAGGGCCACCCCCTCATGAGGGTTGAGACATCTCACACACACCCGGGAATCACAGAGAACATCTGCTGCATTACCGGACCATCAAGTATACAGATCTCGATCATGCTGAAAAGGAGCTGGAGGTGATAAAAAACCAATTCAAAGGGCAATAAGGAGTCCCTTTGCCTGATACAGGGCATTGAACAAGGGTGGAAGCTGGAACCAAGGTACATCGCCCTCTAGACCTATCTTATGGAATATATGAGCTGATGTCGATAGAAGGAGGTCCGCCATAGGTGAGGAAGAAAGGGATCCTCAACTAAGGCATGAGAGAAAATAGTAGAGCGACTAACAGACTGACACTAATGATGATGATGAAGTGGGGCATACTGAGTAGAAAATGGATGACTTCCCTTGTTAGAGCATAAGGGGCATGGATGACTTGGCAGTAACTGACACAATATCATGAGGGACAGGGGACAGTGGGGCTGAAGGCCATAATGTGCGACACGAGAGAGGGACCAAGCAATGAAGGATGGAGGACTATGGCGGGATATAAAGGGACTCGGGATAGACTCCATGAATGTGATGATGACTCAACTCAGATGCTCTTAAAAAGGGTGACTTGATGGTGCTGCCACATAGTAAAGGTCCAATGGGGGACCATAAAAACATGAGTACAAGGGGGTGTCTCATGACGAAAATTAACACAAACAAGGAAAAATAAGGAGGCAAAGTGGTTCTCCAAGTACAGGTGTTTTAAGTGAGGAAATTCGATTTGGAGGAGAGGTGAATAGACCCTTCGTGGACAAAATGTGTTCGGGTGAAGTATAAAATCAGGAAAAACAAACAGATGCTGGATATATTAAAGAAAATAAAACATGCATTTCGAGAGGGAAATTCTAAGGGAAATATTTCTTAAGATAGAGTGCATTGCAAGGATTAGGCAGGGGGTGGCCTTCACAATCCTCTAAGATGTATGCCCCCTTACCCAGGTCCTTACACATGATGTAATGGCCTAGCCATAATGATTCAAATTTCCCATGGCCGAGGACATCATGGGTCTGGTCATATACTAGAACAAGATCACCTTCGTGAAAAGTACGAGGGTGGAATTTCCAGTCATACTAAGCTTTGGTGTGTTTCTTAGCCACTTGAATGGGTTGTAAGGCAACATGACAGTCTTCGGAAGTGCGCTCAATCATGATAAGTAATTTTTCTATAGGTTGGGTATCAGGGAGAATTTCAACGGCCAGATGAAGGGGGGGGGGGATTTCAAACTCGATCGGTAAGACTGCCCCCTCTCCAAAAACGAGGTGGAAAGGATTAAACCCGGTGGCGGTTTTAACAAAAGTTATATAGGCCCATAAAGTAGGGAAGAGCATGAGATTCTAGTTGGTTTTGTGCTTATTCACCATTCGTTGAAGCATGGTTTTAAGAATTTTATTGACAGCTTCAACTTAGCCATTACCTTGGGGGTAATAGGAGGAGGAATATTGATGCTCAAAACCCAATAGTGAGGATAGCTCATGCCATATCTCATATTCAAAATGCCGGCCATGGTCAGAGACCAATTGTTTCGAAACCCCGAATCGAGCGATAACATGGTTAAATAAAAAGAGGGCTTCGGTAGCCACCGTGTTGTTAAATGTGGGCATAGCCTCAACCCATTTTGTGAAATATTCAACCGCCACAACGATATAATTGTGGTTACCAGCGGATGGAGGTTGACACTCCATAAAGTCGATGGCCCATTTACAGAAGGGACCAGTTGTGACGATAGGATGGAGGGGATCTGGAGGAGCTCGTGCCTTAGGGGCGAAATGTTGGCAATTGGAATAGTGTTTGACTACTTCAATGCAATCACTAAAGAGAGAAGGCAAAAAATACCCAGCGTGCATGACTTTTTGGGCGGTAGCAAGACTAGAGAGATGGCTACCACAAGCACCGCTATGATAGGCATTGAGGACTTGCTCGACTTCAGCGTGTGTGAGACAATGACGAAGGACATTATCTACATCACAACGATAGAGGTCGTCACCAATAAGAAGGTAGCGGGGAGCTTGGTGTCGGATACGTCGTCGAGCATCAAGGTCAAGATGAAGGGCGAACTTTTGGATTCGCAATCAAGTAAGGATATCACCGTACCAAGGACCGTCAGTGGTAATGGCGAATAAATGCTCATCGGCAAGAGTATCATTAACTAGAGGATCCTGTGTACCAGTAGGTAATTAATAAATGATTTTAGCGAGGGCTAAACCTTTCTTACTTTGGTGTGACAAATTCAAGGTCAAATTCTTGAAGGATAACTACCCAATGGGCGTACTTCCCACTGAGGATGCGGCGACTCAATAGGAAATCCATCGGGTTTGAATTAGTCACAACCTTGGTGGAATGCATGAGGATGTAATGACGAAGTTTTTGGACCGAGAACACAATGGCTAGCACTAATTTTTCTTTATGTGAGTAGGATACGGGTGGACCTACGAGGTTCTTACTGACATAATAGGTCACATGCTCAATACCGTTGTCATATTCCTATATAAGGACACCAGTGACTGAATAGGTGAAGCCAGAGATGTACAAGATGAAGTCCCTATTAAAGTCAGGAGGACGAAACAAGGGAGCAGATGTCAGAGCATGCTTGAGAGCAGCAAAAGACTCATGATCATAGGTATCCCACACAAATGGGATGTTAGATCAGAGAAGTCTAAGGAACCCATGTGTGGTGGTGGCATAGTCAGGAATGAACTAGCGAAGAAAATTAGCTTTTAAACCTTGGAGACTCTGTAGCTGGTGTAAGGTATGGGGAATAGTAAGTTCGAGAATGACTTGAACTTTCAAAGGGTCAATAGTTATACCATCTTTAGATACGATGAAGCCTAGAAGATGGCCAGCGGGGATGCAAAAGACACATTTCAATGGGTTAAGGCGGATATTATACTTGCGACATCAGAGGAACATGGTACGCAGATCATGGAGGTGTTGCACCTGATGTTTAGAACACACAGTGAGGTCGTCTAAATAGGCAAGGATAATATGAGCTAAGTGATGGAAACAATAATACATGGCCCGTTGAAAAGTGGCGCCGGCGTTTTTAAGGTCGAACAGCATGACCCGGTATGCGAAAGTTCCCCACGGACTAATGAACGCAGTTTTAAGTTGATCAGCACGACAGATAACAATTTGGTTGTATCCAGATAATCCATCCATAAAGGATAGAACCTCATGCCCCGCACACTCATCAATGATTTGGTCGATAAATGGTGTGGGGAAGTTTTCTTTGGGACAAGATTTGTTCAAGTCACGAAAGTCAGTGCAGACACGGATGGTGCCTTGTTTTTTTAGGATGGGAACTGGGTTTGACACCCAAGTGGTGTATTTGATGGGATAAATGAAACCAGTTTGCTTGAGATTATCGATTTCGACTTTGATAGCTTCACGTCTGGAAGGATTAATGGGTCTCAGTTTTTGACAGACTGGATTGGCATCGGGCCATGTGTCGATATGGTGTTTGACAATGGCTGGATCGAGTTCGGGCTTTGAATAGCTTGGTGTAAGCTTCAATTTCTTCTTGGGTGCCTTGGGCACCCAAGCTGATATGTTCTTCGATTCTTGGTTTGACAGAAATGTCAATATTGATGGTAGGAGAGATATTGGCCATGTTCCCTTCTTCGAAAGCATCAGGTACAGGGATGGGATTTTTAAACCAATCGAATTTATCAGGAATGAAGTCTTTAGTTTCCACAAAATATTGGTCATAGGATTGTTGTGGAAGGAAGTACGCACGATGGTGCATATCATCCCACGGAAAGTCAGGGTTGGTCATGGCTTCCATAATGTCTTCATTTGACTGGAAGACGGGAAGAGTGGAGGGAGGAGGATCACCAGAGGAGATAGAAATACCAGACTCATCATGCTGGGAAGAAAGGCTCACATGTGAAACATCATGGGGTATGACAGAAGAGTAAGCAGATGGGGGGTCGACAGATGTTGAGCCCAAGGTGATCGCAGGAAGGAGGTCAGGTGAATCATTGGGGGGAGGCACTAAGGGGACTACCGCTGAGGATCTCAAGGATGATGAGAGGTAACAAATGGTGGCTGAAGACTCCATCATCTCAATATCGGGAGGGGGAATATTAATTGGAGTATACAGGTCTTCTGGTCTTGCGGAAGGAGAATTCACAACCAAGTGAGAAGGTATCTTGTCATGCGTGGCCTTGAATTGGTAGTATGCATCTAAAGAGGAATGATACTCGTCAAGGTGGGGGCAGAGGTGGGTGTAATGGCCATGGAAATCACACAAAGCATAAGGTTTATTTGTGTGCAAGGTTTTAATTTTTGGGTTTGAATCAGGTATAGTGACATAGAACTCAGGGATATCAGATTCCGGAAACGTTTCGTTGACCAAGGGATTGAGATGCGGCAATTCAGGACATGTATGGGTGGCGTGACCGACCACATCGCACAAGGAACACTAGATAACGCACTTTGGTGGCCGAGGAGGGGCGGGGTTGGTTTGGGCATCTTTGTCCTTAGTTGTGCTAATGTGATCTTTTCCCCCTTTTCCTGATACAGTCGCAATAGGAGATGGTGTCTGTTGAGGTGTGGGAGGCACTGTGGTATCAGGAGAAGTGATAGGGACTGGTTGAACTAGGGTCAAGGAAAGGAAAGGTTTGGGATGATCAGGTGGGGTGGCAGTTGGGGGGTCAAGATACCAGACAAGAATCCCCAGGGTCAGGTTAGGAATAGATAAGGTAGCCATGACAGGGACCGAGTACACTCTAGGAGGTGGGATAAATAACAGTATCTGACCGGAGGGGTAATGGCCAGGAGGAACGGTTCCAAGGTGGCTAAACCATGGAGGAATCGATCCAGGAGGGTGAATAGGTGCATGGGTACCACTTGCAGTCGAAGGGTCAGAAGGAAAGGGTCTAGAAGGATGACTAGCGAAAGTAGGTTGTGTGAGAGTAGTCGGAGACGATTGCAGCATGCAAACATTTGAGGAGCTGGGATCAGATACAGGGGGAGGAGGGAGACCAGGGAAGGTTCCAAGCAAAGAGGATTCTTTGTAGATGCCAGGAGAGACATTGCTCAAAGAATTGATAGTTTTCTTATTGGCTACAGAAGATATGGTCGACTCAGGGGAGGTCTGAGATTTTGGCTCATGATACGTCAACTGGTCGATGGTGACTATCTTTCCATTATGAGGGAAAAACATCTTGCGGTGGACCAAGGATGGGACAGCAGACATGGCATAGGTGTAGCTACGCCGCAAAAGAATGTTATAATCAAGAAGGGCATTGATGACTTCAACGTCAATGCAAGCAGTCTTACCCGCAAGAGTGATAGGAAAATTATGGAATAGGCCAATGGGCTGGGAGGCATGGCCATCCCACGCATGAAGGGTGATTGTCTAAGGGGCCAGCTCAGGAAATCTGAGTTGTTTCCAAACCGAAGCAGACATCACATAGGTGGATGCCTCCTCATCAATGATACACCGAGAAACGTTAGCGTTTTGGATTTTGACTGGGATTCAGAAAGCTACGGAAGCAGGAAGGGGAGGATGTTTTGATTGATGGGCGTCGAAAACAATCAATT
The DNA here is from genome assembly GCA_034641835.2 of Pinus albicaulis. Lineage (NCBI taxonomy): Eukaryota > Viridiplantae > Streptophyta > Pinopsida > Pinales > Pinaceae > Pinus > Pinus albicaulis. The sequence continues at coordinate 959,623,931 of CM076579.1, forward strand.
GGTCATCAACAGGATATACATCACCCATGGTAGATAGGAGAGCCTTCTTTTGAGAATTACACGACTGGAGGAGTTCCAGTGTTGATATGGCAGCAGGAGACTGTGCCAAATCATTTACTATGCTATACGAATGAGCAGCTCGACCAGAAGCAGCATTTCGGTATAATGGACCCTTAGGAATCTTGGTATGAACCTCAACTTTGGGCTGAGGGATATGCAAGAGACCATTGGATGTCGAAAGAGGCTCAGTAGAACCTGAAGAAGATGACTCGGGGACAGACAGAGTAGGAGGCTTGGGGTACTGACGAGACCAAGTTTGAAGGTCAAGATGGATGGTTAGAGGTTCATCGGAGTTCATCGTGAGGATTTGGTAATCAGAAAAACCAGAAGGTGAAGGTTGAGTGGTCCCTTGTCCATTAGGTGGTTGGGTAGCCACGAATCCTTACTGGGGGAAAGGATTGGTAAAAACAGTTGGTTGAGTAGAGGCCACATTGGGGGGAGCAATAGGGGAGGCATGCTATCCGTGCATGTGGCTTGAGACTCCCACATCTACCGCATATGTGGTAAAAGGGTACAATTGTGAGTGTAATGACCGTAAACACCGCAACATCAACAAGGCTTATTTGTATGAAGAGGCCTGTCCGGCATGGGCTGAGTGCCCTACTGCTGGTTAGCAGTGTTAGATTCAATACTTGAAGGATTAGGTCCACGATTACCAAGGGTAGATTTATTTTTATTTCCTTTTCTCTTTCTTTGAAAAGAAGGAGGATTAGTCGTGCCCTGCTGTGAAAAAACCCTCCCCGGAGGGGGTGGTAGTTACTGTTGCTGGGGTTGAGAAGGAAAGGGAGGTGGAGGTGAAAATGTTGGATGAGTTGGAGCACCAGGCTATGGATAAGGATAATGGTTAGGTTGGGAAACATTGAGGTAAGAAAGAGGTTTGGTAAAAGAAGTAGGCATGTCGTATCATAGATACATGCTACCTGGAGGGGGGAAAGTGCTGGAGGTGTTGGCCCCTCCCGGAGGGAGACCATAGCCCATAGGAGGTTGAGCGTACGGATGTGAAAGAGATCCAACGATACTATAGGCAGAATGAGATGCCCCCAGAGCATTAGCGCAACCAGGTCTGGGGAGGTCAGGAAGGACGATATAAACATAACCAGATTGAGCATAGATGAGGTCATATTTCAATGTTATTTGGAGGGTAGCTTCTTCAATTTGAGGGAAATGGGATGCGACATATTTTCCGATGGCAGGTAAGAGAGATCTAAGGAACCAGTCCATGTAGACCCGATCTTGAAAGGTAGGAGCTAGACATAAGCTCTTTCTTCTCCACCATTCCTGGACATTATTGGAAAGGCAGGTCGCAGACAATTGACAGAAAGAAGTCAAGAGTTTTGTACCAGTGTCGTATCGGAGAGGGAGCTGGAAATAAGATAAGAAGGATCGAGCAATGGTCACAAAGGTGGTATGGAAAGAGGCGGTATGATCAACAATATACCACTTAGAAGCTTTGCCTGTAATAATGCATTGGAAAAATCTAAGACGGATGGAATCATCAGTAATGGAATTGGATGAACACCACATGTGGAAAGATCAGATATGGTTCAAGGGATCTTCTCCAGCAAGGCCTTCGAACTTGGGAATGTCGGAGGGGAGCTTAGTTGGCATAGTAGGCCAACCAACATCGTGGCGGATAGGATCATTGATCAACTGATTGAAATCGGGGAGACTGAGACCTTCCATATAGGGGAGCAAAGTGACAGTCAAGGTAGTTCCGGTGGCGGTTCCGCTAGTAACATTCCTAGAATTAGGGTCGGGGTTTCCGCTAGCGTTAGGCCCTGGACCAGACATGGTGAAGGTAATAGGGGGAGAACCAGAAGTAGGGGGAGAACCCAAAGAATCAGAAGAGGAGTCAGAGTGCGAACTCTGGGGAGGACTAACTCAACGACAACGAGAAGGAGCAAGTCGACCAACCGGAAACTAAGGGTGAAGGCCAAGAAATCTCTGGGATATATGCCTTGGAGGCACAATGATGACGATACAAACGGAAGAAGAATGACCAACAAGGGTAGGAAGGTGCAGAATCAAGTGATTACAATTTCGAAACAAGGGAAGAGAGATGCAGTGTCAATTTATTTTAAATTCTTTCCCTGGTGGTGTTAACTAGGCTCTTCTTCGCTTAGGGTCAGTGTGTGGTGTGTGTTAATTTTAATTTTTTAAACCCAGATGTTTTGAGATTAAAATAAAAAATTGTGCTACGTAACTCAAAATAAATCTGCAGAGAACAATATATAATGCTGAAATAACAAAAAATTAACAAATAACAATGCATCAATCGAACCCAAGGAGGCAGGTCTCTCAAAAACTAGTCTAACAGAGGGAAAAAATCTAATCAAAACACACTAAAAATAATCCAATAGATCTAAGGTCGGGAGGGATAGGGATCTAAAGGATAAATTTGCTAGAAAGAGGTGCAAAAAATAGAAAAGAGGCATAGGCAAGGTTTCTGTAAAAGAGGAGGTAAACAGCTAAAGGCAGTAGAGGAAAGGAGGTGACCCTAAAGGAAAACCCAAACAAAAATATATGAGGTGATTTGAAAGGAAAAATAGCTGATCTAAACTGGATCTAAAGAGAAGGGATTAGATCTGGAAAAGAGATGGCTGAAACTCTTAAAATTTAGACACCTGCAACACCTAAAAACTCTTGCACAAAAGGTGGAGGGTACTAAAGCCCTAGGGGGCTAGATTCCCACTTAGTTGAGTAAAACAGAACAGAAACAAGTCTAAATGAGCAAAGACAGAGGCTGGAAAACCCTGACAGAAGCTTCAGACAAACCTAGAAAAATTTCAGAACATTTGCAGAAAAAGGTCCAGGTTGCAGGTCCTTACCTGTTTTCTGTCCAGGTCGAAGATTTAAGGGTGAAAAGTGCATCCTACAGGCCAGGTCACAGGTTCTAGGCCAAAAAGTGCGACCTGCAGCTCTAGGTGTCACGACGGCAGATTTCAGAAAAATTTGTCGTCTCAGTTGCGGCTGATGTCTGTTACATGCGCAATAGGGCTAGAAACACACAGAAGTTAGAAATTTTAATTTTTGTGGGTTTTATAGGTGAAAAATAACATAAAAATAGGAAAAAAAAGCTAAAGAGAAACCCTAGGGTTTGAAGCAATTGGATATGCAAGAATATGAAAAACGACAGTGGTCATTATTGAAAACCCGTGTGGAGTTGCCAGTTGTTAGTATGAATCTTTTGTCGAAGTGTACGAAAAAAGAACACTTTAGCTACGCATAACTTATACCCCTAACATCAAATATAGTTGCAATGTCTTCAGATCTGCAGTTAGTTGATCAAGACAAATGTTGCACAAACATAGATCTATGCATAAAAATACATTAAGCAGTGAAAATAAGGTTTTGCTCCATACATCCAATAGACAAGACAAGAGCAATATTTTTGAAATAATTTTATATTAAGGGCACCTAGGAGGAAAACAAGAAAGGTGTTTCCAATTCTTCTCAATGGGACGGGTTCTTGAAAGTCCTCGGCGCTTCAGATCTAGCATTTCTCTCTCTTGTTGGTGTATAAAACCCAGACAAACATAGAACTCAAAGGGAGCTCACAAAGCAAATAATGGAAAATTTGACAATGATAATGGCACAAAGTCAGACCAAGAGTGTAGATCCAGAGTGATCTAATGGGCAACAAAAGGTGACAAATTAATGGGAAAACACTTCTATTTATAACAAAATATTAGGACATTCTAGATCTTGGTGCATGATTAAAATAATATTCACCAAATCTAGATCCACCTTTTATGGAATATTTTATTATATTTGTTGGAGGAAAAAGGCATTTGACTTGGGTCAAATCCCTTTATTTGTAAATAATAAATTAATAAATAATTTATTTATTATTTTAAGGAAGTGGTTGGATGATAATTAAATAAATAATGATTTATTTAATTACTTATAAATCATTTAGTCATATTTAACAAGGAATATTATCTAAATAAGATTTAAATAATTATTTCTATAAAATAATAAGATAAATAAGGATTTATCTAATTGATTTCCTTGTTTTGGGTTAAATATGACCAGGAATAATAATTAAATTATTGTTTAACTAATTATTCCATGAGGAAAATCAAACAAATATACATTCGTTTAATATTTTCCTTTGGGGTTTCCTATTTAGACCATAAACAACCTAATAAATGTGTTTTATTAAGTTATTTTACATAGTGAAAGCAATTTTACTTAGGGTAAAATTGGCCTTACATGGTGTACTTGGGTCCATCTAATGATAATAGGTTAGATGACCAAAAAAATGGTGTAACAGATTTCCCCCCAACGTGCGAGTGTTAAGAGAAAATCATATGACCGAAGTACGTTGTAAGAACTCAATCACCAGACATCAAAAGGGAAGTCAGAGAGAGAAATGTAAGCTAGCCTAATGTGTTGAAGAACTAGACCCTGAAGAGATGAGACTTACAGGTGCGACAAGTCTCTTTTTATGAATGGGTACCTGTGCTAACGGCGGCGGGGGAGGCATACCTATGCCTGCCAAGACAACGTACAAAAGAATAGTGTGTCCAGTAAACAAGTGACCGAACCATAAAGTACAGGTTGGCATAAACATGAGCCAGATAAAAGATATAATGAGGAATCCCATATACATGCTGAGCCTGGGATAACAGCCAGGACTTATGCAATAATATCTGAGTATATGAGATTCAAATAAAACCCAAATTCCCCCTATAAATGGGGAAGGGCTCATAAAATCTGACTGATACATGCCAATCAAAGAGGCGCTGCAATCGACGAAGGCCGACACCATCAAATATATGGAGTTGCATCGAAGGCTGCGATGAAGAGGTCATCCGGGCATGTGGGGGGCTACCTGTAGGGCCACCCCCTCGTGAGGGCTGAGACATCTCACACACACTCGAGAATCACGGAGAACATCTATTGCATCACTGCACCATCAAGTATGCGGATCTCGATGATGCTGAAAAGGAGCTGGAGGTGAGAAAAAACCAATTCAAAGGGCAATAAGGAGTCCCTTTTCCTGATTCGGGGCATTGAACAAGGGTGGAAGCTGGAACCAAGGTACACCACCCTCTAGACCTGTCTTCTGGAATGAATGAGCTGATGTCGACAGAAGGAGGTCCTCCATAGGTGAGGCAACAAGGGATCCTCAACTAAGGCACGAGAGAAAATAGTAGAGCGACCGACAGACTGACACTAATGATGATGATGAAGTGGGGGATACTGAGTAGTAAATGAATGACTTCCCTTGTTAGAGCATAAAGGGCATGGATGACTTGGCAGTGACTGACACAATATCATGAGGGATAGGGGACAGTGCGGTTGAAGGCCATAATGTGCGACACGAGAGAGGGACCAAGCAATGAAGGATGGAGGACTATGGCGGGATATAAAGGGACTCGGGATAGACTCCATGAATGTGATGATGACTCAACTCAGATGCTCTAAACAAGGGCGACTTTATGGTGTTGCCACACAGTAAAGGTCCAATGGGGGACCATAAAAACATGAGTACAAGGGGTATCTCATGATGAAAATCAACACGAACAAGGACAAATAAGGAGGCAAAGTGGTGCCCCAAGTATAGGTTTTGTAAGTGAGGAAATTCGATTTGGAGGAGAGGTGAATAGACCCTTCGTGGAAAAAAAAAATTCGGGTGAAGTATAAAATCAGGAAAAACAAACAGATGTTGGATATCTTAAAGAAAATAAAACATGCATTTCGGGAGGGAAATGCTAAGGGAAATATTTCTTAAGATAGAGTGCATTGCGAGGATTAGGCAGGGGGTGGCCTTCACAATCCTCTAAGAGGTATGCCCCCTTACCCAGGTCCTTACTGATGATGTAAGGGCCTAGCCATAATGAGTAAAATTTCCCATGGCCGAGCACATCATGGGCCTGGTCATATATTAGAACAAGATCACCTTCGTGAAAAGTACGAGGGTGGACTTTTCAGTCATACTAAGCTTTGGTGCGTTTCATAGCCGCTTCAATGGGTTGTAAGGCAACATGATGGTCTTCTAAAGTGTCCTCAAGCATGATAAGTCATTGTTCTAGAGGTTGGGTATCAGGGAGAATTTCAACGGCCAGATGAAGGGAGGGGATTTCACACTTGATCAGTAAGACTTCCTCCTCTCCAAAAACGAGGTGGAAAGGAGTAAACCTGGTGGCGATTTAACAGAAGTTCTATAGGCCCATAAAGCAGGGAAGAGCATGAGATGCCAGTTGGTTTTGTTCTTATTCACCATTCGTTGAAGCATGGTTTTAAGGATTTTATTGACAGCTTCAACTTAGCCATTACCTTGGGGGTAATAGGAGGAGGAATATTGATGCTCAAAACCCAACAGTGAGGATAGCTCACGCCATATCTCATCTTCAAAATTTCGGCCATGGTCAGAGACCAATTGTTTCAGAACCCTGAATCGGGCAATAATGTGGTTAAAGAAAAAGAGGACTATGGTAGTTGTCGTGTTGTTAAATGTGGGCATAGCCTTAGCCCATTTTGTGAAATATTCAACCGCCACAATGATATACTTATGGTTACTAGGATATGGAGGTTGAGACTCCATAAAGTCGATGGCCCATTTACAGAAGGGACCAACTCTGACGACAAGATGGAGGGGAGCTGGAGGAGCTCGCGCCTTAGGTGCGAAATGTTGGCAATTGGAATAGTGTTTGACTGCTTCAATGCAATCACTAAAGAGGGAAGCCCAAAAATACCTAGTGCGAATGAATTTTTGGGCGGTAGCAAGACCAGAGAGATGGCCACCACAACCACCACTATGACAGGCATTGAGGACTTTCTCGGCTTCAGCGTGTGTGAGACAACGACGAAGGATAGTATCTACACCGTGACGATAGAGGTCGTCACCGATAAGAAGGTAGCGGGGAGCTTGGTGTCGGATACGTCATCTAGCATCACGGCCAAGATGAAGGGTGAACTTTTGCGTTCGCAAGTAAGTAAGGATATCACCGTACCAAGGATCGTCGGTGGTAATGGAAAATAAATTCTCATCGGGAAGAGTATCATTAACCGGAGGATCCTGCGTACCAGTAGGTAACTCATAAATGAGTTCAGCGAGGACTAAAACTTTCTTACTTTTGGTGTGACAAATTCAAGGTTGAATTATTGAAGGATAATGACCCAACGGGTGTACTCCCCACTGAGGATGCGGTGACTCAATAGGAAAGCCATGGGGTTGGAATTAGTCACAACCTTGGTGGAACACATGAGGATGTAAGGACGAAGTTTTTGGACTGAGAACACAATGGCTAGCACTAATTTTTCTTCATGTGAGTAGGATACGGGTGGACCTACGAGGTTCTTATTGACATAATAGATCACATGCTCAATACCGTTGTCATCTTCCTGTATAAGGACACCAGTGACCGAATAGGTGGAGGCGGAGATGTATAGGATGAAGTCCCTATTAAATTCAGGAGGACGGATCAAGGGAGAAGATGTGAGAGCATGCTTGAGGGTAGAAAAAGACTCATGAGCATAGGTATCCCACACAAATGGGATGTTAGATCGGAGAAGTCTAAGGAACCCATGTGCGGTGGTGGCATAGTCAAGAACGAACCGGTGAAGAAAATTAGCTTTACCTTGGAGACTCTGTAGCTGGCGTAAGGTACGGGAAATAGGAAGTTCGAGAATGGCTTGAACTTTCAAAGGGTCAAGAGTTATACCATCTTTAGACACGATGAAGCCTAGAAGACGGCCGGCGGGGACATAGAAGACACATTTCAACGGGTTAAGGTGGATATTATACTTGCAACATCGAAGGAACATGGTACACAGATCATGGAGGTGTTGCGCCCAATGTTTAGAACGTGCAGTGAGGTCATCTAAATAAGCAAGGATAATATGAGCTAATTCATGGAAACAATAAGACATGGCCCGTTGAAAAGTGGCGCCGACGTTTTTAAGGCCGAACGGCGTAACCCGATATGTGAAAGTTCCCCACAGACTAATGAACGCAATTTTAAGTTGATCAGCATGACGGATAACGATTTGGTTGTATCCAGAGAATCCATACTTAAAGGATAGAACCTCATGCCCCGCACACCCATCAATGATTTGGTCGATAAATGGTGTGGGGAAGTTGTCTTTGGGACAATATTTGTTCAAGTTGTGAAAGTCAGTGCAGACACGGATGGTGCCTTGTTTTCTTAGGACAAGAACTGGGTTTGACACCCAAGTGGTGTATTCGATGGGATAAATGAAACTAGCTTGCTTGAGCTTATCGATTTTTACTTTGATATCTTCACCCCTGGAAGGATTAATGGGTCTCAATTTTTGACAGACTGGATTTACATCGGGCCATGTGTCGATATGGTGTTCTACAATGGCTGAATCGAGTCCGGGAATTTTTGAGTGGGACCAGGAAAAAATATCGCTGAATTATTTGAATAGCTTGGTGTAAGCTTCAATTTCTTCTGGGGTGCATTGAGCAGCCAAGGTGATATGTTCTTCGATTCCTAGTGTTGATCATAACCAGCTTCCTATAAAAATGTCACAGAAAAACTGGCTTATACCCCTCAGATCCCCTCTTACGACCGCTGAAAAATCATTTTTACGACTATCGTTGCCTTTCCGTCCTCAAGTTACATTATAAAAAGCCACAGATCGTAAATCCAAAAATCTTACAGGCCTAGCCCCTTCTGCTAAGCTGCTGCTCCTTGCCCCCTCGAGACCAAGAGCCAGAACCGAGAGCAAAAGCACTAGGCGCTTATCAAATAATATCGGGCGCGTTCTGAGCCATCCGATCTAACCATAGATCAACGGTTCACTGCACTCCTGCCTTGGTGGCCCCCGCGCCCGAGAACGCTGTTCCAAAACTGCCCGGTATTCATCGCACCACCTTTGGGTGGAGGGCGGTAATTCTCGTTGGGCCAGCGATTCCATACGTTTTCTGTCACGCGTCCCAATGTACGGCCTCAATAACGCTCTCCATTGCACATTATCTTTCGGACAGAGACACATAGCGATATTCATCACCGCTGTTAGATCTGGAAGCCTTCATCCGACGGTCACCGCGCTCTGGAGCTGCACGATGTTTAGTCCAAGCCCATCGTACTCCTGGCCCACTGTCTCATTGCCCTCTGACACAGTTTTAACCGTTAATATTTTTTGAGATTGTATGGTCCAGATCATTTTCATGGCCAGCAGTTGACCAGGTCTTCCTCTACGTCACCCTTACCACGTGTGCTTCGCATTTCTACCTCTACCCCCTATATGTCTCGTCCATAAGCTAAGTTTAATGTTTCTGGTCAAAATTCTCCGCCCGGCTATTCACCATCATTCTACTGTAGCTTTCGTCGCCACCCTGCATATTCTACCATTTCATCACGTCGCTATGCTACACAGTCATCTCCACTGCATCCACCCTCCCATGCATTTGTTTTCTTAACAAGTTTGTGGATTTTGCAGGGTTACAGCCGAGAAGAACTATTATGATTCACAGTCTCAATCGCTGTGATAGAGGCCACGTTAAAGAATAATTTTTCATAGGCAAAATTTATGGAAAAATGATTTGGGAAGCTATTACGACACGGCTTCCGTTAAAAGAAGCAGGGTTAAAATCTATCAAACCCTCCCGAGTTATTCAAAGCGTAGATTTTTGCAGATGAAGACATCAATTTTGCGGCAAAGAGTATCAGTAGAAGATCCAGGAATTCAGTGTCCAATATTGAATATTTTCAATCTTAATTCAGGGTCTAGCCGACAAAGGGTACGATGCACAAAAAAAAATACCCTCTAGGTCTTCTTTCAGCCAAATTTTCCTTCAGGAAAGGACAGGATGTTTACGTGATATTACTCCTTTCTAGTGCTCCTGAAGAGACTTTCACCCACAGCATTTATTCTGGTTAACAGGCCACAGAGTACAAATAGCATAACATAGTCATTCAGCAGTATGGGCACAAATGATTCCGCCATTTTTTTGTAATTGTGCAAATTAAATGTTCATCACCTACCTCTTTTACTATGTTTCCAGTTTCTCCTATAAAAACCATTAAGAAATGCATTGTAAGGGTTCTAGATTTTTATCAGAAAATTATGCAGTGCAAGGCTCTTTTAGCATACATTTTGTGAAACTCTTGTATGAAGGCTCAGAGCCCATAGGGTCTCAGTGAGGAGGAGTTCTGTCTGTCAAAGAGGATTCTGGTCTTTGGTATTTCATATTCTGTAAGTCTCTTTTATATGTTATTTAATATATCATTTCATCTCATCCATATTTCCTGTATCATGTTTTGGAATGCGAGTGGCTCACTAATTTCTAGTAAGGATTCATCCTAGTTGATACCCATACTTAGATTGGTCAAGCGCTTTAAATATGGCTCATGAATGATATTTTGTTCCATTACTCATCTAAACCGTGATTCTGTTATATTAGTTGCTTTGGGAGGGTGATTTTAAAATGCTATTATCATGTATGGATTCTTAGATTGGTAAGCCCATGCATGGTGGTATTGTATATCTGGGTATCAGCTCAATGTTGACTAATATCTTCTCATTATTTCTTTCACTACATACACCTTTTGATAATTTATTTCTGTGAGGTATTTCTGAACCGGCCCGCTTTACAGTAAACTGTCTCTGAATTGTCTGTGGCTTGTGTATTAGAGTTTTGCATCTTGCCACTGCAGTATCTCCTTTCCTGTGTCAATTTCTAAGAGTTTGGTCCCATTCTAGATTAATTTTCCCTGTTTACAGGAGATAGCATGAGAGCTGAAGCTGACAACTTCACACACTACATTATATGCTCCTTGCTATGCTAAGATGTCCTAGGCACTGTTCTATCACAACTCTAGGCTGTCTTTAGGAGTGACAACATCTTTCTAGCACCATTGCCGGGGACGAATTTAAGAAAATCAGAATCTCTGGGCCTCGACAAAATCATATTCACTCTCTAAGTAGGTGAGCACAGAGAGTTGAGAGTTGTATATCCCTCACCTTGGTGACTCCATATTTGTTATTTGATAAATCTATTTGCAGTCCTGGCTCCTCGTAAGCCACACCTGAGGTCAAATTCGTCTAAGCCAAAGACACCTTCAGTATCTGACCCTGACCAGATTATACACAGAAGAAATTGGAGGGAGAGGAAATCAGCCCATTCTCAAATTCCTGAAGTGTCCATAGAAGACTTTCCATCCTCTTCCTCTCAAGATTCTCAGTTACGAATTCTTGACTCCACTGTGGGAGATACCGATTACTATTACTCAGAGAGTCCACCCAGAGAGGGTATCAGAAATAAAAACAGTCTTCATCCTACTCCTGAGGTTGAAGAGGTCAAGGAAGTAACCGAAGAATCTGCTGTTAATAGACCTTTGTTCCCCTCAACCCCTCAAGCTGCAGTTGAATATATTCCTATTATTGTTCATACTCCACTTCCTACTCTTCCTCCTCTGACTCATCAAACTATTTCACTACCTCTACCTCCTCCAATGGCTAATGTCTCGGCCTTTTTGATGAATAAATATGCTCCCCTGGCATTACCCCAAGTGCTAAATGATATGCCCCAGGATTATCTGAATATCTTGCCCAAATTCAATGGAGAAAATGAAATCGATGCCCAGAAACATCTTGAGACTTTTTTCTCCTTTGCAGAGAACTTTAATGTTGAACATTTAGATGTGGTCTTAAGGATTTTTGTGCAATCTCTAGATGGTGAAGCTCAAAAATGGTTCAATACATTGGCTGGCCATTCTATTACCACTTGGGATAACATGGAAGACACTTTTCTCAGGAAATGGGGAGAAAAGAAAGATCATGAAATTTCTCTCATTGAGTTCAATACACTAAATAAAAGACACAATGAAGGAGTGTCAGAATTTATCAAGAGATTTAATAAATTATATCTAAGTCTCCCTGCTGATATGAAACCCCATCAAACTGCTGCTAAGGTTTTTTTGTAGCAGCCTTTGATTCAGAATTTGGCTTCTCTCTCAGAGAAAGAAAGCCTGCCACCCTGGACAATGCTCAGGCAGATGCATTAGAGTTGGAAGCAAACTTTGCCTCCACTGGCAAGTCAAAAGGAAGACCTGAACAAGATAGTAGAAGAAGGGGCAAAGAAGAGGTGTCTACTTCTATTCAGGACAGAGACTCGGACAAGATGGAAGAAATGAGAAAATTGATTAAGAAAATGGTCAAGTTGGAATTGGAAGCCAAGAATTTAGCCTTCAGAAATTTTCAGAATGCTCCAAATAGAGGATACAATCCTCAGTATAGGAAACCACCCTTGCAAATATTGCCAAGGGAAGCAAAGGGGCAACAGGAACAAGTGCCACACCCATTGTACCTAGAAGGTCCAATAGATGACTCCACTGGGGACATTGCCTATAGACTGGAAGATGCAAATCTGGCCTTTTCAAATAGTGATGGGGAAGAAGGCCCTTTGCAAGGGAATGATGAAGCTAGGTGTTCATTACAGGAAGAAGAAAAGACCAGAGACACAAATGAAGCAGAATTTGATCATTATTGTAAACAGTTTGATGATTTCATGCAAGCACATTTCAATAGAATATATGATCTCAGATCTTCTAGGAAGAGGACTCATACTAAAGAGAAAGAAGAAAAGTTACCCCAGAAGGAAGCACCTGCTCAGGAGGAATCAGCGATGCAGAAAGCTACAGACAAAGGTAAGCAATCTCTAAATAAACCTTTGCAGTCTAAAGATCAAATTCCTTCCTCTTCAAAGGTAGTTATTCCTCCTGATATCGAATCTGTGTCAAAAGAAGCTCAACCCCCAGCTGAAAATAAAGAGTCAAAAGAGGTTGTGATAGAAAATCCCCCTCCCGCTTTCAGTCTACAAAAGGAACTTGAAAAGGTAAAAATCCCAGTTCCCTTGACTGAACTGTTGAAACAACCAACATATCAATCTCAAGTCACATCTTTCATACTCCCTCCAGAATCACCAATCATCCCAGATAGTCTCAACCTTCAAGAAGAAAGACCCATGGTAGTTTTTGGCCCACATGTCGAGGAGGTAGATCCTTCTACTCCTCCCTTCTATGTGTCCCTAGTGATCCATGACTTGCTATTACATAATTGTATGCTAGATTCTGGAGCTTCCCACAATCTTATGCCTTTGTCACTCATGGAACAACTGGGTTTACAAATCACATGTCCATATAAAGACCTCTACTCATTTGATTCCAAAAGAGTTAAATGCTTGGGGATGATCAAATATTTAGTAGTCAATTTGACCCAAATCCCAGAAAAAAGTTTGGTAATGGACATAGTGGTGGCTGACATTCCATCTCGCTTTGGTATGTTGCTATCGAGGTCCTGGGGAACAAAAATTGGTGGATCAATCAAGTTAGATTTAACATATGCCACTATCCCAGTTTTTGGTGGCCAAGAGAGGAGACTATACAGGGAGACTAGGTTTGTCAAGATGGTGACTAAGGCTGACAATTCTGTGAATTCACCAGTCTACTATAAGAAAGGATATTTCTCATGCTTGATGCTGGAAGAAGATCAAGATTATGCTCATGAACCAGCCTTCTATCAGATCAAGACCAAGCAGCCCTCAGAAAACATGGAAGAAAGAATATGGACACTCCATTTTGATGGAGAAAATTCAAGGGAAGGAAATGGAGCTGGAGTGCTATTGATTTCTCCTGCAGGCAAATGGATTCCACTATCTTTTAAACTAGAATATGAAGCCACAAATAATGTGGCTGAATATGAAGCACTTCTGTTGGGATTACAGACAGCCAGGAATATGAATATACAAAGTTTAAAATTTTTGGGAGATTCAGAACTGGTGGTTAGAAAAATCAGGAATCAGTGTCAGACCAAACATCCTTGGCTGAGAGCTTATAGGAATGAATTTTGGGACTTGGTAGAAAATTTCTTCTTGGCATTCAATATCCAGTTCATGCCCCAAGAACAGAATAGGATGGATGATTCCCTTGCTGTGGCTGCTAGCACATTTTGACCACCTCAAAACCCTCTTTTAAGGTATGAAGTTGAGGTGCGCTATCGACCTTCAATCCCAGATAACATCAAACACTGGTAGGTATTTGAAGATGATGAACAGATGAAGAGATTCTTGGAAATAGTGGGAGAATTCTCCAATATGGAGATTGATGATGCAGAAGAGACTGAGTCTGAAGATACTCTAGAAAGAAATTGGGAGGAGAAAATGGCAGGTAATAAAGTGTTGCAGTTAAAGGGAAACGTTATACCTAGAGGGATGGTGCCTCTAGAAATATTATTTGACAAGAATGATGTCCCACTGCAGCCAAGAAAAGTGGTAAAAGAAAATCAGGTGGAAGACCTGAATTTGGCTACTGAGGCTGAACCCAAAATTGTTAAACTTTCCAAGAAAGTCCCTGAAGAATATAAAAAGCTATATCAGAAATTATTCCAGTCTTACAGAGATTTGTTTGCATGGTCCTATCAGGACTTGAAAACTTTTGATATCAGTATCATGCAGCACAAAATTCCATTGAAGGCAGATGAAAAGCCCCATAAGCAGAAGCTCAGACAAATCAATCCCCTGTTGCTACCTTCTATTGAAAAAGAAATCAAGAAGTTGCTAAAAGCCAAAACAATTGTGCCATTAATGTACTCTGAATGGGTGGCAAACCTTGTCCCTGTACGAAAGAAGAATGGAGAAATAAGGCTGTGTGTGGATTTCATAAATTTAAACAGAGCATCCTTAAAGGATAATTATCCACTTCCCAAAATGGATTACATCCTGCAGAAAGTGGTTGGATCTTCTAGGATGTCAATGATGGATGGATTCTCTGGTTATAATCAGGTGGTTTTACTTCCAGAGGATCAAAAGAAGACTACTTTCACCACACCATGGGGTACATTTATGTATGCCAGGATGCCTTTTGGATTGATTAATGCAGGGACCACGTTTCAGAGGGCAATGGACATTGCTTTTGTCGGGGAGGAAGATAAATTCTTGGTGGTCTACCTCGATGATATCACTGTATTTTCCAAGAATTATGCTGAGCACATTGAACATTTGCAGAGAACTTTTGAGAAATGCAGAAGTTATGGTCTCTCTCTAAATCCTTAAAAGTATTTATTTGCCTTAGAAGAGGGAAAGCTTTTAGGCCATATCGTTACTAAATATGGGGTGAAGATAGATCCCAAGAGGGTAGAAGTTATAAACAGTATTGCTTTTCCCAGAAATAAGAAAGAAGTACAAGTATTCCTTGGACGTATTAATTTCCTAAGAAGGTTTATCCCTAACTATGCTGAGATAGTTAGGCATATAACAGACATGCTCAAAAAGAATAATGAGGTAAAGTGGTCACAAGAATCACAGGAGGCATTTACCAGGATAAAGAATGCTTTTGCAGAAGCCCCTGTGTTGGCTAGACCAGATTATGATAAACCTTTCATGATCTTCTCTTTTACATCACCTCATACAATAGCAGGAGTATTATTGCAGAAAAATGAGGAAGGTTATGAGCAGCCTATTGCCTTTTTCAGTCAGGTGCTCCGTGATGCAGAATTAAAATACAACATATTGGAAAAGCAAGCATACGCTCTAGTGAAATCCCTCAAAGAATTCCGTGTATATATCTTACACTCTCACATCACTGCATTTGTGCCTGCAACTGTTGTAAAAGATATTCTTATTCAGGGAGACAGTGAAGGAAAAAGGGGTAGGTGGATTTCCAAAATACAGGAGTATGACTTAGACATACGCCCTACTAATCTCATCAAAGGGCAGGGGCTTGCCAGAATGTTATCTGAATCAAACTATCAAGCCCTGGGCATAAATTTGTCCATTATAGTAGGTGAGGAATCTGTGGAGAAAGAAGAAAGACATGGAATTAGAGTGGCTACTCCAGAAACACATGTAAAGTACCTCACCAGTCCGTGGTACAAAGAGATAGTAGAATATCTCCTCACACTCAGATGCCCTCCAAGTTGTGACAAAACTAAATACAGAGCGTTGAGATTGAAATCACAGAAATATATAGTTGCCAATGGTCGGCTATACTGGCGAGATCCCTCAGGTATCTTACTCCTGTGCCTCACAGAAAATGAAGTAAAGAGTATTATAACAGAATTTCATGAAGGGATCTGTGGAGGTCATTACAGCTGGAGGGCCACAGCTCATAAAATTCTGAAAGCTGGCTTCTGTTGGCCAAAGCTTTTTGGGGATGTTTTTACCAGGGTGAGAGCATGTGATAAATGTCAGAAATTTTCTGAGAGATGGAAATCTGCACCATTTCCCCTGATTCCAGTGCATGTGGATGAACCATTCAAACAATGGGGTATTGATTTTATAGGTGAGATACATCCTCCATCAGGTGGTCGACATAAATGGATATTAACAGCCACAGATTATTTCACTAAATGGGTGGAATCCATACCTGCAAGAAATGCTACAGATACTGTGATCATAAATTTCATGTAGGAAAACATCATATCTAGGTTTGGCTGTCCTGCTAGAATGGTGACTGATAATGCACAGGCCTTCAAGTCAACAAATTTTATGAATTTCTCCCAGCAATAAAATATCACATTGAGTCACTCTACAGCTTATTATCCACAAGGGAATGGCTTGGCAGAGTCTTCAAATAAAACTCTGGTGAGGGCCTTGAAGAAGACTATCAATGAAAATCAGAAGAATTGGGATTCCTAATCGAAATTTGCTCTATGGGCTAATAGAATCACCAGAAAAAGAGCAACTGGGAAATCTCCCTATGAATTGGTATATGGATGAGCAACAATTTTTCTTGTACAACTGGCTTTACCAGTGGCCTGCTTCATGCAAGAAAGGCAGGAGGAACCTGACGATATGATCAGGAGAATCAATGAATGGTGGAATTAGAAGAAACATGGGACCAAGTGAATCAGAGGTTAATAGAATATCAAGAGAAAATGAAACACATTTTTGATCAGCATGCAAAAGACAAGAGGCTGCAGATTGGTGATTTGGTGCTCAGATGGGATATCCGACGAGCTGAAAAAGGTAAACATGGCAAATTTGACCCCCTCTGGTTTGGTCCTTTCAAAATTGTGGAACAGGGGGGCAATCATACTTTCAGGTTGGAGAATTTATAGGGCAATGTGCTGGACACTCCCTGTAAACGGTCAATTCCTCAAGCCCTACTTTTAGTTATGATCCAGGCAAAGGCAGCTTGATGTATTATACTGTATGATAGTTTCCCTTTCGTTTTTTGTTCGAATAATGTGGGTGTTATTATGAATAGTAAGATGAAGAGAAAGGATGCTGAAGAGCCGATTTTGCACAGAAGATGATCAGAGGGTCTGCGAGTTCTCGAAACGTCCAGAGCTGAACGTGCCGTCCCCAGGTGGAGCCAATGTTGATCATAACCAACTTCCTATAAAAATTTCGCAGGAAAACTGGCTTATACCCCTCAGATCCCCTCTTACGGCCGCTAAAAATTCATTTTTACGACTATCGTTGCCTTTCCGCCCTCAAGTTACATTATAAAAAGCCACAGATCATAAATCCAAAAATATTACAGGCCTAGCCCCTTCTGCTAAGCTGTTGCTCCTTGCCCCCTCGAGACCAAGAGCCAGAACCAAGAGAAAAAGCACTAGGCTCTTATCAAAGAATATCGAGCGCGTTCTGAGCCGTCTCATCTAACCATAGATCAACGGTTCACTGCACTCCTGCCTTGGTGGCCCCCTCGCCCGAGAACGCTGTTCCAAAATTGCCTGGTTTCATCGCACCACCTTTGGGCGGAGGGCGGTAATTCTCGTTGGGCCAGCGATTCCATACGTTGTCTGCCACGCGTCCCAATGTACGAGCTCAATACTGCTCTCCATCGCGCATTATCTTTCGAACAGAGACACGCAGCGATATTCATCACCGCCGTCAGATCTGGAAGCCTTCATCCGACGGTCACCGCGCTCCGGAGCTACATGATGTTTAGTCCAAGCCCATCGTACTCCTGGCCCACTGTCTCATTACCCTCTGACACAGTTTTAACCATTAATCTTGTTTGAGATTGTATGGTCTAGATCATTTGCATGACCAGCGGTTGACCAGGTCTTCCTCCACGTCACCCTTACCACGTGTGCTTCTCATTTCTACCTCTGCCCCGTATATGTGTCATCCATAAGCTAAGTTTAATGTTTCTGGTCAAAATTCTCTGCCCGGCTATTCTCCATAGTTCTACTGTAGCTTTCACCGCCACCCTGCATATTCTGCCATTTCATCACGTCGCTATGCTACAAAATCATCTCCACTGCATCCACCCTCCTGTGCATTTGTTTTCTTAACAAGTTTGTGGATTTTGCAGGGTTACAGCCGAGAAGAACTATTATGATTCACAGTCTCAATTGCTGTGATAGAGGCCGCGTTAAAGGATAATTTTTCAGAGGCGAAATTTATGGAAAAAGGATTTGGGAAGCTATTACGACACGACTTCCATTAAAAGAAGCAGGGTTAAAATATATCAAACCCTCTGGAGTCATTCAAAGCACAGATTTTTGCAGATGAAGACATCAATGTTGCAGCAAAGAGTATCAGTAGAAGATCCAGGAATTCAGTGTCCAATATTGAAGATTTTCAATCTTAGTTCAGGGTCTAGTCGGCAAAGGGTACGATGCACAAAAAACAATACCCTCCAGGTCTTCTTTCAGCCAAATTTTCCTTCAGGAAAGGACAGGATGTTTACGTGATATTACTCCTTTCTAGTGCTCCTGAAGAGACTTTCACCCACAGCATTTATTCCGGTTAACAGGCCATAGAGTACAAACAGCACAGCATAGTCATTCAGCAGTATGGGTGCAAATGCTTCCGCCATTTTGTTGTAATTTTTCAAATTAAATGTTCATCACCTACCTCTTTTACTATGTTTCCAGTTTCTCCTATAAAAACCATGAAGAAACGCATTGTAAGGGTTCCAAATTTTTATCAGAAAATTATGCAGTGAAAGGCTCTTTTTGCATACATTTTGTGAAACTCTTGTATGAAGGCTCAAAGCCCATAGGGTCTCAGTGAGGAGGAGTTATATCTGTCAAAGAGGATTCTGGTCTTTGGTATTTCACAGTCTGTAACTCTCTTTTATATGTTATTTAATATATCATTTCATCTCATCCATCTTTCCTGTATCATTTTTTGGAATGCGAGTGGCTCACTGATTTCTGGTAAGGATTCATCCTAGTTGATTCCCATACTTAGATTGGTCAAGTTCTTTAAATATGGCTCATGCATGATATTCTGTTCCATTATTCATCTAAACCGTGATTCTGCTATATTAGTTGCTTTGGGACGGTGCTTTTAAAATGCTATTATCATGTATGGATTCTTATATTGGTAAGCCCATGCATGGTGGTATTGTATATCTAGGTATCAGCTCAATGTTGACTAATATCTTCTCATTATTTCTTTCACTACATACACCTTCTGATAATTTATGTCTGTGAGGTATTTCTGAACCGGCCCGCTTTACAGTAAACTGTCTCTGAATTGTCTGTGGATTATGTATTAGAGTTCTGCATCTTGCCTCTGCAGTATCTCCTTTCCTGTGTCAGTTTCTAAGAGTTTGGTCCCATTCTAGATTAATTTTCCATGTTTACAGGAGATAGCATGAGAGCTGAAGCTGACAACTTCACACACTACATTATATGCTCCTTGCTATGCTAAGATGTCCTAGGCACTGGTCTATCACAACTCTAGGCTGTCTCTAGGAGTGACAACACCTGGTTTGACAAAAATGTCAATTTTGATGGTAGGAGAGATAATCGCCATGTTTCCTTCTTTGGAAGCATCAGGTGCAGGGATGGGATTTTTAAACAAATTGAATTTATCAGAAATGAAGTCTTTAGTTTCCACTGCATATTGGTCATAGGATTGTTGTGGAAGGAAGTACGCACAATGGTGCATATCATCCCACGGAAAGTCAGGGTCGGTCATGGCTTCCATAATGTCTTCATCTAACTTGAAGATGGGAAGAGTGGAGGGAGGAGGATCACCTGTGGAGATATAAATACCAAACTCATCATGATGGGGAGAAAGGCTCACATGCGAAACGTCATGGGGTATGACAGAAGAGTAAGTAGATGGGGGGTCGACAGATGTTGAGCCTAGGGTGATCTCAAGAAGGAGGTCAGGAAAATCATCGGGGAGAGGCACTAAGGGGACTACCACTGAGGATCTCAAGGATGATGAGAGGTAACAAATGGTGGCTGAAGAAGAATGACCAACAAGGGGAGGGAGGTGCATAATCAAGTGATTACAATGTCGAAACAAGGGCATAGAGGTGCAGTGTCTTTGCCTGGCAGTGTTAACCAGGCTCTTCTTTGCTTAGGGTCAGTGTGTGGCATGTGTTAATTTAATTTTTTAAACGCAGATGTTTTGAGATTAAAATAAAAAAGTGTGCTACGTAACTAAAAATAAATCTACAGAGAACAATATATAATGGTGAAATAACAGAAAATTAACAGCTAACAATGCATCAATCGAACCCAAGGAGGCGGGTCTCTTAAAAAATAGTCTAACAGAGTGAAAAAATCTAATCAAAACACACTGAAAATAAGACAATAGATCCAAGGTCGGCAGGGACAGGGATCTAAAGGATAAATCTGCTGGAAAGAGGTGCAGAAAATAGCAAAGAGTCAAAGGCAAGGTTGTTGTAAAAGAGGAGGTAAACAGCTAAAGGCAGTAGGGGAAAGGAGGTGACCCTAAAGGAAAACCCAAACAAAACTATATGAGGTGATTTGAAAGGAAAAATAGCTGATCTAAATGAGATCTGAAGAGAAGGGATTAGATCCGGAAAAGAGATGGCTGAAACTCTAAAAATTTAGACACCTGCAACAACTAAAAACTCTTCCACAAAATGTGGAGGGTAATAAAGCCCTAGGGGGCTAGATTCCCACTTAGTTGAGTAAAAAATAATATAAATAGGTCTAAACGAGTGGAGATAGAGGCTGGAAAACCCTGACAGAAGCTTCAGAAAAACCCAGAAAAATTTCAAAAAATTTGCAGAAAAAAGTCCAGGTTGCAGGTTCTGACCTGTTTTTTGTCCAGGTCACAGATTTGAGGGTGAAAAGTGCATCCTGCAGGCCAGGTCATAAGTTATGGGCCAAAAAGTGTGACCTGCAGCTCTAGGTGTCTCGGTGGCAGATTTAAAAAAAAATTTCCATCTCAGTTGCAACTGATGTCTGTTACCTGCGCAATAGGGCCAGAAACACACGAAAGTTATAAATTTTAATGTTTGAGGGTTTTATAGGTGAAAAATAACATAAAAATAGGAAAAAAAAGCTGAAGAGAAACCCTAGGGTTTTAAGTAGTTGAATATGTAGGAATATGAAAAATGACAGCGGTCATTATTGAAAATTTGTGTGGAGTCGCCAGTTGTTAGTATGAATCTTTTTTCGAACTGTACGAAAAAAGACCCCTTTAGCTACGCATAACTTATAGCCCTAACATCAAATATGGCTGAAAATATCTTCAGATCTGTAGTTATTTGATTAAGACAAATGCTGCACAAATCTAGATCTATGCATAAAAATACATTAAGTAGTGAAAATAAGGTTTTGCTCCATACATCCAATAGACAAGACAAGAACAATATTTTTGAAAGAATTTTTTATTAAGGGCACCTAGGAGGAAAACAAGAAAGGTGTTTCCAATTCTCCTCAATGGGATGGGTTCTTGAAAGTCCTTAGTGCTTTAGATCTAGCATTTCTCTCTCTTGTTGGTGTAGAAAACCCAGACAAACATAGAACTCAAAGAGAGCTCACAAAGAAAATAATGGAAAATTTGACAATGATAATGGCTCAAAGTCAGACCAAGAGTATAGATCCAGAGTGATCTAATAGCAACAAAAGGTGACAAATGAATGGGAAAACCCTTATATTTATAACAAAATATTAGGTCATTCTAGATCTTGGTGCATGATTAAAATAATATTAACCAAATCTAGATCCACCTTTTATGGAATATTTTATTATATTTGTTGGAGGGAAAAGGCATTTGACTTGGGTTAAATCCCTTTATTTGTAAATAATAAATAAATAAATGATTTATTTATTATTTTAAGGAAGAGGTTGGATGATAATTAAATAAATAATGATTTATTTAATTATTTATAAATGATTTAGTCATATTTAACAAGGAATATTATTTAAATAAGATTTAAATAATTATTCCTAGAAAATAATAAGATAAATAAGGATTTATCTAATTGATTTCCTTGTTTTGGGTTAAATATGACCAGGAATAATAATTAAATTATTGTTTTATTAATTATTCCATGAGGAAAATCAAACAAATATAGATTTTTTTAATATTTTCCTTTGGGGTTTCCTATTTAGACCATAAACAACCTAATAAATGTATTTTATTAAGTTATTTTACATAGTGAAAGCAATTTTACTTAGGGTAAAATTGGCCTTACATGGTGTAGTTGGGTCCATCTAATGATAATAGGTTAGCTGACCAAAAAATGGTGTAACAGATTGCCCCCCAACGTGCGAGTGTTAGGAGCAAATCGTATGACCGAAGTACATTGTAAGAACTCAATCACCAGACATCAAAAGGGAAGTCAGAGAGAGAAATGTAAGGTAGCCTAATGTGCTGAAGAACTAGACCCTAAGGAGATGAGACTTACAGGTGCGACAAGTCTCTTTTTATGAATGGGTACCTGTGCTAATGGCGGCGGGGGAGGCATACCTATGCCCGCCGAGACAACATACAAAAGAATAGTGTGTCCAGTAAACAAGGGACCGAACCATAAATTACAGGCTAGCATAAACATGAGCCAGATAAAATATATAATGAGGAATACCATATACATGTTGAGCCTGAGATAACAGCCAGGACTTATACAATAATATCTGAGTATATGAGATGCAAATACAACCCAAATGCCCCATATAAACAGGGAAGGACTCACAAAATCTGACTGATACATGCCAATCAAAGAGGCGCTGCAAGCGATGAAGGCCGACATCATCAAACGTATGGAATTGCATTGAAGGCTGCGATGAAGAGGTCATCCGGGCATGTGGGGGACTACCTATAGGGCCACCCCCTCATGAGGGTTGAGACATCTCACACGCACCTAGGAATCATGGAGAACATTTGCTACATCACTGGACCATCAAGTATACGTATCTAGATCATGCTGAAAAGGAGCTGGAGTTGAGAAAAAACCAAGTCAAAGGGCAATAAGGAGTCCCTTTTCCTGATCCGGGGCACCGAACAAGGGTGGAAGCTGGAACCAAGGTACATTGCCCTCTAGACCTGTCTTCTGGAATGAATGAGCTGATGTCAACAGAAGGAGGTCCGCCATAGGTGAGGCAACAAGGGATCCTCAACTAAGGCACGAGATAAAATAGTAGAGCGACTGACAGACTGACACTAATGATGATGATGAAGTGGGGGATACTAAGTAGCGAATGGATGAATTCCCTTGTTAGATCATAAAGGGCATGGATGAATTGGCAGCGACTGACACAATATCATGAGGGATACGGGACAGTGGGGTTGAAGGCCATAATGTGCGACATGAGAGAGGTACCAAGCAATGAAGGATGGAGGACTATGGCGGGATATAATGGGACTCGGGATAGACTCCATGAATGTGATGATGACTCAACTCAGATGCTCTAAAAAAGGGCAACTTGATGGCGATGCCACACAGTAAAGGTCCAATGGGGGACCATAAAAACATGAGTACAAGGGGGTATCTCATGATGAAAATCAACAAAATCAAGGAAAAATAAGGAGGCAAAGTGGTGCCCCAAGTACAGGTGTTGTATGTGAGGAAATTTGATTTGGAGGAGAGGTGAATAGACCCTTCGTGGACAAAATGTGTTCGAGTGAAGTATCAAATCAGGAAAAACAAATAGATGTTGGCTATCTTAAAGAAAATAAAACATGCATTTCGGGAGGGAAATTCTAAGGGAAATATTTCTTATGATAGAGTGCATTGCGAGGATTAGGCAGGGGGTAGCCTTCACAATCCTCTAAGAGGTACGAAATCCTCTATCACATGCAAGGGTTTTGTTTTTCTAGGAATGTTTGTTTCCTCCATATGTGTTTTAGATTTCTTCCCACCAAATTTTTCCATCAAATCCCTAATGCACATTGTATACAAAGAAGCATTTATATTTTTCAAAGCAAAGAACTCAAATAACCACCATGTATAGACTTTACCTCCTAAGTGCAACGCTGCTACTATGATGGCTTCATCTTCAGAAATCTGATGCTTCTGCAAAAAGGTGTCTAGCTCTTCAATTAAAGCCTCGGCTGAATAAGTAGAGGAATCATCAAATACAGATATAAGAAATCTATCCTCATCATGTTTCTTGCTCCTCCTCACCATGATCTTGCAAAAATCCGGGAAAGAGATATGATCTCTAAACTACTGGGTTTGAGATTCATACTCAAGTAAGAAACCACTAATAGTTTTCTTCTCCAGTATGCATTCTTCTTCTTTTCTTCTCATGGAAAATCTAGCCATGTGACTGTGCTATACCCCTTGGTGTGTAGCTGCATGCTCACACTCCTCATAGAAAAATATGGAGTTGGCCCTTGATTCAGCCCTTTTATTTCCTTCTCCAAAAGATGGAGTCTTTTTCTTGCTTATTTCTTGGTCTCCTTGATGAGAATAGGAAGTGCAGGTTTCTTCCTCTTCTTCTTGCTTATCCTGCTTGGAGAGGTTCTTCTTTGCTCTAAAAACTGATGAGAACAAGCTCATCCTCTTCATCATATTTATTTCTTCCTTCTTAGGCTTGAAGGCCATAGGCTGAGCTAAGAAATATGCTTCGATACCACTGTAATGTCCCGAAATGGAAATCAGCAGAATTTTTCTCCACTGAAGTGTTCCTTTGTCAGAAATATGAAAAAGGATATGTCAGAGATTGAATGAGAGGGATTTTACCAATTATTTCACCTCTAAAGAGAGGATGATAACTGGAGGCTATATGGCCCTTTTCAGACTCTTCCTATAAATATGTAAATATTTCTTCCTTTAGGAAGATCTTGCTCAAAGGGATGAGCTACAGTAATATGCAAAACATAAGTATGAAGAGCAACTTGCTACAATCTCAGAAAATGATAGAAGAACTCATAGCCATTATATTAGCTCATGGAAGCAAATAAGTGTACAATATCTTTAGGGAAAGAGAACTCAAGAGAGGGAATGATCAACCCCAAAGAACAAGTACATGAAGCATGAAATATACTGTTGCATAAATTTCCCTAGCTATGACTGCACAGTCATATGGAGATAATGCTGCATACAAACATGAAATATGATGATATTGCAATATAGCTCAAGAAATGAGGGGGAATGTGCTCTCAACCCCTGAAAATAATGATACAAAAATAATACAACAATCCTCAAGAGGATTGGCTACACTATATGCCAAAATGGAAAAATACCAAAATGTCGGAGTTGCTGGGTAGCTGCAACAACTCATAACTCGAAATAGAAGGAGATGGTAGAATCTAATCTACAATCTGAATCAATCTCCTCCAAAGGATTTCTGGAGTGTAAGGCTGATCCCAAAACTGGAAATCTCTCCCTCCAATGTGATGGTGCAAACCCCCCTGCAGACTAACTCTGGAATAACACAGTCTATGGAAGGGACTACGTTGATGAAGATGGGAGAAAGCTTGGCCTGCTGCAAAAATATGAAAATGAGCTCAATGACACTCCTCAATGATATCTCCATTAAATGGAGACTCCTTTCTCTGCAAATCAAGTCTCGGAGTGATGTGGTGGAAGCCTCCACTGCAACCCTAGCAACATAATGTCTTCTTGCTGCAAGAATAACGTTGTGACTGAAGAGAATGCTTTGGCCTTGAGCCAAGATGTGGAGAAATCTGAAGATAAATTCCTCAAGAAGCCTCTCATGAGGAGGAAGGAATCCCAAGCAGAAATTCCTCCAGCAACTCTGCTGAACAGCAAGAGTATGCTCCTTGTCTCTTAAGACAAAGATATCAATAATCTATTCATGAGCCAAAATGGTTGTCTTGACCTCCTCTTATACAATTGTGAGCTCCCTCTCCATGGGCCCCACTTCATTAGGGTCTTCCATTCTCAAGGAATCTTCCCTCATTCTCTATTGTGTTGTACCGCAATGTGCTTTCCACCTCATACCCTGCGCAGTTTGAATTTGGTCAACTTCAACTAGCCACTTTGCAAAATATCCGCCTTTCACACATGGAGGTGTGAAATCAAATACAAAAGTGATCCCTTATCAAAATATGAGGGATTTTATTGTGCTTTTCATTATTCATGGGTTTCCTTACCCATTATTTTCCACCTATGTGTAATTAGAAAAAATTAATGTCTCAATTTTCTGCATGAAAATTTTGGGACATTACACCATGCTACACGAAAAATGAGAAATACTTGAAAAAATGTGATTGGAATCACGTTTTTCATGTATTTCTCATTTTTCAAGTAACAAGATTCATCAAAAGTATACATAATGGATACTCCTTGGATGAGGAATTAAATTTTTTATCCAACGAGTACTCCAGCTCGAAATTTGAGTAAAAACTTTGGGAGATAAGTTGAAAATACGAGTTGAAAAAATATTTTTTTCTTTTTTCCCTCTAAAATTTGATGATGTAATCAAATATTATTTTATTATTTCCACTATTATTATATAATTTCTTTAGTAGACCCATTTTAGACCTCAACATTCCCCTAATTGAGAGTTAGCTTTTGGCATACTACTAGTCGCATAATTTACCATTGGCATAGACCCTACACCATAAGGATTACCACTAAGAGGAATGGCATTAACAATTGATGGACCTGCTTGTCCCATAGAATGTAGGGCTACAAAAATTCCCCCTGGCATGTAAGTGTTGGTAACACTGCCCTCTGGCATAGCAACCGAGGCGTTCGAACTCAATAATGGATTCCAACCGAAAGGGTTGCTGAAGGGAACTGAGATATCCCCGCAAGTGGAAGCAGAACCCAAAGGTCCAGGAGCAGATACAGAAGAGTTTGGAATTCCGCTCATAGTTTTTGTGACCAAGTTGCTAGGACCAGGCATATTCTGGATACTAAGGTTTCTTATCAGCTATGAAGAACTGACAACTGGCAGGGAATATGGTCGTGGAACTGAGTTGGCCAGTAGCAGCAATGACCCATAGGTCAACTGTTGTGTAGTGGATGTGGGTGTAGCCAAAGGCATGACTGGTACTGGTGCTACCTGAATCAAAATTTTCCCTAACGGGTTAGTGAGATGATGATTATAAGGAGGTAAAACTCCTTCAATGAAAGGATCCTCAAGCAACTTTGTAATTTAAGGAGAAATGTGAAAATCAGGGGTCAACACTGGAGACTTCTCTTCTGAAGAAGGCACTGGGTCACCGAGACTCGAAGCCTCCCCTAGTGTAAATGAAGGGAGACCTTGTTTCCACCTATAAATATGATGAGGGTCGAAGGGCGCCACAATGACCAATTAATTTTATCAAAATTTTAATGTGATGTATTATTAAGTCTCAGTGATAGTAGAACCAACACCTAAAAAAATAATAACACTAAATTCAATCAATGAAGCAGCTAGAGGGGTAATATCTTGTCTAAGTACCACCATTTTCTGGATATGAAACCTGGCATCGCAATTTCATACAGAGAGAGTTGGTCATATGTACAGTTATGGTTATTCTTGAGCTTCACCCGAACCACAGATAATGGGGCCAGGCACTCTCGTGAAGACGAGTACCCTCCCAAAAACCAAAGACAAAGTAGGTTCATATGTGTCAGGTACCAAGGAAACCCACCCCAGTCACCTTGTGTATGTCCCTAGAAGTATGGAAACTATGGATACCTCAAATCACAGACACTATCAGGGGGGTCACAATCATAGACAACACGTTTTATGGGAAGAACACCTAGATCCATGATTTAGTTTTGACATCCCTAAGGGGAACGCCAATACACAAAATGCCCATTGTTATGTGATCGAAGGCGGGCTACCTCCTCACACACCTTAGTGTTGTATTACGCTTAACTCCAGTATAACTGGAGTGGTCCCAATAGTATCAGTGCAGCAGGATTTTACTCTTTGATGACACTAGTCTCAAGTTTTGCGATCTTGGGCAGTTTTCTCACTCTACCTATCCCAATATCCTAACCTAAACTAATGTTGGTGTAAGCTCATAAAATATTTATTGGCTAATTTTATTAACGCTTATAAGTCTCTGGAGGGGGATTGGACGTATGAAATTTTATGAGACTCTAACTCAAACTATGCAGAAAATGATTTTTAGATTCAATTCAATGAAAGAGTTATTTCTATAAGGAGAAATTTTTCACACATCCATGCAACAAAAAACATCTAATAATGTAGTTCAGCCTAAAAAATATTCAGATATATATCCTCACTAATAGCTATTTAACCCAAAAATTACATAATAAAATCAGCTATCTCAGAAAAACTAAAAAAAAAACAACTTTTTCTTTTCAAAACGTAAATTCAACTAAGCTAAATTTTGAAACAAGAAAAACCAATATGATAGCAGGCAACCAAGCATAGAGATCCAAAATACAAAAGTCAAACTAATAGCCAGCAACTCAACATCCAGGGAAATCACAGTAGGGTTGAAATAACAAGTTTTAGGTTGAGTAACTTTGCCTAGCAAGGACTATAATGCGTTAATATCAGGACTAACGCACTTTTCTCAAGTAGGAATTGTGTTATTATGCTCTAAAACAAACACAGGTGGTGCGTTACTGAGGATTGTATAAAATGGTCAGGAAAGGTCTATTCTGAACAATGCGAGCTGACGAAATGGTCACATAGCTTATGAAATGATCAGAAAGGGATGTGAGAAGAGGGAAGTGATAGAGGGAAAGAACCAATGGCTCGGAAATAAACAACCAAGAACTAAGGAATAGTCCCCAGTGGAGTCACCAATTCTACTTAGGGGTAAAATGCACTGGTGGTAGTCGGAGTAAGATCCCTCTCAAGCCTTCCTGGGACCCAAGGCAAACAGTCAGATTAGCTGCAACATTCACAAAGAAACTACATGCATGTTCATACTAATTCTTGATTGAAAAAGTGAAATCATTGAAGGATTACCTTAATGTATAAGGAAGATCTGTTGGAGAGCGCAATGTAGTGTGGCAGAAGTCCTCCTCACTGGCTCCAAGTCTGAATCCTACAAACAAACAACGAACTAGTGTAATATTCATGGTATTATCACTATAAACAATCAAACAAGTATATAATCAAACAATAAACCATGTGGATCTTAGCCACTTATAACATGTATCTTAAACAAATAAAAAATGGATGCATTAATAAGACACAAAGTGGACAAAATAGAGGTAGTTATATTATTCAAAGAAGGAATACTACAACCATCGGTTTGGTCAAGCTTCCCTCAGTCCTCCAAATCCTAGCTCTCTCTCCTCAATATCCAAGTGTGACAATTCTTAGGCTAAAATTTCTCAATGAACCTGGCCAACCATGAGACCTCACCCTCAACAAAAAAATTTCACTCTTCACACAATCAACCTTTGACAATGAGCCCTAGCCTCCAATTTATAAGAGTTTTGGTGGATCAACCTTGCCATTCTTCTCCATTAGTTTGAATAGGGAAAAATCCATGATGTTTCCATGCTTTTCCTAGCTTTTTCCCTCTTTGGATGCTCAATTAGGTTTAGTAATGTCCAATCAAAGGCCTGCACTACAAGTTGCCCACTTTTTGGACTGATTCCTTGAGAAAAATTTGGAAATGTCAGTCATTTACTACGCAATTTGTCCCTTTTTCTTCATGAAACGTGAGTAATGCTACCCCTTAGGCAAGACAATGTGTTACCCTAGGTACAACACTCCCTTAAAGAGGCATGAATGCATTATAACTAGACCTAGTTGTCTCTAGGGTGTGTTACCTTAGAAAAATATGTCTCTGTCTAAGTAAATCTATTCCTTCCATGTATCCTTCTCCTCTGAGCTGATGAGGAGGTCATTTGTACTATAATAGTTTTCAAATAAAATTGTTATTGCTCGATATCTAGGTTTTAAAAGCTTCTCTCCTTAGTTTTTTCATGGTCGTTTTATTTTCATGAGCCATGACCTCAGTATCATTTAGAGTCTTAGGTCAAGTCGCCATGTTTTCACCTAGGTCAGTGCCTAGGTGTCTTTCATTTTGCCACCATAAAAGTCAAAAATCTGTCATAAAAAAGGCAAAAATAAGAGTCATTCACTTCCATCATACAAAGTCACCTTTAAAATGGAGTTAGCTTAGGTAGATGAATAAAAAAGAGACAATTTGTCTTATTTCAAAAGCTTGTTTCACTGTCAAATTATTCAAAAAGAAAAGCATTCTTCAAATGTTTTCACTAAATGACAAAAATGTGTTTTTATTGATGTTATAAAAGGTGAAAAGTGACTTGTTTCACTCATTTTATCTTCTCTTGCTCGATAAAGTGCATTTATGACCTTCATAGTACCTTACCATTACCACAGGTGGAAGAAAATAGGAAAAATTTCAAATAAATCCAATCTGCTACGTTTCTGGAGGCTTTACAATGCTTTTGAAGTAGTTGCGCAATGTTTCTAGGTCAGCGCAACACTTCTGAGCATTGGCACTACGGTTCTGGTCAACTCTACGTTTCTGCAAAAAAGTGCTACATTTTTGGATTTTTACTTCCAAATCATATTCTAAATATTCAAACAAACTCTTCAAACCTCCTGTGGCCTCCTACACAATAAGTGGACACTTCCAAAGCCTTCTTCAAGACAATTCATAATTGCATGAGTGTTTTCAATCATTAGGGTTTTTCTGTCCTATGATATAGGGTTTCTCATTTATTAATTGGTTTAGGAAATTTGAGACCCTTTTTCCCACCATATAAATCTTCACTTATCCTTCATAAACTCTACCCTAAACAACCCCTACCACCCACTGTCCCCTTTACCCTTCTTTCATCAAAACCCTAACTCCTCACTACACTTCCATAGAAAAACTAGAAAATATTTGTGTTTCCCTATTTTGACCTACTTCCATATACCCATTTCAAGTAATTCCATCTACATCCTCAAGCTAACACATTACCCTATTGCCTCAATTTTTTGGGAATTTTCCTCAACCTTCTTATACCCAAACATGGCCCCAAAACCTACCTTATCCATATCCTCTACTTTTCCAAATTCACTCATCCCTACCCACTCATTTCATCTAGAAAGGTTTGATTTTGTTCACAAGTAGAATGGAGGGTGAAAATAAAGTTCAAAAGGGAGACCACCACTCTATATTTGAGCCATAAACACTGCAAGAACTTTGTAATATCCCAAAACAGGGATTTTCTACAAAAAGTAGAATAACCTAACGTATTCCAAAGTTGGAGATGAAGCCATATAACTCCTAAAAAATGTTAAATCAGATTTATTTCCATAATATGTTTAGTAGAAAGCAATATGTTTCATTCTACCCACAAAATATGGGGGAAAGCAGTAATATATGACCTAGAAAGGTTAATTTTAGAGATGTGTGTAAAAATAAGGGCAAGTGATGGTGGGATATCATATATTAGGTCATGTGGGATTCACATACCAAATTTGAGCATAAACAAATGACTCTAGCTATGTTAAACATATCTCCCACTCCCAATATGGCCTAAAAATGCCCAATCCCATGACTTAATTACTGCAGAATTTACTGAAGCACATAAAACGTGATTTTCTGAATGTGTTGGATGCAGTATAGTATGGACATCAGTAAATCAGATCTAAAGTATGGTCCATACAATGTACAATAGATAAACAGAATATTTACATGAAGAAACCCTCAAGATTGAGGTACTGTAACAACATATTGAGACTACAAAGCTTGACAACATTATTTTATTGATGCTACAGCTGGTGCATATTACACATTAGATCTAGAGGAGATATGTACACAAAAGGATAGATACAATACATATCTGGACTCCTTAATACATTCCCCTTGGGGATCTGAGAAAATCATGAACAGCAGTGAGTAGATATGAGATCTAAGTTGCAGTCCTGCAGTAATATTCAGGAATTCTGTAGTAAATAGGACCATATGCAAATAATATCTAAAACATACATGGATTTTTTGGCCAATCCATGGATCACCACAGTGCAAGGAGAGCCCCTTAACACCATAGATCACTCCTTAAAACGTTGCTCAAACACCTTGCAATTGCCCTCCTTTAATAACGTAGTTATGGGAGAGAAACTACGTTGTTAGCTTCAGTACTGAGTAGGCCTGATGCCTTGATCTGAAAATGCAGCTCTAATGATCCAACACACTCTTCTAGGAGGTTAAAAGACACACTCACTAAGAAGAGGCACTATATTTTCCTAGAACTGAATAGATCTAGCCTCCACTGCTGCATCTTACAAAGACAAACAAATGCTAAACAAGATCTGAATTGTGGTTGGAAGATGAAGCTTGGCCCAAAGCCTGATAGTGGACATGATAGAACAAGTATCCTCCAAGAGCTGCTCAAGGAAGGAGGTGGGATTCCCGACCAGGAACACCCAAGTGCTAAAAAACACTATTCTCAGCTAAACAGAAAGAGAATAAGGATTTTCTAAATAGATAGCACCTTGTGAAATATCAAATAATCAACGCCATTCTTGGTGTCCTCCTCTTCCTTTTATAATATGGAAATCTTTTCAAACCCTAAACCAACTTGATGATTTAGCTTCATTCACATGAGTGGCCTCCAACATGAACTACGTTGTGCCTTTAGGAGTTACAATGCATGTAGACAGCGCTGTGGATTTGGTCTTGTTGACCTAGTCAATTGATCTAGCCCCTTTCACACTTAAGTGTGTTTATGAAGATAGCTCAGATTTAGCTTGTTTCACATTGAGCATTGATTTATTTTGTTGTTTAGGAGTTATATTGATCTTCCTTTACAATTTTATTCATGAGACAGAAAAAGTAAGGCAAAATTGAATATTCCTATTAGCTTGGGCTAATTAGGAATATTACAGTCCTCCCCCTTCGGAACCTTGCTTGTCCTCAAGAAATTGCAAGGTAGAGCAAAATTTCTCCCTTCCTCTTCTTGTGGCCTCATCAATGGATCCCACCATGGCTGAAAATTATAGGCAGTGAACCTGTCCTCCAATGATTCCCTCCAAGTGTAAGATAACAAGTTGTACAACATGACAAAATGGAAGGTACAAGTGGTGATCTCCTTGTTGCTCAATGGCCTCCTCAAGGTAGGAGTGATGAAAACATGGGAAGTCTTGTTCCCAATGACTGACTCCCTCACCCATGTAATCATCCAAATGAAATGAGCCATTCTAGGTAGCTCATCAAAGAAAACTTCAATCTCGGATCTATGCAATGTGTTGGGGCTAAATGGAAAGTTTAGATTTTCCCATTCAAATTGTTTCTATCTCCATTTATGGTAAGTATGGGGTTGTTTATGCCCTTGGGCTGAAATGATATGGCCTCCAATAATGGCCTAAGTTACCCCATCAAACAATTCAACCATGAAGTGCCTCCTCCTAGCACTCAAGTTCTTCAAATGGCTCACCCCATGTGAAGGAAAGAGATGTGATGTGGCAATCATGGTTTTCCCATTGCTCCTCTGGAAACATAAATCATGGATAGTAGGGAGAATCACACTCCCAATGGGCATATTCATCTCATATCCCACTCTCCAAACAAAGATTCTCATGAACATATAATCATTAACAATACATGGAAGAAAAAACCAATGAAAACAAGTTGTCATATGACAACCGGAAAATGGATCATAGTTCCACACATGGAACCAGCACAGTGCACTCCTTGCCGACATCAAAACAAGTAATAACAAGTGCTTTCCCAGCCACTTGTTTGATTCCACAATCATTTCATAGGATGAAAACATGAAAGTATAATGACGAGTCAATGATGCACACCAAAAATCATGTGGCTTCCCCCACAAACCACCAACAAGGTTGCCAAAATCAATGCTACAAGTAGCTACAAGTACATCATCATACCACATGCAAGAAGGAACAACTCTTCTTGAAACATCATGCTGCTTAAATGAGAAAAAGAAGTACAATACAAAATGTGAAATTATACCTCCTCCATCATGCACTTGAGATCTTGAGCTAAAATGGCTCAACTGGAATTTTTCCCTCAACTCCAATGAGTAGGGAAGTGGATGTGACCTCCTCTTCATTTCCATCTAGCCTATGCATCTCTCCATATGCTGAAATATGTCATGTTGGATGTCCTACCAAGTGAACTCCTCAATCAAATGGAAATATGCATCAAAGTGCATGGAAGAGAAGTCCTCATGTGCTGCATGTAGAAGCTTCTCCTTGAGACTAGAAGATCTAGTCGAGAAGATCCTGCCATAGGAATAGATGACCACATCATCCACCATGTATCTATCATCTCCATCCGGGTCATCAAGAATCATGCATGCACGAAATTCCTTGGAGTATTCTACCAAAAGTTGAGACCTCCAATAGGGATCAATCCTCCTAAGAGACAGCACTGGTGATCTAGCATATGAAGCTCTCCTCATGCTGCTGCCTGCTAATTTGACATCCCTCGTGCCAAATTCATCCTCCAAACTTCTCACCTCTCTGGAATCCAAGAATGGTGAGCCAAGAGGCAAGATGTCTCTCACCAATTATAGATATGGTGGCCTCCCAGGTGGAATGCCTCCATGTAGTGAGACATCAAAATCTGAAGTGGACTGCATGTATGAGTGGACTGATTTGTCCCTCTCTTTTCTGTGCAGTTTAGTCTCCTTCCTTTGTGTATAATTCTTCTGAAATATATAAGGGTGAATGCTCATCATCCCTTGATGTTGATCCTTCTTCTCTTCCTCTCCTTCCATCTCACAATCCACCAATGCTACTGTATGTTGCGCCGGAATTGTGTTTTTTTTCCCACATGTTGAATCATTTGGAACTCCTTGTAAAGATACAAGGGCTCCTCTAATGTAAACAATGGCTCCCCCTTCACCTCCATGTGGTGATGGATCTTCTTCCTCCATCCTCCTTGCAGTAAATGTGGGCAATAGATTATGTTGTGGATATGCATGTGTGGCTGAATGCTCACACTCATCATGAGAATAGCTAGGGCTTGTTTCAAACCCTTCCAAAAATCTTCTACACTCCTCCCCTTCCATCTTCTTGAGATCTTCTTTAATACCTTCCAAGGTTTGGAAAAGAAGCAGGGAGATCTCCTCTTCTGTCATTCCTCCTTCTCCTCTTTCTCTCAACAAGAAAGTAGGCATGTTACAATGTTATAGACGAGATTTTGTGGCTGAATTCTCACACACAGTATAATAAGTACTGGGGATTTCTTCATGAGAAGAACTCCTTGAGGGATTTGCATGTCTTCCCCTTCTCATTCCCCTAATTTCTTCCTTCAATTCATGCATGGCTTGAGAGAGAGTGTTAGAAAAACTCTTTCTCTTTGCCCTCTGTGTAATATTTCTTCAGTATTCTTCTTTATTCTTCTGATATCTAGATCTCACAGGGTGAGCCAGATATCATGCTTTGATACCACTGCAATATCCCAAAATAAAGATTTTCTACAGCAAGTAGAATACCCTAAGGTATTCCAAAGTTGGAGATGTAACCATATAACTCCTAACAGATGTTAAATCATATGTATTTCCATAATATGTTCAGCATCAAGAAATGTGATTCATTCTACCCACAAAAAATGGGGGAAAGCAGCAATTTATGCCCTAAAAAATGTTAATTTCATATATGTGCATAAAAATAAGGGCAAGTGATGTTTGGATCTCGTATATTAGGTCATGTGGGACTCACATACCAAATATTAGCATAAAAAAATGACTCTAGCTATGTTAAATAGATCTCCCACTCCCAATATGGCTTAAAAATGCCCAATCCCCATGACTTAATTACTGCAAAATTTACTGAAGCACAGAAAACGTGATTTTCTGAATGTTTTGGATGAAATATGGTATGGAAATTAGTACATCATATCTACATTATGGTCCATACAATGTACAATATATAAACAAAAGATTTACATGAAGAAACCCTCAAGATTGAGGTGTTGCAACAACATATTGAGACTGCAAATCTTGACAGTTTTATTTTATTGATGCTATAGCTAGTGTATATTAAAATTCAGATCTGGAACAGACCTTTACACAAAAGGATAGATCCAATACATATCTGTGTACTAGATGGACTCCTTAATACATTCCCCTTGGGGATCTGAGCAAATCATGAACAACAGTGATTAGATATGAGATCTAAGTTGCAGTCCTGTAGTAATATTCAGGAATTCTGTAGTAAATAGGACCATATGAAAATCATATCTGAAACATACATGGATTGGTTGGCCAATCCATGGATCAACATAGTGCAAGGAGAGCCCCTTAACACCAAAGATCACTCCTCAAAACGTTGCTCAAACACCCTGCAACTTCCCTCTTGCAGATAACGCAATTATGGGAGAGAAACTACACTGTTAGATTCAGTAGTGATTAGGCCTGATGTCTTGATCTGAAAATGCAGCTCTAATGATCCAATACACTCTTCCAGGAGGTTAAAAGACACACTCACTGAGAAGAGGCACTAGATTTGCCTAGATATGAATAGATCTAGCCTCCACTGCTGCAAATTACAAAGAAAAAAAAATACTAAACATGATCTAGATTGTGGTTGGAAGATGAAGCTTGCCCCAAAGCCTGATAGTGGACAAGATAGAACAAGTCTCCTCCAAGAGCTACTTAAGGAAGGAGGTGGGATTCCGGACCAGGAACACCCAAGTGCTAAACAACACTATTCTCAGCTAAATAGCCAGAGAATAAGGAATGTCTAAATAGAAAACACCTTCTGAAATATAAAATAATCAACCCCATTCTTGGTGTCCTCCTCTTCCTTTTATAATATGGAAATCTTTTCAAACCCTAAACCATCTTGATTATTTAGCTTCATTCACATGAGTGGCCTCCAACATGAACTGCGATGTGCCTTTAGGAGATACAATGCATGTAGAAAACACTGTGGATTTGGTCTTGTTGACCTAGTCAATTGATCTAGTCCCTTTCACATTTAAGTGTGTTTATGAAGATAGCTCAGATTTAGCTTGTTTCACATTAAACATTGATTTATTTTTCTGTTTAGGAGTTATATTGATCCTCCTTTACAATTTTATTCATGAGACAGAAAAAGTAAAAAAAACTTGAATATTCCTATTAGCTTGGGCTAATTAGTAATATTAAAAACTTAATTCCTCCCCATATGCCAAGATATGCTCTGAAAACACTAGTTGTTTGAGATTTTGTGAGAAGATCATGGAGGTAGGATGTCATGCCCCATTGACTACCCTTTATGCCACCAACTGCAACAGAGAAAAGGCCACCATTGCAGGCGTTGAATTCAATCTATCAGTAGAGGCCATCACTTTAGAATTAGGGATTCAAAATGAAGGAGAAGTCTAGTTCAAGGGCATGGAATTGGACCTTGGAAATTATCCAATGTTCCTAAAGCCTCATTGCGGAGATGACCCTGAACATGTTTTCCATTTTAAGCATCTACTTGAAAAGTATGCCCCATTAATGAAGCTCATCATGAAATATCTCACATGAGAGGGAATATTTTCAAGGCTTTACCAATACCATGTCAGGTTTCTAACGCACTTTATAGCTACCAAATCTCTCAATTTGTTAAATTATTTTGTTAAATTATTTATTCAGGAGTTCATTCAAGATGGTGGAAAAAGTAAAAATAAAAGGTATAAATCCTCATCCCAATGTATTTCACCATGATTTGGTAAATATGATTGTTATGCACAAGCTCTCAGCAAAAAACATGACCTGGGAGGTTTTCATGGAGAAAGTGGCATCAACTCTTGCTACAACTCCATCCAGTGTTCATACCACAGCATCAGTACAATCAAAGGAGGTTGGCTCTTCTATCTGGCAGGCTTAGATTTCAAAAGCACCTAGGGTTGAGATCACTCAAACCTATGAGAAGGGAAAGAGAATGGTTTTCTCTCCTAAGACCATCATAGGTGTGTTGGCACCTGAAACTACACTTGAGAAAATTCAAAATGTGGATCAACCACCTAGCCATGATGGTGAGTCACCATTGCAGCACCATGATGAACAAGTGCCCCTAGAATCTGACATGGTAGTGAAGGTGAAGTATAATTCATTTGAGGAGATCATAAGGGATAAAGATAAGGAAAAATAAAAGTTGAGGGAGGTTTTCTCAATTAAAAATTCTCAAATTACATTCCTACAACAAGAAAATCTCCAGTTAAAGGTGAGACTACTCCTCCAAGACAAACCTAAGGTACCTGTTGATGCAGATAAAGGCAATGGAAAATAGATAATAGATGATTATAAGCTAGAGGATGCAAAGGTTGGAACAAACATAATAATACCAAGGGCAATAGTCCTCAAGAAGGAGCTTCAGAGAGATAGAATCAGCAGCTCCTAAATCAGGTTTGTAACCTTTTGATGAGCTAATTCTTGATGAATTCAATAAAGACAGAGAGTATTGGCTTGATAGGGTAAATGGAAACCTTGAGAAGCTTTCGAGGAAAGCTAAAAATAACAATAATCTCTAGATACATATGGCCAATAATTATTACGCTAGGAACAAAATTTCACAAATCAGGCTCAAACAAGTGAAAAAGAAGCTTAAAGAGGCTCAAATGAAGCTTAAGGAGAAGGACAACTTAGACCTCCTTGCTAAGGCATCCATGTTTATTTATCCCATCCTCCACAGGTGTTATAGAACAAATTTTGGACAATTTAGGCACTTTTTTTTTATTTTTGAGGATTTTTTCCAAAATCTGGAATATTTGCTTCCACAGAAGCGTCACGCCGAGGCACAAAAAATTCTCATAGAGCATCCAAATGAATTTTTTCTTGTGTGGATGGGTGCATATTGATGATTAAATTCCATATTTGGAGTTTTTTTTCCATTAAAAGCTCTAGTTTTGAAGAAAAATACAAAAAACCACCTCATTTCCATGCTTCTGCCACTGTTTTGGAGCAGGCGTGACGCTTCTAGAGTGAGGTAGGTAAAAACCACTTTTGGAGGCCTTCCTATGGGTGGTTTCCAAAAATTCAGTGTTTTTTGGAAACTAGATTCATAGAGATGAGAAACACAGATTTCAAATTTGGATTTGGATGCTCCTAAGTCGGTAAAAAACATCCATGAACTGGAGTGACACTTTTGCAAAACTGGTGCGATGTTTCTGCTGCAGGTGCAACATTTCTACATAGGATTCCTTTCAAACAATTGTCTTGCCCAGAAAACTGCATAAATTCGATGCTATTTTTCCCATGACGTAGAAATTGATTTTATTGAGTTTTTTTTTCCCTCTATGATGAGGAAACATGTAGTTTAATGGAGGAGACACACACTCCTATCCCTTAGCTAAATTTTAGCGATAAATTCTAACTTCCCTAGATTCTAGGAAGTGACTCATATGATGTAATTATGATTCTTTTCGGATAGTATTTCGACCCTATGAGGTGTCATGAACTATATTTTTCTATAATTAATCCACCTCAAGTATTTTTAGAGGTTGGAGAGTTGTTATTTGTAGTGGAGCTATTGTACAAGCTTTTGTTATTGAAATCAAGGACAGTGTTGCAGACATGGTGTCTAGACTCCCATGGTATTCTTTTTAGCATTTATTTTTTCTCTGTAAACTCATGATGTTGAATTTTATGTTACTCTTCTTTCACATATATTCTTATTTATGCTAATTATTATATGTCCTGTTGTGGACAATTTTGTCACCCCTAGAGACAGTCTAGAGTTGCCAAGAGACCAGTGCCTAGGACATCTTAATATAGCTAGGAGCTCATCATATAGCTTGGGTTGTCAATCCAAAAGCTCTCTTACTATCTCTTGTTGAACAAGGGAATTAGTTTAAATGGGACCAATCTCTCTCAGAAGCTAATACAAAGATAAGAATAGTGTAGGAACATCATGTAAAACTCCAATACAAAGGCATCAGACAGTTAAGAGACAGCTTACTGTAAAGAGGGCCAGTTCAAATAATATGCCACAGAAATCAAATATAAGAAAGTGGATGAAGTGAAGAAACATGAAGAAGATATTAGTTAACATGAGACTGATACCCAGATACACAACAGAATCACATATGGGCTTATCCAACTAAGAATCCATACATGACAATGGCGTTTTAAAAGCACCCTCCTCAAGTAACTAATATAGCAGAAAATATGGATGAGATGAACATGGAACAGTATATCACGACTAGGCCTATTTAAAGCGCTTGACTAACCCCAGTATGGGCATCAACTAGGATGAATCCTTACTCAAGATTAGTGAGCCACTCGCATTCTAGAGCATGATACAAGAATATAAATAGCATGAAATGAGATATTGTATTAACACATATAAGAAAATTACATACTGTGAGATACCAAATACCAGAATCCTCGTTACAGTATAACTCCTCGTCACTAAGACCCTACGGGCTCAGAGCCTTCATACACAAGTTTTTACAAAATGTATACAAAAGCCTTTTCACTGCACAGTTTGCTGATAGAAATCTGGAACCCCTCTAATGTCTTATTTCTGGGTTTTTATAGAAAAGATAGAGAATTCTAGAGAAGGAGGTAGATGGAGCACATTTAATGACTTGATTTGAACAAAATGGAGGAAAACATTCGCGCCCACACTGTGAATGACTCAACAAAAATGACTGTACTTTACAATTTACCTCCAGAAATAAATGCTGAGGATGAACATCTTCTCATGAACAAGACACAAATAATAAAATATACAATGTTCGGCCCTTTACTGAAAGAGGGAAACCTGCTGCCATAAAACCCTGGGATAGCTTGTGATTGTGCACTGTACTCTCGAATCTCTAATTTTTAATTTAAACTTCAGATCTTTAACGCGGGGTTATGTGTCTCTTAATCTTTCGTTGATATTCCATGCTGCCCCATTAATACTCTCGCCTGCTCAACTCTGTCCCTTGATTTTCTCTGGAGGGTTCTATAGATTCATATCCTTTCTTTCTTTAAGGATTGTCATATCATACAACTACCCTCGGCTTCACTCCTTAATTCCTTCCTCAAAAACTTTCGAGGTGTTCTTGACTTCTGCGAATAGAGCAACGAATCATGATGAATCTTCTTCCGCGGCAAACCTGCAAAAACACAAACCAATTAAGGAAAACCATACAGGGATGGAGATGAGGATGGTGGTGACTTCGAAGTCATGGCCATATGTCAAGAACATGCAGGGTGGCAGAGGGAATATAGTGGAGACTTTGGTAAACAGACAGGGTGTAGATTTTCCACGGAAAACAGTATGAACGTGATGACTGAATAAAACGATGAATACGAATAAAAACACACATATATATATTCGACAGGGGAAAACGCCACAGACACACGAGAATATGACACATGGGTGTACGAAGGATAGGAAGAATGACATGGCAGAGGAGAACACGGCTTGGACCGTTGGATTTTGAAACCAAATCAACGGCTCGAAGACGCTGGGGGCGACGCAATGGTGGGCCACGGGACACGACAGACACAGGTTAATGCACGGGCATATTCGGAGGATATCCGCTGTTGGATTGAGGTCGACAGATCCAACGACGTGGGTGAATTCTTTTGCCCGGCCATTGACCAACCTTTAACGCGCGAAATGGTGGTTTTTGAAATCGTACATGGGGACACGCAACACACGGTTTGTGGAATCGCTGGCATTTGGTTGAAAACTGTCGGCTCGGTGGAGGTGGTGCGGAATTAACCATTGGTTTTCGGGTGCGGGGGCCACCACGGATGATTTAATTTTGGGTCGTCGATTGGTCTTGATCTGACGGTTATAGTTGTGCCCGAAAACATTTATCGTTAAAACCCCCTTTCCCTCTGGCACATGGTTTTGCGCTCGGGTCATATGGGAACCAAAATAGGGAGGGCTAAAATCTTAGGGGCTAGGCCCGATAAGTTTTAAATTATGGGTTTTAACCTTTACAGGGTGGATTTTTTGGGCGGAAATGGTGATATTAAACAGAAGCATGGGGATTTGAGGCCACGGCAGAGGTTTGAAACAGATTCGGAAGAGGCAGCGGACCAAAAATTTATATGCAAGGGTTAATATGTACAACATGTCCAATCCTCTCAAGGATCAGAAAAGGCACGCAATACTGAGGTGCCATCTTGGAAAATGAAACAATCCTCAAGGAGCTCCTCTTGGGCTTGATTCACAAGTACACATTCTCTCCAACTTTAAAATCCTTGAATGCTCTATGTTGATCCACATACCTCTTTCACCTATATTTTTTTTCCTTAAAATTCCTTTTGATAACCTGCATCTCCTAATCCATCTTAGCCAAAATATTTGGTCCAATAAATACCTTGTTAATTGGATCCCTCCAACTGATAGGAGTATTACAACTCTGCCCATAAATATGCTTGAGTGGAATCATCTTCAAGGATTCCTAATACCCATTATTATATCCAAACTCTACCAATGAAAGATACTCCTCCCATTTCCTTTGTTGATGCATTACATACATCCTCAAGAATTCTTGTTAACCCTCTTTGTTTGCCCATTTTTATGCAAATGATAAGTTGTACTGAAATCTAAATTTGTCCCCAAGCCTGCAAACAACTCCTTCCAAAAATTTCAAGTGAACTTGGAATATATGTCTAATACGATCTAATTCTTGGGAAAACCATGCAACCTCACTATATCCCTGATGAATATCTGAGCTACCTCACTAGCTTAATTTGTATACTTCATTTCAATTAAGTGGCCTACCTTGCTCAACCTCTCAACCATAACAGTGATGGGATCATGTTGTCTTGAATTCCTAGGAAAAACTGTAATGAAATCAATGGAAATTACCTCCCATTTCCATTTTGGAACCAGAATAGGTTGAAATAGACAAGTTGGGTGCTTCCACTTAGCTTTCACCTATTGACAGACCAAGAATCTTGCAACAAACTCACCAGTTCTTTCTTAAATTTAGACCAATGATAGAACCTCTTAACTGTTGTCAAAGTCTTATAATATCTGGGGTGGCCTGAGTATGGCTTGAAATGAAACTCTCTGAAGATAAGATTCTCCAATTCACTATTATCTATCACATAAATCCTATTCTTGAATCTAACCAAGCCATTTGTCATGAGGCGATACTCCTCATCCCTATCATCTTCACCCTATTGAAATCTCTACTTCAGTTGTTGTTACTTCTCATCATGTTTCCCTTCATGTGAGATCTAATCCTATAAAATTTTCCCATAAGATCTCATAGTTGAAATATTATTTACCTACACTCTCCTACTAGGAGAATTTGCAACCCTATTCTCCTTACCCTTAATGTACTTGATCTCAAATTCAAACTCACAGACGATAGCCAACCATCTATCTTGCCTGGAACTCAGATTGGTTTTGTCAAAAAAGTACCTCAACTCACTATGATCACTCATTAATACAAACCTCCTACCAATAAGTCAATTTCTCCACATATTCAATGCATGAATGGTAATTTCCAACTCAATATCATGAGTCACATAGTTTTTCTCATGCTCATTCAGCTTCCTTTATTCATAGCATACCACATTCTCTTCTTGCATCAAAACTCCACCAAGTCCTTCCTTGCAAGCATATGTACATACCATGAACTAGTTATTAGGATCTACAATATTCAAAACAAGCAAGACAGTCCTCAGTCCATTCAAAATTCTTCCCTTTCCTTTGCAAAGATGTAATAGGATAGCCAATATTTAAGAAGTTCTTGACGAACTACCTGTAGTAACCTTCTAATCCCATTAATGATATGACCTCATCCACATTCATAGGAGTTGGCTACTCCATGATATCTTTATATTTTATGGGTCCACTAG
Source organism: Pinus albicaulis (assembly GCA_034641835.2). NCBI lineage: Eukaryota > Viridiplantae > Streptophyta > Pinopsida > Pinales > Pinaceae > Pinus > Pinus albicaulis. The sequence continues at coordinate 959,667,763 of CM076579.1, forward strand.
TATCCCTTCCTTGTAAACAACACGTCCCATGTAGTGAATCTAAAACTGAAATAAATTGTAGCTGTTGAACTTGGCATACAACTGATGCTCTCTCAAAAATCTCAACACTTCTACCGGGTACTGATCTTAATGTTGTTCCTCATTCTTGGAATATAATAATATATAATCAAAAAATACTATCACAAACTTGTCCAAATAAGGTTGCACTAGATTTTTCATCAAACACATGAAGGTGGTTGGAGTATTAGTAAGACCAAAAGGAACCACCACAAAATCATAATGCCTATCCCTCGTATGGAATGCATTCTTGTAAATGTCTTCTTCTTTTATGCACACCTAATTATATCTTGATCTCAAATAAATATTCAATAATATTGTTGCTCCCTTCAATTGATCAAACAAGTCATCAATCCATGGTAATGAATACATGTTACTGATAGTCACCTTGCTCTACTTCCTGTAATCAATGGACAATATAAGACTACCATCCTTCTTTCTTACACACAATACTAGTGCACCCAAAGGTGACACACTTGGCCTTATGTATCCCTTATCAAGCATTTCCATAAGCCGAAACTTAAATTCCATGAACTCTGAAGTGCTCATCTTGTATGGTTCCTTAGATGTTGGTGTTGATCTAGGCATTAACTCAATAGACAAGCCCACTTCCCTATGAGGGGGTAAAAATGGAATATCTGCGGGAAACATATCCTTAAACTATTGCAAAACGTTATACCTCTTTAGGACTTCACTGTCCTCAACATCCTTCCCTTTATCACTATAAATATGCACTACAAATAACAAGCATCATTTCCTATGACTATAATTTTCTTGCGTAGTTGTAACCATTATCGTTGATGTAGGCTTATTCTTTCCCTACAAAATTCTCCTTTATCCATCATCATCTAGGCACTCAGTAGCATTTTCATAGTATTATACCTTTGTCTTATGAATGAACAACAATTCCATGCCAAAAAGCATACTATATGAACCCAAAGGAAGCATATTTAGATGTGCTAATGTAGGAATACCATTCAGCTCAAATGCACAAGATATCACCCAAATATGAACTCTTCTCTTGGTCCCTATAGCCAATTGTACCAACCAAGATTCTACGTGCACTTATTTATTCAAGTTTTTGAACATATGTTGCCATTGATGGAAAAGGAAATGGTAAAGGAAATGAAAACATTAGAAAAGGGATGCAATGGAAACTGCAAGTGTATGGGTAAATATGTTGTCATTAATGGAAAAGGAAAATAATTACAATTGATAATGGTGTTGGAAAAGGTAGAAAAGGAAATTAGAATGTGCAAAAACTTTGGAGCTATATTTTATACATTAGATCATCTCAGATGCATGTAAAACTCACTTAGATGGGAAGACTTTTAAAATAGACTTCCAATGGTATGTGGAAGTCTAAAAATTTCCTTCTATATCAAAATTTAGATCCAATAAAATTTGAAAGACCCCCAAGTCAAACTAGCAGAGCTACGGAGGTTGAAAACACTTTTGGCACATAGCCAAGGTTGGTGGAACAACCAAACCTAGTGGTGATGGTAGTGGAATGCCTAGTGGTGTTGCCATCGAAAGGACTTGGCATACGTGGCAGCAAGAAAATTTTCATTAGCTCGGGAAGAGCCCACCTAGTGGTAAAACTTTGACAAATTTAATATAGCACTTAAATAGAATGAATGGGATGATGCCAGTTGGTGGATCCCACCCGATGAACTTACCCCCACAGAAATACCCCGACATTATGGTTATGGAACATAATTATTAGCATCAATATGCAAAAGAGCTAGCATACATGCAGCTCACAAAGAAATGGAGCAACTTCCCATTGGTCAAGTCATAGTCCACTTGACCGCTTGGCCCAGCGAAAGAAGCCTGACAAGTATGAGCCCGAAAATTTGTTTAGGGAGCACAAGGTTAAGCCTAGGAATATAGGCATTGGGAACACGTGGCTAGTTTTTGATAGCACTATAGATGGAAGTCTTGATAGGCCTTAAGCTATCGAGAGGTGTTTTCCCATTCCACCGATCGTGTAGATAAATGTCAGAAATCCACCCTGGGACATCTTCTCTTAATACCTCAAAATACAATGGAGTGGTGTCGAGGTATGAGTTCTTGAACCTCGTGGTTTTTGTTAAAAATGTTAATAAATAAATTTCTCACAAAAAAAGGTCTTTGGGATCCTTTCTCTCTCCTCTCTAACATGACACCTGACAGTATATCATTGGCCCTTAGGAGACAACATGGGATGATGATGCCATCATGATGTAGTGGACAAATGGCATACATTTTTGGAATTTTTGGGAACCAAAAAGGCCCATTTATGGGTGACATGTGTCACCAATCATATGGAAACATGTAGCATGGATGATTTCAAAGTGATGTCATCCCACTGGTTGTAGCCCAATGGGTTGTCAATAGAGCGCAGAGAGAAAGCATCATGGAACAGTATCTAAGGAACATTGTCATTCGTAGGTTGGCAGAGCGACAAAAAAATTTGATTTTTATTTTTTCCCGAGAGGATCCTAAGAGACGGCTCATCCCATAAGGATGCCCCGTCGAGTTATAAAAGTCTGCAAAGGGAATGTGTCGGGAGAAGAGGCCCTGAGACACAAAGGATAATGACAACCAATAACAGAGCAAGTGAGTGGCCCCACATAACTACATGTCCTAGGGGATATCACTCGACAGAAGTTATTTTGTGCAGTTAAAATAAATGTGCTAAGATAGAAAGGGTTATGGGCTTAGTGCCTTACCCTTGGTCATTTCACATATAAATACACACGAAGATTAAAAAAAAAAATTTCAACCCCCGATAGATAAAATATAACTTAGCACCTAAATTCCTAGCTATTTTCATGGATACCTAGTCCTATGGCAGGAAAGCAGGAAGGTGCTAGCGCAAAAGGTGTTAAGGAAAAAAATGGAGGAATTGGTAGATTTGGTAGCAATTTTATTAAATAAAAGAAAAATTTTGTAAGATAATTTTTGGAGCACGAGTTGATAACAACATATTAAAAAGGCCTTGGGCATATATTAAAGTACATTGGGCACACACATCAATTATTTGGTAGCTAAAGCAGAAGTGGCAATGTGTGAATGAGTCGACAACTTTCATAAGTGGTAGTTTAGTGACATTGTTCGGCAGTGGAATGCTAATTGCATGAAATGAGTCAATAACTTGATTTGGTGCTAAAAAGGAAGGAAAGAAAAAATTGAAGTTCCAATATCAGCATGGAAAAGTTAAGAGATATATTTTGTAGTGTAACAAATCTGGATATTTGCAAGAAATAAAAAATTCCAGCTAAATTCTGTTAAAAGACCATAATAAAAAAAATAAGTTGAAAAACTCCGAGTTTGAGTTTTGAACTATAGATGAGAGATTGATAACTTGCAGGACATATTAATAAAACTATAATGAATAGGAAAAAGGAAAAAATAAGCAATCCATGAAAATATTTGGTTGCAAGTTAACCAAATTTCAATCCAAAAATATCAATCCAGAATTACTTAAAAGCATAATTCGAGTAGCAAAGTTGGTGGGTTGTAAGAGAGAATAGTGTGTGGATGGGGGTTTTTGGTGAAACATGATGCATAATAGTTTTGGTATGAATAATAGGTGAATCATAGAGAAATCTTGGTGTTTAAAAGGTGTTTAACAAGGAAACAAATGAATTGGTGTTGATGTTGTTGGTGCATAAAGTTTGGTGATTTGTTCAGTAATGTGAAATTGATAAAGGTGATGGTGGTTTTATCAATAATTATAGATTGTTGTTGTTACACCATTTTTTGGTCATCTAACTTATTATCATTAGATGGACCCAAGTACACCATGTAAGACCAGTTTTACCCTAAGTGAAACTGCTTTCACTATGTTAAAATAGGAAACCCCAAAAGGAAATATTAAACAAACCCATATTTGTTTGATTTTCCTCATGGAATAATTAATTAAACCATAATTTAATTATTATTCCCAATCATGTTTAACCCAAAATCAAAGAAATTAATTAGATAAACCTTTATTTATCTTATTATTTTCTAGGAATAATCATTTAAACCTTATTTAGATGATATTCCTTGCTAAATATGACCAAATCAACCACAAATAATTAAATAAATCACTATTTATTTAATTATCTTTCAACCACCTCCTTAAATAATTAAATAAATCATTATTTATTTGATTATCTTCTAACCACTTCCTTAAAAAGATAAATAAATCATTTATTTATTTATTTTTAACAAATTAAGGGATTTGACCCAAGTCAAATACCTTTTCCCTCAAACAAATATAATAAAATATTCCATAAAAAGTGGATCTAGATCTGGTTAACCCATGCACCAAGATCTAGAATGACCCAATATTTTGTTATAAATAGGAGGGTTTTTCCTACCATTCTTCACCTTTTGTTGCCTATTAGATCACTCTGGATCTATACACTTGGTCACCATTTTCTGCCATTTGCTCCCATTGAGCTCTACTCTTTTCATTGGTTTTTCTACATCAACTAGAGAGAGAAATCTTAGATCTGAAGTGCTGAGGACTTCCAAGAACCCATCCTACTGAGGGGAATTGGATACTCCTTCTGGTTTTCCTCACAGGTGCCCCATTAATACAAAAATTCTTTCAAAAAATTTTCTTGTCTTGTATATTGGTATATGGAGCAAACCCTTGTTTTTACTGCTTAATGTCTTTCCATACATAGATCTGGTATTTTGCAGCTATTTTCTTGTCTAAGTAATCACAGATCTGAAGATATTGGCAGCGAATTTTGTTGTTAGGGCTATTAGTTATGCGTAGCTAAAGTGGTCCTTTTTCGTACACTTCGACAAAGGATTCATACTAACAAATGGCGACTCCACATGGGTTTTAAATTACGACCGCTATCGTTTTTCATATTCCTGCATATCCAGCTACTTCGGACCCTAGGGTTTCTTTTCAGCTATTTATTTTTCCTATTTTTATGTTGTTTTTCCCACATAAAACCCTAAAACATTAAAATTTCTAACTTCCGTGTGTTTCTGGCCCTATTGCGCAGGTAAGCGACACCAGCCGCAACTGAGACAGCAACTTTTCTGAAAATCTGCCGCCGAGACAACCGAAACGGGGGGTCGCACTTTTTGGCCCAAAAACTGCAACCTGGACCTCCAGGTCGCACTTTTCTGCCCCTTTTCTGCGACCTGCACTCAAATCAGGTCAGAAACTGCGACCTGCCATTTTTTCAGCAATTTTTCTGCAATTTTTCTGGGTTTTGCTGCAGCTTCTGCCAGGATCCTCCAGCCTCTGTCTCAGCCTGTTTTGACCAAGTTCTGATCTGTTTTTACTCATCTAAGTGGGAACCTAGCCCCTTAGGGCTTTAGTGCCCTCGAATTTTTGTGGAAGAGTTTTAAGCTGTTTCAGCCGTCTGTTTTTCAGAGCTTCAGCCTCCTTTTTTCCAGATCTGTTACCTCCCTTTCAGATCCTTTGAAATCAGCCTTTCTTCCTTTCAAATCACCTCCTGTCGTTTTATTTGGACCTACTTTCTGGGCCTCCCCCTTGCCCCCTCCGTTTTTTTCTGATTTCCTTCCTTTTTCCAGCCACCTTGCCTCTGTCTCTTGGCTGTGATATGCACCTCTTTTCAGTAGCTTTATCCTCTAGATCCCTGTCCCTTTCAACCCTAGATCTATTGACCTCTTTTTATGTGTGTTTTGACTAGATTTTTTCCCTCTTTTAGAGTAGTTTTGAGAGACCCGCCTTTTTGGGTTAGATTGATGCATAGTTAGCTGTTAAATGTTCTGTCTTTTCAGCAATCTATATTGTTCTACGCAGATTTATTTTCAGTTACGCAGCACACTTTTTCTTGCTCTCAAAACGAAAAGGGTTTAAAAATTAAAATTAACGCACACCACACACTGACCCTAAGTGAAGAAGCGCCTGGTTAACACCGCTTGGCAAAGACTCTAAAATCAATTGTCACTACACCTTTTCTGCCCTTGACCTTAATTGATTCTGTCCCTTTCTGCCCCTGTCGGTTTCCTTCTTCCTGTCATCATTGCGCCCCCAAGGCGCCTTTCCCGGAGACTTCTTGGCCTTCATCCTCAGTTTTCGGTCGATCGACCTGCTCCGCCCCGCCGTCGTCGAGCCAGTCCACCTTCGAGTCCGCACTCCGACTCCTCTCCTGATTCATCGGGTCCTCCTTCTCCTCCTGGTTCTCCCCCTGTCACCTTCACTATGTCTGGTCCAGGGCCTAACGCTAGCGGTTCTCTCGGCCCTAATGCCAGCCCTACTACTAGCGAAACCGCCACAGGAACTACCCCGGCCACCCCTGTGTTGCCGTACATTGCAGGCCTCAGCCTCCCCGATTTCCATCAGTTGATCAATGACCCCATTCACCACAATGCTAATTGGCATGCTATGCCAACCAAGCTCCCCTCCGACATCCCTAAGTTTGAGGGCCTTAATGGCGAAGATCCAACCAATCATGTCCGATCTTTCCACATGTGGTGTTCCTCCAATTCCATTACCGATGACTCCATCCGTCTTCGTTTGTTCCAACGCACGCTCACCGGCGAAGCTTCTAAATGGTATGTTGAACAAGCCACCTCTACCCATACCACCTTTGAGACTCTTGCCCAAGCCTTTTTGTCGTACTTCCAGCTCCCTCTCCGATACGATACTGGCACGGAGCTCTTGACTTCCTTCAAGCAATCCTCTTCAACACGCCTTTTTGCCCATGTGTAGGAATGGTGAAGAAGACGGAGCTTATGTCGAGCCCCTCCCTTCGAAGATCGGGTTTACATGGCAAAGATGTCGCCTCTCATTTTCCTCAAACTGAAGAAGCCGCCCTCCAAATAGCCTTGAAATATGACCTGATCTACGCTCAATCTGGTTATGTTTATACCGTTCTTCCTGACCTCCCCAGGCCCGGTGGCGCTAACGCCCCGAGGGCATCTCATTCCGCCGACGGTATCGTTGGAGCCCTTTCCCATCCATACGCTCAACCTCCTATGGGCTATGGTCTCCCTCAGGGAGGGGCCAGCTCCTCCAGCACTCTCCCCCCTCCCGGTAGCATGTATCCAGGATACGGCATGCCTCCTCCTTTTTCCCAACCTCCTGCTTACCTCAATGTTGCCCAACCTACCCATTACCCTTATCCGCAGCCTGGTGCGCTAGCCCCTCCAGCATATGTGCTTCCTCCTCCCTTGCCTCCTCAACCCCAGCACCAGCACCTACAGCCCCCTCCAGGGCAAGTATTTGCACAGCAGGGCGTGACCAATCCCCCTTCTTCTCAAAGAAGGCGGAGAGGCAATCCAAACCAATCTGCCCCTGGTACCCGTGGACCCAATCCTGGTGTGGACCCTAACACTGCCAACCAGCAACAGGGCACTCAGCCCAAGCCAGACAGGCCACTTCGCACAAGTAAGCCTTGTTCGTGTTGCGGTGTTTATGGTCATTACACCCACGATTGTCCCCTATTACCCCAGATGCGGCAGATGTGGGAGTCTCAAGCCACATTGCACGGACAGCACGCCTCCCCTCATGCTCCTCCTAATGTGGCCACTACCCAGCCAGCTGTGTTTACTGATCCTTTCCCTCAACAAGGATTCGTGGCTACCCAACCGCCCGACAGCCAGGTAGCCGCCTCCCCTTCCATTTCTGGTTCCTCTGATTACCAGATCCTTATGATGCACTCCGACCCTACCCCCTCCGTCGATCTTCACCTTCAAACTCGGTCTCGCCAGTACTCCAAGCCTCCTGCTCAGTCTGCTCCCGAGCCTCCCTCTTCAGGTTCTACAGAGCCTCTTTCGACATCCAGTGGCCCCTTACACATCCCTCAACCCAAAGTTGAGGTTCATCCCAAGATTCCAAAGGGACCATTACGCCGAAATGCTGCTTCCGGTCGAGCCGCTTAGTCGTAAGCATAGTAGATGATTTGGCGCAATCCCCTGCTGCCATTTCCACACTGGAACTCCTCCAGTCATGCCCTTCCCAAAAGAAGGCTCTACTATCTGCCATGGGCGCTGTAGATCCTGCTGACGACCAAATGATTGTTTTCGACGCCACTCAATCAGACCATCCTCCTCTCCCTCCTTCCGTCGCCTTCCAAATCCCAGTCAAAATCCGGAACGCCAACGTGTCCCGGTGTATCATTGATGAGGGGGCATCCACCTGCGTGATGTCCGCTTCGGTTTGGAAGCAACTCAGATCCCCTGAACTGGCCCCTTCCACGATCACCCTTCGAGCGTGGGATGGTCATGCCTCCCAGCCCATTGGCCTATTTCGTAATTGTCCTATCACCCTCGCCGGTAAGACTGTTTGCATTGACGTCGAAGTCATCGACGCCCCGCTAGATTACAACATTCTATTGGGGCGAAGCTACACCTATGCTATGTCTGCTGTCCCATCCGCGGTCTTTCACAAGATGTCTTTCCCCCATAATGGAAAGATAGTCACCATTGACCAGTTGACATATCATGAGCCAAAATCTCAGACCTCCCCTGAGACGACCATCTCTTCCGTAGCCAACAAGCAAACCATCGATTCCTTGACCAGTGTCTCCCCCAGCGTTTACAAAGATTCCTCCCTGCTTGGAACTTTCCCTAACCTTCCTCCCCCTCCTGTCACCGATCCCAGCTTATCGAATGTTTGCATGATGCAATCGTCTCAGGCGCTCTTACAGCGACAGCTCCTCGCCCGCTAGCTTCCAACCTCTCCTCGCCCTCTCGCAACCCACTCCCACCATTCATCCTGTGCCCACCTCGACCTCCTCCTTCTGGCCCTCCCCCTACAGCTGGTATCCCTGAACCCCTTTATCCGCCTGGATCGGTTCTTCCTGGCCTTAACCATCTCGAAGCCGTCCCTCCTGGTCATTACCCCGCCGGGCGCATCCCTTTCCTAGCTCCCCCTCCGGAGTATATTCTGTCCCCGTCATGGCCACCCTCTCTCTCCCTAACCTGACCTTGGGCATACCGGTCTGGTACCTTCATCCCCCAGCCGCCACCCCTCCTGGTCACCCCAAGCCCTATATGGCTTTGACACCGGTTCAATCGGTCCCCCTAGCTTCCTCCATTGCCCCCATGCCCCCAGCACCTCCACAGGACCCTTCTCCTATCGTGCCAGCCCCCGGGAAGAAAGGAAAAGCCCGTAAGGGGGCACCCAAAGACAAGACTACCACGACTGACCCGGCACCTCCACCGCCCGCAAAGCCTTGCGCTTTATGTGATGTCACTGGTCATGCCACCCATGCTTGTCCTAAGTTGCCCTGTATTCAGCCCATGGTTAAAGTCGTGTTCCCCGAGTCTATGGTCCCTGAAGCCCCCATTCCTTCTCCGTCCGTAGCCAAGAACCCCAAGACTCTCCACACCAACAAGCCCTGTGCTTTGTGCGGCGTTCATGGCCATTACTCCCACCATTTTCCTCACCTGACGCACTACCGCACCTCTTTAGAGGTAATCCGAGAGTATGAGGTTGAACTAAATCAATCCGCCTCTCCTCTCCTCGCGCAGTACGCTTCAGGCCAACCTGAGGATCCCCCCGTTCCCATCGACATTCCCCCCCCTGATGTTCCGATGACGGAGTCTACTGTTACCATTCTTTACTTATCCTCCTCTGCGAGACACTCGGAGCCCAGCCCATCTGCATCCTCCCTTGTTGTGTCCCTTGACCACCCTCTTTCTACCCATACGCGCGATCACTCCACCCATGTCTTTGTTGACCTCCGCAGCCCGAGTCCTCACCATGCTTCAGATAGCCCTCATATACCACTCCGTATGAGTCATGATCATCCTGCCCCTTGCACTCCCTCCTGCAATTGCCACCCGATGACTTTTGTCCACTCACGCTGCCGTCCTTCCCTTTCCTCCCCCCACGCCCCATTCACAGACCCCCATCCACACCCTTGGCCCGCTACGTCGACGAAGGCAAGTCGTTACTCCAGAATCTAGCCTCGCGGGTTGGGCCATCTTCACCCTCGCATGCCCTTTGCTCTTTCTAATGGGGTATGTCACGTAATCGCTCACCAACAATCGTGCCAATCACGATGCAAGGCGTGGTCTCTTAGCCGATGCCCCTCTTTCATCGCATCCCTCCATCCGCACATTCATTTGGATTCCCTACTTCTTGTAATGCAACTAAATGGTGTTTATCATGTGCATAACCATGTGGCCGTTTAGATGCTATTTACGAGTGAAAATCTTGATACATGCATTTGAAACCATAACTTTCAACCATGTACCTCGAGAACAGAATCACTATGTAGATAGTATTGCAAATCATGTTCTAGATTGGAATTTATCACACACATTTCATACAAGACAATAACATTCACAACCATCAAAAAATGATCCATATCCATAATATGTGTCACAAAACATGTGTTTAGAGTCCATCTACTCTGATACATACGACATGCCCATAGCATGTTACAAAAAACCCAAAACTGGGGGCACCACCTGCCCCCACATACATCATCGGGGGCACCCCATACCCCACCCCTAATCACTATCTGGAGGCTCCCGGGCCAATGGCTCTGCCCCTGCAGCATGTAGATCACGCATAGCCTGACCGACCATCGCCATGCGCTGCATGACACCTCGCCACTCCGAGGGTAGACCAACACATGGCTCTATGAACTGGTCGTCTAAGTCTTGCCACCCGCGCTCTGATACTCTGGTCAACAACCTTTCGCATCTATGGCGGATGTCCTCCAGCAGGGCGGCTGCATCCTCATTCTGCGCCGCTCTCGACCCACTTGGACTTGTAGCTCCAGACGCTACCGGTCGTCCCATATATCCGGCCGGTTTTACCGGTGCTATATTTTCATACCAAAAGTACATGAATCAGTACCATCAATTACTATTCAAAAACTTTAACATGCCCACACAAGAATATCAATCTGTCACTTACCATCGGGCCCCCAGACTCGACCAGGTAGAAGTGGCAGATCCGGATCTCCACAGTAGCTCATCCCACTATAGGGATAGTCGTCTATGTACAATGGCATCTGATCCCAATGGGCAAAAAAATCCGGTCGAAACACTCGCCCGACCGCCCCTCCTCCTCCTCTGCATAGCAGCCATCCCCAACGGCGCATCCTGGGCTCTCTCGGGCCCCCATCTGGAAGCTGTACACGAGGCCTCAAAGTCGGGATCTTCTCAAAGAAGAAGGCGCACAACAAAGTCCCATATGAGCAATCATGGTTCACCTGCCGCCTGCATAGTGACAACTGTCGCTTTAGCGACACCAACATCATTTAGGCCCACCCATAGTAGGTCCCACCCAGCACACTCTCCACTATCATCATCTGCCCCCCAGTGATGTGATGGAGCGCCTGGTTGCCCAGGATACGCAGCACAGCTACGGCCACTACACGGGTTTCTAGCCTCTCTAGATCCCCGATCGGTGTTCGAGTCCCCTTGACTTGGAGACCCGGTCGACAATGACGCTCCACGAACTCCATGATATGCCGCACCCGCGGCAATACTGGCTGTGTGTTTCCCACCATCCCCAATGGCGGGAGACCAGTCAGGAAATACACGTCCTGGACCGTCAGTTCGATCCTGTGCCCCTGCACTACAAAGACCTCCTGATCTGGATCCCAGTAACTGATAATCCGAGCCAATAATGGTCCCCCTGCTCTCATCAAAGGGTTCTCCAAAAACTTGAGAACCCCAAATCTGGCCAATACACAGCGGACGCCCTGATCCGCCTGGATCTCTGCCTGTAGTGTCCCTAGATCTCTCTCTCTCCAGTTAACCTGTAAATCTGCCATACCTGCACGAACACATCATTTTTGTCAGCGTACAGATTGGGAAAACCATAACCAAACACCAAAACCCAACTTCCAGCCCTAAAACAGCACCAAAACCCCCTCATCTCCCAGGTTGCAGTTTTCTGCCCATTTCTGGGACAGGTCACACTTTTCTGCCTGAAACCTGCTTCCCAGGTCGCACTTTTTGGCCCAAAAAGTGCGACCTGGCCATAGAGATGAAGGAGGGGTTGTTTCTGGATTTCTGGGCCCTAAACTGAAAATTTAATCCATCAAAATGCAAGAGAAAGGTTAGGCCTCTTACGTGCAACTGACGAATCTCGATTCCAACGGTCGGTTTGTCCGCTACGTTCGCCGCAAGATTTAGGGCCTTCTCTCCTCTCCACATTCACCACAACAACAATAGCAAATGAGTGATTTTGGAGGGAAAACTGCCTTATTAAAAGAGAACCCCTGTTTCTTATTTCGACTGCTGCGACCACACCGTAGCCCCGTTTGATGAACCGTCTGCACCGTTGGAAAGCTCTCACTGAGCCCTCAAATGGGTATATGTTAGTTTTTCGTGATCTGATACTTCACCACGACACATTTTGTCCAAGAAGGGTCACTTCACCTTTCCTTAAAATTGAATTTCCTCACTTACGAAACTTGTACTTGGGGCACCATCTTGCCTCCTTACTTGTCTTCGTTCATGTCAATTTTCATCATGAGTTCCCATCATGTACTCATGTTTCCACGGTCCCCCATTGGGGCCTTTACTATGTGGCAGCACCATCGAGTCACCCTTGTTTAGAGCATCCAAGTTGAGTCATCATTCCCTCCATGGAGTCTATACCGCGTCCCTTTGTACCCCACTATAGCTCTCCATCCTTCATTGCTTGGTCTCTCTCTTGTGTCGCATATTATGACCTTCAGTCCCACTATCCCCTATCCCTTATGATATTGTGTCAGTCGCTGCCATGTCATTCATGCCCTTTATGCTCTAGCAAGGGAAGTCGTCCATTAGCTACTCAGTCCTTTCCACTTCACTATCATCATTAGTGTCAGTCTGTCCATCGCTCTACTCTTTTCTCTCGTGCCTTAGTTGAGGGTGTCTCATTGCATCAACTATGGAGGACCTCCTTCTGTCGACATCAGCTCTTTCATTCCAGAAGTCAGGTCTAGAGGGCGGTGTACCTTGGTTCCAGCTTCCACTCTTGTTCGGTGCCTTGGATCAGGCAAAGGGATACCTCCTTTCCCTTTGGCTTGATTGTTTCTCCAGCTCTTTTCAGCATGATCGAGATTCGTATACTTGATGGTCCAGTGATCCAGCAGTAGCTCTTGATGATTCCCGGGCGTGTGTGAGATGTTTCAACCCTCATGAGGGGGTGGCCCTACAGGTAGCCCCCCACATGCCCGGATGACCCTTGCGCCGATGCAACTCCGTACATTTGATGATGTTGGCCTTAGCCACTTGCAGCACCCCTTCGATTTGCATGTATCAGTCAGATTTTGTGAGCCCTTCCCCATTTGCAGGGGGCATTTGGGTTGTATTTGTATCTCATGTACTCAGATATTATTGTACAAGTCCTGGCTATTATCCCAGGCACAGCATGTATGTGGGATTCCTCATTGTATTTTTATCCGGCTCATGATTATGCCAACTGTATTTTATGGTTCGGTCCCTTGTTTACTGGACACACTATTCTTTTGTACTTTGTCTCGGCGGGCATAGGTATGCCTCCCCCGCCGCCTTCAACACAGGTACCCTCTCATAAAAAGAGACTTGCTTCGCACCCGCGAGTCTCATCTCCTCGGGTTCAGTCCTTTCAAGACACTATCTACCTCACATTCTCTCTCCCCGACACCCTTTGTCGTCTAGTGATTTGTGCCTATTAACGAGACTTTGGCCAGTACGATTTTCTCTCACACTGCATTGGGGCAACTGTTACACCATTTTTTGGTCATCTAACTTATTATCATTAGATGGACCCAAGTACACCATGTAAGACCAGTTTTACCCTAAGTAAAACTGCTTTCACTATGTTAAAATATGAAACCCCAAAAGGAAATATTAAACAAACCTATATTTGTTTGATTTTCCTCATGGAATAATTAATTAAACCATAATTTAATTATTATTCCCAGTCATGTTTAACCCAAAATCAAAGAAATCAATTAGATAAACCTTTATTTATCTTATTATTTTCTAGGAATAATCATTTAAACCTTATTTAGATGATATTCCTTGTTAAATATGACCAAATCAACCACAAATAATTAAATAAATCACTATTTATTTAATTATCTTTCAACCACCTCCTTAAATAATTAAATAAATCATTATTTATTTGATTATATTCTAACCACTTCCTTAAAAAGATAAATAAATCATTTATTTATTTATTTTTGACAAATTAAGGGATTTGACCCAAGTCAAATACCTTTTCCCTCCAACAAATATAATAAAATATTCCATGAAAAGTGGATCTAGATCCGGTTAACCCATGCACCAAGATCTAGAATGACCCAATATTTTGTTATAAATAGGAGGGTTTTTCCTACCATTCTTCACCTTTTGTTGCCTATTAGATCACTCTAGATCTATACACTTGGTCACCATTTTCTGCCATTTTCTCCCATTGAGCTCTACTCTTTGCATTGGGTTTTCTACATCAACTAGAGAGAGAAATCTTAGATCTGAAGTGCTGAGGACTTCCAAGAACCCATCCCACTGAGGGGAATTGGATACTCCTTCTGGTTTTCCTCACAGGTGCCCCATTAATACAAAATTTCTTTCAAAAATTGTTCTTGTCTTGTCTATTGGTATATGGAGCAAACCCTTGTTTTTACTGCTTAATGTCTTTCCATACATAGATCTGGTATTTTGCAGCTATTTTCTTGTCTAACTAATCACAGATCTGAAGATATTGGCAGCCACTTTTGTTGTTAGGGCTATTAGTTATGCGTAGCTAAAGTGGTCCTCTTTCGTACACTTCGACAAAGGATTCATACTAACAGTTATAGGTATTTTTTTGGTGTATTTGGTGAGAAATTACAATGAGAATATATATTTGTTTAAGACATAAGTGGCATATTGGTTCCAGTTTGAAAATGGATGAAATATGGAACAACAAGTCTGGAAAATGATAGCTTGTGTATCAGGGGTAATATCTCCTTCTAGTCGGTGTTGGTAAATTTTTAGGGGTAATATTCGCTTCCAATGGCTATTGGTAAACAAGTAGGGGCAAGATTCCATTTCATAAGAGACTAGTAAACAAGTAGGGGAAGTAGTCCCTTTCAGTGAATATTGATACATGAGCAAGGATAGAAGTTCCTTTCAGAAGCAGTTGATAAACCTATAAGTAGTAGTTTGTGGGGAATTAATGTAATCAAGTTGAAGGTTGTAATAAATTGAATATTTGTGTCTAGTATATTTTTTTCATGCGCTTGACGACGATTATGTTATGATTGAGTTATGTTGTTGATCCATGGAAAATTGTTAAAGTGAATGAAAAGCATAATTTTTGAAAAAAAGTATAATTTGGACACACAATTGATTCACCCCCCTCCCCTCCACCACCACCCCCCCCCCCCCCCCCTTAGTATTGTCATTGTTTCCATTTTTTTCAACAATTGGTATCAAAGCACGATTCCTATAGGATCATTTTAATAGCTGGAAGGAAGAACATGGATCATGGAGAACGAGGACTAGATTATCTTAGATGGAGTTCCATTCTTTAATGGTTCAAAGTATACAACTTTGAAGGTAAGAATGAGAATCTACTTGTAATCTCTTTATCTTGATGTATGGATATCTATGGAGAATGGAGAGATAGATGATAAGTTTGATAAATAAGCTAGGAATAAAATCATGAGAGGGTTGTCTAAGTCAAATATTGAAAAAGTGATATGTCTTAAGACTACCAAGGAGATATGGGACAATTTGCAGTCCATCTATGAAGTAGACATGCAAGTTTCATGTGATGTCAAGAGGCTTTCCATGGAAGATGAAGTAGTCAAAGATTCAAAGAGCATTGAAGATCATGAATTAGATGATGATTCATATATATCAATAGGCCAAGTTGATGATCAAAACCCATATAAGATGCAATCTACAAGTAAGTTGTTGTATTTTTGTTATTTTATAACAATAGGCCATTTTTTTTTTCAGAATTTTCAGTTGCAAGTACTGGGGAGGCTGAGAGTTTCTCATGTAGTTATAGTGATGAAGGAACTACCTTAATAAAAATAGTAGAGATAGACATTGGTCAAGAAGAAAATGGGTCCACCTCTGGTGAAGAGAAAGAAAGGACATCTCACGTGTCAACAAAATAATCTCTAGAGTCATCAAGGGAACAAAATTTTGAGAGTGAAATAGACACTTATTGGGTAATCTAGTTTCTCCTTTATTGGTTTGGAAGATGTTGAATAAAATATCTATTTGAAGAGGAAAATAATATCATATCTTGAAGAGATTAAGAAATTATATCCATAAATATGAAGTTGGAATATGACAATAGAACATTGAAAGAAAATATGTTGAATATTCAAAAGCATGCAACATGTAAGGAGATTCATACCAGTTGTTAACATTGGAAAAACATACAAGCAAAATAGGAAATTAATTAATGTGAAGAAGAAGGATTTACAGGTCTGAAAGACATTAGAGAATCTGGAAAGTATTTAAAAATCTCTAAGGTCTGAGGAAAAATTAAATTTGAGCAAGTCATAAATTCTTTTGTGCGCATAATCCTTCCTGAAGAGCGCCTTTGTGAGGCTTATGACCCAAAATGTGCGTAGTCGTAGGGGTGGCGAAAGTCACTTTCCGGGACCACAGAAAGCACACTCTAGGATAGTGATTCCTCACTTGAAGCTACCTAAGGAGAGCTACCAAAGCCTCCTTATACATTAAGTGAGGGCACAATGGAATATTTTTGGCACACAAAGGAATCATTCCCCTCTCTTGAGTCACCATCCAAAATGTACCAAGAGAGGGAAGGAGGATTTGAATTCTCCTATATAAGGGCACCATGAGATGAATAATTGGAGAACACATTGTTATGCTCGCCAGAATTACCCAAGCAATACTAGCAGTGTGTGATCCAGAGCTGAAGTTAGAGGGGACTCAATTGTTGGCCATCCAACGAGTTCAATCCACCACAGTAGAGAGAGGGATACTTTGCACTAAGGCAATCTTGGGAGTAAAAGCATCCTTGCATCGGGACTTAGAACCCATGTTCTAGGGGCCCTTTGGCAAGAGGGTTAAATTTTCATCTTCATTTCCTACCAACACTCAATAAGAGGGGCTGAAGAGCCATCGTTCAGATTATTGTAGTTTTTTGAATTTATTTAGAGCTTTTTTTTATTTGTTTTAGTTTTAGTTTAGTTTTAGTTTATATATGCATGCTATTTCTCTATCTAGTATGTTTATGATTCTAGCTTGTTCCACTAACTTGCTTGACTCCACTTATTTTTTTGCATGTTACCAATAAATTAAGTGGGTAGACCACACCCCTTAATTTGGTGTGATTTCATACATACGTGCACCAAAAACACTAAAACATGTTGTGCTTTTTTTGGAGAGACCCCTGTCTGCGCTGTGGAGCTGAATTTCCCCCTTTTTCTCTTACAGTCCTTAGTTCATCCCAAGTGAGAGACTGAAGCATAACAGCTCCAAAAATTTACTTTTTCATGAATTACATGCTTTTCCCTCCCACATAAGTGCCCAGGGTGCACGTTTAGAGCTAACCCGCGCACAGACATCGCGCTTGTTTCACCCTTTTGTGCGCAAAAGATAGAAAGAGAAATTTCTCCCACATTTCTATCTTTTCCTGCTTGTAAAGTGCTTGGAAACCCATAATACATCTACCAACACTGGTTGTGGTACCCCTCAGCTTGCTAAATTTCACTCTTAGCTGTTTTTTGTAGGCTTAGTGTCAGTTTTATTTCAAGTTGATTTTTGCAAAGTTCACACATAATTTAAGTAGGGGGGGAAATAACTTGCATTCCAAAAGAATTTATGTTTTCCAAACTTAGGTACCAACACACCTAGATAACTAGCCAAATTAAGTGGCCCAATTCCACTCATGCTTATTTAGTTTCTTTTTCCTAATGTAAAATTTATTAGTTTAGTTCAACTTTTGCACTAGGATTTAGGGACTAGGAATGAATTTTCGATAGAAGAGAAAATAATATTTGTTGCCTTTGCACCCTCCAGTGATCCTAGGCAAGCATATTAACACTCTCAATTCACAACTCGCCATCTCCCTTTAGTTGATCACATAGATTAAATAGGAAAAATAGTAAGTGGCCCATATCTACACATGTTTTTATTTTGAGTAAGGAACAATACAACATATTTTAAATATGGGATTTTGAAAAGGATCATCGCATATCCACACATTAAAAATATATTCTTGTCCACTTTTTTCTCACACACATCCACCACTAAGAAAAATAAAGACACCTAAAACTAGCTTGACCAAACTCACTAAATTCTCCCCATAGTGGCCAAAAAGTAATTTATAGTTTAAGTCAGGATCAAGGGGGTAGACATCCAATAAGCTTCCTTGATCATTCTTCATCTTGAAACATAGAAGTTAACTATTTATCAAGCTTTAAATCCACCCATCAGCCCACGGAAAAGAAAACCTGAGCACGACAGAGACCCGTTTTAGGGGGGGTTAGGCTTAGGCACAATGCGGGCAGGTATCAATCATGGCTAGCTCAATTGGATGATACTCAGTACTGTTAGCTGAATTACCAAGAATCCAAATACTCAAACGCTCACGTGGGATGGTGGTACTTAGTGGCCAAATCTAGGGTATCCTTTCCCTATAGGTGACGATGCAGGCAAGTGTCGAACCCTCTACCCTTACCTTGGTGGATTTTCTTCGGCTGATTGTGGGCATCGCCAGCTCTTACGAGGCATTGTGCCAGCACTCGTAAGATATCTTCTCAAGGCCCAGTTACATTTGAGTGTGTGAGGACGAATAGGTATTCTAGGATTTTGAGTATCATATGAAAAAAAACAAAAACCTTTTTTTTTATTGCTTGATCACATAGAATTAATTTAAAGGGAAAATTTATTTCATTTTCACTTTGTTTTATGTATGTGACCAAAATTTTTCTTTGATCATAGACTCTATACTCTCAAAATTTTCCAAAACCAAACCTAGTCGACACCATAACGGACCCAACAAGACCTCATCAATCTAGGCGTCTTTTGTACCTCCCCCCATTACCGGGAGGGGTTCTAGGTATTTTTTCATTAAGGTGTCAAAGATAGAAATTTGCCACCATTATTGGGGCATCCTTAGTTGGGAACCTTGTTCGGTCTCCCAAAAACACACCACACACCACTCCTCCCACAACCCCTAGGGGGCAAAGGAGTGTGACCCATTCGGGCAGCCAGCTGAATACACAGCAGGGTACGTCACAGACCAACCCTCTTTCTAACCAGAACTTTGTGTTTTTTCACATTGCAATGGCATCAACCTCATAGTCACCTTTATTAGCTTCATTGAATCTACCTGATTTAACAAAGCTGACGAATTACCCCATTGCACGCAACCCTACATGGCCTCCCATGCCCACAAAGCTCCCTTTAGATATTCCAAAGTTTGAAGGAAATCAAGTGGAAGACCCAGGTAATCATGTCATGACCTTCCACCTATGGTGCTCATCGAACAGTATCATTGACGAAACTATTCAATTGAGACTATTTCAATGCACTCTAATAAGAGTAGTCGTGAAATGGTATGTGGAGCAACCCTCTACTTCACATGTAACCTTTAGCGCCCTCACCACCACGTTCCTAACATATTTTCAGTTACCCATTTTAGACGAACCCCTACTATCCATATCTCAAACCATCTCCACTAATGGAAGCAGCGTCGTATTTTATGTAAAGAAAAACTCGACGATTGGGTTCTTTTAGATTTGTTCTTGAAAACTCTCACAGCATAGATTTCAAAGGATGTGGCACAAAAAAGGCCCACATCTGAAGAGGACGCCATCAGCAAAGCTCAACATCTTGAGTTGATTTATATGCAGTCAGGATAGATTTACAATATCCTGCCCAAAGTCTCACGCCTGCAAAATTATCAAGAATTTATAAGCGCATTGAACTTTTCAGACGGACTAATTAGGTCATTGAGCCAAGGATACCTAGGCAGCAGTAGTCAAAACCCTGGTTACACATATAGTTCTACCCAGAACATACCTCAACCTGGTTTTCAAAGTCATCATATGCTTCAAAAAAATTTCACCAATAGGGTGCCAGCATATCAACAAGGAGGACCCTATCCTCCGGCTCAGGGGACCCAATACGCAGAGAGAAACACTGATCAAAGAGCTCCCCTCCAACAGCTAGGTGCAAACCAGGGACCACATTATTCTCAGTCCTCATCCCAAGACCCACCTATGCAGACCAATGCACAGGTGAAATTTGTGCAGTCGTCCCAAAACCAACCTCACCAATATAGCTAGGAGAACTATCCTCCTAACGTGGTGAAGAAAAAAGAAAAAAACAAGCCAAAAGGGAATCCTGAACAGGGGGAAACAACCACCAATGCTCTCCATGATCCCAGGCTGGAGGAAACTCCAACTAGAATCAAAGTCAGGATTCAAGCAATGCCCAACGACAGAGCAAAAGGCCACCTCTCTGAAAAAATGATTATTTTTCGATATGTGGTGAGTACAACCATTATACTCACCACTGTCCCGATCTCCCTAAGCTAAAGAACCTACATTGTAACTGAGGAAAAGGAGGATCTTCCTAGCAACCAGCTGTGATGCAGGAACCTTTCCCCCATCAAGGGACGGTAAGCACTTAGCAACAAAATCCAGATGATTTTGAGAAAAGTAGCCACGAAATCTACATGATTGGCGAAGAGTTGTTCTTCCAAACACAGAATCACAATCACGACACTTCGCGAGACACTTATACATCAGGGGAAAGTAACAGTTCACCAATTACACCTTTGGCCATTTCAAATATGCCTATCGAACCATTTCCAAAAATGGCGAAGGGACCTAATAGGTGAGCAGGAAACTACTCTAAATCAGCCCATAATTATAGTATTGTGGATGATTTAGCACAATCTCCCACTCCTATGTCAGCTTTGGAAGTATTTTACTCATGCAAAAAACAACGAAAAGCCATACTTTCCGTGTTAGGCGCTATCAACCCTGTCGATACACGCCTAATGATTTTTTACTTAGACAAAGCCACCCCTAGGATTCCTTCCATGGTCGCCTTCCAGATACTAGTGTGAGTCCAGAACATCAAAATCCACCAATGTGTCATTAACAAGGGTGCATCCACATGCATCATGTCAAAAAAAAATTAGCAGAATTTAGGGTCCCCTGAACTAAAATCCTTAGTCATCATGGTTAGGGCATACGACGGTTGTCCTTCAACCCCCATCAGCCTCTACCAAAACTTCCTGATATGCTTTCTGGAAAGACAGTCCACATAAACATTGAAGTCTTATATGCTCACTTGGATTATAATATACTCCTTGGGTGGAGTTATATGTACGCCATGTCAGCCATAGCCTCCTCCGTCTTCCGTGTTATGATGTTCCCCCATGAGGACCTCATTATTAATGTAGACCAATTGACACATAGCGAGAAGCTACCCTTAACAAACACTGATGTAATTTTACCCTACATAGATACATCCTCGTATGCGCTTTCACGGTACCAAGAATATGGCCTTGGCCAGTTCAAATCGTCGTCCGTTCTAGGCTCATTCCTAGGAAACCCTCCCAATATCCCTAATTCATCACCTAATGTCACAGGGGCTCCGGTGTGCATGAATTCAATATCAAGTGCCGAAGCTAGTCAGGACACAGACATGAGCAGTAATGGCACCTATTCATCGGCCACGGTAGCCTCTCTAACCTACGCCACTTCCCAAACCCCTTTCCTCTACCCCTCAGCTGGTTTCGTCTCCCAGCAAGTTTTGGAAACACTAGTGTTACCAAACATATCATTGGAAATACTAGTTTGATACCTCATTCCCCCTATGAGAACAGGAGCCACTCACGTCACTACCACAAGGTTGAAGCCCCTCAATCCCAAGGAGGCCTCACCCGTCCAAGAAATTGTCGAAACCACCCCTACAAAGGAAATTTCCATTGCAAAACCGGTGATTACAGCCATGAAAATCGACAGGAGAGGAAAGAATATGGAGACTCCCGCCATACAACAGGAATCACTCGTTTGTGCCATATGCAATGTAATAGGTCACCCTACCCATCTTTTCCTAGATCTGGATGAATTAAAACCACTTCTTAGCTGTGGGACAGACGTTGCGATGCAACGTTCCTGTAAAAATGAACCTACCACCAAATGTAAAGGAAAAGCATTACGTACCAATCATGCATGCACTATCTTCAGTAACTATGGGCACTATACCCATCATTTCCTAGAGATCCTGTGAGATAGGGATGCCTTACACGCCATCAAGCAATCCTATCAACAGGATCCATCCACCTAGTCATCTGAAGATGAACCTCGCACCGTCCTGTAACTGCAGGAGGAACGACAGTCACTAGAAAGATAGCCATTTGTCCCTCTTCCCCCCAACCCACCATACACCAACCAGGGACAGGGGAACCTGGTTGCCTCATCCTCTTGAGTTCTCACACTCGTCAATTACTGCAGATGGTTTTATTAAGTCTTTAACCCAAGGTCACCTAGGCAGCAGTAATGTGTATTCGGGGAGTTACCAAGCGCGTCGTCTACTGCAGATGGTTTGATACGCGTCTTTGACCCAAGATCACTTAGGCAGCAGTAACACCCATGATACTCAGAGAGTTACCAGGTAGGTAGATTCTGCAGATGTCTTGATCGGGTATTTTACCCAAGATCACCTAGGCAGCAGTAACACCCATGATACTCAGAGAGTTACCAGATAGGTAGATTCTACAGACAGCTTAATTGGGTCTTTGACCCAAGATCACCTAGGTAGCAGTAATTCCCATGATACTTAGGGAGTTACCAGGTAGGTAGATTCTGCAGATGACTTGATCAGGTCTTTGACCCTAGATATCCGAGGCAGAAGTAACACCCATGTAGGTAGATTCTGCAGATGGCTTGATCGGGTCTTTGACCCAAGATCACCTAGGCAGCAGTAGTACAATGTGCATCAATCCTGCAAATGGTTTGATTGGGTATTTTTCCCAAGATCACCTAGACAGTAGTAGTACCGTGCACGTTGATTCTGCTGATGGTTTGATCGAGTCTTTGACCCAAAGACACCTAGGCAGGAGTAATCAATACCCTGGATACTCATACGATTCTACTCAGAATGTACCACAACCTAGCTATCATGAAAGTCACCTTGGCACTCATATACCAACAAGGGACAAGGGAACTAATATTCCCCATTCCCTGCACATAATGGACCACTCACACAACATAATGCACCGATCACTCTAGTGCAACCCGTCCTAGGCTCATCAACAACAACACAACCAGAATAATTATGAAAATCGTCCAAATGTTGCAAAAAGAATGCAAGGAAAAAACAAAAGGGGAGATCCTGGAGAGGGGGCAGTAACCAATAACGGCCCCCATGATCTCATTCTGGGGGAAACCCCAACCGAAATCAAAACTAGGAGCCAAGTGACAACTCCCAAGGGAAAACTGGAGCTTAGAGTATCTGATCACTAGACTGAAAGCAACATTGTGATTAGCACTCCATAATGCCCATAGGTATGCCCTGTCTCATATTCTTTTTAAATCTCATGAATTTCAATAATATTTGATAAAGAAGATGCTTTCACTTGAGGTAGTTGTTTTTGCAGGAAAATCTTGCAAACCATTCACAACTCCATCCATTGAAAATTCCAGAGCAGGTATCATTCTACCCCCAGCATGATAGAGTCCCAAAAAACTCTGCATATCCTGACATCATTTCTCCATTAGAAATCAACCATAGGTTCCACATATCCGACCGTGTTTATCATCACCTCACCCTACACATGATCAACATCCTCATTGGTCGGTATAGCCTCTCCCCCCATGGGGCTCGTCACCCACATTAGACCATATATCACAACAAAAGTGACACCATGTCCATACCACTCTAGTCCTTGAAGTGCCTCATCCCCATCCATCCACTATGCATAATGTCAAGTTTTACCATATAAAATAAAAACCCCCTTCCTAGATGACCAGGGTTTACAAGCATATCAAAAGCGCACTATTTCACCTCACATTTTACCAACCATACCTCCACCATCATAATCCCATCTGCAATAATTTTTCATCTGCTTCATCAACCCCACACATGAGACCACCCAATGGGTCCCCCACCCTCAACAAAACACCTTCCTCACAACATTAATGAGCAAACACTTTCATGTTTTGGTGCACCCGTCTCTGTGTTTTGTACAAACCAAACCCCATTATTTTATTCTTTTGGTAAGTGTACAAAGACCGCAAACGGTGCACTACGTCCCCCACCCTCTCATTCTTCTTTTCTCCCATGGCAGCAGTCCCTGAACACCCTTGGTTAGAGTATCACACCCCCACACATAAGTCACCACGACACTCATATCCATTCTTTACCCACCTTGGAAATCCTACCGACTCCAGGGATTTCCTCATCAGAAATAAGTATGACTACCGCCAAGCTGCTTAGTACACTCTGACCTTGGGCCACTAAATCCCAAGCCTTATTTTTCAGTCACCCCTTTCCAACATGCCTATGTTAAACTCATCACATCCAGGTCCCTGACTATTCATATCAGCCACCCCCCATTGGGATGAGGCTTCCTTTTTGTCGACTTCAACACCTATTTTCCAAAAATTAAGCGGTACCTTGGATTTCCCCTCTTAATAAAAGGGGCATCCTCGGGTGGCACTGTGGGAGACATCATTACCCACAGATGTCATTGATCCTCCTGAAATTCTACTACAACAAAATATTTCATGTCAATATGGTATCGTACCTTACAACCATTGCACTTTGATCAAATTTGTCGAAGACCCGTGCCTTCATAAGCGTCTCTTTCAACAACGCTTACACGGGAAGGTCCCAGCTAGCACCTATGCATACAATGCACAACTTTATGCCATACCAATTTTACGCACATGGGTACCACATTCCACCTATTGTCAAATAAAAAATGCCTCGGAGAGCATTAAAAGTCATCGTCTGCAACCACCAGCTCACTACCATATTAGTGACACAGACAAAACCTGTATCTATCAAATAGATTTGTTTAACTAGCCACAACATCATGAGCATGGGACATGCCCACCTCGTAGAAAAATTTTATATATATTGTATTATATTTGCTTATAGGGGTCCAATAGGACATGGTAATTCCTCGAACTGGTGCAGGGTGTTTCTAATTCCAAGCCTCACACAGGTCTCTCTCTCTACGCATGATATATAGAAAAGAAACTATAATGTATTTCGTCTATATAGTTCTTCATAGACCTCACACTTTAGGGGGCAACTGTTAACACTGAAAACCGTACAAGCAGAAGATGACATTAATTAATGTCAAGCAGAAGGATTTATAGCGCTGAAACACATTAGAGAATTTGGAAATTATTTAAAAGTCTCTAAGATCTGAGGAAAAATCAAATTTGAGCAAGTCATAAATGCTTTTGCGCGCATAATCCTTCGTGAAGAGCACCTTTGTGCGACTTATGACCCGAAATATACGCAATCCTGAGAATGGCGAAAGTCACTTTCCGGGACCACAAAAAGCACACTCCAAGATAGTGATTCCTCACTTGAAGCTGCCTAGGGATAGCCACCAAAGCCTCCTTAGACATTAAGTGATCACACAATGGGATATTTGTGGCACACAAATGAATCATCCTCCTCTCTTGGGTCACCATCCACAATGTACCAAGAGAGGGAAGGAGGATTTGAATTCTCATATATAAGGCCACCATGAGATGAAGAATTGGAGAACACATTTTTATGCTGGCCAGAATTTTCCAAACAATACCAGCAGTGTGTGATCTGAAGCTGAAGATAGAGGCGACTCAATTGTTGGCCATCTAACAAGTTCATTCCACCACAGTCGAGAGAGGGAGATTTTGCACCGAGGCAAGATTGGAAGTAAAAACATCCTTGCATCGGGACTTAGAACCCATGTTCTAGGGGCCCTTTGGCAAGAGGGTTAAAGTTTCATCCTCATTTCCTACCAGCACTCAATAAGAGGGGCCAAAGAGCCACCATTCGAATTACTGCAGTTGTTTGAATCTATTCAGAGCTTTTTTTTATTTGTTTTAGTTTTAGTTTAGTTTTAGTTTATATATGCATGTTATTTCTCTATCTAGTATGTTTATGATTCTAGCTTGTTCCACTAACTTGCTTGACTCCACTTATTTTTCTGCCTGTTACCAATAACTTAAGTGGGTAGACCACACCCCTTAAGTTGGTGTGATTTCGTACATACGTGCACCAAACACACTAAAACACTAGCCATTATTCCTCTCAGATCGAGACATTGTTGGAAGATGAAATTGAATCAAAAATATCATTAAAGGGACCCACAAATTTAGTTAAATGAATATTTGATAGCACAACAGTGGAAAATAAAATAACGTGGCACCAAGGAGACAAAAATATCTCCAAAAATAAAAACAAAGGTATGTAGCCCCTCATATGTTTCTATTATAGTAGCATAGGGCACTTTTCCTCCATGTGTCCATATAGAAAAATTAAGGTGCAACAACAAAATCGGAATGTGTTATTTCAGCCACAACCATGAGCTTCTAAGAGAAATTTGAATAGTCAAGAAAATAGAGCCTTTCCCCTCAAAGGAAATATTTTTAGTGGCCCAAAAACACCAGTAAAATGAGTATCAGTGTAAGAAATTGGATAGACATAAGCCTCGGTAAGAAGAACAATTACCTTGTCCCCTTCTTGAATAATGTTGAATGATACAAGTGTAATAACTATGGGCATAAAGCAACTGCATACAAATCTGGAAATAAAATCTCTTTTCATAATGTTGCAATCATAAGCATGGATTATGATGAGAGTCAGCAAAGAGAACTGCGTATGTGTTATATTAGAGGTAGATCATATGGTTCGTGGAGGAAGCATAAAAAAATCATAGGCATGGATTATGATGAGAGTCAGAAGAGAGAACTGTGTAGGAGTTATATTAGAGGCAAATCGTATGATGCATGGAGGCATCATAGAACAATTTCTAGCTTTGAAGATAATCAACATAATATTAGCATATCATATTCTATAATTCTAGTCGTTGATCTCTCCTATATAACCTTCAATAACCAAAGACTCCAATTAGTCAAAAGGAGCATAAACTATGTTAGTTATTCATTGCTGATAGAAAGCATAGACAATGAGAAAGAGGAGTAAGAGGTAAATTGCATATTGTCTTTAATTGGTGCTAAAAAAGGAATGATCATAGGTATTTATGCTTAGGAAATGGAAAAAATCCACCTAGTTAGGTAGATAAATGCAGGAAATCAGTTGATGGTGTTTACCAAATTTAGCATATCCATGTGTGCAATAAAAAGGGAGATAATCTACTAAGGGAGAGTATAGCCCTTTTTCCTCTTCATTGAAAAGAAGAGATTGTCTTTAAGGGAAGCCAGAAAGGTCGGATGCAAGGAGCAGAAAGGAGCATGCTAATAAATCCATCTGAGGGACAAGGGAAGTATTTAATGTTGTTGTCAAATCAGATTGGTGATAATTTGTTTACTGATGAAGTTATTTTTTCAAGTATTGTTTACATATTCCTCATGCAAAGAGGGAGCATAGCCACAAGGGGAGTATATTCAAGTCAAGATTTGAGTATAAAATTATTCATTGATAGTTGGTATCATTAATTGGTATCATTTTTTTGTTGCAAGACATAAGCTAATGGTATTTATGTTATAATGCCATTCTAATTGGTAATTGGTATTAGGCATCATATTTGTGGTAAAAGGAGCATGATCAGAGGATGAAGAGATTTAGTTATCAAGTTCTCAACATTTGTTATCAGTGGCATCAATTCAACAATGGGTATCAAAGGTAATATCAATTGGTATTTATAGTCATTGGGCTCTTTTTAATAGTATGATGTTCATGTTGTTGATATGAAATTGAGAGTCCAAGTTTTTGTAAGAAATTCTTGATTTATATACTTGTTGTTCATAATGAGTCAAATGTATCATGGTGAGTGTGTTGTCATTAGAATTATGTGAAGATAAATGCAAGATGAGTTATTGTTCTAGGCCTGCATTGGTGACAAACCCTCTAGATTTTTCAAGTACACACTTCTAAGTCTTGTACTTTCTTATTCATCAATTAACAATTGATGGTGTCATGCATAAGAAAGGTTGTTCTTGCTAATAGAGGTCATGCGTATGTGTCAAGGTAGGAAATGTTATGAATGTAATCCTAGCTAAGACTCAAACTAGTTGGAACTATTTCTCATGGCTCATTGCACAAGCATGTGTTTTTTTAGCAAGAGATCCCTATTGCCTGCTTGAGATGGAGATTTGGAGTAATTACTCCTTTCCCTTCAAATAAATATTCTTCACATGGCAGAGAAGAATTTTCTTAGATTAGATGAGAGGTACCTATGGTTTTCAGCATAAGAGGAAGTAATTGGAACATCCACGGGATAAAAAGACAAGGGAAATTGTTGAAAGGGGGATCGTGTTAGTATCTTTTCCATTGATATCAAAGGGGGAGAATAATTGTTGATCAAACACAAGATGTTAAATATCATTGATAAATATGAAAAAGCATAAGGAGAACTATTAAAGAAAAGTATTGATCATTGTTAATGATGTCTTTTTGGATCTTGGTGTTGCCATTAATGCTAAAGGGGGAGATTGTTGTAAATATGTTGTAATTAATGGAAATGAAAATAAATGACAATTGAAAATGCATTGGTAAATATGTGGTAATTGATGGCAAAGGAAAAAAATTTCAACTGATAATGGTATTGGAAAAGGTGGCAAAGGAAATTAGAAGGTGCAAAGGCTTTCCAGCCAGTTCTTGTGTTGCACACCATCTCAGATGTAGGTGAAACCCACTCAGATGGGAAGAGATATGAAATAAATTTCCAGTGGTATGTGGAAGCATGAAAATGGGCTACTAGATCGAAAGTTAGACCCTGTAAAAATTGAAGGACCCCCAAGTAAAACTAGCAGAACTAAGGAGGTTGGAGACTCTTTTGGCGCATAGCAAGGTTGCCTGAACAACCAAACCTAGTGGGGACGGTAGCAGAATGGCTAGTGTTGCCACCATCAGAAGGACCAGCCATACGTGGCAAAAAAAACATTTTTCATTGGATTAGGTGGAGCCCACTCGGTAGTAAAACCCTGATAGATTTAATATAGTGCTCAAATAGAATGCGTGGGATGACGCTAGTTGGTGGAGCCCACCTAGCGAAGTTACCCCTATGGTAGTACCTCGATGGTATGGTTATGGCACACAAGTGTTAGTGTCGAGATGCAAAAGAGTGGGTGGATGTGCAACTAACATAACAACGAACTACAATGGAGTCATGTCAAGGTATGAGTTCTTGGACTCCGTGGTTTTTATTAAGAAAATTAATAAACAAATTACTCCCAAAACAAAGGTCTCAAGGACCAGTTCTTTCTCCTCTCCAATAGGATACATGGAATTATATCATTGGCCCTCAAGAGATGACATGGGTTGATGTTTTCATCATGATGTGGTGGACATATGGCATACATTTTTGGCATTTCTGAGCACCCAAAAGGCCCATTTTTCAGTGACACATGTCACCAATCATAGGTTGACACATAGCACAAATGACGTCAGAGTGAGTACATATCGTTGGTTGGATTTTGATGGGTTATAAATATAAATTAGAGAGAAAGTGCAAGGCAACGAGAACCAGGATAGGTTGGCAGAGTGGCAACAAATAATATTGAGGCTGGGAGGACCCAAAAAAACACGTCATCCCGTAGGGATGACCCTGACGGGTTATAAAAGGGCACAAAGGGAATGTGTTAAGTGAAGAGGCGTTGGGACACGGAAGAAAATGGAAACCAATCACATAGTAGGAGGTCGACTCTGCATGACAGTGTGGACTAGAGGATATCTCCTAGAAGAATTTATTTTTCACAATTAAAAGAAATTTGTAAGCATAACCTAACCCTTGGTCATTTCACATAGAAATAGATGAAGGGTGTGAAGATTAAAATAAATAAATTTTGGCCCCCAATAGGTAAAAGGTGTATTAGAACCTAAAGGCTTAGCCAGTGGTCTTGGATTCCTGGTCCTATGGAAGGTTCACAGGGAGGTGATAGCGCAAAAGGTGTTAAGGCCAAAAATGGTGGAATTGGTAGATTTGGTAGCAATTTTATTAAATAAAATAAAAAATTTGTGAGTTAATTGTTGGAGCACGAGTCGATAGAAACATATTAAAAAGGCCTTGGACCTATAGTAAATTACCTTGGGAATGTGCATCAATGAATTGGAAACTAAAGCAGAAGTGGAAATGTGTGGATGAGTCTACAGCTTTGGTAAGTGACAGTTTAGTGGCACTGTTTGGTGGCAGAACGCTAATTACATGAAATGATTCAGAAACTTTATTTGGCGCTAAAAAGGAAGGTAGGAATTACTTGAAGTTATGATAGTAGCATGAAAACGTTAAGAGACATATTTGGCAGTGTGACAAATCTGGAGATTCACCAGAAATACAAATTCCTGGTTAAATTTTTTTGAAAAGCCAAAATAACAAAAATAAGCTGAAAAACTCATAGTTTGAGTTTTGAATTGCAGATCGTAGATTGATAACTCAGAAGACATAGTCAAAAGACTAGAATGAAAATACAAAGGAAAAAATAAGAAATTCATGCAAATATTTGAAAGCATGTTAACCAAAGTTCAATCCAAAAATATCAATGCAAAGTATAATTTGAGCAGCAAAGTTGGTGGTATTATCCTCCTGTATTCTACAGTATCACTAGATGACTATGGATTTTCTACAGTCAGCTGAAAATAAACATTCTTTGAATATCATTTTATTTTTAGAGATCTCACTCCCTTCATTATCCTCCTTTAAACCTATTCACTATCTCTCATCTTGCCTCTTTCGACTACCCTCATGATACTGAAATTATATGTCTGACCCTGAGATCCCTCATTTTTACCCTTCTCCCCCTCCTAAAAACCCCATTTTCCTCATCAAAACCCCTCCCTTTCATTCATTTCCCTTCTTCCCTCAAAACAGTGTAAAAACCCCTTTTTACATTGTTTTAAGATTAAATTTTATTATTTTGGCCCCACTATTTAAAACAAGACCCTGTTTTATTTTAAAATACCCAACCCTTTTTATTTTTAAACCTGCTCCAAGCCCTTTATTCTCCGCTCTTAATAATACCTAGGCCCCACCTTCTTTTCAAAACCCTGCACTCCATTCAAAACTCGACCCTGATGTGTTTCAAACCCCCTACACTATGTTAACCCTACCACTTCGTTAAACCTCAACCCCAGTCATATTCTAACCTTGGGCCCCACATTGTTATAACCTTTCATTTCATTAAAACCCCGACCACCTTTGGATCAACTCCCCCCCCAATCCAACGGCCCATGCACCGTATCACCCCTCCAATAGCGTGAAGGTTAAAAACCCTTCGACCTTGCGATATGGGCGGTTTTACACCCTGTCCTCCCTTAGACGTGTCACCCTCTCTATGGTATCACATCCCCACAAATAAAACCACCCTACCACCTACACCCTATGCGATAAACTACTTCCCACCTTCGCGCCATAACCCAAAACTGCTGACCCATTTGAAAATGTTTAAGCCCCGTGTTAAATGCGATAAGCATCGAAGTCGCCATGACACCTCTGCAACACTCCTAAATGACCCGAGAAGGCCATAGCCACACATGGAACGCCAAAAAGCGTCCATACCCAGGCTCTGTCCACAATTCTTCCCAGTGCCTTCTGGTCATAAATTTTCCCCACAAAAGTCCCACAGGTTTTATTAATAAATTGTTTTAATTTTGCAAGAGGTCAATATATAATAAAATTCATAAATTGTGTTCCTAGAATCCAATAAATATCAAATAAGGTTTCTCTGGGTGACGATCCAGAAATATTTACTCATTAAAGGATCAGGAGTGGTGGATCAATCAGAGGCAACAAGTTTTCAATAAAAGGACACAGAACAAGATAGAGGAAAAGAGGAGAATGTTTATAGTGGCTGCGTGAAGATGAAAGACAAGTAAAAACACAGTTAAAGGGACAGTCATAGTCAAAGAGTTCACCGTGGCAGCGAAAGAATAAAGGGATTAGAGATTAAATCAAAAGTTAAAGGTAAAAATAGGTTTAGAAGACAAAGATTAAAGGCAAAACATAGAAATATTAAAGAAAATACAGTCAAAGAGAGATCAGAGTTAGAAACAGAATTAAGAGAAAGAATAATGAGACTTTAAGAGATAAATAAAAGGTTAAAGGGCAAGTCAAAAGAAAATCAACAGAGAAGACAGATTTGAATGAGAAAGGCCAAATCAGCCTTTACTTCTTCAATCGGATTGGCCACCTACAACCAAATTTTGGTTTAAACAGCTACCACAGTTAATGAAGTAGTTAGAGATATTTTAAAGCAGCTCAACAGTTATTGTAAAAGTTAATGAAAAGCCACAAAGTCAAAAATATCCTGAAAGTTAGCTCAACAGTAAATTAAAAAATTATTATTACAGCAAGTTAGTTAGTGATATATTTTGCCTTGGGCTTTGCATGGTCTCAAAGGTCAAGATTATATTTACTCTATAATAACTATAGTTTGAAACCCTAGACTAGGATCACCTCCTCATTTGCAGATAAATACTGCATGTATTTTTAATTATTCTTGTTGGTTGGTTAGTTGTTGGTTGTTGGGTTGATTACTAGGCTGGATTTTGGTCAGACTCTCATTTGCGTAGATTATTACACTCGAGTATTGTAATTTTTTTGGACATCAGTAATACAAGCACGTTCACAGGATTCTTGAGCTATGTTAATGGTGATGGTATCCTTCTTTTTCAATGTTTCCCTTCTGTTTTCCATATTTTCCATCATTTCTCTGATAAAAGAACAAAAATTTTAGATTAAGATATGTTGTCTTGGAACCTTAATTCTGTCTGCTTCTTTCATCTTAATGTTTTCTTCTAAAAGGTCTGATTAGAGAATTTAGGGGTGTCCTTCTCTTTAGCTCCATCTAGCTTGTTACCTTGAAGTTTATTTAGCAAAGTCTGGCCAAAGGAATTTATGGTTTTCCCTACTCTTTGTTTTT
The DNA here is from genome assembly GCA_034641835.2 of Pinus albicaulis. Classification (NCBI taxonomy): domain Eukaryota; kingdom Viridiplantae; phylum Streptophyta; class Pinopsida; order Pinales; family Pinaceae; genus Pinus; species Pinus albicaulis. The sequence continues at coordinate 959,700,771 of CM076579.1, forward strand.
TCTTAAACTGTTATTTTAAAGGCATTATTTGAAGTTTTATTAAAGAATTCAGGGGTGTCCTGCTCTTTAGTTTCACTGAATTGTTATCTTGAATGTTTTCATTGTCTAGAAGTCATAGCTAGAGAATGCAGGGGTGTCCTGCTCTCTAGGATTGCTGGATTGTTGTCCTAAGGTTTACTTAGTAGATTTTATCTAAAGGAATTTATGGTTTTCCCTGCTCTTTAGTTATTCTTAAACAGTTATCTTAAAGGCTTTTTTTGTCAAATTATAGGTAAAGGATTCTTAATTTCCCTTTATTTTTACTGATTTCACCACTTGTTGTCATTTCATAATTCATCTAATATAAAAGATCCACTTGGTATAGTTAGCTTGCCCTATGAAAACCATTGCAGAGTTGATGAAAGATTAAATCCTTTTATAACTCCATAGCCCAATGAATTAATGCTTCTCACAGTCAATCTATTTAACTGAAACACTCAACCAATTAATCAAACAATCAATCAATCAATCAAAACAAATAGTCCTAGAACTACATAACTAGCCTATAATCAGAAAACATAAGCATAAATATATATCATTTTCATCACAAAACAGAGAGAGCCCTCTCTGAGTCCAGGAAGGCTAGGTTCTTGGACTCCAAAGCGGTTTGATGTGGTTCCCTGCAGATTTTTTCTTGCCAATATTTCAAATCACGGGGAGCCAACATAGTGGCGACCATACTGGGGAATTAAGTTATTAAAATAGCTTAATATTCCCTAAAGGACTCAAAAACCATGTTCAAATTTAGTTGAATCAAGTGTTAGCCAAGACTGGTATCTAGTTGTTGATTTTGGACAATAGCCAGCCTTAAAATAGTTAAAATCATCCACCTGGTGACTCCACTGGTTTCTAGTAGGCCTGCTTACTCCACTAGTTTTCTACAGACTCCACTTGGAAAAGTATTTTATCATCAAACCTGAAATAGAACCCAGTTAAAATATTTTGTGAATTAATTATTTTCTTTCACATATTGGTTTGTTTTTCAAAACTATTATAAACTCTCAACCTCTCTAAACTTTGTGTCTAAACTCTAGCTCCTAGAAGAATCTGTACCAGATCCCATCCTGACCTAAACCCTCCTACAATAGTTGGCAATCCAGAGCAAATCCTAAGGAAATATCCTAGATCTAAAAATCCAACTGTTAGTAGTAGACCTATTCACAAAGAAATTTCCTTACCTGAAAACCTTAAAGACTTGCAGAATATCCTATTAGGCTCACCCCTAGAAAAAATCTTGTCTACGACTAGATCTCAGAATTGGATAACCCAGTTAGTTTTAGACCCATCTATATTACAAAAGAATCCTATTGTACTAACTTTGGCCTCCATTCATATACCCACTGTTCACCTTCCTCCATTTAACTCTCCACCTCCGCTTGTTAACCCTAATTTGTTTCTCCAACCCCCAACCATGGCAACCTGGTATGCCCCATTAGTTCTACCATTACCTTTAGTTGGTCTGCCATAGGACTATCATTCCAATATTCCCTTATATGATGCAAGTAGTTCAACTACTCAACAACATGTGGATAGAATGAATGATTATTTTTACGGACAAGAAATAGATGATGAAACTATTAAACTAAGATTGTTTGCCCAAAGCTTAGGGGGAGAAGTAAGAAATTGTTTTAAAGGCCTAACACCTAATAGTATACATGACCTCCCTACTTTTCATCAATTATTCTTAAACAAATGAGAATTCAAGAAGAACCCTCTCCAAATATTATTAGAGTATGAAAACATTAATAGAAATGTTGGAGAGGGCGTCCAAGAGTACTGCACTAGGTTCAATAGTGTATATAATGTGTTAGGGTCTCCGTAGTGTGCAAGATTGGCAAATACAAAGCTGCAGAGCCTACAGATGAACCACTTTGGGATTCTAGGATCTAGCCCTCCTAAATCCAGAGAGGGATCTCTCTATAAGTGTAAAGATTGATTTATCTTTTAAGGTTCTAAAATGTGATTTTAGGCTAGTTATTAAGAACAAGGGTTTTGTTTAGTTTTGGTTGGGCAAGGATATAATGAAGGTGAAGGAATTCTATATGAAGGGTGAAGGTGTAAATAGATAGAAGAATGGTTCAGCTAATAAGATAGGCAATAAGAAGCTTAAATCCATTGGGCTATGGAGTCATAAGAGGATTTAATTGAAACAACAAGTTTCAAGAGTGGTCCATGGGGCAATTCATCTATGTCAAAGTATCTCTTTAAGTAGATTTTATGGAATGGAACAATAAGAAATGGAGTGAGGGAAATCAATAAGATGAAGAAACAAAGAGAATCTTAAGATCAAGTAAGTACTTTGAAACTATCCTGCTTTTGGCATGCACTTAAGAAAGACACAAAAGTAATATAAGATCAAGTAAGTACTTTTAAACTAGCCTGCTTTTGATGTACTTTCAAAAGAAAAACATTTAAAATACTTAGAATAGCTTAAGATCAAGTAAAGACTTTTAAATTAGCCTGCTTTCACTGTATTCAAAAGGAAAACATTCATGATAAACATAAAAAGTAGTCTAAGGTCAGGTAAGTACTTTGAAACTAGCTTGCTTTTAACATAATCTTAGGGAAACTTTCAAACAACCTTTGGAGAAAGAACTAGAAGATAGGGCAAACCATAAAATTTCCTAGTCCAACTCTACTTAGCATGTAATGAAAATATCATTCAAGAACAATGTTTAAAGTTAGACAGTAATACATGGGCTCACCAACATTCCTTGACTGCTTAGACTGTATTAAAACATTATTAAATACAAAAAGGAGGAAAACATAAAGATAAAGCTTATCAATGTACTTGTAAGAGTAATTCCTAGCTCTATATTTGATGTTCTTTATCAGAGAAAAGTGGATAGAATGGAAACATAAATAAAAATAACAATTATAGTGAGAAACACATCACCATTGACATAGACCAGGATCCCATAAATCAGATATTTGTATTTGATGTTCAAACCAGTTACAATCATCAAGTCCAGTAGGTTTCTACAGCTTCAAACTTCTCATCTCAGCTTATGTATCTTTGATTACAAACAGGGCTTTAGCAGCTTCAGAAAACTATTTACATGCAACAGATATCCAGAGACCAACAAAAACTCATCTTCTTCAGAAGTATTTATAGAAGAAAGAGGATGTGGGATGAAAAATAAGATCTCTAGTTCAATTAATACAAGTTTTTAATGCTTCTTTGTCTTTGAGGGGTTCAATAGAGAATATTTCTAATATTTCCTCTGTATTAATTGGTCTTCATCAAGTATTTAGCTGCTTGGCAGATTTTGTTGACTTTAAAACTCTTTTAGGCAGGCTTGCAATAACTCTGGTTGCTTTAAACAAAATATCACTGACTAAGGCAATTACTATGCCTTCTTTTGATTTATTGAGGCTGTAGGTGGCACTTTGGTAGCTGAAATGATATTTTAGCCTCTGATGTGGCAGTGGAGGCTTCCTTCAACTGATATGACTTCTCTTTTTTTATAAACACAGTGATTTATTTTCTGATTTGTGTTTAGGCTTAATTAAGCCTTGATCTTCATCTTTGGGTCTTCATTTTTTAACACTGTCTTTATCTCTTCTATCTATGGATTAAAACTTTGATCTTCGGACTTTGGCTTTAATCACTCTTTAACATTGATTTCTTCACTCTGATACACTTTATTTTATTTTTTTATACAGGTGGCTTTCTACCATTGGAGGTTTTTTGTTAAGCCCTAGATCATGATCCAATTGATTTAAACTTGGATTTCAAAACCTACAACTCCTTTTATTCATTAGATTAAGTCACAGAATCGTCACTCCGAGCCTTTTTTGTCACCTGTCTGTGATTGTGGAAAAACAAAGACTAACCACCATTAAAACCCTGTAAAACACAAAAAAATCATTATAAAATCCTGCGAAATTTGGTTAAGACTACTTCAGAGGCTCGTGAGGGTGGAGGAGAAGTGAGGAAGAATGTGGATGCAGCAAAAAAAGGGAGGAAAACCCTGGCAAAATAGCTAACCAGGCTCGTATTTGAATAATGGCGCGAATATGAAGAAGGGTGGTTTTGAGAAAACCGGCAGTGGTTTTCGCGCATCATTTGGGGGGGTAGGCGGTATTAGCTTTTGGAACGCGATACATGTTAGCTTTTGACACGTGGATTTCTAAAACCGCTTTTATCGCACGAAAGTACCGCACTGGGAAGGAGGGGTGAAAATCGTGCGATATGGATCATCGACCGTTGGATTGGAGGCTCCAGATCCAACGGTGCGGGTTGAATGCGAAGGATGAAGAGTTGCGGGGTAAAAGGGTATGTGGGGTCTATGGTGACGTAACACTTTTGTCGCGTAGTGGACGGATGTAACAGGCTATCAGGTTAAATCTCGATCGTCAGATCTCTTTGATGGACGGTTAGGATTGAAAAAAGGAGGAGCGAATAGATGGATGGAGGAAAAGGTAAGGGAGGGTGAATGGGAGGATGGATGGGGCTCGATGTCCATTGATCTGTAGAGATCAACGGTCTAGATTTTTTTAGATCATAATGTCGGGGAAATGGAAAAATAAAGGAAAGTAAGGGTTCGGGAAGGTTTTAACTTAGGAAGAAGGGTTTGAAAAGCAGCAGGAAGGATTAATGGGAGCCGTCGGATCATGAGGATCGAAGGTCGAGATCTATCGATGGGGGACAAAGAGAAGATCGGGTTTTGAAAAGCAGAAGTATTGTGGGTCATTGAATTTGAGAAGATAAACGGCGAAGATTGCATCGCAGAATCGCGTAGTACGTGAATGGTGCGAGGGGAGGCGAGAAAGCGATGATGCGAAATAGCGTGAACCGTCCGATCAAACTTGATCAATGGTGGAGATTCAATCGGAGGTCGGGATGGTGGAGGATCACGTGATGGATGAGTGTGATGCAATGAAGCACGAACCATCGGATCTGGCATAATACATCGCATCAAAGAAAAGGAAAGAGGCGAAAGCGTCGAGGTTTTTGAGTTTGCGATGTGCGATTAAGCGCTGGACGTCGGATCGGTATGAGAGATCAATGGTCAGGATTAAATCGACGGGTATGATGACAGAGGGCTATGGGTGGAGTGCGATGAGATCTTATCCGTCAGTTCTTGTGGATTCGATGGCTGAGATGAATTCGAGGGATCGGCATCGGAGGAGGAAAAGGGAAAAGATAAAGGGAAACTGCGATTGCCGATTGCGATGGAGCGATGAGGACTAGTGCTCGGTTGTGGCTTTGGGTCATATAAGGAAAAGGGGATGGGGATCAAGGCCGAAAGGGGCTTAAGGCCTTAATGCTGAAAAATGGGTTTTGAGGCCAAAAAGAAGGTTTTTCAGAGGATTTTGAGGGTTCCGATAAGGAAGAAAAGCATTTTTAAACAAAATGAATGGGGTACATAAGGTTTAAAAAGGGTTTTGGAATTGTTTATAGGTTAAAATGAAGGTTTATAGAGGAAATTTGGAAATGGTTTAAGAGTGAAAAATGGAATCTCATAAGAGTGAAATGGTGAAGCGAATGAATGAAGAATGGAGCCTTAAAAGCAGTTTTTCTCTTAGTAAACGGCAGGTACTTGAGGGCTAATAGTGAAACAGCAATGAAGATTAAATAAAAGGGTAAATATCATCATAAGAGTTCAAGAACTCACAATTTGGACATGAATTTTTTCTGGAAGACTAAAAAGATTTAACCACCATTTGATATGACAATTTTTTATAGGTGGCTAACAGCGGCTCCAACTCTGGATGGCAGCTCCTTGGAGGTGTCAAGAACCACAGAAATTCATCTCTGGAATGTAGATCAGTATCTTGAATTTTTGACAACCTTTTCCTGTTCTCTGATCATCTGCTTGAAAGATGAGTAGAAAATTTGATATATCAGTAGAAAAGTATTTCCCAAACATCTACCTATTCAACCTACTTCCTAACATTTTTTCTTCAGAAGGTGCATTTGGACTTGCAAACCTTTTCATAAACATTTTATTCTTCTGTAAAAATATAAAACTAATCTAAGTCTACCCTTATTCCTCCATGAACTCAGATTAAGCAGTTGAGTTCATAGGTTTCTCTACTTAACTATTATCTGTCAGGATTAAACTGTTTGACATATCTTTATTCTCTAAATTCTAAAATAAAAAATTTAAAAACAGCCAAGCTAGGATTAAGTAGTATGAATTGATGTTGATCTATGGCATAAAAACAAGCTACGCATAGACTAAAACTTGCAGAAAATTTAAAACAAAATTGTGAAGGCTTAAGATATGAAAATCAAAAACATCCTTCATTATTTTTCAGCTCTATTTTGAATTTGTTTGAGTTGTCTTTCTTTCTTTCCTGGTTCAAGTTTTGGGCATATTAGAACCAGTTTGTTTTATATCTTTGGCTCAAGATTTGATCTAATTAGAGCCATTCTTATTTTAAGATTCACAGGTTCAGATTTTGAGCTTGTTTGAACCTTCATTTTCTATCCTAATCTACCTTACTGATATGCCAAGATTGAGTTGTTTGGCTGATCTAATTCACTAACCTATCAGCAGTAAATTGAAAAACTAATTAGTCATGATTAGGCTGTATGAATAACTAGAAGTTTGTTTTAGGAGTAGCATTTGAGCTTGCACACTTTTAGACTTTCTCTCTCTTTTTTGGTATGGGGTTGTACCTTTCTTATTTTCATTCTGCCCTATTTTCTATTTTTATTGCTTTTTTATTTTTATTTTTCCTTCAAAGCAGAAATAAATAACTAACTAAATGCTCAAAGATGAGATTTATTGACATTCCTATCTAACCTAATCTAAATTTAAAATATATGTAGCTTTATATGGTACAATAATGCCAATGTAGCTAGTTGGGTAGTGACAAAAAGGAATAGAGAAACTAGCTACTAGTCAGAGGTAACCACAGTACATAGTGAATCTTAATCTTTAAAATCAAGGCTGCATAGGAGGTGACAACATTTTATGTCTTTGGCTCCTGCAAAGGATCCATGCTTGAAAATTTGATCCAATTGGGGCCTCCACACACTCTTCCATAGGATCAACAAAGAAAAGATGAGAATTCTCTTCTTTGTGGCCCTCCCTGATTGGTAGATTTTTTGCCTCTAAGATATCAGCTTTCAGGACTGCACGTTCAGTATGTTGTTTGGAAGCATCATCATCCTTCACCTGCAAATCAACAAGTAGTGAATTTTCTTCTTTCTCTAAATGTATGCTTTTTTATAGTGTGAATTCAGGTTCTTTGGATGACAGATTGATATCAGCAATGGGAAAGGATTTCTCTTGAAAATATAATATATCCTCAGTAGGACAGTCTTGTATTTGTTTTTCTTCCCAAAATAATTTCTAGTACCTTTTAATGTGTGGGACAACTGGTCTGAATTTTTCTTGAATTGCATATTGTTTGATTTCCCAAGGTCTCAGACATGTACTAGAAAAAAGGGCTAATCCACTGGACAAACTGTTTTGGTCTTTAGGAACAAGGGTAAGTTGGAATTATTTAAAAGATTTTAACAAATCCATGGCATCATCCTTATAGGCTCTAAGTCTGGGATGTTTAACAATGCATTCTTCGTTCACTTGCCTAATTACCAATTCTGCATTTCCATGAACTGTTATCCTCTGGGCTCCTAATTTCTTCAATAAGTGCAGCCCTAAAAGAAGTGCCTCATACTCTACGATGTTATTTGTGCATTGAAAATTCAATTTATATGAATAAGCTTTAGAATAATTGTTTTTTGTATTATAAAGCCATATTCCTGCACCTGCACTGGTTTTAGTATATGACCCATCAAAGCTCATACTCCAAAGAGGACTAGTTTCAGTTTTATCATTAATTTCCTTACTATCCTCTTTGTCTTGAGTGCCATTTGGTTGTTCTATGGAGTAGGCACTATGTTGATGATTGTCTTCTTCAAATGAAGGTTTGGAGGGTAGCTGCTTGTTTAGTATTTGATAAATTTCTTCTTATGTCAAAGGAGAGATCTCTCTTTCCACATAGACAGAAGTACAACAAACTTCCTTCTCTTGTGTTAACTAGTTTTGAGACTGGATATCTTCTTGAGCCTCTTCTAGTGAATCAAGACTTCTGCTTGAAGGGAAACTTTGAGGATTTTCTACTATTTCCTGATATGCTTCTATTTTAAACAACTCCTCATGAATGTTATGATGCTCAATTCTAATACATGGTTCATGAGTTGTTTCTTCTACATTATCAGGATGCCACTCTACTCTTAAAATCTGAAATGAGTTATAAAATAGAGGGAGAGTTCCCACGTGTGTTGGTTTTTCCTCTATTTTAGGTTCGGTGTTTTCCAAATGGCTACTTGTTTCCTCAAAGCACTACTTACTATTTGTATTTATATTTTGGTCGTGAAGTTCCCTTAATAGTGATATACAAGATAGAGGTATGCTGTCAGGACTTTCTTGACAGTTTTCTTCATTGATTTCTCTATAATATTGCTCATCACACATGTTTTTCTCATCATACATGTCTTGTAGTGGTTGATCTTGTGTTTTCTCAGCAAAATGCATAAGTTGTTCTGGATCACCAATATTAGCTTCATACCTATCCATTCTCTTTTCAAGCATGTGCATCATTTTTTCCATCATGACTATTATTTTGGCTTCTAGGTCTATATCTAAATCCATGTTTGTAAATTAGAGAAGAGGTCACTGTATCTTGTCAACTAGTTCCGAGTCTTCTACCAGTGGAGTCATTTGGTCTTCTGAGAGTTGTAGAGTGTGGAGTCGCCAGGTGGAAAATTTTTAGCTTCTATGGAGGTTAAATGTTTTATGGTTTCACCACCATTGTTTATTATAAATTCAATCTGAAATGTTTTTGGGTTTTCTGAGTTTTTTCAGTCCTATAGGTTATGAGAGTGTCCTAAATCCGTTTCAACACTTAGCTACGGTGATGAGACAAAGATATTTTACTCTTATGGCTTAGCTAGCTAATTCCTTCAAGGTTTGATAAGGCTCTATGAGAATCCTAAGGGTTACTTATTTTGTCATTGACTCAAATAATTCCTATCATGATTACCAACATGGTTGGTAGTGCTTGAAGAAAGCTACTTATACGGCACTGAATGCTGACTGTTTTCTTTTAAGGATTTTACTCAGAACTCCCCAGCGGAGTCGCCAAAATGTTAGGGTCTCTGTATTTTGCAAGATTGGAAAATACGAAGCTGTAAAGCCTACATATGAACCATTTTGGGATTCTAGGATCTAGCCCTCCTGAATCCATAGAGGGATCTTTGTATAAGTGTAAAGATTGATTTATCTTTTAAGGTTCTAAAATGTGATTTTAGGCTAGTTATTAAGAACAAGGGTTTTCTTTGGTTTTGTGATGCAGGGGCATTAGGCACAATAAAATACTTTGTATCTAAGTAGACATAAGGGGGTCTCATATTTTTAAATTCTCATGTAATTATTAGTATTTTGAATAAAATAGTGAGGAATTGTAAATGTTCTCTAATTACTAGAGAACATGAGGGAATTTGATTAAGTTAGGAAGGTGAAGAGTTAGTTTCAGTTATTTTAGGGATTGAGTCTAAATTTAGGATTCTGAGAATTCGAAGAGCTTTGATGAGTCATTGAAAGAGCTGAATCGATTGATTATCAATTTGTAGAAATATAAGCCTCAATGGCATTCAGAAGACAGATCAGGTAGAGACAGAGTTAGATAGGTTTCAGAAAAACAGAGTTTGTTTGTCAAGCCTCCGGGCAATTGTGAAAAGGGCCATTGATCTGAATATCTGGCCAGGAGCGAGAAGACTTTTGTAATGGATTTCATATTTATATATGAAGGGGTTGATGTTGAGTCACGTATGTGTCAATTTATTTAATTATGTATGTGTAAACTCTGTGTTGATGGTTGAATTGGTGTCTCTGTTGAAATATAGAATTTAACATGAGTTTACATACATGGCATCCGGGAATGATCGATCACTGAAAGGATCGATCCACAAAGATCAGATCCAATTACATATACGAAGGTATATTGTGCGAAATGAATGTCTGCATGGATTGGAGACAGAACCCCAGACTGTTCAAACTGTGTGTTGAATGAAAGCAGAAATAGACACAGTGATTGATTGTATCATGGACGCAAAGTGATGGAATTAGTGTCACGGTGTTAAGTTGCTAAAGAGAAAACCTGAAATTAGAGTGCAACCGGAGAATGAGTTGGTGGACAGTAAGCACGAAATTGAATCTGATGGCTATTTAAAGAATGAAGAATCCTCTTTTTTAAGTTGGACATCTGGTCATGGCTAAACCAAACCATCAAGAAGCAGATTCGGTTGAAATAAGTGTAGCGGTGAGGAAATGCCAGAATCGTGGACAGAAGAATGGAAAGAGTGAAGCACTGGAAACTGTAATGATGTAATGAAGGATTCGTTCAGAATAACAAAGGTGATTTCGATGGAACCTTGCAAAAGAACCTTAGTGAAAGTGCAATGGAACCATGAGGTGGATTTAAACCCACAGGCAGTATTCACATAGTTTTTAAGAGGTAAGATGTTTTGTGAAAATCCACGTGATACACTCCAAGGAGCGACACGTAAGGTAGAGGTGGTTTCTAAAAACCATGAGTATCGCGTAAATTTTTATTGTTAACCCACGGGGGTCGAATGGAAGTGATTTTCGCTTGAGCATGGGCTTGTGAAAATCAACGATGGGCACATCTTCAACCTTCTTGCAATTTAATGGCGAGGTAATTCAATGACATGTTGTGGGCCCGGAGATTTCATTTTAATTATAAGTGATGGTGAATACGATATCAAATGTTGTAATGATGGTTCTTAACATTTGAATGGGGGATATAATATATTGGACGTGAGACAATAGAACCGTGAGCATATGTTTAGATGGGTCGGACTTTTATGTGAGTTGGGTCTTATCAAATGAAATAAATGCATTCCAAACTTCATAAAGCAAGGGGAAACGTATAGGTCGGTTAGTTGAAATATTCGAATGAAAATTCGAATATCATAAGATGTGTTTTTTTATAAGGATGATAAGCTTCCGCATAAGAATGTGATCTAGGATGCGGGTTTTTATACCTAGTGTTTAAAGAGTAAACTTCCACTTATAAAGAGAAATTATGGGTTATGATTTTAAGATATCAAATCAGAGATTTGAGATATAGAGAAGCTTCCGCATTATTATATTGAAAGTAAACTGCCCAGATTTAAAATTATTTGGGTTAAGTCTAGAAGTACAATTTTATAAGAACAAGAGTGAAGATTGTGGTTTAAGCAGGTTAGCCCGGGCATCAGGTGGTATCAGAGCTGGAAAGGCTCTGTTTCAAGTAAGGAATTTTTTTAATTAAATCTAAAGGTGTGGTGAGAGAAGAGGGAAGATCATATTTTTAAATCTAAAGTGCAGCATATGCATATTTGCAGTGAACAAGATTTGTAGAACTAAATGAATGAAGAACGAGGTCATGCAGGGATCTTGCAGTGAACCTGATATTCAGCTAAAGGCTAGTTAGGGAGAAAAATTGCAGTGTTCTCAGGAGAAGGTGATTTGATGAGAAGTGTTTAACTCTGGTTTGAATAATTTGTTGCAAAATTCATATTGTAGGCAATTGAAAAAATCTCAGCAAAATCAGATCACATCTTTGAGAGCAGTGATGAAAGAGTCCAGCAGAGGATTCTAAAGTGAAGAAGAAATTGTGGCAGAACCTGGAGGATTCCCAACAGAGGTTGGATGAAAGAAGAATAGTTGTGTTCTTGAAAAGCTACAGAGTGAAGCCTAGAGAGAGTAGAAGAGAGTGCTCAGAAGGTTCCAGCAGATAGGGGACCAGTACTTGCCAAAAGCCCAGATCCAGAGGAAAGGATTGGTGAGGTAAGTGGCAGCAGGAGAGCTTGTTGTTACAGAGGCTTAATTCAGCTTGTGAGTAAAGAAATCATGGAGAAAATGATGATTACTGATAGCCATAATAGATATTGCGGAGGTTTTGAGAGAGGCCACAATAGAAAAGAGGAAGAATATGCCAAGACAAATGGCATGAGGAAGAAATTGACTGATGTAGAATATTGGAAAGAGATAGCTGAGATCAGAGAACAGTTTGATAAACTGAATATGATGATAGAGGAAAGCTAGAGAGTTGGTTGGCTCATGAAGAAAAGAGTAAAATGGCAACCATTACAGTTAAGGTTGAGGCTAAAGGAGATTGCCTTGTTGAAAGAGGAACTCAGAGCAACTGAGTTGAGAAAAGAAGTTTCTGGTTGTGAAGCAGAACAGAGTACAGGTGAAGAACATAGATCTATGAAGGATCTTATGAACCATGATGAAGACTTAAGGCAACAAGAAGTTTGTCTTGCTGAAGAGAAAATCATTGATGATTTCCTGAGTTATTGGACAAGTCTAGATCAACTAGATGATGTAGAGCTTTGTATTTTTGAACCTGACAATTGTGAGGCGATTATAAGTTCTATAGAGGAAGAGGAACTCAGAGTTCTTGAGTCAAGGATTAAATTTGAAGATTCCACATGCAGATATGTTCAAAGGGAAGTGCTTGAGAAAGCAACCAAGACTGAAAATTCTTGTGGTTTTAAAACTAAAGAGTTGTGTATGTTTGCAGGTACATCACAGGGACATGAAAAAGCTTTAAATTTTGTTGAGGAGGAGAAATTGAATCTGAAATCTGTTCAGATCAATGTTGAGATAGCAAGATCTCAGGAGGAATTGAAGACTAAGGATTCTAATGAGAGTATTGAGGCAAGAGATGAAGTACCATCTGATGATCGGTCAAGAACAAGTGGAGGTATAAAAGGTTGTGTGAGGTTCCAAAAATCTACTCCAATTGAAGTTTTTGAATTGTATAGAAGGTTGAATTTTCAAAGAAGAGAATTGGAGAAACAAAGGACCTACGCACAGGATAAATTGCTGAAGAAGGAAGACAGAGGAATTGTCATGAATGACAATCAGGGAACAGAGGATAAGAAAACGATTCAGCCAAATGAAGGAGTCTATTTTGGCGAATCACAGCAAAAGCACATTCATGAAGCAGATGATGGAAAGAAGGAGAGGTTAGCTGACAGTCTCATGGGGGATGAAAATCAGCATACTGATGTGCTGACAGAGGAATTGGAAGGAAACTCGGAAAAACATACTGATGTTTTGTCAAAGGAGAAAGAGGTATTGAGACCTTGGAATTTTAGTGTTGAAGGTTCATGTGTTAATGATGCAGGCATACAAGGACAGAAAATGGAAATTGTCAAGAAATTTAATCAGAAGGAAACTATGTTAGGTGAAAACATAGTGAAGGGTCATCATTTTAACATGGTGATTGGAATAGTGGAGATAGCTCTAGAAGCTAAGGGGAAATATAGTGAAGATTTTCTGAGTCCTAAAGAAAACTTGGAACTGCAGAGAGAAAATTTGGTGACTGGATCATCAATTGAGACCATGGGGTCTTGTGATTTCGAAATTGAAAATTTGTTTATGTTCATAGGTGATGCAGAAGACAATCCGTAATTTGGAATTATCTTGAGAGAATAAAATTTGTTACAGAAGAAGGAAGGTGAGGCAATCATGTCTCATGTGAATGAACTTGTTATTACTGTTGACGACAAGGAGGAATTGGCTTTTCTGATGGGTCAAGAGCAGACTGTGGGGCAGATTTTTAAAATTGACACAGTGATGAAGAATCAAAATTCCATTCTGATAGAAGATGAGAATGCAGTGGTTGAAGAACTTGATTTTATTTCCAGAATCAATCAAGATGATGATGGACACTTACTAGAGACTGTCAAGGAAGAAGAAGAAGATGTTGAATTCAAATTGCAGCATATTGATGATGTGAAACAAGTACAAAATGAGTGGATGAAATGTTTGCTGGAAACGTTTAACCAGGAGAAAGAGATTGCAGACACTAGAATAAATTTCCTAAAGTTATGAAGAAATCAGGAGAAAATACTAGTTTGCAGAATCTAATTATGCTTACTAGTATACAAAGAAAAATAAATGAGTATGTTACTGCAGGTGGAAAATTAAATGATGATTTTCTTTCTAAAAGTAAATTTGCAGATGATGAGCAAAATAAAAATGTTGCAGAGGGAGATATCTTAAGAGATATTCATGATGTTTGGGAGGAGGCAACATTAACATCAGCAACATGTGGGGTGACATCTGCAGAAGTAAAAAAAATTACAGCAATAGTCAGGGAGGTAACAGCTAAGGCAACATTGGCAGCAGCAGCAGCAATTTTTGCAGCAAGAAGGGCAGTAACAGTAGCAGCAACATTGACAGCAATAGAAATTGAAAACAGCAGCAGAGGGCAGAGGAATTTCCAGCTAGAAGATAAGCTGGACATGGAGATTGAAAGCATCAGAAGACTGATGATGAAGGTGCCTCAGAAGCAGCAGACAGTAGCAAGAAAGTGGAGAAATTTTAGCAAAGGAAAGACAAGAAGATATTGTGAAAGCATAGTTGGAGGTAAGATGCAGAACAAGATATGGAGACTTGGAGATGAGCAGTTGAAGGATGATGCAGCTGTTGGACAGCAGAAAAAAAGAGTATGGGATCCACGAGGCAGAGATTAAAGACACATGATCAGGAGATCATGAACAAATTGAACCTTGGGAGTCTGATGCAGGGGCATTAGGCACAATAAAATACTTTGTATCTAAGTAGACATGGGGGGGACTCGTATTTTTAAATTCTCATGTAATTATTAGTATTATGAATAAAATAGTGAGGAATTTTAAATGTTCTCTAACCACTAGAGAACATGAGGGAAATTTATTAAGTTAGGAAGGTGAATAGTCAATTTCAGTTATTTTAGTGATTGAGTCTAAATTTAGGATTCTAAGAATTTGAAGAGTTTTGTTGAGTCATTGAAGGAGCTCAATCGATTGATTATCAATTTGTATAAATATAAGCCTCAATGGCATTCAGAAGACAGATCAGGTAGAGACAGAGTTAGATAGGTTTCAGACAAACAGAGTTTGTTTGTCAAGCCTCCAAGAAATTGTAAAAAGGGCCATTGATCTGAATATCTGGCCAGGAGCGAGAAGAATTTTGTAATTGATTTCATATTTATATGTGAAGGGGTTGATGTTGAGTCACGTATGTGTCAATTTATTGAATTATGTATGTGTAAACTCTGTGTTGATGGTTGAATTGGTGTCTCTGTTGAAATAGAGAATTTAATATGAATTTACATACATGGCATCCGGGAAAGATCGATCACTGAAAGGATCGATCCTTTTGAAGAAAGTGGAACTGTAATATAACCTTTGAGTATGTCGACCTTGGTTGCAATTGCTAATGGAGCAATTGAAAGCAGAATGGTATGAAGACTCATTTGGGGGTTTTTATTGTGGATCGAACCACATAGATTGGATCCAATTACATATACGAAGGTAAATTGTGCGGAATGAATGTCTGCGTGGGTTGGAGATAGAACCCTGGCCTATTCAAACTGTGCGTTGAATGAAAGCAGAAATAGACGTAGTGATTGATTGTATCATGGATGCAGAGTGATGGAATAAGTGTCACGGTGTTAAGTTGCTAAAGAGAAAACTTGAAATTAGAGTGCAACTGGAGAATGAGTCGATGGACAGTAAGGACGGAATTGAATCCGCTGGAAATTAAAAGAATGAGGAATCCTCTTTTTTAAGTTGGACATCTGGTCGTGGCTAAACCAAACCACCGACAAGCAGATTTGATGGAAATAAGTGTAGCGATGGGGAAATTCTGGAATCGTGTACAGAAGAATGGAAGGAGTGAAGCATTGGAATCTGTAATGATGTAATGAAGGATTCGTTCAAAATAACAAAGGCAATTTTGATGGAACCTTGCAAAAGAACCTCGGTGAAACTGCAACGGAACCATGAGGCGGATTTAAACCCACAGGCAGTATTCGCGTAGTTTCTAAGAGGTAAGCTGTTTTTTGAAAATCCACGCGATACACTCCAAGGAGCGACAACTAAGGTAGAGGTGGTTTCTAAAAACCACGAGTATCACGTAAATTTTTATTGGTAATGCACGGGAGTCGAATGGACATGATTTTTGTTCGATCTTGGGCTTGTGGAAATCAACGATGGGCACATCTTCAACCTACTTGCAATTTAATGCAAAGGCAAGTCAATGACATGCTGTGGGCCTGGAGATTTCATTTTAACTATAAGTGCTGGTGAATGCGGGATCAAAGGCTGTAATGATGGTTCTTAACATTTGAATGGGGGATATAATATATTGGACATGAGATAATAGAACCATGAAAATATGTTTAGATGGGTCGCACTTTTATGTGAGCTGGGTTTTATCCAGTGAAATAATTACATTTCGAACTTCATAAATCAAGGGGAAACATATAGGTGGGTTAGTTGAAATATTCGAATGCCAATTCGAATATCACAAGATGGGTTTTTTCATAAGGATGATAAGCTTCTGCATAAGAATGTTATCTAGGATGCAGGTTTTTATACCTAGTGTTTAAAGAGTAAAATTCCACTTATAAAGAGAAATGGTGGGTTATGATTTTAAGATATCAAATCAGAGATTTGAGATCTAGAGAAGCTTCCGCATTATTATATTGAAAGTAAACTACCCAGATTTAAAATTATTTGGGTAAGTCTAGAAGTACAGTTTTATAAGAACAAGAGAGTGAAGATTGTGGTTTAAGCAGGTTAGCTCGGGCATCATTTTGTTTGGGCAAGGATATAATGAAGGTGAAGGAAGTCTATACGAAGGGTGAAGGTGTAAATAGATAGAAGAATGGTTCAGCTAATAAGATAGGCAAGAAGCAGCTTTAATCCATTGGGCTATGGAGTCATAAGAAGATTTCATTGCAACAGCAAGGTTCAAGAGTGGTCCATGGGGCAAGTCATCTATGTCAAGGGATCTCTTTAAGTTGATTTTATGGAATGGAACAATAATAAATGGAGTGAGGGAAATCAAAAAGATGAAGAAACAAAGAGCATCCTAAGATCAAGTAAGTACTTTTAAACTATCCTGCTTTTGGCATTCACTTAAGAAAGACACAAAATTAATCTAAGATCAGGTAAGTACTTTTAAACTAGCCTGATTTTGATGTACTTTCAATAGAAAAACATTTAAAACACTTAGAATAGCTTAAGATAAAGTAAAGACTTTTAACTTAGCCTGCTTTCAGCGTATTTAAAAGGAAAACATTTAGGATAAACATAAAATGTAGTCTAAGATTAGGTAAGTACTTTGAAACTAGCTTGCTTTTAACATACTCTTAGGGAAACTTTCAAACAACCTTTGGATAAAGAACTAGAAGATAGGGCAAACCATAAACTTTCCTAGTCCAACTCTACTTAGCATGTAATGAAAATATCATTCAAGAACAATGTTTAAATTTTAGACAGTAAGACATGGGCTCACCAGCATTCCTTGACTACTTGGACTGTATTAAATCATTCTTAAATACACAAAGGAGGAAAACATAAAGATAAAGCTTATCAGTGAGAGTAGGGTACTTGTAAGAGTAAATCCTAGCTCTATAGTTGTTGTTCTTTATCAGAGAAAAATTAAAAGAATGGAAACATAAAGAAAAATAACAATTACAGTGAGAAACACATCACCATTGACATAGACCAGGATCCCATAAATCAGCTATTTGTATTTGACGTTCAAACCAGTTACAATCATCAAGTCCAGTAGGTTTCTATAGCTTCAAACTTCTCATCTCAGCTTATGTATCTTCGATTACAAACAGAGGTTCAACAGCTTTAGAAAACTATTTACATGCAATAGATATCCAAAGACCAACAAAAACTCATCTTCTTCAAAAGTATTTATAGAAGAAAGAGGAGGTTGGATGGAAAATAAGATCTCTAGTTCAATTAATACAAGTTTTTAATGCTTCTCTATCTTTGAAGGGTTCAATAGAGAAGATTTCTGATATTTCCTCTGTATTAATTGGTCTTCATTAAGTATTTAGCCGCTTGGCAGATTTTGTTGACTTTAAAACTCTTTTAGGCAGGTTGGCAATATCTCTGGTTGCGTTAAACAAAATATCATTGACTAAGGCAATTACTATGCCTTTTTTTGATTTATTCAGGCCATAGGTGGCACTTTGGTAGTTGAATGGATATTTTAGCCTCTGATGTGGAAGTGGAGACTTCCTTCGACTGATATGAATTCTTTGTTTTTATAAACACAGTGATTTATTTTCTGATTTGTGTTTAGGCTTAATTAAGCCTTGATCTTCATCTTCGGGTCTTCATTTTTTAACACTGTCTTTATCTCTTTGATCTGCGGATTAAAACTTTGATCTTAGGAATTTGGCTTTAATCACTCTTTAACATTGATTTCTTCACTCTGATACACTTTACTTGTTTTGCTTATACAGGTGGCTTTCTGCCATTGGAGGTTTTTTGTTAAACCCTAGTTCGTGATCAAATTGATTTAAACTTGGATTTCAAAACCCCTGACTCCTTTTCTTCATTTGTTTAAGGCATAGAATCGTCACTCCGAGCCTTTTTTTTCACCTGTCTGTGACGATGGAAAAACATAGATTAACCACCATTAAAACCCTGCAAAACACAAAAAATGTGTTATAAAATCCTGCGGAATTTGGTTTAGACTGCTTCAAAGGCTCTTGAGGGTGGAGCAGTGAGGAAGAATGTGGATGCAGCAGAAAAAGGGAGGAATACCCTGGCATAATAGCTAACCAGGCTCGTATTTGAATTATGGTGTGAATATGAAGAAGGGTGGTTTTGGGAAAATCTGCAGCGGTTTTCGCGTAACATTTGGGGGGGTAGGTGGTATTAGCTTTTGGAACGTGATACATGTTAGCATTCGAAACGTGGATTTCTAAAACTACTTTTATCGTGCAGAAGTAGTGTACTGGGAAGGAGGGTTGAAAATCGCGCGATATGAATCATCGACCGTTGGATTGGAGGCTCCAGATCCAACGGTGCAGGTTGAATGCGATGGATGAAGAGCTACGGGGTAAAATGGTTTGTGGGGTCCATGGTGACGTAACAGTTTTGTCGTGTAGTGGACGGGTGTAACAGGCTATCGGGTTAAATCTCGATCGTCAGATCTCTTTGATGGACGGTTAGGATTGAAAAAAGGAGCGAATAGATGGATGGAGGAAAAGGTAAGGGAGGGTGAATGGGAGGATGGATGGGGCCTGATGGCCGTTGATTTGTAGAGATCAATGGTCTAGATTTGTTTAGATCATAACATCGGGGAAATGGAAAAATAAAGGAAAGTAAGGGTTCGGGAAGGTTTTTACTTAGGAAGAGGGGTTTGAAAAGCGGTGGGAAGGATTAATGGGAGCCGTCGGATCATGAGGATCGACTGCCGAGATCTGTCGATGGGGGGGGAAAGAGAAGGGCAGGGTTTGAAAAGAAGAAGTATTGTGGGCCATCAGATTTGAGAAGATCAACGGCGTAGATAGCATCGCAGAATCGCGTAGGACGTGAATGGTGCGAGGGGAGGGCAGAAAGGCGATGATGTGATATA
Source organism: Pinus albicaulis (assembly GCA_034641835.2). Classification (NCBI taxonomy): domain Eukaryota; kingdom Viridiplantae; phylum Streptophyta; class Pinopsida; order Pinales; family Pinaceae; genus Pinus; species Pinus albicaulis. The sequence goes on from CM076579.1 coordinate 959,720,231, forward strand.
GCATGGACCGTCCAATCAAACTTGATCGACGGTGGAGATTCAATCGGAGGTCGAGATGGTGGAGGATCGCGTGATGGATGAGTGTGATGAGATGAAGCATGAACCATCCAATCTAGCGGAATGAATGACTGGGATTAAATCACATCGGAGAAAAGGAAAGAGGTGAAAGCGCCAGGGTTTTTGAGTTTGTGATGTGTGATTAAGCGCTGGCCTTTGGATCGGTATGAGAGATCAACGGTCAGGATTAAATCAGTAGGTATGATGACAAAGGGCTACGGCCAGAGTGCGATGAGATCTTAGCTGTCGGTTCTTGTGGATTCGACGGCTGAGATTAAATCGGGGGATCGACATTGGAGGAGGAAAAGGGAAAAGATAAAGGGAAACTGTGATTTCCGATTATGATGGAGCGATGAGGCTTAGCGCTCAGTCATGGCTCTAGGTCATATAAGGAAAAGGGGCTAGGGCTCAAGGCCGAAAGGGGCTTAAGGCCTTAATGCTGAAAAATGGGTTTTTAGGCCAAAAATAAGGTTTTTCAGAGGATTTTTAGGGTTCCAATAAGGAAGAAAAGGGTTTTAAAACCAAATGAAAGGGGGAAATAAGGTTTAAAAATGGTTTTGGAATGGTTTAGAGGTTAAAATGAAGTTTTATAGAGGAAATTTTGAAATGGTTGAAGAGTAAAAAATGGAATCTCATAAGAGTGAAATGGTGAAACGAATGAATGAATAATGGAGCCTTAAAAGAAGGTCTTCTCTTAGTAAATGGTAGGTACTTGAGGGCTAATAGTGAAACAGTAGTGAAGATTAACTCAAAGGGTAAAGATCATCATAAGACTTCCAGAACTCACAATTTGGACATGAATTGTTTCTTGAAGGCTAAACAGATTTAGCCACCATTTTATAAGACAAATTTTTATAGGTGGCTAACGCTCCAACTTGGGATGGCAGCTCCTTGGAGGTGTCAAGAACCACAGAAATTCATCTATGGAATGTAGATCAGTATCTTGCATTTTTGGAAACATTTTCCTGTTCTCTTATCAGCTGCTTGAAAAATGAGTAGAACATTTGATATATCAGCAGAAAAGTATTTCCCAAACATCTACCTACTCGGCCTACTTCCTAACATTTTTTCTTCAGAAGGTGCATTTGGACTTGCAAACCTTTTCATAAACATTTTATTCTTCTGAAAAAATATAAAACTAATCTAAGTCTACCCTTATTCCTTCATGAACTCAGATTAAGCAGTTGAGTTCATAAGTTTCTCTACTTAACTATTATCTGTCAGGATTAGACTGTCTGACAGATCTTTATTCTCTAAATTCTAAAACAGAAAATTTAAAAACAACCAAGCCAGGATTAAGAAATATGACTTTCTGTTGATATATGGCATAAAAAAAAGTTTCACATCAACTAAAATTTGCAGAAAATTTAAAACAAATTTGTGAAGGCTTAAGATCTGAAAATCAAAAGCATCGTTCATTATTTTTCAGCTCTGTTTAGAATTTGTTTGAGCTGTCTTTCTTTCTTTCCTGGTTCAAGTTTTGGGCATATTAGAACCAGTTTGTTTTCTATCTTTTGCTCAAGATTTGATCTAATTAGAGCCATTATTCTTTTAAGATTCATAGGTTCAGATTTTGATCTTGTTTGAACCTTCATTTTTCTATCTTAATCTACCTTACTGATAAGACAAGATTGAATTTTTTAGCTGATCTAATTCACTAACCTATAAGCAGTAAATCAAAAAAATAATTAGTCATGATTAGGTTGTATCACTAACTAGAATTGTGTTTTAGGAGTAGCATTTGAGCTTGCACACTTTCAGACTTTGTCTCTCTTTTTTGGTATGGGGTTGTACCTTTCTTATTTTCATTCTGCCCTCTTTTCTATTTTTATTGCTTTTGTATTTTTATTTTTCCTTCAAAGAAGAAATCAATAACTAACTAAATGCTAAAAGCTAAGCTTTATTGACATTCCTATCTAACCTAATATAACTTGAAAATATCTGCTGCTTTATATGGTACAATAATTCCAATGTAGCTAGTTGAGTAGTGACAAAAAGGAATAGAGAAACTGGCTACTAGTTAGAGGTAACCACAGTACATAGTGAATCTTAATATTTAAAATCAAGGTTGTCATAGGAGGTGACAACATTTTATGTCTTTGGCTCCTGCAAAGGATCCATGCTTGAAAATTTCAGTCAATTGGGGCCTCCACACACTCTTCCATAGGATCAACAAAGAAAAGATGAGAATTCTCTTCTTTGTGGCCCTCCTTTATTGGTAGATTGTCTGCCTCTAAGATATCATCTTTGAGGACTGCACCTTCAGTATGTTGCTTGGAAGCATCATCATCCTTCACCTACAAATCAACAAGCAGTGAAATTTATTCTTTCTCTAAATGTATGCTTGTTTCTAGTGTGAATTTAGGGTCTTTGAATGACAGATTGATATCAGCAATGGGAAAGGATTTCTCTTGAAAAGATAATATATCCTCAGTAGGAAAGTCTTGTATTTGTCTTTCTTCCCCAAATACTTGCCAGTACCTTTTATTTTTTGGGACAACTGGTCTAAATTTTTCTTGAATTGCATATTGTTTGCTTTCCCAAGGTCTCAGACATGTACTAGCAACAAGGGCTAATCCACTGGCAAAACTGTTTTGGTCTTTAGGAACAAGGGTAAGTTGGAATTCTTTAAAATATTTTAAAAAATCCATGGCATCATCCTTATAGGCTCTAAGTCTGGGATGTTTAACCATGCATTCTTCGTTCACTTGCCTAATTATCAATTCTGCATTTCCATGAATTGTTATCCTCTGGGCTCCTAATTTCTTCAATAAGTGCAGCCATAAAATAAGTGCCACATACTCTACGATGTATTTGTGCATTGAAAATTTAATTTACATGAATAAGCTTTAGAATAATTTTTTTCTGTATTATAAAGCCATATTCCTGCACCTGCACTGGTTTTAGTATATGACCCATAAAAGCTCATACTCCAAAGAGGACTAGTTTCAATTTTATCATTAATTTCCTTACTATCCTCTTTGTCTTGAGCTCCATTGCGTTGTTCTATGGAGTAGGCACTATGTTGATGAGTGCCTTGTTCAAATGAAGGTTTGGAGGGTAGCTACTTGTTTAGTATTTGATAAATTTCTTCTTCTATCAAAGGAGAGATCTATCTTTCCGCATAGACAGAAGTACAGCAAACTTCCTTCTCTTGTGTTAACTGGTTTTGAGGCTGGATATCTTCTTGAGCCTCTTCTAGTGAATCAAGACTTGTTCTTGAAGGGGAACTTTGAGGATTTTCTACTATTTCCTTATATGCTTCTGTTTTAAACAACTCCTCATGATTTTTATTATGCTCAATTCGAATACAAGGTTCATGAGTTGTTTCTTCTACATTATCAGGATGCCACTCCCCTCTTAAAATCTGAAATGAGTTATAACATAGAGGGAGAGTTCCCACATGTGTTGGTTTTTCCTATATTTTAGGTTCAGTGTTTTCCAAATGGCTACTTGTTTCCTCAAAGCACTACTCACTATTTGTATTTATATTTTGGTCATGAAGTTCCCTTAATAGTGATATACAAGATAGAGGTATGATGTCACGACTTTCTTGATAATTTTCTTTATTGATTTCTCTATAATATTGTTCATCACACATGTTTTTCTCATCATACATGTCTTGTAGTGGTTGAGCTTGTGTTTGCTCAGCAAAAGGCATAGGTTGTTCTAGATCACCAATATTAGCTTCATACCTATCCATTCTCTTCTCAAGCATATGCATCAATTTTTTCATCATGACTATTAGTTTGGCTTCTGGGTCTATATCTAAATCCATGTTTGTAAATAAGAGAAAATGTCACTTTATCTTGTCAACCAGCTTAGAGTCTTCTACGAGTGGATTCATTTGGTCTTCTGAGAGTCGTAGACTGTGGAGTCGCCAGGTGGAAAATTTTTAGCTTTTATGGAGGTAAAATGTTTTATGGTTCCACCACCATTGTTTATTATGAAGCCAATCTGAAATGTTTTTGGGTTTTGAGTTTTTTCAGTCCCATAGGTTATGAGAGTGTCCTAAATATATTTCAACACTTAGCTATGGTGATGAGACAAAGAGAGTTTACTCTTATGGCTTAGCTAGCTGATTCCTTCAAGGTTTGATAAGGCTCTATGAGAATAACTCCTATCATGATTACCAACATGGTTGGTAGTGCTTGAAGAAAGCTACTTATACTACATTGAATGTTGTGTTTTTTTTTAAGGATTTTACTCAGAACTCCACATTGGAGTCGCCAGAATGTTAGGGTCTCCGTAGTTTCCAAGATTGGAAAATACAAAGCTACATAGCCTACATATGAACCACTTTGGGATTCTACAATCTAGCCCTCCTGAATCCAAAGAGGGATATCTCTATAAGCTTAAAGATTGATTTATCTTTTAAGGTTCTAAAATGTGATTTTAGGCTACTTATTAAGAACAAGGGTTTTGTTTGGTTTTGTGATGCAGGGGCATTAGGCACAATAAAATACTTTGTATCTAGGTATACATAGGGTGGTCTCATATTTTTAAATTCTCATGTAAATATTAGTATTTTGAATAAAATAGTGAGGAATTGTAAATGTTCTCTAACCACTAGAGAACATGAGAGAAATTGACTAAGTTAGGAAGGTGAAGATTCAGTTTCAGTTATTTTAGGGATTGAGTCTAAATTTAGGATTCTGAGAATTCGAAGAGTTTTGTTGATTCATTGAAGGAGCTGAATCAATTGATTATCAATTTTTATAAATATAAGCCTCAATGGTGTTCATAAGACAGATCAGGAAGAGACAGAGTTAGATAGGTTTCGGACAAACAGATTTTGTTTTTCAATCCTCCGGGCAAAAAAAGGGCCATTGATCTGAATATCTAGCGAGGAGCGAGAAGACTTTTGTAATTGATTTCATATTTATATATGAAGGGGTTGATTTTGAGTCATGTATGTGTCAATTTATTGAATTATGTATGTGTAAACTCTGTGTTGATGGTTGAATTGGTGTCTCTCTTGAAATAGAGAATTTAATATGAGCTTACATACATGGCATCTGGGAAAGATCGATCACTTAAAGGATCGATCCTATTGAAGAAAGTGGAACTGTAATATAACCTTTGAGTATGTCGACCTTGGTTGCAATTTATAATGGAGTAATTGAATGTAGAATGGTATGAAGACTCATTTGGGGGTTTTTATTGTGGATCGAACCATAGAGATTGGATCCAATTACATATACGAAGGTAAATTGTGCAGAATGAATGTCTGCGTGGGTTGGATACGGAACCTTGGCCTGTTCAAACTGTGCATTGAACGAAAGTAGAAATAGACGTAGTGATTGATTGTATCATGGATGCAGAGTGATGGAATAAGTGTCACGGTGTTAAGTTGCTAAAGAGAAAACCTGAAATTAGAGTGCAACCGGAGACTGAGTCGGTGGACAGTAAGGATGGAATTGAATCTACTGGCAATTAAAAGAATGAGGAATCCTCTTTTTTAAGTTGGAAATCTGGTCGTGGTTGAACCAAACCACCGAGAATTAGATTCGATGGAAATAAGTGTAGTGATGAGGAAATGTCAGAATCATGGACAGAAGAATGGAAAGACTGAAGCGATGGAATCTGTAATGATGTAATGAAGGATTCGTTCAGAATAACAAGGGTGATTTTGATGGAACCTTGCAAAAGAAACTTGGTGAAAGTGCAATGGAACCATGAGGGAGATTTAAACCTACAGGCAATATTCGCATATTTTTTAAGACGAAAGTTGTTTTGTGAAAATCTACGCAATACACTCCAAGGAGCGACACGTAAGGTAGAGGTGGTTTCTAAAAACCACGAGTATTGCGTAAATTTTTATTGTTAACCCACGGGGGTCGAATGGACGCGATTTTCATCTGATCATGGGCTTGTTGAAATCAACGATGGGCGCGTCATCAACCTGCTTGCAATTTAATGTCAAGGTAAGTCAATGACATGCTATGGGCCCGGAGATTTCATTTTAATTATAAGTGCTGGTGAATGCATGATCAAAGGTTGTAATGATGGTTCTTAACATTTGAATGGGGGATATAATATATTGGATGCGAGACAATAGAACCGTGAGCATATGTTTAGATGGGTCCCACTTTTATGTGAGTTGGGTTTTATCCAATCAAATAAATTCATTCCAAACTTCATAAAGCAAGGGGAAATGTATAGGTGGGTTAGTTGAAATATTCGAATGCCAATTCGAATATCATAAGATGGGTTTTTTTATAAGGATGATAAGCTTCCGCATAAGAATGTGATCTAGGATGCAAGTTTTTATACCTAGTGTTTAAAGAGTAAACTTCCACTTATAAAGAGAAATTGTGGGTTATGATTTTAAGATATCAAATCAGAGATTTGAGATCTAGAGAAGCTTCCGCATTATTATATTGAAAGTAAACTGCCTAGATTTAAAATTATTTGGGTAAGTCTAGATGTACAGTTTTATAAGAAAAAGAGAGTGAAAATTGTGGTTTAAGCAGGTTAGCCCAAGCATCAGGTGGTATCAGAGGTTGAAAGGCTCTGTTTGAAGTAAAGGAATTTTTTTAATTAAATCTGAAGGTGTGGTGAGAGAAGAGGGAAGATCAAATTTCTAAATCTGATGTGCAGCAGATACATATTTGCAATGAACATGATTTGCAGAACTGAATGAATGAAGAACAAGGTCATGCAGGGATCTTGCAGTGAACCTGATATTCAGCTAAAGGCTGGATAGGGAGAACAATTGTAGTTTTATCAAGAGAAGGTGAGTTGATGAGAATTTTTTAATTCTGGTTTGAAGAATTGGTTGTAGAATTCAGATTGCAGGCAATTGAAGAAATCTCAGCAAAAGCATATCACAGCTTTGAGAGAAGTGATGAAAGAGCCCAGCAGAGGATTCTAAAGTGAAGAAGAAAGTGTGTCAGAACCTGGAGGTTTCCCAACAGAGGTTGGATGAAAGAAGAACAGATGTGTTCTTGAAAAGTTGAAGAGTGAAGCCTAGAGAGAGCAGAAGAGAGTGCTCATAAGGTTCCAGCAGATAGGGGACCAGTACTTGCCAAAAGCCCAGATCCGTAGGAAAGGGTTGGTGAGGTAAGTGGCAGAAGGAGAGCTTGTTGTTGCAGAGGCTTAGTGCAGCTTATGAGTGAAGAAATCATGGAGAAAAGGATGACTACTGATAGTCATAGCAGATATTGCGGAGGTTATAAGAGAGGCCGCAATAGAAAAGGGGAAGAAGATGCCAAGACAAATGGCATGAGTAAGAAATTGACTAATGCAAAATATTGGAAAGAGATAGCTGAGATCAGAGAATAGTTTGATAAACTGAAGATGATGATAGAGGAAAGCCAGAGAGTTGGTTGGCTCATGAAGAAGAGAGTAAAATGGCAACCATTACAGTTTAGTTTGAGGCAAAAGGAGATTTCCTTATTGAAAGAGGAACTCAGAGCAGCTGAGTTGAGAAAATAACTTTCTGGTTGTGAAGAAGAATAGACTACAGGTGAAGAACATAGATCTATGAAGGATCTTATGAACCATGATGAAAACTTAAGGCAGCAAGAATTTTGTCTTGCTGAAGAGAAAATCATTGATGATTTCCTGAGTTATTGGACAAGTCCAGATCAGCTCGATGATGTAGAGCCTTGTATTTTTGAACCTGACAATTGTGAGGTGATTACAAGTTCCACAGAGGAGGAGGAACTCAGAGTTCTTGAGTCAAGGATGGAATTTGAAGATTCCACATGCAGATCTGTTCAAAGGGAATTTCTTGAGAAAGAAACCAAGACTGAAAAGTCTTGTGGTTTTAAAACTAAAGAGTTGTGTATGTTTGCAGGTACATCATAGGGAGATGAACAAGATTTAAATTTTGTTAAGGAGGAGAAATTTAATTTGAAATCTATTTAGATCAATGCTGAGATAGCAAGATCTCAGGAGGAATTGAAGACTAAGGATTCTAATGATAGTACTGAGGCAAGAGATGAAGGACCATTTGATGATCGGTCAAGAACAAGTTGAGGTATAAAAGGTTGTGTGAGGTTCCCAAAAACCTACTCCAATTGAAGTTGTTGAATTGTATAGAAGGTTGGATTTTCAAAGAAGAGAATTGGAGAAACAGAGGACCTATGTACAAGATAAATTGCTGAAGAAGCAAGACAGAGGAATTGTCATGAATGACAATCAGAGGACAGAGGATAAGAAAATTATTCAGCCAAATGAAGGAGTCCATTTTGGTGAATCACAGCAGAAGGGCATTCATGAAGCAGATGATGGAAAGAAGGAGAGGCTAGCTAACAGTCTCATGGGGGATGCGAATCAGCATACTGGTGTGCTGACAGAGGAATTTGAAGGAAACTTAGAACAACATACTCATGAGTTTTCAGAGGAGGAAGAGGTATTGAGACCTTGGAATTTTAGTGTTGAAGGTTCATGTGTTAATGATGCAGGCAAAGAAGGACAACAAATGGAAATTGTCAGGAAAGTTAATCAGAAGGAAACTATGTTAACTGAAAACATAGTGAAGGGTCATCATTTTAACATGGTGATTGGAACAGTGGAGATACCTCTAGAAGCTGAGGGGAAAGATAGTGAATATTTTTTTAGTCCTGAAGAAAACTTGGAACTGCGGAGAGAAGAGTTGGTGACTGGATCATCAATTGAGACCATTGGGTCTTTTGATTTCGAAATTGACAATTTTTTTATGTTCACAGGTGATGCAGAAGACAATCCATCATTTGGAATTGTCTTGAGAGAAGAAAATTTGTTACAGAAGAAGGAAGGTGAGGCAATCATGTCTCATGTGAATGAACTTGTTATTACTGTTGATGACAAGGAGGAATTGGCTTGTCTGATGGACCAAGAGCAAACTGTGGGGCAGATTGTTAAAACTGACACAATGATGAAGAATCAAAATTCCATTCTGATAGAAGATGAGAATGCAGTGGTTGAAGAACTTCATTTGATTGCCAGAATCAATCAAGATGATGATGGAAAATTAATGAAGATTGTCAAGGAAGAACAAGAAGACGCTGAATTTAAATTGCAGCATACTGATGATGTGAAACAAGTACAAAATGAGTGGCTGAAATGTTTGCTGGAAATGTTTAAACATGAGAAAAATATTGTAGACACTAAAATAAAATTGCTTGAAGTTATGAAGAAATCAGGAGTAGATACTAGTTTGTAGAATCTAACTATGCTTACTAGTATACAAATAAAAATAAATGAGTATGTTACTGCAGGTGGAAAATTAAATGATGATTTTTTTTCTAAAAGTAAATTTGCAGATGATGAGAAAAATAAAATTGTTGCATAGGGATATATCTTAAGAGATATTCAGGATGTTTGGGAGGATGAAACATTGGCATCAACAACATGTGGGGTGACATCTGCAGAAGTAAAAACAATTACAGCAATAGTCGGGGAGGTAACAGCTGAGGCAACATTGGCAGTAGTAGCAGCAATGTTGGCAACAAGAAGGGCGGTAACAGCAACAACAACATTGACATCAACAGAAATTGAAAACAGCAGCAGCGGGTAGAGGAATTTCCAGCTACAAGATAAACTGGACATGGAGATTGAAAGCATCAGAAGACTAATGATGAAGGTGCCTCAGAAGCAACAGACAGCAGCAAGAAAGCAGAGAAATTTTAGCGAAGGAATGACAAGAAGAGATTGTGAAAGCATAGCTGGAGGTAAGATGAAGAACAAGATATGGAGACCTGGAGAAGAGCAGTTGAAGGACGATGCAGCTATTGGACAGTAGAAAAACAGAGTATGGGATCCAGGAGGCAGAGATTAAAGACACATGATCAGGATATCGTGAACAAATTGAACCTTGGGAGTCTGATGCAGGGGAATTAGGCACAATAAAATACTTTGTATCTAAGTAGACATAGGGGGGTCTCATATTTTTAAATTCTCATGTAATCATTAGTATTTTGAATAAAATAGTGAGGAATTGTAAATTTTCTCTAACCACTAGAGAACATGAGGGAAGTTGATTAATTTAGGAAGGTGAAGAGTCAGTTTCAGTTATTTTAGGGATTGAGTCTAAATTTAGGATTCTGAGAATTCGAAGAGTTTTGTTGAGTCATTGAAGGAGATGAATAGATTGATTATAAATTTGTGTAAATATAAGCCTCAATGCCATTCAGAAGACAGATCAGGTACAGACAGAGTTAGATAGGGTTCGAAAAAACATATTTTTTTTGTCAAGCCTCCAGGCAATTGTAAAAAGGGCCATTGATCTGAATATCTGGCCAAGAGCAAGAAGACTTCTGTGATTGATTTCATATTTATATATGAAGGGGTTGATGTTGAGTCACGTATGTGTCATTTTATTGAATTATGTATCTGTAAACTTTGTGTTGATGGTTGAATTGGTGTCTCTGTTGAAATAGAGAATTTAATATGAGTTTACATACATGGCATCTGGGAAAGATCGATCACTGAAAGGATCGATCCTATTGAAGAAAGTGGAATTGTAATATAACCTTTGAGTATGTCAACCTTGGTTGCAATTGATAATGGAGTAATTGAAAGCAGAATGGTCTGAAGACTCATTTGGGGGTTTTTATTGTGGATCAAACCACAGAGATCGGATCCAATTACATATAAGAAGGTAAATTGTGTGGAATGAATGTCTGCGTGGGTTGGAGATAGAACCCTGGCCTGTTCAAACTGTGCATTGAATGAAAGCAGAAATAGATGCAGTGATTGATTATATCATGGAAGCAGAGTGATGGAATAACTGTCACGGTGTTAAGTTGCTAAAGAGAAAACCTAAAATTAGAGTGCAACCAGAGAAGGAGTCGGTGGAAAGTAAGGATGGAATTGAATCCGCTGGCAATTAAAAGAATGAGGAATCCTCTCTTTTAAGTTGGAAATTTGGTCATGGCTGAACCAAACCATCGAGAAGAAAATTCGATGGAAATAAGTGTAGCGATGAGAAAATGTCGGAATTGTGGACAGAAGAATGGAAAGAGTGAAGCACTGGAATTTGTAATGATGTAATGAAGGATTCGTTCAGAATAACAAAGGTGATTTCGATGGAACCTTGCAAAATAACCTTGGTGAAAGTGCAACGGAACCATGAGGTGATTTAAACCCATAGGTTGTATCTACGTAGTTTTTAAGAGGTAAGTTGTTTTGTGAAAATCTACTCAATGCACTCCAAGGAGTGACATGTAAAGTAGAGGTGGCTTCTAAAAACCACGAGTATCGCGTAATTTTTATTGTTAACCCACGGGGGTCGAATGGACGCGATTTTCATCCGATCATGGGCTTATGGAAATCAACGATGGGCATGTCTTCAACCTGCATGCAATTTAATGGCAAGGTAAGTAAATGACATGTTGTGGGCCCAGAGATTTCATTTTAATTATAAGTGCTGGTGAATGCGGGATCAAAGGCTGTAATGATGGTTCTTAACATTTGAATGGAGGATATAATATATTGGACGCGAGACAATAGAACCATGAGAATATGTTTAGATAGGTCGCACTTTTATGTGAGCTGGGTTTTATCCAATCAAATAAATGCATTCCAAACTTCATAAAGCAAGGGGAAACGTATAGGTGGGTTAGTTGAAATATTCGAATGCCAATTTGAATATCATAAGATGGGTTTTTTCATAAGGATGATAAGCTTCCGCATAAGAATGTGATCTAGGATGCAGGTTTTTATACCTAGTGTTTAAAGAGTAAAATTCCACTTATAAAAAGAAATTGTGGGTTATGATTTTAAGATATCAAATCAGAGATTTGAGATCTAGAGAAGCTTCTGCATTATTATATTGAAAGTAAACTGCCCAGATTTAAAATTATTTGGGTATGTCTAGAAGTACAGTTTTATAAGAACAAGAGAGTGAATATTGTGGTTTAAGCAGGTTAGCTAGGGCATCATTTTGGTTGGGCAAGGATATAATGAAGGTGAAGGAAGTCTATATGAAGGGTGAAGGTGTAAATAGATAGAAAAATGGTTTAGCTAATAAGGTGGGCAAGAAGTAGCTTTAATCCATTGGGCTATGGAGTCATAAGAGGATTTAATTGAAACGGAGAGGTTCAAGAGTGGTCCATGGGGCAATTCATCTATGTCAAAGGATCTCTTTAAGTTGATTTTATGGAATGGAACAATAAGAAATGGAGTGAGGGAAATCAAATAGATGAAGAAAAAAAGAGCATCCTAAGATCAAGTAAGTACTTTGAAACCATCCTGCTTTTGGCATGCACTTAGGAAAGACACAAAAGTAATCTAAGATCAGGTAAGTACTTTTAAACTAGCCTGCTTTTTATGTAATTTCAATGGAAAAACATTTAAAACACTTAGAATAGCTTAAGATCAAGTAAAGACTTTTAACTTGGCCTGCTTTGAGCATATTCAAAAGGAAAACATTCATGATAAACATAAAAAGTAGTCTAAGATCAGGTAAGTACTTTGAAACTAGCCTGCTTTTAACATACTCTTAGGGAAACTTTCAAACAACCTTTGGAGAAAGAACTAGAATACATGGCAAACCATAAACTTTCCTAGTCCAACTCTACTTAGCATGTAATGAAAATATCATTCAAGAACAATGTTTAAAGTTTATACAGTAAGACATGGGCTCACAAACATTCCTTGACTGCTTGGACTATATTAAATCATTTTTAAATACACAAAGGATGAAAACATAAAGATAAATCTTATCAGTGAAAGTAGGGTACTTGTAAGAGTAAATCCTAGCTCTATATTTGTTGTTCTTTATCAGAGAAAAGTGGATAGAATGGAAACATAAATAAAAATAACAATTACAGTGAGAAACACATCGCCATTGACATAGACCAGGATCCCATAAATCAACTATTTGTATTTGATGTTCAAACCAGTTAAAATCATCAAGTCCAGTAGGTTTCTATAGCTTCAAACTTCTCATCTCAGCTTATGTATCTTCGATTACAAACAGGGCTTCAACAGCTTCAGAAAACTATTTACATGCAACAGATATCCAGAGACCAACAAAAACTCATCTTCTTCAAAATTATTTATATAAGAAAGAGGAGGTGGGATGAAAAATAAGATCTCTAGTTCAATTAATACAAGTCTTTAATGCTTCTCTATCTTTGAGGGGTTCAATAGAGAAGATTTCTGATATTTCCTCTGTATTATTTGGTCTTCATTAAGTATGTAGCCACTTGGAAAATTTTGTTGACTTTAAAACTCTTTTAGGCAGGCTGGCAATAACTCTGGCTGATTTAAACAAAATATCACTGACTAATGAAATTACTATGCCTTCTTTTGATTTATTGAGGTTGTAGGTGGCACTTTGGTAGCTGAAAGGATATTTTAGCCTCTGATGTGGCAGTGGAGGCTCCCTTCGACTTATATGACTTCTCTTTTTTTATAAACACAGTGATTTATTTTTTTATTTGTGTTTAGGTTTAATTAATCCTTGATCTTCATCTTTGGGTCTTCATTTTTTAACACTGTCTTTATCTCTTTGATCTGTGGATTAAAACTTTGATCTTCAGACTTTGGCTTTAATCACTCTTTAACATTTATTTCTTCTCTCTGATACACTTTACTTGTTTTTTTTATACAGGTGGCTTTCTTCCATCAGAGTTTTTTTGTTAAACCCTAGATCGTGATCCAATTGATTTAAACTTGAATTTTAAAACCCGTAACTCATTTTTTTCTGGATTAAGGCACAGAATCGTCACTCCGAGCATTTTTTGTCACTTTTATGTGACTGTGGAAAAACACAAATTAACCACCATTAAAACCCTGCAAAACACAAAAAATTCATTATAAAATCCTGCGGAATTTGGTTAAGACTACTTCAGAGGCTCGTGAGGGTGGAGGAATAGTGAGGAAGAACGTGGATGCAGTGGAAAAAGGGAGGAAAGCCCTGGTCGAATAGCTAACCAGGCTCATATTTGAATTATGGCGCGAATATGAAGAAGGGTGGTTTTGGGAAAACCGACAGTGATTTTCACGCAGCATTTGGGGGGGGTATGCAGTATGAGCTTTTGGAACACGATACATGTTAGCGTTCAACACATGGATTTCTAAAACCACTTTTATCGCGCGGAAGTAGTGCATTGGGAAGGAGGGGTGAAAATCGCGCGATATGGATCATCGATTGTTGGATTGGAGGCTCCAGATCCAATGGTGCAGGTTGAATGCGATGGATGAAGAGCTGCGGGGTAAAAGGGAATGCGGGGTCCATGGTGACATAACACTTTTTTCACGTAGTGAATAGGTGTAACGGGCTATCGGGTTAAATCTCGATCGTCAGATCTCTTTGATGGACGGTTAGGATTGAAAAAAGGAGGAGCGGATAGATGGATGGAGGAAAATGTAAGGGATGGTGAATGGGAGGACGGATGGGGCCTGATGGTCGTTGATCTGTAGAGATCAACGATCTAGATTTTTTTAGATCATAACATCGAGGAAATGGAAAAATAAAGGAATGTAAGGGTTCGGGAAGGTTTTTACTTAGGAAGAGGGGTTTGAAAAGCGGTAGGAAGGATTAATGGGAGCCGTGAGATCATGATGATCGACGGCCGAGATCTATCGATGAGGGAGAAAGAGAATGAAAGGGTTTGAAAAGCAGAAGTATTGTGGGCCATCGAATTTGAGAAGATCAATGGTGGAGATTGCATCGCAGAATCGCGTAGGACGTGAATGGTGCGAGGGGAGGGGAGAAAGGCGATAATGCAAAATAGCACGGACCGTCCGATCAAACTTGATCGATGATGGAGATTAAATTAGAGGTCGGGATGGTGGAGGATCACGTGATGGATGAGCGCGATGCGATGAAGCATGAACCGTCGGATCTGGCGGAATGAACGGCTGGGATTACATTTCATCGGAGAAAAGGAAAGAGGCGAAAGCGCCGGGGTTTTTGAGTTTGCGATGTGTGATTAAGCGCTGGCCGTCGGATCAGTATGATAGATCAACGGTCAGGCTTAAATCGGTGGGTATGATGATGGAGGGCTACAGGTGGAGTGCGATAAGATCTTAGCCGTCGGTTCTTTTGGATTCAACGGTTGAGATTAAATCGAGGGATCAACATCAGAGGAGGAAAAGGGAAAAGATAAAGGGAAACTGTGATTGTCGATTGCGATGGAGAGATGAGGCTTAGTGCTCGGTTGCGACTCTGGGTCATATAAGGAAAAGGGGTTGGGGTTCAAGGCCGAAAGGGGCTTAAGGCCTTAATTCTGAAAAATGGGTTTTTAGGCCAAAAAGAAGGTTTTTCAGAGGATTTTGAGGATTTCGATAAGGAAGAAAAGGGTTTTTAAACCAAATGAAAGGGGGACATAAGGTTTAAAAATGGTTTTGGAATGGTTTAGAGGTTAAAATAAAGGTTTATATAGGAAATTTGGAAATGGTTTAAGAGTGAAAAATGGAATCTCATAAGAGTGAAATGGTGAAGCGAATGAATGAAGAATGGAGCCTTAAAAGAAGTTTTTCTCTTAGTAAATGGCAGGTACCTGAGGACTAATAGTGAAACAGTAGTGAAGATTAACGCAAAGGGTAAAGATCATCATAAGACTTCAAGAACTCACAATTTGGACATGAATTGTTTCTTGAAGGCTAAACAGATTTAGCCACCATTTGATATGACAAATTTTTATAGGTGGTTAACATAATGCCCTCCCTAGCCACATGAAATCTCCATAAGGTCTAGCCTTAATGAAATTTCCAGATGGTTTTGACCCAAAAATGGCCTACCAACTAAAGGAGAGAGACCCTCTTACATTATAAGATATGTAGAGGGGTGCAGTAAGTGTAGAGGAAAATATGATTGCCAAAAGGGCTAGGATGAAAAATGAAAAAAGAGTAACATATATGGAAGAGGCTAAACCCTCATCATCTGATACTAAAATTGATAACTTAGTCAGAACCATGGAAAGGATGATGGAGAGAATAAACATGAATGAGAGAGCTTACCTCAGAGAAAACCAAGCAGCTCCTCAAAACATAAATCAAAACTAGAACCAAAACCAAAACTTTAGAAGAAATCCCCCTCAAATAAAACAAAGAGAACAAAGGGAACATGATTAGCAAATTTGGCCTCCTTTCCAAGAAAACTATGTTGATTAATATGAGGGAGTGATTGAAGAACCATAACAAAGTCAAATTAATCTAATGGGAGTGAATAATGAGGATATTGTTTTTCTCATTGAGGAAGAGCAAGGCATATTTTCCCCAATTCAAAATGAATAAGAATGCCTAGAATCCAAAGACTATAAAAAAGGCTTCGAAAATGCCATCATGGAAGTGCATAAACAGTATGAACTCAAAAGCAAGAAAACCCAAGACACTCCCAAAAGAAACAACCCAGAAATTTCTGCTAGGAAGACCCCTGAAAATAATCCTAAAAAGACAATAGAAACTATAAACATAATGGTTAAAATTTTTGATAAAAATAAAAACAAAAATTGCCAACATAATGGCAACCAAAGCAGAACTAGTAATCCAGTTAGTAGCCCTGACAAAATTGTTTTAACTAAGATCCCAAATGAAAATCAGCAAGCTGAAATTTCAAAAAAAACAGTGTCTGATAAAACTTATTTGAATATACCCAAAAACCAAACACCCTTCAGTATTGAGAATGAAATTGCCAAGATAAAAATCTCCATACCTCTTAATGAATTAGCTAGCCAAGATGTATATAGATCCTAAATTTTGAAAGCTTTAAACATAGGAGAAAATGTTGATTCCGTAAACTTGAATGATGAAAAACCTGAACTTTTGTTTGGACCAGAAGTAGAAGGTAAATTTCAATAAGGAGGTGTTCCTCCATTTTATTTCAGTTTGAACATTCATGGTAAAATCCTCCACAATGCCATGTTAGATTCAGGAGCTTCACATAATCTCATGCCAAACGTAGTACTGGAAAGACTAGGCCTTGAGATAACTAGACCATACAAAGATTTGTACTCTTTTGACTCCAGTAGAGTAAAATGTTTGGGCCTAATCAAATTTCTTTGTGTTAATCTAGCACAAATACCAGCCAAGATCCTAGTAATGGATATTGTAGTGGCTGACATTCCCCATAAATATGACATGCTCTTATCACGCTCGTGGGGAGCTAAACTTCAAGGTACCCTCCAAATGGACATGACCTATGTAGAAATTTATAAACACAATAATTTCTTTCTGAATCCTCATGATCTAACAAATTAATCTTATGTTAAATACATAGTCCTTCCACTTAATTCTTTGTGGAAATTAAATCGCCAATTGCAAAACACATATGAAGCAAAATCAATCGCACATAACAAGATTTTTTACCGGGAAAGATTAAAGCTAAAAACCCCAACTATCATATTATTATGTATATCAATGGAACATGTAACAATATCATAGAAAGCTCAGCTCATAGAGCTCTCAGTACAATATATAATCGTCACACACTGTCATGCAGAAATTTGCATATCTATGCACCAATTTCTTGCCTCCCGACAGCCTACCTCCACTGCGCAATCCTTGCTAAAGAAGACCCATGAATGAATTCGACCTTGACTTGCTTGCACTGTGAAATCTTCATAAGCATATCCAATGTGTGTGTAGATGCATTTAATGTATCACTATAGTCACAACAGATAGTCCATGTCACCCTTTCACCTATCTTTCCACTGGGTCTCCACTGGATCTGACATGCAAGTAGTTAATTGTTGTATTTCTTCAGTTGCAAGTAAGACACTACTTGTGAATTAATTAAATAATTACTTCACTCATCTTTCACTAGTGTATGTTCAGTTGCAACTAGCACAACTGAGTTTAACTCACTTAGCTGAGTTAAACTAAATAACAACTCACATAACTACTCTTCCAACTCCATTACAACTTGCCACTATCAGTTATAACTAAGTCCTCCATGCATGAGTCACCAACCACCCTAGGAATTGTGTAATTCCTTCAGCCCACTAATTTTCCACATATGTTCACTGAAATAAAGTTATCTAAGAGAATAAGTTACTATTTATTGTTTTATTATTATTAAGGGCTAATAATAATCGACATGCATTCTATTTTTAGATTAGCGATCTATAAATAAACTTCGCCGATATTCTAAAAATAGAAATTCATCCAAAGACAGAATTTTCTCAACCATCTAAAATTGGCCTCCTGCTAATTTTAGAGTATGCTCACCATTCTAAAAATAGACATACACCTAAAAATAGCCTGTGTGGGCCCCCCTAGGTTAGGTTTTATTTTTCACTAGGATCAAGGAATGATGTTTCCGGATGCCACTTTCACTATTTTTTGTTGCAATCTTCAACATGACCTCTTAAAAATAAAGGATTATCTTTGCATGCAAAATGCAACTCCATGCATTCTCCCTATAATACTTGCATGTAACACTTATGAAACTAAATAGCCTCCAAACAACTAAATCAGTATAATGCATCTGTCATCAAATTCTTCTGACTTCTACTAGTACCAACTCCACATGTCTTCTGGAACCATTGTGTTGTTGAAATCTACACCCATGCACTCTGCACTTGCTGTCAACTCTGATCCACACTCCAGTATCTGACATTGTCACTTTGATCTAACTGCATTAATCCAACTAATCATGCTACTGCTGTTATGTGGGCGCCTCGTAGCCAGGTTCAATTCATGAGATCCACACCATCTCAATGAATCCTGCGCAGAAATTTCTTCTTAGGATTACTCATGCATTTCACCCCACCTCTCACCTAGTGGTATAGTTGCAGGTAATCCCTCTGCCCATCTGGCACGAAATTTATCTGCATGAGTGGTTGCCCCCAATCCATGATCCTCATCTTGTGGCTGCTCCACATCCTGAGGTTCAAAATTACCTGCACGAAAATCCTGCTCCCTCTCAAGCTTCAATTGCATGTCTTCCTCGTACTTCCCAACAGTAGGAAGCTCCATAGAAATCCCATCTACTTCAAGTCTGTAGAGATTCTTAACTCGAATCCCAACCTTCTTAGCTTGCCCTGTTTCTTTGTGTCGTAAGAAAACTTTTCCTTCGCTAAAGACAACGTCATAGCCTCTATCCTCTAACATTGCGACTGAGATTAAATTCTTCTTTAAACCTGGAACATGCACACATATTTTAAATGAAAGAGTTTACCTGACACCCTTTGAAAGTTAATGGTACCAATGTTGGTCACACTGTATCATCCATCTTTGCCCAACTCAACATGCATCTAGACATATTTCTCCACCAAGTCACTGAACAATTTCTCATCTCCCGTCATGTGAAAGGAAGCACCACTATCAAAGTACCACCCCGATCCCAATTCACTAGACACCATACATGTGATCAATGAGAATTCCATCTCAAATTGTGAGGCAATAGCCTCACCAGCTACAGCTCTAGCATCCATCTTGTTCTTCTTCTTATGTGGACAATTTGTGGCAATATTTCCATACTCATGACAATGAAAACACTTCACTTTGGACATGTTATGCTCCTTACCATCTTCACTGGCCTCAGATTTAGAATGGAATTTCTTCCCCTTCTTCTTCTTCACCTTGGCAACCAAAGCACAATCCTCTTCATCATTATGCATTGATGAAGAGCCATGTCTAGTGTTCCACCTGAACTCCTCCTGCACTAGATCCGACCACATTTGTTCTCAATCCGGTAGTTTTCCCCATCTGTTGACAGAGTCTTGATAACTGTGCCAACTCTTCGGAAACCCAAGGAGAGCCAAGCTCATCAAGTCATCATCTGCAACACTCACTCCTACACTCCCAAACTCATCCCTGCTTTTGAAAAACTTTGTCAAGTATACTGTAATAGTGTCGTTCTTCTCCATCTTGATTTTTCTGAGTTTATCCTTCAGTGCCAATTTCCTATGGTTGTTGTTGCTTTGGAAAATATCTTTCAAATCCTTCCACATTGAAAATGGAATGGATTTCCCATGAAGGCTTGACATAATATTGTCTTTCACACCTTCCAATAGAATCCTCCTCACCCTTGCTACTTTATTTTTCCATGCATCAAGTACTGCAGCATTCACTGAAGTGGGCTTAGGAACATCGCTATCGATGAACTCCCTCAAGCCATTATATTCAAGCACCGCCTCCATCCTATCCTTCCAGGCTATGTAGTTCGAGCCGTCCTCAAGTGCATACTCCAACCGCAACCCATTGAAATCCATTTCAATGTTTGCTCAACTGTCGCACCAAGAAATTCTTACAGCAAATTTGAATTGTCCACCAGCACAAAAACTCAGCACTGCTTCAATATTGAAATCTCTAGTGATCAACACTGCTCTAATACCATGTAGAAATTTATAAACACAATAATGTATTTCCGGATCCTCCTGAACTAAAAAATTAATATTATGTTAAATACAGAATCCTTCCACTTAATTCTTTGCGGAAATTAAATCGCCAATTGCAAAACACATGTGAAGCAAAATCAATCGCACATAACAAAATGTTTTACCGGGAAATCTTAAAGCTAAAAACCCCAACTATCATATTATTATGTATATCAATGGAACATGTAACAATATCATACAAATCTCAACTCATATATCTCTCAGTACAATATACAATCGTCACACACTATCATGCAGAAATTTTCATATCTATGCACCAATTTCTTGCCTCCCGACAACCTACCTCCACTGTGCAATCCCTGCTGAAGAAGACCCCTGAATGATTTCGACCTTTCCTTGCTTTCCTTGCACAATCCTCATAATCATCTCCAATGTGCTTGTAGATGCATTGAATGCATCACTATAGTCACAACTGATAGTCCATCTCACCCTTTCACCTATCTCTCCTCTGGGTCTCCATTGGATCTGACATGCAAGTAGTTAACCGTTGTATTTCTTTAGTTGCAAGTAAGACACTACATGTGAATTAATTAAATAATTAATTCAATCATATTTCACTAGTGTATGTTCATTTACAACTAGCACAACTGAGTTTAACTCACTAAACTAAGTTAAACTAAATAACAACTCACATATCTACTCTTCCAACTCTGACAACTTGCCACTATCATTTATAACGAAGTCCTCCATGCATGAGTCACCAACCACCCTAGGAATTGTGTAATTCCTTCAGCCCACTGATGTGCCACATCTGTTCACTGAAATAATGTGCTCCAAGAGAATAAGTTATTATTTATTGTCTGATTATTATTAAGGGCTAATAATAATTGACATGCATTCTATTTTTAGTTTAGCGATCTATAAATAGACTTCACCCATCTTCTAAAAATAGAAATTCGTCCAAAGATAGAATTTGGTCAACCATCTAGAATCAGCCTCTTGCTAATTTTAGAATACGCTCACCATTCTAAAAATAGACATACCCCTAAAAATAACATGTGTGGGCCCCACCTAGTTTAGGTGATTATTTTTCACTAGGATCAAGGAATGATGTTTCTGGATGCCACTTTCACTATTTCTCGTTACAATATTCAACAACCTATGCTACCATACCTATATTTAGTCAACCAAGAAGACTGTATAGGGAAACTCATTTGAAATACACGGTCAGCAGTCAAGAAAATCCCGATAAATCCCCTCTCTATTCTGTCCACACAGACCTTGATTCATTTATCCTTTATAATGATGAAAACATTAATGAACAAGGAGTAGTAAATGAGAAAATAACTAAAAGGAAGAAAAAGAGGAAGAACATTCATACCAGGCAGACCAAATAGAAAATTAACAACATAATAACCAACATGATGGCAACCACATTGACCAACATAATGGTAAATCTGAAATTAAACCTCTTTGGAGCATGAGCTTTGATGGTTCTTGTGGTAAAACTGGTTCAGGAGTAGGTGTTTGGGTGCACAACACTGAGAATAACCATGCAAAGGGTCATTCATATAAACTGAACTTCCAATGTATAAACAACATAGAAGAATATGAGGCACTCCTCCTGGGGCTACAATTACTCAAGAAATTAGGAGCCAAAAGGATTTATGTCCATGGGGATTCTAAGCTAGTCATTAGGCAGATTAAGGGAGAATATTCAGCTAAGCATCCTAGACTAAGAGCATATAGGAATGATTCCCTTGACCTTGTAAAAAAATTCAAATAATATGATCTTACCTTTGTCCCAAGAAATCAAAACATCCTTGCCAATGGTCTAGCCTTTGTAGCCAGTACTGGCCAAAAACCTTATCATAATAAACAATACACAGTACAATTCAAATACATACTAGCAGTCCCTGATAATATAAAATATTGGCAAGTTTTTGAAGGTGACAAATAGATTGAATATTTCTTGCAGTCTAGAAATGAGTTTGAAATGCCAAATTCAGACTCAAATAATGAAGAAGACTACTCTGCTAAGCAACAAACTTACAAAGAAGAGCCCCCTGATGATACTGATATAAATTTGTTAGCAAAAAATGACCCACATAACATATAACTAAGTGTAGATCTAGAAAAAGAAGACTTTGAAGTGTTGCAGTTCATAGATAATACATTGCCAAAATGACTGGTCCTTCTTAAAGAAATTTTTGATTTTAATGATGTTTCTACGAAGCCAAAGATGGAATCCATTGAAGCAAATGTAGAAGAGTGCAATATAGGTAGTGAACAAAAACCCAAAATGATAAAACTATCCAAGACACTGCCAACTCCTATAAAACAGAAATATATTGATCTATTCAAAGAATTCAGTGATTCTTTTTCTTGGAGCTATGAAGACTTGAAGTCCTATGACATAGACATCATTCAGCACAAGATTCCTCTCAAAGAAAACCAAAAGCCTTTTAAACATAAATTACGCAGAATAAATCATGTCCAACTGCCATTGGTTGAGAAAGAAATAAATAAAATGTATGATGTTGGAATAATAGTCCCTCTTAGATACTCTGAATGGGTTTCAAATCTTGTATCTGTGAGGAAGAAGACAGGAGAAAATAGGCTATGCATAGACTTCATAAATTTAAACAAATCCTCCCTGAAGGACAACTACCCTTTACCAAAAATGGATCACATATTGCAAAGGGTAGTAGGCTCCAAAATAATATCTTTGCTTGATGGATTTTCAGGGTACAATCAGGGGCTGGTACATCCTGATGATCAACACAATACAACTTTCACTACACCTTGGGGCACCTTCATGTATTTTAAAATGCCTTTTGGGTTAATGAATGTTGGAGCTACTTTCCAAAGAGAAATGGATATTGCTTTCACAGAAGAAATAGGTTTCTTCATTGTGATATACCTTGATGACATCATTGTCTATTCAAAAACTGATGAAGAGCACCTAGCTCATTTAAGAAAAGTCTTTGAAAAATGCAGAAAGTATGGTTTGTCTTTAAATCCCAAGAAAAATTTGTTTGGCCTTCAAGAAGGGAAGCTTTATGCCACATCATATCCAAAGAAGGGATCAAGATTGACCCAAAGAGGATTGAAGGAATATTACAAATTAGTCACCCAAGAAACATCAAAGAGTTGCAATATTTCATTTGAAAGATAAATTTCTTAACAAGGTTCATACCAAACCTTGCAGAACTCCTAAGAAACATCACTAACATGCTGAAAAGAGAAACATGAGTTAAATCGACCATAGAAGAAAATCAATCTTTTGATTTGGTAAACCAAGCACTTACACGAACACCAGTCCTAATCAGCCCTGATTTCACTAAGGATTTCTTCATTTTCTCCTTTGCATCAGAACACATAGTTATTGTTGTCTTACTACAGAAAAATATAAAAGGATAGGAGTAACCCATAGCATTTTTCAGCAAGGCACTAAGAGATGCACCTCTGAAATATAACATCATGGAAAAGTAGGTTTTTTCCTTAATCAAAGCACTAAATGATTTTACAGTTTACATTTTTCATTCACACATCATTGCATTTGTGCCTCATTCAGTGGTTAAAGACATCTTGACACAAGATCCTGATGGAAAAAGAGGTAAGTGGATTGTTGTTATCTTATAATATGACCTGGAAATCAAGCCCACCAAGCTAATCAAGGGGCAAGGACTAGCTAAACTCATGGCTGAAACAAATTTTCAAGCACTGGACATCAATATGATTCACTCATTGGATGAACATGAGGAGCTAGTGACTCCACCTATTAAGGAAGCATTTCTGAACTCATCCTGGTATGTTGATATATTATATGTGCTTTTCAATCTAAATGTTCCTCCTAGTTTGCCCAAAACAAAGGCCATATTCTTGAAACTAAAAGTTGTGAATTCATGCATTTTAGACAAATTTTTATATTGGAAAAATGTTGGTGGTGTATTGCTTAAATGTTTGCCTGAAGAAGATGCAGATAGGATCATGCATGAATTTCATGAAGGAGAATGTGGAGGTCACCTCTATTGGAAAACCACAGTTAATAAGATCCTTAGGGCTGGTTTCTATTGGCCTACCCTCTTCCAATACATCCACAAAATGGTAATTTCCTATCATAAATGCCAAATCTTTGAGGGTAAGAGAAAATTGTTGCCTTTGCCATTACAGCCTATCTTTGTTGAAGCTCCTTTTCAACATTGGGGTTTTGATTTTATTATAGAAATTCACCATGACTCCTCTGCCCAGCATAAGTGGATCCTTACTGCAACTGACTATTTTACAAAATGGATAGAAGCCATTCCCTCTAGGACTGCCACAGACTCAATAATTATCAAATTCCTTGAAAATAACATTTTTTCTAGATTTGGCTATCCTAGAAAAATTATTACTGACAATGTTGTTGCTTTTAGATCCAAGAAAATGGTGCGTTTTTGCCGCAAATATCATAGAAATTTGGGTAATTCTACAGCTTATTACCCTCAAGGTAATGGGTTGGCTGAATCCTCAAAAACAAAATTGGTGAACATCATCAAAAATTTGTTGGAAGAGCACAAAAAATCATGGCATAGCAAACTAGTTCATGCACTATGGGCAGACAGACTAACAAGTAAGAAATCAATTGATATGTCTCTCTATCAGCCAGTCTATGGAATAGATGCATTCTTCCCTACAAGCTTGGGAGTGCTAGTAATAAAGCTCATTCAAGAAGTGCAGTCTGAAGAGAATAATATACGAAGAAGATTAAACCAGACTTTACAGCTGCAGCAAACCAACGAAGGAGTGTACAACAGGACAAAACTGATACAGGAAAATAACAAGAATATTTTTGACAAAAGGACCCAGGAAAATGATTTCAGCATTGGAGACAACGTGTTGAAGTGGGATTCAAGAAGAGAGGACAAAGGCAAGCATGGAAAATTTGACAATCTATGGAAAGATCCATACATATCCATTTTTCAAGAGGTAATAATGCATTTTTCCTACAAGAAATGGATGGAATAGAATTATTTGGAGGTCTTGTCAATGGCATGATGCTTAAGCATTATTTCGGTTGAAGATCTCAGTTTAAATTTTTATTCATTTTATATAACATTTTCTAAACAAAAAACTCAGAAAAATTGATATAAAAATAAAAGAAGAAAAGAGGGCAGATAAAAGAAAAAGGTAAAGCCCCATAACAAAAAAGAATATTTCTAAAAGTGTGTAAGTCCAAATTTCACTACCTTTGAAAAATAATTCTTGTTCAATCATACATCCTAATCATGATTGAGCAAATTTTGAATTTTTGCTGATAAATTAGAAATGAAGATTTTCCAAACTATTTAAACTTGGCTTATTAGTAGGTTGATAGGAAAAGATATTGGTTCCAAAGCATAAAATCTGAAAAACAATTAGGGAAAAGAGGGATGAATGATAAATGAAAGATTCAAGAACAAAACCCTCACTTTAGTTTTATTTTTTGCAAAAAATAATATTGTGTACAACTTGTCTAAAATGCCACAATTCATGACAATCAAACTACTTAATCTTGATTCAGTAATGCTTTAAATTTCATGTTGATAGTTAGAGAATAAAAATTTGTCAAACTTTTTAATCTTGACATGTAAGTAGTTAGGTAGAGAATAAAAGAGCTCATCAGTCTAATATGAGCCTTTGGAAGTCATAAGGGTAGAAATAGATAGATTTTGTTTTCAAAAGAAAAATGATGTCAAGGTTTGCAAAGTCTAAATGCACCTCCAAAGTGAAGAAAAAATGTTAGATTAGGTGATGGGTAGGTAGAATTTATTTGCAGGAAGCATAATGTTTTGAATTCTGAAGATCATAGTTACAAAAGGATGCAACATACCACCATTACAAAAATGGAAAATTAGCCAAGTACATAAGGCACTAATCTACAAAATCCAGAGATCTGAACTCTGAGGTTCTTGACACCTCCTAAAAGGAGCTACCCTCCCCAGCTGGAGCCACTATTATCCTCCTGTATTCTACAGTATCACTAGATGACTATGGATTTTCTACAGTCAGCTGAAAATAAACATTCTTTGAATATCATTTTATTTTCAGAAATCTCACTCCCTTCATTATCCTCCTTTAAACCTATTCACTATGTCTCAACTTTCCTCTCTCGACTACCCTCATGATACTAAAATTCCATGTTTGACCCTAAGATCCCTCATTTTTACCCTTTTCCCCTGCCTAGAAACCCCATTTTCCTCATCAAAAACCCTCCCTTTCATTCATTCCCTTTCTTCCCTCAAAACAATGTAAAAAACCCTTTTTTACATTGTTTTAAGATAAAATTTTATTATTCGGGCCCCACTATTTAAAGTAAGACCCTGTTTTATTTTAAAATACATGACCCTTTTTATTTTTAAACCCTCTCTAAGCCCTTTATTCTCCGCTCTTAATAATACCCGGCCCCACCTTCTTTTCAAAACCCGACCCTTATGTGTTTCAAACCCCCCGCATTATATTAACCCTACCACTTCATTAAACCCTAACCCCAGTCATATTATAACCTCGGGCCCCACATTATTATAACCTGTCATTTCATGAAAACCCCGACCATTGTTGGATCAACCCCCCCCCCCCCCCCAATCCAACAGCCCACGCACCATATCGCCCCTCCAAAAGTGTGAAGGTAAAAACCCTTTGACCTTGCGATATGGGCGGTTTTACCGCCTATCCTCCCCTCCACATGTCACCCCCTCTGTGGTATCTCATCCCCGCGGATAAAATGTTAGGTCTCTATATTACTAGTTTGGTCCCTTATTTTTATTAGTGTAGCCCCCTTATTTTAATTGTTTTACCCATGTAACCCCAATATTGTTATTATTGTGCCCTTACATTGTTATTGTTAGGTCAGCTAGGATTATATTGTGGGCCCATGGACTCCTATATATAGAAGGAGGTTTTGGTCGTTTGCATCATCTCATAATTATTCATTTATGTAATGTATTGGAGGTTTCCCCCTCTAAGTGGCTATTTTAAAGGATTTTATCTCTCTTTTCTTCTATTTTTGGAGCTGGTTTCATGGCATTTGGTATCAGAGGTTTGGATTCTAGGGTTTTGCTACTCCAAACAGGTCATCGTGGAATTTTCACAATAAATTTTTTTCTACGAAGTTTTAGGAGCTGAAATTTGTACAGTGTGAAGCTGAAATCCCAAGGAACCTCCTGTTAAAATTTCAAATCTTGGTTCGCGATATTTTCAGAGATATGATCTGGGGAAGTTAGGGTTCTTTCAGGCTCCTGAATTTCAACTAAACAGGTCAGCATGGAATTTTTTCTCGTATATGAAGTTTTATAAGTTCAAATGTTTACAGTGAGAAGCCGAAATACTACGGAACCTCCTGTAAAAATTTCAGATTTTGGTTCACAACATTTTTGTAGATATGATCTATGGAAGTTAGGATTGTTTCAGGCTCCCAAATTTCATCTCAAAGGGGTGACCGTAGGAAAAACATCATAACTCTCTTTCTAAGTGTCGGATTGGGATTATGTAAAAAGTGGCCGCAAGTACACGGATGGTAGTTTTTTGTATATCAATTTAAGAGCTGAAGGAGGAAACAGTGACACGTGGTAAGTCATACAAGTTCCCTCTATTGAACTAGTCCATAATTAGGTCATCATGGGAGATTGGGCATAACATTGCCTTGAAGAATCCAAATCAAGTCAGAACTGTGGCATTAGAAATAATATTAAGAGGGCTACTTCAGGGCCACATTTTAGATATTGAAGATCTGAAATCATAGAGATAATTCAGTTTCAATATCGAGCTCCTCAAAAGCAAGAAAAATGTGTGTATTTTTTTCGATTACATAAGTCTAGTTTGAAAAAAAATAGTTTGAATTTATTCCAAGGGCATATTGAAGAATAGATATTAGTATTGGGTTATAAAATACCCCCTAAAAAGAATTAAACACCCATTAAGCCTTCAGAAGGCTCTACTATGAATCATGAAGACGAAGAAACACAACATGAGATATCAAAATTACAAGAGCAAGTGCACCAAATTTCGCTATCGCAAAGAGAAACAAAAAATGAAATGGAAGTTTTGAAGAAAGGCGGTGAAACTAAGATGGATGTTTGAAGAAAGGCGTGGAAGATGAATGGTTTGGAAGCTAAGATGGACACAAGTGGGCATGGAAGCTAAGATGGATGACATGGAAGCTAAGATCGATTAAAAAATGAAAGACAACATGGAAAACATGAAGAATGATCTAAAAGTAGACATCGAAGGTTTGGAAAAGTTGATACAAGAAATGTTTCCTAATGACGAAAAGATAGTAGAGGAAACTCATAATGAGAAAAAAATAAATGTTAATCGTGATTTCATAAACTCTGATTTTGGATGGAAGAACCACCATATTCCTAACATGGATATGAGGATGTTTGATGACAAGGACCCCGTAACATGGATATTATAGATGGAGCAATATTTTGATCTCAATAATGTGAAAAATACACAAAAGGTACGCATTGCAACTTTACATTTAGAACAAAATACATTTGTATGGTATCGATGGCTTTGCTCCCGTCAAAAAATTGTCTCTTGGTCAATTTTTACGGAGGAAATGATAGCACATTATGAGGATACCAAAAGCAACACCTTCTTTAGCCAATTGATAAATCTCAAACAAAAGGGGTTAGTGGTGGAGCACATTGAGGACTTCCAAAAATTTAATATAAGGATAACTGATATTCTAGAGGAACACATGATTGATGTCTTCATAGGGACTTTAATGGATAACATACAACATGAAGTTTTCGTTTGGGAACCTGATTCATTGGAAAAGGCATTCAGGTTGGCAAGAAAAATTGAATGTAAAATTATGGTGAAAAGGAAGCCTACCACTCACATATATAAAGATGGAAGTGTTGGTACTCCTATACTTCCACAACCTACAAGGTTGACACCACAAAATTGGAAGAAAAAATAGAAAAAGGGCTTTGCTACAGTTGTGATAGCAAATAAACTAAAGGTCATAAGTGTGTTGAGAAGAAATTATTTTACATAAATTGTGAAGAGGAAGAAGAAAATGAACAAGAATCTTCAAAAGAAGAGGATATACACCAGGAACCAACCCTAGAAGAGGAAGAAATGAGTCCGACCATATCTTGTAATGCATTGGCAGGAATTACCACTCCTCAAACTCTCAATATAGAAGGAGATATCAAGAAGAAAAAGGTAATAGTGTTGATTTATTCGGGTAGTACCCATAATTTTATTCATTGTATGGTAGCCAAGGAATTGACTTGTTTCCTATACCCACCACCTGAATGTCAAGTGATGGTTGCACATGGAGGAACTATAAATTGCTCTGGAAAATGCCATAATATCAAGCTAACCGTGGGGGAATATGTATTGAATATTCCAATTCTTTCCATTCCTATGGGAGGTGTTGATGTTGTACTAGGAGTACAATGGTTACAATCTTTGGGGACGATAGTTTTTAATTTCAAGAACTTTTCTTGAAAAAAATTTCAGAGGGAAAGGAAGTCAAATGACGAGGTATCGCAGGGAAGCTGGGAAAGATAATAAGCTCTAATGTCATGACAAAGCTTCTGAATAAATAACAACAAGTTGTAATTGCACAATTATGCTCACAGAAAGTTCCAACATCAAAATCACCTATTTCTGCAGATCTCCAAAAATTCTTGGACAATAATTCCAAGGTGTTTGAAACTCCCAAATGACACCCACCTATTCGTGATCATGATCATGCTATTCATTTGATTCCAGGAAGTGTTCCTCCAAATATTAGGCCTTATAGATATCCTTATGTCCAAAAGAGTGAAATTGAACGTATGATTGCAGAAATGTTAGAGGCTGGTATAATTCAACCTAGTCAAAGTTCTTTCTCTGCTCCAGTAGTATTGGTGAACAAGAAGGATGGATCATGGTGCATGTATCCAGATTATAGGGAGCTAAATAAGCTCACCATTAAAGATAAATTTCCCATTCCTGTTATTGATGATTTATTGGATGAATTACATGGAGAAATTTATTTTACCAAGTTGGATCTTCGTTTAGGATTTCATCAAATTAGAATGAAGACTGAAGATATTCTGAAAACAACATTTCGAACTCATGAGGGTCACTATGAATTTTTGGTCATCCCTTTTGGCTTTACCAATGCACCTTCTACATTTCAAGGGTTTATGAATTCCATTTTCAAACCTTCCTTAGAAAATTTGTGCTGGTATTTTTTGATGATATACTAATCTACAACAAGTCTTGGAAGGATCATGTTCAACATGTTGACAGGGTGCTCAAACTATAGTAGGAGAAACAATTATATGCAAAATCATCCAAATGTTTCTTTGGAGTACAAGAGATGGAATATTTGGGCCATATTGTATCTCATGAGGGTGTTAAGGTAGACCCTAACAAAATTAAAGCCATTAAGGAATGGAGAGTCCCCACAACCATAAAGTAGTTGCGAGGATTTCTTGGGTTAACATAGTATTATCGCAAGTTTTTTAAGAATTATGGGATAATAGCAACACCTCTAACAACATTATTGAAGAAAGATGCATTTTCATGGACTCCTGAAGCAACTAAGGCCTTTGAACATCTTAAAGAGGCAATGTGCCTAGCACCGGTCTTAGCTATGCCAGAATTCACAAAAACCTTTATTGTGGAATGTGATGCCTCAAGAAACGGAATTGGTGCTATTTTAATGCAAGAAGGAAGACCCATTGCTTTTGAAATTTGTCTAATCAAAGGAAAGTATTTACAGAAAGCTATTTATCGTAATGAAATTTTAGCAATACTACATGCACTAAAGAAATGACGACCTTACCTAATGGGAAGACACTTTAAGGTAAAAATTGATCATGATAGTCTTAAACACTTTTTGGAACGAAGACTATCTTCACAAGAGCAGCAAAAATGGGTCACAAAGATGTTGGGTTATGACTTTGAAATAATCTACAAAAAAGGGAAGTTAAATGTTGTTGCAGATGCACTCTCAAGAAAAAATGAAGAGGTGGAAGCATTGCTTTGTGCCATTTCTATTATCCAACCATATTGGATAATCGAAGCAAGGGATCAATGGAAGAAGTATGAAGAAGTGTGGACACTCCTTCAAAAGTTGCAACAAGATACTAGTACAACTGATACATTTAGTTGGAAAAATGATTCCTTATGGTACAATGATCGCTTATATATTTGTAAGAACCAACTAAAAAAAAAATTTATTTTGGAATTGCACACTTCTCCTTTAGGAGGACACTCAAGGTTTTTTAAAACTTACCACAGGGTGAAGAAAGAATTTTTTTTGGATGGCCTTAAATCTGATATTCAAAAGTTTGTGGCGAAATGTTTCATTTTCCAACAAAATAAACTAGAACATTTGGCGCAATTTCCGACGGCCAAATCGTCGCTTTTCCGACACACAGTCGTCGCAAGAGCGACAGTTCGAGGCCGGGAAAAACGTGGTTTCTCGTGCGGTCGCAATTCCGACGCCTTTAAAAAGTGTCGCACTACCGACACTTCCCGTCACTTCCAGACACTCGTCGCTCTTCCGACGCCTCCCAGACCGACGTTTGTAAAATGTCGCCATTCCGACGAAATTTGGTCCGACGTTTTTAACGTCGCGCTTCCGACGTTTGTAAAGTCTCGCCATTCCGACGAAATGTCATCCGACGTTTTGAACATCACTCTTCCGACGTCTTTATACTGTCACTCTTCCGACATGTCTAAACTGTCGCATTTCCGACTCCAAACAAAAGTGTCAGAAGACCGACGTATTGCAAAAGTGTCACAAGACCGACGCTTTCCAGAAGCGACACAATATCGACGCCAGGAAGAACTGTCGCAATTCCGACGAAATTTTGGACGTCGCCCTTCCGACCTCTTTTTCTGTCACTCTTCCGACGTTTCTAGAGCTGTCACAATATCGACGGACGTCACAAGACCGACGAAAATGGAAATCATTCAAAACGTCAAAAGAGCGATGCTTACAAGGCGTCGGTATGCCGACGGCGATTTCAATTTAAAAATAAAAAATAAAAAACTTTAAAACAGGACAGTATATCTCCAATGTTTGTTATCACAATAAGAAATCAATGATCAGTGATCACATCAAATTTTCCTCGTAGCGTGACGGGTCTAATAAATTTTATTGTAAAGTTTGCTGGCCAATGACAACTGGCGCAGCATTCAAGGAAATGCATTAAAGAAAATTAATTAGGCTGCGAACTCCAAGCCAACTGGTAACAACCCTGATAATTTTCCTTACCAACTTCCAAGTTGTGACTCGAGCTTTAGACTCCAAAGCTAAGAATTTTCTTTTCATCGTGTTGGAGAAGAGAACTGCAACCTACAGCAAAGGAGCAATTCCTCAGTCTCACTGCTCAGGACTCGTAGTCATTCCTTGCTAACACGGTATGTGGAAATTTTGATAAGATAACTTTCTTCACCCTCATTTTTACTAAATTTATTCTTTTGAAAAGGGCCTGGTTCCATTTCAGAAATTTTCAACTTTCGACTTCTAGAATTTGTACATATGATTTTTGGATGAGGTTTTGTTATTAATGAGGAGATAGTGTCTTGGTTCTATCTGTATAAAATAATTGCCTCATTTTTTTCTTCATGTTCAGGGTTTTTGATTTTATCAAAACCTATCTCTCTTTTAAGCATGCCTGCAAATTAATATATTCCAGGAATGTACACAATTCCAGGCTTCATGTACAACGTATTGTATCGACTATATTTTAACAAGTGAGTTGCATGCCCATATAGTGTTACAGATTACAGGGCTTCATTTGGAGAATAAATGATAAGCCTGGCAGCACTAAATCCAAGTAATTCCCCTCATCCCTAAAAAGACACCTCTAAATATAACTAGAAATTTCAAATAGTTAGTAAAGGAAAAGTAGAAAGATATAACAGATATGTGTTGAGCCAAAAACATGTGCATTCACAACAAAACTGGGATGGATAAAACTTAAAAACAATTATGGACTTTGACAAAAAATCGTCTTATGCATACAAAATGAAAGAAGCATTGGCATACTACTATGTTTACAAATTTAAGGACAGGCAGAGTGAGTCTCCGGGCAACACAGTTTCATGTGGAGACCCTAGATCCTTGTACCCACAATATCTAGTGACTTAAAAAATTATTGCCAAAACAATCCCTTTGCTATGCATGTAAGAACACCACTTGTATAATGAGGGAGATGTAATATTGTCCAAGAAGCAGATGTATACAGAGTGGTCCAAGATTGTGTATTTATGGAAGATACAACTGATTTTGGCATGAAACATGTATCCAAGATTTCAATGTGGCCTTATTTTAGAGCCCATTGATGATTTACTATGAAACCTAAACTTTCAAAACAAACACATTGAAATCACGGGATCTCCATCACGAATATCATAAATATTAACTGTCTTTTGGGCACTGGCAGTAGATACCATAAGAGGCCCACATGGCCTGTACCACCAATGTTGATTCTCTGGCACAACATTTGCAAAGCCAAAATTTCTCCTCGAGACATCCCTCTCTGCCAAAACTGGAGAGATGGTACTGGACGTTGAAGTGAAGGCCTCTAATTCAGTATGGAATGCCATAATTTCTTTATTATAAAAGTCCCATGAACAGAAACCCGAGTCCAATGTACAACCTGCAGATGCTGCCACAACATATTTACCAGAGCAACCATCTGAACCAGCTGCTCTGATCAACCAGCAATCACCCCACATGTTTGGGGTAAGCCCATATGGAGCTTTATATTCAGCCTTCTCCTGGAGATTGGAAAATAACAATACTGAGTATTACTCATACATCAACTGCCTTTTATGTTAAGGGAAAATTTAAAGAGTGCATAAATATTCTTGAAATGCCAATCATAGTTTCTAGAAAATTTCAACAGTCTTTGAAATGAACTACATCCTATTTAAACTACATCAAATATTTAGGCAAATCATTTTTTTAAATAGAAATTGGTGAATTTTGTTTCAAATATAGAAATTTAAACCATGAGAATAATCTAACCCCTAGGATTTTCCCTATTTCTAATAGAAAATCCCAAAATGTATAAATTATAACACCCATAAACCCCAAAATTAATTACAATAATTAAAACCTCCACACCTCTGAATTGGCTATATCGTGAAAAGAGCAGCATCCATCATCATGGGAAAGCAAAACCGATTCTCCTTATGATACAAACCAGCCTGCAGTAGATGTCTTATGGCTAAGTTGATTCAATCGATCACAGGAAACCTCTTCAGTTTCTTCAATATTGCCAAAATGCTCTGGCTTGTTTTCCTGATCATCATCAAAGTCCATATTTTCATCACATTGAATTAGTTGGGGTTCATTACAATCAGGTCCAGTGCCTATTGCAGAGCTCCGGACATCCAATCCAATATTGGAACTGCCATACCCATTCCCATTAGAGATTGTAAATCCTGCTTCTGGCTTTAATTCGGTAAGTTCAAGAGCACTAGAACTAGATTCAGTTGATTTAGACTTGGTATAGTTGTCCTCTAATTTGTATTCCGATACAACACTATACTTGTGCTTCAACGCAGACAGAAATTCTGCAGCAATGGGATCTTCATCTATGGGGATTATGGATTTGCCCTCAAAAGCATCCCGAATATCTGATTCATTTTCATTCAACTGATCATGCAAATCCACCCTCGTCTTAAGCACAGCAAGCTGAACTGAAGGCCGGTTTTTCAGCAATTTATGGTGGGGGTAAAGCCTGTCTTCCAGATCTTGACTATTTAAGTGTTTAATTGGTTTTTTTAGAGACCTGACCATAGAATCAAATGAATCCTGCGAATCCTGCGAAATAATAAACAATAGTAAGGCCATTATTTATTGGTTTGAAATAATAAACAACATGCAACAAACCCGCATAATTAGTAAATTATTTAAAGACAATGTACTTGGCAATATGTTTCCTGTATCATATTATATGATTGTCCTTGATGGCAAGCTCTGTATTTAATGGAGAATCGATATAAGTAAGGACGAGTTAATTCATGTGTGAACATATGTATGCATCCTGATGAAGGATAATTGACATCCGTAAGAAACCCTGTGCTCTGTATGTTGATCGAGGAACCGATGTTAATACGGTTGACAGTGTATCCAAACTGGTAGACAGTGAAGCTATATATATTCGTTAAATATATGATGGAAGGGTCTACTCTATTAGTAAGGAGCTGACTGGATTTCATGGAGAAATGAACGAGGAGCGAGAGAAAACCAGTTATAACGCGAAAGAACTAAAACAGAGTATTTGGCATTGAACTTTCGGTGGAACACGGACTAACCCTTTGGAATCATGAACGGAACCTAGAAGGAAAGAGGTGGAACATAACAAACGGAAGCGCGACGGAACCTTGCGTGGAAGAGAGGAACCGTGACCGTGCAATAATCCAAGTAAAGAATTAACAGCATAATACGATCTCTGCTGAAAATTTTTCAGTCAGCCCTAAATATTGATTCACCCCCCCTCTCAGTATTTTTCCCAACAGACAATAATTCCTACATATTAAAATATAAAGTTATAACATACCAGCTCATACTCGAACATAACATTTGTATCAATATTCTTCTGTATCTTCTTGATCTTCATCCAACTGATCGACATCTATATCAACATCTGATTCAGAAACGGTGTTGAAATGATCGACCATGTCATCATCATCATCAATTATGTCATTTTCAATAATATCCTCATCGACATCATCATCAATAATTGTTTCCTCATCTCCTATGCCTGGTTCATCTTCTAAGATATCTTCTTCATCTGTCCATGCATCTTCCTGCTCATCTGCCACTGCATCATCTTCTTCTTGATCAATATCATCTTCTTCCTCTACAGTATACTCTACTGGCCTTCCTCTTGGATCATATCTAATATAAAATGACCATTCCTTCTCACCTGGAACCTTTGAGTAAAAGACTTGTTCGCATTGGCTTGGAAAAACATAGCGATCTTTTCCTTCTTCAAACTGCAATGTTTTAACCATTGGAAATCCATTGTCATGTTGAATAACTGTTCTATCATCATCACGTACATTCATTCGTAGCCTATACCATTTGACATCGAACAAAACTATTTTGAAGGAATTAAAGTCACACTCAACTATATCATCTAAGAACCCATAATATCTATTTTCAGATTCTCGAGGATGTCTATCACTCCTGGAGGAAACATTAGTGACCTGGAATACTGCAGTTATCCCACTATGAGAAGTTTTCCTGTTATCATCCAACTATTTAACGCGAAATTGACGACCATTGCACCACATAGCCTTGTGGTGTTTCAACTGCAATATGCCAAACATGAAAAAGATGCATTCTCAATTACTAATTAAACATATAATTTACACAACATGAAAATTAACTGAAAAATCAAACTTCTTGTCACATTATAAATAGGTGAATTAATTGCTTACCTTTCTATCTTTCAAACCATATGCTAAATCGATTTCCCTGTCCGTAACGTTCCCATCTCCACTACAATATGCTTCTCTAATCAATTCAGACAGTAGTTGCCATGATAACCTACCGTCGTTATGTGCTTTACATGTTTCAATCCATTCACTCATCCACTCAAGATTGTTTGCAATGTATAAAATTAGTGCCTCATAATCTTGAGCACCTGAATAAAAAACAATAATTCACCAATATTAATAAATATTACTTATAACCATGGTAAATTATATTAATTAATAAACTATGAAAGAATAAAACCTGAATGAATATAATGATCAGATACATGATGTAAAAAAATGAAACATTATATGTATTATACATAATAAATCTTTTACCTCTCACTTTCTTCATTCTACCTTTTCCCAACAGGTGCTCCTCTTCAAATTTTTTGATGGAGTTCACATCCCGAATGCAATCCACCGCCTTCATGGCTGGCGCAGCTAATTTAGGAAGATAATTACTAATATACACCATGGATTGATATACCACATATCCCTCCACCATAGAACCCTCAGGTCGTGCTCTTTGTTTAACCAAAGCCTTCAAGGATTTCAGGTGCCTCTCGACCATCCACATTGACCTTGTGTGTATTGGTCCACACATTTCAATCTCCTCAACTTGGTGTATCAAGTAGTGTTCTTGTGCATTGAAAAATGTTGGAGGTAGATACTTTTGCATTTCACACATTAGCCGAGGAATTTCTCTCTTCCAATACTTTATTTCATCTTGATAGATTTCTTTCAATGACAACCATCTGCAAATCATTACGCAAGGTTATTTCAATGAAACATAATATATATTTCATTACAAGTAAATTAATACATCATTTCATCAAGTACAAAAATAAATTGTAGCAATTAGATTTTGCATATAAATCAAAACTACTTACCTCATGTATTTACTAAGACCATATATAACTTGTTTGACATTGTTGTCAAAGTCGTTTGGGAGAGATACAGGTAGAACATACTATAACAATAAAAAAATGAATCATTATTGGTTTCCAAATTAAACAGAAAAAAAGGAAAATTTAAAATATGTATTCAAGCAATAACATACAAAAACGTATACCAAAAAAATTACCTTAACAAAGGTATTCCAATCATGTGTTTTCACCCCACTGAAGTCACCTTTCTTCGTTAAGATATTATTTATGTTTGAAGCAAAACCTGTTGGAAATTTAATTCTTCTAACGACCTCTTTTACATCATTGCTTTGTTGTTATGTTAATAACCATGGAATATTATTATAATTTCGACCTCCATTGTTATTTGATCCGTCGATCACACTTTTCATTGCATGATTTGATTTCTCAATGTCAGCACAAATTTTGTCAATTTTATCTCTCTCATGTGCACCATCTATGGTTCGCCATAACATTTCTGTCACATTCTTCCCGACATGCATTGTATCAAAAAAATGAGCTATTTTTAGGTCCTCATAGTAGGGCAACCTCATGAATTGAGAAGGATAACATTTCATTCCAGGTGGAAGTACAATATTAGTACCTTCATGGCGACGATAACCTTGATATCAAAGAATAAAATAAATCAGAACAATATTAATTATAAAATACAATAAAATAAATTCATTAGTTAAAACAAAAATTCCAAACATTACATAAACAAATAATATAGATATATATATATATATATATACATATATACACACACATTACGTACCAGCTGCTCGACGATTATTAATTATGTTATATTCCAACATCCACAACTGAGGTGTCATTCTTCGTGGTTTTAATCTAGTTTCTTCTTTATCATTGAAAAGATGTTTTTCAGTAGTACGATACTTATGGTTCCTAGGGAGGAAGTGCCTAAACTCATCAAACACCATCTTTTTTAAGTCTGTTGAATGACGATACTTCATCTTAGGGCCACAAACTAGACATGAAAATCTACCCTTTGTTTGAAGACCTGCAATAGATGGATCAATAACAATTAATATACTATGAGATCATTTTTAAAACATGAAATATGGTATATCTAATTTAGATAATTATGTATCATATTAAAGTGCAATGAAATATTACATACCACAAGCATGTGTTAGTCCTGGGGCATCATGAATTGTCCATACAAGCATTCCACGACATTGAAATCTCTTCTGCTTGATTGGCTTAGTGATGTCATACATAGTGATGCCATGCCATAACTATATTAGCTCATTGATAAGAGGCTCAATATATACATTCATATCTTTGACCTGGTACTTACCTAATTGTTCAAAATTACGGAACATAATAATTACTCCCATGATATATGTATATACAAGTAAGTAAATAAATAAAATATATATTTATTCAAACAACGAGAGAAATGAAAATGTTACATTCAAAGAAATAATGTATCAAATACCTGGAATAATCATAGTCAACATTATGTGCTCCCTCTTTATTGACATCCCAGGAGGAATGTTATTGTTGATAACGAAAATAGGCCACACTGAGTAAGTAGATCTAAGCTCTCCGAATGGATTAACACCATCGGCTGCCAATGAAAGCCTGACATTACGAGGTTCATTTTTAAAATCTACATATTTTTCCTCGATTTCTCTAAATGCAGAACCATCTGCAGGCATTCGAAGAACACCATCTCCACTTCTATTCTTTGCATGGAAATCCATAAAATGTGCTATGTTGTTACACCTGAACATTCGCTGCAAACGTGGAATTATGGGAATATGACGAAGAACCTTTTGAGGCACCTTTTTGGTTAGTTGATCTGTTCGATATCTACTGGTACCACATTTCGGACATTCTGTTTTCAACGCATGTTCTCCATAATATATAATATGATCTTTAGGACATGCATCTATAGTGTTATATTCCATTCCAAAGTGTTTCATAATAGCACGTAGATCTCGATATGTTAGAGGTAAAGTATTTGGCGATGGTAACAAATATTCACCCAACAATCTACAACATAAACAAAAAGTAGTGTCTTGTAAAGATTATCAATCATATATATATAATAGTTATTAAAACCAGAACCGGTGACCGGATCGGTGGAGCTAATGAACCGGGTTTCGAACCAGAACCGATCTAACCGGTAGCGATCAGATCTCAATGAACCGGTTTTAAAAAAAATACATTAAATAATTATTTTTTAATAAAATGAAAAATAAATAAATAAATAAAAACTATTTTTAAGATTTGCAACCATGATTCCAAGCCGATAGAGACAAAATATGAAAAGTTTGCTCATTTATATACCATGCAATGGTGAATATATCAAAATGGCAGCAAATGCATACATATCATCGAAAAATACATAAGCAAACTTGTTGAAGTAATGTATCAGGTTTCTCTTATATTATTCACTATGTTTTATTGCTGAGTTAATATTATAATATACAATCTGTCCCTGCTTAGATCTGTTGTCAATTCATTGTATCAGCCTTAAAGACAATTCTGGGTTCAGTATATATATATATATATATATATATATATATATATATATATATATATATATATCAGAGCAGCATTTTGAAGATCTTGTATTCTTCATTATCTATGTTTGCTTGCCAATAAATTTCTAGAAAAACATCTACAACACTTAGAGGTATTGAATTGGTTTATGAAACCCACTATTAGTGCTATTTGTAACAAGTTGAGAGAGCATTACAGCTTCAGCAGTCTGCTCACAATGTGTTTGACAAAATTTATCACTGAAAAGATTCATTAAAACCCAAAAAACTCAGTAGCCAGTTTAGTGCATTTCCAAGCGGGAATTTTCTAGTGGTCAATTTATTATTGCCAGTCACATTTTCATTAGGTTGTATGTTGTTGTCCCTTGAGTGGCGTCAGACCATTTGCATCAGTATTGATGCCATGATCGAATTGCTTGTATGCTGTGTGAAAGGTTTTGTATTTATGCTGCTGCTATGTGTGAGCAGAGAGAGAGGGTCTGACAGTTCCTAGCTGAGTGTGAAATAAGGTTGCTGCTGATTGTTTTGAGAACAGAAATTGTCATCAAGTACACTTGATGAGTTGCATGCTGCCAGGGATTTTATGCTAGCCAACCTTGTATTTATCAATCATCATGTGTATTGTTGCTACTAGAAGGTGTTGAGTATGAGTTATTAGAGAAGTTTTTTGATA
This sequence comes from Pinus albicaulis, assembly GCA_034641835.2. Lineage (NCBI taxonomy): Eukaryota > Viridiplantae > Streptophyta > Pinopsida > Pinales > Pinaceae > Pinus > Pinus albicaulis. The sequence continues at coordinate 959,761,110 of CM076579.1, forward strand.
GTATAATAGAGGAATTTGCAGCTCATGGAGGAGACACTGAGGAACTTGCAACTCATGGAGGAGCACCTAACCGGCCGGTTAAGTACGGAACTGACCGGTTTATGCATAAACTGGCCGGTTCCTTACTTAACCGGCCGGTTAGGTCCGGTTAACCGGCAAAAACAGGTGAGAATAGGCTATTGACCGGGTTGCAAGACCGGTTCCAACCGGCAGCTATCCTGACTGGCCGGTTTTGATAACTATGATATATATATATATATAACTTATTATTTTACACATTTATTACAATTAAAAAAAAGGGAAAATAATCAACATTTACATATATGTGATCATATATACATATTTCATATCTTAGGAGTTGTGTCATACATCTATTCGACAAATTATTCATAACCTTTAAGTTCACCAGCAATAATAGCAGAGAGCTGGTGAACTTAAAGGTTATGAATAATTTGTCGAACAGATGTATGACACAACTCCTAAGGTATGCAATATGTATATGTGATCACATATATGTAAATGTTGATTATTTTCCCTTTTTTTAGTTGTAATAAATGTGTAAAATAATAACTTATATATAAGTTATTATTTTACACATTTATTACAACTAAAAAAAGGGAAAATAATCAACATTTACATATATGTGATCATATATACACATTGCATACCTTAGGAGTTGTGTCATACATCTGTTCGACAAATTATTCATAACCTTTAAGTTCACCAACAACAATGTAGTAGAGAGAAGAGTTGCATTTGAGTGTTCAAAAAGTCGTTCACTTGACCTTTCAATCAGAGGTACATCATAAATACCGTCATTGCTATCTCCACCATCATCATCTGACTCACCATACAAGTCTTGGAGCATTTGATTTGTCCCATCATTAATGTGAACTGTCTCATTACTGTCATCGTGATCTACCTCCATGGGATCATTAAAAGTACCTTCATCATTCGCTTCATGTTCTTCACCTTGTACAACATCATTTCCAATACTAATATTTGCTGCAATATTCTCTTGTACTGGTGCAACATCATCTAATCTACTACTATTTTGCTGTGGAAGCTGGTTGATCATCTGCAAAAATTTGAGGGGCAACTGTGCCTTTATGAAAATTACAAACATTAATAATTAAACATTAGTGTGCATATAAAAAATATTAAAAATTTAAAATAATATAAAATTTTACGATATAATCAAAATGAAGATAGATAATTAATTACCATGGGACGATAGTCATTTGATCCACCATCAATGTGCCCATATTTCCTACAATGCACTGTTGCTGTTGCTATTAAAACTCTAACATTATTTCTCATACAACATTTTTTACAAGGGCAATAAACTCTGCCATCACCCCTTTCACCCTTTTGAATTGTTTTTCCAACTCCAATGTTTTCTTCCATTGTTGCAAATTATCCTATAAAGAAAACAATAAATCTCTCTCAATGGTGTAGAAAACCCAAGACTTGTTGAACTCAATGGGAGCTCAATATATAAGCAAAAAGAAAATAAAAGTGGGTATTTTACAAATTGTGAGCTTTTTACAAAATGTGGGCTTTTTACAAAATTGTGGGCTTTTTACAAATTGTGGGCTTTTTTTATTCTTAATGCATTTTCTGTAGAATACTAAACAGATTTGTCCAAAATTTCAGATGCAAACTGTAGTCTCTACTACGTTTGGAAAATTGGAGGTTTATAAAAGATAAACTGCGAACAAAATTGTACCACTATGATAAGAAGCTATCAGAAGCATTCCTTTTGCTTCACAAACGTGGAACTACCTTAAGAATGCTTATGGTTTATATAAATATTAGAGCATGGCAGTTAAATGTAGTAGTTATGCTAAAATACTGAATAACAGCTTGAGAGTGCTCTTCAGATACTGTACGAATGCACCAAATTAAGGTTGTACCATTCCTAAAGGTAAATGGCCAAAAATAGTCAATTTTGATATCGTGATGTTATGTCTTTCTCGGTAGCAAACTGGGGATAGGATGGAAAATATGAGAGAACTAAGTTCCAAGGACTAAAAAACCAAGGCCAACATAGTTCTGCCTTGAATCAGAGACAAAACAAAGCTGCCCAAAAAAGTGTTTGAGAGCACCCATTGAAGCTCCTATATATAACAGAGTCAACATTTTCCTATTGAAAAAGTTTGTATAGTCAAAGCCACAGCAAGATCAGATATCCACGATCCTAAATGAGAACCAGAGCCAAAGCTAAGACAGATCCACGTTTAGCAGAACAAGACAGCCATAGCAAAGGATTTGACCACAGAACCAGATCATGAGAGATAGCAAGATTCTTGCTTCCACTGTGGAAATGTAGAAATTGTACAAGGGCTTTGCTTCCAGCAGATTTCATTGTGACAGTAATTGCTATGGTGTTGTAAGCGCTCATTAGTAGAATCTTAAAGCCATTCCGGAATTCTTTTAACCTGGAGAGGGTTTTCTGTGGTTATAAATCCTCATGTTCAAATTCCATTGTCGATTGGTTGTGTTTGATATCATGTTTTTACTGTCCGCAGTTGAATTTTCGCACAGAAAATTATCAGTCTAAAGCGGAGCAATTTTGCGATGTTTCTTTTGCTTCCTATTGTGAAGTATTTTGCTCAGAACTCTACTCGTTGTAATAGAGGTCTTGGGCATAGAACGGGGGACTTGGGTTTTTTGGAATCAAACTTCAGGTTAAGATGCTCATTTGAAGAATGGCATAGTGAGCCTTAGCATGGAGTTGGGAGTACCAATTTGAAGTGCAGGTAGGGCATTGTACAATATACCAGTTAGATTTCTGGACCCTAATACAAAAGTTTCTTCTTCTTTCAAAACGTGTTTCTCTTTTTCTGTAACCAATGTGGGTCCTGTTCTTGTTTCAATTGGGGATGGATGAGCATTTTTTATTGCTCCAGATGATCACACTCTGGGTAGCCCTATAGGCTATTTGGGGGTGATGAGTCCAATAGGTTTCAATGAACTATTGCCCTCGCTGGGGAATACTATTGCAGTGGAATTTGATACTATTTTTGATGTTGAATTCCACGATCCTAATGGAAACCAGTACCTTCAACTCCAGTACCTGTTCACAAAAGCGGGTGCCATATTCATTCATGCGTGCAGAGAGGGTGAATTGTAGGCATTGCAACAGGAGGTGTTGTTGTTGCTGCATTGGCCACTAGATTGTTTGTCTGGTTCTATTACAAGCACAGAGTATTGAAAAGGACAGACAAATTTAGTTCAGATATTGTGAAATTGCCTCGGAAATTCACCTACAAAGAGCTCAGCAATGCTACGAAAGACTTTTTTTGAATGTGATTGATAATCAATAATTGCAAGCAAGGGTAATCCCCTTGTGAAACCCAAATTTCTGAGCATTTTCTAAAACCTGATGACGGAGACATTGTAATGAACAAGCGCCTAGGTCCATATTACGTCCAAATCTACCAAGCACCAAGATCTATAAAAAAAAATCCACAGTATCTGCGAACTAAGAAGAAGAGGCAGAAAATGTGTTCTACTTACCTGTTCGAATAGTCGTTGGGGTTTACCATGGCAAAAATTTGACAGAGCCCATGTACAATTTCGTATCATTGAAATTCTGGCAGTATCATTCAACTGGGAAAGCACCTGCCTCGGAGCTCCATGACTGAGGGCAAGATCCCTAAGTGATGCAGAGTCTCCAGCAATATTTCCCAAAGCCCAAACAGCCTTACACGAACACCAGTTGAACTCAAAGTTGCCCAAACAGCCTTACACGAACACTAGTTGAACTCAAAGTTGGGTAGTAGTTTTTTAAATCAAATTCCAAAATTACAGACGTATAAAGATAGTTGGGAAGAATAATTTTATTCCTCTAAAATGAATGTGCTACCTGTTCTCGAACATTATCATTCCCAGAGGCAAGAAGTTCCACAAATATAGGCAGTGCCCCATAATCAATCACAACCTTTGTATTCTCAAAGGCTCCAAAAAAACCCAAATAGGGTCAACCCTACTACAGGAGGAAGGGCATTAGTAAGAACTTACCATTTTGCAAGAACTAAGGGTGAATGCTATTCTGCAAGAGCTGAGGGCGAATGCTGAGAGCGAATGCTATTCTGCAAGAGCTGAGGGCGAATGCGCGCGTGCGAATGCGCGCGTGATATCAGACATTAATGTATTTTTTTTTAAAATCATTTTTTTGTAGCCCGCATTTGAATTTTCTGTTTTCCTTATTTTATTGGGCTGAACTGGATAAAATTGAATATGAATAGTGAGTTAATTGTAAGATCAATGGGCCAAGGCCATACATCAACATTGACCATAGTGGGGAAGTATAAAAGCATGGCTATTCATGCAAGTATAGTTATTAATGTAAGATCTAGCATCAACTGAAATTCACGTGAAAAAGTACATGAAAAATGTACAATCATCCATTGGAGAGGTAATCTATAATTATCCACTAAGACTCTTGGCTATGCCTTGAGACTAAACTAATTCTCAATATTTTTGAATAATCATCCATTGGAATTTAGTAGGAAAACCATAGTAAATCATTGTCCAATGGCCATGCAAAAATATAAAAAAAATAATATCAATGGTAACATCAACTTTCATACATGAGAACCCGGATGCGGGTGAAGTTGGTAGTGTTTAACATGATGGGATGGGGGAGGGGAAGCCACTGGCCCACCCGCAAGAGTGTTTTCATTCAGTTCTTAATGTCGATTGATCAGCGTTTAATGCCATTTACTCGCTCGAATAAACCGTAGTCCCGCTCCTCGATACACATTTGCATGCCGCGACATGACTCAGCCTCCAGTTCATACTTATGGTGGTTTATTGCAGTCGATTTACAGTTGCACTATAGACTGGGTTGTTATTATGGAACGTCCCTCTCGTCTGAACAGAATTCCCCCGCCTGTGAATCTGTGGTGCGCTCCAGGAGCAGGGCTTTCTAATGTTCGCACTGTAACTGGTAAGAGGAGCTGTCTCAATTGTTGTTTGGATTTTGGAGAAAATCTCCACTTCTGCCACGCTGGTTCCTGGAAGCTTGCTTCTATCGCCCTGTTGCCCCTCTCGCCTCAGTCTTCTGTCCATCTTTTTCCTCCCTGCCCTGCTGTCTCGAGTGCGACTATGCCGCGCCTCAGGCACAGAATGCGCTGCCGAAGAGGCTCCACGAGGTGCCAAATTCGACGCTCTCCCTCCACCTCTGGCACCTCCTCTGTGTCTATCTCCCACTCTGACAGTCAACCTAGAGGGTGCCTTCTCCGCTCGGGCCGTCGCCTTGCTTCCCCCACTCCTTCCGCTCCTCCTGCTCAAACCCACACCGCGCATTTTTCCTTTAACAGCACTCTCAATCAACCCAGGGTGACTGCCTCAATTACGGTCGTCTTTCGTGAAGAGCCTCAGGAAATTGTTCCCAGTTCTCGCCCGGCGGAATGCAGCCTCTCGGCGGCTCAGGATTCGGCACAGTTTGTTGGGCTGAAGCACCCTGATAGTGCGAACGTGCAGGGTCAGATGGGCAAGGCCACGCAGGACCAGGCGAACAAGGAAGCGGTGGGTCAACCTACTGAGAGGTAGGACGCAGTGCAAGCGAGCGAGGCGCAGATTACTCCTCCTCCTCGCGGGAAGGTGATCCATTCTGTTGCTGACCTGTATAATTCTGACGGGGAACCAGATGAATTCTGGTGCATAGTTGTCTACGAACCTGATCCTGATGAATAGTTCCTCCTCTTCACTCTGGTTTTTTGCTCTATTTCTGCCCATTCTCATGGGCCTGTTCATGTGTTTACTGCTGTTTCTGAAAATGCATCTATTTTTTTTTCTTCGATATGGTCTCCAATACTACAATTCTCTGGTTCCCCTGCGCGGGATTTTTCAAATGAACTGTTTCAGACTGGTTTCCCTCTTGCAGGGCAGTCTTCAAACTATGGTTTTTTGTTTCAAATGCCACAGCACTCGCAATGATCAGGCTTCGGCCCGCTGTACTGTACTCCTTTTGTTAATATAATTACTTTTACTTAGAAAAAAAAAACTTTCATACATGAGAAAATAGATACTGACAAATGGTACATCATGGCCTAATTAATTTCGCTCAGCAATTTCAAATGGTATAACATTTAGTTAACAGTAATCATCAATTTCTGCACACAGAGACTAATTTCTTTGGAAGCCTCAGATTTCTTTGGCTTGTTATTCTTATAACTACATAGACATAATTAATAGAGAGATTGAGGACAGAAAAAAAATCTAGGGCTTAGTCTCCACTACTCAACATGTTTTGTGAGAAATAATACATAGATTGATTTCTCTGAGTGCCTTAGCGTTCTTTGGCTCATTTTTTTAATCACAACAACAATAAAAAATGCACTGAGGATTTGTTCTTAGTCCGATTATGCAATTTTTATAAGGCAGATTATGCAATATTAATAATAAACATAAATTTATTGCAATTTAGGGAAAGCTCGTTCATGTTTTTTTCTTTATATTGGAAGGTTTACTTGATTTTTGAAGTAATTTTTAGTAGATCATAGTGTTGGAATATTTAAAATTCCATAACAACAATGGAGAATAAAACTCCCCTCTTCAATACAGAGAAAATATAAAAAAAAATTTCCTCACTGGAAACAGAGTTTTCACTATAAAAACTATTTCATTAAACTTCAAAACTTTGGTTACAAAATCTCCTCTGACTGAGGGAATAAAAAAACTTTGACTGCTTCAAAACACATTTCAACACAAAACTCACACTCTAAAATTTCACTCTATCTGTGCATTTACAACTCACTGCTTTGAATTGTGCATATGATGTATATATTATATATATATGGACCTGTACGCACGACATTTTTAAAACAAACATTAAAGAACTTTGACCACCGGACGTCAACCAAAAATTAAACTCTCCTTCAATCAATTTCGGGTGCCAAAAAAATTTGTTGACGTCATCAAAAATGTGACGTGAAATTTCTATTCAATCTGCTTTATGAATTTTTCGCGTCCGATTTTGGGAACTCGTACGGACGGCTGAGTGTGATGTGAAATTTCTATTAAATCCGCCTCAGTGAGATTTCAAATCCGGAAATTTCAATTTCGGGTGCCAATAAAATTTGCTGACGTCATCAAAAATGTGACGCGAAATTTCTATTCAATCTGCTTTATGAATTTTTCGCGTCCGATTTTGGGCACTCGTACGGACAGCTGAGTGTGATGCGAAATTTCTATTAAATCTGCCTCAGTGAGATTTCAAATCCGAAAATTTCAGTTCTGGGACCACTGTCCTTCAATTTTTTAAACTCTGATCAATCAAAAATGGCAAGCGGCTCTCTGCAACGTTTTTGTTATACTGCGATCTTGACTGATCGCTGGAAATGGAAGGCGGATGCCTGTACATCAGCTGTAAGTAATTTCAACACATAGCATATATTGAGGAAATATTAGTTTGACAAGAATCAGTTATTTCTCTTGAAACTTTAGGTATTAAAGTCCATGACACAGATATATCACACTCCAAAATCCAAAGAAAATGGAAGAGCGTTCAATTTTTTTAATCAAACTTTTATTGGTGAAGGGTTAATTTATTACGAGAACGTCATTAATGAAGTGAAAAATTTTAAACGTAACGTTTATTGACTAGAAAAATAATGACCAAAACGTCAAAAAAAATTGTGTGACGGGTAAAGAGAAATCCAAATTCCAACCCTGCCTGCCACTTGTTGGTGAGTGGAGGTTATTCACTTTTGGTGAGTGGAGGTTATTCACTTTTCATTTACAGCTTACCAAGTTACTCATGTTACCAATATTTTCACATGGCTCACTTTTAGGTGACTACTTATTGTACTTCTTCTTCTTTATAAAGAACAATTGGTAGATAATTGTATATATTATTTGAAATCTATAACAAATCCAGGCAACACAATTACAACAAATAGAAAATTATGCAAAAAATTCACCAGGGCACTACTAATGTGTAGATACCCTATCATTTCTTAGATCCTCATAACTTACCAACACCTACTATATTGGTATACACATAATATGGAATTTACCTGAATTATTTCATATGTATCTAGAAGTAAATAAGTTGTATGACAATTGTTATGGCAGATATAAGATGTGTATTATAGTTTATATTTCAATTTTTCTAGCATGCATGTGTGGTCCATATAGTGACTACAATTACCAATATATTTCAGTGAAGATGTGAAGATGATCTCTCATTAAGTCCTATTTACTTAAAGCATCATTAATTAGCTTTCCAAATGAATAAAATATGTTAACAAATTAGTAAAAACTAGGAAAACAAATCATGCTTTAAAAAAATATGGCACAATGAGTCACACTCTTAGATTTATTTAATTACTCATCAAGTGTCGCTACAACATATATATGATCACCATTACCGTAGAAATGGGACATGTGACCATCATTTTGGTTTCGCCAATGACATTCCACATCATGAGCATTGTTTAGGGTTGATTGTGTTGATTTTTTTAAAACAAATCATTTATACATTTTATGGAAATTATAGACACAATTTATAATCACATTACAAGATCATGATGTATGGATATTTCTTATCATTTCTTAGATACTCAAAACTTACCAACACCTAATAGATTGATATACACATCATATAGAATTTACCCTAGAATGCCACATGTATCCTAAAACAAATTAGTTGTATGGAAATTGTTATGGTGCATATATAATGTGTATTACAGTTTATCCTTACCAACACCTAATAGATTGATATACACATCATATAGAATTTACCCCTAGAATGCCACATGTATCCTAAAACAAATTAGTTGTATGGCAATTGTTATGGTGCATATATAATGTGTATTACAGTTTATCTTATAATTTTGTTAAAGTAGCATACAACAATTTACTTAGTGATATGAGAACCACTCTCTAGAGTATACATCGATTTTGTACACATGGCTTTTCAGTTGATTTTTAAGATATATCATTGGTGATGCTCACATGATTATATAATGAACCAGTAAGTTGAACTATGAAATTATTCCTCACAACACACACATATTGATGAATTAATAATTTTTCTCATATAATTTTTTTAATCTATTTTGAAAAAAAAAAAGAAAAATTATATATAATTATTTCTAAGAAGAACAAGAGAGAGTTACTTACCATATCTTCGTAAAACATATAATAGCGACGTTTGGAGGAAGCCGTCTAACGACGCTTTGGGGCATAGTGTCGCAATTGCGACACTTTTTATAAGTGTCGGTAGTGCGACACATTTCTCTAAATGTCGGTATAGTGACGGTTTCCCAAGATCAGTGACCCAAAGTGAACGATAACTTACCTTTTACTTTTCGGTACGCATCGCTCTTCTGATGTTTTGAACGATTTCCATTTTTGTCGGTCTTGTGACACTTTTGCAATAGTATCGCACTGAACCCGATAACTTACCTTTTCCCCGCACCTTTCCTTTTCATTGTGGCCGTTCGCTCGTTGAATCCAGATCCGACGGCGCTAATACATTTCCGTTCTCATAAAGTAATCGTTTGATGTTTTGGCAAAGTCGCGCGAAATGGGTGGTTTTTCCAAACCACCCGCGCTTACGTGTCGCCACCACGTTGTATCGCGTTCGAAAAGCTAGTTTCCGCTTACCACCATTTACCCTCACGAATACCACTGGCGGTATTCTCTAAACCTCACCCGTTTAACCCGATTTTAATGTCATTTAACTATGGTTATACCATCGAAGGATAACATTAAAATTATTATTTGCATTCAAATTTTCACCTTTTCGCTTTAAACCTGTAAAAACATTGCAGAACTGTTTTCCTCAAAATCACGTCGTTTGAACCCTGAGAAACTTTGCAGAGCCATTTTCAACCTACCAGTACCATTTTTCGATGCCCATTGCCCTGAATTTCCATTACAAAGTACTACATTGTCCTCTGTGAAGCCATTTTCAAAAAATTGAAGACTGAGCACCTCTGCAACGTCTTCAACCGAATTCCGCTGGTTCTCCAGGTACTTTTATTCGAAGTTGCCCTCTGAGATTTCAAAATTCCTGTCGATTTCAAATAATTACCAAAGTTACTGCAAAAAAGTGTCCATTTTTCATGGAAAACTCTGTCAAAATTTCCCTGGAATCCCTAATTTCCCTTTCTCGCAGTTTTTTCCATACCCTGGTCCGTTTTGCTATTGAAATCGATTTTAAATACACGTCCTGAGCTTTAAATTCCTTGCATTTCCTAAAAACCCTTCTCAGAAACCCCATTTTCAGTAGAAATTCGCCAAGAAACCCCTGTTTCTCGTAAAGGAACTTAGCAAACCGTTTAAGCTTTCTTCGTTCATTATTAAAAATGACCAAGAAACAGGTAATCCCCAAGAATGGAGGCCCAAAATCTGAAAAGAAGTCTTCTGCAAAGATTCCTCAGCTTATATCCTTCAAAATCGACAAACCAACTCCTGCACTCACGGCTGATTCTACAAAAGTGGTCAGACCAGTCCAGCCTCCAGTCATTTCTCCAGAGAAGAGCCCTTTAGTTGATTTGGACTGTCTAATACTAGACCCTAATGTAGAATTTAACCCGCTTGATGTCTATAATTGGTGCTATGGCAAATCAGTGGAAAAGGGTGACAAAGATATTCCAATTTGGGAATCCAATATGCCTAGATATATTGTCCCTCTCACTCATTCTGTTCTTGACTTTATCAGATTATGTGAAGCCTATTATATGCCAGAAAAAAGATGTATTGTAAACAAAGAAAAAGAAACCCTGTTTTACATCACTGAAGAGTCGATAAATTCCATGCTGCAAATGAATCATGACCCCAATTCTCTTTCCCTAACAAAAGAAGATTTAACCCAACTATATCTTGACTTGGATTTCAATGCTAGATTCAAAATATACCAGAATTTTTGTCCAAATCAAGTTGATATGCCTAAGTTAGATCCTCCTTTCGACACCGTTGATTTCCCAGATGAAACTAGACAGATTGTCTCAATGCTCTCCTTCATACTAGGATACACCAGTGATGAATTCACTTATGTGGCTATCCTAGGTTTTCTGTCAACTCTAAACCCTGGTCAATCACCATCCATTCAGTTCAATTTTGCTAGATGTATTGCTGATAATATGCATTATCAGTTATCCAAATTATCAGAAGAAGGAGTTTTCAGATACTCCTCTTATCTACTACACCTCTTCCTATATTATCAAACAAATAAGTTTGCAATTGAATGTCAGAAAGTGGATGCAGAAGGAAAAGTTCTATCAGTAGTATTTTGGTCATCTATTCTAATGAAATGGAACAAAGAGTATAGTTTTACAGATTTCAATGACTCATTTATAGCCCCTGCTATGTATCTCTTGGAAAAAGAGGAGATCCCTAGGATCAATGATGAGACAAGAAGAATTCTGCAGTTATCAGAGAGCTACAAAACGGGAGATTGGTATTTATATAAAAATCATACAGAAATCAGAGTGTATGGCTCATCCCTGGCCCCATATAAGTTACCCAGATTTGTAACTACAAGAATATTTTCTTTAGAATATCTGAGACAACTATTGAATGTAGATGAAATCCACTTCATAGCTTTCAAGAAAAAGACCCAATTTAAGCTGAAAAATCAAATTGGGCCATTCATTGTGAATAACAGAGAAGCTGCCAATGAGATAGATGTCAAACTTAAAGAGTATAAGTTCCCATGTAGTTTTACATGGAAGTATGACCCACAAGGTATTTTGAGTGCAATAAGGGTAAAATGTAAGTTGCTTGTTTACTTGCATGATCCTAAGCCCCATATTCAAAGATATGTAAATAAAATTGAATGGGAGCCAAACACCCTATCTGATGATGATTCACAGGCAGTACAGGTAATACAGGTAGACAGTGGCAAAGGCAAACAGATTGAACAGACAGTACAGGTGGCTTCTACAAGCAAAGATACTTATAATGTACATAAAAGAGACAGAGAAGGAGATAGTTTCATAGTTGAGACTATTGAGGACATAAAATTCAGAACTCCTTATAGTAAAAGAAGCAAGTCAACAGAAGAAGAAAAGGATAAGGCTGTAAATATTGATATAAATGATGAAGCAGCAAGAATAGTCACTCAAACATTAGAAGAGCTTCAAAATGTAAAAATTGGAACACAACAAAAAGATACAGTCATGAAGGAAAACCAGGCTATTGTCGATTTGCCTCCTTCTTCTCAGGAAACTGACAATACAGAGTCAGAGATTCAGATCAGATTCAGACAGATTAAAGAGAAGAATGAAGAGCTCAAGAATCAAGCTCATTCTAGATTTCCTAAGGAAAAGCCTGGAAACAAAGACAGGATTCTTTCAACATTTGATTATTCATCCAATAAATTGGTAATGTCATTCTTGAAGCCTATAGTGGCTAAGCCAAAATCAGTGGCAGATTATTCCAAAACAGATCTTGAACTGGATGCAGATGCCATTCATGAATTAGATCAAATTGAATTTCATAGGAGCAATACTGAAATGCTATATTCCAAAATTGTCGGTAAAACTATGAAATCAATTAGGCTTGAGAAAACAGTGCTCAACCTCCAAAATCAAATGAGGTTGGACAAAGCCTCATTGTATGCTAATAATTTAATAATAAAAGCACTAGAAGATATAGTGATTGAAGCAGGGGGTGACCCAGCCAACATTGAAGGGGCAAAAGTCTTAATTAAACAGAAAAATGAGGATATAGCTGCTCTTAGAAAACAGTTGAAGTTGCCTCAGAGTGAAAACTCTCAAGCGAAAGAAATTCTACAGCAAAAAACAGAGAATGATGATTTAAAGCAGCTTGTACATCAAATGTCAGGTCAGATAAAAACAATGGAAAGTCAAATAGAAGCTCCAATGAAAGAGAATGAAGAACTAAGAAAAGCACAACCAATGGTCATTCCTACAGTGATCCCCACTGTAAACACTGCTATACCATCTACTTTGGCAGAACACTTGGCACCGAACGGAGTACTGCCAACTGCAGTGCCAATTACTTCTCTAATCTCTGCCTCTTCTTCTTCATCCTCAGAGAGGACCACACCACAAGACCAAGATAAAGAGATTCTTAGTTTGAGAGGCACTATTAAAAATTTGGAAAAATCCAAAAATGATGCCTTGACTACTTCTAGAGGACATGAGCAAAGGGCTGATCGACTACAAGAACAGGTAAATATTCTGCAAGCACAAGTAAATATTACAGATCAAGTGGCCTTTATAAAAATTCATTTATGGACCAAAATTATTGATGGAATTCATTCTCAATGGCCTTCAATTCGGATAATTTATGAACAGAGGGAGTTACTTCAAGTTGCTAGTGCAGAGATTGATAAGACTAAGAGGGAAATTGACAAAAAACCAGCCCAAGCAATCCAACTCATAGCTTTTTTAAACAGTAAAACCAGGGAAGAGTTGGAAGAATTGAAAATTGTTGATAGAGCAGAAACCATTCTTCAAATCAAAAAGGTCCTGAACAAAAGAAACATAATGAGTAATCTAGAGGACCGGTGTAAAGACATGAATTTATCCATCTCAAGATTTTTATCCAAATACAAAACATTGTCAGAAGCAGGTTTGCCTGATATTCACGCATTGAATGACAAGTTAATGCCTCAGAAAGAGTATGATCTAAAAATCAGAAATCATGCAAAAGAGCAAGCCAAACAACAACTGCCTCAAGGATCACCAACAGGCAGAATACTTCTTCAGTATTTTGAAAATCTGTTCTTTTTAGATAATGAGATCAGGCATATGTTCACTATAAAGCCTAACTTTGCCAAGTATACAGAGGCAAATGAAAGTTACAGAAAATTGAAGACTATGAAGATCCCCTCTGCAGAAAAGTGGCAAGAATTCACAGATCTGTTGTGAATTTAATGGATAAAAAACAGGAAATTCACTTGCAAATTCATTTTTTACTGTTACCTCAAATGGTAAAAATACAGGGTTAAAGTGCACAACAACAATCAGTTCAAATTAGAATAATCAGTTCTATTTTTTCTTGTAAAAAGGTAACATCTTGCAAACTGTTTTGCAGCTGTCCCTCTTTTTAAGTTTTCTTTCCTATTTTTGATTAAAACATCATCTCAATTCCTGAGATATTTTGTAAACATTTTTTTGTATAAATACTTCACAATTCAAAGTATTCAGTTTGAATAAAATTTCTCAAGACAACTATAGTTCGTGCTCTCTACTTGGCATTTTAATGTTTTCTACTTTGTTCGTGCTCTCTACTTGGCCATTGGCCTGTGGGTGATATGGAGTTGTAATTTTGTGCTGAATGTGGTAGTTTTGCAATGTTTTAGCTAATTTATTACCTACAAATTGTGGTCCTCCATCTGTGATTATGTCCCTTGGGAGACCATAGCGCACAAATATTTGGAAAAGAAACTGTACTACAGAGTCCTCTGTAGCTTTTGAAACTGCCTCTGCTTCGACCCACTTAGTGACATATTCGGTTGCAACTAGGATGTATGTATTTTGGTTTGAGGGAGGACTAATAGGGCCAACAAAATCAAGTGCCCAACGTTCAAATGGTTCAATCACTAGCTGAGGGTTCAAAGGCATTTCATCAGACTGCCCAGGGCGTCCTGCCCTTTGGCAGCTATCACAGGCCTGCACGAATTTTTTGGCATCCTTAAAGATGGTAGGCCAGTAATAGCTTGTTCGTAAAACCTTATGGGCAGTTCTACGGTTCCCAGTTAGATCTCCTTCTTCAATCTTCTTATCTGTAGCTTAAGGATTCTTAAGTGCCCTTTTGCTCAGATTCCATCCACTCCATCAAATCAAGCCTATACATAGCCTTAGAAGGTCACCTATCTTGCCCTTAGCACATTTGCATCTCTGAGCCTTATTTCTTAGTTTTTCTTGCCTAGAGAGCTGACTCCATTGCCCAATATTCTAGTAGATCCTTCTCGTTTACCTTGAAATCTCTTTATTCCCACCAATCTTTTAAAATCAAACCCAAATACACAATCATAGCTAGCCTAATATCTGTTACTAAAACAAAGATAAATCATACGGAGAGATCCCTCTCTAGAGTTCAAGAAGGCTAGATCTTGAATTCCCAAAGTGGTTCTTGGTTACCCTTGGTGTTCTTAACTACAAAAATCCCCATCCCACAACCTGAGAATTACTAGGGTGATAACAGGCCTTGGGGGTATTATGATCCTTGGAGGAAACTCCCACAACTAGAAGAGTTGACAGAGAAAATTGGATCGAGTACAAAGGTGTGTCAGGTGGGTTTTACCCTGCACCAATTTTTATGGTGCATATATGATGTGTATTACAGTTTATCTTATAATTTTGTTGAAGTAGCATACAACAATTTACATAGTGATATGAGAACCACTCTCTAGAGTATACATCGATTTTGTACACATGGCTTTTTAGTTGCTTTTTAAGATATATCATTGGTGACAATAACATGATTATATAATGAACCATTAAGTTGAACTATATAATTATTTCTCACAACACATACACACAAAGCGTCGCTATTGCGCCGGATGCCTCTAAGTGTACAAAAAGCAACTGAAAAGCCATGTGTACAAAATAAACTGATATGCTTTTCAGTTGCTTTTTAAGATATGCCTCTAAGATATATAGGGTCGCCATTGCGATGTCTTCCTTCAGACGTCGCCACTGCGACACTTTCTCTAAGTGTCGGTATTACGACCAATTTCTCTAAACGTCGGTATAGCGACGGATTCGGGCGGGATTGAAAAAATTTGCGGAAATTTCCGACATTTGGTCAAAAGCGTTGGAAGCAAGTGTCGGAATTTCCGCCAAAATGTAGTAGTTTAGCGACGCTTTGGGCGATGGTGTCGCAATTGCGACGTCTTCCTCCAAACGTCACAATTGCGACACAGTTTAGGTGTCGGTATTGCGACCGGTTTCTATAGACGTCGGTATAGCGACGGTTGCGAGCGGGATGGAAAAAATTTGGGAAAATTTCCGACATTTGGTTAAAAGCGTCGGAAGCAAGTGTCGGAATTTCCGCCAAATGTAGTAGTTTAGCGACGCTTTGGGCCATGGTGTCGAAATTGCGACAGGTTTTAGGTGTCGGTATTGCGACAGCTTTCTATAGACGTCGCTATAGCGACGGTTCCGGGCGGGATGGAAAAAATTTGGGAAAATTTCCGACATTTGGTCAAAAGCGTCGGAACCAAGTGTCGGAATTTCTGCCAAATGTACTAGTGATAAAGTTGAGACAATTAAGACCCCGGGTCTTATACAACCTTTATCTATTCCAAGTCAATGTTGAGAGGATATTTCAATGGATTTTATCAGAGGCTTACCTAAGTCCAAAGGAAAGAGTGTCATCATGGTGGTAGTTGATAGACTTACCAAGTATGCACACTTTTGTGCATTATCTCATCCATTTAAAGCAAGTATAGTTGCTACTACATTTATGGAAACAATTCAAAAGCTACATGGAAACCCAAAGGTTATTATGAGCGATAGAGATCCCATTTTTACTGGAAATTTTTGGACGGAGTTATTTTCTTGTTTGGGTACTCAATTAGCTCACAGCTCATCTTATCATCCTCAATCCAATGGTCAAACTGAGATAATGAATAAATTTTTGGAAGGATATATTTGTTTTTTTGTATATGATAAACAAACACAATGGGTCAAGTGGTTACCTCTCGCTGAATGGTGGTATAACACTTCCTTCCATACTTCAGCAAAAATTACCCCATTTATGGCACTTTATGGATATCATCCACCATCCATCACATCATCTTTAAGAGAAAATTATAAGGTTCAAGCAGTGGAAGATCACATCGAGCATCAACAAGAATTTCTCCAACTCTTAAAGGATAACCTAAATTTTGCACAAAATCGAATGAAACAACCGGTAGATGAACATCGCAGCGAGAGAAGTTTTGATGTAGGAGACTGGGTATTTTTATGGCTACAACCATACGAAAAGTTTTCCCTCAAGCAAGCTAAGAAGGATAATAAATTATCACCAAAGTACTATGGTCCTTACAAGGTATTGCAAAATATTGGTATTATGGCATACAAATTGGAGCTTCCCGCTTCTTCGTGAGTGCATCCATTTTTCCATGTTTCATGCTTAAAGAAGGTTATAGGTGAAAATATTCCAGTTCAAAAAATATTTCCAGAACTTGATGAGGAAGGAAAAATCATATTGGAACCTGAAGTGGTCATGGAAACAAGAACTTGACAGCTATGAAATCGATCAATTTCAGAGTATCTCATCAAGTGGAAGAACTTACCGATTGAAGATTCTACATGGGAGGATGAGAATTTTATACAGAAGCACCTAGAGCTACTCAAGCATTGAGGATAACACTTTTTTGAATGAGAGGGGCATGTTAGGTCCCTATATTACTAGTTTAGTCCCTTATTGTTGTTAGTGTAGCCCCCTTATTGTTATTGTTGTACCCCTGTAACCCCAATATTGTTATTATTGTGCCCTTACATTTTTATTGTTAGGTCATCTAGGATTATATTGTGGGCCCATGGACTCCTATATATAGAAAAGGGTTTTGGTCATTTGTATCATCCAAGAACTTTTCATTTATGTAATGTATTGGAGGTTTCCCCCTCGAAGTGGCTATTTCTAAGGCATTGATCTCTCGTTTCTTCTATTTTTGGAGCTGTTTTCATAACATAAAACCACCCTAAAACCTACACCCTATGTGATAAACCGCTTCCCACCTTCGCACCATAACCCAAAACTGCCAACCCATTTGAAAATGTTTAAGCCCTATGTTAAATGAAATAAGCCTCGAAGCCGCCATGAAACCTATACAATGCTCTTAAAAGGCCTGAGAAGGCCATAGCCACAACCAGAAGACCAAAATGCCTCCATACCCGGGCTCTGTCCACAGTTCTTGCTAGTGCCTCCTAGTCATATATTTTCCCCACATAAGTCTCGCATGTTTTATTAATAAATTGTTTTAATTGTGTGGGAGGTCAATATATAATAAAATGCATAAATTGTCTTCCTAGCATCCAAGAAATATCAAATAAGGTTTATTTGGGTGAAGATCCAGAAAGCTTTACTCATTAAAGGATTAGGAGCGGTGGATCAATCAGAGAAAGCAAGTTTTCAATCAAAGGATAGAGAACAAGATAAAGGAAAAGAGGAGAATGTTTACAATGGTTGTGTGAAGACGAAAGACAAGTAAAAACACAGTTAAAGGGACAGTCACAGTCAAATATTTCACCATGGCGGCGAAAGAATAAAGGGATTAGAGATTAAATCAAAGGTTAAAGATAAAAACAAGGTTAGAAGACAAATATTAAAGAAAAGACAGTCAAAGAGAGATCATAGATAGAAAAATAATTAAGAGAAATACTAATCAGACTTGAAGAGACAAATCAAAGGTTAAAGGACAAGTCAAAAGAAAATCAACAGAGAAGACAGATTCAAATGACAAAGGCAAAATCAAACTTTACTTCTTCAATCAGATTGGCCACCTACAACCAATTTTTTGTTTAAACAGCTTCCATAGTTAATTAAGTAGTCAGAGATATTTTAAAATAGCTCAACAGTGATTGTAAAAGTTAATGAAAAGCCAAAAAGTCAAAAATATCCTAAAATTTAGCTCAGCAGTAAATTAAAAAATTATTATTACAGCAAGCTAGTCAATGATATTTTTCCTTGGGCCTTGCATGGTCTCAAAGGTCAAGATTACATTTACTCTGTAATAACTATAGTCTGAAACCCTAGACTAGGATCACCTCCTCATCTGCAGATAAATGTTGCATGTATTGTTCATTATTCTTGTTGGTTGGTTAGTTGTTGGTTGTTGGGTTGATTGCTAGGCTATATTTTGATCAGACTTTGAGTTGCAGAGATTGTTGCAATGGAGTATTGTAACGGTTTTGGACATCAGTAATACAAGCATGTTCATAGGATTCTTGGGCTATGTTAATGGTGATGTTATCCTTATTTGTTGATATTTCCCTTATGTTTTCCATATTTTCTATCATTTCTCTGATAAAAGAACATAAATTTTAGATTAAGATATGTTGTCTTGGAAGCTTAATTATGTCTGCTTCTTTCATCTTAATGTTTTCTTCTGCAAGTCTGATTAGAGAATTCGGGGTTGTCCCGCTCTTTAGTTCCACCTAGCTTGTTGCCTTCAAGTTTACTTAGTAAAGTCTGGCCAAAGGAATTTATGGTTTTCCCTTCTCTTTGGTTTTTCTTAAACTATTATTTTAAAGGCCTTTTTTGAAGTTTGATTAAAGAATTCAGGGGTGTCTTGCTCTTTAGTTTCACATAACCGGTATCTTGAATGTTTTATTTGCCTGAAAGTAATAGTTAGAGAATTCAGGGATGTCCTACTCTCTAGGATTGCTGGATTGTTGTCCTAAGGTTTACTTGTAGAGTTTAGCTAAAGGAATTTATGGTTTTCCTTGCTCTTTAGTTCTTCTTAAATAGTTATCTGAAAGGCTTTTCTTGTTGAAGTATAGTTAGAGGATTCTTAATTGCCATTTATTTTTACTGATTTCACCACTTTTTGTCATTTCATACTTCATCTAATCTAAAAGATCCACTTGATATAGTTATCTTTCCCTATGAAAACCCTTGCAGAGTTGATGAAAAATTAAATCCTTTTATGACTCCATAGCCCAATGGATTAATGCTTTTCACAGTCTATCTATTTAACTGAAGCACTCAATCAGTTAATCAAACAAACAAACAAAACAAATAGTCCTAGAACTTCATAACTAGCCTATAATCAGAAAACATAAGCATAAAGATATCTCATTTTCATCAAAAAACACAGATAGCCCTCTCTAAGTCTAGGAAGGCTAGGTCCTTAGACTCCAAAGGGGTTTGATGTGGTTCCCTACAGAGTTGTTCTTGCCAATCTTGCAAATCACGGGGACCCAATAGCTGGGTTTCAAGAGAGGAGAGTGTGTGGATGAGATTTTTTGGTACAACATGATGCATAATAGTATGGGTATGCACGAAAGGTGAATCATAGAGAAATATTGGTATTTCAAAGGTGTTTAAGAAGGAAAAAAATGAATTGGTGTTGATGGTGTTGGTGCATAAATTTTGGTGATTTGTTCAGTAATGTGAAATTATTGAAGGTGATGGTGGTTTTATTATTAATCAGATATTGTTGTAGGTGTTTTTATGGTTCTTTCGGTGAGCAGTCGTAGTGAGAATATTTATTTTTTTATGACATAAGTGGCTTATTGGCTCTAGTTTGAAAATGAATGAAAGATGGATAATAAAAAAACTGCAAGTGGTAGCTTGTAGATAAGGGGTAATAGCTCCTTCCAGTAGTCGTTGGTAAATGTTCAGGGGAAAGAGTCCCTTCCAGTGAGTGCTATTAAATGAGCAGGGGTAGCAGTGCCTTTCAATATTAACTAATAAACAAGCAGGGGCAAGGGTATCATTCAACAGAGACTGATAAACAAGTAGGGGTAGTAGCCCCTTTCAGTGAAGCCTGATAAATTTAGTATGGATAGAAGTTCCCTTCATTAGTATTTGATAAGCCTACAAGTAGTAGCTTGTGGGGTAATGATGCAATCAAGTTGAAGCTCTTAATAAATTGAATATTGGTGTCTTGTGTATATGTTTCTTGTGTTCTTGATGATGATTATCTTATAATTGAGTTATGTTTTTTATCCATGAAATATTTCTAAAGTGATTGAAATGTATAATTTGTGAATTTTTTGTATAATTTGGCCACACTGCTAATTCACTCCCCCTCTCTTTAGTGTCCTAGTTTCCATTGTTTCTAACAATTGGTATCAGAGAAAGGTTCCTTCAGGATCATTTTAACAACTTGAAGGAATATTAAGGATCATGGAGAAACAATATTGGATTACCTCAGATGGAGTTCCATTTCTGAATGGCTCAAATTATACAACTTGGAATGTAAGGATGAGAATATACTTGCAATATCTTGATCTTGATGTATGGATATGTTTGGAGAATGGAGAGATAGATGATAAGTTTGATAAACAAGATAGGAAGGAAATCATGAGAGGGTTGTCTAAGTAAGATATTGAAAAAGTGATCATTCTTAAGACTACCAAGGAGATATGAGAGAAATTCCAGTCCATTTACGAAGTAGACATGCAATTTGCATGTGATGCAAAGAGGTATTCCCTAGAATATGAAGCATCCAAATATTCAAAGAGCATTGAAGATCACGAATCAAATGATGATTCTTTTGTATCACTAGTTTAAGTCGATATTCAACACCAAGAGAGGATGAAATATGCAAGTAAGTTGTTGTTTTTTTGTTATTGTAGAACAATAGGCCTTTTGTTTTCAAATTGATCAGCTGCAAGTACTGGTGAAAATGAAATTTTCTCATGTATTTATAGTGAGGAAGGAGCTACCTTAATAGAAATAATAGATATGGACATTGGTAAATAAGACAATGTTTTCACCTCTGGTGAAGAGGAAGAAAAAACATCTCATGTGTGAGCAAAAGAATCTCTAGAGTCACTAAGGGAAAAAAAATTAAGAGTGAAATAGACACTTTTTGTGAATCTAGTTGCTCCTCTATTGATTTGGAATACCTTAAAGAAAAGACCTGTTTGAAGAGAAAAATCATATCAACTCTTGAAGAGATTAAGAAATTCAGATCCATAAATACGAGTTAGAAGAAGAGAATAGAACATTAAAAGAGAAGATGATGAATCTTCATAAGCATGTAGTGTTTAAGGAGGTTCAACCAACCATTGCTCCACTGAAGTCAAGACATTGTTGGAAGATGACAGTGAATCAACGACAACATTAAAGGGACCCAAAAATTTGGTTAAAGCAAGATCCGACAACACAACAATGGCAAAGAAAATAACGCAACACCAATGAGACAAAAAGATCTTCAAAAATTAGAAAAACAAGGTATGTAGCCCTTCATATGTTTCTATTATAGTAGCACAAGGCACTTTTCCTCCAAGTGTCCATAGAGGAAAAATAAGGTGCAACAATAAAAGTGCAATGTGTTATTTCATCCACAACCATGAGCTTCTAAGAGAAATTTGAACAACAAAAAACAAATAGCCTTTCCACCCTCAAAGGAAATATTTTCAGTGACCCAAAACCACCAGGAGAATGAGTATCAATCCAAGAAATTGGATAAACACAAGCCTTGGTAAGAATAACAATTCCTTTGTCCCCTTCTTGAGTAATGTTGAATGCTACAAGTGTAATAATTATTAGCACAAATTATTTTCTTGCAAATATGGCAAGAAATCACCTTTTCAAAATGTTGCAATCAGAGGCATGGATTATGGTGAGAGCCAAAAAAGAGAATTGTGCAAGAGTTATTTTAGAGGAAGATCGAATGGTGCATGGAGGCAACACATAAAAGTGTTTTTTTTCAATATAATCAATAGAATATTGGCATATCATATTTTGTAATTCCAACATTTGATCTCTCTTATATAACTTGCAATAAGTAGAGACTCAAATAAGACAAAAGGAGCGGCAACTCTGCTAGTTCTTCATTACAAAGATAAAGCACGAACAATGAGAAAGAGGAGTAAGAGGTAAATTGAAAATTGGCCTTAATTGGTGCTAAAAAGGGAATGATCAGAGGTATGTATGCTCATACAATGGAATAAATCCACCCAATCGGACATATTAGCATAGGTAATCAACTCATGGTGTTGACCAAATTCATCATTCTCAGGTGTGGAAGAAAAAGGGAGATAATCTACTCAGGGGGAGTAGATACCTTGTTCCTCTTAATTGAAAAGAATATATTAGATGCAAGGATCATGCTAATGAATGCATATGAGGGAAAAGGGAAGTGTTGAATGTTCTTCTCAAAAAAGATTTGTGATGATCTATTTAAAGTTGAAGTTACTTTTTCAAGTATTTTTTAGAGATTCCTAATGCAATGAGGGAGCATAGCCACAGGGGGAGTATACTCAAGTCAAAATTTGAGTATAAAATTATTCATTGATAGTTGGTAACATTAAATGGTATCAGTTGTTTTTCGCAAGACAGAGGCTAATGCTCTTTATGTTATAATTCCACTAAAATTGGTAATTGGTGTTATCACTCAGAAAAAGTGAAGCATTATTTGACATGGTCTTAGGTTTTATTTGTCAAAGGTATGGTCATAAAGTTCATTTGTCACAAGTTGGTATAGGAAAATTTTAAATTTTTTCATATTAACCTATCCTAAGGTCCAAATCCACCCCAGTCAAGTCATAGCATGTCCCATCAGTCATCATTTGTTGACATATTTCATTTCCCAAGATTTTGAGTTCAAAAAGGTCACTTTAGCCAGTTTTTCTTGCTTTCGTAGCGATTTACACTGTTAAAAAGGAAATTTTTGCTATGAAAGTGCTAATAGTTTCATAGCGAAATTGCTAGGAAATCAACTAACCACGCTACGAAAAAGGGTATTTTCTTCTGTCTTGTCAAATCCAGTGCAAGGTGTCAGTGCATGATTGGAAGTGTTAGGGTGGATGTCATTCGAATCAGTTAGGATCATTTCCAACGTATGAAGGTCATGGCTGAGGTCATTATTACTGTTTTTAGCATGCATGAGTCATGATTAAGCCATGAGCTATCATCAAAACTTTAAAAAATTACCCAATTGAGTCTTTGTCATTCTCTGCTTCATTTTTGCATGCTATTGAGATCTGGAGAGTTGTTTCACCAAGCCAAGATGGTTGTTGGCATTTTCAAAAGTTGCAACTGTCACTAATCAAGCAACGCAAAGAAGGTATACAATCACCATGGTTGCAAAGAGGAAGACTAACAAAGGTGGCCACTACCTCAGATATGAGACATCAGACATGAATTTTTTAAATGAAGGCCCAACTGCCTTAGAAGTTTTCAGAAGAACAGGGTGTTTGCAATTTTTCCAAAGATTGCAATGGTACCATGTGCAGGTTTCTAAGGAGTTTGCTATCAGTTTCAATGGGACAGCCTCAAAGGTGGGAATGTTAAAACTTACAATAACACCAAAGACCATTGCAGCGGCAACAGAAATCCCTACAGGAGGAGAACAATGGTTCAAAGGCTTAAAGTTCAACATGCAGGGATATAAATAATCTATCAAGCCAGAGCATAGTGAAATTGATCTCACAAATGCAATCCCAATGAGCTACATGAAACACAACTTATCAAAGTTGTTGCTAATTATTTATAAGTACTTCACCTATGAAGGGAGATATCGCATGGTCTATTCCTACCACCTTAGGTTTCTACCTCATTTTGTGGGCAAGAGGTCTCTTGATTTATCTTTTTACTTATATAGAAGCTTAGCTAAAGTGTCAGATAAGGTCCAAGTTAAAAAAGAATGAAATGAAACCTCACTCTTTCATCATGGTTTAATCAAGTTGCCGGTATTAGAGGAATTAAAAAGATTAGGCAGATACTGGTCATATTTTCTGTTCATCATTGGTCTTGAAGTAGATGTTATCACTCCTAAAAGGACTCCCAAACCTATAGATATCCCATCACCTTCAGTGGCAGAGTAAGTTGAGCCAGTGATCATGGAAACAGAGCCTTCACAGAAGGTTGACACACCCAAAGCTACACCTGCAAAAAAAAAGACAACAGTGAGCAAACATGGCAGCAAGAGGGTTATAGGAAGCCAAACAGTGGCTAAGGGTAACTTAGAGGACATTTTTCATGCTATTGATATTGAAGAAACTCACATAGTCCAAGTTGAAGACATAGATGAGGGAGGAAGGAAGCTTAAGAAAGCCAAAACAGCTAAAAAGATAGAGTTTGTAGGTGAAGATGCAGGATTCATGTTTCAAGCTAGAAAACCAATGACAAGACATGCAAGAAAGGTCTTAGAAAGCAGCAAAGAGGCTCAGACGGTCACTAAAATTGTTCAGCCACCACCAAGCATCATTGACCTCTCCTCACCTGCAAAAGAAGAATTAGTTATTAAACAAAGGAAGGGTAAAGAGAAAATAATTGAAAAAACAAAGATTGAAGTCCTTAAGGAGCAGTTGAAGCTCGCAAATGATGAAATATCAGTATTGAAGAAAGAGGAAAGGAAGCACAAGGTTCATAAGGTACATTTTGAAAAAATGAAAGAGATTTGGGAGGATCAAGTCATAAGTGTCTCTAAGACCTTGGAAAACACAAACAATTTGATAAAGTAGACTTAGCCACTAAGAAGGGAGGTTAAACATATCAAAAAGTTAAACCTGCACTTACAATATAAGAACAGGACAATAAAGGACCAAGTCAAAGACCTAGAAGAACAACTGGAACTGATTCATGAAGAGCTGGAGAATAAAGGTTTGAAGATGATTGTGGTTGAGGAGCCCATAGCTCAACTGATCATTAATGAGGAGGAAACACCACAGAAGCTTTAATTTGAGTTTGAATGTGTTTTAGAAGGTTCATGGCATGCTGAAGATCAGGTTTTTACAGTTGGAGGTCACTTTTTTAAGACAGTTTTGAAATCTGAAATTTCTGCACTTTTAGACAGTTTCGTAGCATTTCCTAGGCTTAAAGCCAGGAAAATGCTATGAAAAAACTTTTAGCAGCATTTTTGCCTCTAAATTCATTTTTTGCAGTTTTCAAGGAAGGAGAATTATGGCGGCGATGTGTCATGACTATTTTGACACCATGGAACAACAAAGGAGCAAAGCTTTTAGGTGCAGAAGCTACTTTTTAGATGCTACTAAAGCTCACTATGAAACTGTCTTGTTTTCGTAGCGAGTTGTTTTTTAAGGTTTTTGGAGAAGCTTAATAGTATTTTTGGACAGTTGGACTCCTCCAACATGTCAAGGGACCTTAACTTCAAACATTTATGACTCAGAGGAAGTGTTGTGGAGATAGGTCATCAGCCAAAGCTCTCGTTGAAGATAAGGGTTATGCATCCCTGAAAAATAGGTTTTGTTCCACATGTCTAGGAGGGTTTTTAATATGAAAAGTGGTGATGAGCTATGTCATTAATTTTTCAAGCATGTGATATTTATTTTGAAATTTTCATGTAACTGTTTCAAAGATAAGGTAGAGTGATGTAATAAATAGGATTTTGAGTCCTACTAGGAAATGTTTTCTTTAAGGTGTAGCTGTCAGTTTCTTGTTAGAAGTCATTTTTTGTAGTTATGTGATGTATCATAGGAGAATTCGATGAATCTAGCCACCAGGCATATCATCCATGTTGTAAGAATTTATTTTTAAAGACAAAGCATCGAAGTAGTGAGGGGTTGGAGATTTTTTTCACTAAATTTCTGCTTTATGTATTTGACTTATATCAGTAATACAGAGTGATTTTCTTCTTGACAGACCTAAGATTCTCATGGGGTTCTTAATGTTTTTTTTATCTATATCTTATATGTTTACCACTTGCAGTGGATTTCATCTCTATTACTCAGAATTCATAAGTTTATGCTCTGAATTCATTTAGTGATCAAATGATTGTGTTGCCCTATGTTTTATGTGTGATTTTCCTCTGTTGAAGACCCCTATCTACCTCAGCTTCCATGTCAAAAATCCTTGCCACTAAAACTATTGATTGTTGAATCCATTAGCCCAATGGTAGCAAGCCTACATTATTTTCAACCTGCAAACATAAAAAACAAGTTACATTTCCAATAGTGTTATCCATCCAGTATCATTATTATTCAATATCATAAAACCCCCTTGAGAGATCCCTCTCAAACTGAAGAGGCTAAGCTTCAATCAAAATCTGGTTTGAAATAGTTACACTGAGTTATCTGATCAGCAGCTAATCAAGTACAATTTTGTGATAACAAGTGGTATTGGGCGTTAGATTTATGGTGAAAGGAGCATGATCATAGGATTAGGACACTCGTTTATCAAGTGCTCAAGTATTTATATCAGTGGCGTCAATTCAACAAATTTCATAAATTCAGCAATTGGTATCAAAGTTATTATCAATTGGCATTTATAGTCGTTGAACTCTTTGTTAGAGTATGGTGTTCATGTGGTCGATATGAAATTGTGAGTCCAAGTTTCTGTAAGCAAGTCTCTATTTATATAGTTGTTTTTCATAATGATTCAAATGTATCATGTTAAGTATGTTGTCAAGTCTTCTAGGATAAATGCAAGTTGAGTTGTTGGTCTAGGCATGCATTTGTGAGAGTTCCTCTATGTTTTTCAAGTAAACACTTCTAAGTTGTCTAATTTGTTGTTCATAAGTTGAAAATTGATGGTTTCATGCATAGGAAAGGATGTTCTTGTCGATAGATTCCAGGTGTATGTGTCTACGTAGGCATTGTTATAAATGTAATCCTAGTTGAGAATCAGATCAACGGGAATTATTTATCATGGCTCAGCTGCACAAGCATGTGTTGTTTTAGAAAGATATCTATCTTTCCTACTTGATGTATAGAGTGGGAGTAATTACTCCTTTCCCTTCAACTCAATATTCTTCACTGGACAGAGAGGAAGCTACTTGGATAAAATCATAGGTGTCTCAGGTTTTCAGCATAACAGGAAGCAATTGGAAGGTACACAAGATCAGAAGACAAATGGAGATTGTTGATAAGGGGAGCATGTTAGTATCTTTTCCATTGATTTCAAAGAAGGAGAAATATTGTTGATCAAACAAAAGATGGTAAATGATCATTGGCAAAGAATAGGGAGAATTATCAAATAAAAGTACTAATCATTGGTAGTGATGTCTTGTTTGATATTGGTGTTGCCATCAATGCCAAATGGGGAGACTTATGGAAATATGTTGTCATTGATGGAAAATGAAATGGAAAAGATTTTAAAATTCAAGAAATGGAAACTAAAAATGCAATTGTAAATGTGTTGTCATTCATGGAAAAGGAAAAACATTGCAACTGATAATGGTGTTGGAAAAGTTGGAAAAGGAAATCATAAGGCGCAAAGGCTTTGGAGCCATTTATTGTGTAGCATATCATCTTAGATGTAGGTGAAACCCACTAAGATGGGGAGATATTTGAAAGATATTTCTAGCAGTATGTGTTATTAAACTAGCTCACAAAATAGAAGAAAAGATAGATCAAAGACTTAGAAATCGGCCTCTTCGAGGGGGAAACCTCCTTTACATTACATAAATGAAAAATTCTTGGATGATACAATGGAAAAACCTCCTTTATATATATAGGAGTCCATGGGGTCACAATATAATCGTAGCTGGCCTAAAAATAATAATGTAAGGGCACAACAATAAAAATAGTGGTATTTTATGAGGCACAATAATAAAAATATGGGGACTATAGGGGTACAACAATAACAATAAGGGGGCTACACTAATAATAATAAGGGACTACACTAGTAATATGGGGACCTAACATGCCCCTCTCCTTTAAAAAAGTGTTTTCCTCAATGCTTGAGTAGTTCTGGATTCTTTTATATAAAATTTGTATCCTCCCATGTGGAATCTTCAATGGGTAATTTCTTCCACTTGATGAGATACTCATAAATTGATCGATTTCATAGCTATCGATTTCTTGTTTCCACGACTACTTCAACTTCCAATATGATTTTTCCTTCCTCATCAAGTTCTGGAAATATTGTTTCAACTGGAATTTTGTCACCTATAAAAATTATTTAAGCATGAAACATGGAAAATTGGGTGCACTCAGGAAGATGTAGGAAGATCCAATTTGTATGCCATAGTACCAATATTTTGCAACACCTTGTAAGGACAATATTACTTTGGCGATAATTAATTATTCTTCTTAGCTTGCTTAACATACATTTCTATGTTTGTAGCCATAAAAATAACCAGTGGCCTACATCAAAACTTCTCTCATTGTGATGTTGATCTACCTATTGTTTCATTCAATTCTATGCCAAATTTACGTTATCCTTTAAGAGTTGGAGAACTTTTATTTGATGCTCGATGTAATTTTCCACTGCTTGAACCTTAGAATTTGCTCTTAAATATGATGTGATAGACGGTGGATGATATCTGTAAAGTGCCATAAATGGGGTCATTTTTGCTGCAGTGTGGAAGGAAGTGTTATACCACCATTCAGCCAGAGGTAACCATTTGACCCACTGTGTTTGTTTTTTATATACAAAGCAAAAAATATATCCTTCCAAACATGTTTTCATTGTCTCAGTTTTCCCATCGGATTGAGGATGATAGGATGAGCTATGAGCTAGTTGAGTACCCAAACAAGAAAATAATTTCATCCAAATTTTTTAAGTGAAAATGGGATCTCTGTCACATACAATAATATTTGGGTTTCCATGTATCTTTTGAATTATTTCCATGAATGCAGTAGCAATTTTACTCCCTTTAAATGGATGAGATAATGCACAAAATTGTGCATACTTTGTAATTTTATCAACTACCACGATGATGACACAATTTCCTTCGGACTTAGGTAAACCTATGATAAAATCCATTGAAACCTCCTGCCAACGTTGACTTGGAATGGATAAAGGTTGTAGCAGACTCGGGGTCTTAATTGTCTCAACTTTATTTTGCTGGAAAACCAAACATTCCACCAAAAAAATTTTAATATCAAATTTAAGGCGATCACAAAAAATTATTTCTTCGCCCCATCGTAAGTTTTTAGAAATCCTATGTGTCCTCCTAAGGGAGAGGTGTGAAATTCCCAAAGAATATTTTGTTTTAGTTGGGAATTCTTACAAATATATAAGCGATATTTGTACCATAAGGAATCGTTTTTCCAACTAAATGTATCAGATGTACTGGGATCTTGCTGCAACTTTTGAATGAGTGTCCACACTTCTTTTTCATTCATTCATTCATCCCTTGCTTCAGTTATCCAATCTAGTTGGATAATAGAAATGGCATAAATAAATGCTTCCACATCCTCCTCCTTTCTTGAGAGTGCATCTGCAACAACATTTAACTTCCCTTTTTTTTATATGATTTCAAAGTCATAACCCAACATCTTTGTGACCCATTTTTGCTGATCTCCTTAAGATAATATTTGTTTCAAAAAGTATTTAAGACTATCATGATCAGTTTTTTCCTTGAAGTGTCTTCCCATTAGGTAAGGTCGTCATTTCTTTAGTGCACGTAGTATTTCTAACATTTCCTTCTCATAAATAGCTTTCTGTAAACACTTTCCTTTGATTGGATGACTTTCAAAAGTAATGGGCCATCATTCTTGAATTAAAACAACACCAATTTCATTTCTTGAGGCATAACACTCCACAATCAAGGTTTTTGTGAAGTCTGGCATAACTAAGACCGGTGCTTGGCACATTTCCTCTTTAAGATGTTCAAAGGCCTTAGTTGCTTTAGGAGTCCATAAAAATGCATCTTTCTTCAATAATGTTGTTAGAGGTGCTGCTATTCTCCCATAATTCTTAACAAACTTGCAATAATACCATGTTAACTCGAGAAGTCCTCGCAGCTGCTTTATGGTTGTTGGGACTTTACATTCCTTAATGGATTTAATTTTGTTAGAGTCTTAATTAACACCCTCTTAAGATACAATATGACCCAAATATTCAACCTATTGTAATCCAAAGAAACATTTTGAGGTTTTTGCATATAATTGTTTCTCCTGCAATAGTTTGAGCACCCTATCAACATGTTGAACATGATCCTTCCAAGACTTGTTGTAGATTAGTATATCATCAAAAAATACTAACAAAATTTTTCTAAGGGTTTGAAAATGGAATTCATCAACCCTTGAAATGTAGAAGGTGTATTGGTAAGGCCAAAAGGCATGACCAAAAATTCATAATGACCCTCATGAGTTCTAAATGTTGTTTTTGGAATGTCTTTAGTTTTCATTCTAATTTTATGATATCCTCAACAGAGATCCAGCTTGGTGAAATAAATTTCTCCATGTAATTCATCCAATAATTCATCAATCATAGGAATGGGAAATTCATCTTTAATAGTGAGCTTATTGAGCTCCATATATTCTGGACACATGCACCATGATCCATCCCTCTTGTGCACCAATACTACTAGAGAAAAGTAAGAACTTTGACTAGGTTGAATTATACCAGCCTCTAGCATTTCTATGATCATACGTTCAATTTCTCTCTTTTGGACATAAGGATATCTGTAAGGCCTGATGTTTGGAGGAACACTTCCTGGAATAAAATTAATAGCATGATCATGATCACGAATAGGTGGGAGTCCTTTGGGAGTTTCAAAAACCTTGGAATGATTGTCCAATAATGTTTGGAGATGTGGATAAATATATGATTTGATGTTGTAACTTCTAGTGAGCATAATTGTGCAATTACACCTTGTTGTTATTTCTTTAGAATATTTGTCATGACATTAGAGCTTATTATATTTCTTGGCTTCCCTGTGATACCCCATAATTCAACTTCCGAAAAAAAAATTCAAGAAAATTTCTTGAAAATTAAAAGCTACCAGCCCCAAAGATTGTAACCATTGTACTCCTTGTACAAAATCAACACCACCCATTGGAATGGAGAGCATTGGAATATTTAATTCATATTCCCCCATGGTTAGCTTGATATTATGGCACTTTCCAAAGCAATTTATAGTTCCTCCATTTGCAACCATCACTTGACACTCTGGTGTTGGGTATATGAAGCAATTCAATTCCTTGGCTACCTTACAATGAATAAAATTATGGGTACTACCCAAATCAATCAACATTATTACATTTTTCTTCTTGATATGTCCTTCTATCTTAAGAGTTTTAGGAGTGGTAATTCCTACCAATGCATTACAGGATATGGTCGGATTCATTTCTTATTTTTCTATGGTTGGTTCTTGGTGTATATCCTCTTCTTTTGAAGTTTCTTGTTCATTTTATTCCTCCTCTTCACAATCTATGTAAAATAGTTTCTTCTCAGCACACTTACGAACTTTAGTGTATTTTCTATCACAATTGTAGCATATATCTTTTGCTCTTTCTTCTTCCAATTTTTGTGGTGTAAACCTTGTAGGTTGTGGAAGTCTAGGAGTAGAAACGCTTCCATCTTTATAGTTGTGAGTGTTATTCTTCCTTTTCACCATAATTTTTCTTTCAATTTTTTTTCCAAACTGAATGCCTTCTCTAATGAATCAGGTTCCCAAAGGCGAACCTCATGTTGGATGATATCCTTTAAATTCCCTATGAAGACATCAATCCTATGTTCCTCTGGAATATTATTTACCCTTATATTCAATTTTTAGAAGTCCTCAATGTGCTTCACCATTGAACCCTTTTGTTTGAGATTTATCAATTGGCTAAATAACGTGTTTCTCTTTGTATCCTCAATGTGCTATCATTTCCTTCATAAAAATTGACCATGTGAAAATTTGTTTACGAGATAAAATCCATCGATACCATACAAATGTATTGTGTTCTAAATATAAAGTTGCAATACATACCTTTTGTGTGTTTTACACATTATGGAGATCAAAATATTGCTCCATCTATAGTATCCATGTTACAGGATCTTTTCCATCAAACTTCCTAATATCGATCTTTGGAATATGGTGGGTCTTCAATCCAACGTTAGAGTTTATGAAATCATGATTAACGTTTTTTTTTCTCGTCATGAGTTTCCTCTACTACCTTTTCTCCATTAGGAATCATTTCTTGTAGAAAACTTGTCAAACCTTCTTTCAAACCTTCCATGTCTGCTTTTAGTTTTTCTTCTATACCTTCAATCTTAGCTTCCATTCCATTATTCAAACCATCCATCTTAGCTTCCTGCCACTCATCTTAGCTTCCAATCCATTCTTCAAACCATCCATCTTTTCTTCCATGCCATTCATCTTATCTTCCATGAAATTCATCTTAGATTCCATTCCTTTCTTCAAACCATCCATTTTAGCTTCCATTTCACTTTTGGTTACTTTTTTGGAGACTGACATTTGTTGCATTTGGTCTCATAATTTTGATACATCATGTTGCACTTCTTCCTCTTTATGCATCATAGTAGAATTTTAAGAGGACTTAATGGGTGTTTTATTCTTTTTGGAAGGAATTTTAGAACCCAATATTGATATCTATGCTTAAATATTCCCTTGGAATCAATTCAAACTGATTTTTCAAACAAACGTTATGAAATTTTAAAAAATATGATACACACTGTTTTCTTGCTTTTGAGGAGCTCGCTATTGATCCTGTTGTATTTGTGTGATTTCAAATCCCCAACATTTGAACTTCAGACTTGCAGTAGCCATCTAAGTATTATTTCCAATACCACAATTCAAACCTGATTTGTATTCTTCAAGTCAAAGTTATACCCAATTTCCCTCAATGACCTAATTATGGACTGGTTCGGTAGAATGAACTTGTATGGTGTGCCACATGCCATTGTTTTGTCTTTCAGTTCTGAAATAGATTCCCAAAAAACTACAGTTCGTGCAATTTCAGCCACGTTTTATAAAATTCAAATCTGATGCTCAGAGAGAGAGTTATGACAATTTTCCGAAGGTCACCTATTTGATATGAAATTCTTGAGCCTAAAATAACCCTTACTTCCTCGAATCATATCTCCGAAACTATATCAAACCAAGATCTGAAATTTTTACATGAAGTTCCTCCATATTTCGGCTCAAATGGGTGTTTTTTTCATCATCTGAAACTTCATATAAATAAATTTATATCGAAAATTCCACGATGACTTGTTTGCAGCAACGAAACCCTAGAATCCAAAGCTCTAATACGAAATGCTATGAAACCAACTCAAAAAATAGAAGAAAATATAGATCAATAACTTACAAATCAACCTTTTTGAGGGGGAAACCTCCTTTATATTCCATAAATGAAAAATTCTTGGATGATACAAATGATAAAACCTCCTTTATATATATAGGAGTCCATGGGATCACAATATAATCCTAGCCGACCTAACAATAATAATGTAAGGGAACAACAATAAAAATAATGGTCTTTTATGGGACACAATAATAACAATATGGGGACTACAGGGGTATAACGACAATAAGAAGGGGGCTACAGTAAGAATAATAAGGGACTACACTAGTAATATACGGACCTAATAGTATGTGGAAGTCTAAAAATTGCCTCCTAGATCGAAAGTTAATGCCAGTCAAAGTTGTAGGACCCCCAAGTAAAACTAGTAGAGATAAGGAGGTTGGAGACACTTTTGGCACATAACCAAGGTTGGAAGGACAACCAAACCTAGTGGCAATGGTAGTGGAATGGTTAGTGGTGTCGTCATAGAAAGGACATAACATACATGTCAGTGGGAATAGTTGTCATTGGCTCAAGCAAAGCCCACCTAATGGTAAAACCTTGATGGATATAATATAGTGCTTAAATAGAATGAGTAGGATGACGCTAGTTGGTGGAGCATACCCAACGAAGTTACCCCAATGGTAGTATTCCGACGGTATGGTTATGGTGCACAAGTCTTACCATCATGATGCAAAAGAGTGTTCTTACATGCAGCTCACAGAGAAGTGGAGTAGCTTCCCATTGGTCAAGGCAGAGCCCACATGAAAGCCTGACCCAGTAGTGGAATCATGATGGGTATGAGCCCAGAAGTTTGTTTGTGGAGTAGAAGGCTAAGTATCAGGATATATGAATTGGGAACTCATGGCAGGTTTTTTACAGCCCTATAGATGGAAGTCTTGACAAGCCTTGAGGCATCAGAAGGTGGTTTCCCATACTGTCGATCACATAAATCAGTAATGGAGATCCACCTCGGGACATATTCTCCTAATACCACAAACCACAATGGAGTGGTGTCAAATTATGAGTTCTTGAACCCAGTGGTTTTTGTTAAAAAAATTAATAAAAATATTTCTCGTAAAACAAAGGTTTTGGGGACCCTTTCTCTCTCCTCTCCAACAGGACAATTGGAAGTATATTATTGGCCCTCAGGAGACGACATGGTTTTATAATGTCAAAATGATGTGGTGGACATGTGGCATACATTTTTTTCATTTTCGAGCACCCAAATGGCCCACTTTTTGGTGACACATGTCACCAATCATAGGCAGACACATAGCATAGATGACGTCAGACTGACGTCATCCCACTAGTTGGAGCCCATCAGGTTGTAAATAGAGTATAAAGAGAAAGATTCAGGAAGTGGGATTCAAGACACCTTGGAATTGATAGATTTGAATAGCGGCATCAAATAATATTAAGGCTGTGAGGATCCCACAAGACAATTTATCCCATAAGGATGACCCTGATGGGTTATAAAAGGGTGAAAATGGAATGGGATAGGAGAAGAGGTGTTGGGACATGGAGGACAACAAAAACCAATCACAAAGTAGGTGGGTGGCCCCACATGAAAATGTGGCCCATAGGAGATCACCTGAAAAAAATTATTTTGCGCAGTTAAAATAAATGTGATTGGATGGAAATGGCTACAGGCTTAGTGCCTAACCCTTGGTCATTTCACATTGAAATAAACCAAGGGCGTGGACCTTAAAACAAATAAATTTAGGCCACCAATAGGTACAAATCAGCTTAGTTCCTAAATTCTTATCCAATGGTCGCAAATACCTAGTCCTATGGAAGGAAAGTAGGAAGGTGCTAGCACAAAAGGTGTTAAGGCCAAAAATGGTGGAATTGGAAGATTTGATAGCAATTTTCTTAAATAAAATAAAAATGTCATGAGCTAATTTTTGGAGCACATTTTGATAGTAGCATATTAAAAGTACCTTGGGCCTATAAAAAATTACCTTGGTCACACGCATGAACGAGTTGGCAACTAACTCAGAAGTGGCAATGTGTGGATGAGTCCACAACTTTGGTAAGTGACAATTTAATGGCACTGTTTGGAAGCAGAATGCTATTTGCATGAAAGAATTCGACAACTTGATTTGGTGCAAAAAAGGAAGGCAGGAAAGACTTGAAGTTCTGATAGTAGCATGGACAAGTTAAGAGACAAATTTGGCAATGAAACAAATCTGGAGATCCACTAGAAATAGAAAGCCCCAATAAAATTATGTTAAAAATCTAGAATAGCAAAAATAAGCAGAAAAACTCAGAGTTTGAGTTTTGAACTACATATAAAAGGTTGATTACTTGGCAGACACAGTCAAAATACTAGAATGAAAAGGACAAAATAAAAATAAGAAATCCATGTAAATATCTAAAGGCAAGTTAACCAAAGTTAAATCCAAAAATATCAGTCCAAAATTCTTTAAAAGCATAATTCAAGTATCAAAGTTGGTGGGTTGCAAGAGAGCAGAGTGTGTCGATGAGAGTTGTTGGTGCAACATGATGCATAATATTTTGGGTATGCATCAGAGGTGAATTAGAGAAAAATCATAGTGTTTCAAAGGTTTTTGAGAAGGTAGTTAATGAATTGATGTGTATGTTGTTGGTGCATAAATTTTGGTGATTTGTTTAGTAATGTGAAATTGATGAAGGTGATGGTGGTTTTATCAGTAATCAGACATTGTTGTAGGTGTTTGTATGATGTATTTTGTGAGTAGTTGCAGTGATTATATTTATTTTTTTATGACATAAGTGGCCTATTGGTTCTAGTTTGAAGATGGATGAAAGATGGATCAACAAGGCTAGCAAGTGGTAGCTTGCAAATCATGGGTAGTAACCCCTTCCAGTGGTTGTTGGTAAATGTTCAAGGGAAAGAGTCCCTTCCAGTAAGTGTTGGTAAACAAACAAGGAAAGCAGTCCCTTTCAGTATTGACTAATAAATGAGCAGTGATAGAAGTTCCTTCCAGTAGCAGTTGATAAACCTCCATGAATTAGCTTGTGGGGAAATCATGTAATCAAGTTGAATCTTGTAATAAATTGAAGATTGGTGTCTTTTGTATATGTTTCTCATGTGCTTGATGATGATTATCTTATGATTGAGTTGTGTTGTTGATCCATGAACAATTTCTAAAGTGATTGAAAAGTATAATTTGTGAAAATATGTATAATTTGGCCACATTACTAATTCACCCCCCTTCTTAGTAGTGTCTTGGCTTCCATTGTTTTTAACACAAACAATACTTATCCAATAGGTCGGGACTAATATAACTGTAATTAGATCTAGGATCAATCAAAATGGAAACAGTTTGATCATGGAGCTTGCCTTCCATCTCAATAATGGATGTTTGATGATGTATCTACCTATTATCCATCAATGCATAAATATGAGTAATATTGTATCCAACATCTCCAAATGTATGTGCTTCTTAAGCACTATAAATATAATGCCTGCCACCTAGTGTGATGGGAACTCACTCCTGCGATGCACTTCACCACAATTCCAACACCTTAAAGGCTTTCTGTCACCACCCGTATTCTGCTCCTTAGGCTGAGACCCATGCCCTCTCTCAACTGCATTAAACTTATTCTAAGGTGCTACATACTCCTTGTCACATGCATCCTGAGGTATTCCCCTCTTTTGAGGCCATTTTTCTTTAGTCTTCTCATTCCCTTTCTAATCACACTTAGGCTCATATTTTCATTTTGACTAGTCATAATAAAGCTTCATCTTTCTAATGGGTTCCTCCATTAACTGAGGCTCATCAAACTCAATATGGTCTTTGAATTCTATTGGAAATCCACTGGTGAAACTTTGAATCTTTGTTTTCTCATCCTTAAGATAAGGCACATACTTCAACAACTCCAAGAATCTGCCAATGTACTCATCATCTATCATAGAACCCATATTCAACTCATAGAACTCCTTAGCCCTATCATCATAGTATCTTTAAAATAGGTACTTCTTCTTGAAGAGTCCCTCAAACTCATCCAAAATTAGCTCCTCTTCTCTAATACTTCTGAAATTCTTCACATATTCCCACCAAATATTTGCTTTCCCTTTGAGACTAAAGGTAACTATCTTAGCTTTCAAGTTCTATAAATATTCATGCAATCTAATGAATTTCTTCATCCCAAGCAACCATTATTCTAAATCCTCTGATCTCTTCATGCCTCCATCAAATGTAGGAGGCTTAGCTTTATTGAAATCTTCTAGAAAATATCCCCTCTCACTCCTCCTATAATGATGATGCCGCTCATGGCAATGATGTCTCTCAGAACTAGAACTAGAATGAAATCCATAAGTGTTGGCTTGCCTATCAGGTGTATCCAAATATTTTCCACCTCTAATGATCTGAAAGGACTATATTAGTTTGTTGTGCTAAGTGTATTTTCAGTTATAAAACATGTACATATTTGTCTCGATTTTTTTTCTTAAGGATTGAGGAATTTAACCATGAAACATAGATGAAATTCTAAGTTTTAAGCATGTAAATAAGCCTAAATAACATTGAACAACAATGTATAATAGAGAAATAACATCAAGATTTACATATCAAGCATGATGAATCAGTTCACCCCTCCTAGGCCACATCTTCTGGTCCAGCTCCCAATGGCATGTCCATCTTTTCATTATGCTAAAAATTGAAAATACATGTGTTTACAAGCCTCCAATGGTTTTTTTATCTACACCAATGGCTCCAGAATGCTCCAATTATTCTAGGTAGAATCTTTTTTCACCCCAATTGGTCGAAAAATGACCTGGCTAAGATTTTTCCCAATATCCCCTATAAATCCTCCACTAAATGTGGAGAATTGCACTTATCTGCAATTAAAAATGGCATTTTACCGCATTTTTAGTGGCGCTCCAAAATCTCGACAGCACAAACCATTTACATTAAATTTAAATGATTAAGGAGTGGGGTGGCCACATGTCGACCCCCCTTAAACCCCGCGATTTTGTTTAAAACTTCGCGTTAAAACTTGCAGCAAAACCCAGAGTGATAGCAGAGTTCTGCTAACTGTCGACTTGCAGCGAAAGTGTTGGGATGTGATAGATTTGGAGCTGCTGGAGGTTATGGTGATTTAACCATAATTGTAATGTTAAATTTTGGTTGATATTTCCGTCGCATGTGAATGGAGTGGACCACCGGTGGGCTGGGATCGTCGGCGGTCCCCCCCTCCAAATAGCATTATTTAACACTTTAAATAAATCTGGTGCACTCATATGGTAAGAAACACTTGATAGCGGAGTTGGCGGAAGGCTATGCAGGCACATCGGAGGTCACGGGGTCGAACCCCTTGGACCCAACCAAAATTTCGTATATCATACAGGGGACACGTGGCAGCCTCTGGGCTGACCACGTGTCACCCATCCATAGGACCAGAAACACAAATGTACTGTAGGTTTTAAACCTAAACAGAAATTTTCTACACACGGATCTTATAACAGAAAATAAACAATAGCAAGAGCATAAAACATAAAACAGATAAACATAGAGATTTTCCCCTGGATCCAAAATTAGGACGACCAGCTTGATTTTTCATTATATTCCTTTTAGTGTTACAACACATATATATACATGTCAAAGCATACATAAACCCCAATCCATTAACCCTGGATTAGAACGTAACTGTAGTTCCCTTGACCGGATCTACAAAAATACCAGGGGCCGAAAACCATCGTACCCCAAAACCATGCGCAAAACCATGCACAAAACCATGGGCGCGGACCACCCACCGGAAATTAAGGACCAAAAATTTTCGTCAGGGTGCTGCCCCGGACCTTGACAGGGGGGGCTACCGCCACCCCTATGACACCCCCATTGCGCCCAGCGCAAAGTGGGGGCTATCACCCCCCCCACCCGCGCTTTCTTAGTCGTGGAAAGAATATAACACATACCCACCATTCTCCCACTTGTTGTTTTCTTTCCATAGGGGGCCACAAGAGAGCTTAGTCATTGGCCCAATTCTTCAACACCCATTGTTTCTCTACACCAAGAGAAATTTTTAGTGTTAACAGACTTCGTCAATGCATCTCCAACATTCTTCAAAGTGTCCACCTTTACCAGCAACACCCTTTTAGCCTCAACCATATATCTAACAAAGTGATATTGAACATCAATATGCTTTGTCTTTGAATGATAAACAGGATTTTTAGCCAAGAAAATTTCACTTTGGCTATCACAGTCTATCCTTATAGCTTGTTGTACCAACCCCATGCTTGAACACAATCTCTGCAACCAAATTGCTTCCTTGCTTGCATGAGTGGCTGTTATGTATTCTGCCTCTGTAGTTGAAAGAGCCACTACAGACTGTTTTTTACTCATCCAAATGATTGTGCCTCCAAATAGGCTAAACACATACCCACTTGTAGATCTTCTTTGGTCCAGATCTCCAGCCCAGTCTACATCAACAAAACCACGAATGTCCAACATTCTTTCTAATCCTGGTCTTCCTTGGTAGCACAAGCCATAATCACTAGTGCCACGTAAATATCTGAAAACCTGCTTCATTGTTGTCCAATGCTCCTTCCCTGGGTTTGACATAAACCTGCTCAATACTCCCACTGCATGTGCAATGTTTGGTCTAGTACAGACCATTGCATACATCAGGCTACCCACTACACTTGCATATGGAACATGGGACATATCCTCCTCTTCTTCTTGTGTCTTGGGACACTGTTCAGCAGACAACTTTACACCTACATGAATAGGAACATTCACCGGTTTACTATCCTGCATATTGAACCTCTGCAATATAGTCTCGACATACTTCCTCTGGTTTAACCAGAGCTTCCTCTTTTCCCGATCTCTCTCAATTTCCATGCCCAAAATATAGTTTGCAGCACCAAGATCCTTCATGTCGAATTTGGAGAACAGTTGGGTCTTCAAATCTTGGATAATTTATTTGTCATTTCCAATCAACAACATATCATCCACATACAAGACCAAATAAATAACACGGTCACCAATTAATTTAAAATAAACACAATGATCCTCCTTACTTCTGGTGAAGCCAAGTCCCCGTATATAGGTATCAAATTTCTGATACCACATCCTTGGTGACTGTTTTAACCCATACAGAGACTTCTTCAACCTGCATACCAGTTCTTTCTTACCCTTCACCATAAAGCCTTCGGGTTGCTTCATGTAGATCTCCTCTTCTAGATCCCCGTGAAGAAATGTTGTCTTCACATCCATCTGTTCTATCTCAAAATAAAATGCAGCAACAACAGATAAAAGTAATCTAATAGAAGTAACTTTGGCAACAAGAGAAAAAATATCACCAAAATCAATTCCCGGCACCTGGGAATAACCTTTTGCTACCAACCGAGCTTTGTATTTCTCCACCTTGCCTTCTACATTCATCTTCTTTTTAAACACCCATTTTCTCCCGATGGGCTTCCTTCCAGCTGGCAACTCCACCAGATCCCATGCCTCATTTTTTTGCAAGGATGCCATTTCATCAACCATGGCCTCCTTCCAGAGTTTTCCATCCTCTGAATCTACTGCCTCCCTGACAGTTCTGGGTTCATCATCAGTTATAGTTAAGGCAAAACCTGAACAGAAAGCGGATGGACTATACCTTTCTGGTTGCCTTCTTTCCCGAACTGATCTTCTCAAAGCTGGATTTTGTGGCTCTTCATCTTCTGAGTCTTCTTCTGTTGTAGAGTCTGATTCATCCTCCTTTAGCTCAAACTCTATCTTCTCAGGTTCCTTTGGTATGATTTCATGTTTAACAACATCTTTCACCTCTCTAAACACCACATCTCATCTGTACACAACCTTCCTTGTTTCTGGGTTCCAAAGCTTGTAACCCTTTAAACCATCCTTATACCCAATAAAGATGCACCTTTCAGATTTATTATCCAACTTGGTCCTTTTCTCCTTTGGAACATGTACATATGCATCACAGCCAAATACCTTTAGATGTGAAAGAGAGGGTTTCTTACCAGTCCATACCTCTTGTGGAGTCTTATCCTCCAACGCTGATGAACGTGATCTGTTAACTAAGTAACATGCAGACTCCACTGCCTCTACCCAGAATTCTTGTCCTAACTCAGTGCCACTAAGCATGCTTCTTGCCTTTTCCATCAACGTTTTGTTCATTATTTTTGCAACTCCTTTTTGTTGCGGTGTGTATGGAGTAGTCTTCTGCCATGCTATACCACACTTCTTACAGAAGTCTTCAAATTCCTTCTTGCAGAACTCCCCACCATTATCTGTCCTCAATGCCTTTATCTTCTTCTCTATCTGGTTTTCCACTAGAGCCTTAAATTCTTTAAATTTGTCAAAGACTTCAGATTTCTTCCTCAAGAAATATATCCATGTATTCCTTGATAAGTCATCTATGAATGAAACATAGTACACATACTTTCCCAGTGATGGAACTGACATAGGTCCAAACACATCACTGTGCACAAGTTCTAATATCTTGTTCACCCTCTTAGCACCAGAAGGAAAACTCACCCGATTCTGCTTCCCGTATACAAAATGTTCACAGAAATCAAAATCCAGAGAGAAATTATACATACCTTCTACCATACCATTTCTATGCAGTATCCGAAGGCCCTTCTCTCCAATATATCCAAGCCTTTGATGCCATAGCATGGACTTTTCTCCAGAGACAGCTAGGCTTTCCGCTCCACTTTCAGGAACCATAGAACTGTTACACCCATCAATAACAGTGCTACCTTGTATATTGTACAGAGTTCCAGTCTGAACTCCCCGGATTAATACCAGTGCTCCCTGAACCATCTTGCAGGCATCTTTCTCGAACACTGTTTTTACACCTGCATCATCCATCTTGCTTACAGAATCAGATTTCTAGCCAATGCAGGAATATGTAGAACACTAGGAAGTGTTCTAATCCTTCCACCTTGTAGCTTCAGCTTTACTTTTCCACGTCTGACGATTTTGGCCTTCCTATCATCCCCTAGGAAGACATCACCATCATATTTCTCATACTCGCAGAACCACTCCCTATGGGGAGAGAAGTGAAAGGATGCACCTGAGTCAATCAACGATGACTCATGATCTACATGTGTATTTGAAGAAGAAGCCAAATACACATCCCCACTTTCATTCGAGGTGGTTTTTTCCTATGCAGAAGGAGCATCATCAGATCCCTTTCCTTTCTCAGGAGCCTTAGATCTACAATCCTTTTTGTACTGCCCTTCCTTTCCACATTTCCAGCACACCTTTACAAACTTTCCAGGAGATTTAGATCTCCCTCTAGATTTAGATCTCCCACTCGAAACCTTATTCTTGTTTCTATTCTAGGACCTTCCTCTTATAGATAAGGCATCTCCATTCTGACCCTCCATATTTCTTCGTCTCATTTCCTCCGACGGCAAGGCTGAGACAGTGTCATCAAAATTCAAGGTAGTTGTATTGCTACCTATTGCAATAACCAAACTGTCCCACGAATCTGGTAGAGAACATAATAAACTGATGCACTTATCTTCATCTGATATTTTAATATCAATAGATGACAGCTAACTTACCACAGTATTGAAGGCATTTAGATGCTCTGTCACCGAGTCTCCATCCTTCATCCTCAGGTTATATAGTTTTTTTCCGCAGGAAAAATTTATTCACCAGAGACTTAGATTGGTACAAATTCCCTAGCTTGTCCCACAAGGTCTTCGCCGTAGCTTCCCCAGATACATTCAACAATACTTAATCTGAGACACACAACCGTATTGTGCTCTTAGCCTTCCGGTCCAGTTTCTTCCGGTCTTCATCTGACATTGTCGTTGATTTAGTACCTGGATCTACTGCGATCCACTGATATTTATCCACCAGCAGATCCTCCATCTTGAGCTTCCATAACTCAAAACTCTGACCATTAAATTTCTTGATCTCTATCTTCCCGTCGCTCGCCATCTTCTTTCACTGCAAGAATCGATCCCGCAGATCTCCCACTGAACAGGGTCTACCTCAGGCCCAAGAAAAAAAACCTCAGCAAAAAAGGCGTCCCCTTGAAGCCGAAACCGCTCTGATACCAAATGTAGGTTTTAAACCTGAACAGAAATTATCTACACACGACTCTTATAACATAAAATAAACAATAGCGAGAGCATAAAACATAAAACAGATAAACACAGAGATTTTCCCCTAGATCCCAAATCAGGACGACCAGCTTGATTTTTCATTATATTCCTTTTAGTGCTACAAAACATATATATACATGTTGAAGCATACATAAACCCCAATCCATTAACCCTGGATTAGAACATAACTATAGTTCCCTTGACCGGATCTGCAAAAATACCAGGGGCCGAAAACCATCGTACCCCAAAACCATGTGCAAAACCATGCACAAAACCATGGGCACAGACTACCCACCAGAAATTAAGGACCAAAAATTTTCGTTGGGGAAGCTCGGGTGATTGCCCCCCCTCTTACCCCCCTGCGCATGCTTAGTCGTGGAAATAATATAACACATACACAACACGTACAACCAAATCTGAT
This sequence comes from Pinus albicaulis, assembly GCA_034641835.2. Classification (NCBI taxonomy): domain Eukaryota; kingdom Viridiplantae; phylum Streptophyta; class Pinopsida; order Pinales; family Pinaceae; genus Pinus; species Pinus albicaulis. The sequence continues at coordinate 959,805,139 of CM076579.1, forward strand.
GATCCTGAATGTGCCACGTGGAAAAACATCGTTGGTCTTGTTAAACACCATGTTAAACACACACATGGTGTATGAGAAGGATGAACACACAATGAACAAGAAACTCAAGACAATAAAGGATAAGCGTGAGGCTTTCTCATTTTTCCATTATACATGATGTACATTTATAGTAAAATGGTGTGACTCTTGGTTTCACATTCCAAGGTCACTTGGACTCCATTGTGACTTTTCGCATTCCACACCTACCCATGTAGGATTAGGTGTTCCAACATCCCCCCTTAATCCGAAGGGGTATGTGTGAGTCCAGGAAAAGAGTTGTAATACAAATCTGCAAAGTATACATGGCAGCACTTGGCTGAATCAACTCTCTAAAATGTTGGAAAAAAGAGGTGGTTTTAGGATGACCACAAACACTGGAACGCAAAACTTGTTGCAGTTCCCGGAACTCTTCCAAAACTGGCAAGAAGCTGAAAGCTTCTGCTAGAGGAATTGTCCCTCATAAAAAAGGGAGACCTTCAACCTAAAAGAAGGGAGGTCTACTACCTGTGATGGTTTTAGGATTACCAACAACTTTGGAATGCTTTGAAGCATTTCCTGGAACTCAACCAAAGCTGGCAAGAAGCTGAAGGCTTCTACTAGAGGAAGTGTCCCTCATATATGAAAGGGAGACCTTCAACCTAAAAGAAGGGAGGTCTACTACCTGTGATGGTTTAAGGTTATCCACCAACCAAAGATGATGGTTTAAGGTTGTCCACCAACCGAAGGCATGCTCATAGGCATCCATGTCTCTGGCTACAACTCTGAATCTGGAATGACGAATTGTGGCTTAGGCTCGCTTGAACTGTTGTGTCTCTGGCTACAACTCTGAACATGGAATGATAGATTGTGGCTTAGGCTCACTTGATCTGGCATCGAAGCTTGTACATGACCACCATTTTCCCCCCTGTCAGGGACAAGGTGAGATGATGGCGAATACTCAACTATAAGTTTGCTCAATATTCGTGAACATGTTCTGACATGCGACTTAAACATCTTCTTGGTTGCTGATGCCCATTTCCAAGAAGCAATCCATCCAAGATGAATATTGGTTCTTGCAGGAGGCTTGTATCTGAAGCATCTATCTGAAGAATGGGTGTGCCAACCACAGTGCTTACATGGATGAAGATCAAAAAAGTGATCTTTCATATGGCCAACTCGATCACAGTGTTGGAATTTTACAATCTTTTGTTGTTGTGGAAGTGGAGCAGGATCTAGAACAGCTGCAGGTGAACTGTCATACAGAAATCCGGAACTCTGAAATATGATAGACTTGGTTTAGTCTGGAATATGAAAAGACACATCCTTTTCATATCCAAGACCAGTTTTGTGCTTGTTGTGGACAAGCTCTTCCCAAGGTATGATGATGGGCTTGAGAAGTGCAGGCTAAGTTGTTGCATCTGCATGTAAATCTACTCTAGTACAATGAACTGAATGGGAATCAGCTGCAACTTTACTAACTTGCTGCTGATGGGAGTCTTTCTCAATCTTCTGAACAGAAACAGGTTCAGAATGGTGACTCTTTTGCTGAAGTTCATCTTGCTGAAGCTGAGATTCCAACTATAAAAACTCAATCTTTTCTTGTGCATCTAGCAAACAATTTTGAATGTTACAAAGAGCATCCTTGCTCATTTTTATCATGTCATCAACATTTGAATGAATGAGGTTACTCAGAAACTCTAATGCCTCATTGATTTTAGCCATTTTTAACAACTTAGGCTCAAAAAAGAAAGGGTGTCGGCTTCAACCGAAAATGCACCCGTTTATAATGTGATGCAACTTAATTTCAATAAATACAAATGACTCAAAAGAACTTCCAACTATGGAAATCAAGTGCAAAATCTTCTCCTCAAATGATGGAGGACAATCAACAATGAGTTACATCAACAACTCAAATTTACACTTAAAATCTTGATTGCAACTATGAATGAAGAAGAAATATTCACTCACAATGTGAGTTCAATACAAAATATTTTGTAAATGTGCAGTTGAAAACACTATGCAAGAAGCCTTTAAGGCAGCTCAATTTTTTCTTCAAATAGTTGTTTGACACCAAAAACAACTCAACTCAACTCAACAAAAGGAGGAGATATTCACAAGCTTGGATGCTTGACCTTGATGCAGAATGCAATAGAGCTTCAGAGAAACTCCACAAATCAGAAATTTTGTGTGCCCAAACTATGAATGCCACTGTTGTTCAAAATGAGGACCGATTTATCTTCAAATGCAAATATCTTTAGAAAATCACCCTTTGATATATGCCATAAATCATTCAATATAAACTTCACTTTTCTTCTCTATGTGTACAGTCCATTTTCTTCATATGCCATTTCCTTCATTTCTGCTGTTCATATTCTCTCTTCCTCTCTCTTTGCTGTTTTTTTTTTTTTTAAATTAAAAATGGAGGGAATTTTGTTAACAAAAGGAATTAATTAAAAAATTAAAAGGGAATTTGTTTTTAAAAAATAAAAGGTTGAAGTTAAAAAAATGTATGGGAAGGGGATTAATTAAAAGGGAAGGGGAAATTAAAAAGGGTGAGGGAGAGAGATTTTTTTTTTTTAATTTAACAATTAAAAAACGAAGTTAGAAGAGGAAGAAAGTATGTGTAAGGGAAGGAGGAACGACAGATGCTGTGGGGGAGTGTATAGCATATGGGAGGAGCGGAGTGGAGTGAGGGGGAGGGTTCTGAGTGAGGTCGAGTGGAATGATAGCACAGGGTGCCGAGGGGGGCAGAATTTGAGCGAGCGAGAAGTGTTGGGAGTGTGGATAGGGGGCGGGGAGTGTATGGTGAGGTCTGAGCGTTAAGAGTGGAGTAAGAAGAATAGCTGCGTGGGTCGATGAGTGTTGAGAGGGAGCGATAAGGGTTGGTTTGGTGTTTGCGTAGAAAAAAATTCAAATGCATGTTGGGGAGGGGGGGCGAATGGCTTAATCCAAAATTTTTATTTTTATTTATTTTTTCTTTTGTAATTTTTAATTTGTAAGTGTAAAACAGTAGAGAGGAGATTCTATTTTAAAATCGCTGGCAAAAATTGTAGAAATGAGGGAAACAATAAAAATTTCAAGTATTGAAATACAACAGCAGTTTACAGAAATTGCCAATAAAGCTCAGAATTTTTTTCAATAGCCCAGCAGTAGAGAATATTGTCCAGCAGCAGAAAAACTCAAAATTGCAGAAAATTTCAATGGAAAAACTCAGAAATTTTACTTGAAAACCCAAAAATTTTCTTCAAAACCGCACTTTGAATAGTATTTTCAACAGCTCTCCAATGCAAAATTAAAAGGCAGAAAATGCAGAAAAAAAAAATCATAATTTAGAGAACCTTCAGATGCGCAGTTCTTCTCTTCTTCAAAACCACTACTGCTCTTCTTCAAAACACCTTTCTGAATGCGGCAAAATGTCTGCTACAGAAACTCTCTAAATACTGCAACAAAGCCAAGAATTTTTGCAGATATGCACAGGCCATAAACACAAATGGCTCACTCAAGGTGTAGCTGGTTATGGACTTCTCAGCTTCGATACCATGTTAAACACCATGTTAAACACACACATGGTGTATGAGAAGGATGAACACACAATGAACAAGAAACTCAAGACAATGAAGGATAAGCGTGAGGCTTTCTCATTTTTCCATTATACATGATGTACATTTATAGCACAATGGTGTGACTCTTGGTTTCACATTCCAAGGTCACTTGGACTCCATTGTTACTTTTCGCATTCCACACCTACCCATGTAGGATTAGGTGTTCCAACAGGTCTAAAGAATGGAATATTATAAGAATTTTATAAGAATGGTCCAATAGGCATCCCAGTCAAACCTGTCAAAAAATTTTAGTTGTTTGGGAAATCGATCAGAATGAAATATCTCCCTCATACGACATCGGTTTTTCGAATTATTCATGGCACCAGAATCAAAACGACAAGATCTAACCGGTCGCTTGGGTTCGGTACAGTTTCGAGAACTTTCAATTTTGAACAAGATTCATGGTCTCTTGATCACACCTCCCCATTGGGAAGCTTTTGGACCCCAAAAGACTTTGATTACTTGTTCAGTAGATGAGGGTACAACTCCCTTGCCTTTCCAACTTCCATCAACTTTTCCTTACTTGGCTTACTGCCCTTGAGCCCAACTCGAAGGTATTCGACACTTCGCCTCTTAGATGCTCTTGTCATCCTATCAAGAATGGTATCCTCCTTGAGCTCATCCAAAAATTCTGGCAATAAATCTTCAATAGAAGGCAACTAAACATCACTTCCTTGATCATCGATCAAAGGTGGCTCATACAAACGTAAATTCTTAACATTAACAACTGAATACATTGGCATATATGAAGGCAAGTCAAGTTGAAATGCATTGTTACCAACTTTCTTAACGATCTTGAATTGTCCATAGCAAATGGGCTTGAGCTTTTTACCTTATCCTTGCATCCTTTATTTGTTTATGTGCAACCATACCTCATATCCTTCTTGAAACTTGTGATCAACTCTATGTTTGCCATGCCTCTCCTTGTATTTTCTTTGACTCTTCTCAAGTTGTTCTTGAACTTGTTGATGAATCATTTGAATTTTCTCAATGAACTTTTGAGCCTTGTCAATATCACTATGCCCATCAATTGCAACATGCTTCTCAAAGATGAAGTATAATGGCGATTTCAGAAAATAACCAAAGCATGCTTCAAAAGGTGAAGTATCAATAGAAGATTGCTTTTCCTGGTTATAAGTGTGTTGAATGTAATGCAGTTGTTCATCCTATTGGGGTTCCCATGTTTTGGCAAGTTTGGAAGTACCAAAAGATGAGACAACATCAAAACCACTTTGGGACCTCGGGATCTAGCCCTCCTGGGTCCAGAGAGGGATCTCTCTATAAAGGCAAAGATATATGTCTTTGAAGCTCAGTTTTAAGATATTAGGCTAGTTATAAGGCACAAGGTTTGCTTTGTTTTGTTTGTTTGTTTGTTTGGTTGTTGGGAAATAGGAAAGGAAGGGTTCAATATAAGACAAAGGGTGAGAAAAGAGGATTTTAGGCAAAGGAGGGATAATTCAGAGAACACTCAAGACCATTGGGAAATGGAGTCATGAAAGGGTTTACTTGTTATTCAGTATTCACGGCTTTCAATTGGGCTAGTCATCTAAAACAGTGGATCTTTAAAGATGATAGTGTGGTATAAAATGGTAGGAATGAAGGTGAATGACAAGGAAACCTCCAAGGTGAATAGTTAGGAATTAGATCTAGGGACAGGGCATGCCATTAAACACCTATGATCCAACCCCCAAAGGCTAACTCTTCAAACAAAGGAACATTAAAGATTTAAACACAAAGGTGAAAACCTGAGATCAGAGAAAGGCTCTGAACTTTCAATGCTTTGGCCTTCAACTTGAGGGAACTTAGAAAGGTTAAATTGATTGAAAAAGACCCTAGTGAGACAGAATCAGCATTCTAAACTCCCAGTATCCCAATTCTTTCAATTAAAACCCAACAAGAACTTCTAAGAACATATTCATAAATTCATACATCAGTTAGCAGTGAATGACAGCCACTACACTGATTAAATTACCTTGAATAAGTTCTCAGATAACACTATCAATAGAAAACATCAAAAAGCAAGAAGAGCAGGAGCATTAGGGTACCATGCAAGGGTATATCCTAAGCCAAATTTCTGATTCTTACCAGAGAAATGAAATGTAATGAATTACAGAAGGAAAACAGAGACAAAGGTAGAAAACATCACCGCTGCTTTAAATCGGGATCCAAAGAAATGTGCTTGTCCTATTAAAGAGAAACACCAATCATATACAACATTTTCCAACAGCTTGATATTAAATCTGAAATCATCCTCCTCAACCTATCTTACAAATTTACATAGAGAACTATATCTCAAGAGAAACAGCTTACAATTCACAGTTATCCGATCAATAATCAACAAAAACCTTTACAATGTGTTTTTCCTGAGTTCTTATAGTTGAAAGAGAGGCAGAGGAGGTAGATGAAACACTAAATGAAATATTAAAATAGAAGTAGAAGAATGGCTCGAGGTGCATTCTATCTTAATATCTATGCATTAATCTTCAGTACTCTTTGGATGAAAGAGTGGTCTTCGACAGGCTGATAGTAACTCTGGGTATGTTCTTTGATGTACTTTAGGCTGTAGTACTCTGTAGTACTCTGGTGATAAGAAAAAGGTAGATAAATGACCTTCAGGCCTACCATACCATGTAACAAATGCTCTTGTAGCATTAGGACTTCTGTCAGGGTGTAGATCTTCTCGGGAACATTGATGAAGAGTATAGCATTATGGAAACTTTGTCCTTTCATGGGAAAGAACCTTCTGCTGATGTGAGACACTGAAAATATTGTTTTTTGTGATTTAAGCCTCATTAGGACTTCTGTGTTAATCACTTGTTCTTAAATATGGTACATTCGCCCTTTGATCATCGAATTAGAGCTTAAAATATTCAATTACAAGCTTTAAACCTCTTTAATTTTTCACTGATACTCTTTGCCGCTTCATTGATAGTATCTGTCTGTGAAAATTGAGCCTTAATGGCGCTGGATAGTTTTACAGAGTTAAACATTATTCTTTTAATGAAAATTTTCATTCTAACACCTTCCCAGGTGTTTCTCTGTAATCTCAGGCTCTGAAAATGGCCTCCTCTGCGCTCTGTGTCACTATGACAGTGACTGTGAGCAATGGCGGTTTCCACCGCCTGTACCCTGCAAAAACATACAAATATTTTAAGAAATCCATGCATGGGGGAAGATGGATGCAGCGGAAGGCTGTGAGGATGGCAGTGCAATAGAGATGAATGTGGTGGATGCAATGGAAAATGGTGGAAGAATGCTATGTAATGGTGAAAATCTGCTCTGATAGAGGTTTGGTGGAGGAATGCTTTTGAACCGTTCAATCAGATGGAGTCACGATGATCGACAGTAGGGATTCATTGATGGAAAGGCTTTAGAGGCCAAGAGAAATGAAATAAACTTTATTGTAAAATATTAAATTTTTTATGTGAGCGGAGAAAAAGATTTTTTAATGTAAATCGTGAGAGTTTAAACTTTGGCGAAATACATAGAAAATGAATGAAAATTCAATGAAATCGGCGTGAATGGTGGGACCTGGCGTGGGCAGAGGGCGATGAAATATGGGCCGTCAGATCTCAGGAGGAGATCAACGGCTGAGATGATCCAACAAGACTCCATGGTAGCGCGATGAAGAAATGTGAAGGGAGTGCGAGATGCATTGTGGGCCATTGATCTGAACAGATCAACAGTCGAGATCTGTGGATAGACTTTCGGGAATAGAAGTGGGGAAGTGGTTTTTAAGATAAAAACTATTGTTTTCGTGCGGCAAAAGGCAGGGAGGTGGTTTTCACTTTTCGAACGTGATATAGGTCCCCGGCTGATAGGTGGCATTTTAAAACCACCCATATCGCATGAATTTGAACTATTAAAGCCCGAACACAAAAAAATGCGCGATATTGATGCTAGTCGTTAGATCTGGGACTGTGAGATCTGATGGTGGGAGATGGGGCGCGATACGAGAATGTGTGCGGTTAGTAGAGTGGGGGTCGATCAAAGGTGGTTTGATCGTGAGCCGTCCGATCAACGCGATGGAAGGTTGAGATCTACAGAGGGAAAGCAAAGGCGGAGGATATGGTTAGTGGGCGGGAGAAATCTGAGCCGTCGGATCAAGAGGGATGAACAGTTGCAATTCAATCTAAATCGAAGGAGGCAGGGGCCAAAAATCCAATGGGATGACGGAGCGATTGCATTTGGAACGTTGGATCGGTGGCAGATCAATGGTTGTGATTGGATCGGGGGTGACCAATCGGGGACAAAGGGGCGGAGTGAGATCAAATCCTGGCCACTGGTTCTTGTGGATTCAACAGCCAGGATTGCATCGGAGGATCGCAATCGGGGAATGCAGAGGGAGGTGTATTAAGAACCTCTGATTGGAGACATAGCGATTGGCGTTGAACTGTTGGATTTAGATGTGAATCAACAGTGGAGATTGCCATCAGGGTGGTTTACAAAGGAATGTTATGGGCATGACGAATCAGGCGAGGATCGTTAGATCTATTAAGATCAATGGAAGACGTCGCTTCCGAGACCAACATAACAATTCTTCCTCGCATCGAAAGATTTCACCTTAACAAAGAAAACGTGCTCTCGTACATCTTCCGATTCCGATTAGTGCCTTATGCCTTAGCGCTTGGTTTTAGCGCTTATTTGCATGGAGGGGAAGTGGTTAAGGGGCTGTGCCAAAAGGGGCTAAGCCTGATATATGTAAAATGGATGTTTTTAAGCCAAAAAGAGAATTTTTGAGGCTTAAAAGCTGTTTTCGGTAGAGAGAAAAAATGATTTTTAAGCCAAACAAAGGGTGTTTGTAAGGTTTAAAGGGGAGATGTTATGATTTAGTAGGCTTAGGAAGGGATTTTTGGGGGTCAAAGGGGAAATTTAAGAAGGGGAAAAAAGGGTTAAAATGGAGAATTTTTCAGGGATACAAAGGGCAAATGGAGGCCTTTCTGAGCATAGTTTTTTCACAAACAGTGAGGCTTTTTGGATTGGAAATAGTAGTAAATATATTTTCACAGGAAAAGGACACATAGAGGCTTCAAGAATGAGATATTTTCATAGGAAATGTATCTCTTGAAGGCTCAGAAAACTATTTAGCCACATATTTGCTTGACAAAAATTTCATAGGTGGCTAACAGTGGCTCCACATGGGGATGGCATCTTCTCGAAGGTGTCAAGAATTCAGAAAATAATCTTTGGAGTAGGCCAGATGCCTGATCTTTGAAACATCTTCTTCTTTGATTCAGCTGTTACAACATGATGGATATTAATCAGCAGAAAACACTCCCCAAACAATCTACCTACCCATCCTACAGTCCTAACATTTTTTCTTCAAGGTGCATTTGAATTTGCAGACCTTCTTCATCATTTTTTTTTTTTATTGAAAGCATAAACAAACTAATATATTTCTACCCTTATTCCTCCATGAGACCAGATTAAACTGTTGGCCTCATAGTTTCTCTACCTAATTTAATATCTGCTAGAATTAAATTGTCTAGTAGATTTCTTCTGTACATTCTACAACATGAATTTAAAAACAGTCAAACCAAGATTAGACAGTCTGGTTTGTTGTGGATTCATGGCATAAAGACAGTTGCACATGAATTGAAATTTTAGAAAATTGCAAACAAAACCTTGAAAGCTTGAAATATTGAAACTTTGAAGCATCCTTCTTTCCTTTGTGACTCAAGTTTTGAGCTTGTTAGAGTCACTTTCCTCTTCACTTCAGCTCTGGTTTTGGGCTTGTTAGAGCTGAACATTTTTCTTCTTTGTTGGTTTAGATTTTGAGCATATTAGAACCAGCTTCTTTACTTCCTTTGGCTTAGGTTTTGATCATGTTAGAGCCAATATTTGCACTTCAGAGGTTCAAGTTTTGAGCATGTATGAACCTCTCTTTCTCTCTTTTTTGAAACATTTTCTCTTTTTCTATGAAAACAAAACACAACAATGGTATTTACAATGGAAATGAAAACTGTCAAACTGGAAATCAGCAGTAGCAATGTTTGAGCATCCTGACATTGACAGGACCCCCAAATAGATTTGTACCATCTAGCTCTTGCATAAAAAAGACATTTGGACCAATGGTCGATTGGATGATATAAGGACCCTGCCACAAACTGTCAAATTTGCCATGATTTCCTTTGTCTTCTCTCCTAGAGTCCCACTTCAGAACTTTATCTCCATTTTTGAAGTCACAAGTTTTTGTTCTCTTATCAAACAACTTATTTATATTTTCTTGTACTTTCAAATCTCTGTTATAGACTTCTTCTCTTGTTTGTTGGAGATGTATTGTTTGATTTATCTGCCTTACCATACTGTCCTCTTCTGTCTGAATCTCTTGGACTAGTTTAATCACTGGTACCCTAAGGATGGTAGGAAACATTGCCTCTGTTCCATAAACAAGCTGATATGGTGACATGCCGATGGATTTCTTTGTTTGTATCCTGTCAGCCCACAAATCATGCACTAATTTTTTATGCCATGACTTCTTATTCTCTTCAAGCAGGTTTTTGATAATGGTCACCAAGCTCTTGTTTGATGATTCAGCTAACCCATTACCTTGTGGGTAATAAGTAGTTGAATGACCGAGTGCTATCTGATACCTGTGAAAAAAATCAATCATTTTCTTGGATCCAAAAGCAACAGCGTTATCAGTGATTATATTTCTTGGGTAGCCAAATATAGAGAGGATGTGGTCTTCTAGGAACTTAATGATAACATAATCTGTGGCATTCCTAGAAGGTATGGTCTCTATCCATTTTTTGAAGTAGTCTGTGGCTGTAAGGATCCACTTGTGTTGTGCAAAAGAATAGGGTGCATTTATCCTATGAAATCTAGGCCCCATTGTTGAAAGGGAGCCTCAACAGTAATAGGTTGCAATGGTAAAGGGAGGAGCTTCCTTTTGCCCTCAAAAATCTGGCATTTATGGCAAGCAATTATCATTTTGTGGATGTCATTGAAAATTGTAGGCCAGTAATAGCCAGTTCTGAGTATTTTGTTAGCAGTGGCTTTCTAGTTTAAATGGCCTCCACACTCTCCTGCATGGATCTCCTGTTTGATCCTCTCTGCTTCAGTTTTAGGAAAACATTTAAGCAATAAACCATTTGTGTTTTTCCAGTATAAACATTCATTTAGTATGAAATAGTTTATGGCTTTTAACTTTAGGAATCTGACCTTAGTCTTTGATAAATCAGGAGGGGCATTGAGGTTTGTGAGTACATACAGGATATCAGAATACCAAGGAGAATTTTGAAATTGTTCTTCAACTGTAGGATCAGGAAATCCTTCATGCTCATCTAAGGAATCCACCATGTTTATGTCAAGGGCTTGCAGGTTAGATTCAGCCATTATTTGAGCTAATCCCTAACCTTTGATCATTTTTGTGGGTTTTATTTCCAGGTCATACTCTAATATTACAGCAATCCATTTGCCCCTCTTTCCATCAGGATCTTGGGACAAAATTTCTTTCACCACTATGTTAGGCACGTAGAAAATGATGTGAGAATGCAGTATATACACCCTAAAGTCTTTCAAGGCCTTTACCAAGGCATAGGCCTATTTTTCCATTATGTTACATTTTAAGGGTGCATCCCTCAGAGCTTTGTTGAAGAAAGCAATAGGTCGTTCCATTCCCTCTGGATTTTTCTGCAGTAGAACTGCAGCCACTGCATGCTCGGAGGCAAAGGAAAATATCAGGAAATCTTTTGAGAAATCTGGGCTAATTAGGACAGGTGCTTGGGTGAGTGCAAGTTTAACTAATTCAAAATATTTTTTAGCCTCTACAGTCCACTTAACCCCTACACCCTTTTTCAACATGTTTTTCATATCCCTGAGGTGCTCAGATAAGTTGGGAATAAACCTCTTTAAGAAGTTAATTTTCCCAATAAAGGACTACAACTCTTTTATGTTTCTCGGGTGTGTAATCTGTAGTATTCCCTAAACTCTTTGTGAATCTATCTTAATTCCCTTCTCTGATATAATATGGCCCAAGAGCTTACCTTCTTGCAGGCCGAATACAGTCTTCTTGGGATTTAAGGACAGACCAAACCTTCGACATTTTTCAAAAACTCTTCTCATATGTTTTAGGTGCTCCTCATCAGTCTTGGAATAGACTGTTATGTCATCCAGATAGATGACAATGAAGTGCCATATTTCCTCCGAAAAGGCTATGTCCATTGCTCGTTGGAAGGTCGCACCAGCGTTCATTAGTCCAAAAGGAATTTTTACGTACATAAAAGTGCCCCATGGAGTGGTGAAATTTGTCTTGAGTTGGTCTTCTGGGAGTACTAAAACTTGGTTATAGCCTGAAAAACCATCTAACAGGGAGATTATTTTTGAGCCCACTACCCTCTGTAGGATGTGTTCCATCTTTGGTAAAGGGTAATTGTCTTTAAGTGAAGCTCTGTTAAGGTTTCTGAAATCGATGCACAATATGATCTCGCCTGTCTTCTTTCTCACAGCTACAAGGTTGGAAACCCAATCGGAGAACCTCACAGACACTATAATTCTTGCCTCGTACATCTTCTTGATTTCCTTTTCAACTAGAGGCAGTTGTTTCGGGTTAATTCTGTGAAGTTTCTGTCTCAATGGTTTTTGGTTTTCCTTTAAAGGGATTTTGTACTGTATAATGTCTATATCGTAGGCCTTTAATTCCTCATAGCTCCAGGAAAACACATCGATGAACTCTTTAAATAAGTCAATATATTTCTTTTTCATGTCTACAGGTAAGGACTTAGCCAATTTAATCATCTTTGGCTTATCCTCAGTGCCTATGTTGCATTCCTCAACATTAGAGTCTGAGTGTTCTATAGTGGGTTTCCTCGCTACGTCGTCAAAATCAAAAAGGTCCTCTAAAGGTGCCAGTCCTCTCGGTATATTCTTATCTTTTGACTGTAACACCTCTATTTCCTCTTTTTCTGCGTTCTTATATTCTTCGGTTGGATTTCCAAGTTGTTCAGTTAACACGTTTATTTCTATGTTAAGGGGTGATTTTTCTTCATCGAGGGGCTCTTCACTTAGGTAGCTTTCATTGGATTTAGAGTCTGAATCAGAGAATTCAAACTCATTCCTGCCAAGCATGAAATCCTCTATCTGCTTGTCGTCCTCAAATACCTGCCAATATTTCTCGTTATCAGGAACTGCAGGTCTGTATTTCATCTTAATGATGATTTGTTTGTCACTAGGATATTTGTGATATGAACTAGTTATGCAGGCTAATCCATTCGCAATTATGTTCTAACTCCTAGGCACAAACACAAGTTCATACTCTACAAAGGTTTTCAGTAAATCCATAGCATCATTCCTGTACGCTCTCAATCTAGGGTGTTTAGCTATATACTCTCCGTTCGCTTTTTTTATGATTAACTCAAAGTCTCCATGTACAGCTATCCTTCGGGCTCCTAGATTTTTCAATAGATTCAAGCCTAGGATGAGAGACTCATACTCTGTGAATTGTTTGTACATTTGAAGTTCAGATTGAAGGCATGACTCTCAGCATAGTCACTCTCGGTGTTATGTAACCACACTCCCGCTCTTGCAGTCTTTCTAGTGCAAGACCCATCAAAATTCATTCTCCATAAGGGATCATTTTCAAGTTTATCAGCATTTTCTTCCCTAACTTGGTTTCACTGTTATGCTGTAATATGGGGTCTGCACCGTGGTGTGGGGTGTTTTGTCCTTCATGATGTGTATGTAGCTTCGAAAAATGACCAGTTAGTTGTTCGTAGTCTTGTTCCTATCCACTCTGAGTTTTAGATTCAGTGCACTATCCAAAGGTTTCTTCTTCATTTTCTTCTAAGTCTAGAGTGGCCATTATGTTAAAATCTACGGGCTCTATTCTATTGCTCGCATCTATTTCTTCTGGGTCTGGCTCTTCTGTGGATTCATCGTTGCAAAGGATAAAGGAGTCCAGATCTGTATGTACAGAGTACAGGGGTGAATTTTCAGGTTTTTCAGGGCTGCTAACCATGAATTTCATTTGTGCCTCTCTATAAAGTCTCCTAAGTTGGCTAAAGACAGGGATTGTGGCATAAGAACCATCCATCTACATTGTACCTTGCAGCTTGGCTCCCCATGACCTCGATAGCGACATGCCATACTTAGGTGGCACATCGGCCACTACAACATCCATAACCATACATTTTGTTGGAATCTGGGTCAGGTTCACACAAAGGTCTTTGATTAGGCCAAGGCACTTCACTCTGCTAGAGTCAAATGAATATAAATCTTTATAAGGACGGGTTATCTCTAGGCCAAACCTCTCCATAACTACCTTAGGCATTAGGTTGTGTGATGCCCCAAAGTCATGCATTGCATTGTGAAGGATCTTGTCATGGATATTGAGGCTAATACAAAAAGGAGGTACTACCCCTTCCTGAAACTTCCATTCTATCTTTGGACCAAACAAAAGGGTTGGTTGGTCATCACTTAGATTGACAGTGTCACTGTTTTCACCTAGATTTAAAGCTTTCAAAATTTGGCCTTTATATACAGCCTGAGTGGCCAGCTCAGAGAGTGGGACAAAGATTTTAATTTTAACAATCTCACTCTCCAAATTGAAGGGAGATTGAATCTTTGTAAGACTCAACTCTGTTTTGTTAGCCACTACTTTAGTGGCAGAATCAGTGTGTTGATTCTCAGTATGCACAGTGTTTGCAACTGTTTTATTAGGAACACTAGCTACAGTGCTAGTGCTGTTAGTTTGTTGCCTTTTTTTATCAGTGTTTTGGTTGTCCTTTTCTTTGTTCTTCCCAAAACTCTTAGTTGTTGGTTTGTTTCTTTCAGCAATCACCTTAGGAGTTTTCTCAGGCCTTTTCCTAATGGTAATCTCATAAGATTTTGTTTTGGAATTGTCTAAGCTCTTTTTTCTTCTAAGTTCATACTGTTCTCTGACCTGCATGATGGCATTCTCAAATCCTAGCCTATAATCCTCGGATTCTAGCCTTTCCTCATCCCAATGTGAGTGTGAGGTCTGATCATATTCTGTGGAACAGTTGTGGATTGATTTGTCTATTTCCAACATGTTTATTGTGGTTCCCTCGAACTCTTCTATTGTCCCCTCATCTTCATCAAGAAAGTTATCTTGAAATGGGGGTATGACTTGCTGATCAGAGTCTCTCTATCTGTTAGGAGGGTTGTTTCTCCTAAAGTTCTGGTTCTGGTTTTGGTTTTGGTTTCTGTTCTAGTTTCTGACTTGGACAGTCAGATTTCCACCATTTTTCCTAGTCTCTCCATGGTTTTGACTAGACTTTCATACTTGGGATCAGATGTGGAAGCTGACGTGTCATCCCTATATGTCACCTTTTTCTCAGACCTCATTCTAGCTCTCTTTTCACTCAGGTTAGCCTCTACACTCACTGCTCCTTTTGCATATCCTCCAATGTGTTGTAATCTCTCTCTAAGATGGTAGGCCATGTCAGCATCAAAGCCTTCAGGTTATTTCACTAAATCCATTCCTTGGGGAGGTTTTATATGTGGTGGAAGGGCGTTGTAAACAATGTTAAACCTTGTAGAATAGTCATGGACACTCTCTCCTACATTTCTTTTAAGATTCTTGTATTCTTCTAAGATTTGGAGAGGGTTGGTCTTGACTTCCCATTTGTTTATGAAGGATTGATATAAAGAAGGAAGATCCTGGATACTATTAGGAGGTAGGCCTTTAAACCACTTCTTCACATCACCTCCTAAACTCTGGGCAAATATCCTCATCTTGACTATCTCATCATCTATCTCCATATATTCAAAGGAATCTTCCATCCTATCTACATGGTGTTGAGTAGTGGTAGACTCTTTTGCAATGAAATGTGGGATTTTTTACTGATAATCATTGGGTAAAAGCACTAGAGGTTTTGGTAACACTAGAGGTGCATACCAAGCTTCCATGATGATGTTATGAGGAGGAGAATGATTGGCTTGAACAGCGGGTATGTGGATGACAAGAATTCTAGGACTAGCAACACTCTATTGAGCTGATTTAGGATGACAGAGCCCCAAGTTTTGAATGAAATGAATGTCAGGAGGAGTAGATGGGGAAGTATCTCTATCCCTAATGTGTTGACCACTGTAGGATGGTGAACCACGAAGCTCAAGTTCTGACTGGTCTAGAGCACTGACTGACCTAGTTCTAGGTAAACTGCTTGGTAAGTCTAGGTCAAAATGAGAGTCTGATAGAGCTATAAATTTTTCTGGTGTAGAGTTAGCTCTATGGATGTGTCTGGAAATAGTTGGACTTCTAGGTGTAGGATATTTCCTAAGAATTTTCTCAAGGTTGTCAACTATTTCAAGTGGGTTTGGGTTAGGATAAGCTCTTGTATGAATGGTTCTTGAAGCCAGTATGTTTTTCTTTAGACAAAGAAGCTTAATCCTACTTGTTACTTTTAATATGGTTGATGTTGTAATAAATTCTGGTCTCCTAGTGGAGTCTTGTGAAACCAAGATAATCAGCAGGCCTACTAATCACCAGTGGAGTATTTTAATCATTAGAGAACTATGGAGTCGCCAGGTGGAAGGTTTAGAATGTTTCAAGAATGTATACTATCCACCACAGTGTTTAACTACCAATATAACTAGAGATTTTGGTTTTCTGAGGTTATAGTGATTTAATAAGATGAAAACCCTCAGAAAGTTCCCCAGTGGAGTCAACATTATGTTGGGGTTCCCATGTTTTGTCAAGTTTGGCAGTACCAAAAGATGAGACAACATCAAAACCGCTTTGGGACCTCAGGATCTAGCCCTCCTGGGTCTAGAGAGGGATCTCTCTATAAAGGCAAAGACATACATCATTGAAGCTCAATTTTAAGATATTAGGCTAGTTATAAGGCACAAGGTTTGTTTTGTTGTTTGTTTGGTTGTTGGGAAACAGGAAATGAAGGGTTCAATATAAGACAAAGGGTGAACAAAGAGGCTTTTAGGCAAAGGAGGGATAATTCAGAGAACACTCAAGACCATTGGGCAATGGATTCATGAAAGGGTTTACTTGCTATTCAGTATTCAAGGCTTTCAATTGGGCTAGTCATCTAAAACAGTGGATCTTTAAAGATGATAGTGTGGTATGCAATGGTAGGAATGAAGGTGAATCACAAGGAAACCTCCAAGGTGACCAGTTAGGAATCAGATCTAGGGACAGGACGTGCCATTAAACACCTATGATCCAACCCCCAAAGGCTAACTCTTCAAACAAAGGAACATTAAACATTTAAACACAAAGGTGAAAACCTGAGATCAGAGAAAGGCTCTGAACTTTCAATGCTTCGGCCTTCAACTTGAGGGAACTTAGAAAGGTTTAATTGATTTAAAAAGACCCTAGTGAGACAGAATCAGCGTTATAAACTCCCAGTATCCAAATTCTTTCAATTAAAACCCAACAAGAACATCTAAGAATAGATTCATAAATTCATACATCAGTTAGCAGTGAATGACAGCTAATACACTGATTAAATTACCTTGAATAAGTTCTCAGATGACACAATCAGTAGAAAACATCAAAAGGCAAGAAGAGCAGGATCATTAGGGTACCATGCAAGGGTATATCCTAAGCCAAATTTCTGATTCTTACCAGGGAAATGAAATGTAATGAATTACAGAAGGAAAATAGAGACAAAGGTAGAAAACATCACCGCTGCTTTAAATCAGGATCCAAAGAAATGTGATTGTCATATTAAATAGCAACACCAATCATATACAACATTGTCCAACAGCTTGATATTCAGTCTGAAATCATCCTCCTCAACCTATCTTACAACTTTACACAAAGAACTATATCTCAAGAGAAACAGCTTACAATTCACAGTTATCCGATCAATAATCAACAACAACCTTTACAATGCGTTTTTCCTGAGTTCTTATAGCTGAAAGAGAGGTAGAGGAGGTAGATGAAACACTAAATGAAACATTAAAATAGAAGTAGAATAATGGCTCGAGGCCCATTTTGTCTTAATATCTATGCATTAATCTTTAGTACTCTTTGGATGAAAGAGTGGTCTTCGATAGGCTGATAGTAACTTTGGGTATGTTCTTTGATGTACTTTAGGCTGTAGTACTATGTAGTACTCTGGTGATAAGAAAAAGGTAGATAAATGACCTTCAAGCTTGCCATACCGTGTAACAAATGCTCTGGTAGCATTAGGACTTCTATCAGGGTGTAGATCTTCTCGGGAACATTGATGAAGAGTATAACATTATGGGAACTCTGTCCTTTCACAGTAAAGAACCTTCTACTGATGTGAGACACTGAAAATAATTTTTTCTATTCTTTAAGCCTCATTAGGCCTTCTGTGTTAATCACTCGGTATTCAATATGGTACATTCGCCCTTTTATCATCAAATTAGAGCTTAAAATATTCAATTACAGGCTTTAAACCTCTTTAATTGTTCACTGATACTCTTTGTCGCTTCATTGACAGTCTTTGTTTGTGAAAATTGAGCCTTAATGGCACTGGATGGTTTTATAGAGTTAAACATTGTTCTTTTAATGAAAAATTTTGTTCTAACACCTTCCCAGGTGTTTCTCTGTAATCTCAGGCTCTAAAAATGGCCTCCTCTGCGCTTTGTGTCACTATGACAGTGACTGTGAGCTATGGCAGTTTCCACCGCCTGTACCCTGCAAAAACACACAAATATGTTAAGAAATCCATGCATGGGGGAAGACAGATGCAGTGGAAGCCTGTGAGGATGGCAGCGCAGCAGAGATGAATGTGGTGGATGCAATGGAAAATGGTGGAATAATGTTGTGTAATGGTGAAAATTTGCTCGGATGGAGGTTTGGTGGAGGAATGCTTTTGAGTCGTTCGATCAGATGGAGTCACGATGATCGATGGCGAGGATTCATTAATGGAAAGGCTTTAGAGGCCTAGCGAAATGAAATAAAATTTATTGTAAAACATTAAAGTTTTAATGTGAGCGGAGAAAAAGGTTTTTTAATGTAAATCGTGAGAGTTTAAACTTTGGCGAAATACATAGAAAATGAATGAAAATGCAATGAAATCGGCGTGAATGGTGGGACCTGGCGTGGGTGGAGGGAGATGACATATGGGCCATCAGATCTGAGGAGGAGATCAACGTCTGAGATGATATGACGAGACTCCATGGTAGCACGATGAAGAAATGTGAAGGGAGTGTGAGATGCATTGTGGGCTGTTGATCTGAACAGATCAATGGTCGAGATCTGTGGATAGACTTTCGAGAATAGAAGTGGGGAAGTTGTTTTTAGGATAAAAACCAATTTTTTCTTGCGTCAAAAGGCGAGGAGGCGGTTTTCACTTTTCGAACGCGATATAGGTCCTCGGTTAACACGTGGCCCTTTAAAACCGCCCATATCGCGTGAATTTGAACTGTTAAAGCTCAGACACAAAAAAATGCACGATATTGATGCTGGTCGTTGGATCTGGGACTGTGAGATCTGACGGTGGGAGATGGGGCGCGATACAGGAACGTGCACGGTCAGTAGAGTGGGGGCTGATCAAAGGTGGTTTGATCGTGAGTCGTCCAATCAACGCGATGGATGGTCGAGATCTGCAAAGGGAAAGAAAAGGTGGAGGATATGGTTAGTGGGTAGGATAAATTTGAGTCGTCGGATCAAGAGGGATGAACGACTGTGATTCAATCAGAAGCAGAGGATGTAGGGGCCAAAACTCCGATGGGATGAAGGAGCGATTGCATCTGGACAGTTGGATCGGCGGCAGATCAATGGTTGCGATTGGATTAGGGGTGACCAATCGGGGACAAAGGGGCAAAGTGAGATCAAATCCTGGTCGTTGGTTCTTGTGGATTCAACTACCAGGATTGCATCAGAGCATTGCAATCATGGAATGCAGACGAAGGTGTATTAAGAACCTCTGATTGGAGACATAGCGATTGGCGCTGAACCGTTGGATTTAGATGTGAATCAACGGTGGAGATTGCCATCGGGGGGGTTTACAAAGGAATTTTATGGGCACGATGAATAAGGCGAGGACCGTTAGATCTATTAAGATCAACAGAAGACATCGCTTCCGAGACCAATAGAACAATTCTTCCTCGCATCGAAAGATTTCACCTTAACAAAGAAAACGCGCTCCCGAACATCTTCCGATTCCAATTAGCACCTTATGCCTTAGCGCTTGGTTTTAGCGCTTAGTTTCATGGAGGGGAAGTGGTTAAGGGGCTGGGCCGAAAGGGGCTAAGCCTGATATATGTAAAATGGATGTTTTTAAGCCAAAAAGAGGATTTTTGAGGCTTAAAAAGGGTTTTCGATAGAGAGAAAAAAGGATTTTAAGCCAAACAAAGGGTGTTTGTAAGGTTTAAAGGGGAGATGGGATGATTTAGTAGGCTTAGGAAGGGATTTTTGGGGGTCAAAGGGGAAATTTGAGAAGGGGAAAAAAGGGTTAAAATGGGGAATTTTGCAAGGATACAAAGGGCAAATGGAGGCCTTTCTAAGCATAATTTTTTCAGAAACAGTGAGGCTTTTTTAATTGGAAATAGAAGTGAAGATATTTTCACAGGAAAAGGACACACAGAGGCTTTAATAATGAGAGATTTTCATAGGAAATGTATCTCTTGATGGCTCAGAAAAATATTTAGCCACCTGTTTGCTTGACAAAAATTTCATAGGTGGCTAACATATCCCACAACTTGGGATGTTTTTTGCAATATCCTCTCAATAGATGAACAAAATTTATGTTCACCACCTTGGTTTTGCCATCAGTTTTCAAATTTTCAATACTCTTTTTCAAATTTGTGTCCATCATCTTCCAAAGATTGGACCAAAAATTCCCAATGAACCTGGAATCCATGTCACTAACAATAGAAGTTGGAAATCGATAATGAACCCATATATGTTGAAAATAGAGTTCAGCAATTTTTTCAGTAGTAATGGTTTTCTTACATGGCATAAGTATACACATTTTACTGAATCTATCCACAACTACATAAATTTAATCATGTTGTTTTCTTGACATTGGTAGACCTCCAAAAAATTCAATGGAGACACTCTCCCATGGCCTTGATGGTACCGGTAGTGGCGTGTACAACCCAAGCTTCATATTTCTAGGCTTTCTTGTTGCACACATAGAACAACCTCTTATAAAATGTGACACACTATCTATCATGTGAGGCCAATATCAATACCTTTGTAGATGCACCATTGTTTTGCTTACCCCAAAGTGTCCAGCAATAAGAGACGGATGATCCTCTCTCATAACACTTAGCCACTCTCCTTGTGGTATACACATCTTGCCCAAATGAAACAACAAATTTTTATGCATGTGATAATCATTTTCCTCAACTTGATTCCCTTCACTCAAACTAGCATACACATCTTGAAAATCAACATCATGTGCATATTTTTCTATGTAACTCTCATGTACAACAAAAGCCTTTTTAAGTAAAGTAGAAGCACTTATGATCAGCCTTGAAATCATATTAGCAACTTTATTGAAAATACCTTTCTTGTACCTTATAACCAAGTGAAACTATTGAAGGAAACCCATCAACCTGAAATGTTGTGATTGCTGCAATTTTGTTTGCTACTGCAAGTACTGTAATGGTTGGTGATCGGTATTTATAATCATCTCTTTACCCATCAAGTAGTGTTTCCACTTCTTGATGCTTTGTACCAACACATACAACTATTTTTCATATGTAGGATAATTAGTTACAGCACCATGGAATGTTTCATAATGAAAATCGATAGGCTTACCATGTTGCAAAAGTACTACGCCCATGGCATAATCACTAGCATCGGTTTGTATCTCGAATGGCTGTCTAAAATTCGGTAATGAAAGAACTGGATATGAACTAATATTTTCTTTTAAAGCTTCAAAATCTTGCTTCTGTTTGCCTCCCCATTGGAAGTCTTTCTTCACACTTTTCATTGCATGCATAAGAGCTTCTAAGGTAGAAAAGTTAGTAATAAACTTTCTCCAATACTGATTTGCGCCTAAGAAACTTCTTACCTCGGTTACTGTTTTGGGAGTGGGGCACCAATTCACAATGGCTTCCACTTTAGAAGGATCAATTCTCAACTTGCCTCCTCCTAAATTGTGTCCCAAATAAGCCAAAGGAGTCTTTCCGAACTCACACTTTGACATATTAAGAAATAATTTCTCTTTCTTCAAAACATCAAGCACCCTTTTCACATGCAAGACATGTTCTTCTCCCGTTTTTCTGAAAATCAGTATATCATCTAAATACACAATCACAAATTCATCAAGAAATGGATGCAAAACATTATCCATAACACACATGAAAGTTTCTGGTGCATTACACAAACCAAATGACATAACCAACCACTCAAAGAGTCCTTGTTTGGTTTTGAATGTAGCCTTCCATATATCACTTTCTGCAATTCTTACTTGATGATATCCACTTCATAAATCTAACTTAGTGAAATACTTTGCTTCTTTCAGCCGATCAAGCAAATAATCTATCCTTGGGAGTGGGTATCGATTCTTTACCGTTATCTTGTTCAAAGCTCTAAAGTCTACACACATGCGCCAAGTCTCATATTTCTTCGGAATCAAGACTATGGGTGAACCACATGGCAAAGTGCTTGGCCTTATGAGTCCCTTTTCAAAAATGTCCTTGATTTTCCTCTTAATTTTAGCATTCTCCATTATCGACATGCGATACATGCCGATGTTTGGAAGAGGACAATCTTGCTGTAACTAAATCTCATTTTGAATCTCCCTCTTTGGAAGCAATCCCGTTGGCTCCTCAAACATCTCATGATGTGCATAAACTACATCATACAAATCTGATTTCAACTTAGGATCACAATCTTCAAATGATTCATGATTAACATCAGCTTGAGGCCTAATCATTATAAGAACAAAATTCTTACTTGAATTCACTAGCCTTTTTACTTGTCCAGCATTTACCATTGCAATATTTGTCTTCTTGCGATGTGCTCTAACAATGTACTCCTTTCCATATTTGAATAAATGGTATTTGTTCTCATGGAAATGAAAGATCGATTTCCTATCATACAAGTAATGACTACCCAACACAATACCTATAATATCAAGTAGAACCACGTCTAATTCAACTGTGTCAACAAAATGTGCAGTTATTGCAAACCGCAATATGCACTTCCTTGAAACCTATAAATTTTCACCCTTACAAATCCACCCAAGTGGATATGGTTTTAGATGTGGAATGGTCTCAAGATTAATTTTATTGACCAAGTCTTCAGAGATTAAGTTTGCTTGTGACCCATTGTCAAACAGTGTGTCAATCTTGGCATGTTTGGATATTACCCTCACATGAAACAGTTCAATTCTCTCTTCTTCATTTGGAGCTTGTATGTGATAGTTTGAGGTACTAGTACTGGGTTTAGTTTCAATTTATTTCCCCTTCATGTTCTTCAATCCCATGTCTATAATTTAAGATTCATCACCTGAATCCTCTCCTAAATCATGTTGAGTTGTAGCTGTAGTTTTATGTTTCCCTTTGTTGTTCTGATTTTTGGGCCTCTTTTCAAGATGTAATTTCCAACAATGATTCTCATCATGGCCTTCTCTTGAAAAATGTTTACAAACCATTTTTTCTTCCTCTTTCTTGACAGATGCATTATTTTTTCCTTTACCTTTTTAGGTCTTCTATTTTTTTATAATATCCCAAAATAGGGAAATTCTACATTATCGGGAATATCTTAAGATATTCCAAATGTGGAGCAACAACAATATGTAAACGTACCAATGGAGTAGTAGTGACAACTCAACTCATAAAAATGTGAGAAATATCCATAGCTATCTTATTAAGTTATAGCAGCAACAAATGAATACAAGATCTTGAGGAAAATGTTACTCAAGATAGGCAATGCTCAGCCTCAAGAAACAAGTACATAAATCATGACAAAACACTGCTAAACAAGTGTACCCAAGCTATGACTACGCATTTTATAAGAGAAAATTCATGCTAGAATATGTAAAATACATAGATATACAAATATATGGCCCATACAACATTGGGAATGAATATCTCATCTCCCAAAGACTACCTCCAGTCAATCCTGGAAGGATTGGCTGTAATATACAAAATCTGCAAAATGTCAGAGTTGCTGGGTAGCAGCAGCAACTCAAGAACTGGAAACAAGTGGAGAAGGCTGAATATGTTGCATCTTATGAAAATACCTCCTCCAATGGATCTCTCAAGTGAAATTTTGATCCTATCACTGAGGATCTCACCCTCCAAACAATTTGCAAAAGTCCCACTGCAAATGCTCACTAGAAATAATGCAGTCACTGAAGGAAACTATGTTGTAGGGGCAAGGGAATGAGTTGGCTCAATGCCAAGATCTGCAATAAGCTCCAGGGGCTTCCAACTGATCTCCCAAAGGAAAGAGAGACTCCTCCCCTGAAAATCAAGTGATGGAAGTGGTGTTGTGAACCCTCACTGCAACACAGCATTATTCTGCTTCAGAAATAACACTGTACTGGAGGAGGATGCTTGGCCTCAAGCCTGGATGTGAGGAAAATCAGTGCAACTCCTCCAAGATGTTCCTCAAGAAAGGAGAAGGATTCCTAAACAGGAAATCCTTGTGCTAAGTAGCACTGCAACTCTGATAAATAGCAGGAGATTTCACAAAGTCTAAACAGACCAAGAAATCAATAATACATAGCATGAATAAAAATGGTTGCCTTGCCCTCCTTTTAAACAAGTTAAATCACTCCCTCCATGGGTCCCACTCATTAGGGTTTCCTCCACCAAATAACCCTCTTCCCATTCATACTGTGATTTCTATCATAGTGCTCTCCTCCTCCTTTCCCAACACTGTTGACTTGGTAAAACTTGACCTTGTCTCCATGCAAGTGTCCCTTTTCACACATAGGGGTGTGATATCTAGCTCTTATGACTATTCCCTTTCACATTTGAGGGATTTTATTTATTTTTTAAATGTCCATGGGCTCCCTCACTCATTTATTTAGCTGCTAGGTGATAAAAAAAAAAAACTTTAATATTCCATTTAGTTGTGGGCTAAAATGGGAATATTACAGTCCTCCCCACCCAAATGTTTCTTGTCCTCAAGAAACTGCAAGGATAGAACTGGAAAGTCTCCTCGAAAGGCATGGAGTCTAAAATGTGTTGAGAAACATCTTTCCCCATGTGGATCCTCCATCCCCCAAGCAATCATCCATACAAAATGAGTTACCTCCCAACATGGAAACTCCTGAAAATCCTCTTCCACCTTTGGCTCCTACAATGTAGGTGGGCTGAAAATCTGATCTTGGTAGACAAAATAGCCTACCCCATGTTTTCCTCCTCTCCACTTAGGATAAGTGTAGAGTATATGCTGATCTTGGGCTGCAATGATATTTCCCTCAAGTGGCAAGATGAAGATTAGACCTCCAAGGGTCTCTCCTCCAACGTTATGAAACATGTTGGCCCAAATCATCTCATATGTGATGAGTTGGAAGTCACCATCATATGGCATCCAATCAATAATATGGCTCACCTCAAATGGAGACAAGTGTTTTGCTATAGTGGCCACATACTCTCTCATGCTCCCATTAGAACATGCAATGCAAACTATGTGGGAGATCTCTCCCCCAAGGGACACATCCAAACAAAGTACCATTCCCCCAATCATGCTCCCAACAAATATGAAAACAACAGAAACATAAGGAATCATAATGAAAACCATGCTTGCTGCCATATGTAGCAAGGGAGAAGGAAAATGGTCCCTCAAATGTAACCAATGCAATTTGGCCCTCAACTGCAAAAGAGTGTGACAAAAGGTGTGGTTTCTCAACCACTTGCTTGTTGTCCCATTCTCCTCATATGTTTGGAGAAAGTGAATGACGTATGGTTCAAAGTGAGCATGCTCTCCAAAATACATCTCCTCCCCAAGTCCTCCTAGGGAGTGGTCACCATCACTGCTCATGCCTCAAGTAGACCATGAGGTCTAGAAAAAAGAATGCTCCCCCTTGGAGCAACATCCTGCACATGTATGGTTAAGGGATGGATAGATACATTATACAATTCATTATGCAAACAAGCAATACCCTTACCATAAGTCTTGCTCATGAAAATGGAGTGGCTCATAGATGAGTCTCCTCTCATCCTCAAAGGGAAAAGAGGTGGTTGTGGCAAATATCCCAAAGAGTTATGTATCTCCTCCATATTCACATGATTCATGCATCTCCTCATATGTCGATATATCTCCTCCTCAAGTCCCTTCCAAAAATACCTCTCCATGGTGGTGTGGTATGCTCTCAAAGAACAAGTGTGGCTAAAAAGGAAATCCTCATGAGATGTTTGTAGAAAATCCTCCTTGAGCTTGGAAGCTCCAGCTAAGAATATCCTACCATGATAGTAGATAACCCCATCTCTGACTAAATATCCCTCCTCATGCAATTGGTCATCCAATATCATACAAGTGAAAATATCCTTGGAATACTCCACCAATAGCTGGGAGTTCCAATATGGATCTATCCTCCATAGTTACAACACTGGTGATCTCTCATGAAGAACATATGTCATATGGTCATCCTCATTTTTGACATCCCCCATGCCAAAGATGCAATTTGGAAGGTCGTTATCCTTCCTCTACTGCTTCTGCCACAGCGCAGAATCTGAATTGAGAGTGGGTAAAGATGATGTTGAGAGAATTCCTCTCCCCTCCTTGAGTCTACCCAAGACCCTCAGCGCTGTACAATGACCTCCCAGGGTCTCCACTCCTCTAAAATAAATGAATGGTGCCTCACAATGTGAAGCATCTCTCATCATCTGTTGATCTGGTGGCCTCCTTGGTGAAATGTCTCCATGCAATGAGACATCATCATCAAGAGTAGACTACATACATGAATGGACAAACTTGTCCCTGCTCTCCTTGAGCAATCCAATATCCCTCTTAGGTGTATCAACCTCATGAAATAGACAGGGATGTGTGCTCCTCATCACATGATGCTGGTCATCCTGCTTATCTTCTTCTTGTATCTCCATGGTTCCACACCTCATCATCAATGGCACATGTAGAACATGAGTTGTGCCTTGATCTCCACATGTGAGATCCTGGGGAATTTCTTTCAATGATACAAGAACCCCTCTAGTTGGAGCAAGGGCTCCTCCTTCCTCTACATGAGGTGCTAGATCAACTCCAGATCTGACAGCGTTGTTGCCCTCATTCTCATCAACATGTATGGGCAACCTCTCAAGAATTGGATCCTCTCTTGGAAAAGAGATCTCTATGCCCTCTTGTTCAGATATATGAGATAGAGGCTTTGCCTCTAACAAAGTATGTTGCACATATCTTGATCTTGATGTATGGATATGTTTGGAGAATGGAGAGATAGATGATAAGTTTGATAAACAAGATAGGAAGGAAATCATGAGAGGGTTGTCTAAGTAAGATATTGAAAAAGTGATCATTCTTAAGACTACCAAGGAGATATGAGAGAAATTCCAGTCCATTTACGAAGTAGACATGCAATTTGCATGTGATGCAAAGAGGTATTCCCTAGAATATGAAGCATCCAAATATTCAAAGAGAATTGAAGATCACGAATCAAATGATGATTCTTTTGTATCACTAGTTTAAGTCGATATTCAACACCAAGAGAGGATGAAATATGCAAGTAAGTTGTTGTTTTTTTTGTTATTGTAGAACAATAGGCCTTTTGTTTTCAAATTGATCAGCTGCAAGTACTGGTGAAAGTGAATTTTTCTCATGTATTTATAGTGAGGAAGGAGCTACCTTAATAGAAATAACAGATATGGACATTGGTAAATAAGACAATGTTTTCACCTCTGGTGAAGAGGAAGAAAAAACATCTCATGTGTGAGCAAAATAATCTCTAGAGTCACTAAGGAAAAAAAAATTAAGAGTGAAATAGACACTTTTTGTGAATCTAGTTGCTCCTCTATTGATTTGGAATACCTTAAAGAAAAGACCTATTTGAAGAGGAAAATCATATCAACTCTTGAAGAGATTAAGAAATTCAGATCCATAAATACGAGTTAGAAGAAGAGAATAGAACATTAAAAGAGAAGATGATGAATCTTCATAAGCATGTAGTGTTTAAGGAGATTCAACCAACCATTGCTCCACTGAAGTCAAGACATTTTTGGAAGATGACAGTGAATCAACGACAACATTAAAGGGACCCAAAAATTTGGTTAAAGCAAGATCCGACAACACAACAATGGCAAAGAAAATAACGCAACACCAATGAGACAAAAAGATCTTCAAAAATTAGAAAAACAAGGTATGTAGCCCTTCATATGTTTCTATTATAGTAGCGCAGGGCACTTTTCCTCCAAGTGTCCATAGAGGAAAAATAAGGTGCAACAATAAAAGTGCAATGTGTTATTTCATCCACAACCATGAGCTTCTAAGAGAAATTTGAACAACAAAAAACAAATAGCCTTTCCACCCTCAAAGGAAATATTTTCAGTGACCCAAAACCACTAGGAGAATGAGTATTAATCCAAGAAATTGGATAAACACAAGCCTTGGTAAGAATAACAATTCCTTTGTCCCCTTCTTGAGTAATGTTGAATGCTACAAGTGTAATAATTATTAGCACAAATTATTTTCTTGCAAATATGGCAAGAAATCACCTTTTCAAAATGTTGCAATCAGAGGCATGGATTATGGTGAGAGCCAAAAAAGAGAATTGTGCAAGAGTTATTTTAGAGGAAGATCGAATGGTGCATGGAGGCAACACATAAAAGTGTTTTTTTTCAATATAATCAATAGAATATTGGCATATCATATTTTGTAATTCCAACATTTGATCTCTCTTATATAACTTGCAATAAGTAGAGACTCAAATAAGACAAAAGGAGTGGCAACTCTGCTAGTTCTTCATTACAAAGATAAAGCACGAACAATGAGAAAGAGGAGTAAGAGGTAAATTGAAAATTGGCCTTAATTGGTGCTAAAAAGGGAATGATCAGAGGTATGTATGCTCAGACAATGGAATAAATCCACCCAATCGGACATATTAGCATAGGTAATCAACTCATGGTGTTGACCAAATTCATCATTCCCAAGTGTGGAAGAAAAAGGGAGATAATCTACTCAGGGGGAGTAGATACCTTGTTCCTCTTAATTGAAAAGAATATATTAGATGCAAGGATCATGCTAATGAATGCATATGAGGGAAAAGGGAAGTGTTGAATGTTCTTCTCAAAAAAGATTTGTGATGATCTATTTAAAGTTGAAGTTACTTTTTCAAGTATTTTTTAGAGATTCCTAATGCAATGAGGGAGCATAGCCACAGGGGGAGTATACTCAAGTCAAAATTTGAGTATCAAATTATTCATTAATAGTTGGTAACATTAAATGGTATCAGTTGTTTTTCGCAAGACAGAGGCTAATGCTCTTTATGTTATAATTCCACTAAAATTGGTAATTGGTGTTATCACTCAGAAAAAGTGAAGCATTATTTGACATGGTCTTAGGTTTCATTTGTCAAAGGTATGGTCATAAAGTTCATTTGTCACAAGTTGGTATAGGAAAATTTTAATTTTTTTCATATTAACCTATCCTAAGGTCCAAATCCACCCCAGTCAAGTCATAGCATGTCCCATCAGTCATCATTTGTTGACATATTTCATTTCCCAAGATTTTGAATTCAAAAAGGTCACTTTAGCCAGTTTTTCTTGCTTTCGTAGCGATTTACACTGTTAAAAAGGAAATTTTTGCTATGAAAGTGCTAATAGTTTCATAGCAAAATTGCTAGGAAATCAACTAACCATGCTACGAAAAAGGGTATTTTCTTCTGTCTTGTCAAATCCAGTGCAAGGTGTCAGTCCATGATTGCAAGTGTTAGGGTGGATGTCATTCGAATCAGTTAGGATCATTTC
Organism: Pinus albicaulis; assembly: GCA_034641835.2. Taxonomy (NCBI): domain Eukaryota; kingdom Viridiplantae; phylum Streptophyta; class Pinopsida; order Pinales; family Pinaceae; genus Pinus; species Pinus albicaulis. The sequence continues at coordinate 959,834,535 of CM076579.1, forward strand.
CAACGTATGAAGGTCATGGCTGAGGTCATTATTACTGTTTTTAGCATGCATGAGTCATGATTAAGCCATGAGCTATCATCAAAACTTTAAAAAATTACCCAATTGAGTCTTTGTCATTCTCCGCTTCATTTTTGCATGCTATTGAGATCTGGAGAGTTGTTTCACCAAGCCAAGATGGTTGTTGGCATTTTCAAAAGTTGCAACTGTCACTAATCAAGCGACGCAAAGAAGGTATACAATCACCATGGTTGCAAAGAGGAAGACTAACAAAGGTGGCCACTACCTTAGATATGAGACATCAGACATGAATTTTTTAAATGAAGGCCCAACTGCCTTAGAAGTTTTCAGAAGAACAGGGTGTTTGCAATTTTTCCAAAGATTGCAATGGTACCATGTGCAGGTTTCTAAGGAGTTTGCTATCAGTTTCAATGGGACAGCCTCAAAGGTGGGAATGTTAAAACTTACAATAACACCAAAGACCATTGCAGCGGCAACAGGAATCCCTACAGGAGGAGAACAATGGTTCAAAGGCTTAAAGTTCAACATGCAGGGATATAAATAATCTATCAAGCTAGAGCATAGTAAAATTGATCTCACAAATGCAATCCCAATGAGCTACATGAAACACAACTTATCAAAGTTGTTGCTAATTATTTATAATTACTTCACCTATGAAGGGAGATATCGCATGGTCTATTCCTACCACCTTAGGTTTATACCTCATTTTGTGGGCAAGAGGTCTCTTGATTTATCTTTTTACTTATATAGAAGCTTAGCTAAAGTGTCAGATAAGGTCCAAGTTAAAAAAGAAGGAAATGAAACCTCACTCTTTCATCATGGTTTAATCAAGTTGCCGGTATTAGAGGAATTAAAAAGATTAGGCAGATACTGGTCATATTTTCTGTTCATCATTGGTCTTGAAGTAGATGTTATCACTCCTAAAAGGACTCCCAAACCTATAGATATCCCATCACCTTCAGTGGCAGAGTAAGTTGAGCCAGTGATCATGGAGACAGAGCCTTCGCAGAAGGTTGATACACCCAAAGCTACACCTGCAAAAAAAAAGACAACAGTGAGCAAACATGGCAGCAAGAGGGTTATAGGAAGCCAAACAGTGGCTAAGGGTAACTTAGAGGACATTTTTCATGCTATTGATATTGAAGAAACTCACATAGTCCAAGTTGAAGACATAGATGAGGGAGGAAGGAAGCTTAAGAAAGCCAAAACAGCTAAACAGATAGAATTTGTAGGTGAAGATGCAGGATTCATGTTTCAAGCTAGAAAACCAATGACAAGACATGCAAGAAAGGTCTTAGAAAGCAGCAAAGAGGCTCAGAAGGTCACTGAAACTGTTCAGCCACCACCAAGCATCATTGACCTCTCCTCACCTGCAAAAGAAGAATTAGTTATTAAATAAAGGAAGGGTAAAGAGAAAATAATTGAAAAAACAAAGATTGAAGTCCTTAAGGAGCAGTTGAAGCTCGCAAATGATGAAATATCAGTATTGAAGAAAGAGGAAAGGAAGCACAAGGTTCATAAGGTACATTTTGAAAAAATGAAAGAGATTTGGGAGGATCAAGTCATAAGTGTCTCTAAGACCTTGGAAAACACAAACAATTTGATAAAGTAGACTTAGCCACTAAGAAAGGAGGTTAAACATATCAAAAAGTTAAACCTGCACTTACAATATAAGAACAGGACAATAAAGGACCAAGTTAAAGACCTAGAAGAACAACTGGAACTGATTCATGAAGAGCTGGAGAATAAAGGTTTGAAGATGATTGTGGTTGAGGAGCCCATAGCTCAACTGATCATTAATGAGGAGGAAACACCACAGAAGCTTTAATTTGAGTTTGAATGTGTTTTAGAAGGTTCATGGCATGTTGAAGATCAGGTTTTTACAGTTGGAGGTCACTTTTTTAAGACAGTTTTGAAATCTGAAATTTCTGCACTTTTAGACAGTTTCGTAGCATTTCCTAGGCTTAAAGCCAGGAAAATGCTATGAAAAAAAATTTAGCAGCATTTTTGCCTCTAAATTCATTTTTTGCAATTTTCAAGGAAGGAGAATTATGGCGGCGATGTGTCATGACTATTTTGACACCATGGAACAACAAAGGAGCAAAGCTTTTAGGTGCAGAAGCTACTTTTTAGATGCTACTAAAGCTCACTATGAAACTGTCTTGTTTTCGTAGCGAGTTGTTTTTTAAGGTTTTTGGAGAAGCTTAATAGTATTTTTGGATAGTTGGACTCCTCCAACATGTCAAGGGACCTTAACATCAAACATTTATGACTCAAAGGAAGTGTTGTGGAGATAGGTCATCAGCCAAAGCTCTCATTGAAGATAAGCGTTATGCATCCCTGAAAAATAGGGTTTTGTTCCACATGTCTAGGAGGGTTTTTAATATGAAAAGTGGTGATGAGCTATGTCATTACTTTTTCAAGCATGTGATATTTATTTTGAAATTTTCATGTAACTGTTTCAAAGATAAGGTAGAGTGATGTAATAAATAGGAGTTTGAGTCCTACTAGGAAATGTTTTCTTTAAGGTGTAGCTGTCAGTTTCTTGTTAGAAGTCATTTTTTGTAGTTATGTGATGTATCATAGGATAATTCGATGAATCTAGCCACCAGGCATATCATCCATGTTGTAAGAATTTATTTTTAAAGACAAAGCATCGAAGTAGTGAGGGGTTGGAGATTTTTTTCACTAAATTTCTGCTTTATGTATTTGACTTATATCAGTAATACAGAGTGATTTTCTTCTTGACAGACCTAAGATTCTCATGGGGTTCTTAATGTTTTTTTATCTATATCTTATATGTTTACCACTTGCAGTGGATTTCATCTCTATTACTCAGAATTCATAAGTTTATGCTCTGAATTCATTTAGTGATCAAATGATTGTGTTGCCCTATGTTTTATGTGTGATTTTCCTCTGTTGAAGACCCCTATCTACCTCAGCTTCCATGTCAAAAATCCTTGCCACTAAAACTATTGATTGTTGAATCCATTAGCCCAATGGTAGCAAGCCTACATTATTTTCAACCTGCAAACATAAAAAACAAGTTACATTTCCAATAGTGTTATCCATCCAGTATCATTATTATTCAATATCATAAAACCCCCTTGAGAGATCCCTCTCAAACTGAAGAGGCTAAGCTTCAATCAAAATCTGGTTTGAAATAGTTACACTGAGTTATCTGATCAGCAGCTAATCAAGTACAATTTTGTGATAACAAGTGGTATTGGGCGTTAGATTTATGGTGAAAGGAGCATGATCATAGGATTAGGACACTCGTTTATCAAGTGCTCAAGTATTTATATCAGTGGCATCAATTCAACAAATTTCATAAATTCAGCAATTGGTATCAAAGTTATTATCAAATGGCATTTACAGTCGTTGAACTCTTTGTTAGAGTATGGTGTTCATGTGTTCGATATGAAATTGTGAGTCCAAGTTTTTGTAAGAAAGTCTCTATTTATATAGTTGTTTTTCATAATGATTCAAATGTATCATGTTAAGTATGTTGTCAAGTCTTCTAGGATAAATGCAAGTTGAGTTGTTGGTCTAGGCATGCATTTGTGAGAGTTCCTCTATGTTTTTCAAGTAAACACTTCTAAGTTGTCTAATTTGTTGTTCATAAGTTGAAAATTGATGGTTTCATGCATAGGAAAGGATGTTCTTGTTGATAGATTCCAGGTGTATGTGTCCACGTAGGCATTGTTATAAATGTAATCCTAGTTGAGAATCAGATCAACGGGAATTATTTATCATGGCTCAGCTGCATAAGCATGTGTTGTTTTAGAAAGATATATATCTTTCCTACTTGATGTATAGATTGGGAGTAATTACTCCTTTCCCTTCAACTCAATATTCTTCACTGGACAGAGAGGAAGCTACTTGGATAAAATCATAGGTGCCTAAGGTTTTCAGCATAACAGGAAGCAATTGGAAGGTACACAAGATCAGAAGACAAATGGAGATTGTTGATAAGGGGAGCATGTTAGTATCTTTTCCATTGATTTCAAAGAAGGAGAAATATTGTTGATCAAACAAAAGATGGTAAATGATCATTGGCAAAGAATAGGGAGAATTATCAAATAAAAGTACTAATCATTGGTAGTGATGTCTTGTTTGATATTGGTGTTGCCATCAATGCCAAATGGGGAGACTTATGGAAATATGTTGTCATTGATGGAAAATGAAATGGAAAAGATTTTGAAATTCAAGCAGTGGAAACTGAAAATGCAATTGTAAATGTGTTTTCATTCATGGAAAAGGAAAAACATTGCAATTGATAATGGTGTTGGAAAAGTTGGAAAAGGAAATCATAAGGCGCAAAGGCTTTGGAGCCATTTATTGTGTAGCATATCATCTTAGATGTAGGTGAAACCCACTAAGATGGGGAGATATCTGAAAGATATTTCTAGCAGTATGTGTTATTAAACTAGCTCACAAAATAGAAGAAAAGATAGATCAAAGACTTAGAAATCGGCCTCTTCGAGGGGGAAACCTCCTTTACATTACATAAATGAAAAATTCTTGGATGATACAATGGAAAAACCTCCTTTATATATATAGGAGTCCATGGGGTCACAATATAATCGTAGCTGGCCTAAAAATAATAATGTAAGGGCACAACAATAAAAATAGTGGTATTTTATGAGGCACAATAATAAAAATATGGGGACTATAGGGGTACAACAATAACAATAAGGGGGCTACACTAGTAATAATAAGGGACTACACTAGTAATATGGGGACCTAACATGCCCCTCTCCTTTAAAAAAGTGTTTTCCTCAATGCTTGAGTAGTTCTGGATTCTTTTATATAAAATTTGTATCCTCCCATGTGGAATCTTCAATGGGTAATTTCTTCCACTTGATGAGATACTCGTAAATTGATCGATTTCATAGCTATCGATTTCTTGTTTCCATGACTATTTCAACTTCCAATATGATTTTTCCTTCCTCATCAAGTTTTGGAAATATTGTTTCAACTGGAATTTTGTCACCGATAAAAATTATTTAAGCATGAAACATGGAAAATTGGGTGCACTCAGGAAGATGTAGGAAGATCCAATTTGTATGCCATAGTACCAATATTTTGCAACACCTTGTAAGGACAATATTACTTTGGCGATAATTAATTATTCTTCTTAGCTTGCTTAACGTACATTTCTATGTTTGTAGCCATAAAAATAACCAGTGGCCTACATCAAAACTTCTCTCACTGTGATGTTGATCTACCTATTGTTTCATTCGATTCTATGCCAAATTTAGGTTATCCTTTAAGAGTTGGAGAACTTTTATTTGATGCTCGATGTAATTTTCCACTGCTTGAACCTTAGAATTTGCTCTTAAATATGATGTGATAGATGGTGGATGATATCTGTAAAGTGCCATAAATGGGATCATTTTCGCTGCAGTGTGGAAGGAAGTGTTATACCACCATTCAGCCAGAGGTAACCATTTGACCCACTGTGTTTGTTTTTTATATACAAAGAAAAAAATATATCCTTCCAAACATGTTTTCATTGTCTCATTTTTCCCATCGGATTGAGGATGATAGGATGAGCTATGAGCTAGTTGAGTACCCAAACAAGAAAATAATTTCATCCAAATTTTTTAAGTGAAAATGGGATCTCTGTCACATACAATAATATTTGGGTTTCCATGTATATTTTGAATTGTTTCCATGAATGCAGTAGCAATTTTACTCCCTTTAAACGGATGAGATAATGCACAAAAGTGTGCATACTTTGTAATTTTATCAACTACCACGATGATGACACAATTTCCTTCGGACTTAGGTAAACCTATGATAAAATCCATTGAAACCTCCTGCCAACGTTGACTTGGAAGGGATAAAGTTTGTAGCAGACTCGGGGTCTTAATTGTCTCAACTTTATTTTGCTGGAAAACCAAACATTCCAGAACAAAATTTTTAATATCAAATTTAAGGCGATCACAAAAAATTATTTCTTCGCCCCGTCGTAAGTTTTTAGAAATCCTATGTGTCCTCCTAAGGGAGAGGTGTGAAATTCCCAAAGAATATTTTGTTTTAGTTGGGAATTCTTACAAATATATAAGCGATATTTGTACCATAAGGAATCGTTTTTCCAACTAAATGTATCAGATGTACTGGGATCTTGCTGCAACTTTTGAATGAGTGTCCACACTTCTTTTTCATTCATTCATTCATCCCTTTCTTCAGTTATCCAATCTAGTTGGATAATAGAAATGGCATAAATAAATGCTTCCACATCCTCCTCCTTTCTTGAGAGTGCATCTGCAACAACATTTAACTTCCCTTTTTTTTATATGATTTCAAAGTCATAACCCAACATCTTTGTGACCCATTTTTGCTGATCTCCTTAAGATAATCTTTGTTTCAAAAAGTATTTAAGACTATCATGATCAGTTTTTTCCTTGAAGTGTCTTCCCATTAGGTAAGGTCGTCATTTCTTTAGTGCACGTAGTATTTCTAACATTTCCTTCTCATAAATAGCTTTCTGTAAACACTTTCCTTTGATTGGATGACTTTCAAAAGTAATGGGACTTCATTCTTGAATTAAAACAACACCAATTTCATTTCTTGAGGCATAACACTCCACAATAAAGGTTTTTGTGAAGTCTGGCATAACTAAGACCGGTGCTTGGCACATTTCCTCTTTAAGATGTTCAAAGGCCTTAGTTGCTTTAGGAGTCCATAAAAATGCATCTTTCTTCAATAATGTTGTTAGAGGTGCTGCTATTCTCCCATAATTCTTAACAAACTTGCAATAATACCATGTTAACTCGAGAAGTCCTCGCAGCTGCTTTATGGTTGTTGGGACTTTACATTCCTTAATGGATTTAATTTTGTTAGAGTCTTAATTAACACCCTCTTAAGATACAATATGACCCAAATATTCAACCTATTGTAATCCAAAGAAACATTTTGAGGTTTTTGCATATAATTGTTTCTCCTGCAATAGTTTGAGCACCCTATCAACATGTTGAACATGATCCTTCCAAGACTTGTTGTAGATTAGTATATCATCAAAAAATACTAACAAAAATTTTCTAAGGGTTTGAAAATGGAATTCATCAACCCTTGAAATGTAGAAGGTGTATTGGTAAGGCCAAAAGGCATGACCAAAAATTCATAATGACCCTCATGAGTTCTAAATGTTGTTTTTGGAATGTCTTTAGTTTTCATTCTAATTTTATGATATCCTCAACAGAGATCCAGCTTGGTGAAATAAATTGCTCCATGTAATTCATCCAATAATTCATCAATCATAGGAATGGGAAATTCATCTTTAATAGTGAGCTTATTGAGCTCCATATATTCTGGACACATGCACCATGATCCATCCCTCTTGTGCACCAATACTACTAGAGAAAAGTAAGAACTTTGACTAGGTTGAATTATACCAGCCTCTAGCATTTCTATGATCATACGTTCAATTTCTCTCTTTTGGACATAAGGATATCTGTAAGGCCTGATGTTTGGAGGAACACTTCCTGGAATAAAATTAATAGCATGATCATGATCACGAATAGGTGGGAGTCCTTTGGGAGTTTCAAAAACCTTGGAATGATTTTCCAAGACATTTTGGAGATCTGGAGAAATATATGATTTTGATGTTAGAGTTTATAGTGAGCATAATTGTGCAATTAAACCTCATTTTTATTTCTTTAGAATATTTGTCATGACATTAGATCTTATTATCTTTCTCATATTCCATGTGATACCCCATAATTCAACTTCCTTTTTTTCCAAAAAATATTTCAAGAAAAATTCTTGAAAATTAGAAGCTGTTGTCCCCAAAGATTGTAACCATTGTACTCCTAGTACAACATCAAGACCACCCATTGGAATGGAGAGCATTGGAATATTCAATACATATTCCCCCATGGTAAGCTCAATATTATGGCACTTTCTAGAGAAATTTATAGTTCCTCCATTTGCAACCATCACTTGACACTTTGGTGTTGGGTATAAGAAGCAATTCAATTCCTCAGCTTCCTTACAATGAATAAAATTATGGATATTAGCTAAATAAATCAACACTATTACATTTTTCTTCTTGATATATCCTTCTATCTTGAGAGTTTGAGGAGTGGTAATTCATGCCAATTCATTACAAGAAATGGTTAGATTCATTTCTTCTTTTTCTATGGTTGGTTCTTGATGTATATCCTCTTCTTTTGAAGTCTCTTGTTCATTTTATTCCTTCTCTTCACAATCTATGTAAAATAGTTTCTTCTTAGTACAATTATGACCTTTAGCGTATTTTCTATCACAACTATAGCAAATCCATTTTTCTATTTTTTCTTCCAATTGTTGTGGTGTAAACCTTGTAGGTTGTTGAATAGTAGCAACACTTCCATCTTTATATTTGTGAGTGGTAGGTTTCCTTCTCACCATAATTTTTCTTTCAGTTTTTCTTGCCAACCTAAATGCCTTCTCCAATGAATTAGGTTCCTAAAGGCGAACCTCATGTTGGATGAGATACTTTAAAGTAACTATGAATACATCAGTCTTGTGTTCCTCTGGAATATTAGTTACCCTTATATTCAATTTTTGGAAGTCCTCAATGTGCTCCACCATTGAACCCTTTTGTTTGAGATTTATCAATTAGCTAAAGAAGGTATTTCTCTTTGTATCCTCATAATGTGCTATCATTTCCGCTGTAAAAATTGGCCACATGACAATTTGTTTACGAGAGCAAAGCCATCGATACCATAAAAAAAATTTGTATTCAAAATATAAAGTTGCAATACATACCTTTTGTGTGTTTTTCACATTATGGATATCAAAATATTTCTCCATTTGTAGTATCCATGTTATGGGATCCTTGCCATCAAACTTCCTCATATCGATATTTGGAATATGGTGGGTCTTCAATCCAATGTTAGAGTTTATGAAATCATGATTAATGTTTTTTTCGTCATGAGTTTCCTCTACTACCTTTTCTCCATTAGGAATCATTTCTTGTAGAAAAATTGTCAAACCTTCTTTCAAACCTTCCATGTCTGCTTTTAGTTTTCTTCTATACCTTCAATCTTAGTTTCCATTCCATTATTCGAACCATCCATCTAGCTTCTATACCATCGATCTTATCTTCCATGCCACTATTCAAACCATTCATCTTAGCTTCCATGCCATTCTTCAAACCATCCATATTAGCTTCCATGCCATTCATCTTAGCTTCCATTCCTTTCTTCAAACCATCAATTTTAGCTTCCAATTCATTTTTAGTTACTTTTTGTGAGAGCGAAATTTGTTGTACTTGGTCTCTAAATTTTGATACATCGTGTTACACTTCTTCCTCTTCATGAGTCACAGTAGAATTTTCAGAGGACTTAATGGGTGCAGAATTCTTTTTGGGAGGCATTTTAGAACCCAATATTGATATCTATGCTTAAATATGCCCTTGGAATCACTTCAAAATGAATTTTCAAACAAACATTCTGAAATTTAAAAAATGATACACACTTGTTTCTTGCTTTTGAGGAGCTCACTATTGATCCAACTGTATCTTTGTGATTTCAGATCCCCAAGGTTTGAACTTCGGACTTGTAGTATCCCTCTGAGTCTTATTTCCAATGCCACAATTCAAACACAGTTTGGATTCTCCAAGACAAAGTTGTGTCCAATCTCCCACAATGACCTAATTATGGACTGGTTCGGTAGAGCGAACTTGTACGACTTGCCACGTGTCACTGTTTTGTCTTTCAGTTCTGAAATAGATTCCCAACAAACTACAGTTTATTGCAATTTCAGCTTCACGTTTTATAAAGTCAAATCGATGCTCGAGAGAGAGAGAGTTATGACAATTTTCCGAAGGTCACCTATTTGATATGAAATTCTTGAGCCTAAAATAACCCTTACTTCCTCGAATCATATCTCCGAAACTATATCAAACCAAGATCTGAAATTTTTGTTGGGAAAAATACTGAGAGGGGTGGGGTGAATCAGTATTCTTGCATAATCAAATCTTTTTACTTTTTCATTCCTTAAAACCCATACGCTACTTTCCTTCATCGCCCAGCGTATATACGCTGGATCCCCTTTATGAAACTAGCGTATACACGAGAGATCTAGATCGGTCATTAAACCTTTACTTATAGTATTCCATCATTCATTCATCGGGTGCTCAATAAACAGTAACGAGGTGTAGTAAGAACGAATAAACCATCACCTGAAAGCATCACACATGAACACCGGGATTTTTAGGTGGAAACCCAAGTCGGGAGAAAACCACCGCTGCGGTTGCTCAACCTTCAATCTTTTATTATAGAGAAAAAATCTTACAACATATGTGCTGGTTCAGACTCCTACCAGCACGCAGGCACCCACCTGTGCTCATTTACCAACCTCTCCTAGAAGGGAGCTCCAACCCCCTGACTCGTTTACCAGCCTCTCTTGGAAGGGAGCTACGACCCCCTGATCTCGTTTACCAGCCTCACCTGGAAGGGAGCTACGACCCCCTGACTGAAGGCTACAACCCTCAGCACCTCTATGGACCACGTTTCATCAATTTCCACCTTTGGATCAACAACTTCAATAGAACACCACTTACGAGGCCACATTTCATCATATTTCCGAATTGGACCCTTTCCATACTTTTAAGCACAAACATACATCACCAACAGATACTTATCAACACAGATCAGATAGCAGAAACACAGCAGAACAGATCAGATATTTCATACCCCTTGCTTCAGCAAACCTAGTTTGCATACGCGCTTTCCTTTCACTGATGTCGCGTATATACGCGCTTCTGTCCACACAAACCAGCGTATACCTCTGTATATATTTCATTGCGCATACGCGCTTTATCTTCAGCGAAGCCGCGTATATACGCGCTTCCTCTGTGGCGAAGCATCGTATAGATCTTTAATCATTATAGAGCAACATACTTCTTTAGATCAGATATTCAGTTCAGATTTACCCTTTTACTTCAGACAGATGTTCGCCTCATCTCAGATCTGATCACTCCATAAACAGATCTAGCAAATACAAGTACAATTCAGATCTAGATCCCCTTCTTCATCATTGATGCATCATACATTCAGATCTATCATTCAAACCATTACCCTTTCCATACAGATATACTTCACAGAGAAGTATTTATTCAAGCTCAGACATCTTGCTCCCACGCTCATGATTTGCACAATGAATTTCTTCTCCTTATATAGGTTTATCTTTTTTCAATACCATGAGCCAAAACAATACCTTTTTTCCAATACCATGAGCCAAAACAATACCATGAGCCTTCAATACCATGGGCCCCTTTTTCAATACCATGAGCCAAAACAATACCATGAGCCTTCAATACCACGGGCCCCTTTTTCAATACCATGAGCCAAAACAATACCATGATGGTTACCCCTGGTTTTGTACTTTATGAGCGCTTTTTCCCATACGCGACTTGGCACGTACTTTACCGCGTGCATACGCGACTTCTCCTAGGCAAATCCGCGTATGCCTTGAGACATACTCTTTCACCATAAATTTAGCACAATCTGAATTCCTTTCTTCACTGCCTTCTGTACATCAGATTTACTTCATTAAGAACATATTCTATCAAGCACAACTTCATCAAGTAAGTTTCCATCTTCTTCATCAAGTGGGTTGCCATTCAATGACAACACTTAGCATCATGTTGCTAATTAACATCATTTCATATCAGATTTACATCATTTACCAAATCCATCAAGTCAAGAATAACTTCATCAGGTGTATTGCCATCAAGGAAAACACATGTCAACAGTCTCATGTCTTCATGTTCATTCAGTGGGTTTCCATCAAGGACAACACTCTGCATCATATTTCCAACAATCTCCCCCTTTGGACTTGATGGCAACCATGATGGTGTTTGGTTACCACAACAGATAAGTACATTGACACCATGTCACTCTCCCAATTCTTTGACACCATTATATGCATTCAAACACCATGTCACTCTCCCCCTTTGACATCAAGGGCAAAGGGCGGATCACAACCAGCAGATCAAAACCAACACACTCTCCCCCTTTGACATCAAGGGCAACGGGCGGATCAAAACCAACACACTCACCCCCTTTTCTCCTCATGTAGAAGAAGCGTTCTGCAGATCTGATGTATACTGAAGTGACCAAGCTCCCCCTGAGTTCATGCTAAATCTTCAAACATATTTTTCAATGAAGTACATGACTCTATGAACTTCCTATCACCAAAAGACTCAAAATTACATCAAATATCCAACCAAGTGGATTTACATATAAGACTCAAGTACCCAACCAAGTGGGTTTACATATTTCAACTCAGCTACCCAACCAAGTGGGTTTACAAAATTTGACTCAGCTACCCAACCAAGTGAGTTTACAAATTAGACAAGTCCTTACATGACTGAATATTACAATTTTACATCATGGGTCTCAACATGACCTTTTCATCAAACTACAAATATAACTTTAAGACCAACACCAGAAAGTCCTCAAGAAAGAGAACAAATTTCAGAACCATCATAATGCCAACACTGCATTCTACTCAGCAACGCTAATGCTAAGGCTCCCCCTGAATCTGTGCATCCATGCATCCTTTTCATAGGACTAAGGCTCCCCCTTAGTTTGTGCATCCTGAACATTTTCACCAACAAATCATCAAGGCATCTTTATCAAAACATTAGAAACAGAATTATGAGAACTGGAACACCACCAGAGATACCAAACAGTATCTGAGATACCAAACAGCACTGCAGCTGTGCTGAAGAGAGCTGACTTCAACCAAAAATTGTCAGCAATTAGACATACGCGGTTTTCTGTGAAGGAAATAGCGTATATACGCGACTGTATTTCGGGAAACCCGCGTATCCCAAACCGTCTTCTAAATTTCAACCAGATCTGATTCTCAGTGAGGCAAAGACAGTGTTCAGCTTCTTTCTAAGACATTTGAATGCTTCCCTGGACTATAGATAGATAGAACAGTGTAGTTGTGTCTTCAAGCATCATCCAACGGTTGTAGCATCAGCACAATAGTAACCAAGCCTTCAGATTCTTTGTAGCATCAATACAATCTTTCCAAGAGAGATTCTCATATCAGAACAACATCATCACATAGGTGTCAAGCAATCATCCATGTGGTCCAACATCACCATGATCTTCAAAATTTAACATGAAGTAACATATGTAGGCAAAAGATCTCTCAACCATAGTAACAAACTCTGCATGATTTATTTCTGAATCAAATGACATCCAACTCTTCCATGTGTGAGTACAAAAGATAATTATCAGCAACCAGGGCTCAAAAACTCATTATAATAAACCATGTACCAAGTCATCATCATTTGAGCATGAGTATCACAAAAACCAAAGAATAAGCAGTCATATTGCCAACAATGCAATCATTAGTATTCAACCTACTGCTCCCCCTAAACCAGTGCTCTTCCTTAACTTGTGCAATCTGAAACACCTTCAACAGCAAGTCATCAGCAACAATCTCTGCATGATCAGTCCTCATCTCTGAGTTATAAGACTTTCATCTCAACAACGAATGCTCTTCATCATAAAGCAACCAGGCTTCATCCATAATCTTCAACAAAAGAACCCATGTATCATTTCATTATCATGAGTATAACCAGAATAATGCTAACAGTGCAATCATCAGCAGTCAGATGGATGCTCCCCCTGGACTTCTGCTCCAGATCTTCAGCTATCAGATAAATTCTCTCATCATCAATGCATACGCGTCTGTGTTAGCTGGAACTCACGTGTATACGCGACTTTGTTTCATAGAACCCGCGTATGGAAAGTGAAGCATAGAAAATTTTCATCTTCCTTCATTTCCTCCTGAGCTTGTACCTCCTGTACCTGTCCTTTCACATCAGACGCGCTGTCAGAAGTAAACATAACCAGAATAAACAAATCAACCTTGAGAGTCATCATTCATTTCTCCCCTTGTGACGATACATTACTAGATCTCATAATGTATCTCACATCATTCCTGCAGTCAATAAGAAAGGTCAGCTTCAGAGGCGGATGACTGCAGTAGGGTCATAATTCCCTACGTTTCTGATCGGTCCTCCTTCTTTTTCCAAATTTTCTTGAGCTTTCCAATTGTGTGCTGAAAATTGTCCACTTTCCCAGATCTGTTCATCCTACATTCTCTTTCTACATGTCCATACTTGTTACAAGAATAACATCTCATGTGTCCAGAGAAATAAACATAAGAATCATAATGAGTATTTCTATTCTTCCTCATTTTACAATCAACTGCTTTATGTCCATACATGTTACATGAGAAACAATATCCCCTGAAGAAACTAGAGTACCTTTCTGAGTAGAACCTGTTTTTTTGTGGCTGAAATGATCTGCTCCTGCAATTTGCTGCAACATGCCCATAGTTATGACATTTAAAACATTCAACGTTCTTGAATGAATTCCTTTGAGAATTCATGATTGTTGGTTGATCTTTTGACTCTTTCAACACTTCAGGTTTTACATTGACTTCCTCTGAATTTTTAGCACTTCCTTGTGAGCTAGATTCTCCTTTAACGGTTTCATGGAAACCAAGACCAAGTTTGATAGCAGGAGACCTTTGATTACTCAGAATATTGTCCAAGATATTAGTACTATCTTGAAACCTCAAAAGTTTAACCTTTTCTTCTAATTTACCTTTGAGAATGTTTACCTCAACCTCCAAGGCTTGACATTGCTTTGTCATGCTTTCTTCTTTCCTTTTTCCATCTTCTACTTGATCCTTCAGATTTAGAATCTCTTCTTTCAACCAGTCTTCGTTTTCTTCACATGTTTGTTGTAGCTCTTCATTCTTCTTATTTGATTTTTTCAGATCTTCTTTGAGAGAGATGATTTCTGCTTCAAGGGCTTCCTTTTCAAATGACAGAGGTTCTTCATTCTTCTTATTTGATGCTTCAAGATCTGTTTGTAGAAGGATGATTGCAGCTTCAAGTCCTTCATTCTTCTTGCTTGATTTTTCGAGATTTGCATTTAGATCGTTGATTTCTGCTTCTAGTTCTTTAATTTGATTGGATGCATAAGTATGAAACCTTTGATACTTGTCCACCTGTCCATTCAACATTTCTATTTGATCTTTCATTTGAGAGATCATCTCTTTGTAGGTAGAATCTTTCGTATTGATTTCCTTTTGTTGTTCTTCAACTTTGATCTTGATAGCTTCCACAACTTTACTATCTTCACTATTGTTTGCACAAAGAAGAGTATTACAAGTGGCCTTCTTCTTTTCCTTCTTTGCCATGAGTATTTGTAGAGCTTCGTCAGAAACTTCTGGATCCATACTGTCACTTTCACTGTCATAATCTTTGCATATGCAATTAAGTAAGAGACAAGAACAATGATTAATACCTGGTTCATCTTCTTCAATTTTTTCTATACATGATTTCTGAGGTATCTTCTTGTTTCGAGTAGCCTTCTTCTTTTGCTTCTTAGCCATGAGCACTTTCAGATCTTGGTCAGAATCTTCTTCATCTTCATTGGACACTTCATCATCATCTTCTTTTGCATAATAACTCTTTCTCTTTTCAAATTGTTTCCCTTTACCATGTTTTTCTCTATAAGGACATTTAGCAGCATAGTGACCAACTTTTCCACACTCAAAACATTTGAATGGAAGCTTACCTTTGAATCTCCCAGTACCTAGTTGGAGCTTTCTCACGAAATTCGCTTCTTCTTCATCGGATATATAGCTGGATTCTTTGACAACTTCCTTTTCCTTTCCTTTTGTAGATGCCTTAAAAGCGGCTTCTCTTACTTGAGAAGGGCCTCCTTGTCTCATTTCAAAAGCAGTCAGAGTACCATGTAATTGAACAATAGTAAGCGATTGCAGATCTTGCCTTTCTTCAATAGCTGAAACTTTAGAATCAAATTTTGAAGTCAAGGATCTTAAGACCTTTTCCACCAGAGTAGTATCAGTTATGGTTTCACCCAAATTTCTCATTCGATTTACAATATCATCCAGACGAAGAAAGAAACTGGCAACACTCTCATCACTATGCATCTTCAAATTTTCATATTCAATTCTAAGAGTTTGGAGTTTTGCACTTTGTACCTTTGTGTCTCCTTCATAGCTTAGAATGATTTTGTCCCATATGTCTTTTGCCGAATGTAGCTGCATCACTTTAGCAAATTCTGATTCAGACATGCTTCCCAATAAGACATTCACTGCTTTAGCATTGATTTCATACTTCTTTCTTTCAGCTGCATCAGTAGGAATACTTGCCGGGTATTGATAACCTTCTTCCACGATTGCCCATACATCTGCACCAAGACTTTGCAGATATGCTTTTGTTCGTACCTTCCAGAATATCATATTGCTTCCATTGAATAGAGGTGGCTTTATAGACATCACTCCTTCTTGACTTCCCATTGCGACGGATCTCCTTCAAGCGATCAAGCTTCTGCACAAGGACCTGCTCTGATACCAATTGTTGGGAAAAATACTGAGAGGGGGGGGTGAATCAGTATTTACTGCATAATCAAATCTTTTACTTTTTCATTCCTTAAAACCCATACGCTACTTTCCTTTAGTAAACTAGCGTATATACGCGGATCCCCTTTATGAAACTAGCGTATACACAGAGATCTAGATCAGTCATTAAACCTTTACTTATATTATTCCATCATTCATTCATCAGGTGCTCAATAAACAGTAAACAGGTGCAGTAAGAACAGAATAAATCATTACACAAAGCATCACACATGAACACCAGGATTTTTAGGTGGAAACCCAAATCGGGAGAAAACCACAGCTGCAGTTGCTCAGCCTTCAATATTTTATTATAGAGAAAACATCTTACAACATATGTGCTGGCGCAGACTTGACCAGCACGCAGGCACCCACCTGCGCTCGTTTACCAGCCTCTCCTGGAAGGGAGCTCCAACCCCCTGACTCGTTTACCGGCCTCTCCTGGAAGGGAGCTACGACCCCCTGATCTCGTTTACCAGCCTCACCTGGAAGGGAGCTACAACCCCCTGACTGAAGGCTACAACCCTCAGTACCACCTTGGACCACGTTTCATCAATTTTCACACTGGATCCAACAACTTCAATAGAACACAACTTGCAGGCCACATTTCATCATATTTTCAGACTGGACCCTTTCCAAACTTTTAAGCACAAACATACATCACCAACAGATACTTAACAACACAGATCAGATAGCAGAAACACAGCAGAACAGATCATATATTTCATACCCTTTGCTTCAGCAAACCCTAGTTTGCATACGCGCTTTCACTTCACTGATGTCGCGTATATACGCGCTTCCGTCCACACAAACCAGCGTATACCTCAGTGTATATTTTATTGCGCATACGCGCTTTCTCTTTGCTGAAGATGCGTATATATGCGCTTCCTCCGCGGCGAAGTAGCATATAGATCTTCAATCATTACAGAGCAGCATACTTCATCAGATCAGATATTCAGTTCAGATCTACCCTTTTGCTTCAGACAGATGTTCGCTTAGATGCTCGCCTCATCACAGATCTAAGCCTTCCATAATCAGATCTAGCAAATACAAGAGAAATTGAGATCTAGATCCCCTTCTTCATCATTGGTGCATCATACATTCAGATTTATCATTCAAGTGTAACCCTTTCCATTCAGATATACTTCAGAGAGAAGTATTCATTCAAGCTCAGACATCTTGCACCCACTCTCATGATTTGCACAATGAATTTCTTCTCCTTATATAGGTTTATCCTTTTTCAATACCACGGGCCCTTTTTTCCAATACCATGAGCCAAAACAATACCATGAGCCTTCAATACCATGGGCCCCTTTTTCAATACCATGAGCCAAAACAATACCATGAGCCTTCAATACCACGGGCCCCTTTTTCAATACCATGAGCCAAAACAATACCATGATGGTTACCCCTGGTTTTGTACTTTATGAGCGCTTTTTCCCATACGCGACTTGGCACGTACTTTACCGCATGCATACGCGACTTCTCCTAGGCAAATCCGCGTATGCCTTGAGACATACTCTTTCACCATAAATTTAGCACAATCTGAATTCCTTTCTTCACTGCCTTCTGTACATCAGATTTACTTCATTAAGAACATATTCTATCAAGCACAACTTCATCAAGTAAGTTGCCATCTTCTTCATCAAGTGGGTTGCCATTCAATGACAACACTTAGCATCATGTTGCTAATTAACATCATTTCATATCAGATTTACATCATTTACCAAATCCATCAAGTCAAGAATAACTTCATCAGGTGTATTGCCATCAAGGACAACACATGTCAACAGTCTCATGTCTTCATGTTCATTCAGTGGGTTGCCATCAAGGACAACACTCTGCATCATATTTCCAACAATTTTTACATGAAGTTCCTCCATATTCCGGCTCAAATGGGTGTTTTTTTCATCATTTGAAACTTCATATAAATAAATTTATATCGAAAATTCCACGATGACTTGTTTGCAGCAACGAAACCCTAGAATCCAAAGCTCTAATACGAAATGCTATGAAACCAACTCAAAAAATAGAAGAAAATATAGATCAATAACTTACAAATCAACCTCTTTGAGGGGGAAACCTCCTTTATATTCCATAAATGAAAAATTCTTGGATGATACAAATGATAAAACCTCCTTTATATATATAGGAGTCCATGGGATCACAATATAATCCTAGCCGACCTGACAATAATAATGTAAGGGCACAACAATAAAAATAATGGTCTTTTATGGGACACAATAATAACAATATGGGGACTACAGGGGTATAACGACAATAAGAAGGGGGCTACAGTAAGAATAATAAGGGACTACACTAGTAATATACGGACCTAATAGTATGTGGAAGTCTAAAAATTGCCTCCTAGATCGAAAGTTAATTCCAGTCAAATTTGTAGGACCCCCAAGTAAAACTAGTAGAGATAAGGAGGTTGGAGACACTTTTGGCACATAACCAAGGTTGGAAGGACAACCAAACCTAGTGGCAATGGTAGTGGAATGGTTAGTGGTGTCGTCATAGAAAGGACTTGGCATACATGTCAGTGGGAATAGTTGTCATTGGCTCAAGCAAAGCCCACCTAATGGTAAAACCTCGATGGATATAATATAGTGCTTAAATAGAATGAGCAGGATGACGCTAGTTGGTGGAGCATACCCAACGAAGTTACCCCAATGGTAGTATTCCGACGGTATGGTTATGGTGCAAAAGTCTTACCATCATGATGCAAAAGAGTGTTCTTACATGCAGCTCACAGAGAAGTGGAGTAGCTTCCCATTGGTCAAGGCAGAGCCCACATGAAAGCCTGACCCAGTAGAGGAATCATGATGGGTATGAGCCCAGAAGTTTGTTTGTGGAGTAGAAGGCTAAGTATCAGGATATATGAATTGGGAACTCATGGCAGGTTTTTTACAGCCCTATAGATGGAAGTCTTGACAAGCCTTGAGGCATCAGAAGGTGGTTTCCCATACTGTCGATCACATAAATCAGTAATGGAGATCCACCTCGGGACATATTCTCCTAATACCACAAACCACAATGGAGTGGTGTCAAATTATGAGTTCTTGAACCCAGTGGTTTTTGTTAAAAAAATTAATAAAAATATTTCTCGTAAAACAAAGGTTTTGGGGACCCTTTCTCTCTCCTCTCCAACAGGACAATTGGAAGTATATTATTGGCCCTCAGGAGACGACATGGTTTTATAATGTCAAAATGATGTGGTGGACATGTGGCATACATTTTTTTCATTTTCAAGCACCCAAATGGCCCACTTTTTGGTGACACGTGTCACCAATCATAGGCAGACACATAGCATAGATGACGTCAGACTGACGTCATCCCACTAGTTGGAGCCCATCAGGTTGTAAATAGAGTATAAAGAGAAAGATTCAGGAAGTGGGATTCAAGACACCTTGGAATTGATAGATTTGAATAGCGGCATCAAATAATATTGAGGCTGTGAGGATCCCACAAGACAATTTATCCCATAAGGATGACCCTGATGGGTTATAAAAGGGTGAAAATGGAATGGGATAGGAGAAGAGGTGTTGGGACATGGAGGACAACAAAAACCAATCACAAAGCAGGTGGGTGGCCCCACATGACAATGTGGCCCATAGGAGATCACCTGAAAAAATTTATTTTGCGCAGTTAAAATAAATGTGATTGGATGGAAATGGCTACAGGCTTAGTGCCTAACCCTTGGTCATTTCACATTGAAATAAACAAAGGGCGTGGAGCTTAAAATAAAGAAATTTAGGCCACCAATAGGTATAAATCAGCTTAGTTCCTAAATTCTTATCCAATGGTCGCAAATACCTAGTCCTATGGAAGGAAAGTAGGAAGGTGCTAGCACAAAAGGTGTTAAGGCCAAAAATGGTGGAATTGGAAGATTTGATAGCAATTTTCTTAAATAAAATAAAAATTTCATGAGCTAATTTTTGGAGCACATTTTGATAGTAGCATATTAAAAGTACCTTGGGCCTATAAAAAATTACCTTGGTCACACGCATGAACGATTTGGCAACTAAATCAGAAGTGGCAATGTGTGGATGAGTCCACAACTTTGGTAAGTGACAATTTAATGGCACTGTTTGGAAGCAGAATGCTATTTGCATGAAAGAATTCGACAACTTGATTTGGTGCAAAAAAGGAAGGCAGGAAAGACTTGAAGTTCTGATAGTAGCATGGACAAGTTAAGAGACAAATTTGGCAGTGTAACAAATCTGGAGATCCACTAGAAATAGAAAGCCCCAGTAAAATTATGTTAAAAATCTAGAATAGCAAAAATAAGCAGAAAAACTCAGAGTTTGAGTTTTGAACTACATATAAAAGGTTGATTACTTGGCGGACACAGTCAAAATACTAGAATGAAAAGGACAAAATAAAAATAAGAAATCCATGTAAATATCTAAAGGCAAGTTAACCAAAGTTAAATCCAAAAATATCAGTCCAAAATTCTTTAAGAGCATAATTCAAGTATCAAAGTTGGTGGGTTGCAAGAGAGCAGAGTGTGTCGATGAGAGTTGTTGGTGCAACATGATGCATAATATTTTGGGCATGCATCAGAGGTGAATTAGAGAAAAATCATAGTGTTTCAAAGGTTTTTGAGAAGGTAGTTAATGAATTGATGTGTATGTTGTTGGTGCATAAATTTTGGTGATTTGTTTAGTAATGTGAAATTGATGAAGGTGATGGTGGTTTTATCAGTAATCAGACATTGTTGTAGGTGTTTGTATGATGTATTTTGTGAGTAGTTGCAGTGAGAATATTTATTTTTTTATGACATAAGTGGCCTATTGGTTATAGTTTTAAGATGGATGAAAGATGGATCAACAAGGCTAGCAAGTGGTAGCTTGCAAATCATGGGTAGTAACCCCTTCTAGTGGTTGTTGGTAAATGTTCAAGGGAAAGAGTCCCTTCCAGTAAGTGTTGGTAAAAAAACAGGGAAAGCAGTCCCTTTCAGTATTGACTGATAAATGAGCAGTGATAGAATTTCCTTCCAGTAGCAGTTGATAAACCTCCATGAATTAGCTTGTGGGGAAATCATGTAATCAAGTTGAATCTTGTAATAAATTGAACATTGGTGTCTTTTGTATATGTTTCTCATGTGCTTGATGATGATTATCTTATGATTGAGTTGTGTTGTTGATCCATGAACAATTTCTAAAGTGATTGAAAAGTATAATTTGTGAAAATATGTATAATTTGGCCACATTACTAATTCACCCCCCTTCTTAGTAGTGTCTTGGCTTCCATTTTTTTTAACACAAACAATACTTATCCAATAGGTCGGGACTAATATAACTATAATTAGATCTAGGATGAATCAAAATGGAAACAGTTTGATCATGGAGCTTGTCTTCCATCTCAATAATGGATGTTTGATGATGTATCTACCTATTATCCATCAATGCATAAATATGAGTAATATTGTATCCAACATCTCCAAATGTATGTGCTTCTTAAGCACTATAAATATAATGCCTGCCACCTAGTGTGATGGGAACTCACTCCTGCGATGCACTTCACCACAATTCCAACACCTTAAAGGCTTTCTGTCACCACCCGTATTCTGCTCCTTAGGCTGAGACCCATGCCCTCTCTCAACTGCATTAAACTTATTCTAAGGTGCTACATACTCCTTGTCACATGCATCCTGAGGTATTCCCCTCTTTTGAGGCCATTTTTCTTTAGTCTTCTCATTCCCTTTCTAATCACACTTAGGCTCATATTTTCATTTTGACTAGTCATAATAAAGCTTCATCTTTCTAATGGGTTCCTCCATTAACTGAGGCTCATCAAACTCAATATGGTCTTTGAATTCTATTGGAAATCCACTGGTGAAACTTTGAATCTTTGTTTTCTCATCCTTAAGATAAGGCACATACTTCAACAACTCCAAGAATCTGCCAATGTACTCATCATCTATCATAGAACCCATATTCAACTCATAGAACTCCTTAGCCCTATCATCATAGTATCTTTAAAATAGGTACTTCTTCTTGAAGAGTCCCTCAAACTCATCCAAAATTAGCTCCTCTTCTCTAATACTTCTGAAATTCTTCACATATTCCCACCAAATATTTGCTTTCCCTTTGAGACTAAAGGTAACTATCTTGGCTTTCAAGTTCTATAAATATTCATGCAATCTAAAGAATTTCTTCATCCCAAGAAACCATTATTCTAAATCCTCTGATCTCTTCATGCCTCCATCAAATGTAGGAGGCTTAGCTTTATTGAAATCTTCTGGAAAATATCCCCTCTCACTCCTCCTATAATGATGATGCCGCTCATGGCAATGATGTCTCTCAGAACTAGAACTAGAATGAAATCCATAAGTGTTGGCTTTCCTATCAGGTGTATCCAAATATTTTCCACCTCTAATGATCTGAAAGGACTATATTAGTTTGTTGTGCTAAGTGTATTTTCAGTTATAAAACATGTATATATTTGTCTCGATTTTTTTTCTTAAGGATTGAGGAATTTAACCATGAAACATAGATGAAATTATGAGTTTTAAGCATGTAAATAAGCCTAAATAACATTGAACAACAATGTATAATAGAGAAATAACATCAAGATTTACATATCAGGCATGATGAATCAGTTCACCCCTCCTAGGCCACATCTTCTGGTCCAGCTCCCAATGGCATGTCCATCTTTTCATTATGCTAAAAATTGCAAATACATGTGTTTACAAGCCTCCAATGGTTTTTTTATCTACACCAATGGCTCCAAAATGCTCCAATTATTCTAGGTAGACTCTTTTTTCACCCCAATTGGTCAAAAAATGACCTGGCTAAGATTTTTCCCAATATCCCCTATAAATTCTCCACAAAATGTGGAGAATTGCACTTATCTGCAATTAAAAATGGCATTTTACCGCATTTTTAGTGGCGCTCCAAAATCCTGACAGCACAAACCATTTACATTAAATTTAAATGATTAAGGAGTGGGGTGGCCACATGTCGACCCCCCTTAAACCCCGTGATTTTGTTTAAAACTCCGCGTTAAAACTTGGGGCAGAACCCAAAGTGATAGCAGAGTTCTGCTAACTGTCGACTTGCAGCGAAAGTGTTGGGATGTGATAGATTTGGAGCTGCTGGAGGTTATGGTGATTTAACCATAATTGTAATGTTAAATTTTGGTTGATATTTCCGTCGCATGTGAACGGAGTGGACCACCGGTGGGCTGGGATCGTCGGCGGTCCCCCCCTCCAAATAACATTATTTAACACTTTAAATAAATCTGGTGCACTCATATGGTAAGAAACACTTGATAGCGGTGTTGGTGGAAGGCTATGCAGGCACACCGGAGCTCACGGGGTCGAACCCCTTGGACCCAACCAAAATTTCGTATATCATACAGGGGACACGTGGCAGCCTCTGGGCTGACCACGTGTCACCCATCCATAGGACCAGAAAAACAAATGTACTGTAGGTTTTAAACCTAAACAGAAATTTTCTACACACGAATCTTATAACAGAAAATAAACAATAGCAAGAGCATAAAACATAAAACAAATAAACATAGAGATTTTCCCCTGGATCCAAAATCAGGAAGACCAGCTTGATTTTTCATTATATTCCTTTTAGTGTTACAACAGATATATATACATGTCGAAGCATACATAAACCCCAATCCATTAACCCTGGATTAAAACATAACTGTAGTTCCCTTGACCAGATCTACAAAAATACCAGGGGCCGAAAACCATCGTACCCCAAAACCATGTGCAAAACCATGCACAAAACCATGGGCGCGGACCACCCACCGGAAATTAAGGACCAAAAATTTTCGTCAGGGCGCTGCCCCGGACCTTGACAGGGGGGGCTACCGCCACCCCTATGACCCCCCCATTGCGCCAGCGCAAAGTGGGGGCTATCACCCCCCCCCCCCCCACGCTTGCTTAGTCGTGGAAAGAATATAACACATACCCAACATTCTCCCACTTGTTGTTTTCTTTCCACAGGGGGCCACAAGAGAGCTTATTCATTGGCCCAATTCTTCAACACCCATCGTTTCTCTACACCAAGAGAATTTTTTAGTGTTAACAGACTTCGTCAATGCATCTGCAACATTCTTCAAAGTGTCCACCTTTACCAGCAACACCCTTTTAGCCTCAACCATATCTCTAAAAAAGTGATATTGAACATCAATATGCTTTGTCTTTGAATGATAAACAGGGTTTTTAGCCAAGAAAATTTCACTTTGGCTATCACAGTCTATCCTTATAGCTTGCTGTACCAACCCCATGCTTGAACACAATCTCTGCAACCAAATTGCTTCCTTGCTTGCATGAGTGGCTGTTATGTATTCTGCCTCTGTAGTTGAAAGAGCCACTACAAACTGTTTTTTACTCATCCAAATGATTGTGCCTCCAAATAGGCTAAACACATACCCACTTGTAGATCTTCTTTGGTCCAGATCTCCAGCCCAGTCTGCATCAACAAAACCACGAATGTCCAACATTCTTTCCAATCTTGGTCTTCCCTGGTAGCACAAGCCATAATCACTAGTGCCACGTAAATATCTAAAAACCCGCTTCACTGTTGTCCAATGCTCCTTCCCTGGGTTTGACATAAACCTACTCAATACTCCCACTGCATGTGCAATGTTTGGTCTAGTACAGACCATTGCATACATCAAGCTACCCACTGCACTTGCATATGGAACACGGGACATATCCTCCTCTTCTTCTTGTGTCTTGGGACACTGTTCAGCAGACAGCTTTACACCTACATGAATAGGAACATTCACCGGTTTACTATCCTGCATATTGAACCTCTGCAATATAGTCTCGACATACTTCCTCTGTTTTAACCAGAGCTTCCTCTTTTCCCGATCTCTCTCAATTTCCATGCCCAAAATATAGTTTGCAGCACCAAGATCCTTCATGTCGAATTTGGAGAACAGTTGGGTCTTCAAATCTTGGATAATTTCTTTGTCATTTCCAATCAACAACATATCATCCACATACAAGACCAAATAAATAACACGGTCACCAATCAATTTAAAATAAACACAGTGATCCTCCTTGCTTCTGGTGAAGCCAAGTCCCCGTATATAGGTATCAAATTTCTGATACCACATCCTTGGTGACTGTTTTAACCCATACAGAGACTTCTTCAACCTGCATACCAGTTATTTATTACCCTTCACCATAAAGCCTTCAGGTTGCTTCATGTAGATCTCCTCTTCTAGATCCCCGTGAAGAAATGTTGTCTTCACATCCATCTGTTCTATCTCAAAATCAAATGCAACATCAACAGATAAAAGTAATCTAATAGAAGTAACTTTGGCAACGGGAGAAAAAATATCACCAAAGTCAATTCCCGGCACCTGGGAATAACCTTTCGCTACCAACCGAGCTTTGTATTTCTCCACCTTGCCTTCTACATTCATCTTCTTCTTAAACACCCATTTGCTCCCAATGGGCTTCCTTCCAGCAGGCAACTCCACCAGATCCCATGCATCTTTTTTGTGCAAGGATGCCATTTCATCAACCATGGCCTCCTTCCAGAGTTTTCCATCCTCTGAATCTACTGCCTCCCTGACAGTTCTGGGTTCATCATCAGTTATAGTTAAGGCAAAACCTGAACAGAAAGCAGATGGACTATACCTTTTTGGTTGCCTTCTTTCTCGAACTGATCTTCTCAAAGCTGGAGTTTGTGGCTCTTCATCTTCTGAGTCTTCTTCTGTTGTAGAGTCTGATTCATCCTCCTTTAGCTCAAACTCTATCTTCTCAGGTTCCTTTGGTAGGACTTCATGTTTAACAACATCTTTCACTTCTCTAAACACCACATCTCGATTGTACACAACCTTCCTTGTTTCTGGGTTCCAAAGCTTGTAACCCTTTAAACCATCCTTATACCCAATAAAGATGCACCTTTCAGATTTATTATCCAACTTGGTCCTTTTCTCCCTTGGAACATGTACATATGCATCACATCCAAATACCCTTAGATGTGAAAGAGAGGGTTTCTTACCAGTCCATACCTCATGTGGAGTCTTATCCTCCAACGCTGATGAAGGTGATCTGTTAACTAAGTAACATACAGTCTCCACTGCCTCTGCCCAGAATTCTTGTCCTAACCCGGTACCACTGAGCATGCTTCTTGCCTTTTCCATCAGTGTTCTATTCATTCTTTCTGCAACTCCATTTTGCTGAGGTGTGTATGGAGTAGTCTTATGCCATGCTATACCACACTTCTTATAGAACTCTTCAAATTCCTTCTTGTAGAACTCCCCACCATTATTTGTCCTCAATGCCTTTATCTTCTTCTCTGTCTGGTTTTCCACCAGAGCCTTAAATTCTTTAAATTTGTCAAAGACTTCAGATTTCTTCCTCAAGAAATATATCCATGTATTCCTTGAGAAGTCATCTATGAATGAAACATAATACACAGACTTTCCCAGTGATGGAACTGACACAGGCCCAAACACATCACTGTGCACAAGTTCTAATATCTTGTTTGCCCTCTTAGCACCAGAAGGAAAACTCACCCGATTCTGCTTCCCATATACACAATGTTCACAGAAATCGAAATCTAGAGAAAAATTATACATACCTTCTACCATACCATCTCTATGCAGTATCCGAAGGCCCTTCTCTCCAATATGTCCAAGCCTTTGATGCCATAGCATGGTCTTTTCTCCAGAGACAGCTAGGCTTTCTGCTCCACTTTTAGGAACCATAGAACTGTTACACCCATCAATAACAGTGCTACCTTGTAGCTTGTATAGAGTTCCAGTCCGAACTCCCCGCATTAATACCAGTGCTCCCCGAACCATCTTGCGGGCATCTTTCTCGAACACTGTTTTTACACCTGCATCATCCATCTTGCTTACAGAAATCAGATTTCTGGCCAATGCAGGGATATGCAGAACACTAGGAAGTGTTCTTATCCTTCCACCTTGCAGCTTCAGCTTGACCTTTCCACGTCCGATGATTCTGGCCCTCCTATCATCCCCTAGGAAGACATCACCACCATCATATTTCTCATACTCGCAGAACCACTTCCTATGGGGAGTGAAGTGAAAGGATGCACCTGAGTCAATCAACCATGACTCATGATCTACATGTGTATTTGAAGAAGAAGCCAAATACACATCCCCACTTTCATTCGAGGTGGTTTTTTCCTCCGCAGAAGGAGCATCATCAGATCCCTTTCCTTTCTCAGGAGCCTTAGATCTACAATCCTTTTTGTACTTCCCTTCCTTTCCACATTTCCAGCACACCTTTACAAACTTTCCAGGAGATTTAGATCTCCCTCTAGATTTAGATCTCCCACTCGAAACCTTATTCTTGTTTCTATTCTAGGACCTTCCTCTTATAGATAAGGCATCTCCATTCTGACCCTCCATATTTCTCCGTCTCATTTCCTCCGACGGCAAGGCTGAGACAATGTCGTCAAAATTCAAGGTAGTTGTATTGCTACCTATTGCAATAACCAAACTGTCCCACGAATCTGGTAGAGAACATAATAAACTGATGCACTTATCTTCATCTGATATTTTAATATCAATAGATGACAGCTAACTTACCACAGTATTGAAGGCATTTAGATGCTCTGTCACCGAGTCTCCATCCTTCATCCTCAGGTTATATAGTTTTTTTCCGCAGGAAAAATTTATTCACCAGAGACTTAGATTGGTACAAATTCCCTAGCTTGTCCCACAAGGTCTTCGCCGTAGCTTCCCCAGATACATTCAACAATACTTAATCTGAGACACACAACCGTATTGTGCTCTTAGCCTTCCGGTCCAGTTTCTTCCGGTCTTCATCTGACATTGTCGTTGATTTAGTACCTGGATCTACTGCGATCCACTGATATTTATCCACCAGCAGATCCTCCATCTTGAGCTTCCATAACTCAAAACTCTGACCATTAAATTTCTTGATCTCTATCTTCCCGTCGCTCGCCATCTTCTTTCACTGCAAGAATCGATCCCGCAGATCTCCCACTGAACAGGGTCTACCTCAGGCCCAAGAAAAAAAACCTCAGCAAAAAAGGCGTCCCCTTGAAGCCGAAACCGCTCTGATACCAAATGTAGGTTTTAAACCTGAACAGAAATTATCTACACACGACTCTTATAACATAAAATAAACAATAGCGAGAGCATAAAACATAAAACAGATAAACACAGAGATTTTCCCCTAGATCCCAAATCAGGACGACCAGCTTGATTTTTCATTATATTCCTTTTAGTGCTACAAAACATATATATACATGTTGAAGCATACATAAACCCCAATCCATTAACCCTGGATTAGAACATAACTATAGTTCCCTTGACCGGATCTGCAAAAATACCAGGGGCCGAAAACCATCGTACCCCAAAACCATGTGCAAAACCATGCACAAAACCATGGGCACAGACTACCCACCAGAAATTAAGGACCAAAAATTTTCGTTGGGGAAGCTCGGGTGATTGCCCCCCCTCTTACCCCCCTGCGCATGCTTAGTCGTGGAAATAATATAACACATACACAACACGTACAACCAAATCTGATGATCCTGAATGTGCCACGTGGAAAAACATCGTTGGTCTTGTTAAACACCATGTTAAACACACACATGGTGTATGAGAAGGATGAACACACAATGAACAAGAAACTCAAGACAATAAAGGATAAGCGTGAGGCTTTCTCATTTTTCCATTATACATGATGTACATTTATAGTAGATGGTGTGACAAGGTGGTTTCATATTCCAAGGTCACTTGGACTCCATTGTGACTTTTCATATTCCACACCTACCCATGTAGGATTTGGTGTTCCAACATCCCCCCTTAATCCGAAGGGGTATGTGTGAGTCCAAGAAAAGAGTTGTAATACAAATCTGCAAAGTATGCATGGCAGCACTTGGGCTGAATCAACTCTCTGAAATGTTGGAAAAAAGAGGTGGTTTTAGGATGACCACAAACACTGGAACGCAATACTTGTTGCAGTTTCCGGAACTCTTCCAAAACTGGCAAGAAGCTGAAAGCTTCTGCTAGAGGAATTGTTCCTCATAAAAAAGGGAGACCTTCGACCTAAAAAAAGGGAGGTCTACTACCTATGGTGGTTTTAGGATTACCAACAACTACTTTGAATGCTTTGATGCATTTCACGGAACTCAACCAAAGTGGCAAGAAGGCTGAGCTTCTACTAGAGGAAGTGTCCCTCATATATGAAAGGGAGACCTTCAACCCTAAAAGAAGGAGTTACTGCTGATGGGTTTGAGTTATCCACCAACCAAAGATGATGGTTTAAGGTTGTCCACCATTTGTATGATGAATAGGCATCGAGTGTACATGGAATATGCTACAGATACGATGACGAATTGTGGCTCGGGCTCGCGAGCATTGTCTCTGGCTACAACTCTGAACATGGAATGAGAGATTGTGGCTCAGGCTCGCTTGATCTGGCATCGAAGCTTGTACATGACCACCATTTTCCCCCCTATCAGGGACAAGGTGAGATGATGGCGAAAACTCAACTATAAGTTTGCTCAATATTCGTGAACATGTTCTGACATGCGACTTAAACATCTTCTTGGTTGCTGATGCCCATTTCCAAGAAGAAATCCATCCAAGATGAATATTGGTTCTTGCAGGAGGCTTGTATCTAAAGCATCTATCTGAAGAATGGGTGTGCCAACCACAGTGCTTACATGGATGAAGATCAAAAAAGTGATCTTTCATATGGCCAACTCGATCACAGTGTTGGAATTTTACAATCTTTTGTTGTTGTGGAAGTGGAGCAGGATCTAGAACAGCTGCAGGTGAACTGTCATACAGAAATCCGAAACTCTGAAATATGATAGACTTGGTTTAGTCTGGAATATGAACAGACACATCCTTTTCATATCCAAGACCATTTTTTTGCTTGTTGTGGACAAGCTCTTCCCAAGGTATGAGATGGGCTTGAGAAGTGCAGGCTAAGCTGTTGCATCTGCATGTAAATCTGCTCTAGTACAATGAACTGAATGGGAATCAACTGCAACTTTACTGACTTGCTGCTGATGGGAGTCTTTCTCAATCTTCTGAACAGAAACAGGTTCAGAATGGTGAATCTTTTGCTGAAGTTCATCTTGCTGAATCTGAGATTCCAACTATAAAAACTCAATCTTTTCTTGTGCATCTAGCAAACAATTTTGAATGTTACAAAGAGCATCCTTGCTCATTTTTATCATGTCATCAACATTTGAATGAATGAGGTTACTCAGCAACTCTAATGCCTCATTGATTTTAGCCATTTTTAACAACTTAGGCTCAAAAAAGAAAGGGTGCCAGCTTCAACCGAAAATGCACCCGTTTATAATGTGATGCAACTTAATTTCAATAAATACAAATGACTCAAAAGAACTTCCAACTATGGAAATCAAGTGCAAAATCTTCTCCTCAAATGATGGAGGACAATCAACAATGAGTTACATGAACAAATCAAATTTACACTTAAAATCTTGATTGCAACTATGAATGAAGAAGAAATATTCACTCACAATGTGAGTTCAATACAAAATATTTTGTAAATGTGCAGCTGAAAACACTATGCAAGAAGCCTTTAAGGCAGCTCAATTTTTTCTTCAAATAGTTGTTTGACACCAAAAACAACTCAACTCAACTCAACAAAAGGAGGAGATATTCACAAGATTGGATGCTTGACCTTGATGCAGAATGCAATAGAGCTTAAGAGAAACTCCACAAATCAGAAATTTTGTGTGCCCAAACTATGAATGCCACTGTTGTTCAAAATGAGGACCAATTTATCTTCAAATGCAAATATCTTTAGAAAATCACCCTTTGATATATGCCATAAATCATTCAATATAAACTTCACTTTTCTTCTCTATGTGTACAGTCCATTTTCTTCATATGCCATTTCCTTCATTTCTGCTGTTCATATTCTCTCTTCCTCTCTCTTTGCTGTTTTTTTTTTTTTTTAAATTAAAAATGGACGGAATTTTGTTAACAAAAGGAATTAATTAAAAAACTAAAAGGGAATTTGTTTTTAAAAAATAAAAGGTTGAAGTTAAAAAAATGTATGGGAAGGGGATTAATTAAAAGGGAAGGGGAAATTAAAAAGGGTGAGGGAGAGAGATTTTTTTTTTTTAATTTAACAATTAAAAAACGAAGTTAGAAGAGGAAGAAAGTATGTGTAAGGGAAGGAGGAACGACAGATGCTGTGGGGGAGTGTATAGCATATGGGAGGAGCGGAGTGGAGTGAGGGGGAGGGTTCTAAGTGAGGTCGAGTGGAATGATAGCACAGGGTGCCGAGGGGGGCAGAATTTGAGCGAGCGAGAAGTGTTGGGAGTGTGGATAGGGGGCGGGGAGTGTATGGTGAGGTCTAAGCGTTAAGAGTGGAGTAAGAAGAATAGCTGCGTGGGTCGATGAGTGTTGAGAGGGAGTGATAAGGGTTGGTTTGGTGTTTGCGTAGAAAAAAAATCAAATGCAGGTTGGGGAGGGGGGCCGAATGGCTTGATCCAAAATTTTTATTTTTATTTATTTTTTCTTTTGTAATTTTTAATTTTTAAGTGTAAAACAGCAGAGAGGAGATTCTATTTTAAAATCACTGGCAAAAATTGTAGAAATGAGGGAAACAATAAAAATTTCAAGTATTGAAATACAACAACAGTTTACAGAAATTGCCAATAAAGCTCAGAATTTTTTTCAATAGCCCAGCAGCAGAGAATATTTTCCAGCAGCAGAAAAACTCAAAATTGCAGAAAATTTCAATGGAAAAACTCAGAAATTTTACTTGAAAACCCAAAACTTTTCTTCAAAACCGCACTTTGAACAGTATTTTCAACAGCTCTCCAATGCAAAATTAAAGGCAGAAAATGCAGAAAAAATATCATAATTTAGAGAACCTTCAGATGTGCAGTTCTTCTCTTCTTCAAAACCACTGCTGCTCTTCTTCAAAACACCTTTCTGAATGCGGCAAAATGTCTGCTACAGAAACTCTCTAAATACTGCAAGAAAGCCAAGAATTTTTGCAGATATGCATAGGCCATAAACACAAATGGCTCACTCAAGGTTGAGCTGGTTATGGACTTCTCAGCTTCGATACCATGTTAAACACACACATGGTGTATGAGAAGGATGAACACACAATGAACAAGAAACTCAAGACAATGAAGGATAAGCGTGAGGCTTTCTCATTTTTCCATTATACATGATGTACATTTATAGCACAATAGTGTGACTCTTGGTTTCACATTCCAAGGTCACTTGGACTCCATTGTTACTTTTCGCATTCCACACCTACCCATGTAGGATTAGGTGTTCCAACAGGTCTAAAGAATGGAATATTATAATAATATTCCCCTTTTTTCTGATTGTACCTGCATGCTGACTGGGCATCCCAGTCAAACCTGTCACAAAATTTTAGTTGTTTGGGAAATCGATCAGAATGCAATATCTCCCTCATACGACATCGGTTTTTCGAATTATTCATGGCACCAGAATCAAAACGACAAGATCTAACCGGTCGCTTGGGTTCGATACAGTTTCGAGAACTTTCAATTTTGAACAAGATTCATGGTCTCTTGATCACACCTCCCCATTGGGAAGCTTTTGGACCCCAAAAGACTTTGATTACTTGTTCAGTAGATGAGGGTACAACTCCCTTGCCTTTCCAACTTCCATCAACTTTTCCTTACTTGGCTTACTGCCCTTGAGCCCAACTCGAAGGTATTCGACACTTCGCCTCTTAGATGCTCTTGTCATCCTATCAAGAATGGTATCCTCCTTGAGCTCATCCAAAAATTCTGGCAAGAAATCTTCAATAGAAGGCAACTAAACATCACTTCCTTGATCATCAATCAAAGGTGGCTCATACAAACGTAAATTCTTAACATTAACAACTGAATACATTGGCATATATGAAGGCAAGTCAAGTTGAAATGCATTGTTACCAACTTTCTTAACGATCTTGAATTGTCCATAGCAAATGGGCTTGAGCTTTTTACCTTATCCTTGCATCCTTTCTTTGTGTATGTGCAACCATACCTCATCTCCTTCTTGAAACTTGTGATCAACTCTATGTTTGCCATGCCTCTCCTTGTATTTTCTTTGACTCTTCTCAAGTTGTTCTTGAACTTGTTGATGAATCATTTGAATTTTCTCAATGAACTTTTGAGCCTTGTCAATATCACTATGCCCATCAATTGCAACATGCTTCTCAAAGATGAAGTCTAATGGCGATTTCAGCAAATAACCAAAGCATGCTTCAAAAGTTGAAGTATCTATAGAAGATTGCTTTTCCTGGTTATAAGTGTGTTGAATGTAATGCAGTTGTTCATCCTATTGGGGTTCCCATGTTTTGGCAAGTTTGGCAGTACCAAAAGATGAGACAACATCAAAACCACTTTGGGACCTCAAGATCTAGCCCTCCTGGGTCCAGAGAGGGATCTCTCTATAAAGGCAAATATATATGTCTTTGAAGCTCAGTTTTAAGATATTAGGCTAGTTATAAGGCACAAGGTTTGCTTTGTTTTGTTTGTTTGTTTGTTTGGTTGTTGGGAAACAGGAAAGGAAGGGTTCAATATAAGACAAAGGGTGAGCAAAGAGGCTTTTAGGTAAAGGAGGGATAATTCAGAGAACACTCAAGACCATTGGGCAATGGAGTCATGAAAGGGTTTACTTGCTATTCAGTATTCATGGCTTTCAATTGGGCTAGTCATCTAAAACAGTGGATCTTTAAAGATGATAGTGTGGTATAAAATGGTAGGAATGAAGGTGAATGACAAGGAAACCTCCAAGGTGAACAGTTAGGAATCAGATCTAGGGACAGGGCATGCCATTAAACACCTATGATCCAACCCCCAAAGGCTAACTCTTCAAACAAAGGAACATTAAAGATTTAAACACAAAGGTTAAAACCTGAGATCAGAGAAAGGCTCTGAACTTTCAATGCTTTGGCCTTCAACTTGAGGGAACTTAGAAAGGTTAAATTGATTGAAAAAGACCCTAGTGAGACAGAATCAGCATTCTAAACTCCCAGTATCCCAATTCTTTCAATTAAAACCCAACAAGAACTTCTAAGAACATATTCATAAATTCATACATCAGTTAGCAGTGAATGACAGCCACTACACTGATTAAATTACCTTGAATAAGTTCTCAGATAACACTATCAATAGAAAACATCAAAAAGCAAGAAGAGCAGGAGCATTAGGGTACCATGCAAGGGTATATCCTAAGCCAAATTTCTGATTCTTACCAGAGAAATGAAATGTAATGAATTACAGAAGGAAAACAGAGACAAAGGTAGAAAACATCACCGCTGCTTTAAATCGGGATCCAAAGAAATGTGCTTGTCCTATTAAAGAGAAACACCAATCATATACAACATTTTCCAACAGCTTGATATTAAATCTGAAATCATCCTCCTCAACCTATCTTACAAATTTACATAGAGAACTATATCTCAAGAGAAACAGCTTACAATTCACAGTTATCCGATCAATAATCAACAAAAACCTTTACAATGTGTTTTTCCTGAGTTCTTATAGTTGAAAGAGAGGCAGAGGAGGTAGATGAAACACTAAATGAAATATTAAAATAGAAGTAGAAGAATGGCTCGAGGTGCATTCTATCTTAATATCTATGCATTAATCTTCAGTACTCTTTGGATGAAAGAGTGGTCTTCGACAGGCTGATAGTAACTCTGGGTATGTTCTTTGATGTAATTTAGGCTGTAGTACTTTGTAGTACTCTGGTGATACGAAAAAGGTAGATAAATGACCTTCAGGCCTACCATACCATGTAACAAATGCTCTGGTAGCATTAGGACTTTTGTCAGGGTGTAGATCTTCTCGGGAACATTGATGAAGAGTATAGCATTATGGAAACTTTGTCCTTTCATGGGAAAGAACCTTCTGCTGATGTGAGACACTGAAAATATTGTTTTTTGTGATTTAAGCCTCATTAGGACTTCTGTGTTATTCACTTGTTCTTAAATATGGTACATTCGCCCTTTGATCATCGAATTAGAGCTTAAAATATTCAATTACAAGCTTTAAACCTCTTTAATTTTTCACTGATACTCTTTGCTGCTTCATTGACAGTATCTGTCTGTGAAAATTGAGCCTTAATGGCGCTGGATAGTTTTACAGAGTTAAACATTATTCTTTTAATGAAAAATTTCATTCTAACACCTTCCCAGGTGTTTCTCTGTAATCTCAGGCTCTGAAAATGGCCTCCTCTGCGCTCTGTGTCACTGTGACAGTGATTGTGAGCAATGGCAGTTTCCACCGCCTATACCCTACAAAAACACTCAAATATTTTAAGAAATCCATGCATGGGGGAAGATGGATGCAGCGGAAGGCTGTGAGGATGGCAGTGCAACAGAGATGAATGCGGTGGATGCAATGGAAAATGGTGGAAGAATGCTATGTAATGGTGAAAATCTGCTCTGATAGAGGTTTGGTGGAGGAATGCTTTTGAACCGTTCAATCAGATGGAGTCACGATGATCGACAGTAGGGATTCATTGATGGAAAGGCTTTAGAGGCCAAGCGAAATGAAATAAACTTTATTGTAAAACATTAAATTTTTTATGTGAGCGGAGAAAAAGATTTTTTAATGTAAATCGTGAGAGTTTAAACTTTGGCGAAATACATAGAAAATGAATGAAAATTCAATGAAATCGGCGTGAATGGTGGGACCTGGCGTGGGCGGAGGGCGATGAAATATGGGCCGTTAGATCTCAGGAGGAGATCAACGGCTGAGATGATCCAACAAGACTCCATGGTAGCGCGATGAAGAAATGTGAAGGGAGTGCGAGATGCATTGTGGGCCATTCATCTGAACAGATCAACAGTCGAGATATGTGGATAGACTTTCAGGAATAGAAGTGGGGAAGTGGTTTTTAGGATAAAAACTATTGTTTTCGTGCGGCAAAAGGCAGGGAGGCGGTTTTCACTTTTCGAACGTGATATAGGTCCCCGGCTGATAGGTGGCATTTTAAAACCGCCCATATCGCGTGAATTTGAACTATTAAAGCCCGAACACAAAAAAATGCGCGATATTGATGCTAGTTGTTAGATCTGGGACTGTGAGATCTGACGGTGGGAGATGGGGCGCGATACGAGAATGTGTGCGGTTAGTAGAGTGGGGGTCGATCAAAGGTGGTTTGATCGTGAGCCATCCGATCAACGCGATGGACGGTCGAGATCTATAGAGGGAAAGCAAAGGTGGAGGATATGGTTAGTGGGCGGGAGAAATCTGAGCCGTCGGATCAAGAGGGATGAACAGTTGCAATTCAATCGAAATCGAAGGAGGCAGGGGCCAAAACTCCAATGGGATGAAGGAGCGATTGCATCTGGAATGTTGGATTGGTGGCAGATCAATGGTTGCAATTGGATCGGGGGTGACCAATCGGGGACAAAGGGGCGGAGTGAGATCAAATCCTGGCCGCTGGTTCTTGTGGATTCAACGGCCAGGATTGCATCGGAGGATCGCAATCGGGGAATGCAGAGGGAGGTGTATTAAGAACCTCTGATTGGAGACATAGCGATTGGCGTTGAACTGTTGGATTTAGATGTGAATCAACAGTGGAGATTGCCATCAGGGTGGTTTACAAAGGAATGTTATGGGCATGATGAATCAGGCGAGGATCGTTAGATCTATTAAGATCAATGGAAGACGTCGCTTCCGAGACCAACATAACAATTCTTCCTCGCATCAGAAGATTTCACCTTAACAAAGAAAACGTGCTCTCGAACATCTTCCGATTCCGATTAGTGCCTTATGCCTTAGCGCTTGGTTTTAGCGCTTATTTGCATGGAGGGGAAGTGGTTAAGGGGCTGTGCCAAAAGGGGCTAAGCCTGATATATGTAAAATGGATGTTTTTAAGCCAAAAAGAGGATTTTTGAGGCTTAAAAGCGGTTTTCGTTAGAGAGAAAAAAGGATTTTTAAGCCAAACAAAGGGTGTTTGTAAGGTTTAAAGGGGAGATGTTATGATTTAGTAGGCTTAGGAAGGGATTTTTGGGGGTCAAAGGGGAAATTTAAGAAGGGGAAAAAAGGGTTAAAATGGAGAATTTTTCAGGGATACAAAGGGCAAATGGAGGCCTTTCTGAGCATAGTTTTTTCACAAACAGTGAGGCTTTTTGGATTGGAAATAGTAGTAAATATATTTTCACAGGAAAAGGACACATAGAGGCTTCAAGAATGAGATATTTTCATAGGAAATGTATCTCTTGAAGGCTCAGAAAACTATTTAGCCACATATTTGCTTGACAAAAATTTCATAGGTGGCTAACAGTGGCTCCACATGGGGATGGCATCTTCTCGAAGGTGTCAAGAATTCAGAAAATAATCTTTGGAGTAGGCCAGATGCCTGATCTTTGAAACATCTTCTTCTTTGATTCAGCTGTTACAACATGATGGATATTAATCAGCAGAAAACACTCCCCAAACAATCTACCTACCCATCCTACAGTCCTAATATTTTTTCTTCAAGGTGCATTTGAATTTGCAGACCTTCTTCATCATTTTTTTTTTATTGAAAGCATAAACAAACTAATATATTTCTACCCT
This sequence comes from Pinus albicaulis, assembly GCA_034641835.2. NCBI lineage: Eukaryota > Viridiplantae > Streptophyta > Pinopsida > Pinales > Pinaceae > Pinus > Pinus albicaulis. The sequence goes on from CM076579.1 coordinate 959,872,547, forward strand.
TATTCCTCCATGAGACCAGATTAAACTGTTGGCCTCATAGTTTCTCTACCTAATTTAATATCTGCTAGAATTAAATTGTCTAGTAGATTTCTTCTGTACATTCTACAACATGAATTTAAAAACAGTCAAACCAAGATTAGACAGTCTGGTTTGCTGTGGATTCATGGCATAAGGACAGTTGCACATGAATTGAAATTTTAGAAAATTGCAAACAAAATCTTGAAAGCTTGAAATATTAAAACTTTGAAGCATCCTTCTTTCCTTTGTGACTCAAGTTTTGAGCTTGTTAGAGTCACTTTCCTCTTCACTTCAGTTCTGGTTTTGGGCTTGTTAGAGTTGAACCTTTTTCTTCTTTGTTGGTTTAGATTTTGAGCATATTAGAACCAGCTTCTTTACTTCCTTTGGCTCAGGTTTTGATCATGTTAGAGCCAATATTTGCACTTCAGAGGTTCAAGTTTTGAGCATGTATGAACCTCTCTTTCTCTCTTTTTTGAAACATTTTCTCTTTTTCTATGAAAACAAAACACAACAATGGTATTTACAATGGAAATGAAAACTGTCAAACTGGAAATCAGCAGTAGTAATGTTTGAGCATCCTGCAATTGATAGGACCCCCAAATAGATTTGTACCATCTAGCTCTTGCATAAAAAAGGCATTTGGACCAATGGTCGATTGGATGATATAAGGACCCTGCCACAAACTGTCAAATTTGCCATGATTTCCTTTGTCTTCTCTCCTAGAGTCCCACTTCAGAACTTTATCTCCATTTTTGAAGTCACAAGTTTTTTTTCTCTTATCAAACAACTTATTTATATTTTCTTGTACTTTCAAATCTCTGTTATAGACTTCTTCTCTTGTTTGTTGTAGATGTATTGTTTGATTTATCCGCCTTACCATACTGTCCTCTTCTGTCTGAATCTCTTGGACTAGTTTAATCACTGGTACCCTAAGGCTGGTAGGAACATTGCCTCTGTTCCATAAACAAGCTGATATGGTGACATGCCAATGGATTTCTTTGTTTGTAGCCTGTCAGCCCACAAATCATGCACTAATTTGTTATGCCATGACTTCTTATTCTCTTCAAGCAGGTTTTTGATAATGGTCACCAAGCTCTTGTTTGATGATTCAGCTAACCCATTACCTTGTGGGTAATAAGCAGTTGAATGACCGAGTGCTATCTGATACCTGTGAAAAAAAGAAATCATTTTCTTGGATCCAAAAGCAACAGCGTTATCAGTGATTATCTTTCTTGGGTAGCCAAATATAGAGAGGATGTGGTCTTCTAGGAACTTAATGATAACATAATCTGTGGCATTCCTAGAAGGTATGGTCTCTATCCATTTTTTGAAGTAGTCTGTGGCTGTAAGGATCCACTTGTGTTGTGCAAAAGAAGAGGGTGCATTTATCCTATGAAATCTAGGCCCCATTGTTGAAAGGGAGCCTCAACAGTAATAGGTTGCAATGGTAAAGGGAGGAGCTTCCTTTTGCCCTCAAAAATCTGGCATTTATGGCAGGCAATTATCATTTTGTGGATGTCATTGAAAATTGTAGGCCAGTAATAGCCAGCTCTGAGTATTTTGTTATCAGTGGCTTTCTAGTTTAAATGGCCTCCACACTCTCCTGCATGGATCTCCTGTTTGATCCTCTCTGCTTCAGTTTTAGGAAAACATTTAAGCAATAAACCATTTGTGTTTTTCCAGTATAAACATTCATTTAGTATGAAATAGTTTATGGCTTTTAACTTTAGGAATCTGGCCTTAGTCTTTGATAAATCAGGAGGGGCATTGAGGTTTGTGAGTACATACATGATATCAGAATACCAAGGAGAATTTTGAAATTGTTCTTCAACTGTAGGATCAGGAAATCCTTCATGCTCATCTAAGGCATCCACCATGTTTATGTCAAGGGCTTGCAGGTTAGATTCAGCCATTATTTGAGCTAAGCCCTGACCTTTGATCAGTTTTGTGGGTTTTATTTCCAGGTCATACTCTAATATTACAGCAATCCATTTGCCCCTCTTTCCATCAGGATCTTGGGACAAAATTTCTTTCACCACTATGTTAGGCACGTAGAAAATGATGTGAGAATGCAGTATATACACCCTAAAGTCTTTCAAGGCCTTTACCAAGGCATAGGCCTATTTTTCCATTATGTTACATTTTAAGGGTGCATCCCTTAGAGCTTTGTTGAAGAAAGCAATAGGTCGTTCCATTCCCTCTGGATTTTTCTGCAGTAGAACTGTAGCCACTGTATGCTCGGAGGCAAAGGAAAATATCAGGAAATCTTTTGAGAAATCTGGGCTAATTAGGACAGGTGCCTGGGTGAGTGCAAGTTTAACTAATTCAAAATATTTTTTAGCCTCTACAGTCCACTTAACCCCTACACCCTTTTTCAGCATGTTTGTCATATCCCTGAGGTGCTCAGATAAGTTGGGAATAAACCTCTTTAAGAAGTTAATTTTCCCAATAAAGGACTACAACTCTTTTATGTTTCTCGGGTGTGTAATCTGTAGTATTCCCTAAACTCTTTGTGAATCTATCTTAATTCCCTTCTCTGATATAATATGGCCCAAGAGCTTACCTTCTTGCAGGCCGAATACAGTCTTCTTGGGATTTAAGGACAGACCAAACCTTCAACATTTTTCAAAAACTCTTCTCATATGTTTTAGGTGCTCCTCATCAGTCTTGGAATAGACTGTTATGTCATCCAGATATATGACAATGAAGTGCCCTATTTCCTCCGAAAAGGCTATGTCCATTGCTCATTGGAAGGTCGCACCAGCGTTCATTAGTCCAAAAGGCATTTTTACATACATAAAAGTGCCCCATGGAGTGGTGAAATTTGTCTTGAGTTGGTCTTTTGGGAGTACTAAAACTTGGTTATAGCCTGAAAAACCATCTAACAGGGAGATTATTTTTGAGCCCACTACCCTCTGTAGGATGTGTTCCATCTTTGGTAAAGGGTAATTGTCTTTAAGTGAAGCTCTGTTAAGGTTTCTGAAATCGATGCACAATATGATCTCGCCTGTCTTCTTTCTCACAGCTACAAGGTTGGAAACCCAATCGGAGAACCTCACAGACACTATAATTCCTGCCTCGTACATCTTCTTGATTTCCTTTTCAACTAGAGGCAGTTGTTTCGGGCTAATTCTGTGAAGTTTCTGTCTGAATGGTTTTTGGTTTTCCTTTAAAGGGATTTTGTGTTGTATAATGTCTATATCGTAGGCCTTTAAGTCCTCATAGCTCCAGGAAAACACATCGATGAACTCTTTAAATAAGTCAATATATTTCTTTTTCATGTCTACAGGTAAGGACTTAGCCAATTTAATCATCTTTGGCTTATCCTCAGTGCCTATGTTGCATTCCTCAACATTATAGTCTGAGTGTTCTATAGTGGGTTTCTTCGCTACGTTGTCAAAATCAAAAAGGTCCTCTAAAGGTGCCAGTCCTCTGGGTATATTCTTATCTTTTGACTGTAACACCTCTATTTCCTCTTTTTCTGCGTTCTTATATTCTTCGGTTGCATTTCCAAGTTGTTCAGTTAACACGTTTATTTCTATGTTAAGGGGTGATTTTTCTTCATCGAGGGGCTCTTCACTTAGGTAGATTTCATTGGATTTAGAGTCTGAATCAGAGAATTCAAACTCATTCCTGCCAAGCATGAAATCCTCTATCTGCTTGTCGTCCTCAAATACCTGCCAATATTTCTCGTTATCAGGAACTGAAGGTCTGTATTTCATCTTAATGATGATTTGTTTGTCACTAGGATATTTGTGATATGAACTAGTTATGCAGGCTAATCCATTCGCAATTATGTTCTAACTCCTAGGCACAAACACAAGTTCATACTCTACAAAGGTTTTCAGTAAATCCATAGCATCATTCCTGTACGCTCTCAATCTAGGGTGTTTAGCTATATACTCTACGTTCGCTTTTTTTATGATTAACTCAAAGTCTCCATGTACAGCTATCCTTCAGGCTCCTAGATTTTTCAATAGATTCAAGCCTAGGATGAGAGACTCATACTCTGTGAATTGTTTGTACATTTGAAGTTCAGATTGAAGGCATGACTCTCAGCATAGTCACTCTCGGTGTTATGTAACCACACTCCCGCTCCTGCAGTCTTTCTAGTGCAAGACCCATCAAAATTCATTCTCCATAAGGGATCATTTTCAAGTTTATCATCATTTTCTTCCCTAACTTGGTTTCACTGTTATGCTGTAATATGGGGTCTGCACCATGGTGTGGGGTGTTTTGTCCTTCATGATGTGTATGTAGCTTCGAAAAATGACCAGTTAGTTGTTCGTAGTCTTGTTCCTATCCACTCTGAGTTTTAGATTCAGTGCACTATCCAAAGGTTTCTTCTTCATTTTCTTCTAAGTCTAGAGTGGCCATTATGTTAAAATCTATGGGCTCTATTCTATTGCTCGCATCTATTTCTTCTGGGTCTGGCTCTTCTGTGGATTCATCGTTGCAAAGGATAAAGGAGTCCAGATCTGTATGTACGGAGTACAGGGGTGAATTTTCAGGTTTTTCAGGGTTGCTAACCATGAATTTCATTTGTGCCTCTCTATAAAGTCTCCTAAGTTGGCTAAAGACAGGGATTGTGGCATAAGAACCATCCATCTACATTGTACCTTGCATCTTGGCTCCCCATGACCTTGATAGCGACATGCCATACTTAGGTGGCACATCGGCCACTACAACATCCATAACCATACATTTTGTTGGAATCTGGGTCAGGTTCACACAAAGGTCTTTGATTAGGCCAAGGCACTTCACTTTGCTAGAGTCAAATGAATATAAATCTTTATAAGGACGGGTTATCTCTAGGCCGAACCTCTCCATAACTACCTTAGGCATTAGGTTGTGTGATGCCCCAAAGTCATGCATTGCATTGTGAAGGATCTTGTCATGGATATTGAGGCTAATACAAAAAGGAGGTACTACCCCTTCCTGAAACTTCCCTTCTATATTTGGACCAAACAAAAGGGTTGGTTGGTCATCACTTAGATTGGCAGTGTCACTGTTTTCACCTAGATTTAAAGCTTTCAAAATTTGGCCTTTATATACAGCCTGAGTGGCCAGCTCAGAGAGTGGGACAAAGATTTTAATTTTAGCAATCTCACTCTCTAAATTGAAGGGAGATTGAATCTTTGTAAGACTCAACTCTGTTTTGTTAGCCACTACTTTAGTGGCAGAATCAGTGTGTTGATTCTCAGTATGTACAGTGTTTGCAACTGTTTTATTAGGAACACTAGCTACAGTGCTAGTGCTGCTAGTTTGTTGCCTTTTTTTATCAGTGTTTTGGTTGTCCTTTTCTTTGTTCTTCCCAAAACTCTTAGCTGTTGGTTTGTTGCTTTCAGCAGTCACCTTAGGAGTTTTCTCAGGCCTTTTCTTAATGGTAATCTCATAAGATTTTGTTTTGGAATTGTCTAAGCTCTTTTTGCTTCTAAGTTCATACTGTTCTCTGACCTGCATGATGGCATTCTCAAATCCTAGCCTATAATCCTCGGATTCTAGCCTTTCCTCATCCCAATGTGAATGTGAGGTCTGATCATCTTCTGTGGAATAGTTGTGGATTGAGTTGTCTATTTCCAACATGTTTATTGTGGTTCCCTCGAATTCTTCTATTGTCCCCTCATCTTCATCAAGAAAGTTATCTTGAAATGGGGGTATGACTTGTTGATCAGAGTCTCTCTATCTGTTAGGAGGGTTGTTTCTCCTAAAGTTCTGGTTCTGGTTTTGGTTTTGGTTTCTGTTCTAGTTGCTGACTTGGACAGTCAGATTTCCACCATTTTTCCTAGTCTCTCCATGGTTTTGGCTAGACTTTCATACTTGGGATCAGATGTGGAAGCTGACGTGTCATCCCTATATGTCACCTTTTTCTTAGACCTCATTCTAGCTCTCTTTTCACTCAGGTTAGCCTCTACACTCACTGCTCCTTTTGCATATCTTCCAATGTGTTGTAATCTCTCTCTAAGCTGGTAGGCCATGTCAGCATCAAAGCCTTCAGGTTATTTCACTAAAGCCATTCCTTGGGGAGGTTTCATATGTGGTGGAAGGGCGTTGTAAACATTGTTAAACCTTGTATAATAGTCATGGACACTCTCTCCTACATTTCTTTTAAGATTCTTGTATTCTTCTAAGATTTGGAGAGGGCTGGTCTTGACTTCCCATTTGTTTATGAAGGATTGATATAAAGAAGGAAGATCCTGGATACTATTAGGAGGTAGGCCTTTAAACCACTTCTTCACATCACCTCCTAAACTCTGGGCAAATATCCTCATCTTGACTATCTCATCATCTATCTCCATATATTCAAAGGAATCTTCCATCCTATCTACATGGTGTTGAGCAGTGGTAGACTCTTTTGCAATGAAATGTGGGATTTTTTACTGATAATCATTGGGTAAAAGCACTAGAGGTTGTGGTAACACTAGAGGTGCATACCAGGCTTCCATGATGATGTTATGAGGAGGAAAATGATTGACTTGAACAGCAGGTATGTGGATGACAGGAATTCTAGGACTAGCAACACTCTATTGAGCTGATTTAGGATGACAGAGCCCCAAGTTTTGAATGAAATGAATGTCAGGAGGAGTAGATGGGGAAGTATCTCTATCCCTAATGTGTTTACCACTGTAGGATGGTGAACCACGAAGCTCAAGTTCTGACTGGTCTAGAGCACTGACTGACCTAGTTCTAGGTAAACTGTTTGGTAAGTCTAGGTCAAAATGAGAGTCTGATAGAGCTATAAATTTTTCTGGTGTATAGTTAGCTCTATGGATGTGTCTGGAAATAGTTGGACTTCTAGGTGTAGGATATTTCCTAAGAATTTTCTCAAGTTTGTCAACTATTTCAAGTGGGTTTGGGTTAGGATAAGCTCTTGTATGAATGGTTCTTGAAGCCAGTATGTTTTTCTTTAGACAAAGAAGCTTAATCCTACTTGTTACTTTTAATATGGTTGATGTTGTAATAAATTCTGGTCTCCTAGTGGAGTCTTGTGAAACCAAGATAATCAGCAGGCCTACTAATCACCAGTGGAGTCTTTTAATCATTAGAGAACTATGGAGTCGCCAGGTGGAAGGTTTAGAATGTTTCAAGAATGTATACTGTCCACCACAGTGTTTAACTACCAATCTAACTAGAGATTTTGGTTTTCTGAGGTTCTAGTGATTTAATAAGATGAAAACCCTCAGAAAGTTCCCCAGTGGAGTCGTCATTATGTTGGGGTTCCCATGTTTTGGAAAGTTTGGCAGTACCAAAAGATGAGACAACATCAAAACCACTTTGGGACCTCAGGATCTAGCCCTCCTGGGTCTAGAGAGGGATCTCTCTATAAAGGCAAATACATACGTCATTGAAGCTCAATTTTAAGATATTAGGTTAGTTATAAGGCACAAGGTTTGTTTTGTTGTTTGTTTGGTTGTTGGGAAACAGGAAAGGAAGGGTTCAATATAAGACAAAGGGTGAGAAAAGAGGCTTTTAGGCAAAGGAGGGATAATTCAGAGAACACTCAAGACCATTGGGCAATGGATTCATGAAAGGGTTTACTTGCTATTCAGTATTCAAGGCTTTCAATTGGGCTAGTCATCTAAAACAATGGATCTTTAAAGATGATAGTGTGGTATGCAATGGTAGGAATGAAGGTGAATGACAAGAAAACCTCCAAGGTGACCAGTTAGGAATCAGATCTAGGGACAGGGCATGCCATTAAACACCTATGATCCAACCCCCAAAGGCTAACTCTTCAAACAAAGGAACATTAAACATTTAAACACAAAGGTGAAAACCTGAGATCAGAGAAAGGCTCTGAACTTTCAATGCTTCGGCCTTCAACTTGAGGGAACTTAGAAAGGTTTAATTGATTGAAAAAGACCCCAGTGAGACAGAATCAGCGTTATAAACTCCCAGTATCCAAATTCTTTCAATTAAAACCCAACAAGAACATCTAAGAATAGATTCATAAATTCATATATCAGTTAGCAGTGAATGACATCTAATCCACTGATTAAATTACCGTGAATAAGTTCTCAGATGACACAATCAGTAGAAAACATCAAAAGGCAAGAAGAGCAGGAGCATTAGGGTACCATGCAAGGGTATATCCTAAGCCAAATTTCTGATTCTTACCAGGGAAATGAAATGTAATGAATTACAGAAGGAAAATAGAGACAAAGGTAGAAAACATCACCGCTGCTTTAAATCAGGATCCAAAGAAATGTGATTGTAATATTAAAGAGCAACACCAAACATATACAACATTGTCCAATAGCTTGATATTCAGTCTGAAATCATCCTCCTCAACCTATCTTACAACTTTACACAAAGAACTATATCTCAAGAGAAACAGCTTACAATTCACAGTTATCCGATCAATAATCAACAACAACCTTTACAATGCGTTTTTCCTGAGTTCTTATAGCTGAAAGAGAGGCAGAGGAGGTAGATGAAACACTAAATGAAACATTAAAATAGAAGTAGAATAATGGCTCGAGGCCCATTTTGTCTTAATATCTATGCATTAATATTCAGTACTCTTTGGATGAAAGAGTGGTCTTCGATAGGCTGATAGTAACTTTGGGTATGTTCTTTGATGTACTTTAGGCTGTAGTACTATGTAGTACTCTGGTGATAAGAAAAATGTAGATAAATGACCTTCAAGCTTGCCATACCGTGTAACAAATGCTCTGGTAGCATTAGGACTTCTATCAGGGTGTAGATCTTCTCGGGAACATTGATGAAGAGTATAACATTATGGGAACTCTGTCTTTTCACAGTAAAGAACCTTCTACTGATGTGAGACACTGAAAATATTTTTTTCTATTCTTTAAGCCTCATTAGGCCTTCTGTGTTAATCACTCGGTCTTCAATATGGTACATTCACCCTTTTATCATCGAATTAGAGCTTAAAATATTCAATTACAGGCTTTAAACCTCTTTAATTGTTCACTGATACTCTTTTCCGCTTCATTGACAGTCTCTGTTTGTGAAAATTGAGCCTTAATGGCACTGGATGGTTTTATAGAGTTAAACATTGTTCTTTTAATGAAAAATTTTGTTCTAACACCTTCCCAGGTGTTTCTCTGTAATCTCAGGCTCTAAAAATGGCCTCCTCTGCGCTCTGTGTCACTATGACAGTGACTGTGAGCTATGGCAGTTTCCACCGCCTGTACCCTGAAAAAACACACAAATATGTTAAGAAATCCATGCATGGGGGAAGACGGATGCAGTGGAAGGCTGTGAGGATGGCAGCGCAGCAGAGATGAATGCGGTGGATGCAATGGAAAATGGTGGAATAATGTTGTGTAATGGTGAAAATTTGCTCGGATGGAGGTTTGGTGGAGGAATGCTTTTGAGTCGTTTGATCAGATGGAGTCACGATGATCGATGGCGGGGATTCATTAATGGAAAGGCTTTAGAGGCCTAGCGAAATGAAATAAAATTTATTGTAAAACATTAAAGTTTTAATGTGAGCGGAGAAAAAGGTTTTTTAATGTAAATCGTGAGAGTTTAAACTTTGGAGAAATACATAGAAAATGAATGAAAATGCAATGAAATCGGCGTGAATGGTGGGACCTGGCGTGGGTGGAGGGCGATGAAATATGGGCCGTCAGATCTCAGGAGGAGATCAACAGCTGAGATGATATGACGAGACTCCATGGTAGCACGATGAAGAAATGCGAAGGGAGTGTGAGATGCATTGTGGGCTGTTGATCTGAACAGATCAATGGTCGAGATCTGTGGATAGACTTTCGAGAATAGAAGTGGGGAAGTTTTTTTTAGGATAAAAACCAATTTTTTCTCGCGTCAAAAGGCGAGGAGGCGGTTTTCACTTTTCGAACGCGATATAGGTCCTCGACTAACATGTGGCCCTTTAAAACCGCCCATATCGCGTGAATTTGAACTATTAAAGCTCGGACACAAAAAAATGCACGATATTGATGCTGGTCGTTGGATCTGGGACTGTGAGATCTGACGGTGGGAGATGGGGCGTGATACGGGAACGTGCGCGGTCAGTAGAGTGGGGGCTGATCAAAGGTGGTTTGATCGTGAGCCGTCCAATCAACGCGATGGATGGTCGAGATCTGCAAAGGGAAAGAAAAGGTGGAGGATATGGTTAGCGGGTGGGATAAATTTGAGTCATCGGATCAAGAGGGATGAACGACTGTGATTCAATCAGAAGCAGAGGATGTAGGGGCCAAAACTCCGATGGGATGAAGGAGCGATTGCATCTGGACAGTTGGATCGGCGGCAGATCAATGGTTGCGATTGGATTAGGGGTGACCAATCGGGGACAAAGGGGAAAAGTGAGATCAAATCCTGGCCGTTGGTTCTAGTGGATTCAACTACCAGGATTGCATCAGAGTATCGCAATCAGGGAATGCAGACGGAGGTGTATTAAGAACCTCTGATTGGAGACATAGCGATTGGCGCTGAACCGTTGGATTTAGATGTGAATCAACGGTGGAGATTGCCATCGGGGGGGTTTACAAAGGAATTTTATGGGCACGACGAATAAGGTGAGGACCGTTAGATCTATTAAGATCAACAGAAGACATTGCTTCCGAGACCAATAGAACAATTCTTCCTCGCATCGAAAGATTTCACCTTAACAAAGAAAACGCGCTCCCGAACATCTTCCGATTCCAATTAGCGCCTTATGCCTTAGCGCTTGGTTTTAGCGCTTAGTTTCATGGAGGGGAAGTGGTTAAGGGGCTGGGCCGAAAGGGGCTAAGCCTGATATATGTAAAATGGATGTTTTTAAGCCAAAAAGAGGATTTTTGAGGCTTAAAAAGGGTTTTTGATAGAGAGAAAAAAGGATTTTAAGCCAAACAAAGGGTGTTTGTAAGGTTTAAAGGGGAGATGGGATGATTTAGTAGGCTTAGGAAGGGATTTTTGGGGGTCAAAGGGGAAATTTGAGAAGGGGAAAAAAGGGTTAAAATGGGGAATTTTGCAGGGATACAAAGGGCAAATGGAGGCCTTTCTAAGCATAATTTTTTCACAAACAGTGAGGCTTTTTTAATTGGAAATAGAAGTGAAGATCTTTTCACAGGAAAAGGACACACAGAGGCTTTAATAATGAGAGATTTTCATAGGAAATGTATCTCTTGATGGCTCAGAAAAATATTTAGCCACCTGTTTGCTTGACAAAAATTTCATAGGTGGCTAACATATCCCACAACTTGGGATGTTTTTTGCAATATCCTCTCAATAGATGAACAAAATTTATGTTCACCACCTTGGTTTTGCCATCAGTTTTCAAATTTTCAATACTCTTTTTCAAATTTGTGTCCATCATCTTCCAAAGATTGGACCAAAAATTCCCAATGAACCTGGAATCCATGTCACTAACAATAGAAGTTGGAAATCGATAATGAACCCATATATGTTGAAAATAGAGTTCAGCAATTTTTTCAGTAGTAATGGTTTTCTTACATGGCATAAGTATACACATTTTACTGAATCTATCCACAACTACATAAATTTAATCATGTTGTTTTCTTGACATTGGTAGACCTCCAAAAAATTCAATGGAGACACTCTCCCATGGCCTTGATGGTACCGGTAGTGGCGTGTACAACCCAAGCTTCATATTTCTAGGCTTTCTTGTTGCACACATAGAACAACCTCTTATAAAATGTGACACACTATCTATCATGTGAGGCCAATATCAATACCTTTGTAGATGCACCATTGTTTTGCTTACCCCAAAGTGTCCAGCAATAAGAGACGGATGATCCTCTCTCATAACACTTAGCCACTCTCCTTGTGGTATACACATCTTGCCCAAATGAAACAACAAATTTTTATGCATGTGATAATCATTTTCCTCAACTTGATTCCCTTCACTCAAACTAGCATACACATCTTGAAAATCAACATCATGTGCATATTTTTCTATGTAACTCTCATGTACAACAAAAGCCTTTTTAAGTAAAGTAGAAGCACTTATGATCAGCCTTGAAATCATATTAGCAACTTTATTGAAAATACCTTTCTTGTACCTTATAACCAAGTGAAACTATTGAAGGAAACCCATCAACCTGAAATGTTGTGATTGCTGCAATTTTGTTTGCTACTGCAAGTACTGTAATGGTTGGTGATCGGTATTTATAATCATCTCTTTACCCATCAAGTAGTGTTTCCACTTCTTGATGCTTTGTACCAACACATACAACTATTTTTCATATGTAGGATAATTAGTTACAGCACCATGGAATGTTTCATAATGAAAATCGATAGGCTTACCATGTTGCAAAAGTACTACGCCCATGGCATAATCACTAGCATCGGTTTGTATCTCGAATGGCTGTCTAAAATTCGGTAATGAAAGAACTGGATATGAACTAATATTTTCTTTTAAAGCTTCAAAATCTTTCTTCTGTTTTCCTCCCCATTGGAAGTCTTTCTTCACACTTTTCATTGCATGCATAAGAGCTTCTAAGGTAGAAAAGTTAGTAATAAACTTTCTCCAATACTGATTTGCGCCTAAGAAACTTCTTACCTCGGTTACTGTTTTGGGAGTGGGGCACCAATTCACAATGGCTTCCACTTTAGAAGGATCAATTCTCAACTTGCCTCCTCCTAAATTGTGTCCCAAATAAGCCAAAGGAGTCTTTCCGAACTCACACTTTGACATATTAAGAAATAATTTCTCTTTCTTCAAAACATCAAGCACCCTTTTCACATGCAAGACATGTTCTTCTCCCGTTTTTCTGAAAATCAGTATATCATCTAAATACACAATCACAAATTCATCAAGAAATGGATGCAAAACTTTATCCATAACACACATGAAAGTTTCTGGTGCATTACACAAACCAAATGACATAACCAACCACTCAAAGAGTCCTTGTTTGGTTTTGAATGTAGCCTTCCATATATCACTTTCTGCAATTCTTACTTGATGATATCCACTTCATAAATCTAACTTAGTGAAATACTTTGCTTCTTTCAGCCGATCAAGCAAATAATCTATCCTTGGGAGTGGGTATCAATTCTTTACCGTTATCTTGTTCAAAGCTCTAAAGTCTACACACATGCGCCAAGTCTCATCTTTCTTCGGAATCAAGACTATGGGTGAACCACATGGCAAAGTGCTTGGCCTTATGAGTCCCTTTTCCAAAATGTCCTTGATTTTCCTCTTAATTTTAGCATTCTCCATTATCGACATGCGATACATGCCGATGTTTGGAAGAGGACAATCTTGCTGTAACTAAATCTCATTTTGAATCTCCCTCTTTAGAAGCAATCCCGTTGGCTCCTCAAACATCTCATGATGTGCATCAAATACATCATACAAATCTGATTTCAACTTAGGATCACAATCCTCAAATGATTCATGGTTAACATCAACTTGAGGCCTAATCATTAGAAGAACAAAATTCTTACTTGAATTCACTAGCCTTTTTACTTGTCCAGCATTTACCATTGCAATATTTGTCTTCTTGCGATGTGCTCTAACAATGTACTCCTTGCCATATTTGAATAAATGGTATTTGTTCTCATGGAAATGAAAGATCGATTTCCTATCATACAAGTAATGACTACCCAACACAATACCTATAATATCAAGTAGAACCACATCTAATTCAACTGTGTCAACAAAATGTGCAGTTATTGCAAACCGCAATATGCACTTCCTTGAAACCTATAAATTTTCATCCTTACAAATCCACCCAAGTGGATATGGTTTTAGATGTGGAATGGTCTCAAGATTAATTTTCTTGACCAAGTCTTCAGAGATTAAGTTTGCTTGTGACCCATTGTCAAACAGTGTGTCAATCTTGGCATGTTTGGATATTACCCTCACATGAAACAGTTCAATTCTCTCTTCTTCATTTGGAGCTTGTATGTGATAGTTTGAGGTACTAGTACTGGGTTTAGTTTCAATTTATTTCCCCTTCATGTTCTTCAATCCCATGTCTATAATTTAAGATTCATCACCTGAATCCTCTCCTAAATCATGTTGAGTTGTAGCTGTAGTTTTATGTTTCCCTTTGTTGTTCTGATTTTTGGGCCTCTTTTCAAGATGTAATTTCCAACAATGATTCTCATCATGGCCTTCTCTTGAACAATGTTTACAAACCATTTTTTCTCCCTCTTTCTTGACAGATGCATTATTTTTTCCTTTACCTTTTTAGGTATTCTATTTGTTTATAATATCCCAAAATAGGGAAATTCTACATTATCGGGAATATCTAAAGATATTCCAAATGTGGAGCAACAACAATATGTAAACGTACCAATGGAGTAGTAGTGACAACTCAACTCATAAAAATGTGAGAAATATCCATAGCTATCTTATTAAGTTATAGCAGCAACAAATGAATACAAGATCTTGAGGAAAATGTTACTCAAGATAGGCAATGCTCAGCCTCAAGAAACAAGTACATAAATCATGACAAAACACTGCTAAACAAGTGTACCCAAGCTATGACTGCGCATTTTATAAGAGAAAATTCATGCTAGCATATGTAAAATACATAGATATACAAATATATGGCCCATACAACATTGGGAATGAATATCTCATCTCCCAAAGACTACCTCCAGTCAATCCCGGAAGGATTGGCTGTAATATACAAAATCTGCAAAATGTCAGAGTTGCTGTGTAGCAGCAGCAACTCAAGAACTGGAAACAAGTGGAGAAGGCTGAATATGTTGCATCTTATGAAAATACCTCCTCCAATGGATCTCTCAAGTGAAATTTTGATCCTATCACTGAGGATCTCACCCTCCAAACTATTTGCAAAAGTCCCACTGCAAATGCTCACTAGAAATAATGCAGTCACTGAAGGAAACTACGCTGTAGGGGCAAGGGAATGAGTTGGCTCAATGCCAAGATCTGCAATAAGCTCCAAGGGCTTCCAACTGATCTCCCAAAGGAAAGAGAGACTCCTCCCCTGAAAATCAAGTGATGGAAGTGGTGTTGTGAACCCTCACTGCAACACAGCATTATTCTGCTTCAGAAATAACACTGTACTGGAGGAGGATGCTTGGCCTCAAGCCTGGATGTGAGGAAAATTAGTGCAACTCCTCCAAGATGTTCCTCAAGAAAGGAGAAGGATTCCTAAACAGGAAATCATTATGCTAAGTAGCACTGCAACTCTGATAAATAGCAGGATATTTCACAAAGTCTAAACAGACCAAGAAATCAATAATACATAGCATGAATAACAATGGCTGCCTTGCCCTCCTTTTAAACAAGTGAAATCACTCCCTCCATGGGTCCCACTCATTAGGGTTTCCTCCACCAAATAACCCTCTTCCCATTCATACTGTGATGTCTATCATAGTGCTCTCCTCCTCCTTTCCCAACACTGTTGACTTGGTAAAACTTGACCTTGTCTCCATGCAAGTGTCCCTTTTCACACATAGGGGTGTGATATCTAGCTCTTATGACTATTCCCTTTCACATTTGAGGGATTTTATTTATTTTTTAAATGTCCATGGGCTCCCTCACTCATTTATTTAGCTGCTAGGTGATAAAAAAAAAAAACTTTAATATTCCATTTAGTTGTGGGCTAAAATGGGAATATTACAGTCCTCCCCACCCAAATGTTTCTTGTCCTCAAGAAACTGCAAGGATAGAACTGGAAAGTCTCCTCGAAAGGCATGGAGTCTAAAATGTGTTGAGAAACATCTTTCCCCATGTGGATCCTCCATCCCCCAAGCAATCATCCATACAAAATGAGTTACCTCCCAACATGGAAACTCCTGAAAATCCTCTTCCACCTTTGGCTCCTACAATGTAGGTGGGCTGAAAATCTGATCTTGGTAGACAAAATAGCCTACCCCATGTTTTCCTCCTCTCCACTTAGGATAAGTGTAGAGTATATGCTGATCTTGGGCTGCAATGATATTTCCCTCAAGTGGCAAGATGAAGATTAGACCTCCAAGGGTCTCTCCTCCAACGTTATGAAACATGTTGGCCCAAATCATCTCATATGTGATGAGTTGGAAGTCACCATCATATGGCATCCAATCAATAATATGGCTCACCTCAAATGGAGACAAGTGTTTTTCTATAGTGGCCACATACTCTCTCATGCTCCCATTAGAACATGCAATGCAAACTATGTGGGAGATCTCTCCCCCAGGGGACACATCCAAACAAAGTGCCATTCCCCCAATCATGCTCCCAACAAATATGAAAACAACAGAAACATAAGGAATCATAATGAGAACCATGCTTTCTGCCATATGTAGCAAGGGAGAAGGAAAATGGTCCCTCAAATGTAACCAATGCAATTTGGCCCTCAACTGCAAAAGAGTGTGACAAAAGGTGTGGTTTCTCAACCACTTGCTTGCTGTCCCATTCTCCTCATATGTTTGGAGAAAGTGAATGACGTATGGTTCAAAGTGAGCATGCTCTCCAAAATACATCTCCTCCCCAAGTCCTCCTAGGGAGTGGTCACCATCACTGTTCATGCCTCAAGTAGACCATGAGGTCTAGAAAAAAGAATGCTCCCCCTTGGAGCAACATCCTGCACATGTATGGTTAAGGGATGCATAGATACATTATACAATTCATTATGCAAACAAGCAATACCCTTACCATAAGTCTTTCTCATGAAAATGGAGTGGCTCATAGATGAGTATCCTCTCATCCTCAAAGAGAAAAGAGGTGGTTGTGGCAAATATCCCAAAGAGTTATGTATCTCCTCCATATTCACATGATTCATGCATCTCCTCATATGCCGATATATCTCCTCCTCAAGTCCCTTCCAAAAATACCTCTCCATGGTGGTGTGGTATTCTCTCAAAGAACAAGTGTGGCTAAAAATGAAATCCTCATGAGATGTTTGTAGCAACTCCTCCTTGAGCTTGGAAGCTCTAGCTAAGAATATCCTACCATGATAGTAGATAACCCCATCTCTGACTAAATATCCCTCCTCATGCAATTGGTCATCCAATATCATACAAGTGAAAATATCCTTGGAATACTCCACCAATAGCTGGGAGTTCCAATATGGATCTATCCTCCATAGTTACAACACTGGTGATCTCTCATGAAGAACATATGTCATATGGTCATCCTCATTTTTGACATCCCCCATGCCAAAGATGCAATTTGGAAGGTCGTTATCCTTCCTCTACTGCTTCTGCCACAGCGCAGAATCTGAATTGAGAGTGGGTAAAGATGATGTTGAGAGAATTCCTCTCCCCTCCTTGAGTCTACCCAAGACCCTCAGCGCTGTACAATGACCTCCCAGGGTCTCCACTCCTCTAAAATAAATGAATGGTGCCTCACAATGTGAAGCATCTCTCATCATCTGTTGATCTGGTGGCCTCCTTGGTGAAATGTCTCCATGCAATGAGACATCATCATCAAGAGTAGACTACATACATGAATGGACAAACTTGTCCCTGCTCTCCTTGAGCAATCCAATATCCCTCTTAGGTGTATCAACCTCATGAAATAGACAGGGATGTGTGCTCCTCATCACATGATGCTGGTCATCCTGCTTATCTTCTTCTTGTATCTCCATGGTTCCACACCTCATCATCAATGGCACATGTAGAACATGAGTTGTGCCTTGATCTCCACATGTGAGATCCTGGGGAATTTCTTGCAATGATACAAGAACCCCTCTAGTTGGAGCAAGGGCTCCTCCTTCCTCTACATGAGGTGCTAGATCAACTCCAGATCTGACAGCGTTGTTGCCCTCATTCTCATCAACATGTATGGGCAACCTCTCAAGAATTGGATCCTCTCTTGGAAAAGAGATCTCTATGCCCTCTTGTTCAGATATATGAGATAGAGGCTTTGCCTCTAACAAATTATGTTGCAAGATGCCAGTCTCCTTCATGGGTTTTTTAAATGGATATGAGTTTATAGTTTGCTCCATCACATGCAAGGGTTTAATTTGTTCATGTTTTTTCAACTTCTCCACATGTGTTGAAATTTTTTTTCCATCAAACCTTCCCATCAATGCCTTAATAAACTTTGCATAAGAAAAAATATTTGCATTCTTTAGAGTAAAAGACTCAAATATCCACCATGCATAGGCCTTACCTCTTAAGTGCAACTCTGCTACTCTGATAGCTTCATCTTCAGAAATTTGATGCTGCTGGAAGAAAGTGTCTAGCTCTTCCACCTAAGCCCTAGCTGAACATGTAGGGGAACCATCAAAGGTATATAGAAGAAACCTATCCACATTATGCTGCTTTCTCCTCCTCACCTTGACCTTGCAAAAATCTTGGAAAGTGATATGATCTCTAAACTCCTGAGTTTGAGATTCATATTCATGCAATAAACTACTAAGAGTTCCCCTCTTAGGCATTCCTTCTTCCTCCCTCTCTCTCATAGCAAAACTGGACATGAGACTGCGTTGTAAATCATAGGGTGTGGCTGCATGCTCACACTCCCCATAATAAAATCTAGAGTTTGACTCAGTTTCAAACCCTCGTGGAGATCCTGTACATATCTCCCTCCTTATCTTCTTGAAATCTTCATGAATGCTTTGTACAGATCTTGGAAGAAACTTGGTAAGCTTATCTTCCTTTTTCTCTCCACATAATGGAGTCTTCATCTTCTCTTTTCTTGATAGCATCATGGCTAAGATCCACAGGCTGAGCCAAGATTATGCTCTAATACCACTGTAATATCCTAAAATAGGGAAATTCTACACTATCGGGAACATCTTAAGATATTCCAAATGTGGAGCAACAACAATATGTAAACATACCAATGGAGTAGTAGTGACAACTCAACTCTTAAAAATGTGAGAAAGGTCCATAACCATCTTATTAAGTTATAGTAGCAACAAATGAATACAAGATCTTGAGGAAAATGTTACTCAAGATATGCAATGCTCAGCCTCAAGAAACAACCACATAAATCATGACAAAACACTGCTACACAAGTGTACCCAAGCTATGACTGTGCATTTTTATAAGAGAAACTGCATGCTAGCATATGCAAAATACATATATATATACAAATATATGGCCCATACAACATTTGGAGTGAAGATCTCAGCTCCCAAAGACTACCTCCAGTCAATCCCGAAAGGATTGGCTGTAATATATAAAAACTGCAAAATGCCGAAGTTGCTGGGTAGCAGCAGCAACTCAAGAACTGCAAACAAGTGGAGAAGGCTGAAGATGTTGCATCTGATGAAAATACCTCCTCCAATGGATCTCTCAAGTGAAAGGCTGATCATATCACTGAGGATATCACCCTCCAAACAATCTGCAAAAGCCCCACTGCAAATGCTCACTAGAAATAACACAGTCACTGAAGGAAACTGCACTATAGGGGAAAGGGAATGAGTTGGCCCAATGCCAAGATCTGCAATAAGCTCCAAGGGCTTCCAACTAATCTCCCAAAGGAAAGAGAGACTCCTCCCCTAAAAATCAAGTGATGGAAGTGGTGTTGTGAACCCTCACTGCAACACCCTACAACACAGCATTATTATGCTACAGAAATAACGCTGTACTAGAGGAGGATGCTTGGCCTCAAGCCTAGATGTGAGAAAAATCATTGCAACTCCTCCAAGAGGTTCCTCAAGAAAGGATAAGGATTCCTAAATAGGAAATCCTTGTACTAAGTAGCACTACAACTCAGCTAAACAGCAGGAGATTGCACAAAGTCTGAACAGACCAAGAAATCATTAATACATAGCATAAATAACAATGGCTACCTTGCCCTCCTTTTAAACAAGTGAAAGCAATCCCTCCATGGGTCCCACTCATTAGGGTTTCCTCCACCAAATAACTCTCTTCCCATTCATACTGCAATGTCTATCATAGTGCTCTCCTCCTCCTATCCCAGCATTGTTGACTTGGTCAAACTTGACCTTGTCTCCATGCAAGTCATGCAAGTGTCCCTTTTCACACATAGGGGTGTGATATCCAGCTCTTATGACTATTCCCTTTCACATTTGAGGGATTTTATTCATGTTTTTAATGTGCATGGGCTCCCTCACTCATTTATTTAGCTGCTAGGTCATAAAAACAAAACTTTAATATTCCATTTAGCTGTGGGCTAAAATGGGAATATTACATTGTTTTTCCCCTTAAAAGGCTTCTCCCTACCCTCATCAATAATGTTTTTCCCTCTAGCTTCTAGATGTGTGGCCTGAACACAAACTTCATCTAGACTTGTAGGGTTAAACATGAGAATAGTATGTCTTAGGTAGCTATGTAAGCCTCCTATGTACTTGAGAAAAGTATCTTGGCTCTGCAAATCTACCCCTAATAAGAGAGCCCTTCTCCTAAATTCTTGGGTGTATTCTTGCACATTTTTTCCTATCAATTGTCTAAAAATTTTCCAGATCATTATGGCTTTCTGCATATGAGATAATGGATAAAATTGTTGTTTTATTGCAGTAATGAAATCAGTCCATGATAGGATAATCTTACCATGCTTCTTGATCTCCTTCTTTGCCTTGGCTTCCCACCAAATAAGTGTTGCACCTTCCATTCTCAATGAAGCTATTTGGATTTTGGTATCATCATCACGAAGGTTATGAAATCTCAAATATACCTCCAATTTCCTAATCCAATTATCAATATTTTCTACATTGACTTCACCATTAAACATTGGCAATTCAAACTTAACATCAAGTTTTAGAAAAGAACTTTTACCAGTGTTCTTTGACTTGTGTGGTTGATGTACTGAAGATGGAGGATGATGATGATGAGGGTGAGGATGGTGACTTTCCACTGCCTCCATTTCCTCCATTTCCCTTCTTTGATTTATCTTCATCATTTTAACCTCCTGATGATCCCTATCCTTCCTTGTGAAGTTTGGATCCTTCTCCTTCTAGTCTCTCATTCCTTTCTTGATAAAGGACTCTCACCATATTAGTCATGTCAAGGAATGCTTTCCTGAACACTCTTTCTTCTTCTTTGGGATCCACCTCTTCATGCATTTATTCTTCCCCTAGAGGCATGCTTAATGCTAATTCTGCTTCTTTTGGAGGTGAACTAGGTGGTGCAGAATGTAGCAATCTTGACCTCCTTTGTTGTGGCTCACTTTGAGACCCTCTTACTTCCACCAATTTTCCTTCTCCTCTCTTAAGCTTGAGCCTAGTAAGCATGTGAACACTTACAAATAGTTAAACAAATCTTTGCACACAACAACACTAGAGAATAAACTCTAGCTCTGATACCAACTTGATATGAAAGAACTATATTAGTTTGTTGTGCTAAGTGTCTTTTCAGTTATAAAACATGTACATATTTGTCTCCATTTGTTTGCTTAAGGATTAAGGAATTTAACAATGAAACGTAGATGAAATTATGAGTTTTAAGCATGTAAATAAGCCTAAATAACATTGAATAACAGTGTATAACATAGAAATAACATCACACATAATATTTACACAGCAGGCATGATGAAGCGGTTCACCCCTCCTGGGCTACATCTGCTGGTCCAACTCCCAATAGCATGTCCATCTTTTCATTATGCTCAAAATTGAAAATACATGTGTTTATAAGCCTCTAATGGATGTTTTATTTGCACCAGTGACTCCAGAATGCTCCAATTAGTCTAGGTAGACTCTTGTTTCATCCCAATTGGTCAAAAATTGACCTGGCTAAGCTTTTGCCCAATATCCCCTAGAAATCCTCCACTAAATGTGGAGAACTCCACTTATCCGCAGTTAAAAACAACATTTTACTGAACTTTTAGTGG
Source organism: Pinus albicaulis (assembly GCA_034641835.2). NCBI lineage: Eukaryota > Viridiplantae > Streptophyta > Pinopsida > Pinales > Pinaceae > Pinus > Pinus albicaulis. The sequence continues at coordinate 959,894,202 of CM076579.1, forward strand.
CACTCCAAAATTCTGCCAGCGTAAACCATTTACATTAAATTTAAATGGCTAAGGGGCGGGGTGGCTACATGTCGACCCCCCTTAAACCTCGTGGTCTTCTTTAAAACTCCACATTATAACTTGGAGCAGAACCCAGTGTGATAGCGGAGTTCCACTAATCATCCACTTGCAGTGGAAGTGTTGGCAAGTGATAGCGTTGGAGCCACTGGAGGTTATGGTGATTTAATCGTATTTGTAATGTTAAATGTCAGTTGATATTTCTGTCGCATGTGAACACAAATTGTGGACCATCGGTGGGTTGGGACCACCAGTGGTCGCCCCCACCAAATAACATTGTTTAACACTTTAAATAAATAAATCCAGTGCACTCATATGGTAAGAAACACTTGATAGCGGAGTTGGTTGAAGGATTTGCGGGTGTGCCGGAGGTCATGGGGTCGAACCCCCTGGACCCAACCAAAATTTTGGTATACCGTACAGGGGAAACGTGGCAGCCTCTGGGCTAGCCATGTGTCACCCATCCATAGGACCAGAAAAATAAAAGTACAACCAAATTCGACGATCTTGAATGTGCCATGTGGCGAAACATCATTGGTCTAGAGAATGGAATATTATGAGAATATTCCCCTTTTTGCTGACTATACCTGCATGCTGACTAGGCATCCCAGTCAACCCTGTCACAAAAGTTTAGCTGTTTGGGAAATTGATCAGAACACAATATATCCCTCATACGACATCGATTTTTCGAACCGTTTGCGGTGCTAAAATCAGAACAACGAGATCTAGCTGGTCGCTTAGGTTTGGTACAGTTTCAAGCACTTTCAATTTTGAGCAGGATTCATGATCTCCTGATCATCTGACTATATCATCTTTGTCCCTCATGTATCTCCTCGGTGTATCTTTTATATCATGAAAACACTCTTCTCCTTGTTGTTCAACTGGCCTTTCCCATTCCATAAAATTAACATCAAGCCTATAAGGGGAGTCATGCAAATTGCAATCCACCATATGTTCTTCATCCATGATCTTTTATTTCCTACAAACTTACCATGTTAGATAAACCAAATAGAAGACATAATCAAATTGTACCATAATGTATCTCAGGGGAGGTTATACATCTGCACAATTCAATATATATATATATATATATATATATATATATATATATATATATATATATATATATATATATATATATATATAATACAAAATTGTAACACTGACTTCATACATGATAACCAAAACCACCACAATGCATGCATAGTAGACACATATACAATTAACATGCACGCATAACAACATGCATTTAGTCCATCCAATCCAAGTGTTTGAACCTGGAAGCTCTGATATCACCCTGTGGCATCAGATATCACCCAAAGAGAACATAATATGCTCTGATACCACTGTGTAACGACCCTTCCCACATTTACCTTCTTTTAGAGGCTCTCCAGGGTAAACATGAGTTGAGTGTCACTATGATATGACCCAACCTCCGAGTTCTAGTTCTGGAAGTGGGGCCAACTAACCATAAGCAAAATGACATCTCTTAGAGACTACAAACCACTCAGAAGCCTGACATCCACCCCAGGTGTTCAATCCCTGAGTTGGAACTCATTTTCACTAGCTTAACTCCGCAAACACGCCCATAACACAAAATCCATGCGGTTGGGAGGCTATAACTTCACCCATAAGCCTGTCTACATGTGGTTGTGACCCAAAATGCATAGTTTCATGCATGCAGTGGCAAGATCTATGCCAATTTTTTAGGTTAGTCTCTAGAACACTTCCCATAACTTCCTATAACTTTCCATAAACATAACTAAAATAATGATAATACTAAAAATCAATACTTGAGCAAGATATTGACCAAGACATTCCTAATGCATGACAAACATTTCCTCAAACATATTATAAACATAGAAGCTATAGGTTATGAATGCATATCTTATCATAAACTTCTAAAATTCATATGAGAATCACCAAGAGGGATATATGCCCTCTCAAGATAGTTGCAACAACACTTATTATCCCATGCATTTATCAACAATTTAATAACTTGTCAAATCATGAAATAAATCCATAGTAGAGCACATCATATAACTGTATAATAACCATCATATAACTAGAATAGAAACCATGACAAATAAGCCATAAGATCAATATGATAATCAGTACAACTGCTCATAGATCACAATGGGAAAATAACTCATATCAACGTAAGCAAATTACAATCAAGTGAGGGACTTTCATGTACCACCTGACCATAGATTGGGTTGAATCAGATCTATCTTTGAACCAATCACCTCTGTGCCATATTCCAAACATGAATGTGGGATCATATGGGTTAAACCAAAATAAAACCAATCAAGGATTCCAAAGGCCAAACCACCTCAACCCCCAACCACAGCGATTTCACCTAAACGGTCCATAAATAACTAATACCAAATTAGATTGGTCTCTACCCAAGTTTTTTAGAGTTCCAAGGATTACTAACACAACCCAAAACCTCCAAGGGACCCAATATATTACAGGTCTCTAGAGATATACAATCTCAACCCATGCCCTCTAGGGCACCTAAGTTGTTCTAGGGCTCTAGAGAATTTTTCCCAACCCATATCCATTAGGGAACCTTAGAACCAATCAAAAATACAAAAATAGAACCCACTACATCAAGGTTATCTAAGAAATAACAAGGAAATATTGAAATCATTGTCAATCCAGGAAAATATCCATGCCAAAGATAACACATAACCGAGGAACTACATGCATATACCATGCATCCAAAATCCAACAAGGAAATCACACATGCAACCTATTACCTGCAAAGCATCCCTATTTTAGTTGTTGATCCAACCTTCTCTTCTGTTGCCAACCAATTCCTTGCTTGTCCTTTTCTTGCTTTCTCCAAGTCCAGGTGAATGTTAGAATGCTCCAAGTGTGCAAGAGTGTAGGAGAGAAAAGTTAAAAATGACAAAAATCTAGCAATTGTTTCTCTGATGTATTTTTATCATTGATGTATCATTTTTCTTTCATTTTTCCTCTAATTTCCCTTGCATGAATTTTTTTTCTTCGCTTCACCTTCCTTTTCTCCTATTTTCCTTTATTTTCATAATTAAATGCCATTTATTGCCTCTTTGCCTTTTCCAAGGCCTTTGCTAATTTCCATAGTCATAAATAGATCACAAGTGATGCCCACTATAATGTTTGTCCAACATTCAACTTGGAATACATGTCCCAAGAGCTTGGATTTATTTTTATGTATATGAAAAATCAACCAAGGGTTGTTACAAACTTCTAGCTGACAGGACCAACTTGGTCTTGGAAGTCTTTTAGGATTTCTAGACTCAACAATATTTTCTTTTACATGTTACAACTTTCCCAATAGGGTGATCCGGATCTTGGTGGGAGGCCCCAAAAATCTAAAAAAAAATGAAATGAATGTGACCAGAACTGCAAAATTAGAATGCTAGAAAAAAGAGAGAACACAAAGAAAATAAAACCACGAAGAAACTTGTTTTTATTAAAATAGAGAATAACTGTAGAAGCTACATTGTGGCAGAAAATATGTCCTTTTACAAAGTGAGGCTTGTTATTTATAGCCTTTTTTGAGATACAATACCATAGGTGGATACCATGGGTAGATACCACTTACAATACCATGGGTAAATCCCATGTGTGGATGAATACCATGGGTGGATACATACCATCGGTCACTTATAATACCATGGGTGAATAAATATCATGGGTGGATGAATACCATGGGTCGATGCCATTTACAATACCATGGGTAAATTCCATGGGTGGATGGATAACATGGGTAGATGAATACCATGAGTTGATGCCATTTTCCATTCGGATCATTCCTCCCTCTTTAAGAAGAAATGGTCCCCATTGCATGAAGTTCCCTCCTAAGAAGCCTTTGTTGAATATGAAGAGCCACTTAAGAGAAGGGTTTTGTGTAGTTAACCCATAACTGTGATGAACGAAGATCCGAGGATAGAGATACCCTGTAATGCTTGTGACCAACTGTGATATTGATAGTGTGCGGCCTAGAAAATGGACTTTGATGAAGTGTGGGTTTGTGGATGAACCAAAACCATGACAAACGAAGATCCGAGGATAGAGATACCCTGTAATGCTTGTGACCAACTGTGTGACTAACAGTGTGCAGCCTAGCAAATGGACTTCGATGAAAATGATTTTGTGCAGTTGACCCATAACTGTGATGCTGATTGTTGATGAAGTAGCAGGTGCCTACATAGCTTGGGGTGGGAGGGCATGTCTCCAAATAACCCAAGCCGAACGCTGCTATGATCAAACTGATGAATGTGAAGCAGGTGCCTACTAAAGCGGGGTGGGAGGGCACGTCTCCAAAGGGAACCCGCTCTGAATGCTGCTCCAGATTTAAAATGAGCATAACTCGGTCAATATAACTCAGAATATTTATTATAACCTGTTTTTGGAAATTGAATGATCATTCTGCATCTTCTCATGTGTTTGAAACCACTATATGGAGACTATAGACTCTCAAATTCACGCTGGAACTGTCTCGCCGTCACAAAATTTCTGAAAAAAATAGTTGATTTTAAATCAACGATAACTCCCACATCCAGACTCCGATTCGACCAATTTTTTTTTTTAATTAGGTGATTTTTCAAGAGGAGCTTAGAGCTATATCCATTCTTCTGAAATTTTTCATTAAAAATTGTGAAAAATTATAGGAGAGCCGTCGTCCATGAATTGTCGTCAGAAAAATTGCTTCAATATTATTGATTTGGAATCAGCGATATCTCCCTCATCCGAACTCCAATTTGGCCGATTTTTTTTTTTAATTTGAGTATTTTTTTGCAAGGAATCCAGATCTGGTCTTCTTTTTTTTTTTTGTAAATTTTTCACCAAAAGCTTCAGATCTGATCTGAAAACTCGCCGCCCAAAAAAATTCATGGATTTTACCGAAGATTGCTGCAAAACTTTGAAACTGAAATATGTTACAAACCCTCATTCCCATGGAGGCATAACCTGCTCTGATACCACTGATCTGGATCTTGGTGGGAGGCCCCCAATATCTAAAAGAAAATGAAATGGATGTGACCATATCTGCAAAATTAGAATGCCATAAAAAAAGAGAGAACACAAAGAAAATAAAACCACAAAGAAACTTGTTTTATTAAAACAGAGAATAACTGTAGAAGCTACATTGTGGCGGACAATCTGTCCTTTTACAAAGTGAGGCTTGTTATTTATAGCATTTTTTGAGATACAATACCATAGGTGGATACCATGGGCCAATACCATGGGTAGATACCACTTACTATACCATGGGTAAATCCCATGTGTGGATGAATACCATGGGTGGATACATACCATGGGTCACTTATAATACCATGGGTGAATAAATATCATGGGTGGATGAATACCATGGGTCGATGCCATTTACAATACCATGGGTAAATTCCATGGGTGGATGGATAACATGGGTAGATGAATAACATGAGTTGATGCCATTTTCCATTCGGATCATAGGGTCTTATACAAATGATAAAGACTTTCTTGACTCAAGAAAAATATTCTTTTGACTTGACAAAACCCTAGAAGCATGAAATGTATGCTTGAGCTAGATAACCAATACAAATAGAGCATGAAACCTATGCTTTGGAAATAATATGTTTCTTGTAACATAAGACATAATGACATGAGTAAAATGAAAATTATGAAAACTGAAGCTAGTTAAATTTTCCAATAGGGTACACCACTGGGCATGCATCCATTGGGTGCACATCCACTAGATGCGCTTACACACAATGTTAGATGCACTTAGGCATAGTCAGATATAATTAAAAAATTTGGCTATAGTCATGCAAACTTAGACAAACATGGCACACTTGGGATGAGTGGGCTAACTAATATGAGTTGGATAGAGTTTCGTTTGGATGAGTTGACATGTAACTAGATACATTACACACACCTAGGTGCACTTAGGCACACTTGGGCATGGTTAGATGGATGAATTAAGAAAATTCGAGGACTTAGGAAGACTTGGGACAACCGAGACAAATCTAACACCACTTTGAATGATTTGATGGATAGTTGATGGACAAGTTAGTAAAGGGAACCAAGTTGGTTATTTTGGCACTTGGGTCCACATTGGAATGAAGGGGTGTACAAGTACATAACAATATCATATAAAAAGGAGGATGCTTTATAGTGCTAAGAAATAAGAAGTAAGAGATAATTTGCAAGGTGTAACACTCCAGTTTTTCTCCCCATATTAGTAATGTATAAATGTGTATATGAGGAAATGGTAAGAACTGAATAATGATGTAAATATGTAAATATACATTGAATAATAAAAGAATCCATCACTAGCTACAAACAAAGAAGGATGAGAAACATGGTGAGCTATGATTCCATGAGAGATGAATAAAAGGGGGATTGGGGCCTCAAAAGGGGGCCAAAATAAAATAATATCAATTTAATCATAAGCCTAAGTCCTTATCTCATATTATCCTAAATTATATTAACATTGGGATTAATACCCAATTGAGGTATGTGGGTCTTTTTAAGAAGCCAAGTGGCAAGTTAGGGACTTGCAAATATAATACTTGACTTTTGATTGACATATGGATTTTTTTTTTCCATTAATTCTTCCTTAAGGCTATTGGGAAAGCTTATGATGCCAAAATTGTGATAGAATGGTAAGTGGATGTCGTGAAAATTATGAGAAAATTGTGTTTGTGTGCCGCGAGATATTTTATCATTAGGGAAACTCCATTATAATTGAGAATTCATAAGGTCCCCTCAAGAGAGATTTCCCGGCTGACTTATATTGGAGCCCTAGAGGAAACTGGGATAACCTAAGGGGCTACATGCTAGAGATCATTGTAAGAGATAATATATTATGCAAGTTGAATGGGAAAGAGAACTGGTTGATTGGAATCATTGTAAGAGATAATATATTATGAATTTTGGGAAAATTATGTTGTGTGAGAGAATTAGAGCCAACCATAAGTATTGAGAAAATTCATCATTGAGGACTCATAGCCTTAATTCGAGGGTGGTCCTACTGCAAAAAGAGTACAAGTAATAGAGAGACTACAATTGGGTGGAACATCCTTCATTTACAACTAATTGGTGTTTATTTCAGTAAGGATACATGTTAATGTTTTTTTGTCATTTTGTTGATTTAATGCTAGTAATGTTATGAATTGTATGGTGCACTATTTGCATGCATAAGTCCGCATTTATAATTAATTTTTTGTGTTTACATGGGTAGCATTGTCATATATGCATACATTAATTAGTTGCTAATAGGACAATGAGGATAATGGTATTAGAGCAAATAAGAAGGGTGAAATGTTCGGTTTCAAGAAGAGAGATGGGACAATGGTGTTTTCAAGAAGTACTTTGTATCATCAGTTATAATAGAGGGTACCAATTATGTTACTCAAGAAGTGCAAGGAGTTATGTGATTGTGCCAAGTTTAGGGTTTGGCACAACAATACGAATTGTGCTAATTGTGAGAGAGAAATACTAAGATAAGGCTAGTAGGAGATAGACCTATGGTTGCTTTACGGGTGCTAGATTGTGCAAGTTTGTTGGGTATTTGGCAAAAGGCTATTTGCCTTATATCCTTTGTATGTTTGTAACATCGTTGCAAGTATGAGGTTGCAACTAACCTTTGCTTTAGGGGTTGGTTTGATGGTTCTCATACAGTGTTTGCATAATGTAATTGTAGTTTATAGACGAGTTGTAGGTAGTTGGTAGCACTCTTTTTTTAACCTTGTAAACATTCTTCATATTATTAAGGTACCTACCTTAGGTGTCACCCATACTTGTGTGTTGTGGATGCAATATGATCATTCAATGTTTATGTTCCTTATATTACTATGTATTGGCTAAATGTTAAGTATCGTTGGGATGTGCTAAGGTTGTGGTTAGACACATGTGTATTAGTGGATGAACTAGGTTGTGTTAGGCTTAACTGTACTTCTAACTTGTTATAGCTTGAGATGAAGTTATGGGTAGACCTTAAGATAAGTTGTAGTAGGTGTAGGTTGGCCAAGATCCCACAACGAAGGCAAGGTAGCGTTGCATGACCTCAAGCATTGAAGCTAGGTTGCAAATCTATGACATGTTGCCTTTAGAATGCACATGTAACTTTATTTACATTTTTTCGTAAATTTGGATCCAAATGCATAGTTTGTAATATGCAAAATTTTCACCTAGAAAGAGATAGTATCTAAGTGAGGGAGGAAGGTATGCTCATTCTGTGGAAGATAAATTTCATTCAATGGGGTTTTGACATTGCTTAACATTTATCTTGGAATTCTATGTCAGGTAGATGGACAAAGGTTTGTGTCACATATAGCAAAAGCTATAAGACACACATAATGAGGTTTAGTCCCATTCAAGGCTCGAATTCAAATCTCATGAGAAGAGATTGATGATATGAGCCAGCTGCGAAGGTTATATTATCCCAAGAGACATCCAAACTGGACCAAGTCTCACACAATCTTAATTATAATATGTTATTATTGTTCAAATATCAAGAGATATTAATTGTGTGAGCCAAATGTAAAGGTTATATGGACCCAAGGAGCATCCAAATTGGACCAAATTTCGCAAAATCTTGATCATAATATTTTATTAGGAAACCTCTCGCTTTTCCATACTAATTCGGCCTAAATCCCCCTCCTAAGTGTCATCATATCCCCCTCCTAAGTGTCATCGTACTTGCCCATCTAAAATCCATGCCGTGGGGCCTCTATATACATGACATTTATTAGCATGCGGCATATAACCACCTGATCGCTCTATCACTGTGGTATCACCTTTGTTGCAGTACACTCCAGCAAGAGATATAGACGAACATGGAGCTTGGCATGTAGCTCGGTGGTATCTTTGACCGGTCAGGCCTCATAAAGCAAAACCATTATTTATTCACATACAATACGAAGTGCGTGATCAAAGTAAAGCAGAGTAGAGTAAATATTTATAATGGTATCGAAAAGTGAATTATCCGCGGCAAGGCAGACACGTGACCCTCTGTTACTTACTATCCATATTCAGATAACACGACCACTCCCTGGTTATATGTCGCCAGATTCATATTCCACGGGCACTCCCTGCTTCTATCTCTCATTCATATTCCACGGCCAGTCACTGGTTCTCCTCCTTCTGGTTGCCAACCAGATGAACCGAGAAATTAACAGAAAAGAAATGGTGTACTCCAAAGCTGGATGTGACACAAGTTGGAGATGCCGTGGGGCCAACTATTCTGCTCTGTTCTCGGCCATCGTGCCACGCCATACCCTACCAGTACCAGTGCCAGACCCTATGTGGCCTTCTTAGTTAACCCTTTGGTACGCACCATCCGGATAATTAGAAGTGTTTCTTTCTTTTCTTTTCTTTTGTTTGCGACATCTTTACGTGGGCCTATCCAAAAGGGTCCCATTCCTAATTGACTTAATTGTTTGGGTTTGATTTTAAAGGGATTTGAAGAGAATTGAATTAAAAAGATTTAACGAAAATTGAATCTCACTTCATATAGAATTAAAAAGATTTAAAGGGAATTGGGTCTGACTTTAAAAGGATTTAAAGAGAATTGAACTCGCACTTAGTGAATGAAAGAAAGAAAAAAGAAAAAAGAAAAGTAATTTTAATTTCTATTGGCTAAAAATAGTTTATGGGACAGAGTGTTTTTCTATCTTGCTCTTGTAATCAGCGCTTTAAGAGGATTTAAAGAGAATTGAACTCACACTTAGTGAAAGAAAGAAAGAAGAAAGAAAAGTAATTTTAATTTTTACTGGCTAAAAATAGTTTGTGGGACAGATTGCTTTTCTATCTTGCTCTTGTAATCTGCTTTTTCTTGTGAAGTTTTACAATTAACGCTCCCAGCTTCTCGACAAACTTTTCGTTGAATAGATTATTCCCTGAGCTACATGCCATAATACCTCCATCATTTTCCCTGCTGTCTTTGAAGGCCTAGCATTCTAAAATGAAATGTTTATCTGTTTCCATGAGAATTAGTCATTAATTGAGCAATAAGAATTTTAGATCTCCAGGAAATATTGGCCTCTATGTACGTTTTTTTGTTGATGATTATGAGTGGGGTTAATTAACTCTTTAATGTTGTACTTCTTCTTTCTCCTAAGTACTTTTGTGGAACTTATTCATAACAAAAGTTTTTATCTCTTTAATGTTTGTAGGACACATGCTCAAGCAAATACCTCATTTACTAAACCATTTGTTATTTTTCCACATCCAAGTCTTCTTTCTTTTGCACAATCTGTCATTCAACACAACCGTAGGTCATCTACCCTCTTCCATTTGCTTAATTTTTTCAAATACCTTATGACTCGCAACATAGCAACTCCTTCAATAGGAGGAGCCCCTGTTTCACTTAACAAGATAGCACAAGGAACTGCACTTTTAATTTTGAATTTGTTTGTAATCAAACGCTTCCGAATTTTCTAAAGAGAACCCCACACCTCATGACAGAGAGTTAAAAAGATCTAAAGAAAATTGAACCCCGCTTCATGACAAAGAACTCTAGTCTCACATTACAAAGAGCTAAAAAGATTTAAAAAGAATTGGATCTGACTTTAAAGAGATCTAAAAAAAAATTGAACTCGCACTTCATGACAGAGTTAAAAAGATTTAAAGAAAATTGAGCCCGCACCTCCTGACAAAAAAACCTCCACCTCACATAACAAAAAGCTTAAAAAAATATAATCTAAAAAGATCTAAAGAGAATTGAATTAGTCTTCCCAGGCAACGTTTTGGCCCAGAATTCGGCAAAGATTTAAAAAAAATCCGGCAAAAATTTTATCAGAATCATGTTTACAGTTGTTAAACATTAGTATTTTGAGTGTCCTAAGAGTTTTTGATAGTGCTAAATCTATTTCCATTATCAAAAATAAATTCCAAACACTCTAACTACCTGATTTCTTGAATTGTAGTTGCCCAGATTTCGACAAAAAACTGCCGTGAGCTATTCCGTTGCCTAAACTAGATTAGTCATCAAAACTAGACTGTCATCAAAACTAGGATAATTGGAAGTTACTGGTTATTTTATTTAATTAACCCCGAGGGACACGAACACAGTTCACAGTAACTTCACAGTTCTATTATTGAAATTTGGTAATTGCGCGTTGGGACGCTCATTATTACCCTCCGACAGTCCTTGGCACCCGCCTCCATTTCCGTCGCCCTTCATCTTTCTTTTCCTTGCTGCCTTTTGACTGAACATGACCGTGACCCTGTATCATGCATGAATCCGTCCGAACCAGTGCGTGGCAGTGGGTATTCAAATGGCTGCCTCGGTAAATCCATTCATCCATACAGACAGCAGGTAATCAAATGTTAACGGGAGGAAGGGAGGACAAGTCGGAGAGTCAGAAATAGAATGGACTGGGACATGCCCTTCAATTAAATCGAGGCAATTTTTCAAAGGCCGAGGCGGGACTGGGAGCGCCATTATAAAAATAATAGATACAGACATGTAAATTTCACAGGTAGGTATAATAGGAGAGGACTGAGGAGCGATCTACCTGGAGAACGCCTGCACCGCCAGCATCTGCCATAACGCGAGGCGGATCGGACGGCTGAGATAGGGGGAATCCGACGTGTCAGAAAATGTTCCCTTTGATTTTGACAGCATGATGGGCTCCGACGGTCTCCCGTAACATCTTTGGAGCGGGTCACTGTCAGTGGCGAGGCCGCCATTGGTGGAGCGCGCGCACTGTGACACAGGGTGTCCCCCTCTCGGGGAACATGATCAACAACATTGTCAGACGAAGGAAATGGTATTAAGATATGCGGTGTCGGTTTCCTGGTCTGATTAGGGAAAATGAAAATGGGGTACCACTGCTACTGCCCGTGCGCCTTACCAGCGGCTGGCCACGCCAGCAGGAACTGCCGGCCCCACCACCAGAGACTTTCGCCCTTTCTTCTCCCTCTGGGTTGTGTACACACTTATTTCTTTTGCACGGATCTTCATCATTACGACAAGCTTGCAGCTGCTTGCCGTCAAGAACCCCACGCCAGAAAGCGCCAATGACGTGGGCCCCACTTGACCTTTTTCCACTCGATTGACTTGACCTCACCGACCCTGCTTCCATTAATTAACTAATGCCTGCTTCAAATGTTAACACATAATCTATCGCCGATGTGTACAGTCCATTGCCCACAAGGATAATCCCATGAGCCTCCACATGGTCCTCCCCCATCCCTTCTACACCACACTTTAATATCATTAGAATGTCAGGGATATTGCTAATTAAAGGTATGGAGCCATTTCTCTGCTGGGACCCACCAATCTAATTACATCTCTCAATACAATCTAAGTTATGGGGTCCATGTGATCTAAAACACTTCAACAACTGCAATCTTGGCCATCATTGCTATTTGTCTTTTAACAAATGGGCTCATCTCTAAGTTTGACAAAATGAATCACAGGCGTGGAAAGTGATTTTCCCCTTCTTCTTTTTTATTGATACCTAAACAAAAGGGTTATCTTTGATTCAAATATTTTATCAATCTCTAAATTTGACTAAATGAAACAAAGGGTTATCTTTAACAAATGGGCTCATGTCTAAGTTTGACAAAATGAAGCAAAGACGTATCTTTGTTGTGATAAAAAATCTTTTGGTAAAAATCACATCCAAATAAAGCTTAAAGTTTATAATTTGAATATTATTTATTTTTAATTTTAATTTTTAATTTTTATACAATAAGAATTATTCTATATATTCTAGAAGAATAAATAAATATTTACTATTATATATATATATATATATATATATATATATATATATATATATAATAAGAATTATTTTATATATTCTACAAGAATAAATAAATATTTACTATTATATATATATATATATATATATATATATATATATATATATATATATAATTTATTTCTATATTTAGAATAATAATTAAACTATTTATTTAGTTTTATTTTTATTTTCATAATGGAATAAATACCTAATAAATTTAAAGGAATTTAAAAAATCTATTTTAATTAATTAAAAAAATTAAAATAAAATAAAATAAAATAAAATAAAAATTAATAAACACTTAGTTTTATTTTTATTTAATTTCATAATGGAATAAATGCCTAAGGAATTTAAAAAATCTATTTAATAAATTAAAAATAAAATAAAATAAAATAAAAATGATTTAAAATAAATAAATATTAATAAAATGAATTTAATAAATTTATTTTAATTAATTAAAAATAAATTAAATTAAATAATAATAAAAAAAGAAAAAAGCAAAAAGTAAAAAGAAAAAACTAGGAATGAAGAGTAGGAATCCAACACCTACTAACTGTCCACCCATCATCCCTGTTGAGGTTAACTGGCATATTTTCGATTTCCAAGGCTTCTCTCAACTTGCGGTGGTAGAAATGGTCAATCTTTGCAATCACCTTAGCATCTTCAATACAAATGTGATGATTAGTCTTCTCAACATGCTCTGCTAGGGCCGAGGAGCGCGATCTATTATGTTTAAGGTCAGTGACATGCTCATGAATTCTTTGATTAATAGACCGACCCGTTTCACCAATGTAAGGCGTCCCACAAGAGCACGGAATCAAGTAAACACCCTTACCATCCTTAGGGCAAATCGGGTCTTTAACTGATCTAAGTGAACTTCGAATGGTGCGGTAGGGTTTAAACGTCGAGGAAACATTAAACTTCTTTAGGATCCTGACGATTTTCTCTGTAGTACCTTGGATAAACGGAAGGTGAACTCCAGATAATCGATCGCACGGATCTTTCATATTTCTAGGACCCTTTTCAGCTTTTTGAAAAGCTTTAAGACAGTGACTTATACTATAACCATTTTTATTAAAAACTTTAAGGAGATGAGCCTTTTCACCTTCAAAGGTATCTTTGTTGTTGAGGATGGAAAGTGATTTTCCTCTCTTTTTTAATTTTTTATTATTATTATTAATACCTAAACAAACTGTTATCTTTGATTCAAATATTTTACCAATCTCTAAATTTGACCAAATGAAATAAAGGGTTACCTTTGTTGTTAAAGATGAAAAGGGATTTTTTTTTTTATTTTTTTTATTTTTTTTTTATTTTTTCAAATTTTAATTAAAGATTTTCTTTTTTCTTTTTCTTTTTATTTTTAATTTAAATATGAGTAATGTATAGTTTCATGGGAAGTGATAAGTTATGTCATCTTAATTTAATGCTACTTCAAATATTCCTATCTCTAAGTTGGAAAAAATGAAGTAAAGAGCTATTTTTGTTGTGAGATGGAAAATGATTTTCCCCTCCTTTTAAAAAATACATTATAATTTTAATGTAGTTGCATGGAAACTTATAAATTAGGTCATCTTAATTAAGCGATACTTCAAACATTTTATGAATTTGTCATTTTCTTGTTATCACAATAAAAATAATAGGAATTGATTTTTTTAAATGAGTCGGTTATATATTAAATGTTAATATTACATAATTATATTAAAAATAGTTATGAGTTTATCTTATTTTATTTAAGTGATATTTTAAATATTTTGTGAATTTGTTATTTTCTTGTTATTGAAAAATAAAAATAATAAGCATTAGAATATTTTGAATGGATGGGTGGTACATCAAATATTGGTTTGCATAATTAAATTATATTAAAAATAATTTAGAGTCTTGAATTTATTTCTATATTTAGAACATGTAAGAAATATTCACATACATGCTAAACAAAAAAAATGCATGATGGATATTTCTTTTGCATTATTGACATCATTAGCATGCATTTATAAAAAGTAAAGATGTTGATATATATACATACATACATACATACATACATATATATATATATATATATATATATATATATATATATATATATATATATATATATATATACCATGGTGTTTATCACTAATAGTTATAATAACCAATACATCAAAGAGTTTGATATAAAAGCCTTACAGTCTAAATGTTCTACATTTTAACCTTTTTCCATGCATATTCTTTGATCAATTTAACCCAAAATCCAGTCAGAAATTGTTGGAATTGCATAATTAAGTTTTTTAGTCTATACAATTCAAGTGTCCAAAGGGAATTTTCAATGTGTTGAATCCATTAAGCGTTCAAAAATGCAATTTTAAGTAATGAAAAATTATGTTCTAACCAAGAATTGTATAGTTGGGTTCCAGTGAAAAAGGCCAAAACATAGAACATTTAGACTGGCTTTAAAAACTTCCATGCATGTTGACCATATTTTAATCTAGCATTAAATGCTTGGATAAACTCACATCATTTTGTATTTATGCAAACTCTATGATTAAAGAATAAAGAAAGAACATAAATAGTTGTTAAAACTCATGACATGGACTACCAACAAAAGAATTTTGACTTATGCCATGCCCTCACTCTCTAATGTGACATTTCAATAACACATTTTATGGTGAACATAAAACAAAGCCTCTTCCCTAACATCCAAGGCTTATATCATATATTTGACAATGTTTTAATGTTCAATGCAACATTGAATTATTATTATTTATTAAAAATTGAGAAAAGGTCTCATTTCTTAATATTTACACCAAAATAAATAACATAAATTATTCCTAGAGGACGTCTGCCACTCGAGAAATGAAGACCTCCTTGACATGATTATCCAAAGTTTTACTACTCCTATGGGCTGCCAGTTAGCGCTATGCTTATTCAAAAAAGATAGTATGAGAGCTACTGCCTTATTGCAATACATAATCAAAAGGAAAATAAAGATAACCATATTCAAATAACAAAGGTTGGAGGAATTTACTCCATAGAAATTTGAGGGTAATCTCCTCCTTTGCACAAGCATTAATGTGTTGCTTTGTACCGACTTTAGGTTTCTAATCTGTTAGTTGGGGATCTTTAGCGATGATGATGATATCATCATGGATTCCTCTTAAGCCACAAGAGTCTTCATCCTCGTTAGTCTTTCAACCTTCACCATCAATATAAGTATAAATATGCCAACATCAAAGACTCCTTTCAGAATTCCTCATATTTTACTTTGAATAGGTGAATTATATGTTTGAAGCCTTGTATCTCCTAGAGCCTTGGAGTAATTTCCTATGTCATGATTTCCTTTGTTAACTAGTAAGTTTTTACTGTCTAAAAGTACTTGGTCTCTCAAGTGCTTGAGCTATTCGTGTTGTGTACCTAGCCTATCACTTTAGCCAGAATTCCACATATGAAATATCCCATTGCTTCATTTTTACTTCCTCCTCCAACTCATTAATCAAAAATTTCATTCTATAGGGCATCCATGGAGAAATTTACTTTGGGAAATTAACCCCTCTTATTTTACCCTTGTTAGCATGGGCTCATGGATTCCTTCCTCCCCTTCAATGCACCTACCCATAGTGAGCCATTTCCCTAATTTCCTGGCCTCTTGGAAAATCCATTAGAGTGAATAATCCAACTCCAAACTATGTTTCTCCCACTTAATATTATTTTTGAATGAAGTACATGTCTAAGAGTGAAGTTGTTGCATCTTGCTTCATGCCCACATCTAGATGTTACTCACTCCATGTGATTACAAAATTCCCTAACACACCTATGAACCTAAAAAAATTGAGCATGGGAATGGAGAGAAGGATGGTAAGGGATAGATATTGGGAGATTTTTTCCTACTTAGATGCAAATCCACCATGAATTATGGGAGTTGAGTGCCAAGTCATTAATCGTGGGTTGCCTTTATTCTTGCCTCCCTACTATCACCTTATTTGTTTCCTCAAAGGGCTTGATGAACTTGATGTGGAGGTTGTGCTTGAAATTAATGGCTACAGCATTTGTGTTGTACTACTAACCTACCATAAATATCATATCATTAATTGTGCCATACTTCCACCCTTATGTGTTATGATGGACAGGGGGTGTAGTACCAAGGGTTGTCCTTTCCAAGGTTGATAATCCATTACAGAGGATCTATAACACAACCTACTCATTTATGTCATAACTAATTATCGTCATGTCTAGGGGTGTGTGATGGGAGGTTATACCACCCCTCTCCACCCCTTATACTCTCGATCTCCATGAATTCCTAAAATTTATCCACATGCCACAACACACACTTATTGCTATCCATTAACTCCATGTGTTGTGTGCTTCTTACCTCACCTTATCGTCAACCTAACACCCCATACAAAGCCTTTGTATCCACTTTATAAAGTATAAGATAATTTTTTCCAAGTAGGGATGGGCATGCTTCTAGCCCTATCCATAAATTAAGCATATTTCTTTTGGACATCCCTTCATTGGCCAACCAATCCAAAAAAGAGTTACCTATTGCTTTTATATGTGAGGGGATTGTCAAATATATTTTCTATGTCAATTATACTTTCATAGACCCATTGTGACCCACTATTTACTTGATATATTGTTTTTGGGCTAAAACCATAAATTATTTTTTCCATAGTTATTATGAGTAGTTAATGGTTTCCTTTGACGACCAAGTTGGAAAATCCATCTTGGTTCACTATTTGGTATCCTCTGATAAGACTTGTTGTTCAACTCCATTATTTGAGTTGTGAACTAATTTTTCTTACAAACATGCAAGCTATATTCCTATCATATCCCCTAAATATCCTTCCTGCACTTGACAGTCCTAAGTTTCCCTTTGATGCCTCATCAAAGTTAAGATTTACGTGATATAGTGGAGGTGGAGACCAATTTTGCAGGGATAGATCCCTCTAGCTTGACCTGTTTATGGTTTGATTTTGTTGCATCTACTTAGTTTCCAATTATGAAAGATGAAAAATTCAACACTTGAGGGTTCCCACAACTTCCCACTAGGGAATATTATTATCTCTACAAACTTGAGCTTTGAATTTTTTCGTAAAATTTGGTTCGTACATAAATGATACCGTAATAAAATTTCCCCAAAAAGGTTCAATATCAACCCTAGTACTAATTATATTCTCTATCATACTTTCCTTCTACATACTACCAAGCAATGCACACTTGCACATAACCATAAAAGCATGGTAAACATATATAAACTCATTAACCATGTACACGTGTAAATACATGAATTTAGCATAGTAGACAACATATAAACATAATTAGAAGCACTTGTATTTTAAAGGAAGCACCAACTGGGTCCATACCTCAAATGTTCCTCCCAGCCATAGACCATTCTACTCATAATCTCTTAGTTGTGAGTCACCTTTGAGTTGGGATTATGACTCCATGAGGGGAAAAAGGATTCCTAATGCCAACTAAGGTCCATAGTCACACCAACAATGTAACAAGCCAAAGTACCAAACTGCAATAGCCTCCAATCTATAGTATCCCATACTCCATAAGCCTAACCCAAGGTAGTGCACCCCCCTCTTGGCACTCACAGTCCTTCAAGTTGTGTCACTATCATTTAAGGGCTCAAGAACATGTTTTCCAAGGAGTTTGAGAGCCTTATGGATCTATGATTTCTAGGTACTTTTAAGAGTCTCAAAGTACCCTATAGGCCTCACACCAGGGAACCATGTCCCTACACTTATCCCTCAAAGGCTCTAGCCTAACCCAAGGAAACCTAAGGAGTAGTGTTCACATAGATCCACTTAGGATCAACAAAGTGATAGAATCACAAGGTCACGTGCCTCTTACTCTGATAAGTGAGGAAGCTAGAATGGTAAGAATGATAGAATGGAGTGATGGAATAACAATAAAACTCCCAATGTGCATAAACCAAAAATGACAAGTGGCACTCAAGGAAGTCACTTTAAATACATAAGATAAAAACATGTGCAATTTTCACTTTCAGATCCTTTTAATAATGGTTTAACCCTCTCATCACTTAGCCCTTATGATCCTTTCCTAGTCATGAAATCTTAGCCCGCAATCTCCCTTGTTTTACTTGGTCCATGATGATGATGTATTTTTAATAATATGAGTGTGATCACATATTTACATAGCTAGGCTTATTCATCATTTAACACATAGGATCAACACCCTAAAATCACATAGGAAGTTCAACCTCAAAACATATATACATAGTTACAATAGTTTTAACACATATGTACATGGGAAAATAGGCCTCAAAATATATCCCGACTTACCAACCTAAACTTGGTATGTACAATACACACATAGGGGTTAGCCTAGGGGTGTTACATTCCCCCCACTCCCCCTTATTTATGTGATTTCCTTAGTCCACTGTATACATAGGTACAATTAAAATTATTCAAAAATACGAGCCTACTATTCCCTCATTGAATATTCATTCTTCCATGTAGTATCCTTAGGATCAAAATGTGTTCACTACACCTTTATTAGGGCGGTGGTTTGATTCTAGATCACCTTGATATTCCTATCCGAAATTCCATCTAGATGAACCTAGAAGTCTCCCTTAGGCTCCACCTGAATCATATTCATAACAATGACATGATTAGCATTAGGAAAATACATGTTAAGTAAAAAATATGAAACATTTTATGAACATACATGGACTTTGGAAATGTAATCCTATAACCAACTATAAATTCCCTATTTGTCCTACCTTTATTTGCATAACTCTTCTACCTATTTTAGGAAATCTTCAATTTATGTTTAATTATCAACATTTTCTCTTCCATTTCACGTATTAAATTTGGCCCAACAATGACCCTATCCATTGGGTTATCAAAACTCATAGGTGTATTGCATTCACTACCATGCAAGGCCTTAAATGGTCTCATCTTAAAAAATTATTAATACCCATTTTTATATGAAAACTCCACTAAGTGAAAATACTCTCCCAATTTGAAGGTTCATCCATCATATACATACTCAAATATATTTTATCATCTGTTTGACCTTCTCTTTTATTCCATCTAACTTTGGATGATATATTGTATTGAAGCTCAAACTGATTCTAAATATCTGTAGAAATTTGAATAACTGATATATTATTCATCGAGATTCTCCTGATCACACACTATTTTAGCTTCATGCATAATCTAGAATCTCTTCTACTATTGATCATCACATGCGGAAATAAAATCAATTGCATGCATACATTAAAACCACAAACAATCACACATATGAACACAGTATTTAATGGGAAAGCTTAAAGCTGAAAACCCCAACTATCTGTATATTATATGTCATGGAGATCATGTAACAATAATAGTACAAAATCTCCTCACAAGCTCTCATGCACACCCTCAATTTCTACACACTATCAAGCTAGATCTAGCAAAACACATGCTCCAATCTTTTGCCACTTGATAGCCAGCCTCTATTGCGTAATCAATGCTATGGGATGGCTTCATTAAATAGATAAACCACCTGGCTTGTACTGCGCAATCCTCATGGGCTTCTCCACCTATCCGTGTGTTGCAAATAGCAACATTATAGTCACAACTGATAGTTAACTTGCTCTTTCACCTATTTCTGCACTGGTCTCCACTGAAACTGTCCATGCACTGAAGTTAAATGATGCATTCTTTAGTTGATTAATGAGTTTATAATTAGTGAATTAATTAATAATTAATTCACACCACTCTCACTAATTGTATCAATTAGTTAAACCGAATACAAATAGCTCAACTATGTTTAGATTAGTTAAACTGAATACAACTCCACTAACTTCCTCAATCAACTCCACCAAACTCTGTCACATGAGTTCTAACTGAAGTATCCATGCAATAACTCCACTTAACCCTCAGGAATAGCGTAATTCCTTCTGTCAGCTCCTGTGCCACATCTGTGCACTTAACTGAAGTGCTCCAAGAGAATAAGATAATGTTTAGAGTCCAAATATTATTAAGATCTAATAATATTCGACATATCTATTTTTAGACTGGCAATCTAAAAATAGATTCCGCCCAATATGTCTAAAAATAGAAGTCCATCTATTTTTTCCGACTTGACCAACCATCCACAAATAGCAATTTGCAACTCATAGAACATGACCCATATGTCTAAAAATAGACTTTGCACCAAAAATAGCCTGCGGGCCCACTTAGTGAAGGCGACTCCTTTCCACTAAGCTCATCATCTTGTTGCAATCTCAAAAATATCTTGATAAATCCCTTCCAAAAGTTTGATGTGAACTTTGGATCCCTATTTGAAATAATTTCCTTAGGCATGCCATGGAACCTGAAAATTTCCTTCATGTACATATCAACAATATTTTTCTTCCTTTCATGTTGACTTCACCAGAATAAATTGGGTAACCTTAGTGAGCTTATCCACAATTACAATTATGGAATCATGCTACTTCATAATTCTAGTTAATTTTGTAATAAAATCAATTGAAACCATTTCCCACTTTCACTTTCGAATGGGTATGGGGTATAGCAATATATCTAAATAAATCTTGTCATACACCTTTTCGAATTCCGAACACCAGGCTATATTATCACCCACTTCCTTTTTTATACCTAGCTAAAAGTATTGATTCTTGATAGATAAGATTGTTTTATGATACCCTAAATGTCCAATAGAGGATACATTGGGCATCTATCTCAACACTATACTTTTCAATCCCTAAGAATTTGGCACATAAAATTTTCCACTTTACAAAAGGATTCCATCCTCTTTCAATGCATAATTTGTGTACTTTGGTCGAAAATACCTTTGTTGTTACTCTTTTATTTTCATGTATTTCTAATCTGAAATTTCAATGTATAAAATTCTAATTGTTAAATCGCATTTACATATACTTATGGTTGTGTTGATGGTGCTAGAAATTCGTCAACTAGGGGGATCTCCTCGATATGAAGTCCCAATTATACCGCACACTATTTGGAGTAGGAGCCACAACCAGAAGTATGGTCAGTTGCAATTATTCTTAAGGATTTTACTTGGATGCGATAATCAACATAAGATATTATACAAGCAATCTTTGAATCGGGTAATTAAGTTAACATTGTGAAACATACGATTTCAATATATACAAGATGCTTTCATGAAAGGGAAAAGAAAGAGAGCGCCTCTAGAAGAAAATTAATAGTACTATCTTAAAATATACACATAAGAGCATGCAAATAATTGTTATTCAACCTACAAAGTAGTTCACAAGACAACAATGATCATAAAATCAAGTAACAATGCATATTAAAAAAGATGCATACTAAAGCCAACAAAATAATTCATTTTCATTAGTATGAGTTAACACAAACATACACGACAGACAACAAAATAATAGTCTCACAATCATTCACAACATATGCATGAAAGTGCACCGGTTTTGAGAGCTTCATATATTAAGTGAAAGTCCCTAGATATACAAGTACAATGCTGCCACACTAGTCCCAACAGTGGAACATTAAGTCACCACTTGCTCCTCCAAAGAAAGATCTTCTCTCTTATGCCAAGCTAGAGAAGCCAAGGTGAAAATTCAAAAGTCCCAAGCCCAAAAGTCCTTTTTCTTGAGTTATGAGGGTGTATTTATAACAAATGAGGTGACTCTCCACCTCCCATGTGACCCTTGACCTCCCTCGTGACTCTTGAGTTTCTACTATGACTTTTTGAATTCCTATATGACCTTCGAGCTTCTACATGACTTTATATCTTTGTAATGAACTTTCGCATTCCATGTGGGACCCTTGGGCTTCCACACATGATACATTTTCTCATTACGTTCCAAAAATGACGTGGAAAGATGCTTTGACACATGATTTTTTGATGACCCTTAGATATGCCATGACTTGGAATTGATGATATGGAACTCATGATCTTGTGTTAAAGTTAAGATTATATCTTTATTACTTCCTTCACAATATTCATGATAGATATTTGTTTTTTATTCATATTAACCCTCCAAAGGGTCTTAGGTGAGTGTCATAACCTTCCAAGCCAACATGAGTTTCCATCCTTTTGCCTTAGTACAATATTCCTTCATATCATTCATGATGGTTTTTCCTTTTGCTTCTTCTTTGCAAGTTTTCTCTTATAGCCTCTCCTTGATTACATCCCTTGTATCTTCATGATAAGTCTTGCATGTGTTTCATATTCACCCTCCCATAGCTTAGATGATATGGAGTCTTCCTTGTGATTTTGAACTTCAATCTTTTGTTGTGATCTAGTGTCCCTTCATCTTCTTTCTTGATAGTCCATTCATGTGTCTAGCTTCACAAGTGTCTTCCTTCATGATCTTCCAAGCATCCTCCTTCAACATCATCATGTCATGTCAAGATACTAGTACCTACAAACAAGATTTACTCATGAAAAGATGAAATCGGTCCCAAAATATCCTTGCATATTCTATTTCATGTTGCATGTTGATTGAGATGGGATAAATTGCATGATTAAGGAGGGGGCTCAGGAATTGCAAATTGTGCATGAGAAAGATGAAATTGTGAGGGTCTAGTCACTATGACTGCACAATGCGTAATAACTAAGGGATATGAAAGTTGAACTACATAATTGAGAGAATTAGTGAAGCAAGGGAGAAGGCTTGCTCACTGTTATTTCACAATGAACAGTTCTAGAAGGAAAGATATAGAAGACTATTAAGTTGATAAAATGAGAGACAATGATAAAGGTTTGCTCATTGTGATTTCACAATACACAGTGGTTGAGGGGATGGAAGAAAAAACTGCACAGTTGAGGGCGACAGTGATGCGGTGAGGCGAGTTTTCTCATTGTGATTTCACAATGCATAGTTCAGGAAAGAATGGTCCAGATGATTGCAAAGTTGCACATGTCAGGGAGGCAGTGATGCCTGATTTTTTATTGAGACTGCAGTGCGTAGTGGAAGACTCATTGGGAGAGAGGATTTCCTAGTTTTTAGGGATATGAGGCAAAGACTGTGCACTGTGATTGTGCAATGCATAGTCCTTGGAGGAAGTGACTGTGAAATTCATAGTTATAGGAGGAAAGGGTGCTTCACTATGAGATAAGACTGCACAGTGTGCAGTTCCAAGGGGCAGAAACATTGGTCGAAGATTGAGCAAGTTGCAAGGACAGTGAAAGCTCCAAAAATGGCTAAGTGTGGGATCAGTGAGACAAGAGAGAGAAAAAAAGCCCTAAAATGATGATATCACACCTAGATAATATCAACACATGAAAAAAACTCAAAATTATTTTTAAGTGCGGTAGTTGAAATGTAGCTTTGCGACACATAGAACACAAGTTACGAAAATAATGTCAAATGCAACCAAAAAGTGCGTTAAGTTGTGGGAGAGTGTCTAGCACAAATTTTTATGATATATATGATCATTTAATGCAGGATAGTGTGCTAGAGTTGTCTCTAGTGATGCACCAAAGTGCAACACATGCAATAGTTAAAATAATAAAAAATGACACTTGCAGCCATAAGAAAAAGTGAAAACGAAAATTACAAAAGCTAAAGAAAGTGAAAGAGAAACATGCTAAGGATAAGAGAAAGAAAAAGAAACACGTGTGAAAGTGAAAGTAAGCAAAAATGACAGTTTTGGAATTGAAGCGACACTTGCGAAAGTAAAGGTGCGGAAAAGAGACAACTGAGAAACTTACTGAAATGAAGATACATTGCAACCGAGAGTGAGAGAAATATTGTCAAGTGATATTTCACACCGATTGTGGGTACATATTACATATTTTATTGTCTTTATGGATTCTGTAGTCACTATCCAGAGTGACTATGCAAACATTGTAACTAAAAATTGTGCAAGCACTATTCCTAGAGATTGTGCGAGCCTTACTTTCAAGAACTGTGTAATGGATATTATCATGGATAGATATTGGTTACCGAGCTTGCTAGAAATGGGAATGCTTATGGATACATCAAGGACTGAGCATGTGTAAGCAAGTGGTTTCGATAGTTAAAATATTAGCAAAAGACTTTATCACTTAGAAAAACATCAACCGATGATGAAGTGATAATGGACAACTTAAGGTGACAGATCATGAGATCATAAGTAAGCTCCAAAATTCAAGTGTAAGAAAAATTTTGGAGGGTGTTTTTCACAACGAAAACACTTGGTGACACACTGAAAGAACTCCAACTTCTATATTTAGGTCTAGCTTTATGCACATAGTCTAGTCGTTCAGGAAGTATTGATTCGCCATGTGGATTACCTCAGCTTCCCCATTTATCTAAGTTATAAGAATAGTCTTCTCCTATGCTCTTTCTCAATTAAACACATTTAAAAGGATTATCATATATCAATCATTTTAATCTGGGATAAGGATAGTATATATTTTCAAGTTTAAGATAATCATAGTTTTATCTCCATCTCTGGTGTTGTTCCGCTGCCAGCAGGTCTGTTCAGTACCTTGATGAAGTCACTTTAGGAAAACAAGAAATGATTTGCTGTTAGCGAGCCCGTTCAGGACCACAGAGAAGTTTCTTGCTTCACCTCTCTGCACAGGAATTCTTTCTCTTCTTTCACCCCTTATTTTATTTTTAGTTTGTTTTAGCATTCATTAGAATTTATTTCAAGGGGTGGAAGATGGATCCCAACTTATTGAGAGCAAGATAGGTTATTCCTTCAGAGAATGTTATATACCTCTTAAATTAATATGCTCACTCTTAGTATTCTCCTTTCCCTTCTCTACTCGATTGGATCGGTAAGAAAAACACCATTCAATTACGATATCGAGTCAAGGATTGAAGATTCTAAAATAGATACTTGTATCATGGTTCTTATTGGATTTCTGTTCGAATGGATCACATTTTTCATTCAAATATCATTGACTTTAAAAGATATTTAGGCCCAAAAGAATAAGAGGAAAAAATGTTAGCCAAGAGTTTCTTTTCATCACAATTTCCTTTTCAAAATTTTCCACATTGTGCTTTCGAGCCAAACAGGAGAAATTTTCATGTAGGGTCTTATCAAACAAAACACAAATGAAAATACATAACAAAGCAGGAAAGACAAAAGAAAAATAATAAATCAAATGAAAAACTGAAGTAAGAAGCAACATGTGAGAGAAAATCAATAAAAAAAAATGTAGGGCCATGCAATGCAACTAAAAAAATAAAAATGCATCTATACCTACTCCTATCCTAACGTGCTAGAAGGCCAGGACTAAGTGAAGTAAAATTTCCAATGTAGCCACTGAAGCTTCTCCCGACCTATAAATATAGAGATATGAACAATTAAAAGAAATATAAAGCAATGTTCCAAAGTAAAGATAAAAACTTGAATACTTTGCATGAGAAATTGAAGGTCTAGCCTATAGGAAAAACAAAGTGCCATAAAAACTAACTTTATCGAGAATGCAACTTTACCTCTTTTATTAGAAGAATATTCATACAAACCTTGGAAACTTCTTGTGAATGTACTTTCATCTATGTTATCATCCTTAAAAAATATCATTAGAGATTTAAGCTTATTATTAGCAACATGTCTTTCTAAGTAAGATGCTTCTGTAGGTTTTAACCTTGTACATAAATTACCTACGACGAATTCTTAAAAATAGAAAACTAAACAATGGTGAGAAAATAAAACAAATATTCACAAATATTTTCCCCTAGATTCCAAAACCAGACTACTAGATTGATTTTTCCTTATATTCTTTCAATGTTAAAATCATATATATACATGCCGAATCATTCATAAACCCCAATCGATAACTCTGGATTAGAACATATTTGTAGTTCCATTTACTGGATCTACAAAATACCATGGGAAGAAAACCATCATGCCTAAAACCATGTGCAAAACCCATGCAAAAAACCATGGGTAGGTCTTCCCACCATCTACGCATTCGCCCAACTATTATTGGGTCGGTATAAAAACAAATTTCCCAAGGCACTTCCCTAGACCCCATGCAGGGGGGATACTACCCCCTCATTGTGCCCGATGCAACGTACAATGCATGGAACTAGTCGTGGAAAGAATATAACACACCCAAAATTCTCCCACTTGTTGTTTTATTTCCATATAAGGGTTCATAGGAGAGCTTAGACATTGGTCCAAGCCTACAACGCCCATTATTTTTCTACACCAAGAAAACTTCTTAGTTCTCACAGAATTTGCCAATGCATTTGCAACATTCCTTAAAGTGTCCACCTTTACCAACAAAACCTTTTTGTCCTCAACCACATCCCTCACAAAGTGATACTAAACATCAAAGTGAATTTCTTTTGAATGATAAGAAAGGTTCTTTTCCAAGAAAATTGCAGTTTGGATGTCACATTCTATCCTTATAGCCTGTTGGACCAACCCCATTCTTAAACACAATATTTGCAACCAAACTGCTTCCTTGCTTGCATGAGTGACTACCATGTATTCAACCTCTGTAGTTGAAAGAGCCACTACATATTGTCTCTTTCTAATCCAACTGACTTCTCCTCCAAATAGGTTAAACACAAAAAACCTATAGATATTCTTTGATCTAGATCTCCAACCTAATTTTCATTTACAAAGCCTAAATTTCCAAAAAAATTTCTAATCCTAATATTCCTTGGTAGCACAAACTAGAATCACTAGTTCCACGTAAATACCTGAAAACCCACTTCGCTGTTGTCCAATGCTCCTTCTTGAGTTTTGACATAAACCTGCTCAATACTCCCACTGCATGTGCAATGTCTGCTCTAGTACAAACCATTGCATACATCGGACTACCAACTGCACTCACATATGGAACATGATACTTGTCCTCTTCCTATTATTATGTATTGGGAAATTGGTCAGTAGATAACTTTACACCTACAAGAATAAGAACCTTCATCAATATACTATCACGCATATTAAACTTCTGCAATATTGTCTCAACATACTTCCTCTAGTTTAACCAGAGCTTCCTCTTTGCTCAATCTCATTTAATTTTCATGCCCAAAATATAGTTTGCAGCACCAAGATCCTTCAAGTGGAATTTGGAGGAAAATTGGGTCTTCAAATCTTGGATAATTCCTTTGTCATTTCCAATCAACAACAAATCATCCACATACAAGACCAAATAAATAACACGGTCACCAATTAATTTAAAATACACACAGTGATATGCTTTTCTTCTTGTGATGCCAAGTCCTCATATATATGTACAAATTGATGATACTATATCCTTGGAGATTGTTTTAACCCATACAAAGAATTTTTTAATCTATATACCAGTTATTTCTTACCCTTCACTACAAAGCCTTCTGGTTGCTTCATGTAGATGTTTTCTTCTAGATCCCCTTGATGAAACACTATCTTCACATCCATATATTCTACATCAAAACCAAAAGAAGCAACAAAAGATAAAAGTAATCTAATATAACTTAACTTGGCATCAAGAGAAAAAATATAACCGAAATCAATTCTCGACACCTAAAAATAACCTTTTCCTACCAACGATGATTAGTGTTTCTCCACCTTGCCTTCTACTTTCATCTTCTTCTTAAACACCCATTTTCTTCCACTGGGTTTCCTTCTAGTCGGAAACTCCACCAAATCCCAAGCCTCATTTTTGTCCAAATATTCCATTTCATCAACCATGGCCTCTTTCTAGAGTTTTCCATCCTCATAATCCAATGCCTCCCTGAGAGTTCTAGGATCATTATCAGTAATAGATAAATAAAAAATTGAACAAAAATAAGATGGCCTATACCTTTATGGCCGCCTTCATTTTTGAACTTATATTCTCAAAACTAGAGTTTGTGGCTCTTCCTCTTTTGATTCTTGTTATACTGTAGAGTCTGATTCTTCCTCCATCAATTCAAACTCTAACTTTTTAGGTTCCTTTGGTAAGAATTATTGTTTAATAACATCCTTCACCTCTATAAACACCACATCTCGGTTGTACACAACCTTCCTTGTTTTTGGGTTCCAAAGATTATAACCTCTTAAACCATCCTTATATCCAATAAAAATGCACCTTTCAGATTTAATATCCAACTTGGTTCTTTTCTCCTTTGGAACATGTACATATGCATCAAAGCCAAATACCCTCAGATGTGAAAGAGAGGGTTTCTTACTAGTCCATACCTCATGTGAGTCTTATCCTCCAATGTTGATGAAGGTGATCTATTAACCATGCAACATGTAGTATCTACTATCTCTGCCCAGAATTTTTGCCCTAATCCAGTGCCACTAAGCATTCTTCTTTCCTTTTCTGTAATATTCCTAATTATCCCAAAGTTAATAGGAATATTTCATTTTGTGTTAGTTTTCTTAATTGATGAATAAAATGTAAAGGAGAACATAAAAACTCCTAAAGACATCCAAATAAATCAATGCCCAATGTGAATAGAGGCAAATAAGGGTTGTTTCAATAAAATACACTTGCATGTGAACAAGGGTTGAGGAGATTGACTAGGTCAACAAGACCAAATCACAACATTTTCTAGATACAATGTACCTCATGGAGGGACAACACAATTCTAGAAGGAGGTCCTCATGTGAAAGGTGATAATTCATCAAGGTGGTTTAGGGTTTGCCAAAGCTCTCATCTTATAAAAGGAAGGGGAAGGCTCAAGAGGTTGTTCATGATATTATATTTTCAGAGTATATTGTTTGTTTAGACATATATCATTCTCTTGGCTGTTTAGCAGAGAATTGTGAGGATTTCCTGTTTAGGAATTCTCTCTCCTTCCATTGAGTAGCTCTTGGAGGGCATTGTATTTCTCTTCCACTATTAGGCATATGGCCAAGCTCCATCTCCCTTAGAAAATGTAAATCCTATGTGATTTACTTGTTTCAGTGAGCTACAACAAGTGGAAACACTAGATCTTCTCAGATCTAGATCGTACTGGTGCCTCTTCTCAGTGAGTGTGTCTTTTAACCTCCTGGAAGAGTGCATTAGAAGTGTGGGCTTCAGTTTGTGATCTTGGCATCAGGACAAACTATTCATCAAGGGCACAGTGCAGTTTCTCTCCAAGAACTGTGTTATTTTGCAGAGCAGAGTTGTAAGGGGTTTTGATATTCTCCTAGAGGAGAGATCTCTGTGAAAAGGACCCTTCCTTTCACTGTGGTGATCCATGGATTGGCCAACAAATCCATGTTCCCTTCAAATCTGATTTATGTATGATTTTAATTACTGCAGAATTTCTAAACACTGCTGCAAATCTTTGATTTAGATCTCAGATCTATTCATTGATATTCATCTTTTTCTGAGATCCCCAAGGGGAGTGTAAATAAGAGCCTCTTTGGCATCAAGATCTGAAATAGATCTATTATTTTGCATATAGATCTGCTCTAGTTATGAGATATAATAAAACACTTCTTCAACCCTTTAAAAATTACGCTATCAAGCTCTTCAGTCTTAATACCTTGTACAACACCTCTATTTTGAGGGTTTATTCATGTTAAACCTCTGTTTTTCTCATGTACATTATATGAGCCATATCATAGACCTGATTTACTGATGTTTATAACATATTGCATCTAATAGCTTTAGAAATCATGCTGCATAATCTTCTGCAATTTTTGCATACTTTAAGTCATGGGGATTGGGCATTTTTAAGCCATATTGGGAGTGGTAGATCTGTTTAACATAGCTAGAGTCATTTGTTTCAGCCCAAATTTGATATGTAAGTCTCCTATGACCTAATATAAGGGATAAAAGCATACATTTCCCTTATTTTTATGCAAATATCTGAAGTTAATTTTTTTAGGGCTAAAATAGCTGCTTTTCCCCACTTTGGGTTGAAGAAATGAACCATAATTCTTGCTGCTGTACTCAAAATTGATGTTGAAGTGTTTCTTAACAAATTACATGGATGATTAGATTGCTGCAGCTCCATAATTGTGTTCACATATTGCTGCAGTCTATTATTGGGCATTTTCTAGCCATTCTAGGTGTGAGAGGCTTGTTTATGTCACCTAGTTTGCTTGGTTTCTGATTTCCTTTTGGATTTGGATCTTATATTATCAGATCTAAGAGATACAAGGGCTAATATTGGTTTTTTTAGCATACATTCCTGTAAAAATGCGTTTTTCAGGCATGCTTTGCTAGTTGTTCCAAATTTGGAATATTACACTGGTATCAAAGCATATTTCTTGGCTCAGCCTGTGAGTATCAGCCCAAGAAGATAAAAGAAGATCAGAATGATGAAGAATATGAGATTTCTCTCATCATTTTTCAGATCCAGAAAGGACCTCCCTCAGGAGGTTAAGCAAATGAATAATTGTAGTGAAACTCCTAGAGGGTTTCAAGAAGAGGAAGAGCCATGCACTTCCTATTCTCAGAGAGGAGAAGACAAGAGACATAGAGGACACTTGGAATATGAGATTCTAAGTGAATGCAAAGCTAAATCTAGAGCCTCCAAGGAGACTCTAGCTTTACCTCAGTTCATTCAACTAGAGGAAGAGGGACCTACATCTTTGCATGCTGCTGATCTAGAGCAACAGAGTTGCACTGCGCTGTGAAAAGGTAGTGATGAAGAAAAGAGGACCCATGCCTTATGGGAGCATTCACATGATAGCTTCATTCATGAAGCAAAGGAGGAAGAAATGGTATATAGTAGACATATTGAAGTGAGAAACCCTTTATACTTTCTAGATGACACTTTCTCAATGAGCACTCCCCAGCTCAAAGAGAAACTTCTACCTACAGCAGTTCTAAGGCCTCACTAGTTTTGGAAGACCATGCATGAGGAGGAGGTCTCATCAAGAGATCCTGTGGAAGGTGCACTTGAACATTTCATGGAGTGAAAATTTCTTCAACAGTTTGAGGACGCTCTTTCCTTCTCACCCTTGGATCTTCATGGATTTAAGGAGGAACAGATAGATGATGGAGGACATCTTTGGATGGATAACATATCTCATGTTTGTGTTGGACACTTCTTGAGCCATACACATCGTGATGGGAGGTTTTTTCCTACCACCTATTTGGATCCTTATGGGGTCAAATTGATCCTTGAGAAGACTGCATTTCAACATCTCATGAAATGCAAGAGAAGAAATCTGATTTGGGATGATGGTAGCCTTCATGGGCAGAGTACCAAGATGGAGGATGGAAGGAGACATCCACAATGGGTTGAGTGGATGTGGATGGAGAGCAAGAAGCTGGTGAGCTACTTGCAGATCTATGATAGCGGGCAGTAGGAGGCATGGCTGCGTTGGTTACTCTTGAAAGAATTTGGTCATCATCTTCTTTCCAAGGGTATGTGGCAGGATACCTGCATCATGGGGCAGAAAGGAGTATGGACACATTGTGTTGACATAAAATTATTCATTTAAATCACCATGTTTTCACTACATGATTTGGATGATGGAAGTATGAGGAGGCAACAAAAGATTTTGTTGCCTGGGATGTTCTTGGGAGATCAAGGGCAGGTTTTCTCTTACAGTTTTCATGATGTTGCATGAGTAGAAGATGGCACTATCACAGTGAAAAGGGGCTACTCCTTGGCCTTAGATGTTCAAGAGGTACTTTTCCCATGGGAGAGAATTCTTACATATAGCAGCATTATGGGAGATGCCTTTGACATTCTGCATGTCAAATATTGGAGCCATGAGTTGGAGGGAGCCTATTTGCATAGGCCAACATCGTTGCCACTTTGGAGCTGGGGTTTATTGATGGAGTATCCCCAGGATAAATTCACACTTGATGCACTTGATGGGAAAAGAGGAGGTAAGGAATATGAGGTAGTAGATGCAGACATCTAGTACTATGATGTACTCTTATTGTCTTGGATTTCCAAGCATGAGGGAGAGGATCTATAGGAAACACTTGGTTCGTTTCTCTTCATGGAAGTGTGCCAAACTACTATGGAGGATCTATTCATGGATCCATGTGTCTTCTTACTTCCAACATATGGTGAGAGCTTTGTTTGTGCAACACAATATTTGCATGCTCTTACCATCTCTTGGCAGTGCATTGCTCCAAAAGTAAGCAAGCTCCTGATTTTGCTCCATGACCAATGTTGGGCAAAACTATATGATGGAGACAACCATCTCTTATGTGGCCTTGGGTAGATTTTTTGTGCTTACATGCATTTTCAGTTGATGCATATGATTAAGCATGTATCAAGAAACAATTTGCCATGTATTTTTCTGAAGCATCAGTTTGAAAGACTGCACTGTTACCACTTGGGAGACTGTTGGTACCTTCCAGCACTTTATGAAACCATAAATAATTCCCCTGTTGTGATGCCAATCATGATCCCTCTTGCTGGTGTTGTTTTTATCTTGATGGGAGACATGATGTTGAGTGAGGCACATGGTTTGAATGTGTCCTTTTGGGAAGGAGATTCCCACATTTACTGTAGTACATGTTCTAAGGGGAACATGGGAGGATGTGTGGCCACCATAGCCAAATATTTGTTTCTCTTGGAGGTGGGCCAAATGTGTGATGGGATGCCATATGATGATGCTCTCCTATCCATCACATGTGGGATGTTTTGGGCCAACTAGTTTTACAGCGTTGGAGGAAGGATCTTTACAGATCTAATCTTCATGTTGCCACTTGAGGGCAATATCATTGTAGCCCAAGATCAGCAAGAACTCTACAATTATCTTAAGTGGAGAGAAGGAAAACGTGGGGTAGGAAATTTTGTCTACTATGTTTAGTTTTTCATTCCACCTTCTTTGTAGGAACCTAGGGTGGAGGAGAATTTTCTGGAGTTACGATGTTGGGAGGTGACTCATTCTATATGGATGATTGCTTGGGAGAAGATGCTTTCCCCATCCATTTCAGTTCTAACCTTGCAGTTGGTTGAGGACAAGAAAAATTTTTGGAGGGGAGGACTGTAATATTCCTAATTAGCCCAAGCTAATAGGAATATTTCATTTCATGTTAGTTTTATTAATTGATGAATAAAATATAAAGGAGAACATAAAAACTCCTAAAGACATCCAAATAAATCAATGCCTAATGTGAACAGAGGCAAATCAGGGCTGTTTCAATAAAATACACTTGCATGTGAACAAGGGTTGAGGAGATTGACTGGGTCAACAGGACCAAATCACAACACTGTCTAGATACAATGTACCTCATGGAGGGACAACGCAGTTCTAGAAGGAGGACCTCATGTGAAAGGAGATAATTCATCAAGGTGGTTTAGGGTTTGCCAAAGCTCTCATCTTATAAAAGGAAGGGGAAGGCTCAAGAGAAGGTTTTCCATGATATTATATTTTCAGAGTATATTTTATGTTTAGACATATCTCATTCTCTTGGCTGTTTAGCAGAGAATTGTGAGGATTTCCTGTTTAGGAATTCTCTCTCCTTCCATTGAGTAGCTCTTGGAGGGCATTGTATTTCTCTTCCACTATCAGGCATATGGCCAAGCTCCATCTCCCTTAGAAAATTTAAATCCTATGTGATTTATTTTTTTCAGTGAGCTACAGCAAGTGGAAACACTAGATCTGCTCAAATCTAGATTGTACTAGTGCCTATTCTCAGTGAGTGTGTCTTTTAACCTCCTGGAAGAGTGCATTAGCAGTGTGGGATTCAGTTTGTGATCTTGGCATTAGGCCAAAATATTCATCAAGGGCACAACGCATTTTCTCTCCTAGAACTGCGTTATTTTGCAGAGCAGAGTTGTAAGGGGTTTTGATATTCTCCTGGAGGAGAGATCTCTGGTGAAAAGGATCCTTCCTTTCACTGTGGTGGTCCATGGATTGGAAAAACATTCCATGTTCCCTTTAGATCTGATTTATGTATGATTGTAATTACTGCAGAATTTCTGAACACTTCTGCAAATCTGTGATTTAGATCTCAAATCTATTCATTGATATTCATCTTTTGCTGAGATCCCCAAGGGGAGTGTAAATAAGAGCCTCTTTGGCATCATGATCTGAAATAGATCTATTATTTTGCATATATATATTATATAGATCTGAGATATAATAAAACACTGCTTCATCCCTCTGAAAATTACGCTGTCAAGCTCTTCAGCCTTAATACCTTGTACAACACCTCTATTTTGAAGGTTTATTCATGTTAAACCTATGTTTTTCTCATGTAAATTATATGAGCCATATCATAGACCTGATTTACTGATTTTTATAAACTATTTCATCTAATATCTTCAAAAATCACGCTGCATAAGCTTCTGCAATTTCTGCATACTTTAAGTCATGGGGATTGGGCATTTTTAAGCCATATCGGGAGTGGTAGATCCGTTTAACATAGCTAGAGTCATTGTTTTCAGCCCAAATTTGATATGTAAGTCTCTTATGACCTAAGCTAAGGGATCCTACCATCCATTGCCATTATTTTTACGCAAATATTTGAAGTTAACGTTTTTAGGGCTAAAATAGCTGCTTTTCCCCACTTTGGGTTGAATAAATGAACCATAATTATTGCTTCTATACTCAAAATTGATGATGAAGTGTTTCTTAACACATTCCATGGATTATTAGCTTGATACAGCTCCATAATTGTGTTCACATATTGCTACAGTCCATTATTGGGCATTTTCCAGCCATTCTAAGCGTGAGAGGCTTGTTTATCTCACCTCGTTTGCTCGGTTTCTGATTTCCTCTTGGATTTGGATCTTAGATTATCAGATCTAAGAGATCCAAGGGCTAATCTTGGTTTCTGTAGCATACATTCATGAAAAATGAGTTTTTCAGGCATGCTTTGCTAGCTGTTCCAAATTTGGAATATTACATTTTCCATCAACATCATATTAATTCTTTCTTCAAATCCATTTTTTAAAGGTGTATATGGAGTAGTATTATGTCATGCTATACCACAATTCTTACAGAACTCTTCAAATTCATTCTTGAAAAACTCTCCTCCATTATGTCTCCTCAACACCTTAATCTTATTCTTTGTCTGATTTTCCACTAGAGCCTTAAATTATTTAAACTTGTCAAAGAATTTAGATTTATTCCTGAGGAAACATATCCCTATATTCCTTAATAAGTCATATATAAATGAGACATAGTACACAAACTTATCCAGTGATGGAACTGACACAGGTCTAAACACATCACTATGCACAAGCTATAATATCCCTTTCTCTCTCTTAGCACCTGAGGGGAAACTCACTTGATTTTTCTTCCCATATACAAAAATTTCACAAAATATAAATCTAGAGAGAAATTAGACATAAATTTTGCCATACCATTACCATGCAGTATTCAAAGGTCCTTCTCTCCAATATGTCCAAGCCTTTGATTCCATAACATGGTATTTTCTCCAGAGACCACTAGAATTTTTGCTCCACTTTTAGGAATCATAGCAATATTGCACCCATCAATAACAATGCTACCCAAAAACTTGTACAAAGTTCCAATCCGAACTCCCCGCATCAATACCAATGATCCTAGAACCATATTATAGGTATCTTATATTTTCTCACCTTCATCATCCATATTTCTTACAAAAATAAGATTTCTGGCCAATGCAAGAATATGTTAAACACCAGGAAGTATTCTAATCCTTCCAACTTGCAACTTCAGCTTGAATTTTCCACGTCCAATGATTCTGGCCTTCCTATCATCCCCTAATAAGACACCACCACCATCATATTTCTCATACTAGTAGAACCACTCCCTATGGGGAGTGAAGTGAAAGGATGCACTTGAGTCAATCAATCATGCCTCATGATCTACATGTGTACTTGATGAAGAAGCCAATTACACATCCTCACCTTCATTCAAGGTGGATTTCATATCTGTAGAATGGGAATCATCAGATCCTTTTCCTTTTTTAGGAGTTTTATATTTACAATATTTTTTGTAGTGCCCTTGTTTTCCACATTTCCAGCATACCTTTACATGTTTTCCTGGGATTTAGATATGCCTCTCGATTTAGATCTCCCACTTGAGGACATATTTATGTTTCTATTTTGAGACTATCCTCTTATAGATAAGGCATCTCTATTATGAATCTCCATATTTCTCTGTCTCATCTCCTCTAACAACATGGATGAGACTATTTCATCAAAATTCAAGGTAGTTGTATTGCTTCCTATAGCAACAATCAAACTATCCCACGAATCTAGTAGAGAACACAAAAAAATGATGCACTTACCTTCATTTGAAAATTTTATATCAACAACTGGCTTACCACAATATTTAATACATTCAAATTCTCTGTTACAGAGTCTCCATCCTTCATCCTCAGGTTATATATATTTTTTTCCGTGGGAACAATTTGTTCACTAGAGACTTAGATTGGGACAAAGTCCCTAACTTGTTTCACAAAGGCTTCATTATAGCTTCCCCTGACACATTCAAAAATATTGAATAGGAGATACACAACTGTATTTTTCTCTTTTCCTTCTGATCCAACTTCTCCTAATATTTTGTTGACATTGTCGTTGGTTTAGTACCGAGATCTACTATGATCCATTGATATATATCCACCAAAAAATCCCCCATCTTGAGCTTCCACAACTCAAAAATTTGATCGTTGAATTTATCGATATCTATCTTTCCAATGTTCACCATCTTCTTTCACCACAAGAATCGATCCCACAAATCTCCTACTGTAACAGTTTCTACCACATGCTGAATCAAAACCCCTCAACAAAAAAGGCATCCTATTG
Organism: Pinus albicaulis; assembly: GCA_034641835.2. Taxonomy (NCBI): domain Eukaryota; kingdom Viridiplantae; phylum Streptophyta; class Pinopsida; order Pinales; family Pinaceae; genus Pinus; species Pinus albicaulis. The sequence continues at coordinate 959,931,507 of CM076579.1, forward strand.
AAGCCAAAACAACTTTGATTCCAAATGTAGGTTTTAACCCTGTACACAAATTACCTGCAAATGAATTCTTAAAAATAGAAAAATAAGAAATGGTGAGAACATAGAACAAATATACACAAATATTTTCCCCTGGATCCCAAAATCGGGACTACCATATTTATTTTTCATTGTATTCTTTTCAATGTTATAATACATATTTATACATGTCGAAGAATTCATAAATCCAAATCCATAACCCTAGATTAGAACATAAACATAGTTTCAATATTAGGAATTTGGCTTCTGTGATCCATAAATCTGCTTGAATGTGATTTTCACCGAAATTTTTTATACATAAACATAGTTACTGTTGGTGAAATTATATGACTTATACATCCAACATTAAACTATCAATCCAGGGTCGTAAGACTTAAAGGCAAAAGCGCAGGTAATGCAGGATCAAAGCATCTAACCTAAACTAGAGCAACAAATCAAATTGTTGTTTAAGTACAGAATCACAACTGAAGCAAAGAGGCTTGTCAAACTAAATCCAAACCTTACTCTCTACTCTATTTGGATCATAAACCGACTAATTCAAATAGTAAAGAAAAGAAACAACTAATCTTCAAGCCGCTCAAAAATTAAAATATCATAACCTAAGACATACTTTATCGTAACTTAGGCATTCTGATTCAATACTTAAAAATAACTTGAATGGAAATCTACAACTCAAAACAAATAATTTTATTGCTCAAATAAATGATAAAATCTATTTAAAATCAATTGAAACTAATTAAAAAGGCCACTAATGATGTCAAGCTAAACAATTCAAACAAAATTGTAACTAGTCTAATTCCCAGGATCACACAAATCAATAAGTGTTTTCAACTTATCTCTTAATCCTATCTAGTTTACACCTTCAATTCTACAAAGCTTGAAAACCAAATGGCAACTTCAATTAATTCTTCTATTAGAGAGTCTTCTATAAAACAAAAGAGAGATATCCTATGATCTATTCCAATGATGATCAAACCATAACTCAAATAAATCTCATGCAAGGAATTGAAATGACTATGCTATGAATAGTTCTTAAAATATCAATTAACCTATCTTTAAATCTGCAATATGTAATTCAAACAAAAGACATCATTCACAAAACAAATCTAGAAACACTACTTTCAAATTTATAAATGAAATGTGTAACCTCTATCTACTCCCACACCAACTATACTCATGTAAAATCTTAAATTTGATTCTATACTTAAAACTAAATATTAAATCTGATTCTATACATAACACATAAAACTCAATGAAAAATGTTATATTTTATTCTGTACTTAATGCAGAAAACTCAATGCCATCACCGTAACTTAGAAAACTTATAGTAATTCTCACAGTGTTTCAATCCTTTTCTTATTGTATTGGATCTGTAATCAAAACACATTCAAAACTAAATATCTATGAGAATTTGAGAAATGATTTCTATGATGTTTGATTCAAATTTACAAAACAAAGTTTTGAGTACATAAACAAATTTGGATTTTACACAACAATTCTTTCAAAAAAATTCACACTTTAAATATAAGTCCTATGATTTAAAAGAGATATAGAACTTGTCTCTAGGTGGTGGTGGGCCCTTGCCACTCCTGGATCAAGTTTTAAACTAAATCAATGCCTTAAAAAAAATCAAAACCATAACGTTTACAATAATTCATGGAAAAGTCAACTGTATTAAGATTCAAATCATAAGTTCACTTACATAACTTCCTTCGATTCCGTTTAAGGTAAAACTTAATCACATCAATCCTTTGTCTCCTGTTCACACCTTGTCTTCCCCCTCTTTCCAAGAACTGATAATACAGGCCATGGCTAAGCCATTTATATTATATACAAGGTGAATTAGTCATTTTCATTGATTATGGAAAATGGCATATTTTTAACAAATTTGCCTCAAAGATATTAGCATATCTTCCTAACCATGGTGAATTTTGGAAAACGGTTTGGAGGGAACCTAATTTGTTATATTTGAAACATAAAAATCTCTTTTATTTGTATCATTCAATTCCATATCCTCGTAAAGTGTGCCTGAAGTTGGTTGTTTGACTCTTTTTGCAAGATTCTAGAATTATGGAAAAACAATTTTTTTATTATATGAAACTACCTTAAAGACCCATGTGTAACATTTGAACCAAAGCGAATCATGTTAAAAGGTTATAGTTATAGATAATTTTTTATATTGTTAGAAAAACCTGTTTTCTCATATTTTCCAGATTCACATCCAGTTGCACATATATCAAGGTCAAACTTAGCAGTTTGAAAATTGTGCAGATTTTGAGCAGAGTTGTTGGTTTTCTTCTAGAGACCCACCTGTGTGACCTGAGTGCAATCCAACTCATTAGAACATAATTTTGGACAATAACCTTCCTCAGTTTTCCCCGGAAGTGTGCCGAGATGTCGAAGCTCCAAATTGGATATTTTCGTATTCTACTTGCAACTACTAGTTTAATTAACATGTGAATTTCGACAATGGAACCCTGCAAAAAATGAATATAGAAAAATTGTCATTATCAAATCATGGTAAAATCATCCTTAGGACATTAAAAACATAATAAAACTATGATATTTAACCATGAGATGACAAGGATGGTTTTAGGCATGAGTTACAGGAAATGAATATGAATATGGTAGAAAGTGCAGGAATGTGCTTTATAAATAGTAGTGTTATATGGTGAAAATGAGGTAATTTCTTATGCCCAACATCCCCCCATGCCTGTGATTTATCATGTCCTCATGCAAACAAATACCTTGCTTATTTAAAGATTTTATGGCATCATAACTTTGGGCAGGGTTGGTTCTTGTGGAGCAACACTGCGTGAAGATTTGGAAGTGTTGGTTCTTGTGGATAAACACTATTCATATTTGACTACCATAGAGTGGAGAGCGATCTAATTCAGGACAAACACTAAGTGGATAAGGAAGAGATGAGTGACGTTGTTAATCAAGAAGTGATAATGTGAATGATGGATACAAATGCTTTCATACTCTAAGACCAAGGTTTATATGTGGTTCTTCTTGTTTATGGAAAAAATGACTTCATCTTTTTATGTCAACTTTTTCACAAAATACAAAATTTCGTCATGTGATAATACTGCAGACTTGTCATACAAGTGGTACAATTCCACTATGGTAACCAATATGTAGGAAAAAATTTCACTACTTGAAATGCTAACAAAAGAATTTAAATAACATTCCCACATGTTATGAATTCTTATGATGTAGGAAGAGAAGGACTTATGGTTTCTGCTTTGTATTAGTGAACCACTATGATCTACTTTTCATTCATATGGCCTTATTAGAAGGCTTATGCATTTATTATGAAAATGGATTGCAAATGAAGGTGGATGATAGTGGTGATGAAAGATAGAATATATGAAGTGGAAAGTGGTTAACCATCATGTTTCTTTGCATCCTTAATAAAATAAATAATCTTAAACCAATTTACCTCAGGTTTACCTTTACTTTGATGTGTTGGTGCTGCAAGATTTTGGAAAGATGAAATGGAGGATGAACTGGAACTGATGTGTACTAATATGGATTCGAGAGGAAGCGCTAGAGCTACAATGGATGTTGATTTGGATTTTCTGAAGGATGAAATGAAGGCTGAAAAAGATGATGAAGGTCCCCATCTCCCCCATGCCTAGGGATTTGCATGTCCCTATGAAACCAGGAGAAATTCTGAACATGCTGTGATAGGGCATCCTTTATTGAAATAAATAGAATGCTACAAATGAGAAATGGGAATTCTGATACAAAGATACAAACTGTTGCAAAATTGTTGAAATCTCAAAGCACATAATCTTCAACCGCTACACACCGTGTGCAATATTGCATATGTGAATCAATGGTGTCGATGTCGAACATAAGCAAGAATCATTGGATTAATGAACATTAAGGGTCTTGTTAACCAATGCGAGATATCCCACCTTTTATGTCTATGGGAATCAAGGCACTAGGTACATTCTACTAGCCATGAATGGATTTGTCAAAGTCAAATGGACTGTAGAATTCATCCACCAACAAACATTGATGTATTTCCCTAGTAGATGACTAGGATACCTACCATTAAGGCATGCAGGCTGCTAGGTGCCTTATCTAACCCTAACCTTGGTCCCATATAATGTGTTGATGTCGATGGGAGAAGGCTTGTTGGTAGGTGGGCCTTAAGGAATCCCACATCAACCAAATCGAGTACAAACAAAATGACTTGAAAGATACATGATTTGAAAAAATCATACAAATTTATAAACTTTATTGAGAGCCTTGCCTTCCAGTTACCTAGTTTTCAAGAAAAATCCCTGCCCAGTTGCGCCAGACAAATTGGTTTTCTCAAAAAGGACTTATTTTTCTCTTTACTATTTTCATTTATTTATTTATTACAATACTAAATTTCTGACTATAATGGAGAAAATATGTACTCCTTCAAGTGAAAGATAAACTCCAATGAAGCCATGTGCGGATTGGGTACAAAGATATAATCATGCCCAGATTTAATATATAAACTTTAGAAGGTACACAAGCATGAAAAATCAACAATTTTGAAAGACGTGATGCAAAGAGTATTTGAAGATGATAGTGGTACTTTGATTGGATTTTTATTTGGAACCAATTCTCGATTTAATCCTGGTGGTATTGGCCCATTTATTCATTTGAATCACTCTGAATTTCCTCCTTGGTCGTGCTAGGAAAACTTGGATAATTGGTCTCCGAAATGCATACAAGGCTTGTTGTTGGGCATGGTGAGAGTTCTTCGATCTCAGGTTTAGTAGGATGATCCTCATCATATTTTCTACATGATTCATATATTTCCTTAGTAGATATGAAATAGGAGTCAAGGTAGAATTCCAAATCCTTTTCTGGTTGTGGGGAGATAAATAGTTTCCTGAATGTGGTCAGGATGAACTCTTCCTAAGAGGCAAATATCCCAATTACTGCTAGGATTTGAGAAAGTGATTTGAGGGAAATTATTAAAGCTCTCAACCATTCTTGAATTTATCCTACTGGTTGATGATACCAGTCTCGCAACATGGATTTGTGCAAAGGAGTTCTTACAACACCCCAATTTTTTAATATCTTTAAAGAGTTTGAAATTTTAATCTAAATGAATTAAAAATAATTGCAATAAAACTCACCAAACTTGCTTACTTGGACAACCAAACTTTGGAGCAACCCCACCGTGTTGTATGTGTGGCTCTTCACTCATGTCTTACCATACACTCTCCTCCCTTTGATTGTCATGCAAATAATATCTCACAAAAAACTCGTGAAAGAAACTAGGCTCTAATCCATTTAGCACCTCCTTGACAATGATGCCAAAAATGTTGGTGAAATTATATGAATTATAATTCCAAAATTAAATTATCAATCCGGGGTCGTAAGACTTAGAGGCACACGTGTAGGTAATGCAGGATCAAAGAATCTAACCTAAACTAGAGCAAGAAATCAAATTATTTTCTAAGTATGGAACCACAATTGAAGCAAAGAGGCTTATAAAACTAAATCCAAACCTTAATCACTACTCTACTTGGATCATAACATAACTAAGTCAAATATTAAAGCAAATAAACAACTAATCTTCAAGCTACTAAAAAAATTAAAATATCATAACCTAAGACATACTTTATCATAACTTAGGAATTATGATTCAGTACTTAAAAATAACTTGAATGGAAATACAAAACTCAAAACAAATAATCGTATTGCTCAAATCAATGATAAAATCTATTTAAAATCAATTGAAACTAATAAAAAAGGCCACTAACGATGTCAAGCTAAACAATTCAAATAAAATTGTAACTAGTCTAATTCCCAGGATCACATAAATCAATAAGCGTTTGAAACTTATATCTTAATCCTATCTAGTTTACACCTTCAATTCTACAAAGTTTGAAAACCAAAAGGCAACTTCAATTAATTCTTCTATTAGAGAGCCTTCTATAAAACAAAAGCGAGAAATCCTATGATCTATTCCAATGATGATCAAACCATAACTCAAACAAATCTCATGCAAGGAATTGAAATGAATATGCTATGAATAGTTATTAAACTATCAATTAACCGATCTTTAAATCTTCATTATGTAATTCAAACTAAAAGACATCACTCACAAAACAAAGCTGGAAATACTACTTTCAAATTTATAAATGAAATGCATAACCACTATCTATTCCCACACCAAATATACTCAATGTGAAATCTTAAATTTAATTCTATATTTAACACTCAATATTAAATATGATTCTGTACTTAACACAAAAAAATCAATGCAAAATGTTAGATCTGATTCTATACTTAACGCAAAAAACTCAATACCATCACTGTAACTTAGAAAACTTATAGTAATGTTCACGATGTTTCAATCCTTCTCTTATTGTATTGGATCTACAATAAAAAAAATTCAAAACTAAATATATCTAAGCATTTGAGAAATGAATTCTGTGATGTTTGACTCAGATTTACAAAACATAGTTTTGAGTACAAAAATGAATTTGAATTTTAAACAACAATTATTTCAATAAAATTCACACTTTAAATATAAGTCCTATGCTCTAAATGAGCTATAGAACTTGTCTCTAGGTGGTGGTGGGCCCTTTCCACTCCTGGAGAAAGTTATAAACTAAATCAATTCCTAAAAACAAATCAAAACCATAATGTTTACAAAGAATTGATGGAAAATTCCAACTGTATGAAGATTCAAATCATAATTTCACTTACATTCATTCGATTATGTTTAAGGTAAAACTTAATCACATCAGTCCTTTGTATCCTATTCACACCTTGTCTTCCCGATATTACCAATAACTGACAATACAAGCCATGGTTAAGCCATTTATATGTTTTACAAGGTGAATCATTCATTTTCCTTAATTCTGGAAAATTGCATATTTTTAACAACTAGGCCTCAAAGATATTGGCATATCTTCCTAACCATGGTGAATTTTGGAAAAAAGTTTGGAGGGAACCTAATTTGTTATATTTGAAATGAAAAGCTCTATTTTATTTGTCTCATTCAATTCCACCGCCTTGTAAAACGTGCTCGAAGTTGGTTATTTGACTCTTTTTGCAAGATTGCAGAATTATGGAAAAACAATGTTTTTTATGAAACTTCCTTAAAGACCCACATGTAAATTTTGAACCAAAGAGAATCATGGTAAACGGTTTCAGTTATAGATAATGAATTATATTAGTAAAAAAACCATTTTCTCAGATTTTCCAGATTCACCTCTAGTTACACGCATATCGACATCAAACTTGGCAGTTTGAAAATTGTGCGGATTTTGAACAGAGTTGTTGATTTTATTCTAGAGTCCCAGATGTGTGACCTGGGTGCAATCCAACTCATGGTAATGTGTTATAACATCATTTTGGACAATAACCTTCCTCGTTTTCCCCCGGAAGCATGCTGAGATGACGAAGCTCCAAATTGGATATTTTCGTACTATACTTGCAACAACTAGTTTAATTGAGTTGTGGAGAATTTTGGCAATGGAAACCTGCAAAAAATGAAATTAGAAAAACCGTCACTTGTAAATCATGGTAAAATCATCCTTAAGACATTAAAAACATAATAAAAATATGATATTTAACCATGAGATGAAAAGGATGGTTTTAGGCATGAGTTACGGGAAATTGATATGAATATGGTAGAAAGTTCAGGAATGTGCTTTATAAATGGTAATTTTATATGGTGAAAATGAGGGAATTTCTAAGGCCCAACAGTTACCTTTACCGGATCTATAAAAAACCATGGGAAGAAAACCATCATGCCCAAAGCCATGTGCAAAAACCAAGAACAAAATCATGGGTAGGTCTGCCCACCTTTTGTGTGTCTGCATAAAAAAAATTCCTGGGGCGCTACCCTAGACCCCGTGTAGGGGGGATACTGCCCCTCCACTACACCCAACACAATGTACAATGCATGACACTAGTCTTGGAAAGAATAAAACACACCCAACATTCTCCCACTTTTTTTATTTCCACATAGGGGGCCATAGGAGAGCTTTGTCATTGGTCCATCCTTGAAATGTCCATTGTTTTTCTACACCAAGAAAACTTCTCAGTTCTCGCAAACTTCATCAATGCATCTACAACATTCTTCAAAGTGTCCACCTTTACCGACAACAACTTTTTTTCCTCAACCATATCCCTCACAAACTGATAATGAACATCAATGTGCTCTCTTTGAATGATAAGCAGGGTTCTTTGCCATGAAAATTGCACTTTGGTTGTCACATTATATCCTTATATCCTACTATACGAACCCCATACTTGAACAAAATATTTGTAACCAAACTACTTCCTTGCTTACATAAGTGGCTTCCATGTATTCAACCTCTGTAGCTAAAAGAGCCACTATAGACCGTCTCTTGCTCATCCAACTACTTGCTCCTCCAAATAGGTTAAACACATACCCAGTTGCAGATATTATCTGATCTACATCTCTAACCCCATCTATATCAACAAATCCTTAGATGTCCAAAACTCTGTTTAATCCCAGTCTTGGTAGCAAAACCCATAATCATTAGTGCCATGCAAATACTTGAAAACTCGCTTCATTGTTGTCCAATGCTCCTTCCTTGGTTTTGACTTAAACATTCTAAATAATCCCACTACATGTAAAATATATGGTCTAGTCTGTTAGCCACCTATAAAATTTGTTATATCAAAAGGTGGCTAGATCATTTTTTGAGCCTTCAAGAAACAAGTTTTATTGCTAAAATTGTTATCTCTTGAAGACTCATGAAGCCATCACGCCCTTTGGTTAAATCTTCACTGTTGTTCCCATTTTAAACTCTGAAATTCTGTTGTTTTCCATGAAAAAAAGACTGTTGCAAAATCCTATTTTTCCCCTCCTCCACCCAAAACTAACCTTCATTTTATTCCCTTTTTCCCCCATAAAATTCCTCTATTTTTCATTTATTCCCCTTTCCCCTTCATGAAAATCCCTTTTATAAAGTTTGAAACTCACTTTTGAACCTTACCGAAACCCCCAAATCCATCAAAAACCTTGAAAAATTTCATAAAAAATAAGTTTTTTAACTGTAGGCTTAAGCCCCTTTGGGCTAAGTCCTAACCACTTCCCCACCATATGCCTTGGTGCTAGAACCAGGTGCTAGACCTATTGGGCACTTATCACATCAGAAGAAATCGCCAAGCGCAAGTTTATGTGTTATAAGAGACCTCCGATCCGATGAGCCCCTTTGTACTTAACCCCCGATTCCTTGTTTCATTTGCATAACCTTGGGCCTGCCATTGGGCACTAAGATTTGTGAATAAACCCATCTCCGATGCTATTTCCCTTTACATTTTGTAAAAGACCCATTTTTTTAAAGTTTTGGTCTAAACCTGTCGGTTCATGTTATTATATGATAAAGACCGTTGATCTGAAAACCTGATCAACGATGAATAGAATCTCGCATCGGGGATTTTACAAATGGGTAGATTGAAATACCATCACCTTTCTTCCGATGCCGATTGGCCCTTATATATATAAACCCCGGTCCCTTTGCTTTTCCATATATCCACAGGCCTCGCAACCGGGTGCCAAGCCTTATTATATAACCTGCCCCAACACCATAAAACCTTCATATTTCATAAATTTTTTATTTTCATATGATATAAAGGGTCCCGCTTGTTCATTGGTCAGAGCCTTTCTCCGCCGTTGATCTTGGACCAACCAAACGGCCAGCGCTATATCGCATCGGAGAATTCCATTGGCGCGGTGTATTATTTTATTCACTCCCTCCGATTGGCTGTCTTCCGATTCATCCTCCACCATCGATCTGATCTGCAGATCGACGGCCAAAAGCCAATCGCATCGGCGCCATTCAGTCTTGCCCCCCCGCTAATCGCAAAGCCCGATTGCATCTGGGCCGTTCACATGTTAACATCCGATGGTCCAAATCTTTCCTCCCGACCTTGGCTAAAATCATACACCCCGCTTTATAATGTTCTATGGCCAAATCTCGGCCGTTGATCTCTGCAGATCAATGGCCCATACTAACCCTTTCTTCACCTCGTTTATTTTTCCATTTAGCCCCAGATTCAATCTCCATCGTTGATCCTTACATCTGACGGCCCATATTAACCCCGACAGGCCCAACTCTCGTGGGTCCTGCTTTCCTCTAGATTTGATCTCCACCATCCAAATATTTGATCCAACGGCCCAGATTAAAACCACTCAACCTGCTTTTTCTCGTGCACCTTATTGATATCGCGCTCTTCCTTCAGCCGTCCGATCTAAGAATTTAGATCTAACGACCAACGTGCATTTTTGCGCAAATTCATGCCCGATGGTTAATTATCTGAGAGCTACGTGAAATGGGCTGTTTTCAAATGCCACATGTCAGGCGCGAACACATATCGCATTCGAAAAGGTGAAACTGCCTATCCCTCTTTTGGCCACGTGAAACCTGTGGTTTTCTCCTCCGAAACCACTTTCCCTTGTTTCCTTTGCGTTTATATCGTTCCTCCTTGACCGTTGATCTCTGCAGATCAACAGTCCCTGATCATTTTCGCGTTGTTCTATCGCCCTCCGCCTATCACCAAGGGATTTCTAAAAGCAATCACAGCCGTTGATCACCTAGGGCCGATCTCATCTGACGGCTCGTGATTATCCTAGAAACCCCAGATTTCCTCGAAGAATTTTTCCTCCGACCAAAGGGATTTTCATTCCTTTCCTTTGTATTTCCTCTATTTTCACAAAATGTGACTCCATCGCATTATATTATGGCATTTGCTCCCAACTGTTGATCTTTGCAAGATCAACGGCCCCAACTTAAAATCTCCACCATATGCTCCCACCCCTTCCCTTTTGACTTCTGCGCGAAATCTACACCGTTGGATGTTGTCATCCAATGGCCACACTCCAAAACTAAGCCTCCTAAGCATTTTTTCCCTAATTTACGCAGGATTTTCTAATTTCTATCGTACTGTGCAGGATTTAAAAGATTTTCCAAATAATTTTAGAGGAAAATAAAAGCTGAGGATGACGATCCTCCAGGATTTTGTTTTTTAAAGAGATTTTTCCACAGGGTTGCAACACAACGTTTGCCAGTGTCTCAGGAATGCTGGCAACCCTATATAGCCCCTGTCATACCTGCACATCAACAAGAGACAGTGAAGATTAAAAGAAACAGAGAGTATCAGTGTTGAAGATTAAATCAAGCCAGAACTGAATATTGAAGATTAATTCCACAATTTAATGGATTACGGCTAAGATCGACTATCAAAAGCCTAATCCACTAAATTAAAGCACAATCAAAGAAAAATTAAAAATATTTATCAGACAGAGGATGCCTCCACTGCCACATCAGAGGCTAATTGATTCCTCTCAGCTACTAGATTTCCACCTGTGGCTTCAAAGCATTCAACAGGGGCCGAGTTATTATCAGAAGATCAAATATTTGCCTCAATACAATCCAACAGTTAATTCAGCCAAAGGATTTATTGCAAAAAATATCAGCCGAGTTATTACAAGATGACACAGAGCTTTAAAGTCAACAAAAGCTTCCACCGAGATTAATTCTTAAATGTAAAAAAATTAATACAGACAAAACATCTATAAACTTATCCATCGAGCCCATCAAAGGCTAAGAAGTATTAATATGTATTAATTGAACCCTGAAGATCTTTTATCCCATCCCACCTCCTCATATCTTCTATAAATACTTCTGTAGAAGATGAAACAATGTTGGTTGCAGAACTTTGAAATATACTTGTGTTCGAAACTTCTACCTGTAAATAGTGTTCAAAGGCTCTTGAAGCTCTGTTTGTGATCGAATAGTTAGGCTGAGAAGTGAAGATGATTGCTGAACTAAAACATTGGACCTGAAGATTGTAACTGGTTTGACATCAATAACAAGCCGTTTCTTGGGATCCTGGTCTATATCACTGGTGAAGTGCTCCTTTCTGTGTAATTGTTTTCCTTTTGTGTATGCCATATTGTCCATTATTCTCTGATAAAGAACAACAAGCATAGAGTTAGGACTTACTGTTTACAGTACCCTTCTCTGATTGATAAGCTTTATCTCAATGTTTTCCTCTACATTGTTTATTTAAGAATGATTCAATACAGTCCAGGCAGTTAGGAATGCCGGTGTTCCCTCATCCTACTGTTTGCTTTAAACATTATTCTTGAATGTTATTTTCATTGTTTTCTTATTAAAGTTGGACTAGAAAAGTGACTGTGTGCCCTGTTTTCTAGCTTCTTTCTCCAAAGGTAGATTCTGAAAGTTTCCCTAAGTGTATGCTAAAAGCAGACTAGATTTAAAAGTATCTTATCTGATCTTAAGTTGCATTTTGTTTCTCTTATGTGTTTTCATACTTTCTGAAGGTAATTATGTGGATTACTGGATTGTTTGTTTATTGAGTTGCTTTAATACGAACTTGCCTAAGAAATTTATGGTGAGCCTTGTTCTTGGTTGGTTTTAAACAATTACTTAAGAGGCTTTTCCTTGTTTGGACAGACTATAAATCCTAGTTGAAATTATTATCTATTTCCACCCCTGCAACACTTTTATTGTTCCATTCCATAATTTTAATCTCAAAGATCTTGTGATATAGATGACTTGCCCCTTGGATCACTCTTGAAGTTGCTGCTCAATTAAACCCTCTTATGACTCCATAGCCCAATGGACTAAAAAACAACGTTATATCTATCTTTTAGCCAAAGCTTGTTTTGATTGCTTGCAACTTCACACCTTTGAAACTCTTTCATTTAGGACTTTTCGCTCAAATAATAATCATGCTCAACCATAAAAAAAAAAAAACCCTCGGTCTTCATAACTAGCCTAATATCAATACCCAAAACCTTTAAAGATAAATCAATCTTTGCACTTATTGGAGATATCCCTCTCCGGATTCAGGAGGGCTAGATCTTGGAATCTCAAAGTGGTTCAAGTGTTCTCCCTGCATTTTTGGTCTTAACAATATGCTGAAATTACAGGGAGCTAACATAGTCTAGACCATTGCATACATCAGGCTACCAACTGCACTTGCATAGGGAACATGAGACATTCCCTCTTCCTCTTCTTGTGTCTTGGGACACTATTCAACAGATAAATTTATACCTACAAGAATAGGAACCTTCACCGATTTTCTATCTTGCATATAAAACCTTTGTAATATTTTCTTGACATACTTCCTCTAGTTTAACCAAATCTTCCTATTTTCCTGGTCTCACTTAATTTCCATGCCCAAAATATAGTTTGCAACACCAAGATCCTTCATGTTGAATTTGGAGGAAAATTGGGTCTTCAAAGCCTGGATAATTTCTTTTTCATTTCCAATCAACAACATATCATCCACATACAAGACCAAATAAATAACATGGTCACCAATTAATTTAAAATACACACAGTGATCAACTTTTCTTCTCGTGAAGCCAAGTCCCCATATATATGTATCAAATTTCTCATACCACATCCTTGGTGGTTTTTTTAACCCATACAAAGACTATTTTAACCTACATACAAGTTCTTTCTTACCCTTCATTGAAAAGCCTTTTGGTTGCTTCTTGTACATCTCTTCTTCCAGATCCCAGTGAAGAAACGTTGTCTTCACATCCATCTATTTTACCTTGTTATAGGTCATTTTGTCACATCGGGTCAATAGCCCTCCTAATGGGATCAATAAACATCCTATTCCCCTTTGTCAACATCATTGCACAAAGCCCTAAATATGCCTCCTTAATTTCCCAAACTACATCATTTGACTAGTTTTAGGAAGAACGCTCCCTATTCTCCTTCTGGACAACATTCACTTATAGGTTTTTCCACTGTGGGTTGCATTGATCACCTACATGTTCTACCCTTTGCACCCACATTGGGTTTAGAACTTTGGGAAAGAGAGAAATTCTAGAAGCTTCCTCTTCCAGAAGCTTCTAGAATTTGTTACAAAAATTTATCTGAGATAAAACATTTGAATCCTATCCTATCCCTCTTTCGAGTTTCCATCCCTTATCCTTTGATCCCATCCTCCCATAAAAGGTGGATCTAAAATGTTAGATTGGTAATTGGATAAGAACTTGCAACTTACCCCACTCCTCTATATATTTATAACCTTCCATATGCAAGTGGTTGGGTTTTGGAGAGTGATTCTACCCTTATGTTGTTGTGGTGAGAGGTATCATTCCATGCATTTAGGATGATTGGAGGTGCACATTGTGAAAAGGAAAGGACAAGACATCTTGGAGGAGATCTTCTACAAGATAAACACATATTTATGGTTGTAATCTCCTTCCATTTATATTAATGCAAAGAGTTATCTATTTTCCTATTGTGATGTCATTATTTCATATATTTCAATACCATGTTGATCTATTCAATAACGTACTTAGATGGTACTACATAGATATCGTAGTTTCTTGACTTGTGTTATCTGACTGTTTATGAGGGCCATCATTAGGTATATTTTAGGGAGTTATAATGTCACCTTTTTAGCTTATTTACTCTCTCTCTCACATTTAATAAAATTTTGTCATATTTTTCTTAGTGATAATGGTGCATTAAGGGTTGTCATGACTTGAAGCCTAATATAGTTTAAATGCAGGAAATAATGCTATTTTTGAGTAAGGTTCCATATTAGGGCTCAGAGTAGAAAAAAAGGAGAAATCATAGGGAGGTTGATGATCTTCTCAACTCCTAGAAGTTGCCAATATCTCTTTAGATCCTCCTCCAACAACTCGAAGTCAAAGGAAGCCGAGCAAGTAGATGATAAGAGGAAGCCAAGTTCCACTTCTCTTGAGTTTCAAGGGAACAAAGACCTACTTTTTAGGGAGTTGTTGGTAGCTACCCTCTTGTATAAATAGACAAGAGAAAGACCTCATTAGGATTCAGATTTTATATGCAGCTAGAGAACTCTCGGATCTGTAATAACATTTTTACTTTATTTGTTGATGTAAGAATCTGGTTATGAAATAAGATGAAAATTTGGTTTCTTTCTAGTTAAGTTGATTTTAGGGAGCTGAGTTTGTGGGTTAGGACCCAATCCATGGGTTATAGTCTCTCTTGTGTACACTTGTGGCTTTCCTTTATGCTTTAGTATTTGTTTGATTTCATTGCATTTTGGTAGCATATAAAATATCAAATCTGTGTTGCCAAGTCTCCCTCTCTCACCTCTTCCATTAGAGCTTGAGGAGGAAGGTCTTCCACCACAAACCAAACATATTCATTTTATGATTTCTTTGAAAATTTAGGATATATTTTACTCTGATTATCATGAATATGTTGTAGGTTCAGAGGTAGAATTCTGTTTCAAGTGCATAGGTAGTTCTAGTTAAATTCAACTCATCTTTTCCACCACTTCTATGATAAGTTTGTTAATGATGAATGCATGAGTAGATGTCTTGTTTGCAGGTTTGGTTACAACATCAGAGAAGGACTCTTGCAACGCTATCACTCTGAGCTTCCATGAAAAAAAAAAGGCAGCCTTTGCGACCACTCCAATGATGCTTCTCCCTGTATCAAGGATCCTGCAACTCATCAGCAACCAGGTAGGCTCAGGTATGAATCCCTCACCCTCTCTCTATGCATCAATTGACTAAATGGATAAATTTCAAAGAGTGAGGGTTTAATAGGGCGCAAAAAGGTGTCCAGTTAACTTTTCCACCCACAACAATGTAACTGGAAAGTTTTGGTGGATTTGTATGCCACGTAGGGTTGTCACATCATTCAAGAGGAGATAACATAAAGTGGGAGTTGATTACGAGGCAAGAGGAAATGATAGGCTTGAGTGGGACCAACGGTCCAAATATGGAAACCTCGTGTGAGGTACACATCACCACTATGCTCCAAAACCACTCAAATTAGCATAAATAGTACTTTGGATCATTTCCCCTCACACTTATGATCATTTCGAGATCATTTAGCAAAGGAAAAAGGCAGGAGACCACCAAGGAGTTTTGGTCACTGGTTGAGTTTTGCATGCAGATTGTGCTACTGGAAACTCAAACTTTGCTACACGAATGTTAGGAATTTCTATAGGAAGATAATAATGTCCAAGGGGAGGCTAGAAAGGTAGAAATGAAAGGGTAGGATACCCAAATTGAGGAACAAAAGACTAAAGTAGAGGGGCAGGATGCCCAAATTTAGGAATAAAATATTGAACTAGAAGGGCATAGTGCCCAAGTTGAAGAAAATACGGCATAATTAGAAGGGAAGACTGCCCAAAATTAAGGAAAAAATCCTCAAGTAGAAAGAAAATATGCCCAACTTAAAGGACCAAAGGCAGGGATAGAAGGGCAGAGTACCCAGGTTGAAGAAAAAGAGATGAAGGGAGAGGCACAAATTCGAGGACAACCTCCATAAGCAGAGGAAACCTATCCACAAACTGACCAGAAGGCCATCATATAATTCCAACATCCTACCCGACATCCCAGTTTAAGCTCTTATTACCAATTCATTGAAGGACAGAGGTTGATCCCTGAGAAGCTCTCCATTCCCTTCTTCTATGAGCTAGAGAGAGAGAGGGGTCGTAACCACCAGTGGATGCAAATTTCAAAAGCTAGAAATGTTGAAGATGTGGGAATAATGGAGGAGAAAATCAGTGAGATGGGGAGATATCTAGATGATGTCAGGCTTAGAGAGGTAGTATTGAAATAATAGTTGCAGATGAAATAAGAAGAAAACATGAAACTTATGGAACAAGTGCAACAAAACGACAAACACATTGCCACTATGGAAGATATTTGTATGGATATAATAAAATACAGGAACCCCTCAAATTCTTATTCCATCTATATGAAAGAGAAATGGTTACAGTTTCAAATCAAAGCCTTAGCACAAAATGGTTCATTGCCTTTCGAATACTATAGGAAATTCATTGATTTTTAGAGACAAAAAAATATGGCAGAGATAACCAAGTTGGAAAAATTATACATGCATAACCATATCCTAACTGATATTAACATTTGGGACCCAAATTATAGATTGGGAGATATGCAGTTGATGGCCTTAGCATCTTGGGTGGCCAATGAAGAAAAAAGGGAATATGAATTCAAGAGGATGATGAGGACAGAAGGAAAAGAACCCCTCCAAATCAAGGAATAACTCATCAGCCCTAGAGGTGTCATAAACAATCACCAAATGATCTCCAATGATGCTAGTGTTGCAGATAAATACCTTGAAACCCAAGCACAAGCACTTGCGCACTTTGATGACATCTCTAGATTACTGGGAGAATAGAGTGTAATGGCATGTAAGAGGAGATGGAATGACCTAACACTGAGCTTAAGGAATCTGGAGTATCATACTCCAAACAGGTTGAGAGCTACCTTAGGAAGAGCACCCTTATACAAAAGAGCCATGGAAAGAATGAAGATCCAGGGGATGGGATTAAAACTCATCCCACCTTTGTTGTTGGGGCTGAGTGAAAGAAATGAGGAAACCATGGAGCAAAAGGAATGGGAAGAAGGAGAAAAGAATGTAGGGTTTTACCCACCTGAA
The DNA here is from genome assembly GCA_034641835.2 of Pinus albicaulis. NCBI lineage: Eukaryota > Viridiplantae > Streptophyta > Pinopsida > Pinales > Pinaceae > Pinus > Pinus albicaulis. Next base: position 959,948,987 of record CM076579.1, read on the forward strand.
GGAACCCCTTCAATGCTACCTTGGGATGTCAGAGAAGCTATAAGAGCTCTAAAGGAAATCAAGAAAGAAGGCTGAGTTACTCAGAGGATGAGAAACCATTTTGTAGGGGGTGATGATGAGGGCCATCATTAGGTATATTTTAAGGAGTTATAATGTCATATTTTTAGCTTATTTACTCTCCTTCTCTCACATTTAATCACATTTTGTCATATCTTGCTTAGTGAGAATGGTGTATTAAGGGTTGTCATGAAATGAAGCCTAATGTGGCTTAAAATGCAGGAAGTAATGCTATTTTTGAGTAAGATTCCATATCAGGGATCAGAGTAGACAACGAGGAGAAATCATAGGGATGTTGATCACCTTCTTAACTACTATAAGCAACCAATATCTCTTCAGATCCTCCTCCAACAACTCGAAGTCAAAGGAAACCGAGCAATTAGATGATAAGAGGGAGCCAAGCTCCACTTCTCTCGAGTTTCAAGGGAACAAAGACCTACGTTTTAGGGAGATTTTGGTAGCTACCCTCTTGTATAAATAGACAATAAAAAGAGCTCATTAGGATTCAGATTTTATATGCAGCTAGAGAACTCTTGGCTCTGTATTAGACATTTTTGACTTTCTTTGTTGATGTAAGAAACTGGCTATGAAATAAGAGGAGCATTTGGTTTCTTTCTCACTGAGTTGATTTCAGGGAGTTGAGCTCGTGGGTTAGGGCCCAATCCATGGGTTGGAGTCTCTCTTGTGTACACTTATTATTTATTCTCTAGTAGTTGTTTGATTTCATTACATTTGTGTAGCATATAAAATATAAAAACTATGTTGCCAAGTCTCCCTCTCTCACCTCTTCTAATGGAGCTTGAGGAGGAAGGTCTTCCACCACAGACCAAACATATTTAGTTTATGATTTCTTGGAAAATTTAGGATATATTTTACCCTGATTATCATGAATATGCTATAGGTTCATAGTTTCTTGAATGTATGAGTAGATTTCTTGTTTGTAGTTTTGGTTACAATAGTCGAGAAGGACCCTTGTAGCACTATCACTTTGAGCTTCCACCCTCCATCAATCACCTTCCATCCAAGTCACCCACAACCTTGTTTTGGAGACCATCATCACACCATTGAGAGTAGCCTTTTTGATGCAAGACATGAATTTTTGAAAGGTTTGAGCTTGTCCAAGGGGGTTGGCCATCCTCCATTTCCTTGGATCCACCTTTCCGTCACCTTTCCCAGCCTTCTCTTCATCTTTTATGGCCTCCAAACCCTCTCAGCCTATTTCCTGTAGCATTATAGGACATGTTGTAGAATAAAATAATCCTGTAGCAGTGTCCTATAACAGTGTTGAGAACCGACTCTATCCAAAAATCACTCCTCCGCCTCACCTACGCCTAGAAAAGCCATCTATAGACCTCCAGATATGAATCCTTGGTTCAGGAACACCCTTAAGACATCCAAACTCCCTGTTCTCTTGCTACAAAATAGAGTAATTTGAAGTGTGATTAGTGCATCATAAGATACAACATTAGAACATTAGTTAGCATGAAATAGATAGAAACTAGTTAGTCATTGATTCAACATGTGTGCAAAGATAAATTATCTCCTTCTTGCAAGTTAATCAAGTAGTCTAGACAATGAAAGCAACTCACTATAATTTCCTTTCTTGTACTTAGAATCAATGCTGATATTTATTCCTTGAAAAGGTATACATTAAATAGATGAGCCAGTGCAATCGATTGTAGCTTATTTTCTATCCAATAGAGTAATGGTTATGATCAGTTTTAGTCTTAGTTTTCAATTAGAAGTGTGACAAACTTCATTTTTTAGAGTAGCCCAAGATATTAGAACCTTATTGTAGAACTAAGATGATGATGACATGAGTAGAGATCATCTATTGTGCATATAGCATTGTCACCTCCAAGTTTGTATGAACCCCAGGTTGATAAGTAAAGTTGAGTAGCCTCTAGGAGTTGCAACACTCTTAGTGCAATACTAGAGCTAACCAACTGTGCAAGCAAATTTTGGCAATCAGAGATGGAACTGGAGCATTCAAGCTAAAGAAGGAGCGAAGCATGCGACAAATTCCTTGTAGGCTTGATTTCATCATCTATTTACTTTAAGGAATGAATGGGGTTCCTTGCCTCTCTGTTGTTCTAGGTTGGCCACCAAACCTAGGGGAGATAATTTTGTTTGTAATCGTAAATCCCACATAAAAATTGGTGACCATAATAGGGAATGGTGCATTCCCTTGGTTTTTTTCTTCTCCATTGTGTTTGATTACCACCTTGACACACCTTTGATGCTTTGATCAGTCAAGAATAAACCAATGAATTGTTTTCATTGAGTCACATTTGCAAATTTTGTTTCAGAATCCTTCATCCCTAGACCAACGCTCCCCAGTGCCTCTGACAAAGCATTGAACCTCACTTGGGCCCACTGTGTACCAGCATTGAAAAGCACTGGTGCCTCTTCTACACTAGCGTTGGTCCCTATTTTGGCACAAAATTTTCTCGTGTTTTTGAGTGCCTCTATGATCTACCTAATTCTAGCTTACATTCCCTGTGTATTGAGTGCCTTGTGGTATCTCTAAAGCCTCCATTTGGTTTGCATTTGTGATTGATTCCCATTGGTAAGAATTGGTTTTGATTTTTCTTTGTTCATATCATTTGGTCACTTGAAAACTGATTTCGTTTGATCATTGATGGCTTCGATGAATTTTTGTTTTAGTCCTCACTCTGAAAAGTGAATTTGAATCAATGATTAAACATTTGCATCTTAGTTTTCTTCATTTTGAAAATTAAGTGTGTTGAAAAGATTTTTTTTTTCATTTGGAATTTAGGGTTTTGTATGTGAATTTATATACAAATAATCACATTGAAATGGAAATTGCATCTTTCATCTTGTTTGTTGCATGTTGTATGTTGCATACTCATTGTTTCTTCCCTTCCTTAGCTATATTTTCATTGAAGGAGAAAGATTTCCATTTTATCATGCTATATTTTCATTTTGGGATATTCAGGTGACAATAGTGGTGAGCCCAAAACTGAAACTTAATCAAAGATAAATAGTAAAATTTATTGAATCAACCTAAGGATAATTTGCACCATTAACACAAACACATATAGGTGTAGGCTAGAGATGTGTTGCGATGTTGTTAAATGTAGAAGTTGTTGTTGTTTTCCAGTGTTGCATCCCGGGGGTGATATCTTGTTCCACATTTGTGAGTGTAAAGGATCATTCTCCACATACCTTTGGGTATATTGGACGGTGATCCATGCACGTAAAGTATAAAAAAACTCTCTCATTGAATGATTACACATTAGATAACAATACTACGGACTCCACTCCCACGTAACTTCAAGTATATTTTTGGAGTCCCCTATAGGTTGTTATCCATCCATATGTAACTGGGTCTACCGCCTTGTAAACTTTGATACACCGAACACAACATTCAGAGACATTGGTTTTCGTACATTAATTCCTTGGTTTGCCAAGGTCTATATTGTAGTTCACGGTTGCTTGGTAATCCTTTATGCCTAGATTACCCTCTTTTTTATTTATTTATTTTTGTGTTAATAAAATATATTATTCAACGTGGAAGAAAAAAATCCCCCACCCCGTCGTTTGCTTAGAATAGAAAATAAGCCTCCTCTTCCACCAAAGGCTACTCCTGGTCATCATTAGAAGCATAAGAATATGAAAACTACCGAATCAGGAACATAAAGAACTACTTTTGGCCCTCCTCTTGATATTAATCCCCCAGAATCATTTGTCCCTTTGAGTTCCAAGCCCCATATTACATCTACTCTTGATGGTGACACTGGCACAATCAAAACAAAAGTCCTTGAAACTTTGTTTCCCGAGGTTGTTGAACCTGACTTTCCTGATTTAAAAACTTTTATTCTTGAGGTTGTCGAAATTGAGGAGCCTTAGCCATCTTTACCTATTACTTTAGGACCTTCCTCTTCTCTTCCCCCCCCCCCCCCCAGGAACTCTTCCACGTAAAAAGTAGTGACAGCAAGATCCTCCAAGAAAATCCCCATCCTTCTATTCTTGTTCATATGGAATGACTCCCTTTTTATCAAATTTACCCTCTTTCTCTTCAAACTTCGAAACAAAATCCTTTGCCTGATTCCTTGGACTTACCCGTAGATCTCTCTTAGAAATATTCATTGAGATTGTTAACCATGACAGGAACTAATCCAATATCTCAGCCTATGTCCACCACTATGGTCAAGACATCAAATGTTGCCTCCTCATCTATGTTTACAACATCACTAGAAACACATCTATATGGTGGCCCATCTGACCCACCAGGATATCAATCTTTATCTGGTACCTTTTCTGGTGTGACTTCTAGTCCTTGGACCTCTCCCATGTCATCCAATTGGAGAATATCACCTGGTACTTCTCTTATGAATGCCACACAATATGAACCTCCTTCTACTTCACTTGCATCTACGGTTGAGTAGAAGGATGGCCTTTATGTTAGTGGGAAAGGTTACCTTCAAAAACCTAACTCTCCTTATGTTGGGTACCCTCCATATAGATCAAAGTTGCCTCCATCATCTAGTCCTCCTTCGGTAGGGGGGAAAACTATTGTTGGTATAACTTAAATTGGTATTCAACCTCATTATAGTCCTCATGATGTTGTAATGGCTCCCAGTGTTTGGAAACATACTTTTCCCATTCAACATGGTTCTTTTTGGGACCGATTGTTGAATCCTCAACTTGCACCATCTTCGTCTCAAATTCCTATCCATTCATCAACACCCCAACAAGCTCAAATACATGTGAGCCAACCTTTACAAGTTTTTTTTGCATCACAATATTTTCCATTGGTATTTGGTACTCTCCAAGTCCCACTTACCCATCCAGTACAAGGTACCTCACATTATCAACCGCTTGGACAGGGTACTCCTCAAGTTTCGATAGGAGAGATTATTAATAGTATGGCACAATCCAAAACAAACCCACCTTATCATGGGACAATGCAAACTCCCATCGGGAAACAATATGGTCTATATCAAGGTATTCCTCAAGTGCCTTTTCAAGGCCAAAAAATCCAAACTAAACCATTCCAGAAAATTTATCATCATCTTGGGGTTGGACAACAAGGTCACTCACATACTGGTTGCCAGAATCCTGCTTATCTTGGTACCCAGGTTTCTTATTATCAGAACCCTCCTTATTTGGGAATGAAAGTGAGAGTTGCTCAGGCTATTCCTTCATATCCAAGTCATCCTCCTCTAGACTTCAATCAGTAGTTTACTTTTGTGGCGACTCTTGAATTTTCAGACTTAACTTAGCTCACTAATGACCCCATTGCTCATTCACCATGGTGGATGATTATTCCAACTAAAATTCCTTTTGATATTCGAAAATTTAATGGGAATCTAGGAGAATACCCATCAATGCACGTGATGACATATCATCTATGGTGTTATTTGAACTCCCTTAATGATGATTCCATTCGACTTCATCTTTTCCAATGAACACTTACGGGTACTACAATTAAATGGTATATTGAGCTATCTAGAGCTTCTTCCCATGATTTCATCACTTTAGCCACCACCTTCCTCACACATTTATAGTTTCCCATCATATATGAATCTAGAACAAAACTGTTGACCAATTTCCAATAATCAGATTCCACTGACATATCAAATCATATTCATGATTGGAGGCATCGCCCTCGATTGGTCAAGACCTGTGTTCCCGATAAATTGTTAACAAAATTGTTCACCAAATCTTTGTTGTCATCCATAACATAAGATGTGGCTCAAGGTGGAGTTGTGATCAAAGATGTTAGTCATCAGTAATTTTTCCTATCTGTAGATGACTAAATATTGGTTCTAGATTTCTAAAAACAAGATTCCCTGAATATTGTGAGTTTTAGAAATCTCACTGCCTTCATTATCCTTATGGAAAAATTTTCACTATTCTACCATTTTTCCATTTCATGGTTTCCCTACCACTCCTAAAGGACTCCTTATAGGCTTGTGCCACTCATCTCCATCCTATTTTCCCACGTATAACCTCATTTACTCATTTTTTCCCTTGCCCATCCCTCCATTTCCATCTAGGGTAACCAATCAACCTATTTCTTCCCATGTTCACCAGGTTCCTCAAGCATTGATGGTATCAAAACTATCTCTATAGGCTCTTTAGATAAATCAAGTATATTGGATTTTGGATCTTCAAATACACCACTTTCTCAGTACTCTGTTTTTACACTTGAAGACTCCAAGCCAATTTTCAGTCAAGGTTAGGTCAAAAACCCCTCACTAGGTCAATTAGGGTTCATATGTTTCAAGGTCATCATTTCCAAAGAATACTACTATTCAGTTTCAAGGTATTCACATGAGGTAATGGGCTAGCTTGACACTTTTGTAGAAGTGTTGAAAAGTCTATCAGCAGAAAGTTGGTGAGGTAGGAGGTCTGCTCCTAAATGAAGACATCTTGCAGCAAGGAAGATAGGAAGAAATTTGTTCTTAAAGGAAAGATGGGGTTTTGCACTTGATATTCCAACAGAGTGCCAACACAGTAATAAATTGAAAAAATGGCATAGGGAAGGTAAATGATGAGTTGAACTCCATGATGACAACAAAGGAAGATTCTGAAGATGCCACTGTGATTAGATCCCAGAATTGGAAAAAATGAGTTTGCCATGACTAAATGAGTGAAAGAGATAAGTTGAGTTTCAAGGCAAGAAAAAAAGAGGTTCTGAAGGTGTTACTTTGTGTGTGAATTCCAAATGGTCCAAATGAATATGTCATGCATCAAGGAGCAAAGATGTGAAGAGTCTCAGTAAGAAAGGTAAATTCTACGTTTTTAGCCACCTGCCAAGTAAAATATGATTTGAGTTTCAAGATGAGAGCAGAGGAGGGTTTTAAGGCTGCTGCTGAGTCAAAGTAAACATGTAAAAGGCTCTAAGATCAAAAGGAAATACAACTTTCATAACCACAACAAACTACAAGAAAAAGGTTACAAAGGTTAAGCTAAGTTTCATGGTGTAAATTATACAGGCTTTTGAAGCTTGCTGCTGTATGTAAACATCCTAAGGTTGTAAAAAGTGAAGCCATCATGCAATCAAAGAACAAAATGAAGAGCTACCTCAAGTGTTTCTAGTCACCTACAAGCAGAAAGGCATGAAGAGTATTAGTGTAAGAAAGTGAAAGAGGCTTAAAGACATTAAGAAGTGGTTTGCAAAGGTAAATCAAACACCACACACCTCTGGAACTCATTGCACACTTCATATTAATCATGTTTCACTGGAAGAAAGCTATAATTTTCAAGAAAGGAAGAAATTTTGAGTTTTTCAAGTCAAAATTGACTAAGTGTTGAGGCGCTGTGTGCCTGGCATTTTTTCTTTTGCATTTTATTAAGGTGATATGCACTTACCTATTTTCGCCCGATAGGCCCGACACAGAGACCTTGTCACTGTGTGCCTGGCAAGGCGCCGTGCCCTTGCCTGATCTTTGCTCGAACTGACTCACAATTTGTCTGGGCGCTGCGCCCTTGGCTAGGAGGGCCTTCCAAGCCTTGCAACCACTCAAAAAATCCTCTAAAAATTTTCAAAAGCTGCCAGAGGTCCCTCAAACATATTTAAAGGGAAGGTACAACTCATTAAGCCCTTTTCAAGTATTTACGGTGATTTGTAACTAGGGGAGATTGAAGACCTAACGAAGGAAAACCTAAGAGGCAACCCTAGGCCACAAACCTGAAATAACTGATTCCACCAATACTTCATCAGCCTATAAAGAATATCATTCAAAACAAGGGTGGTTGCATTGGTTTAAGGTTTGTCATCCATCAAAGCTTGTTCATAACACTCATTCATACACTCCTTCCATTTTCAGAGTTTTCCATCCCATTACCCTCTTTCCATCTCAATTTCACATCAACACCCTTGGGTTATCCAATGAGAGTTTAAAGGTGTCAAGAAGAGAAACTAGAATAGTTGTAAAAGGTACATATTGGGACATGATTCTGATGATCTGATTTCACCATGGCAGAGTAAGAGTGATAAGGATGAAAGGAAGAGTTTAAAATACATGCAGAAGCAAATGTCATTATCTTATAAGTATTGTTAGATCAAACACAATCAGGGATAAAGCAAACAGTAAAGGCAAATCAGGCTTAGAGGCTTGAGACAAAGGTTAGAAGGCAGGTCAGTTTTGATGGCATAAACTAAAGGGAAAAAACAACAAATAAAAGAGCCATGATGACAGTAAAGCACATAATGAGGGCAGTAATGATGACAGTCATAAGAGCAGTGATAGCAGTGTTACAAAGAGTGAAGATGGTAGTAGGTCAAAGAGCCATAAAGAAAGCAGTAAACATGATAAAGAGGCCTATGCAGGATATGATGGAACCAATGAGGCCAAAGACAAAGAAAACCTCAAAAACCTGGCCGATACATCTCCTACAAGCATCCCAAACCTAATCAGTATGAAAAATCCAAAATTTGGCAAGTTTTTAAAGCTTTTAGATTTTTGACTGTTTTAAAGGGCCAAGGGCGCATCACCCTTGGCGCTGCGATTTTTCTTGAGGTACCCATTTGAGGAATGGTTTACATTTTTAGGTTCCTTAGACCAAGGGCATCATGCACACAAAATTTCAGATCACTTGGAGCAGATTTGGTCCTCCAAAAGTGTCAAAAACATGCAACAATTCACCATTCTGCCCAATTTTCAGACCTGGCGTTGCACCCTGAGAAAATGGACACAAAATGAAAAAATAAAGGCATTTTTGGAAAGTAGACTTGACAATATTTCCAATGATATATCACAGAGCTCATTTGAACACCAGGAATGCCTTCAAAACTCAGCTGCAAGGTGACCTATTTTTCTGGTGTAGGCGTTGCGCCCTTGGACCTCAAAGCCGCATCTTTGCAAAAAAGTAAGAAAAACACACTTGAAGATATTTTGGAGTTATTGAAGAGCCTCAAAGTAGTTTTTGCAAAATTTAGGTGTTAGAAGTTATTTTTTGTTTATTACATTAGATATTTTGTGCCTTGGGCCTTGCATGGTCTTAATGGAAAAAAATGATATTTATGAGCAATTAATGGCCTCCAAAATCCTAGCTAGGGTTTTCACTCTCGTTTGCATAATAAATACTACTTGAGGGCCTCATTGTTCATTTTGGTTGGTTAGTTTTTTAACTGAGCATAGGCTCCGAGTTGTAAGCAGTTTTTGGCTTTGGAGCCTTGTATTTCTCTTGGACTAAATAACAATGGAGCCAATCACTTTGTAGGATTCATGAACATGGCTAATGGTGATGTCTTTCTTTTTTTATTCTCATTTTCTTATGTTTTAAATATAGTGTCATCTTTCTCTTGCATTAGAACAGAAATTTTAGCTTAAGGTATGCTGTCAAAGGCTCATTAAGTCTGTTTGCTTCTTTTTCCCTCATGTTTTCCTCTGTTACGTCAGTTTAGATAATTCTTAGTTGCTCTCTAAATCCCACTCAGCTTGTTTATCTCAAGAATGATTTAATGGAGTTAGTGCCAAAGAATTTTATGGCTAGCCCTGCCCTTTGGAATCACTTTAAACATTGTTTTTGAGGTCTTTTATTTGAAGTATTGCTAACTAGGGTTGAGCTACAGAGGTCCATGGTTTGCCTTGCCCTTTTTCTCATATTTAATAGTTTCTTTGAAGGTATCTATAGTATGATTAAGGGAATTTAAGAGTTCCCTGCTTCTTGACCATTAATATATGTCATCTTGCATGTTTTCTTTCTATGAAGGTAGATAACTGGAGAGGTTAGGAGTTGCCTGCTCCCTAGGGTTTACTGGATTGTTGTCTTGATGTTTGCTTGCTAGGGTTTAGTCAAAGAAGTATGGAATTGTTAGTATGAATCTTTCGTCGTAAAAGATCACTTTAGCTACGCATAACAAATATCCCTAACATCGATTATGGCTGCAAAATATCTTTGGAATTGCTGCACAAATTCAGATCTAAGCACAAAAGACATTAAGCAGATAAAATACAACATGGCTCCATGCATCCAATAGACAAGACAAGAAACAATGTTTTTAAAAGAATTTTATATTATATTAAAGAATGGGGCACTTGAGAGGAAAACAAGAAAGGTGTTTTCCGGTTCTCCTCAGTGGGATGGGTTCTTGAAAGTCCTCAGTGTTTCAGATCTAACATTTCTCTCTCTTAGTGGTGTAGAAAAACAAACATGGAACTCAATGGGAGTTCACAAAGCAAAATGGAAAATTGTGACCAAGAGTATATCTAGAGTGATCTAATGTAATGGAGGTGACTAATGAATGGGGAAAACCCCCCTATTTATAACAAAATATTGGGGCGGTCTAGAACTCGGTGCATGAATAAAATATTATTAATCGAATTCTAGAAGCACATTTTAGGAATATTTTATTATATTTGTTGGAGGGAAAAGGATTCTTGACTTGGGTCAATTCCTTTATTTATAAATAATAAATAAATAAATGGTTTATTTATCATTTTAGGAAATGATGGGAATATAATTAAATAAATAATGGTTTATTTAATTATTTATGTATGATTTAGTCAAATTTAACTAAGAATATTATTTAAATAATGATTTAAATAACTTGTTCTTAGGAAATAATTAAATAAATAAGGATTTATTTAATTAATTTCCTTTTTTTGGGTTAAATATGACCAAATAAGTTATTTTATATGGTGAAAGCAATTTTACTTAGGGTAAAATTGGTCTTACATGGTGTACTTGGGTTCATCTAATAATAATAGGTTAGATGACCAAAAAAATGGTGTAATAGATTGCCCCCCAACGTACGAGTGTTAGGAGCAAATCGTATGACCGAAGTACGTTGTAAGAACTCAATCACTAGATATCAAAGGGGAAGTGAGAGAGAGAAGTGTAATGTTGTCTGATGTGCTAAAGGACTAGACCCTGAGGAGATGAGACTTACAGGTGCAACAAGTCTCTAGTTTATGAAGTGGTACCTGTGCTAAAGGCGACGGGGGAGGCATACCTATGCCCGCCGAGACAAATTACAAAGAATAAGGCACCCCGAAAACCACGGAATGCAATAGTGAAGCATGTGCTGGCCTAAACATGAGCCAGATAAATAACATGATGAATCCCAGATACATGCGAAGCTTGGAATAATCGTCAGGACTTATACAATAATATGGTAGTACATGAGATACAAATACACCCAAATGCCCCCTACACGCGGGGAAGGGCTCGCAAAATTTGACTAATACATGCAAATCGAAGAGGCGCCGCAAGCGGTTGAGGCTGATATCATCAAATGGGAGGAGCTGCATCAAGGGCGGAAATGAGGAAGTCATCCGGGCATGTGGGGGGCTACTTGCAGGGCCACCCCCTCATGAGGGTTGAGACATCTCACACACACTCGGGAATCACCAATAGCTGTTGCTGCATCACTGGACTATCAAGTGTATAGATCATGATCATGTTGAAAAGAGCTCGAACCAAGGTACACTGCCCCCCAGACCTGGTTTCTGGAGTAAATGAGTTGATGTCGATAGAATTAGGTCCGCCATAGGTGAGGCAACAAGGGAATCTCAACTAAGGCACGGGAGAAAATAGTAGAGTGACTAACAGACGGACACTGATGATGATAATGAAACGAGGAATACTGAGTAGCGGATGGACGACTTCCCTTGTTAGAGCATAAAGGGCATGAATGGCTTGGCAGCGACTGACACACTATCATGAGGGATAGAGGACAATGGTACTAAAGGCCATAATGTGAAACACGAGAGAGGGACCAAGCAATGAAGGATGGAGGACTATAGTGGGATACAAAGGGACGCGAGATAGACTCCATGACTGATGATGATGCAACTCAGATGCTCTAAAAAAGGGCGACTCGATGGTGCTGCCACATAGTAAAGGTCCAATGGGGAACCATAAAAACATGAGTACAATAGGGTATCTCATGACGAAAATCAACACGAACAAAGACAAGGAGACAAAGGGGTGTCCCAAGTACAAGTATGGTAAGTGAAGAAATTCGATTTGTAGGAGAGGTGAATAGACTCTTCGTGGAAAAAATGTGTCCTGGTGAAGTATCAAGGTGCTAAAAACTAAAAGGTACCTAGAGCTCATGAACAGGCCAGGTTGCACTTTTTGGGGTCTGTGTTGTGACCTGGGTAGTAGGTATTGGGAAGAAAACTGCGACCTGTCCCAGGAAATGACTTGAAAAGTGCGACTTGGCAGAGAAAGGGGGTTTTAGTGCTGTTTTTGGCTGAGATCTAGGATATTTATGGTTGAGGGGCATAGGTGCCCCCAAGCATGTTTTGGTCAGGCCAAAATGTATGTAGAAAAAGGGGAATTTAAACACGTTTGAAGGATATGGTGCACCATGTGTTTTCGTTATGGTTATGCAGTTTGAGAAAGGCAATGGAGGATTACCAATCTCGTTTAGTACTACATATATGAATCAAATGGATTTTAAGTTGCTGGGTTGGCATACCTGGTGCCACGATCCCAAATAGAGGATTTTGAGATAATGAACTGATGCTCTCCTAGAAAACCTATAGGTTGGTCAACAACAATGTCTAAGAGACTGGGTTGCGGATTTAAAATGAAGGAACGATAAGGGGTATTATCCCGAGAGTGATCTGAAGGGGTATGGGGCTCTAGAGGTTCTTCTAAATTTGGAAGAATAATTGTACTAGAGTCGACATAACCAGATACACTAGGAGAGTTATGGAGAATGACTTCTCCTGGTCTCTCAAATATGGGTGCCCCCTTACCCAAACATTGGGTTGCAATGTAATGGCCACAAGGTGTATGTGGTTCAAATGCATGGTTTCGATGTAAGGGAGAAGAGAGAAAGTCAGGGGAGATGATTCCTTCCATAAGGTCATCATCGTGATAGAAGATGGGGTGACTGGTGGAAGAAAGACCACCTGACATGGCGAAGCTACTTAACTCATCATCATGAGAAGAGAGGTTCACATGTGCATCGTCACAAGGGGTGATCGTAGAGTAAGCAGATAAAGGATCTACCGATGTTGAGCCCAAGGTGATCGCTGAAGGAAGGTCAAGCGAAACAACAGGGGAGGATTCAGAGGGAATGTTCCCCGAGGGTCTCATGGATGATGATAGGTAGAATATGGTGGACGAAGGCTCCGTCATCTCGACATCAGGAGGGGGAATGTCAATGGGATCCATCATGTCTAGTAGTTCTGCCGAAGAAAAATGCGCAAGTAGGGGAGAGGTGGACTCGTTGCGCTTGGCCTCGAATTGGCAGACTACGGCTAGAGAGATGCAAAAGTCCTTGAGGCGGGAACAAAGGTGGGTGTAATGGCCATGGAGATCACACAAAGCACAGGGGTGGTTGGTGTGAATAGTCTTGGGGTTCTTGGCCGCGGGCGCGGAAGGAACCAAGGCTTCCGGGACCATGGACTCAGGGAACGCGACATTAACCTTGGGCTTGAGATGAGGCAATTTAGGACAAGTATGTGTGGTGTGACCGAAAACATCACACAAGGCACAATGGATGGTAGGATTTGGAGGCCGAGGAGGGGCAGGGTTTGTCGGGGCAGTCTTATAGGTTGATGCCCCCATGTGAGCTTTGCCAGTCTTACTCGAAGTGGTCGCAACGGGAGGTGGTTCCTGTTGAGGTGGTTGAGGCACTGTTGCATCGGGAGAGTCATGGGGACCGGTTGAAACGGGGTCGAAGCAAGATCAAGTTTGGGTTGACCAGGCGGGCTAGTGGTTGGAATACCGACAGTCAAGTTAGGGAGGGAGAGGTTGGCCAAGAGAGGGACCGAAGAAAATCCGGGAGGGGGAGCAAGGAAAGGTATCTGACCAAAGGGGTAATGGCCAGGTGGGACGAATCCTAAATGGCTAAGGCTTGGGGGAACCATTATAGGAGGGTAAAGAGGCTCATGAGTATTAGCTTGATGGGAAGGTCCAGGGAGAAGAAGGTCGGGCAGCTGAGTCGAAGGGCTAGGAGCGGATTGCTGCAGGTGAGGTTGAGGTTGCAGACTAGTCGAAACTGGTTGTTTAAGGGCAGCCCGAGACGGTTGCATCATGAAAACATTCGCTAAGCTGGGATCAGAGACAGGAGGAGGAGGAAGACCAAGGAAGATTCCAAGCAAGGAGGAGTCTTTGTAGACTCCGGGGGAAACACTGGTCAAAGAATCAACGGTTTGTTTATTGGTTACAGAAGAGAGGGTTGACTCAGGGGAGGTCTGAGATTTTGGCTCATGATACGTCAACTGGTTGATGGTGACTATCTTTCCATTATGAGGGAAAAACATCTTGCGGTGGACCGCGGATGGGACAGCAGACATGGCATAGGTGTAGCTACGCCCCAAAATAATGTTATAATCAAGAGGGGCGTCGATGACTTCAACGTCAACGTAAACAGTCTTGCCTGCAAAAGTGATGGGACAATTATGGAAAAGGCCAATGGGCTGGGAGGCGTGGCCATCCCACGCTCGAAGAGTGATCGTGGAAGGGGCCAACTCAGGAGATCCGAGTTGTTTCCAAACCGAAGCGGACATCACACAGGTGGATGCCCCCTCGTCAATGATGCACCAGGAAATGTTAGCATTCCAGATTTTGACTGAGATTTGGAAAGCTACGGAAGCAGGAAGAGGAGGAGACTCCGACTGATGGGCATCGAAAACAATCAATTGGTCATCTGCTGGATCTACAGGGCCCAGGGCAGATAGTAGAGCTTTTCTTTGGGAGGGGCACGAGTGGAGGAGTTCCAGCATTGAAATGGCAACAAAATATTGGGCCAGCTCATATACTATGCTAAACGAATGGGCAGCTCGGTCAGAAGCAACATTTTGGCGTAAGGGTCCCTTAGGAATCTTGGTATGAACCTCGACTTTGGGCGGAGGGATATGCAAGGGACCATAAGTTGTCGAAAGAGGCTCTGTAGAACCTGAAGAAGGTAACTCAGGGACAGATGGAGCAGGAGGTTGGGGGTACGGACGAGACTGAGTGTGAAGGTTAAGGTCGGTGGTTATAGGTTGGTTAGAGTTCATCATGAGGATCTGGTAATCAGAGGTACTAGATGTACGAGCTTGAGTGGGTACCGGTCCGTGAGGTGGTTGGGTAGCCACGAAGCTTGGCTGTGGAAAAGGATTGGTCGCACTCTGTTGTGCATACACCTGCCCCTGAGGGGGTGGTGGCTGCTGTTGCGGGGGTTGAGAAGACAAGGGAGGCGGGAGTGCTAATGTTGTAGGAGTTGGAGCACTAGGCTATGGATATGGATGATAATGAGGTTGGGTAACAGGGGGTTGGGCAGAAAGAGGAGGCATGCTGGATCCTGGATGCGAGCTACCGGGAGGGGGAGAAGTGTAGGAAGTGGTGCCCCCTCCCCCAGGGAAACCATAGCTCATGGGAGGTTGAGCGGATGGATGAGAGATATCTCCAACGATACTATTAGCGGCATGAGGTGCCCCTGGTGCATGGGCATTACTAGGTCTAGGGAGGTCAGGTAGAACAATATAAACATAACCCATCTGAGCGTAGATCAGGTCATATTTTAACGCCATTTGGAGGGCAGCTTCTTCGGTTTGAGGAAAATGCGATGCGACATCTTTCCCGATAGGTGGCAAGAGAGATCTAAGGAACCAATCCATATAGACACGGTCTTCGAAGGTAGGAGATTGACATTGGCTCTTTCTTTGCCGCCATTCTTGGACATGATCGGATAGGCGGGTCGCAGATGATTGACGGAAAGAAGTCAAAAGTTTGATACCAGTGTCATAGCGAAGGGGAAGCTGGAAGTAAGATAAAAAAGCCTGGGCAAGAGTCGAAAAGGTGGTATGAGAGGAAGTGGGCTGGTTAACATACCACTTAGAAGCTGCGCCTGTAAGCGTGCGTTGGAACAATCTAAGACGGATGGAATCATCAATAATGGAATGGGATGAACACCACACGTGGAAAGATCGGATATGGTTGGAGGGATCTTCTCCAGCAAGGCCTTCAAACTTGGGAATGTCGGAGGGGATCTTGGTTGGCATAACAGGCCAACTAACATCGTGGTAGATAAGATCATTGATCAACTGATTGAAATCGGGGAGACTGAGGCCTGCCATGAAGGGGAGCAAGGGAGCAGTCGAGGTAGTTCCTGTGGCGGTTCCACTAGTAATAGTCCTAGCATTAGGGCAGGGGTGGCCACTAGCATTAGGCCCTAGACCAGACATGGTGGAGGTAACAAGGGGAGAACCAGAAGTAGGGGAAGAAACCATAGAATCAGAAGACGGGCGAGGACTAACTCGACGACGACGGGAAGGAGCAAGTCGACCAACCGGAAACTGAGGGTGAAGGCTAAGAAGTCTCCGGGATAAATGCCTTGGAGGCACAATGATGATGGGAAGAAGAAAAATTGTCAAAGGCAGGGTGGTGCAAGATCAAGTGAGTACAATGTCGAAACAAGGGCAGAGAGGTGCAGTGTCAATTGATTTTAAAGTCTTTTCCAGGCGGTGTTAACCAGGCTCTTCTTCACTTAGGGTTAGTGTGTGGCGTGTGTTAATTTTAATTTTTAAACCCATGTAGAAATTTGAATAATTTGCTGAATTATTCACCGAGATTATCCTGGTCACATACTATTTGAGCTTCATACATAACACATAATCTCTTCTACGCATTAATCATCACATGCGGAAATAAAAACAATAAGCGGTATTGAAAACATTCACATGCGCACATAGAAATTCAACACATATAACACAGTATGTATACCGGGGAAAGCTTACAGCTGAAAACCCCCTACTGTCTGTATATTATAATGAAGAAGAATCATGTAACAATCTCAATACAATACTCCTCACAAGTACTCAGTACTGTCTCCAAAAGTTACACACAAACTAGCTCAGTTTTGAACAAGTCACAGGTTCAAAACTCCTCCACTGTTTGCCTGCCTCTACTGCGCAATCCAAGATGAGAGAATGAATGGAATGAATTCGAATTCCCTTGGCTTTAACTGCGCAATCCTCATTGGCAATCTCCTCCAATGATTGTGCAAATATCATGCACACTATAGTCACAACTGATAGTAGACTCCACCCTTTCTCCTACCTCTTCCACTGGTCTTCACTGAACTGTACATGCACTGAGTTAACTGATGTGTTATTTAGTTGATTTATGAGTTAATAATTAGTGAATTAAATAATATTTAATTCACACCACTCATCTCTAGTGTATTAGTCAGTTTAACTAAATACAACTAGTTCAACTAAGTTAAACCGAACACAACTCCATCAACTGTCTCATCAACTCCACCAAACTCTTCCACATGAGTTCTAACTGAAGTCAAACATGCAATAGCTCAACTAACCCATAGGAAATTCGAATTTCCTTCTGCCAGCTGCATGTGCCACATCTGTAGCTCGAACTGAAGTGCTCCAAGAGGATAAGATAAAGTTTATAGTCCAAATATTATTAAGGGCTAATAATATTTGACTGTTCTAATTTTAGACAGGCAGTCTAAAAATAGACTTCGACCTATATGTCTAAAAATATATGTCCATCTATTTTTACCAACTTGACCAATCATCCAAGAATAGCATCCTGCAACTCCTAGACCATGCTCCATATGTCTAAAAATAGACTTTTCGACAAAAATCACATGTGTGGTCCCCACCTAGTTTAGGTGATCAATCTCCAACTAGGATCAGGAAAGATGTTTCAGGAGGCCTCCTTCACTGTTTCTTGTTGCCATTTTCAACACTCCCTCTCAAAAAGGAAGGAATGTCTTTTCATGTGACATGCAACTCCATGCATTCACCCTGCAACCTTCACAAGCGCCATGCAACTCCATGCATGCGACATGCAACTCCATGCATTCGCCATGCACCCTTTGCATGTTCCATGCAAACTCATGCATGCACCATGCAACTCCATGCATGCGCCATGCACCCTTTGCATGCAACATCTTCGAAACTGAATAGGCTCCAAACAACTCAATCAGTCTGATGCATCTATCATCAAATTCTTCGACTTCTGCTGGTACCAACTGCACATGTCATCAAGAAATACTGCGCTGTTGAACTCTTTCACCCATGCACTCTGCACTTGCTGTCAACTCTGATCCGCGCTCCAGTATCCGACACTGTCACTTTGATCTGCCTGCATCAATCCAACTGATCTGCTACTGCTGCGCTGTGGGCACCTCGTATCCAGGTTCAATTCATGAGATCCACACCATCTCCATGAATCCTGCCCTGAAATCTCCACCTGGGATTACTCATGCATGTTACCCCACCTCTCACCTGGTGGTATAGCTGCATGCACTCCCTCTACCCATCTGGCACGAAGTTTCTCTGCATGAGTGGTCTCTCCCACTCCATGATCCTCTTGTGGCTGCTCCACACCCCGAGGTTCACTTTCACCTGCATGCAAAACTTACTCCCTCTCAAGCTTCAGTTGCATGTCTTTCTCCCGCTTCCCAACAGTAGGAAGCTCCGTAGACATCCCATCTACTTCAAGTCTGTAGAGATTCTTTGCCCGAATCCCAACCTTCTTGACTTGTCTCGTTGCCTTGTGCCGAAGGAAAACTTTCCCTTCTCTAAAGACAACTTCATACCCTTTATCCTCTAACATTGCGACTGAGATTAAATTCTTTGTTAGACCTGGTACATGCAATACATCTTGTAAAAGAATGAGTTTACCTAACTCCCTCTGAAAGGTTATGGTACCAATGCCAGTCGCATTGTATCGTCCACCGTCACCCAACTCAACATGCATCTGGAGATTTTTCTCCACCAAGTCACTGAAAAGATTCACATCTCCCGTCATGTGAAAGGAAGCGCCACTATCAAAGTACCACCCTGATCCCAATGCACTAGACACCATGCATGCGATCAATGAGAAGTCCAGCTCAAATTGCGAGGCAAGAGCCTCACCGGCTGCAGCTCCAGCAGCCTGCTTGTTCTTCTTCTTTTGTGGACAATTCGTGGCGTAATGTCCATGATCGTGACAGTGAAAACACTTCACTTTGGACATGTCACGCTTTTTACCATCCGCACCGGATTGAGAAGCCTTCTCCTTGCCCTTCCCCTTCCTTGCTTTGGCAGCCAAAGCGCAATCTTCTTCATCAGATATCTTTGATGAAGATCCATCTCTGGTACTCCGCCGGATCTCCTCTTGCACAAGATCAGACCACAGTCTTTCCCATCCTGGAAAATTTTCCCGACCATTGACACTGTCCTGATATGCATGCCAACTTTTCGGAAGCCCGAGGAGAGCCAAGCTCACCAGCTCCTCATCATCCACACTAACTCCTACACTCCCAAGCTCATCCATGCAGTGGACAAACTTTGTCAAGTATACCGGAATAGTGTCATTCTTCTCCATCTTTATTTTCCTGAGTTTATCCTTGAGCGCCAACTTCCTCTGGTCGCTCTTGCTTTGGAATAATTATGTCAACACTTTCCACATCAAGTATGGAGAAGCTTTTCCATGCAGGCTGGATACTATGTGATCCTTCATGCCCTCCAACAGAATCCTTCGACACCTTGCCATCTTCTTTTGCCAAGCCTCAACTTGAGCAGCATCAGTAGGCTTTGGGACTTCAGCATCTATGAAATCCTTCAGCCCGTTATCATCTAACACCACCTCCATCCTATCTCTCCATGCAATATAATTCAAGCTACCTTCAAGAGCATACTCCAATCGCAATCCTTGATAAGACATTTTGACTTCAACACCAAGAAAACACTGCTGCAAAATTTGAATTCCAAGCTCAAAAACTCAACTGCTTCTGGATCTGTGAGAACAAAGTATTTCTAGCACAGAGATCGAATGTAAGGGCATTTACTGGATATATCACCTTTCAGGGAAAGGATGGATCCAGAGGCTACCTGGCCCGTTACAGACTTTGTCTACCGAAATAATTGCAATCACTGTAATAGATCCCGATGATCAATTCTTCGCTCCGATACCATGTAGAAATTTGAATAATTTGCTGAATTATCCACCGAGATTATCCTGGTCACATACTATTTGAGCTTCATACATAACACATAATCTCTTCTATGCATTAATCATCACATGCGGAAATAAAAACAACAAGCGGTATTGAAAACATTCACATGTGCACATAGAAATTCAACACATATAACACAGTATGTATACCGGGGAAAGCTTATAGTTGAAAACCCCCTACTGTCTGTATATTATAATGAAGAAGAATCATGTAACAATATCAGTACAATACTCCTCACAAGTACTCATTACTGTCTCGAAAAGTTACATACAAACTAGCTCAGTTTTGAACAAGTCACGGGTTCAAAACTCCTCCACTGTTTTCCTGCCTCTACTGCGCAATCCAAGATGAGAGAATAGATGGAATGCATTCGAATTCCCTTGGCTTTAACTGCGCAATCCTCATTGGCAATCTCCTCCAATGATTGTGCAAATCTCATGCACACTATAGTCACAACTGATAGTAGACTCCACCCTTTCTCCTACCTCTTCCACTGGTCTTCACTGAACTGTACATGCATTGAGTTAACTGATGTGTTCTTTAGCTGATTTATGAGTTAATAATTAGTGAATTAAATAATATTTAATTCACACCACTCATCTCTAGTGTATTAGTCAGTTTAACTAAATACAACTAGTTCAACTAAGTTAAACCGAACACAACTCCATCAACTGTCTCATCAACTCCACCAAACTCTACCACATGAGTTCTAACTGAAGTCAAACATGCAATATATCAACTAACCCATAGGAAATTCAAATTTCCTTTTTCCAGCTGCATGTGCCACATCTGTAGCTCGAACTGAAGTGCTCCAAGAGGATAAGATAAAGTTTATAGTCCAAATATTATTAAGGGCTAATAATATTTGACTGTTCTATTTTTAGACAGGCAGTCTAAAAATAGACTTCGACCTGTATGTCTAAAAATAGATGTCCATATATTTTTACCAACTTGACCAATCATCCAAGAATAAGATCCCGCAACTCCTAGACCATGCTCCATATGTCTAAAAATAGACATAGTCTAAAAATAGACTTTTCGACAAAAATCACATGTGTGGTCCCCACCTAGTTTAGGTGATCACTCTCCAACTAGGATCAGGAAAGATGTTTCAGGAGGCCTCCTTCACTGTTTCTTGTTGCCATTTTCAACAACCCAGACGTTTTGAGAATAAAATAAAAAGTGTGCTGCGTAACTGAAAATAAATCTACAGAGAACAGTAAATAAGACTAAAATAACAGAAAATTAACAGCTAACAATACATCAATCTAACCCAAGGAGGCGGGTCTCTCAAAACTAGTCTATAAGAGGGAAAAAATATAATCAAAACAAAGTAAAAAGAAGGCCAATATATCTAAATTCGGGAGGAACAGGGATCTAAAGGAGAAGTCTGTTGAAAAGAGGTGCAGAAAACAACAAAGAGGCAGAGGCAAGGTTGCTGTTAAAAAAGAGGAGATCAGCTAAAAATAGAATGGACAAGGAGGTGGCCCTTGAAATGAACCCAAAAAAAATATATGAGGTGTTTTGAAAGGGAGAAGAGCTGATCTGTAGGGATCTGAAAAGGAGGTATCAGATCAGAAAGAAAAAAGGTGGAAACTCTGGAAATTCAGACTTCTGAAACAGAGAAAACTCTCCCACAAAAAGTGGAGGGTACTGAAGCCCTAGGGGGATAGATTCCCACTTAGTTGAGTACAATGGAGCAAGAATAGGTCTAAACGGGCGAAGACGGAGGTCAGACAACCCTGACAGAGGTTCAGACAAAACCCAGAAAAATTTCAGAAAAATTCCAGAAAAAAGGCCAGGTCGCAGTTTTTGACCTGCTTTTCGCTCAGGTCTCACTTTTTGGGCTTTTTACACGACCTGAAGCTCCAGGACGCACTTTTTGGGCCAAAAAGTGCGACCTGCACTTCCGGCACTCTTGGCGGTAGATTTCAGAAAAAAATGTCATCTCAGCTGCGGCTGATGTCGGTCACCTGCGCAATAGGGCCAGAAACACACAGAAGTTAAAAATTTGACTGTGTGAGGGTTTTAGAGGTGGAAAGCACCATAAAAATAGGAAAAAAAGAAAAGGGGAGAGAAACCCTAGGGTCTGAAACAGCTGGATGTGCAGGAATATATAAAACGATAGCGGTCGCAAAAGAAAACCCGTGTGGAGTCGCCAATTGTTAGTATGAATCTTTCGTCGTAAAATATCACTTTAGCTACGCACAACAAATAGCTCTAACATCGATTATGGCTGCAAAATATCTTTGGAATTGCTGCACAAATTCAGATCTAAGCACAAAAGACATTAAGCAGATAAAATACAACATCGCTCCATGCATCCAATAGACAAGACAAGAAACAATGTTTTTAAAAGAATTTTATATTATATTAAAGAATGGGGCACCTGAGAGGAAAACAAGAAAGGTGTTTTCCGGTTCTCCTCAGTGGGATGGGTTCTTGAAAGTCCTCAGGGATGTGTCTCTTGAAAGTCCTCGCTGTTTGAGATCTAACATTTT
Organism: Pinus albicaulis; assembly: GCA_034641835.2. Lineage (NCBI taxonomy): Eukaryota > Viridiplantae > Streptophyta > Pinopsida > Pinales > Pinaceae > Pinus > Pinus albicaulis. Next base: position 959,971,436 of record CM076579.1, read on the forward strand.
CTTAAAGGGGTGTAGAAAAATATGACTATGATGGTGGATCAAAGTCAGACCAAAAGTATAGATCCAGAGTGATCTTTAGGCAACAAAAGGTAGTGAATGAATGGAAAAACACTTCTATTTATAACAAAATATTGAGTTAGTCTAGATATTGGTGCATAATTAAAATATTATTAACCAAATCAAGATCCAACTTTTATGGAATATTTTATTATATTTGTTGGAGGGAAAAGGACTTTGGCTTGGGTCAAATCCCTTTATTTGTAAATAATAAATAAATAAATGATTTATTTATCATTTTAAGGATGTGGTTGAGTAATAATCAAATAAATAATGGTTTATTTAATTATTTATGGATGATTTAACAAATTTAACTAAGAATATTTAAATAATGATTTAAATAACTTGTTCTAAAACAATTAAATAAACAAGATTATTTAATTAATCTTGTTTTTGGTTAAATATGACCAAATGAGTTATTTTATATGGTGAAAGAAATTTTACTTAGGGTAAAATTGGTCTTACATGGTGTACTTGGGTTCATCTAATAATAATAGGTTAGATGACCAAAAAAATGGTGTAACAGGTATGCCTTGTCTTTGGTTATTTCTTCATGCATAGTGTTCTTAAAAGGCTCTTCTTGTTGTAGTATGGTATGCCCTGTCTTTGGTTATTTCTTCATGCATAGTGTTCTTAAAATTCTCTCCTTGTTGTAGTATTTCACAAAGGATTCTTAACAGCCCTTTGCACCTACTGTTGAGTCTCAAAACTGCATCTTTCCTATACACCTTTCTAGACCTTTTTCATTCACCTGAACCTTCCAAGTTGTCAATATCATTGTATATTAATTGTAAAAGAGCATCTAAAATGGTTTTTAACTATATTTTGTGTCTGCTGTTTGATTTAGATTTTTTCTCATTTAGCTGCGGAATCTTGCCACTTTCCGCAGCTGCTGCAACTTTCCGCAGCCATTTTGTGAAATTCTATGTTACAGGTGTCTTCAGGAAAAACGAGCCACATGGGCAAGTCAGAAATGATGTGGACATGGATCGTGTCCTATTGGTTCGAGCAAATTCACTTAGGGAGGCTGTGGTCAAAGGTGGCCAAGTGGAAGTCAACCGTAGAGTCCCACGGTGACAGGACTCTGTTTCTCATCACGTGAGGATTTGCATGACCGTTTCTAACTTACGGGAGACACATCAACACCTGTACACGGCTCCATAAGCCAAATCCAACATCCACTCCTCATATATTTACTCCTCACTGCGGCCATGATGCTGGATCCCTGGACGTGATGATTTACGTGTCTCCATCAGCACAAACTTTAGGGAATTAGTTATATTACCTTTGTTATAAATAACGCGTTTGCATACGCACATTAGATTAGCCTCCAGATAGTTCTGTAATGTAATTACGTTGCCACTGTGCTGTAATATCACCTCTCTGTTATGACTGCATTTTAATATATAAGAAGACTCTGTTTCCGAGCGTAATTCGTACTTGAAGGTTGTTTCCAAGGCTGGTGCAGAGGGCCCCTGCACACGCTGAGGTTTTGTGCATTATTGTATAGTTCTTGTTTTATTTCTTTAAGCTCATTGTGCCATAAGTCATTCATGTGTTTATACATTACATCTTTCATGGTATCTATGCTTCATCTCTGTTTATAATCTCTCATGCTTTACATCTTACTTATGTCCATAATCTTTCATGTTTTATGTTGTTGTTAACTGATCAGTGTTCCTGTTTCAGATTACAAATAGGCAGCCCGGGCATTTGCATAAAATTTTGACTAATGACATGGAATTAATATTGTTCTACTGCTAATTTACTTTTCTTAGTTTCTGTTTAATTTCAGTACTGCTTTGTTTATTTCAGTCTTGCACATTTGTTTCCATAGTTAGATTTAGATATATTAAATTGCTCATGTTATTTTCAGTTACCTCCGAAAGCCACAGCTGGACTGATGGTGAGGGATTGAAGTATGAGTGTGTAGTTTGATATTAGTTTACTTTCTGCAAGTTAGATATATTAAATTGCTCATGTCATTTTCATTTACCTCCGAAAGCCACAGCTGGACTGATGGTGAGGGATTGAAGTATGAGTGTGTAGTTTGATATTAGTTTACTTTCTGCAAGTTAGATATATTAAATTGCCCATGTCATTTTCAGTTACCTCCGAAAGCCACAGCTGGACTGATGGTGAGGGATTGAAGTATGAGTGTGTAGTTTGATATTAGTTTCTTTTTCTGCAAATTAGATATCAGATTGCTCAAGTTGTTTATGGTTACCTCCGAAAGCCATAGCTGGACTAATGGCGAGGGATCATAATATAAGTTGATGTAATTTGATTTAGATTTACTTTGTTGCAATTCTTGGATTTCTTTAAGCATAGTTTCTTTTGTTTTTAGACAGCAGCAAGGATAGTTTGATTTTCATGCTCAATAGTTCACTGTTTGATTTATTAGGCTAGCAGCACATTTTCATTTCCTTTCAGTTTTGTCATTGTATGTTTCAAATTCCTTTTTAAGTTTGAAGTTGGTAAATCATTATAAAGGATATCATTGCCTTGAACAATCATAACCATACTTGTTTTTATTTTAGAATTTACATCTCACATTAGAAAACCAAAAATGACAAAAAGGTAAGAAATAGGTTATCTTGCACATATAGTGCGCCACACTTCATCAGCTTACGAATCCCGGATTGATAAATTAATGTAGCAATTTAGGACACACTAAATTGACCAAACATTTTGGCGCCGTTGCCGGGGAAGTGTAACTAGGTAGCCAATTTCTTAAAAAAATAATAATAATAATAATAAAAGAAGGGAAAAATTGATAACTTCTTGAAGTATGCTCTCCTCTTGCACCTAGTGTGATCTGGAGGATCAGAAAAGAGATTTATTGGTTTAGTAATTTCTTAAGTATGCTCTCTTCTTGCACCTAGTGTGATCTGGAAGATCAGAAAGAGAATTATTAGCCCAACTTTTAAAAAAAAATAAAAAATAAAAAATGACATGCATAGAGCAAGAGATTCTAGGGGAAGGTTTATAGCTAAAGCCAAGAGTTCGATTTTCACAACTCCATCTTCTTCAAGGCATAGACAAGATTGACCACCATCTACCCCTAGCCTTAAGATTTTTGGAATTCAAGGAGCAGCTGAATTAAAGGATTCTCCTATACCACCTACTAAATCTCATTTAGAAAAGGAAGAGACTCCCTCTCATCCTCCCTTGATAGAAGAACCAGAGGAATTTAAGGACTCTAAAGAAACTATCATGGTAGAGGAAATAATAGATGGATTTGGAGGTATAGGTAGAGGTAGAGGAGGAGGAAACAATGGAGACAACAATGGTGAAGATAATAATGGAAGAAATAGGGAAGGAGACAACTTGTTTGGATTCCCTATAGTTGATGAGGAAACTCATACAACAATGAAAAATATCTCACCATCTGTTCTCCCCAACTTTTATGGATTGCGAAGTGAGGATCCTGAAACATTTCTGTTTGAGTTTGAAGTCGTGTGCCGAACCTATGACTATATGGAAGACTCTCAAAAACTCAAACTGTTTCCTTCAACATTGAAGGGAGCTGCATTGAAATGGTTCATGGGATTAGCCACTCAATCTATTAGGACTTGGAATGATATGAAACAAACATTTTTGGATAGATACTTGGACTATTGTATGCCCACCAATCACAAGGATGAGGTATTCAAAATGATGCAAAAAGAAGATGAAAATTTGGAAGATTTACTTGAAAGATTTCAATACAACTTAAAAAGAGAAAAGATGAGCAACTTAGATGATGAAACTTTGAAAGCCCTCATATTAAAAGCCATTAGAGATGAATGGATATATATTTTAAACATGATGGGGAAAGGAGACATTTCTCAACTTCCACTTCGTGACATAACAGAACTATGTGTCCATCTCTCAAGAGGAAAATCTAAAACAGAAAAAGGGCCTAGGGATCCTTCTCTTATTAGGGCTAACAAATCTGCAACTGGATCAGTAAGTAGGGCAGAGATTGGTAACATGCTTGATGAGTTCAAAACTGATATCTTAGGGAGCCTTAGTAAACAACTAGACACCCTTAAAATCCAAAACAAGCAGAAAGCAGAAACAGATGCCTTAGCCATCTTTTGTCCGAAATGTAGGAAGAAACATGCTTTAAGGGAATGTCCCTTGGATGAAAAAGTTGTAGAAACATGTATGATTTGCTCAGAGAATCATGAGATCAAGGATTGTCCTTCAATTCTTGGACTCAAAGCTGTTTTTCAAGAAGACCCAAATTCAGTAGAATCTCTCTGTTTTGTTGCAAGAAGACCTTGGCAGGGACAACAAAATCAAGGGTTTAACAACCCTATGAATATTCAAACCCCACCAAATTGGAATCCTTGGCAACAACCTTGGCTCCAACATCAAAATCCATATCAGCCATGGGTACAAGGGATGCAAAATCCTTATGGGAGATTTGCTCAATTTTATCAATATCCTCCATCTTTTCAAAATCAACAAGCTCTAGAACTTCCAAACACAAATCCACAACTTTCATTGCCATTTCCACAACAACAACCTTCTCAACAAAATCCAAATCCTCAACTTATGCTCCCATACCAACAAAAGACAAATCAACTTCCAGCTCAGCCATTGCCAAATCCTAACAATAAAAATCCTCATAATACTTACATGATAGAAGGACAACAATTTCCTACCTATATGATTGTTCCTCTCAATGATGTACAACTCAGATCTGGTAGAGTTTTAGAAAAACCTTCTATAGATGACCTAGAACAGGATACCTCTGAGGAGGACTCTCTTAAGGCCAATAAGGGTTCTGAGGAAGAATCTCTTCAAAACTCAAATATTCAAAAAGAAAAATAAAAGTTAACACCCACAACTCCTATAGTTGAGCAACCTGCATCTTCATCTACACCTCCTTTTCCCGAAAGACTACAAATTGACAAGGGGGTGGAAAAACAAATCTTGTTGCCTAACTATGATTTTCTAGATGAATTGAAGAATGTTTGTATCAAGATTCCCTTGCTACAAGCCATTCGAGAGATTCCTATTCTAGCAAAAACAATAAAGGAGTTGAGTTTCAAAATACCAAGAAGGAAACTAAAAGACACAAGAAGAATCCACCTGGTAGGAAAGATTGCAGATATTATGATGGGAAAAATTACCATGCAGAAGTATGTAGATCCAAGAAGTCCAATTGTCAAGACACATATAAATGAGATAGAAATTCCAAACACATTGATTGACTTAGGGGTTGTTATCAACATTATGAGTAGACAGACTATGGACCAGCTAAAACTTCCTAACCTTCTTTTTACACCTACTTTACTGCAACTTGCAGATCGATCAATTATTAAACCAGATGATGTATTAGAAGATATTTCAGTCTCCTTAGATTCTTGGGAATATCCAGTAGATTTTATGATTTTGACTCCCAAGAGTAATCTAGGAGGGCACCCACTTATCTTAAGAAGACCTTGGCTAGCCACAGCTGATGCTTTCATTAGTTGTAGATCTAGGGATATGTACATTTCTAATGGTAATTCGACAAAGAAATTCAATTTGTATCCTCCAACAAAAGCAATCACAGAAGTAGGAGACAATGAATGGGTTGATGATGAGGACACTATACAACCTGTCTTTACCATTTCTGAAATCAGTGAGGATAGTCAAATTCTGAACACATTAGAAAGTTTTGAGATATCTTCAGAATATGACCCCACACAATTTCAGTTGGAATCTGACATAGAATATTTATCATCAAGACAAATGTCTCTTTACTCTATGGAAGAGTTTGGTAGTTCTACCATTGAGATTTTTCCAGGAAAAACATTGAATATCAATAAACATTTGGAAAAGTCACAACAAAAAGAACTAATCAAAATCTTGCAAAAAAATTCTACTGCATTTGCATGGGAGTATACTGACATGAAAGGTATTGATCCTAAGAATTGCATCCATCATATCTATATTGAGGAAAACAGTAGACCAATCAGACAACCTCAAAGAAGGATGAATCCAAATCTTAGGGAGATAGTGAAAGAAGAGCTCCAAAAACTTCTCAATGTAAACTTCATTTATCCAATTTCAGATAGCCGATGGGTTTCTTCTTTGGTTATAGTACCTAAAAAGAATGGTAAATGGAGGGTATGCATTGATTACAGGGAATTGAACAAAGCAACTTTGAAGGATCACTTTCCTTTGCCTTTTATCGATCGGGTATTAGATACATTAGCAGGTAAAAAGTACTTTTCATTTTTGGATGGTTTTAGTGGCTATAATCAAATTCAGGTAGCACCTAAAGATCAAGATAAGACCACATTTACTTGTCCATGGGAAACTTTTGCCTACCGAGTGCTTCCTTTTGGGTTATGTAATGCACCCGCAACATTCCAAAGAGCAGTACTAGGAATTTTTTCTGATCTAATCCATGATTGTGTAGAGGATTATATGGATGATTTTACAGTTTATGGTAATTCATTTGAAGAGGCATTAGAAAATTTGGAAAAAGTTCTCATAAGATGTAAAGAAACAAACCTTTCATTAAGCCATGAAAAATGCTTTATGATGTTTACCGAAGGGATTGTTTTAGGACATCATATTTCAGGAGATGGGATTAAGGTTGATAGATCAAAAGTTGAAGTCATCTCCAAGTTACCTATTCCAAATTGTCAAAGAGATGTTAGAAGTTTTCTAGGATTTACTGGTTACTATAGAAGATTTATAGAAAACTTCAGTAAAATAGCATCTCCACCCTTCAAATTGCTTACAAAAGATTGTGAATTCAAATGGGATCCTGATTGTCAATCAACCTTTGAAACTTTGAAAACAAGAATATCTGAAGCACCTATCTTGAGAGGACCAAATTGGAAACTCCCTTTCCATATTTCTACGGATGCTTCAGATACAGCTCTAGGAGCCGTGTTGGGTCAAAAAGATTTAGTTCCTTATGCCATTTATTATACCAGTAAAAATTTGACTCCCACAGAGTTGAATTATACTGTGACTGAAAAAGAGTTTTTAGCCGTTGTTCATGCAATTAATAAGTTTAGACATTACATAACAGGCTATGAAACTTTTATTCATACTGACCATTCTGCAATTAGATATTTAATGAACAAACCTGTTACTAATGGCAGAGTGACAAGATGGCTCTTACTTTTACAAGAATTCAATATTACTGTGTTGGATAGACCAGGAAAACAAAATACAGTAGCTGATTTCTTGTCTAGGATTCAGAATACTAAAGAAGATTCTCCCGTAGAGGATAAGTTTCCTGATGAATACTTGTTTGCAGTAACTATTAAGACTCCTTGGTATGCAGATATTGCTAACTATTTGGTTACAGGGAAACTGCCTTCACATTTATTTCCAAGTGAAAAATGAAAAATTATTCAAGAGAGTTCAAAATATTCATGGATTTCTAACGAATTGTTTAAAACAGGGCCAGATCTTGTGATCAGAAGATGTGTCAAGGAAGATGAAATGCCTGATATTCTTAAGGCATGTCATGATGAACTATGCGGCGGACACTTTGCAGACAAAAGGACGGCCTATAAAATCCTCTCTTTAGGATATTATTGGCCTTCCCTCTTCAAAGATGCAAAACAATATGTCAAAAGGTGTGACAGCTGCCAAAGAGTAGGGAAACCTACCCTTTCAAATGAAATGCCATTGCAAACACAGGTACTCATTGAACCCTTTGAAAAATGGGCTTTAGATTTCACTGGACCTATTAATCCACCATCTAAGCAAAAGAAGTATATATTGGTTTGCACTGATTATGTTACTAAATGGGTAGAAGCTAAAGCATTAGTATCTGCTACTGAAAATTCAGTTGTTCATTTTCTTTATGAGGATATTTTTACTCGCTTTGGTGTTCCAAAAGAAATTGTAACAGATCAGGGGAGCCAATTCACATCCAATTTGGTGGAGAAGTTGATGGAAGAATACAAAATCAAGCACAGAAGATCTACTCCTTACCATCCACAAGAAAATGGTTAAGTGGAGTCCACAAACAAAGTTCTTGAAAGTATCATCACCAAAACTGTTCATCTACATAGAAGAGATTGGGCAGAAAGGCTTCCTGAAGCCTTGTGGGCCTACAGAACTACATGGAGAAATACAACAAGACATTCTCCCTATGAACTTGTTTATGGGAAAGAAGTCTTGCTTCCCATTGAGTTCCAAGTCAAGACCTTCAAGATAGCAGTTCAGTTGGGGATGGACTTATCAGAAGCCCAAAAGCATAGAATGGAGCAGTTGAATGAGCTAGATGAGATCAGACAAGAAGCAATTTTAAGAACCGATCTAGATATCAAAGAGCTAAATGGCATGACAAGTACATCAAAGAGAAGAAGTTTCAAGAAGGAGATTGGGCATTGTTATTTGATTCCAAGTTTAAAGATTTTCAAGGAAAATTTCGGACTCATTGGCTTGGTCCATATGAGATTGACAAGATCTTTAGCAATGGAGCGGTAAGAATCAAGACCATTGATGAGTTTCAAACTCCTCTTATTGTGAATGGCCATAGATTGAAAGTTTATCATAAGCCACTCTCAAAAGAGGGTTTTGTCAAAATGTTTCAAGAAAGTTCTGCAATCAGGCTGGTACAGAAGAATTCTTCTTCTCCACCAGCCTAGCTTTTGTTCTTTTCAGTTAAAAAATAAAAATAAAAATTGTATAAGCCTGAAAACCAATCACTGATTGGCAGTCTTATACAGAAAATATTGGGTGAAAATCAGGAACACCTGACACCCTATATTTTCCAAAAAAAAAAATCTCTCTTTCATTTCACAAGTTTTGTGACCACCCACTCCATTCCATTCCACTTCATTTCACTCCACTTCATTCCATTTCACTTCATTTTATCTGTTTCATTCCATTTCACCAACAAAATTCTCTTTCATGACCATTTCCATTTAGCCAATTGTCATCCGTTCATTTCCACTCACCCAAATAATAGCTGTGTCAGTTTCCGCAGCTGACATCTGTTTCCGCAGCTGACACCAGTTTCCGCAGCGAGAAGCAGATTCCGCAGCTACCACTTTGTTTTTCAAAAGAATGTACAACCAGATGTTATTTCCATAATCATGAAATAAAATGCAGGTATGAGGACCAATTATGAAGACATGGAGCATTCAAGATATCAATGAGGAGCAACTAATTGAAGACCAAGGAAAAATGGCAAAGATTCCAAGGTATGAGTAAAAATTCATTTCAAATGGCATTTAAAACACATTTTTATATAGTTATAAACCATAAGCTCCATCCATTATGTGCAATGATTATATTGACAAACTCCGTAATCACTCCATGATCTCTGTACAATCCTCCCATAATCCTCGCATTCATTCTCAAACGGTCCCATAATTAAACCTTCGATCTTCACTCATACTCCGATATTCCACCTGTTACAATGAAACGTAGTTGATTTGACTACGGCTTCTTTCAGCCGCATAAAATCCATAGCCGTTGTTTAAACGTGCTTACATTTATTTTGCAGCCACCAAATTTTAAAACACTGCCGGATGTGTTATACTCCTCCTATTGTTCTATTAATCTCATAGCCGCATTTCCGCCGTGCTCACGTAACCCTTCTCTATTCCGCTTCTCTCCATTTCATTCTCTGTTACGCTACAGTCTGTATACCCACTCTCTGATATCTACCTACAGTCATCGTGCTCATTTCCGTTCATTCAACCGTCCTACTTCCATTGAACCCTCCTCACGCAGGCAAGTTTTTAAAGAGTAGAAAGAAGGATGGGTAAATTGTTGAGAGCAGAACCAGAGGGACCTAAATTCATGGAAGGATATCCGCAAGTCAGGGATATATTGAAGAAGGCAAAGTGGCTGCGGTTTATCCAAAAGTTTAGAGGCTACCATAAAGAAGTGACAAAAGCTTTTGCAAGGTCGTTCAATGGCCTGGAGGTAGAGATTGGAGACCTTAAGTTCACGGTGAATGAGGCATCTATAGCATCTGCCACAGAACTTCTTCAAGAGGGTGAATGATGGTTTAAGAACAAAAGCATTAGTGATGAAGCTTGGAGAGTAATTCTACATAACCCAGGTATGGACATAACTATTTTTAAAAGAGGAATTCCTGTTCATGCTTTGAAAGAGGAATGGGCTACTTTGCTGCTAGCTGTTCAAAAATTAATCACCTGTGAAGGCCATTTTGGGTCTATGTATATGTACCATACCAGATTGCTGATGAATTTTCTAGATAATCAAACTCTCAATCTCCCATATTTTCTATTAAATAGTTTGAAGAAGATGTCTGTGACTGTTCAGAAACATTTAGGGGATGTAGAACCACATATATATCACCATGGTCTTGTAAAAATTTTGATTGAAAAACAGTTAAAAGAGAACAAGGATACATGGGAACAATTTTTGATCAGAAATTTCTTTGAAGAACCTCAAGAAATTCCTGAAGGTAGCACATCAAGAAGGAGTAGGAGAAAAAGAACAAATGATGAAACTCAAAGTACTCCTACTACTACAATTGAAAGAACTAGTAGGGAAGAGAGACTGTCAAAAAGGAAGAAGAAAGAAACCAAGGGTAAAAAGCTAATAACATCAAAAGAGAAAAAGTATTGAAGCTATGCATCAAACCCCTTCTTCCGAAGAAGATCATCAAGTGTTATCTGAGAGATTGGTTCATCTTCAAGAACAGTTATCTATAGCCAAGAAGAAAGAGAAAGGAAAACAAAAGCAAAAAGACAGTGGTCCACAGCATGTGAGAAGAAGTTCCAGGCTTAAGGGGAAGTTGAGGAAAACGCAAACGAAGGGACCTCATTTTATTGATTTGGGAGAAGAAACATCTGAACAATCCCCAGCTGGCCATAGTCCATCTCACTCTCAGTCATACAGTGAACCTAGTTCATTTCATTCTCAGTCAGACATTGAACATAGTCCATCCCATTCTCAGCCAGATGTTAATGTGAGTCCTTCTCAGCCATATTTTGAAGACAACTCTCCTCCACAGCATTTTGGGGACAGCCAAATAAAAACGACACCTGATATAGACCCAAAGCAACAAGAAGTATATGATTATATAGAATCTTTAGAAAGAGCAGCTACGGGTCCCAGTACTTCGTCCACTCAGCCTCACACAGTACAAGATGATCTAGTCCAATCACTAAAACAAGAAGTCTTTGAGCTAGAGCTTTTAAATAAACACATTAAAAATGAAAATGAGGCATTGAAGGAACAAAGAAAATTGGACAAAATCATTCATGATAATACCATGCTACATCTGGGAATATGGCAGAAGAAGAACAAGAAATTGAAAAATAAATGCCAGAAGTTAAGCAGAGCACTAGTGAATATCAAATTTAGATGCTTAATGAAGAAGCCTAGGATGTTGGCAGCACCAAGGAAGAAGAGGAGAGGGCTGGATGTACTGGCTGAAGTGTCAAGGCATATGAACTGAAGAAGGATTATCAAAATTTTGGTTGCATGAGGACATGCAACACCTTCACATTGGGGGTATGTTGAGTCTCAAATCTGCATCTTTTCCATACACCTTTCTAGACCTTTTTCATTCACCTGAACCTTCTAAGTTGTCAATATCATTGCATATCAATTGTAAAAGAGCATCTAAAATGGTTTTTAACTATGTTTTGTGTCTGCTGTTTGATTTAGATTTTTGCTCATTTAGCTGTGGAATCTTGCCACTTTCCGCAGCTGCTGCAACTTTCCGCAACCATTTTGTGAAAGTCTATGTTACAGGTGTCTTCAGGAAATTCGAGCCACATGGGCAAGTCAGAAATGATGTGGACATGGATCGTGTCCTATTGGCTCGGGCAAATTCACCTAAGGAGGCTGTGGTCAAAGGTGGCCAAGTGGAAGTCAACAGTAGAGTCCCACAGTGACAGGACTCTGTTTCTCATCACTTGAAGATTTGTATGACCGTTTCTAATTTACGAGAGACACATCAACACCTGTACACGGCTCCATAAGCCGAATCCAACATCCACACTTCATAGATTTACTCTTCACTGCGGCCATGATGCTGGATCTTTGGACGTGATGGTTTACGTGTCTCTATCAGCACAAACTTTAGGGAATTAGTTATATTACCTTTGTTATAAATAACGCGTTTGCATACGCATATTAGATTAGCCTCCAGATAGCTCTGTAATGTAATTACGTTGCCACTGTGCCGTAATATCACCTCTCTGTTATGACTGCATTTTAATATATAATAAGACTCTGTTTCCAAGCGTAATTCGTATTTGAAGGCTGTTGCCAAGGCTGGTGCAGAGGGCCCCTGCACACGCTGAGGTTTTGTGCATTATTGTATAGTTCTTATTTTATTTCTTTAAGCTCATTGTGCCATAAGTCATTCATGTGTTTATACATTGCATCTTTCATGGTATTTATGCTTCATCTCTGTTTATAATCTTTCATGCTTTACACTTTACTTCTATCCATAATCTTTCATGTTTTATGTTAACTGATCAGTGTTCTTGTTTCAGATTACAAATAGGAAGCCCGGGCATTTGCATATCTTTTGACTAATGACATGGAATCAATATTGTTCTGCTGCTAATTTATTTTTCTTAGTTTTTGTTTAATTCCAGTACTGCTTTGTTTATTTCAGTTTTACACATTTGTTTCCATAGTTAGATTTAGATATATTAAATTGCTCATATCATTTTCAGTTACCTTCGAAAGCCACAGCTGGACTGATGGTGAGGGATTGAAGTATGGGTGTGTAGTTTGATATTAGTTTACTTTCTGCAAGTTAGATATATTAAATTTCTCATGTCATTTTCAGTTACCTCCGAAAGCCACAGCTGGACTGATGGTGAGGGATTGAAGTATGAGTGTGTAGTTTGATATTAGTTTACTTTCTGTAAGTTAGATATATTAAATTGCTCATGTCATTTTCAGTTACCTCCGAAAGCCACAGCTGGACTGATGGTGAGGGATTGAAGTATGAGTGTGTAGTTTGATATTAGTTTCTTTTTCTACAAATTAGATATCAGATTGCTCAAGTTGTTTATGGTTACCTCCGAAAGCCATAGCTGGACTAATGGCGAGGGATCAAAATATAAGTTGATGTAATTTGATTTAGATTTACTTTGTTGCAATTATTGGATTTCTTTAAGCATAGTTTCTTTTGTGTTTAGACAGCAGCAAGGATAGTTTGGTTTTCATGCTCAATAGTTCACTGTTTGATTTATTAGGCTAGCAACACATTTTCATTTCCTTTCAAGTTTTGTCATTGTATGTTTCAAATTCCTTTTTAAGTTTGAAGTTGGTAAATCAATATAAAGGATATCATTGCCTTGAACAATCATAACCATACTTGTTTTTATTTTAGAATTTCCATCTCACATTAGAAAACCAAAAACGACAAAAGGTAAGAAATAGGTTATCTTGCACATATAGTGCGCCACACTTCATCAGCTTACGAATCCCGGATTGATAAATTAATGTAGCAATTTAGGACACACTAAATTGACCAAACACCTACTTTGTTCACAATTTAATGTCCACTTCACCCACCTAAGACTTGAAGATCGATTTAGCATTGTTATACTTTCCCTCTGAAGCATCCTTGACCTATTGTTGTACCTTTTGAGGCCTTTTGTAGACTCCATAGCCCAATGGTCTAAAATTCTCCTACTCTATATGTTTTTCTCGACAACCTACCCAACTAATCAAAACAAACAAACAAACCCTAATATTTATAACTAACCTAAAATCAAAACCCTAAAAGCTATCAAGTTATATCTTTCACACAAACATAGAGAGATCCCTCTCTGACTCCAGGAAGGCTAGGTCCTAGGACTCTAAATACTGGTTTGATGTTACCCTTGTACATTTTTCCTTGCCAATCTGAAAAATTACGGGGACCTAACAAAAGAGAAAGTTAATGATCGTGCACAATATTTGGACCTTGCTTATACCCAATCATGCATGCTCTATGATAAGATATCGAATCATCTAAGACCTTAAAATATTGTTCCTCCCCCACCTGATAAAGAATATCATGTTGTTTATGACGTGATTGGTTCTGCCATTTCATAGTCAATGAGTAAACCATTTGCCTTTGTTCTTATTACAGTTGATGAAAACCATCAATGCCATCCTCCTTTGGCTTCTGATTTCGAGATAAATTTTGTTTCATCTGATAAAGGCAAGTCTCCACAAAAAAATTGAAGTAAGAAGAAAGGAAAGGGTAAGAAGAAGAAACACCCTTCACTGTAGGATAAAAAAACAAATTAGTATTTAGATGAGAAGCGAAAGTCTCATTACCCATGTTTAATTTGCAATGAGGATCACTTTACTCGTGATTGTCTGCACCACACTAAGATGAATGAGTTCCTTAAATATTCCACTTATCCTTCCGTGTTGACTAACACATTTTCCAATTAGGAGATTCACATGGTTTCCCGGGACCCTTATTCCTCTAACACAGTTTTGATGCTTTCCTCCTCAAAGCTAAAATTCGATGTTATGGTGGCTAATCGAAATAAGGACTATGGTAATGATAATCCACCAAATAGTTAGGATATTAATCAACCGGCTAGTTTGGAATCACCTTCATCTATCCTACTCCACCTCTAATTCCTATGGAATTGACTATCAAACCTCCGAAGGGCGTTGTTCATAAGTCTACTTTCAACTATCGTTCACTAGTTGCTGAAAACTATCACAGTTAAAGACATAGCTCAGTCTCCATCAACTATGTCAACTCTTGAGGTGTTGTGAAACAACCCCACACAACTGAAGGTCATGTTTTTCAGTTATCTGATGTTTGGATCCGCCAGATTCCAACCTACTGTTTTTCTCTCATGAAAAGTATACCCCTTGGATTCCAGCTCAATTATTTTTTATAATCCAGGTCGACGTCTATGGTAAGAAAATTCATCGTTCTATTGTGGACGAGGGAGCCTCGGCCTGAATTATGTCCATGTCTTTCTAGAAGGTGATTGGTTCACCTAAACTAAGTCAATGGACCACCACATTGAAATATTTCGATGGAAGAATGTACAAACTTTGTGGGATTTTGAATCCTTTCAAGTCGAATTAGGGTGAAAAACCATCTCCATAGAATTATAAGTTATTAATATACCTATCGATTATAGTATTCTATTGGGACATACATGGGTTTATGCCATGGCTACCGTCGTTTTGAATTTCTCCCATATGGTCACATTCCCTCATAAAGGTGGGATTGTAGCCATAGATCAACTTACCTTTTTCTCCTCCGATTCTCATGTTACTGAAAGTGTCCCTCTTGTAGGGGAAACCCTACACTCTGATTAACATGTTAGATTCAGATTGTTGAAGGACTCTTCACTCAAGGGAACCTTTTCTCTCCCTCCTCCTCTCCTTGTTGACAACTAATCTTTAGTTTCCTATATCAACATGATATGATCATCTACTATCCCATTTGATCCATGGATTGTACCTAACGAAAATTACATCCAAGGTTTTGGTGACCGAATGCTGCTTAGCCCTATTGATCTAGATTATGATGCCATTTGTTCCTCTTGTGCCGCTTATACCTTCTCTTAGATTAATTGTATATATTGATCGTTGGATTATGACACGCCTTTTGATCCTTTTTCTCGCTTATTCTCTACTGATGAAAGTATGCCCGATGAGGGGCTGTGGGAAAAACATCACCATTGTTCCTCCTTACCATATTACATTGAGGATAGTTTCAGTGATTTATATTTACCTAATTTTGTCGAACCTTTTACGGAATTCATTTGTATTCATGACGTCAACTCCGAAAATAACCTTTTGAATATCGAGGAAATGACACCTCTGGATATCTCTATCAAAATAGGTATTGTCAAAAATATATACATTAGAGCATCTTGTTCTCTATTTGAGATCGAGATTTATATAGCCTTCTTTCATAAGTTTCAATATTTCTTTGCCTGGATTAGGAATAAATGGAAAGTATCGACCCAAACATAGTAGTGCATGAGATTAAAACGTATCCTAATTCCAAACCCGTCTGGAAGTGCCTTTATCTAGTCCATCACAAGAAGGCTGTCTGGATTAAGGCTGAAGTTGAAAAGCTTCTTCAAGATGGTTTCATATACCATGTTCCTTTAACTGATTTGGTATTGAACATCATCCCTATCATGAAGAAACATGGCATGATTTGAGTATGTGTCGATTATCGGGATGGGAATCATGATTGTCCCAAGGACAACTATCCGACCTCATTTATTGACCATATTGTTAATGACTACATTGGCTTCCAGATTTATTATTTATGGATGGATTATCGAGCTACAATCAATTCAACATTCTCCCAGTGGACCAACCTAAGGCTAAATCTATTTATCCCTAGGGTACTTTTTCCTATCGCAAGCTCACATTCGTCTTAAAGAACACAAGGACCATGTTTCAATGTGCGATGGATTACGCTTTGCACGAAACTAAACACATCATGAAACCCTCTTTGGATGACCTCCCTATCCATACTAATCATCGGGCTGATCATCCGAGGCATATTCGTGCTATTGTTCTCCATTTCAGACACCATAAAATTTGACTCAATCCACACAAATGTGTTCTTTGCTTGGTTTTGGTCGACTCCTGGGTTTTGTCATCTCAAAACAAGGAATTTTTATTGATCCTCTAAAATTACAGGTGATCGTCGATTTTCCTGCACCTTATTGTCTCATTTAGTTACAAAGAATCGAAGGGAAAGATAAATTCCTATGGAGTTTCACCCCTAATGATGCTGATTTGACCAAAGGATTGAATCGCTTACTAAAAAAAGGGGTACCCTTCCATTGGTACGATGCTGATCAGAAAGAATATGATTCCCTGAAAGATGTATTGGTTTGAGAATCTCTTTTATACCCCCCTAATTATTAGTGCGACTATTTCCTCTATCTTGTTGCTCCCATTTAGACGATATAGGGACTGAACATCCCATTTATTATATGATTTAGAACCTTAATGATATTGAATTCATATATACTTAGGTAGAAAAGTTTTCATTGGTGGCCATCCAAGATATCCAAAGGTTTCTCCATTACATCTTGCTTAGGAAAACTACTATTGTTTTATATTGCAACCCTATGACATATACATTGTCATTTCAATTATTGGGGGGAATTACTTTAAGTGGATCATTATTATTCAGGAGTTCGACCTGGAGTTCATCAAGTCCAAGTAAAAGAAATCCCTAGTTTTTGTCGAGCTAACATGCAACCTTCCTTCCCTTGATTCTGAATATACATCTAAAGATTCTATCCCTGACAAGTCATTGTTTATGATTGCATCATTTGAACCATGATATGGTGATTTTATGATCTATCTCCAGACCCAGAATTTCTGACCCAATACCTCTCACTCTGAGTAGTGACATAGTCGATACCAATCCAGAAGTTACATTATTATCGATGACACCCTTTACCATCATGGTATTGATACAATTTTTCATAGGTGCCTCACCCTTGAGGAAGCTGAGAAATTCCTTAATGAATTCCATTTAGGGGCAGGTGGCGAATATCTATTTGGTTACCTTGCCATGCAGAATATCTTTTGTGATGGTTACTTTTGGCCTAATTTCTTTCACAACTACATCCTCGCTATCCATAAGTGTCATGCGTGCCATATCTACAATCATAAGATCACTACTCCGCTTGATCCATTGCATTCTGTTGTCATTTTTTATCCCTTTGCAAAACAGGGCATTGAATTCATGACATGCAACACTCACTCTGCTGGGGGGCATGGTCATATTTTTGTCGTTGTTGACTACTTTACCAAATGGGCTGAGTAAATGTCTACATATAACAACGCTAGTGAAACAACTTCATATTTTCTCTTCAATCATGTTATTTATAGGTTTGGTATACCGCAAGCAGTATTTATGGATCATGGAGAACATTTTTGGAATCATATGATGACCAAACTAGCTGCTAAGCTAGGACTTTTGCATGAAAATTCCACTTCCTACTATCCATAGGCTAATGAAAAATTTGACGTTTTTAACAAAGTTCTTAAGGCTGTTCTTTAACATATGGTAGGGGTCCACAAATTGGACTATAACGTGCTTCTTTACGCTTCCTTGTGGGAATACCAAACCTCAGTTAAGATTTATATTAGATTCACACCCTTTTAGTAGGTCTATTGTCTAAAAGAAATCCTCTCCATCGAATGTGAAATTCTATCATTAAAACTAGCTTTCAAACTTCTTCTTCCCACTTGTCTAGAGGAGGAACGTCTTTTACATTTGACTAGTTTGGATGAAACTCAACGCGATGCTTCTTTAACCAATGAAGCTCATATAATATGCGTCAAGGTGGAATACGACAAAAGTGTCAAGCCTCATGTCTTCTTGGTAAGGGACCTGGTTCTCTTATATGACTAGGAGGCTGATAATTTAGGTCCAGGAAATTTTGCAACCTATATGGCTAGGTTCATACATTGTTAAGTGAGTCCTTGAAAAAGGGGCATATGAATTAATAGACTTTGATAGAGTTCCAATGGCACAACCTAAAAATGGGTTGTACCTCAAAAAATACTAAGCTTGATCTGATGCGTAGTACATTGTGTACATACTGTCTATTAGTGTGTTTTTATTGTGTCTTCTCAAAGTTTTCCACGGTTTCTGTTGATCTTGTTTACGTTTTTTTTGCAGATGTCAACATATCTTGAACTTTAAATTGGTTATGCTAATGGTGCTAGTCATAGTACTCAGAACCTATCTTCCGCAACATGGGCTATCTTTGCTCCAAATGGCGAGCTAGTGAGTATGCAAGGGATTTGCATTGGTCGCTCTACTAACAACATCATTGAGTATAGCGCAGTGGTTGAACTATTATCTGAAGCTATTTCACATGGTATCTGTCGTTTAGTCATCAGGCTCGACTCACAACTCGTAGTACTACAACTTGCTAATGTCTATTTAGTTAGAAATCCCACCATCCTTCGCATGGTTTTGAGAGTACATCTTCTAGAAAGACATTTGAATTTCACACAATATGGACATATTTCTAGAAATCTAAACACATTAGTAGATGCCCTAGCTAATCATGTTTTATATAGACATTTGCAATGAATGTAAATAAGTTTCAATTCACATAACATCATATTGAAAGTGTAATAGGAACTAAGAAACACTGAAATTATGTATATATAAAGTTTGGTTTTACAAAAATTTTTTCCTTGAAACACATATGGCTACATTTCCCATATAAAAAACTACATGAAAATATCTAAATAGACTAATCAATGGTGCTCATGATAAAATGACACTACACGAGCCATCTTGCGCAGTAATCGACCAATACAACTAGGCACTCTGATAGTGTGTCACTGAAGTCACATGGGAATCTGATTGACCATGGTCTCATCAATCCCGTGTGTCAGTCCTTCCAAGTAGCACTCCACCTCTGATAGGATCTCAACTACCTCAAGATCTTCTAGTGCATCCCATCCTCCTGCACCGGATTTTACTAGTACCACTTCCTCCTCATGCTGTTTTCCCTCTGCACGACGGAGATATGAAGCACCCACTGATCAAACTGGTCCAATATCTGCAGAAAAACATCAATATTTAGTCTCGAAAACATCAAAAAACACAAAAAAATTGTAAAAATTTCAAAAAATTAAGCGTTGAAATTTTTTTACCTGAAGCATGCCATTGCTCACCCTAAGGAAGCACGAGCTCGAGATCATCACAAAAATCCATCCTTATGTAAGGATAATCATTGATCATGATGAATTGTCTACGTAGCCATCCAAAGAAGGCTGGTGAGAAACTGATCACCGACGAACCTACATGTCAGGCCATATGATCTATCCACCTCCTCATCTGTGGGATCCTCAAATCGAAAGGCTCGAGTATAACCTAGATTGGCCGTAATCAACTGTAGAAGATTGAGGGAAAAAAGTGCTAAAAAATATCACTGTTGAAGGTAAATGTGAAATGGTAAAAAGAATATTTATTTTGAGTATTTATGGTAATTTCTTTCATTATTTTATTCATGTTTAATGTTTTAACCTAGATATGATTCATTTTTACTATGAAACATGTATTTTTAATCCTTTTTGTGATGTTTTGAGCAGGTCGAAAGATGTCAACGGTGTTTTATCATTATTTAAACAATTTATTTTGAACAACGAGTATAATTTTATCTTTTTTTTCCAGCTCTGTAAACGTACAAAAAATGAACCCCTTGGATTCCTCTTTTAGCTCTTTTTAGACTCCCAAAATAGGAAAATATTGTCGAGCACTTGTATTTTCGAACTCTTTAAAATGAAAAGATGCCTACTCAGTATAAGTTTAACCATTTTACGGATTGAGATATACTATTTATGAAAAAGGAATACCTTAGTCAAACATGACTAAGAGGTTCTCTTGAGTATTGTTTTCTCCCTTTTCAGACCCGAGGGACTACTTAAGAAAAGGAGCATCTGGAGTTTTTTTTCACCTTTTTTTAAAAGTCTCTAAACATGAAAAATATGTTAAGTTTCACCTTCGGTGGGATCATTAAAACATCAAAAAATGATGGACTTGTTGAACATGATAAGGCCAAATCAGTCCTTCTCATGGTTTGTTGAAAATACTGGGAGGTTAAAAAATAAAGAGGTACTGACTAGTATGGTTGGGGAAATTGGGAAAATAGGTATTCGAATTGCTAATGGCAACGAGTTGCTCTTGAAAACGACACTCTTCCACTTCATATCTGTGGTTGTTAAGTTGGATAATCTGCTTGTCATTCAATTCATCATACCTTTTCAAATCCTTCATTTCAGTTTTGGGTCAATACTGCCAACTCCATTCAGTTTCGTTGATGTGTTCAAGAGAAGCCATTCTGTTGATATCCATTAAAATACTCTTAAGAATTAATTCCATGTTTTCCTTTCTTGATCTGGTTCCATATCGACATCATTCTGTCTCAATCATGATACCCTTTTTGTGTCGTTGATGGGGGATACATCAAGGCCCTCCTACGATGGGTCACTTCCTATCGACATTAGCACATTATCCAAGAGGTTGACTTAGAAACACCCCTTTGGTACCTTGGTGCTTGCACACATCAATGAATAGTTTCCTCTCTCTCGGAGACATGTTTACATCATTGGCCTTCGACCGAAATACTCTATGTGGTGTTTGACATCTACTCATTTATTCACATGATATGGATTTTATAGTAGTACCTTGAGAGCCATTAATATCATTAGTGGTTTCTCTCGCGTATGTTAACGAATTACATCATCGACCAGTAATCAAATGTTGTATACCATGTTTGACCTGATATCATTGATTAAAATGGTTAAACTCTAAAGTTGGTTGGTCGTGGAAACGAGATATAAGAGCCCAGATCTGGTTTCATCCACCTGGGATGTGATTTCAGGAGTTATACATAGATCAAAATGTATGGTGGCCATGATCATACAGAAAGTCATCCAGTCATGGTCCACCATTTGTGTATGTGGAAATGTATTTTTATCACTGTACATGTTATGTTAGCTTATGTGTTGAGTATGGGTATGCCTCCCTCAACAAAAAAATTTCATGATATAAATATATTGTAACAGATGAAGCTCGCCGATTGTTCTTGATTTTGGCATGTCACAAGGTAAAGAACTTTAGTCATCAGTAATCATTTCTAACTTTGTGCTTTTGAGGGAAATTCGTTATAGGCCATTTTGTCACATCTAGTTAATAGGCTTCCTAATGGGTTCAATCAACATTCTATTCCCCCTTTAAACATTATTGCATAAATCCATAAGTATGCCTCCTTCATTTTCTAGAATTTCTGCCTGAAAATACATCATCTGAGCCTGTTTTAGGACCAATGCTCCTTGGCCTCCTTCTAGACAGTGTTAACCTACAAGTTTCTCCATTGTGACCTGCGTTGATCACCTACAAGTTGCTCCCATTTTCACCTACGTTGGTTCTATAAATTTTGGAAAAAGAGAGAGAAGCTTCCAGAATTTGTTACAACCATTTATCCGATCATACTTCTTTCTTTGATTCATTTTAGATATTTTTTCTTCCTTAGACTTCCCCCTTGACATTAATGACACTGGTTGACATCAATACAAAAATTGTTGAGCATCCAATATTTATTTTGGTTGAATCCAAATGGAACATTTTTCATAATGTTATAGTAAGATAGTTTACACATTGTACATCAATCTCGTGACCTTATATAGAGAGGACACATGAAATACTAGATGAATGTTGGAGTGGGATAGAATATCTAGTTTGTATCCCACTTTTTAATGTATTAGATGATCTCATAGGGTCCATAGAAAATTGTGCTAATGTATTTGGTATCTTTTCTTTTACTGATGTTTGTTTATATGGTTGAAGGTGAAGAAACACCCAAACCATTCCTATAAAATAACACTTAGAAAGATGTTGGTCTACTTATTGTTGATTCTATTTTGATCCATAAAAAAATTATCCTTTAGTATGTGCTTAATGGATCTTTTAGTGTGGGGTTTGTGATCCACTATATGATCCTTGGATCTCCCTAGTAAGTATGAAGTGATTGAAAATGGTTTTTGGCCATAATTTTTTTAATAATGAGCCATTTTGGTATCTCCATGGTAAGAAGAATTGTACCACCATTCTATGAGGGGAATCTATTATACCTATTAGCTTGGATTTTTTATGAAAAAATATCAAATAGGATTTTAATAGCTTGTTAACCACGTAATTTATACAATTTGTTTTGGGGTGATATATAGTATTCATTCTTATTTGGATACCTTGTAGTTTAAAAAACACTGGGAAATTTTTCTAGTGAAGGTAGGGTCTTGATCCAAGATGATGGAAGTGAGAATCTCATAAAAAATATAATCAAGGAAGACCCCTTGATATATTTATTGTATCCCCATTGCTTCTTTCATAGGTGTCATATGTTGCAAAAAAATCCTAGATGTTGGATTCCATGACATCCCAAAAGAATGAGATCTTATTTCACTCATATATTTTATAAAATGTAGATTATCTATTGTAGCCAATGAATGAAATTTCTCTAAATTATTTTTTGATAATTCTTTACACGAACAATATACCTTTTACATCACAATGTATCTAGTTACCATGTATAATCTTTATAACATGTGGGATATTCTTGAATCCTATGGATAAGTTAAATGACGATGTCATTTTTTGATCATTCTTGATGGTATTTCTCAAGACAACCTAAAATGGGTGAATAAAATATAAATATGGGTCCATTGTCATAAAAATTTCAAGATAAGGCATCAATTACTAAAATGTATTTATTCCTCTTATATATAATCTCATTATGACATGATAACATATTTCTAACCCACACTCATTACTCTAGCGAGGATAACCTTTTTTTGAGAAATTAATTCAAACTATGACAACTAATATTGATCTGGAAACATCACCCTATGAGATATGGGTGGCAAGTCTCTACTACATGAAGGACGGACATTGCGTATTTCTCATAGGTGGATTTATCTAAATTTTAGTCGAATAACTACTTATTAGTCAATACCAAAGGTTTCCTTTCTTGCATTGATACAACTCTAAAACTTTTTCTTTAAGGCATAACATTGCAAGACAAAAGTATTGGTAAAATATAGCACTAATAATACTAGGTTCATGCACATCCCATCCTTTTAATATGAGAGAGGCTATTTTTCATCCTCATTCCAAACAAATGAATTATTTTGTAGTAGTGAAGTTAAGGGAGCAAGAATATTTTTCATAATTTTTCAGAAACTTCCTATAGTAGCCTCTAAGTCCTAATAAACCACACAATTTCTTTAAGGTCATGTGATGGGGCTAATATTGCATGGCCATAAATTTCTTGGGATCAAATTGTACTCCCTCCTAACTTATAGTGTGACCCAAGTATTCATCTTCTAAAGCCCTAAAAACACATATGTAGTGTTTCATGAATAATTGATCATAAAATAGGAGTTGCAAGTATTTATCAACATGCCCTATATGGTATTACCATGTTTTGATGTATACCAAAATATCATAAAAAAATAGGTACAAATGATCGAAATATCTTGTTCATGAGGATTTGGAAGGTTGATGGGGCACTACACAGACCAAAATGCATCAATAAAAACCCAATTACCTTCATTTTTATGGAATCCAATCCTAGGGATGTGTACGTCTTTCATCCTAATATGGTGGTATCCAAAACTAAGGTAAAGTTTTGTGAAAAAAATTTCACCATGAATTTCATCTAAGGCTTCATAATAACTAGGATAAGATATCCATCCTTGATGGTGAACTTATTGAGAACTTAGAAATAAGGAAACTTGCACCAAGTACCTTATGCAACATTGTAGTTTCTATCCATGTATTAGAAATGCATAATTATTTATATGATGAAATATAGAGATTCAAACAATGAAATATGTAAATATTGTATGGTAATAATAAAATTGCATCACCAAGTATAAATGAAGAAGGAAAAAATACATTAGGGACTATGTTTCCATGAGAGGAAATAAGGGGGGATTAAGAGATCAAAAGGGGTTAAAGTACAATATTATTTTGTTTGTAGTCATAAATGAACACTCCCATATTACCCTAACTACTTTATGTCATATTTTATCCTTTATTAGGTTGAAATTAATTTCCAAGAAATGTATATGTGCTTCTTAGGAAATCCTATGTTTAGTTTTATTATGAGAATATAACCCATGATTCCACGTAGGAATTCATCAATCTTCCCGAGGGGATTTTTGGGGGAGATTATATGATACCATGACTATAAGAAAATGATATAAATGGTTTTTAGGAGAATGATGTGGAAATTATGCCCATGTGCATGAGAAATAGTTGTCATGGAGGAAACTCCATTACAACTAGCAATTGCTATGTCTTGTCTAAACTATGTTGGGGCCTTGGAAGGAATTGGGATAGCCCAAGGGAATTCATGGAAAATAAGCGGATTCCATTTTTGGGCTATGTATTTTGAAGTGGAAAGAGATTTGGTGGATTGAAATTGTTGTAGGAGCTAACATACTATGATATTTTTTGAACTGGGATATGCAATAAGATTTAGGCCATCCATAATAGAAACTCATCCTTTTGGTCTCATGGCCTTATATTAGGGGTGGACCTATTGCAAAAAGAGTAAGTACAAAAGAGATCCTATGGTTGGGTGGAAATTCCTTCACCTGCAATAAATTATTGTTTATTTCCATAAAGATAAGTGCTAATTTTTATTTTTATTTATGTTGAATTTAATTATTGTGTATGTTATTAATTAATTATTGTTGTGTTCATATGAATAAATATACATTTGTAACATTGAATCATTAATTTATATTTTCATAAGTCTACTTGTCCTATTTTTGGATAAATTCCTAGCAAGGAAATAAAAAAATTGGTATTAGAGTATGAAAGTAAAAAAATTGTGGATTCTAGAGGTATGCCACATCCTTAATGGCTTAGAGAGGGTATTGAATATGATCTAAAGTGTACTAAAATCCAAGGTTATAACATTGGGGCTATATGGTCTATAAAATGCCTTGTAGAGGAAGAAGTTGTAAGGTGCTTGTGAAATGTTTGACAAAATCTCTTAATGAAAATTAGAAAGAAGGAAAGTTCAAAATAATGTGTTTAATGGATTGTCTCAAGGATTTAATTGATGAAATTAAAAATATGGGGGAAATCCTCAAATCATATATTAGATAGAGATGATATTTGGCTCAATGAAAATAAATTTTACATGGTATAGGGTTGAATTCGGCTATGGACACCAATTTCAGAGAATCATGGGGGCCCAATGGAGGTGGAAATTTGGAGAAAATAAATTATGAAAATTGGTGAAAAGATCCAATTTTGGAAATATAATATAAAATATGATGTGTATTATATTGGTGATAAGGAATTGAATAGGCTGCCTGAATGGATAGGATGGTGTGGAGGTGCCAAGTAGTACCATGTTGAGCTAGGATATATGGGTTAGAAAAAGGGATACTCTTTCACCATAGCTCTGATTCCATGATGAAATTTAGGACATCCTCCAGGAAGATAATTACTTGTTATGTATTTAGTTAGGTTAAATAATTTATTGTGTTCTTTTTCCATCATAAAGTAATTATATAAAGGAGATCAATAGTGAAACAAAAAATTCCATAAGGATCATAAAGAGATAACCACACTAGAGCACAACATTTTACCTTGGGAAAAACCCACATGGGGGGGAAACCTGGAAATAATTTCCTTATAGAATCAATTCAACAAGAGAAACATCAATGTCAAGACAAATAGACTAGCAATGATGACAACCTCAACAATCATTCAAGAATCCTAGTCAACCCTCCATAAACTTCGGTCAAAAGTCTGCAACCATTAGAGAACTTTTGAGGTCTAAAATGGACCTCCTATGAAAAATGTACAATGAAAATAAAATTTATAAGATCCAATAGGATTCAAGATGATGATGTCAACCATGGGGGATGATTCACCATTTTTGGGGTAAAAAAGTAAAAATATTAAAAAATAATAAAATAATAAAACTATTTTTTCAACTTATCTCCCTAAGGTTTTACTCAAACTTTGAGAGGGAGTACTCATTGCATGAAAAATTTAATTTCTTATCCAAGGAGTACCGATGTTGCATACTTTCGATGGACCCTACTAAACGACAAATGAGAAATGCATGAAAAAACGTGATTGCAATAACATTTTTTCATGAATTTCTCATTTTTTATGTAGAAGGGTTCATCAAAAGTATGAAACATGGGAACTCCTTAGAGGAGGAATCAAATTCTGCATCCAACGAGTGTTCCTGCTCGAAATTTGAGTAAACCCTTAGGGATATAAGTCTAAAATACAAGTTGAAATAGTAGTTTTTTCTTTTTTTCCCTGTAAATTTTAATGATGTAATCTAATATTATTTTATTACTTCCATTATTATTTTATAATTTCCTTAGTAGGCCTATTTTAGACCTAAAAATTCCCCTAGTGAAGGTCTACAATAGGGGATGAATTTCAACTTGTTTCTCCCATAAAAATTTCAAACATAGCCTCATATAATTTTGGATCCGACCACAAGAAAAAATTATAGAAATTAGGTCATGTAAAAACATATGCGAAAGCAACAAAGAGATTAATTTTCACATGTGTAATTCCTTCTTCTTTTCTACCAGTTTCAACCTCCTTATCTTTTTCCTTCTTCACATAAGAGAGCATAAATAAATATTTTGATGATGATCTTTGAATTTCCCAGTGAAGGGGATCAAGTAACCTTATATATAGTTTCTTTGCAGGGCGAATATGTGTCTCTTTAGGACTGACCAACTTTCCACGGAGGAGGACAAACGTGGCCTTCTTGAGGAGCCTCAAACCAAAACTTATAATTAAAATTTTCTTTTTGAAAAATAAAATAATAAAACTTTTGAGAATGAAGAAAATGCTTTACATATAAATATATCAATGATAAAAATTATAATTATGAAGCCCGACCATAGTTATAAAATTCAATAGTAGGGTCCACAATGGTGATGGTGGCTAGGGTGGAAAAGTAGTTTTAAAGCTTTAAAATAGGTATTGGAGTAGATTTTTAAAATGTTATAAAATTTCATGGGGGACAAGTGTTATGATAAAATTAATTTTAGAGGTGACTTACCTTGTTATTCATCAAGAATTATCCACCTTGAAATTCATTTGGAATACCAAATTATGAATCCTATCCACCATTGGATATTTTGGATTTAAGGACCCTGGTATAGGTTGAGAATTTTTCACCCGAAATGAATTAATACCATCAAAAAATGAGGAATATCCATCATTCTATATTTCAAGACATAAAGGCCCCATTATGGTTCAGCATTATTAATTCCAAAACCAATATTTTGCATTTAATTACATCCAATAATAGGAATTGGATACTTCAATGCACAATGACATCATTATTTTTCAATAACTTGTCTCCATAAAATGAAATATCCCCGTTTAGATCTCACCCTATAAGATTGAAGAACAATAGTATGACAATTGGAGGATGTAGGGATAGAGTGGGACATCATGTTCCATCTATGACCAAGATTTCGCCTTGAAGTGGTTGATAAATACAAAGAGGCACAAGTCACCCATGAGTTTGAGAGTAGAAAAGGAAAGGTAAGGTGGGGGATCATGAAGCACTCATATGATAGGTCAAGGATAAAACAATATGGCATGGTATACATGAAATATGACATGTAGAACCTAATTTCCACATTAGCATTCATGTGTCAAGCCATATTAGCAAGGGTTCCACGTTAAAAAAAATAACATGAAGTTAAAAAAAGTGTTTGTGTCTAAAATCGTATTTTGGTCATGAAAATAGTATATTAAGATTGAACTATATGAAAATTTATGGTAGCTACATATTGAGGACCCTAAAAGTTCCAACGAGGGTCATTTGTTGATTCAACTCCATATTTCTAGAAATTGCATATTATTGGCTTTTGGAGAATAGGGTGGTAATCATTGGCAAAGGCTACGTTGGTGATGATATTTGGATAACATGGAAAAGGAATATAAATGAAAAAAATTAGTGGATCATTTGGCCAAACTATAAGTGTTTGGTGATGCAGATGTATAAATTGGCCAAAATCAACTATTAGAAGAGACATTTTTGGTAGTTTTGAAATCCTTACGGGACAAAAATTCACATAAGATCACTAAACTAGAGAAAATTTTCTATTCATTTTTATCTCCTCAATAACCTATACAACTAGGCATTATTTAATTTCTTCCATTTTTCTTCATTTAGAACATAAGAGTTTTTTCTAAAGACTACATCTACTAAAAACTACAAAAAGGACAAAGTTGAAAATTCCAGATTCATGCATAAATTGATTGGAGATTTAGCTCACTAATATAAAAGTTTCTATGTATTCACCATCATAAATATTATTTGCACCTGTTATATTTGTTTGTTTGTTTCTATACAAGTTTTCTTTTGTAGGTGGAAAAATTTAGCCATGGGGGATTCACGTTGTTCATCAATATCTGACCATGTTCAATCATAAAGGGGTTTTAAAAATATGAAAAACCGAATCAATATATTGTAAGTATTGTGGGGAAGGGATGTGAGGTATAGGGTTTCATAGGTTTTATGCGGTATAGAAAGGAGTATTTGGAAAAAATAGGGGATATCTATTAAATGCGGTAGTATTGTTATTAGAATGATCTGTTGGGGGTGTTAACAAAAGGAATTTTTGAGGGTTTTATCGATATTTGGTGAGATTATAGGTACTATTTAATATGACATGAATCTACACACTATAAAATGGGCTGACTAAGTGGGGACCCCATGAAGTTGGTATCTATGTTTTATTGTGCCAAAGTGAAAGGTGTAGAAAATGGGAAAATTTGTTGATTTTTGGGAGCTATATATTTTAGCTTTGAGCTTATATTGGATCATAAGTATATTCATCGAAAAATTATTCAAAGGATAATAAATATGAACGATCATTTTTTGGATAAGTGTTCTAGGTTTCTTCACAAGAAGAATAACTAGTTTCATCTTATTGTCAAAAAGTTGACAACATGCACAATTTCTAAATTTTGAAAGAAAAATATATATATTTTCAAATGAGGTGTATATAAAAATTGTATTTGTAAAAAATATAAATATTATAACAAAGAAAATTAAATCTCATAATTAAAGAGTAAAATTGAGAATGATACATGGAAGATGCACAGGGATCTTATATTTGTAGTGAAGAAGCTAAATGGGAAATGAAGAGATGGAGTCTAATGGAAATTGCCATAGAATGGAGCCATTGGAGATATAAAAATCATTAGGATTTTAAATATGGATGTGTATACTTATAGAGATAATAAACAGAAACCATTAAAATCCTAGGAGGAACAAAATTAACTAAATACTTAGTTATTACAACTTTAAATCAGTTGTAGAGACAAATAAAGAATGGATGATGTTAAAATCATGGGACAAGAAAAAACCCACACAAGGAGGGATAATCATAAAATATCCATGCACTTATGAAGTGTTGGTTGAAATCAAAGGAATAATATACCAACTAACCCTTCCATAAAGTCATGCACATATGAAGAATCAACAAGTAGCACACAAGTATCCCTTCTTAGATATCAAAGAAGAAGATATGAAAAAAATAGTGTGTAAGGATATCTTAGGAAGATTAAGCCACCAAAATTTTATGGTGAAAATAAAATAGGAGAGGATGTTGAAGGTTGGTGAGCGACATGAGGATTTCAAGAATATTCTAGAGGGTGCAAAATTTTAACTCTAATTAAAGTTTGAGGAAGTAAAAAAATATAGCTCTAGATGGTTATCAAGAAATGTTCAATATTAGCCAGCTAGGAGGATACAAGGTTCCATTTTACATCATTGTATTTGTTCATCGCTAAATAGAGCATATAGTATTGGGAAGTTAGAGAGATAAAAAAAGAGTAATAAGATTATGTAACATATTTTCAAGCCACAGGTCATAGGTAACTCCAAAGAGAGAACCTCTTTCTTTGTATTTTCATGTTTCCATACCAGAGAAAATGGAGCAGAACAACCTCACCTTCTAGGTGTTTTTTTTAAATATATATATTTTTATTATTTATGGATGGTGTTTGTATATTTTTCAGTCTCTATTTTTCACATTTAATCTATTTCATACATTTAAGAATATAACTAGTAATTAAACAATTTGATATATAAATAAAATTAACCTTCACAATAAATATTTCATTGTTTTATAAGTTTTGTTGGGACAAATTTTTCCATTGGAATATCCACACAAATTTATAAATCATATTAGTTGGTCTATAAATAACTCTCTTTTGTTTTATCTTGAAATCCCTAAATATTTATTTCCAAATTACTAAAAATCTATTGAAATTTTAACTCAACTCTTTCCACGTTTCTCTAAAGAATTTGGATTGCCACAATATACTTTCACCATTAAATCTTGCACAAAAAGGAATTTCCCTCATTGTTAAGCTCAAGTATCTAGCTTGGTTGTTTCAGTTTTTACAAATTTGGTCTGGATATGAGATTCCCCACTATGGTTCTCTTGGATCCTTTCAACCCCTTGAAGGAGTATTACCAACATGATAAATATATGGAAAGAAACTCAAAGAAAAGGTTCAACATGATCTCTCTATTAGTAATATTGCTAAATTATTTATGTGATATATCTAGAGAATTTTTTGATGAGGAGAGTCATAGTGCTTTGGCATATGGTAGGAGGCTCAACTCTTTCTGTTATTCAAAAATTGTTACCAATCATAATTGTTTGAAGTGAATTTTTTACTCTATTTATTATTTTCTTTGCTTTCATTTCATTAATTTCCCTATAATATTTATCACCTAATTAGGCTATGTTATGATCACATATCCCAATTAGGTGGTAAATATATTTACTTTCCTAGTCAATATTTCTTTTCCTTAGTTGTAAAAGGAACATTGATATTTAAATGAAATTCTCATTAAGGTAACAAACCTTAGCTGAAGTTTAAAATCATACTTTAACAAGTAACTTTTCAGCATTAGTCCTTTCCTTAATTTTCCCTTTCACCATGCTCTTAATTTCATCAATAAGAGAGTGGAAACTCAACTCTCTTCCTCCTCTCTTTCATGGTGGGTATCCCATTGTCTAGTGGCATAGTGTTTCAATTTCACTGTAGGAGTACAACATATCATGACTCTATTATATGCGCAACAAACAGATGGTAGTGGAATAAAACATGTAGTGGTATGAACAAGTCACACATGGTGTGGAAGTGTTATTTAGCATGATATACACAAAGCACGAGACTTTCCATGTGTATAACATCCAAAGTATATGTAGAAAATACTCAACTAAAATAATACGACAAGTTACATTTAATCCCAACAATGAAATGTTTGTTCTTGTGATCTAAAAAATAAGTGTAAATTGTTTCGAAAAAAGTGAGCAAGTAAATTGAAACATGCATACATATATATACACACACAAACACATGTACACACACACACACACATACATGCATACATACATACATACATACATACATGTATGCATACATATGAACATACATACACGCATGCATACATACATACATATATACATACATAAATATTTACATACATATATAAACTTGGCTCAATCATAGAGTCAAATGAGTTTATTCTACAGTCATAGCTTTCAGGCACATGATATTTGTAACCCATGGTACCTAGTGGATTACTTACAATGAAACCTGTAAAAGAATTGGAATCCTCCACTATAATATGCTGTATGTAAGTAGTTGTTGGCATCACCTAGTTAATAACTCGATTAGTTTTGGTCAAATGGAAATCAAATATATCGTCATGGATGGTTTTTCCTTGGTTTGGATTTTATTTTAATTGTTTTGAATTATTATTTATTACGTTTTTATCTCTTATATTTTATTCTTATCAGTGGTATCAAAGCAAGTAGATCCACTATTGTTAAGACTTAGGGTCTTTCAGTAACTAGATGTGAATATTTGAGTGGAGATTTATTTGCAGTTTGACTTCCCAGGTCTATTATAAGCCCTCTTGTTCAGGGATACATGTTGTATCATAGTAACACATAAAGTTATCATTGTTAAGTGTAACACCCCATTTTTTCTCAACTTGTAATCGTGATTATGATTTAATCTCATTGTAAATTGCAAGATAGTTGTTATGGTGACTTTTGCATTATGATGGATCAATTTTGAATTATGTGGAGGAAATGTATTAATTAACTAAAAATTTCCAACCAAATTAATATAGGGTAGATAAAAGGTACTATACATGATACCACTACTATGAATTAGAGAGGGGGTTGGAAAATAACCTTGCCTAATAAGAAAACAACCATAGCCAAAAAATTCATATTTCCAAAATGCCAAAATTTGAATTTGAAATTACTTTCCCTTTTTACCATTTCCCCAAAATGATTTATTTAAAGGAGATGGGTAATTGGATAGCTATCCACCCATATTTATGGAAGTATGGGTATGGATTGGGTAGTTCAAAGTGTTCATAGATGAGTATAGCAAGCACCCGTCTCAAGTTAGATTCTCTAGTTCAATGATCTAAGGTTGGGAAATATGAGTATTATTTGGTCGTAATAGAAGAATGAACTAAGAGGTTAATAATAAAATTTGTTTGTGTGTGGAGAGGGTGATGAGGCCTTGGGAATTGTAGAAGAAGAGTTTGTAGAGAGAAAGAGAGAGAACACACATGAATGAAAAACACAGTAGTTCATAAGTGGTGTTTCTGCTAATAATTTCAATTATCTAGGACTGCATAGGGGAGCCAAATATCATGCCCAAATGATGTGGAATCCCATTTGGGTACCATTATCAATTGTGCGGGAAAGTTAAATTTTGAATTTTAGTGCAATTTCAAGGCAATAGAACCCAAACCCAAACTGGGGAAAAGAGGACTATGAATTTGATGTTGGATTGGTTGGAGAGAAAGCATTGAGATGGGAGGTCACTAAGGACTATATTGGTAGATAAGGGACCCTTTCTATATTTTTAACAAGTTATAAAGGATTCTAAACAATTCATGAAATTCTTAGAACATTGGTTTGACTCCCGAATGCCATTTATTATTTGTGAAGGAGAGTGGATTTCACAACTAGGAATTTTCATAAGAAGCTAATTTTTTACCTAGTGGTATCATACCTTAGCTATGGGTTGGAAATTTTTAGGTAAGAGTAGTCCAATTGAGCGTATGGTTGTGTGGAAAATAACATCCCCTTCTTTAGTTGTTGGTAGAACCATTTAGACAATTTTTTTCATTTATTTTTAATTAATGTTCCCTAGCTAAAAATGTCTTTGGTAAATTTCCTATTTAATGTAAATTCTATATACAATTATTTGACAAGGTATTTTACATAAGGAATTACTAAATTGGGTCATGGAAGATTATTTTCTGAATATTACTTTGGAATACAAGATACTGGGTTGATAACAAGATTCATAGTTGAATCCTTAAGTTTTATAAGAAGACTAAGGAGATTATAGTCTTCTTAAAAAATTGATATCATAGTGAAATTTATTCAATAATACACTCTAAATTCAATGGATATTCAAATTAAATTTATCCTATTAGCTTCCAAATAGGTTAAACTATTAGATCCATTTCACTAGAATAATTGTGATCATGAAATGTATTTCAATTAACCATCTATATGTGAATATGATGATTAATTGAGTGCCATGTTTGGTATAATTATAGACTAGTAACCAATAAAATGAATATGCTTGCATATGTATAT
Source organism: Pinus albicaulis (assembly GCA_034641835.2). Lineage (NCBI taxonomy): Eukaryota > Viridiplantae > Streptophyta > Pinopsida > Pinales > Pinaceae > Pinus > Pinus albicaulis. The sequence goes on from CM076579.1 coordinate 960,005,669, forward strand.
TGTCGTGGGACTTATACAACTATAATTATGGACTATAGTTATGTTGTAGCTCCTACAACAACCCTCCTTACTTCCTCTCAATGCCTTAGCACTAGAAGGAATTGAGGGGCGTAGGCTTTCAAATTAGTTTAGAGGTCACCTTTACAAGCCTCTCTAACATTTGTGAGTTATGATAAACCATACAAGTATTTAAGATAATTGAGGAAAACTTATGAGTTTGATTGAGGATTTTTAAACAATCTAGCAACACAAAGACACCCTCCAACTGTTAGTTTAATACCGAGGTAATCCTTAGGGAAAGTCTTAACTCGAATTTTCTTGCAAATTTTTGGTGATTTTAGATTTTTTGTAGTGTACCACTAAGTCTCTTTCTAGTCATATAGTGCATCACTAACCCTTAGTGCAGTTCTACATATCCATACTTACTCAATTTTTGATGTTATTCCATCAAATTTGTCTCTTCTAGCCTTAGTAGCTATGTACTAACCATATTTTTAGTGTTATACCATATAATTTACCCTTAAGTATGTGCTAAAAATTCAACTTTACATCCTACTCATCTCCACAGTGCTCTCTTTCCCATCTTCTTAGTGCTATAGGGTCAAAATTTTCCAAATTTTGGTGTTTTTTCACCAAAATTTTCCTCCTTGGGCCTCGATCTGATGAATTCACCTTGGTATCTTTGGAAGGTATTATACATGATATTGGGATATTAGTAGATAATAGATGGTTTATTACGTCATTAGGTGCTTCTTTATGGAGTAAGTGATTTATGACTTCTTTCTTAAGTCTAACATGGGAAAAGTACAATAATTAAACTCAATTAATTATTGTGGACTATTAAGCCAAAGTACTAAGGATAAATAATAAAATCATTTAAGTGACTTAGATATGATCTCAACTATTGATATCAAGTTAGGAGAGATCTAATCTCAACTTTCAATCACTTAGCATATTAGGGTTACAGATTTGGCTTAATGAAATTATAAAATAAGCCTAAGGGAGTGATGAAGACACACAAGTGGAGGGAGTGATTTTATCAAGAGCGAGAGGCTCAACTGGAATAAATTGGAGGAAGAGTGCAAAAATTTTTGGGGTGCATTTATACAATTCTAATTTTGGGAAATTGAGAGGTTTAGTAGCAGAATCGTAGATGAGGTCGAGTTGCAGAGATGTCATTTTATCTAGTGGGCCAATTTTCTTGTGTGTGTAGGGGTCGTACGAGGAAGAAAGGAGAGGGATGATATGTTGGTAGTAGAGGCCAAGTTTCTCCAAGGAAAAAATATTAAAGAGAAAAATTTTCAATGGGTTGAATTCCTTGGGATGAGTTTTCCAATGGGGCTGAGTTATAGGCTCTAATAGTGCATTTTGCTATGTATTTTTCTCTGTGGGTCTAAACCCAAATTTTCCCAAGTATTTTAATGAAGGAAAATTGTTATGGGTGTATACTTATTGTTGTGATGTGATTTATAGATTTTATTTTATTTTTCTTTTAAAAATATTTTATTTCAAAAGTTAAATACTAGTCATTTTTTTTCACAAAAAAATAGAATTTTATTTAATGTTTTTATAGGAATAAAAATTGTTGAGGTATAAAGAAATTTTGAATAGTATTGGAGATTTAAAATGGTATCAGAGCTTCAAAAACTTTGATGGAGAGATCTTATATTGCAAGTGTTTTACAAAAACATGTTATTCCTTTTTACGGAAACATAACTTTTTGTTTTTGCAACTAGGGTTTTGTGGCCAAGGTCAATTTGTGAAATGGCATCGATGAGCTTAAAATATGAAGAAAATTTGGATGGGGGTGCTAATTTTGTTCCATGGAAGGAGAATATCATTATTTTTTTTACAATGAATTATTTCTAGGATTTTGCAAACACAAATATCAAAGTGTATTTGGTGTTTTGTTGAGCAAGGGTCCCAAAACACATTTTATTGTAGATTGGTTCTAACCTATAAAGAGAATAAAAATAGTTGAATGATGTTAGTGGTTGAATATGAACCAAAGAAGCATGAATGGGGTAAGAATAATACATGAACAAGATTAAAACCAAACTAAAGAAAAACCTAAACAATGCTTACATGAAGCATAAACACATCAACAAAAGATAGTGCAACAAAATTCCCTTTATTGATTGATGGTAGAAGAGATAGAATATGAGATATCAAAAAACTTCAAAGAGATCTCAATAAGGAACTCCTTCCTTCAATCTCCTACGCAAGCTCACTCTCTCTCAAAGAAGCTTAGAGAACTCTCAATGATGTTGAAACTCTCTCAACAATGCAATGCAGGATTTCCTTAGGGAAATTTTGCCACCATAACAATGATCAAAATTCTTCTCTTGGCTTTCCAATGGATTTATTATATAGAATTTGACCTCCTCTTTCCCTCCCTTGGCTCATTAATGAGAAAATGACATGATAGGAGGAAAATAGGATTCCCTGGGGGCTGAGTATCTCCAATTTGACTCAAAATCAATTTTCCTTGGGTGGTACATGTCAGGGAATCCAAATTCAATTTGTGCATATTGGTCTTAGACTGTTGACTCAAAATTTTATTGACCCGCATAACTATAGAAGAAAAAGTCACGCGGTTATTAATTTCTGCCTTTGGAGAGCCCATTCAGGTTGATTTTTTAAAATGAAACTTTAGAAAACTTTTGATTTTTGGGTTTCATGATGTCTTCAGCTGAAAGTGCTTCACCTTTACATGTTGTTGTCTAACTCTAGGTGTCATATTTCTTGTACAAATGTGTGTTGATTTTTCCATGTTAACAGTTCCCCCTGATGTATGAGGTTAGGAGAAAGTGTATAGCCAAAATACAACATGTTTTTTTGTTCTGACAATGGGTCTAACATGATTTTTCTATAGATATGAGATCAATGCCGAGATGATTGGGGAGATTTCCTTAACTAAAAACTCACAAAAAAACCATTTTTATGAAGAAATGATGATACACAAGTGTCTACACAAGGAGGGCATGTCCCATGCTCGTTATGATGACTAGGACTGATATAATACAAATTTATGGGACAACATCATGTCAGGTTAGTGACGAGGTAGATGAAATGCTAAAATCCAATGACAAAAATTATTTTTTCCCTCAGGGGAACTTCTAACAAACATTCTGATGTGAATGCCCCCCTGCATCTCAAGGATGGCACGGTTGAAGGGGGTGTGTTGAGATGCATGAGTCTTTGATTGGATGAAAGTGATGAGCACCATCATTAGGTATCTTTTAAGGGGTTAATTGTCACCATTTTAGCCTTTTTAGTCTCTCTCTCTCACACTTAATTACATTATGGTCATATGTTGCTTAGTGTAAATGGTGATTAAGGGTTTTCATACCACGAATGCCTAATATGGTTTAAATGTAGGATAATCATGAAGATATGCAATTTTTGCTGAAGATTGTGAAATCAAATCTCAGAGTAGACAACAAGGAGTTATTATAGGGGGGTTGACCACCTCCTTAACTCCTAAAGGCAACCAAAGGATCCTCGAGATTCCCTCCAACAACTCGAAATCAAAGGTAGCCAAACAAGTGGAAGATTAAGTGAATCAAAGCTCCACTTCTCTTGAAGTCCAAGGGGAAAAATAACCTAATTTTTAGGGAGCTTTTGTTAGCCACCCTTTTGGTTAAATAGGGCATAACAAGAGATCATTAGGATTTTATTTTTGGAGATAGCTAGAGTACCCCTAGCTCTTGTAATAGACATTTGTGAATTTCATGTGCTATGTAATGAGATTGGTTATGCAATAAAATGAGTATTCAGTTTATACTTAATTAATTTAGCTTCAAAGAGATGATCTTTTGGGTTAGGGCACAATCCATTGGCCTCAGTCTCTCTTGTGTATTTGTGTTTACTTTACAGGCCATTGTAGTTAGTTTATTTTATATGTTGTAGTTAGTTTGCTTACATTTCATCATGTTGTGTTTAGTTTGCTTCCAGTTCATGTTACTGTAGTTAGGTTGTTATATTTCATAGTACACTAGCATATAAAACTCCAAAGTTGTGTGTTAAAGCCTCCCTCTCTCACCTATTTCACTGGAGCTTGAGGAGGGCAGATCTTCACCACAGACCCAAAATTTCTTTCAGTTTATGATTTCTTGGAAATAATAGATAGGTTTATTTGTTTATCGGGAACATGTTGTGAATGCTGATTTATTTTTCTGTTTCAAATGAATAGGTAGGTTTTCTTAAATTCAAATCATCTTTTCCACAATTTTCATCATAGATCTATCAATGATAAATGAAAGAAAAGGTATTTTTATTGCAGGTTTGAGTAGAAAAGTAGAATAGGACTCCACCAAAATCCCTAGCTCCAATTTCCACCATTCACCAACCTACTTTCAACAAAATCACCTTTAGCTCTATTTTTTGAGATCTTCACCACAACACCGAGAGCCACCTTGGAGGTGCAAGAGGGGATTTGGAAGAAGTTCTAAGCTTGGCCAAAAAATGGTTGGCTACCTCCCATTCACATAGGTCCACATTTAGTCCACCTTTCCTGCCCATTTCCTCACCATTTTTGGCCTCAAACTACTCTTAGCATGTTTCTTGTAGTGTTTCAAGACATCATGTAGCACTAATGGAAATCTTGTAGCAGATCTTGTACCAGCACCAGTTGACCACTTCTTCAACCCAAAAGCCTTTTTTCACTTCACCTAGACCTCACACAACCTCCAAGACACCTTCATATATGAAACAATGAGTCCAAGAACTTCTTAAGCCACCTCAATGCCTCCTCCATTCGCTACAAAACAAAGTATTTATAGGCATAGTTATCTCATGAGTAGATGCATTGTTAAGCATAGAAGTCAAGCATGAAGTAATGATATTTTCATTAGCCATTTGGTCCAGCATGTGTGATTATATTAGTTTCCCTTTCTGCAAGTTCAATTCAACAATTTACTTTATGAATGCCACTCAGTTTAACTCTATTTATTGCATTATCCTTTTTGTGGATTTCCTTTCTTGCAAATAGCTAGATGAGTCTTTATGATCTAGAGTAGTTTCTTTCTTGTTGATAGAGTAATGATCATAAGATATTTTCAGTCTAAGCTTTCATTCAGAAGTGTGACAAACTTCATTCCCTAGAAGCTACCCTAGGAGTAGCACCCCTTCCTAGAATTGATAAGAGGATGTCATGAGTAGAATGCATCTGCTATGTATATAGCATTTTCACCTCCATGTTTGTACGAACCCTGGGCTGATAAATTAAATTAGGGTAGCCACTGGGAGTTGCAAAACTCTTGGTGCAATACCAGAGCTCACCACTTTTTGGCGTTGTTGCGAGGGAGGTGTCTAAGTACATTCTTTGATTATGTTTTAGAATTATTTTCTACTTTTCTTTTAGATTTAGTTCCAAAATATTGAAAAAATACAAAAACAGTTTGACTTTCATGCCTTGTAGGATTAGGGATAAAAAAGGAATTTTTTTACCAAAAATCCCCACATCCCCACACAGTCACCCTTCACTCTTATTCAATTACTGTGAAGTTGAACACACCATAGGTGAGTCACTTGAAAACTTTGAAGAACCTATTGGAGAAGAAGAACTTGCTTCACCTGAGGAACCTACTTCAGCAATTCAAGCCATGGCTGAGACCAGGACCCAAGGAGTATTTCTAATCCAAGTGGATATTGGTGGCCACCCACCTATTCCATTTGGACCCCCACCATTGGTTCTTTTAGTTTTTGACTTTCAACAAAAATTACTATTTTTAGTAGGCTTTTGGGTCCTGAACTTCCAGAGCTATTTTGGGGTCATAATGATCCACATGGCTATTAGTGTCCACCCACCTATTTCATTTCAAATGCCATCATCAATTTTTTCAGTTTTTCAGTTTCAACACAACTTACTATTTTTAGCAGTTTTTCGGGTCCTGAACTTCTAGAGCCATTTTGAGGTCCTAAATGATGTTTTTGGGAAAACTGGGAGCAAGATGGGTTCATGGACCGATGTTTCTCACACCAAAAGTTGTACTCCTCAGATAGATATTTATAACAAGGTATTGAGCGCATCAAACAGAGATCGTATGCCAAAGTTACGTCCTTGGGAAGTTGAAACACCAATTTACCCAAACGGGGCCCATAGTTTTGGCACTTCACCTCCTAGGGTTAGGTTTTTGGATATTTATCATTTTCCATTGTTTCTCAATAATAAATAGGCCCTAGAGCCTTATTGGAACACAGTTGAAAGGCCTATAGCCGCCACATCTCTACTCAAAGATAAGCTACCAGTGCCCTAGCTATTTTATTTCCATTATGTATGTAAGAGTATTTCTGTTATTTGATATTAATGAAATGCAACATTATTTCCACTGCATCTCTATGTTATGTCTATTTCTATATTTTATTGCATTCCTACATAAATCTCGATCAGCGGTATCAGAGCAGTCTACTCTTTCTCTGTTTTTCTTTGCATGTCCCAAACGAGGTTAGGGTATAAGGAGTTAGGGCTCGATTTGGTTGAACACTTGCAAGATCATCCTCACAAACCCCAACTACCACCCATGGCGGAAGAAAAGAAGGATGAGGGAGCAGGAGATCCTATCAAAATATTTCTCGAGGAGGCCCTCGAGAAACAAAGGAACACAATGATGGATAAATTTTCTCAGATCCTTCAACGGCTACCCACCTACAACGCATCTCATCCAAAAACCACTCTGATGGAACCACTCCCTTCAAGGTACAGGTAAAATTTTACATTCCTATATTTGAAGGCTAGATAGATGCAGACACCATAGATAGATGGTTGAATTTTCTGGAAGGGTATTTCTCGGTCCATGGTTTCTCCGATCGAGAAAATATTATTTTTTCACTCCTTAAAGCCGCCCCCCTAGGTCAAAGACTAGTGGGAAACCTGCTGTGAGCAAAAGAACTGGAAAAAATCCTCTCTGTTCTCGGTCGCACCCACTTGGATTTCGTTTCAAGATGGCATCAAGGAGCAATATTACCCCGTGGGGAGCTATGAGGACAAGTACATCTAATGGACCACATTGTGGCAACAAAGGGATCAAGATGTGCACGAACTAATAAATTTGTTCCATACACTACGCACAAAGTTGGGTATTAAAGATTCAAAGAGACATTTGGTGCTCAAGTATCGTAGCTGCATGCACATACATAGTTAGGAGGAAATGGAGTTCCTCGACATTACCTCGCTTGGCACAACATATTGCTATGCTGCCAAGATCGAACATAAATTTAAGCAGAAGAAGCACGACTTTGGATCCGTGAATCCAAAGCCAGGGAAAGGTGCCCCTGAACCACAGAATAGGGGGCAAAGCCAATGCGGGGTGACTCATAAAGACACCACAAATCCAAAGAAGGAAACTGGGAAGTCGTGTGAATTTCATAACAACCCCACTCACAGCACAAACGAGTGTTGGGCTAAACAGTCACTGGTGGCCAAATTGAAGGCACCCGAATCATCTGCATGTTCTGATCCTTAGCCAGAACCAGACAAGGGAGATGAAAATGGGAATCAGATAATTGATGTGGACCCTAGTTCCATTTTTTCCACCACCAAGCTCCAGAGGAGGGGGAGCGCCTCTTCTATTTGCAGATGTGGGTGAAGGGTACTCCACTGCAATTTCTTGTCGATAGAGGAAGCCAAAAGAACCTCATTTCTGTAAATTTCGTGAAGAGGCTCGGCCTACCAACCATAGCACACCCGCAGCCGTATACCATCGGGTGGCTTTATCCAGGGAGAGATCTTTGCATCTGCCAGTAGTGCTGCCTTCCGTATAGCATCAAGCCATTCACAGATGAGTTATTGTGTGATGTTGCTCCTCTTAATGTAGTTGATGTATTATTGAGCCAACCATACTTGTGGAGGTGACATGCTGTGTATGAGTCTAGGCCTCATTCTTTTGTTATGACTTTGGGAAGTAAATTGTATAGGATATTAAAGGTAGTATTGCCTCCTGCCATCTCCTTGACTATTGCAAAACAATGCAGTAAGATTGTTTCCCAAACCAGGAAATTTATTTGCATTACCATTCACCCACAAGGAAAGAATAATATTGTGGCCGCAGCCTCGAAACAGGGCTCCCCTACACAACAACAACAGATGGATAAAGGCATGGAGGAATACAAGGACATTTTCTCCTCACCCACAAAGGTTCCTCTACACTATCAAGACAAGCACTCCATTGATCTGACACCTGACGCACTATCGCCTGATGTTGCGATACCTCATGCGACTACAGAGAAAATATTCACACATGTACTGTATGAGGCTGATAAATAAACCAAATTTACTGAATTTATCCAGCATGTCCGCCCGCAGGTCCATGACATCTTCGACAAATCTAATACCCAGTTCAACAGAATTTGCCTCATCTCATGGAGGATCTCAACGCAATGGGGACTATTTCTTCATAAGGGGGGAGGAATGATCTAGGTGGATATTGGTGGCCACCAGCCTATTCCATTTGGACCACCACTATTGGTTATTTTAGTTTTGCACTTTCAGCACAGCTTACTATTTTTAGCAGGATTTTGGGTCCTGAACTTCTAGAGCCATTTTGGGCCGTAATGATACACATGGATATTGGTTTCCACCCACCTATTCCATTTGAAACCACACCATCAGTTCTTTCAGTTTTTCAGTTTCAACACAACTTACTATTTTTAGCGGTTTTTCGGGTCCTGAACTTCCAGATCCGTTTCCAAGCCCTAAACAACGTTTTTGAGAAAACCGGGAGCAACATGGGTGCATAGATTGATGTTTCTCACACCAAAAGTTTTACTCCTTGGATAGATATTTCTAACGAGGTATTGAGTGCATCAAACGAAGATCGTATACCAAAGATACGTCGTCGAGAAGTTGAAACACCAATTTACCCAAACAGGGCCGATAGTTTTGGCACTTCATCTCTTAGGGTTAAATTTTTGGATATTTAGAATTTTCGATTGTTTCTCAATGATAAATAGGCCCTCGAGCCTCATTGGAACACAATTGAGAGGCCTATAGCTGCCACATCTCTTCTCAGAGATAATATACCAACGCCCTAACTATTTTATTTCCATTATGTATGTAAGAATATTTCTGTTATTTTATATTAATGAAATGAAGAATTATTTCCACTACATCTCTATGTTTTTGTATATTTCTATATTTTATTTCGTTCCTTCATAAATCCAGATCAATTTCCTATTAGGGAAACAGATGGGGAAACTAGGATGAAGAATATTAGTCCCTCAATCCTTCCATATTTCCATGGAATTACGTATGAGGATCCTGACACCTTCATGTTCAAATTTACTATTGTCTGCAGGACCTATGAATATGCCTCAGATGCTGAAAAGTTGAATTTGGTCCCATCCACCCTCGAGGATGAAACCTTGTGCTGGTTCATGGGTTTTCCTGGGAACAACATCACTACCTATGCACAGATGCAAGAGTAATTTAACAAAAAATACATGGAATATTGTAGCTCCAAAGAAACCAAAGAGGAAATATTTAGGATGACTCTAAGACCTGATGAATCCCTAGAATATTATGAAGAAATATTCTAGCTAAACTATAAAAGATCCAACTGCACCCTTGATCTCAGATCACTTAAACTGGTACATCTCCGAGGGATCAGGGAGGAGGTGATAGAAACCATTAATATTCTATCAAGAAGAGATATCTACCAACTTCCTTATGAGGACATCAAAATTTTATTTAGGATCCACTCTAGGGAAACTAGGAAGAAAGGTAGAGCTAGCCAAAGCATGAACAACACCCCTTTCTCTTCCACCTCCATCAAGCATGAGATTGGAAATATGTTGGAGGACTTCAAAAGTGAGATGTTGCACACCTTTTCTTTGCAAATGAACACAATTCACATCAAGAGGAAGCAAGATGAAGAAAAAAGGGCCTTGGAAATATTCTGCCCTAGATGTACTAGAAATCACCCTCAGAACGATTGCCCACTAAATTTCATAGACATTTTCTTAGTCTGTGAAGAGAATCGTGCCATAGATAACTATCCCTCCTTAATTGGGCTCAAAGTTGTATATCAAGGTGGGGAAGTAGGAACCGAGAAACTATGTTTCATAAATCAGAGAAGGCCTCAAGTCGTTGGTCATATCAGCAGGGTATGCAAGGTGCACCTTAATCCTACTATCATACCAATTAGAATGCACATATTCATTCTTGGTACACCTCCACTCCTCCATCATGGCCTACACCTCCTACTTGGCCTTACAACCCTCGATATGACCATCAGGCTATGAACCAACCATTCCAACAATATTTTCCTCAACCACCTCAATGGAGCAACCCATCACAAGGGTGGAAGCCCGAACATAATCAACCACCTGATTTGCTGCCTCCATGCCAACCTCAACCTCAACTCTTTGATCTTGCTCCAGCTAAGCCACCTTAGATGCCTTCCTAGCCCAATCCGAACCTGAAAAATAAGCAGGCGCAATAGGTTTACATTGGAGCGACATCATATGTAGCTTATGTTGTACAAATACATGAGATCAATACCAGGTTGGGAAGAGTAATCTCGGACTATAAACCTCCATATCCACCTGCAGAGGTTGAGGAGGAAAAGGAAGGGAGTAACACTCAGATCTAAGAACCTCCTTTTCCTGAGCGCTTGATCCACTCTAGTCAGCACACCCCAAAGGAGAATGAAATTTTTGGAGAATTGAAAATTTTGTGTTTGAAAATACCCCTTCTCCTGGCCATTAAGGATGCTCCTATTTACAATAGGCTCATCAGGGAAAATTGCTTTAAGAAACCTAGGAAAAAGAAGAAAGATACCCCCACCATCAATGTAGTAGGACAACTATCCCACTTAATGTTGGGAAGGGTGATATTCCTGAAGTACTTGGAACCTGGTAGTATAGTATTAGATGTACATATCGATGGTGTCATTGTCCCCAATACTCTAGTTGATCTCGGGGCTGCCATCAATGTAATGACCAAGGAAATTATGCTTAAAATTAACCTCCAAGGGACTTTGAGGAACACCAAAATAGTTCTACAACTTGTAGACCAATCCACAGAAGCTCTGGAAGGAATTGTTTAGGATGTTATGGTTTCAATCGGCTCTTGGGAGTACCCTGCATATTTCCTGGTCCTCTAGCCAAAAACCAAGTTTAATGGATATCCTCTCATTTTAGGAAGACCTTGGTAAGCCACTGTCGATGCTTATATCAACTATCGGGACAAAAACATGACTACAAAGAATTTGCCCTTGTCTAAACAATGGTATTATATTCTCCTGCCCATCCTTCCATTGACCATGTCCTACATTTATGGTTGGAGGATGAAGAAGAAGAAGATGAAGTATACAACACTAGCCCCTACCCCATTTGTACCATAGATGTTGTTATTAGAGGGGGGTAACCTGATGAGGATGAGCTCATCAACCACATCATTTAGAAACAACCCCCCAATGAAATTCCACCCGATGACCTAGTCAAAGAGCCTGAAAGGAACCCTTGGGTGGAGCTTCACTTAGTTGATTCAACCTTTGAAACCACCAAGGTTGTGAAATTTTTCCCATTAAAATCTTTGAAAATTAACTCATCCCTCTCAGTCAAAGAAGAAGAGTAGTTATGCCATCTCTTGAAAGAAAATGTTGATGCATTTTCTTGGGACTACAAAGACATGAAAGGGGTGCATCCCTTGGTGTGAAAAAATCATATCTATATTAAATAATGGTGCAAGCCTGTGTGCCAACCCCAAAGGAGCATGAACCAAACTCTAAAGGACATAGTGAAGGAAGAACTGCATATATTATTGGATGCAGGTTTCATCTATCCCATATCAAACAGTGAGTGGGTGTGTCCTCTTATCCTAGTCCCAAAGAAAAATCGAAAATGGGGAATCTGTGTTGACTACTTGGAACTAAACAAAGCTACTAAGAAGGACCATTTCCCCTTTCCCTTTGTAGATCAAGTCTTGGATGGCCTTGCAGAGAAGAAGTTATTTTATTTCGTAGATGGGTTCAGTGGGTACAACCAGATCCAAATTAGCCCTCAGGACCAGAACAAGACTACTTTCACGTGTCCCTGGGGTGCCTTTGCTTAAAGATTCCTTCCCTTTGGGTTGTGCAATTCCCTAGCTACTTTCCAAAGAGCAGTCTTGAGCATTTTTTTCAAACTAGTCCATGGCTCTGTCGAAATCTACATGGAGGATTTCACACCTTATGAGGATGAATTCCAGGAAGCTCTTTCCAATTTGGGATAATTGTTCTAAAGTTGCATTGAAATGCATCTCTCCCTGATTTCGGAAAAGTGTGAATTCTGAAAAAGAGCAGGAGTAGTCCCAGGCCACTCAATATCACAAGTAGGAATATAGGTAGACCCGAAAAAAATAACCATCATAAAAAGGGTGCATGTCACTCAAAAGCAGAGAGATGTCATAATTTTCCTAGGTTTGGCTAGCTAATATAGGAGGTTCATTAAATATTACAAAAAATTGGCTTTGCAATTATTTGGACTATTAGCGAAATATTCTGAGTTTCTTTGGTCCATTATCCGTCAAGAAGCTTTTGAGATTATTAAGGAAAAGATAACTACTTCCCCCATTCTTCTAGGTCCAAATTTGGCTCTGCCTTTCCAAATCCACATAGGTGCATCAGATAAAGTTGTGGGGGCAACCTTGGGGCAGTTAGAAGATGCTTTACCCTATGCCATTTATTTCATTAGCAAGAATTTGTCTAAAGTTGAACTTAACTACACTGTCACAGAAAAGGATATTTTAGCCATTGTACATTCCTTAAACAAACTTAGGCATTATATTACTGGTTATCATACCTTTGTACATACTGACCATGCAACCATCAAGTAATTAATGAATAAACCTGATGTTAATGCTAGGATAATTTGATGGTTGTTGTTACTACAATAGTTTGACCTAACAATTGTTGATAAACTAGGAAAGAAGAATGTTGTTGTAGATTTATTATCTAGACTAAATCTACCTGCAAATGAGGAAGGGATGGTGGATGATCAAATTCTAGATGAACGCCTATTTTCTATCTCAACACTCTCTCCTTGGTTTGTTAACATAGATAACTACTTGGTTGCTGAAAATTTCCCTCCAAACCTTTCATCCAAGGAGAAGAGTGAGATTATAAGGAAAAGTTCCCCTTTCACCTAGATTGGTGGAAATATCTTCAAGTTGGGTCCTGACCAAATTCTCAGAAGATGTGTGAGGGAGGAAGAGGTTTTTTACATCCTCTCAGCATGCCATGATGGTCCTTGTAGAGGCCACTTTTTGGCAAAAAATACAACCTTCAAAGCTTTGCAGGAAGGTTACTATTGGCCTACCCTCCACCATGATGCTAGGAGGTAGACCAGTAGATGTGACCAGTGCCAAAGGATGGGGAGACCTACATAAAAGGATGAAATTTCTTTGCACCCTCAAGTGAGCCATTTGGAAAATGGGGCATGGACTTCATTGGACCTGTTAGGTCTCCATAGTTTACAAGATTGGAAAGAACAAACACTGTAGAGCCTACATCAAAACCACTTTGGAATCCTAGGATCTAGCCTTCCTGGATTCAGAGAGGGATCTCTCTATATAAGTGTTTTCAAAGATATTTCTTTAAGGCTTATGATATGATATTAGGCTAGTTATGAAGTACAAGGGTTTTGTTTGTTTTTGGTTGGGATGGATATCATTAAAATGAAGGAAGTCTTTTGAAGGGTAAAGGTGTGAGTGAGTTGAAAGAATGGTTCAACTGATAGGATAGGTAAGAAAAAGTATCAATCCATTGGGCTATGGAGTCACAAGAGGATTTAATTGCACAACAAGTTTCAAGTGTGGTCTATGGGGCAAGTTATCTATATCAAAGGATCTCTTTAGATTGATTTTGTGATATGGAACATTAAAAGTGTTGTGAAAGAAGCAAACATATGAGAAAACAAAGGGCAGCTTAAGATCAAGTAAGGACATTTAACCTAGCCTACTTTCAGCATACTCTCAAAGGAAAACATTTGAAAACAAACAAAAGAATAGCTTAAGATCAAGTAAGGACTTTTAACCTAGCCTGCTTTCAACATATTCTTAAGAAAAACATTCACGATAAACATAAAAAGTAGTCTAAGATCAGGTAAGGACTTTTAACCTAGCCTGCTTTTGACATACTCTTAAGGGAACTTTTCAAAGCAACTGTTGGAGATAAACTAGAGGACAGGGCTAACCATAAAATTCTCTAGTTCAACTTTAATTAGTAGAATTTTCAACAACTTTCAAAGACAACATCTCAATTTGTACTCAGGAAAAATGGGCTCACCAACACTTCACTGGTTATACTCTATTGAATTATCCTCAAAACACAATTAGGAGAAAACATAGAGATAAATATTTATCAGTGATAAATAAGGTACTTTGTAGTAAATCCTAATCGATATTTGCTGTTCTTTATCAGAGAAAGTGGACAATATGGAAACATGAGAAAAATAACAATTACAGTAAGAAAAACATCACCATTAACATAGACCAGGATCCCATAAATCAACTTGTATATTTGATGTTCAAACCAGTTACCATCTTCAAGTCCAGTGGGTCTTTTATAGCTTCAAACTTCTCTTCTCAGCCTATCTTTCTTCAATTACAAAATAGAGCTTCAGCAGCCTCAACAACTATTTACATTCAATAAGTATTCAACCAACAATAACAATGAACTCCTCATACAATATTTATAGTAAAATGAGGAGGTGGAGTGAATGAAAGGGTTATTTGTTCAATTAATACAGAGTAAATGCTTCAGGACCTTTGGGAGGACTATGGAGAATATTTCAAATGTTTTAACTCTGCTAATTGATTTTTACATTAAGTTTCATCAACTTCAGTCACTTTTGTTGACTTCTGAGGCTTTTGGTAGGCTGGAAATTACTTCTGAGCTGTCTTTGGAAAATATCTCTAACTGTGCATTAACTTTGTATTCTTTTGAGGAAAATAAAACTGTAGGTGGAATTTTGATCTCTGGGGGAGTAACTACTTCAGTGATTTGGAATTTGAAGCATTCTTTTGGGTGATCTGTCTGCTTCGTGGCTTTAAGCACTGATTAGGCCTCTGATTTAGCTTTAGGCCTCCTTTAATCATCTTTATTCTTCAAACTGTGTCTTTAACCTTTATCCTTTGATCTTCTATCTTCACTATTTCTTCGCTGATCTTCATTGTTTTCCTTTATGTATAGGTGGCTTTCTTTTGCTGCGCTGGAGGGTTTACTATGTAACCGGTGTCCATGAAACACTAATTTAAACTTTGAAATTCAACCCTTTTTGTCCCTTTTCTTCTCTTTTGGGCCTTTTTGGATCGTCATCCAAGGCCATATCACTGTAATTTGACTGTGGGACGACTTTTATGGCTTATCCGCCATAAAATCTGCAACAAACAACCAATCATTATATAAAACCTACATTTATATGGTTAAACTGCTTCAGAGGGCTTCGCGGAGGGCGAAAAGGCAGTGCAGAGGCAAGGGAGCATGCAGAAGGGGATTCCATGGTCAAAACCATAAAAAATAGGGTTCAAATGTGCTTATGGCATGAAAATATGGATAAGCGGTTTTGCAGAAAACCAGAGGTAGTTTCCGCGCAGGGGATGGGTGATAAACGGTTTTGTGTGAAATGGACGTGATATGATTCTCTGGATGACACGTGTCTAGGCGAAAACCACCTATTTCACGTTGAAACTGCGCGATCAACTTCATTAGTGAAATGGGTGTGAAATTAGTGTTAGATCGTCCGATCTGGGCAATCTAGATTGACGGCCGCAGATGAGCGTGAGGGGAGATAAAATGAGCGGAAGAAATATATGGTGGGGCCGGGGTGATGTGGGATATTTTTTCGTGTAGCGGGAAGGCCTGAGGTTGGGAAAAAAAAATATGCGCCATTGGATTTATAGTGATAAAGGGTTAAAATCACGGTGGGGTGATTATATAAAGGGAAAGAGGCAGAAGTGGGAGGGGAGTTAATGGCCATCTGATCTAGGGGCAATAGGTCAGATCTACGGTGGAGGTTGATTCGGAGGGGGAAACAATATGAGGGAAGGGAGTGCCCACTTTAATTTCTTTTTGGGGTTTGAGTCTTTATACAAATATTTTGGGGGTTTTTTACATGGGAAAATGGATTTATAAGAGCAGCGGGAAGGATCAATGGGAGCCATCGGATCGAGAGGATCGACATTGAGGATCGAATCGAGACATCGGCAATTGGCATAGAAGAGGGTCCGAGGACAGAGGACTTTGGAACTGCGATGTGTCAATGGCTAACGGGAGGAGTAAGGCTCGATCACTACTACATTTGGTGGAAATTTCGACACTTGGTTCCGACGCCTTTGACCAAATGTTGGAAATTTCCCCAAATTTTTTCCATCCCGCCCGAAACCATCGCTATACCGACGTTTATAGAAAAGTGTCGAAATACCGACACTTAGACAAAGTGTCACAATTACAACGTTTGAAGGAAGACGTCACAATTGCGACACTATGGCCCAAAGCGTCGCTATTGCGACGGATGTCTCCAAACGTCGTAAGTATGACACAACGTCTAAGTGTCGCAATTGCGATGTTTGGAGGCAGCCTTCGCAGTAGCGACGCGTTGTCCATCGTCAGTATAATGACACTTATATGTGCGCTACATAAAAATACGAAACTTATATGCGCGCTACATAAAAATTGTTTTATTGTTTCGTATCCGTCGCAATAGCTACAGTAACGTCTGATATCACGCACGCATTCGCCCTCCGCTCTGGAAGAACAACATTCGCCCTTAGCTCTTGCAGAAAAGTGTTTTCCCTCAGTATTCGCCCTCAGCGTTCACCCTCAGCTCTTGCATAACAACATTCGCCCTCAACGTTCGCCCTCAGCTCTTGCAGAACAACATTCGCCCTTAGCTCTTGCAAAATGGTAAGTTCTTACTGCAGGCCATTCCTCTATAGTAGGGTTGACTCTATTTGGGTTTTTTTGGTCAATTCCATTGGATTGTGTTAGGCTATAGGGTTCTCTCTAGATGTCAAGAATCAAGATTCAATACCCTCTATTATCTTCATCACCCAATACAAGATTTAAATTTTCCCAAAGAAACGCTTATTAATTTGGCAGCCATTATTTCTCCCTGCTTTAAAAACCCTACATTTAAATGAAAACAAGCATTGCATTTCAACTACAAAAATCTATTAGTGTTCAAATGTACATGTGTGCTACATTAACGTCTGATATCACGCACACATTCGCCCTCCGCTCTTGCAGAATAGCATTCGCCCTCAGCATTCTCCCTCAGCTCTTGCAGAACAGCATTCGCCCTCAGCATTCGCCATGAGCTCTTGCAGAACAACATTCGCCCTCAACATTCGCCCTGAGCTCTTGCAGAACAGAATTCGCCCTGCATTCGCCCTCGGCTTCTTGCGGAATAGCATTCGCCCCTGAATTCGCCTCGGCTCTTGCGAAACGAGCATTCGCCCTCGGCTCTTGCGGAACAACATTAAGCCCTCGACTCTTTCAAAATGGTATGTTCTTACTACGGAGCCCTTCCTCCTATCGTAGGGTTGACTCTATTTGGGTTTTTTTGGTCAATTCCATTGGATTGTGTTAGGTGCATCAGGGTTCTCTCTAGATGTCAAGAATCAAGATTCGATACCCTCTATTATCTTCATCACCCAATACAAGATTTAAATTTTTTCCCAAAGAAACACTTATTAATTTGGCGATCATTGTTTCTCCCAGCTTTAAAACACCCTACATTTAAATGAAAACAAGCATTGCATTTCAACTAAAAAAATCTATTAGTGTTCAAATGTACATGTGTGCATCACTTGTGTAGGGTATTCCTTTTCCACATTCACATTATCCAAGAATGTGTGTAGAATAGTTCATATTTTTTTGTGATTTAGATTATCTTGAAAAAGGAAAGGTAAATTATTTCCCATGGAAAAAAGAGGTTTTCCCTTTTTATACGTTGTTTTGGACTTACGTGGAAAAAATTTATGGTATGCCTTTCATATTATGTAGTTTAAATTTGAATTAACAGATTATTCTACATGAAAATATAATTACCTATGTGATGTCCTTCATCACTAATTAAAATCTAGAGGGTTTCAATTTCCTAGACTCTAACTCATCTGATGCTAAATTCTAGGTTCTCATTGGTGGATCACTCTTCCATTGATTTCCTTTCCCTCTGGATCTTGTCATACTTTAAAAGTCATCAATGATACATATATTATTTCAGGGTATCCCAAAAGGCTTTATAGTAGAACATATTGTGAAGTTTTTTTGACACTTGAGGATTCTTTTTAGAGCGCAGCAGCGGTACTATGCTATCGAGTTATATACCAAGCAACTTTTTCCTTAATAACCACACTATGAGGTAGGTTCAAACAGTTTGAACTTGTTGGGACATAGCATATGAAGTTGTGTGATGAGTCCATATCACAGGTATATTATGGTGACAAAAGTGAAGACACATAATGATAGTTATGATGTTAACATTACTAGAAACACTTTTGAAATTATCCATGCTATCAAGATGTCAAAATTCCAGGCATTAGGTGTCAATACTCGTAGCTAATAGATAATAATAATAATATAAAAAAATCACAACTTTATTCTTGAAATATGATTGCTACACATTGGTAACCTAGTTCATGAGTTACTATCACCTAAAGGCTCGCAAAACAAACTTAAAATATAAATTAAACCAACATGAGAATCCAACTAAGGGTTTCTCGACAAAAATCATGCCATAACTTTCGAATTTTGAAACCCAAAGTTGAATCCATCATAAGTAATAAAATGCAAACTCGAGATGGATTTTCAATGCATGTTTGCATGCTACACTTATTCTCTGTCTAGATATCATTTTTTTAAATGGAACCATTATTCAAGCCCACGATCCTTTTTATGTGAAAAAATTTCAGCTCTATTTGAGCTCTTTTTTGCTCCACCACATCCATAAACATATGCAAACATATATCATGATCTTGGAATTACATTACATATGTATGTGCCAATGTTCCATAATCATGCCCCATCATCAATTTAAGAAATTTCCATTGAATATTAAATTATGGAGGGGGAACTTTTGCTACAACATTTGGCTCAAAAATCGGGGACCATCTCAGCGTATGAGGTGAATGAGAACTATAGATATTTGAAGAAGTAGATTGAGTGCCTTTTCCTGCAGCCATGGAGTCATATACGGTGATCCATCACAAAAATTTGTCTTTGTTCATTCTCACCTTGAAAGTTGCAAAAATTCATGCCCCTAATTGAAACGACACTAAATTTGAAATATATAATAAAAATTCAAGCTAGAAGTGCCCTATTAATACAAAGGGAAAACCTTCCTACCTACCCTAAATGAGATAAATTTTGATTGAATAGGAAACATGATATTGCCAATGGAGTTGATTCAACAACTTGTTAAATGTATGGGACTAAATCATGCATTTGATTTCCCGGGGAAACATGCGCATGAAGAGAAAAAAGTGCGAAATTAATGGAAAATCCATACATGCCACTTATAAAAACTACACCAAAGGTCAAAAAAAATACTTAAGGCCTTAACTTAATTTGAATCCAAAAATGACAAAACGAGATTAGTGAAAACACGAGAGTGGTGTGGGTGAACAACATAAATAAAAGTTGAAGATACCTTTCCCCAAGATGCCTTTGTCACCGTTGTATGAAAACATGTTTTCCTTTCCCTTTATACATTCAAGTGAATGCATTATAGGTATGGTGTTTTCCCCGAGATAGGAGAAGCCTACTTAAATATATCATTCGTGGAGTGAATGTTTCCTTGACCCGCAAACGTCATAGAAACTTATCTACTGAATTTGATGTTGGGATGGGATTGTAAAGATAACAACCTCTTCATTCCTCTTGAATATTGTCACCAATTATCAACAATGAATCAAAGCTGTAATTTGATCTTCTCTTACATTACCCTATATTAGTGTCATAAAAAAACAAATATATCAAGATGAAAATCAACACCCTCCTTTTCCAAAGAAGTTGGGTAAAGGTCAATGAGAACCTTAGTCACAAGTTACAACTTCCAGGAGATTTCCAAAACAATTTTCGATCAATTGTTGCATCATGAACAACATGATTTTCTCATAATTCAACATGAGACATGTTTTCCTTTCACTTCCAACAAAGTTCCATTTCTACACGAAACTCCTATGCAACGAGAACCAAATAAAGGCCATGTCCTCAATGGACATCATTTGGCTTTGAAAATGGCCATTGCCTTTGTGTTGTTTCTTATATTACATCACGATAGTTTCTTAGGTCATTTCTTGTTTCTTGAGATGAAAAACAACCAAAGAAATTGTGAAGATCCTTTCAAGAAATAAACGACCATTTCTCAATCATATCTCAACTATCTTTTTTATTTTATTCGGTGGTTGCTTACTTTGAGAGAAATTTGACACTTTTATAAGGAATATAACATAAAAACACAAAATGGGAAGGAATTGATGAGGTAGATGACCTTTAGTTGTTGTCAATTAAGAATTGATAATACACGATGCATGTTACAGTACTAGAAAATAGATTCCTTCCTGGAGTTAGGACACAGTATTGAATCAAAGTTGTAGTTTCTAACTTCTTGTATTGGTTCATCAATCTTGAAATTCAGACATTGCATGTCTTCATTGCTTCATGTTTGAATAATTTGCATCATATCATACAATAGGGAATTAGGAATTATGATTATTATTACTTTATGGATATCTGTTAAGTTACTTTTAAGTTTGCATGGTTTAGTGTGAAATTATTCTAGTGTGCCCCTAGGCCCGAGGTGAAGGAATGCCAAGGATTTGAGAACCCCTAGTTTTTAAATGGTATTGTTTCTTATACCCAAAAACCCCTCAACATCAATTCTTATTAGTTCTTAACAATAGTGTTGTAAACAATTTGAGAATTGATATAGAAAAATCTCGCACTTCTCAAGATAAAGTCCTAAAGCTAAAGTGTGATACCATGTGTAATTCAATAGCCCCATTGTCACCTCACCAACCTCTTTTTCACTTCGGGCTAGCTCTCCTCCAACTCAAGGGGGTTCTCCCTGAGTAGATGTTAGGGATCTAATGGCCCAACCAAACCAAGTCAAGAGCCCCCTAACTCTCTATGTTTACTACTATCAATCAAAATATTGAACAATAGAGTCAGGACATGCATCCTGAAGATAAAATTGCCGAGGGTATTTTTGGGTAATTTCAAAGGAAAGTCCCCCAAACACATATAATCAAGGAATTATAATGTGATTTGAAACATTAAATATCAACAAAATCGTTTAAAGGATATTGAAAGGAAAAAGGGTGATGGAAGATAGAAAGTGCCTTACTTAAATGCTCTAAGGATTTTTCAATAGTTGCTCCAAAAGCTTCACTTCAAGGCCCTTCAAGATCGTCTCCAACAATGTTGCTCCAAAAATATCCTCAAGGTCTTCACAACAAGTTTACTAGAAGTTGCTCCAACAATATATTCAATAAGGTCTTCATTGTCAAATCGTCTCTTGTTTGGGTGCCTTAATGTGCAATGACATGTTTCGAGTCGAATTCAATGCAAGGCATATTTGAAAACTTTAACTCTATATTCCGGTGTCTTATTAGAAATTATTTCAGTTTTCATTTTTGTGTTTTCAAGTTAGATATTTTTTTCAAGTTTTTACATTTATAATTTTATTTGCAATGTGGCATCCGATCAAACGGTGCGAGAACAACCCAGAGATGGGATGATCGCGGAAAGAGGCCGTGAGGAAGAACATGTAAAGTGCAGACATTGCTCTATCTTCGAGGTATTTTAGTTATTTACATAATTGAAATAATATTAATTTTGTTCAAATATGCGAGACACCTAGCCATGGATGCTTTGATGATTCCCTCTTTGAGGAAGATCTTTCTTCATCCCTATCTCGAGTGTTCTTGTTGCGAAAAAAAGGTCACGAGATGCAAGGTCGAAATTTAATACTTTGATAGAGCACGCCTCAAACACACGAAACGTAAGAGAGGATAAAAAAAACTTATGAACTAGCTAGAAAGATATCAGGGTAATAATAAAAAGTCAAAAGGATATTTTTTTTGTTACGCATGAGATGAATTGTGATAGTTTGATTTTTAATTTTTACATTAACTAAACTAACAAAAAAGTTCTTTTGTATGTAGCGTTTCTACGGCACTTGCTTTGAACCTGGTGTTGGTGGTAGTGGGACACAAGGGCAAGATGTGCCCAACAACCCTCTTGTACATCTTCTACTCCTTTAGGTTCCGACCAAAGAAACACACCACCTTGCAACGGACACCTAGCCAACCCATTGACGTGTTGGCAATGATGAGAGCTGATATGGCCAACCACATTATCGCGTTTCCTGGAGCTACACGTGTCGGATCCACGGGGACCATTAATGGCACGTTGTTGGTGAGTACGATGAAGGTGTCCCTATAAAGCATGTACAACTCCCGAGGTAAATTTTAATATTTTAACCATTTCATGTACTTTTATCTAAAACATATTTATCATGATTTTTTTATTTTTAAATTAATGATAATATCTTCTTCTTTTTTTTACATGTAGGAAACAATGGAGTTCTACGAGAGTTCTGGAGAGCCATGCATTAGTAATTTTTGGCCCAACCATACGCACGGGTGGAATTCCCGGGAATTCCAACTTTGAAAAAAGAACTTCTAGATTATCTAGAAGCCCTTTTTGGGGTCGGCACATTTAATAATCAACGGTGGCTTGGGTAGCGAAGCAAATATTTGAAATATACCGAGGGACACCTATAGGAAGCAATTGCAATTTAACCCTAGATATGAGACGTCCTCTCGTAGTTCCAGAGTGAGTGGAGAGCACTCATCCATGACGGAAAAAGAGAAAAGGGAAAAGAAAGAAGGAAAAATGCCAAGCTGGACACGCAAGGTAAATTACAACTTTAATTCAATAGCTTTAATTTTCTCTATGTCTAAAAATAAAAGTGTACTTACATCATATCTGACTTCAATCTTTTGATGCTAGGTTACTCTGACACCTCAAAGGAAACCAAAGCTAGGATTGAAAAAAAGGGGCCATCACTGAAGCTAGACCGATGGCTACTTGAAATTAGGCTGCAAAGAATTGTAATTAAGTAGCTAAACATCTTATAATTAATTGTATCGCCTTCCAACGTTTTGTAATCCTATCAAATATGATTAAAAATACACAATCATATGTAATGTAGGGATGTGATATTAGAACAAAAACTACGAGAGGAAGATAAAAAATATCACTTTCCATTTCGACTATCAAAGTCATGTAGTTGAACGTCGCGAAGCTTAGGGCGAGGTCCAAGATCCGAGAATGCACGATAAGGTAAAACATTAACCTTTAAATATGTTTGTTTTCAGTCCATAAATTTAATGTCTAACAACTTTGTTTAAAGCGAGCTGAAGCACTACCGATGAGGAAAATAACCCAGTTTTAGAGCTAGATGTAGATGATCCTCATGTGCAACTTGATCATTGTAGTGGGAACTAGGCTGACAATGCTACTATCAATGAGGGCCGTGACGGTAATCAATTTCCACTTATAATTTTTTCTAATTATACCTTGATGGTTGTCCTTATAATGTTTTTTGTTTAAATGATGGAGAGAATGTTTCCCTTGAGGATCTTACCACGAGAGAGGAAGACAGAGGGCAGCGATCCCAACAACGACAAATTTGGTGCACAGTGTAAACAATCTCATTGCAATTTTTTTTATTAATATTACTTAACTAGTTCAATGATATTTAAAAAAATGATAATTAAAATTTAATATTATCATGTTTTTTGTAGGCGATGCCGTCAGCGCTGGATGAGACTGGACATCGTGACTACGTCAACTAGGTCAGCCGGCGACAAGTCTGGTTACACCGGGTAAATGATCTCATTGCAATTTTTTTTATTAATATTACTAGAACTAGTTCAATGATATTTAAAAAGCTGACAATTAAAATTTAATATTATGTCTGTTTTTGTAGGCGATGCCCACGTCACTGGATGAGACCAAACATCGTGACTACGTAACTAGGTCGGCATCGACAATCGGTGCACCGGGTAAATAATCTCATTGCAATTTTTATTATTAATATTACCAAACTAGTTCAATGATATTTAAAAAGCTGAAAATTAAAATTTAGTATTATTTATTTTTGTAGGCGATGCTTCCCATCACTGGATGAGACCGAGACATCATGACTACGCAACTAGAGTCGGCGACAACAACTAGTGCACTCAGGTAAATAATCTCATTGCAATTTTTTTTATTAATATTACCTGAACTAGTTCAATGATATTTAAAAGCTGACAATTAAAATTTAATATTATTTGTTTTTGTAGGCGATGCCCCATCTTGGATGAGACCGAGACATACGTGACTACGCAACTAGGTCAGCACGATGCGGGATCGAAAGGCACAAAAGCAGAGGTAGAGCATGATGATATGATGATGTAATTAGGAGCTTTAGAAATAGGAAGAAGAAAAAGAAAATTTGATAATGTAAAATATTGTATTATTATAAGACAAACGTTACCATACTTGGAGACGTTTTTTGCGTTATATAAAAAAACTCATTTATCATACTATTTTTATGTAAAGCATTAATTGCAATGTTTCCTTGCGTACTTTTTTGTTGAATTGTTTTTTTATTAGTTATTGAATATTTTTTTATGCTCATGAAAGTAAAAAATTAAATATAGATTGGGTATTGGGGAATTGAGAGTGATGTGAGAGGGGCCATAAGAGCTTCCACCTTCACGTGGTTGGCCATTTAGTAGAGAATAATTTATTGGAGTGATTTAATCTTGGAGAAAACCTCCACGATCAGCGTAGCAACAAGAGAAAGTCACTTTATTTGACTTAGTTGCTACTCTTTCGGACTCGTGGGAAGCTTGTTCCAAGTTCATGCGACTCAATAAATTGTTCTTGCAAAACGAAGAGGAGCTTATTCGAGGTATGTTTTGACATTTTCAACATATTTTCTAACATTATCATAAGAATGCATCTTAGAGTAAAAAATAATACATCAATTACTTGTATTTATTGTATAGATAATGATGGATTTTGATTGACTTGGCGATGCAAAGTACAAATCCTCTTGCATCATGAGCGATACAACTTGTCAACTAGGGTCATGTCCAGGGGATATTTTTTCTTGTGTGCTTGACCGGGTTCGTAATGTCACATTTTGTAAGTTCCTTCTACGATTCATAATTCAATATTAAGCTTGTTCATGATTATTATCTAGAGTTTTTTGTATGTGTTTTTTCATCTATTTGATTGTAAGCAACTTTGCATGTTTCTGTTGTTCACTATGATTTCTCCCATTACCACTCCCCGGGATGAATCAAATTTGTTGTTACATAGGTTACTTTATTGTTACTATGATTTATCCATTTACGATTTCATAGGTTACATCATGTAAAGTTTTCAATATCGAGGTTGGTGATGAGCTTTAGTTCTCTAGATTTGGGGATTTTTCGATATTTTCTCCCTCATGTCATTCATGCATCACCTTGTTGTTTGAGCATGCCAATTGTCTACCACTTTTACCAATTGGCACATGTCAATCTCTCGAGTGGTGCCACATTTCACCTATTTTCGGTGAGAGTTTAGGGTTTCTCTAACATAGCTTCGAAAGTCGAATTCGAGTGCTACTGTGAATATCGTCACATAATACTCATGGTTTGGATTGATGAGAATGTTACTGAATGCTTGGTTGATTCATAAGAACCACCCATATAGTCATCTTGAGATATTTCAGATTTTTTTTCGGGTTTCCTTTTTCTAGTTTCTAGTGGGTGGGATGGTGTGGGGTGATCCATCAATCATGGTGCTCTTGTAGTAGGGAATTTGTTTTTGGGGATGTAAAGGAGTATTTGATGTAGATATCCCATTGGATGCATTCATAGATGGGCACGAGAGGTCAAGAATTTAAATTAAAAATATGCAACCTCTAGCATGGCAACTTTGAAGGCCGCGAGAGACATGTGGTTAAAGAATTGTTTTGTCTTGGCCTTAATATAGTCGTGATTTCTTTCTATTATCTTAATGCAAATATATAGTCCGGTCTCATTAAAATGAGGATTGTGGTTGTATTTCTCTTTGGTTTTTTCTCTCTTAATGCTCCGGAAGTTGCCAAAAGTTGCGATAGTTGTTTAGTTTGCACATTACAACTTAAAAGTGGTTTTTAGCAATGGGAGTCATGTTTTTTTAAGGTTCATACTAATATGAAGATATTGTAATTCTATATTCGGGATAAGAGAAGATGGCCTCTGCTTTGGGCAGGTATGACAACAATTTCCACATCTACCTCATTGGGTAACAATGGAAAGGGGAAGAAGTTGGGTGCAATGTTTGATAATTATGGTAGACAATTGTCTTCTCTTTCGAGTTTTTCACCCATTTCCTTTAATCGCTCAAGCGAAGAGGGACTGCGAGATTACGCGACGGAGAGAAGGTAGTTAATACAAGAGCTATGGAAAAGAGTTGTACTTCAACAAGGGATGGCTCGGTGACAAAAAAAATTGCGAGGTCGAGAGAAAAAATTATGTTTAAAGGAAGGTCACCGCACGTGAAACTTCAACTGCGGTGGATCTTTCCTTGTCACGTTATATTCAATTTTAATGTGTTATTTTAATTTTTCATGGAGGGTTGTTTTGGCATATGGTCCGGCATTCAATTGCACACTTACTGAAAAGCATTGTCAATTTGTCTTGCGAGCGGTGTGAACAAACTTGCTGATCTTGTTGGAGTCACCCTTGGAGGGCGAGGGGAAAAATGTTGTCTTGGAGAGCAAGCATGGTTCTGCGAAAATAGTTAATGATGGTGTGAGTAGCTAAGGAGGTAATTTGTAGATGTGTGCTACTGGTTTTCTTTTTAACGTTGTATTAGTTCCCCCTCTTAATTGTCTTAGATTTGGTAGGCATAATTTGAAAACTCAAAGGTGAAAGGAAACATATTTGTTACCCAGTGGTATACTTGGCCTATGGACTAGACACATTAGAGTAATGCATAAAGCTTTTCACAACAATAAGAGGAAAGGGTTATGGCTGAGTCAAATTTTATTGTTATTGATAGTGTAATGAAATGTATCTCAATGCTATGGTTTTGGCATTTTTATTTGTTGAATTAGAGGACCCGATTAAAAATATTGGGGCCAAGTTGGTAAGGCAAGATACGACAAAGACAAATGATTTAGCTGGGATGGAACCACAACATACAGTTGTTCTTGCACATGTTGGAATATTGAAAAATTCGAGAACAATGAATGGAGAATAAATCTCCCTTCTTTTTAACACGAGAGAAAATAAAAAATTTCTTTGACGGAGACGAGTTTCAATACTTTGAAAAAAAACTTCTATTCCCTTCAATAACTCAAAAAAAAAGCTATTACACTTCTTCCTCACTAAGAGGGATTACAAAATTATGAGTCGCTACAAAGCGCGGTGCATAAAACCAACTCACTATCTGTTCAAAACAAACATAATTTGTCTCTAAAACACTCTGTTTGTGTTTTTCACTTTCATAACTACTGTGCATACACACTTAAAAAGTTACACTCGGTCTTTCAATTTTTACACCTTTGTTGTGTAATAAAAAAATTTACGTATTGTCTATAAAAAAAACTACCAAGCTTTTTTTTCCTCTTTTTATTTTTATATCTTAGTAACATATAAAACATATTATAATAAACCCTCTTTTTAAAAAAATAAAATTAAACTAAATTCTATGGCCCACCTTTCATTTCGCATATATATATATATATATATATATATATATATATATATATATATATATATGTTTAAAACATATGTATATATTAAAGCATACATAAAATTAAATTATCAAAACATTAAAGAACCCTTTCCGTCGGACTTCAAAAGTACTGAATAGATTGAATTTCAAACCAAATTCGCGTTCCAAAATGGGATGCGACGTACGCCTAATTTGTATAGCAATTCTCAATCAATGTGCCTTATAAAAAATTTGGGTCCGGGTTTTGTCAAAAATTGCTATCAGGTATTAAAAAAATTTTGGTTCTTTTGTCAAAATTTATGAGCATCATTAGGAAATACAAAGCTGACAATGGTTGTATCTTAAATTTGTGGAAAATAATTTGAAATGAAACCTTTTTGTTTAGGTTGTTACGGCGAGTGCAAACCCGTGTTCAAATTACTAAGGGCATTGACAAGACAATAAAGGCCCTTGTTTGAACTCAAAATTTTTGTCAAAGGAGGTAAATGCTTGCCTTTTGAGTAGGTTGGTTTTTCTTTTTGTCTGATGGTTTCGTGTATCTAGCTGAATTAGTTTCCTAAGGTATTTTTTGGTTGCAAACTCCTTTTCATTTTCATACGGTATTGGCCTTGTGGAATACATTTGATTGTGTGGTCTTGTTAGATCTACAACATTTTTAGTTTTTTGTCTTATGGCCGAGGTGCACTTTTATTATGGAAATAGTTGATGCAATATTGTCATTTAATCTTTACTTGCGAGGGGTAGCATGTTGAGAAGTTTCTTGTGAAACATTTGGTATTCAAAATGACACTTGATCCTATATAGCATCATGCACTTGACTTCAAAATTAATATTCAAAGTGTGCCGGACAATTCTTGCAAAATTTCAAATATTTATGTTGTTTTAAACCATTATCTTTTTCATGTATTGGATGCTTGAAAATGAGAAGAAGACTTTGGTATGAAACCAATCTGGTGAATAATTTCCCGACAAAAACAACCACTTCAAGACATGATTTAGAAGTAGAACATATGTACTTATGGAGCATAGAAATATATCCTTGATGCATTGTCAATGTTTGGCTAGGGTTATTTTTTGGAGAAAATAACTCCTTATTCCTAGAATAGTAATCTTCAATACAAGTAAATGCTAGAGAGAGAGAGATCATCGTGTGACATAAACCTATTAACAAAAGTGAGCAGGGAATGATTATTAATTATGGCATAC
The DNA here is from genome assembly GCA_034641835.2 of Pinus albicaulis. Lineage (NCBI taxonomy): Eukaryota > Viridiplantae > Streptophyta > Pinopsida > Pinales > Pinaceae > Pinus > Pinus albicaulis. The sequence goes on from CM076579.1 coordinate 960,034,633, forward strand.
TAAGTTGTCGAGTGATTTTGACTATTTGTCTTTAACATGTAAAAATGTTAAATTCCAAACTTACATCATCATGGTTTGGCATCATGAGCTTGACTAATTGTCCACCATGCTCATAATTTCATTTATGTCTTCATATCTATAAACAACGTTTCAAATAATAATAATAAAGTTCTATAAGAAAAATCCAAACCTCCATCTTTGTCAGCTCCTTGTGAGACAAAGTCAAATTGCATTACACAATCGACACATAAGAATCTTCTATATCCCGGTGGTATGTATCCAAATTCTTATAATAGTGTCTTCAAGACTTATATTGACATTTCCAATGATATATTTAAGCAATGAAAGATGGAGCCTTCTTCATTGTTGTATATGTAACGAGTCTTTTATTAATATAAAGATTGATGGTTTTGTCTTTACGAAAATGAAATGTAAAAATAATTTATTGTGGTCAATTGAGATTTTTTTTAATGCTTTTCATTATGGAAGGGAAACATAGATATATGCCCTTCTAATTGAAATTCGGACCTTCCCTTCAAATTTGATCATCTGTGTGGGACCTTAACAAACAATAAAACTATTCGTAGCACGTTATATAAAACATATAACAAAAACCTTTGTCAAAACTTCAAAGCGAACCCTTTAGCAGTGGGTATTTCATCACGAATTGATCATTTTACCATGTACCTTATTCTAGAGGAATATTCTTCCACTTGATTAGGTACTTCATAATGGTTATATGTCAAAGAGTTACATAATGTTTATCTATAAATTTTTGTGGTTCGAGAATCAACTTTCATTCTTCATCTAATTTTGGAAGTTCTATTTACATTGGCATATTTTTTCCCAAAACCTTTTTTAGGCAAGATACATGAAAAAACCTTATGAATGCAAGAAGAAGGAAAATATAACTTCTATACCACTTGTGCAATCCTATGAATAATTATTTAGGGCCATAACATTTTTGAGCTAATTCTTTATTCTTCTTTTTTCTTGAATGAAGATTGCTTATAATGCTATAATCTAAAAAATACCCAATTACCCTCCTCAAATTATCTTTCACTTCAATGTTGTTCCCCTTGTTGTTTTATCATGTTTCATGTCATTTGAAGGTTTTCCATAATAATTTTTAAATTTTCTTTAGTATTTTCCATATGTGACTCTGTTTCCTATACTTTGGACTTATCTTGCAAATATTATGAGATACTAGGAGTTGGATATCCATAAAGGGCGTTAAATGGGGAAATTTTAGTAGATGTGTGATAGGTAGTATCATATTACCATTCTTCCTTGGCGAACCGACTTCATCCATTAAGATTTCTTTTCTAAATAGTAACATTGTAGATAACCTTAAAAACATTTGTTAACTATTTTTTTTTTACCATTTGATTGTGTTTGATATGTAGAACTCATGGCAGCTAGTGTTTCTCCACTCATATTAAATAATTATTTCCAAAAAGTTTCTTGTTGCTATTAATTTAGGAAAACCATAAAGACTATGAGTTTCTTTCACGGACACTTCTACCACTTGGCTTGTTGTTTATGTACTTTGAGCTCTACAAAAAAAATCTACAAAAAATTGTCTATATAAATGACCACAAAAAATGTAATACTTACCTTTATATTTAAGTAACTCCCGTAATAAAGTCTATTGATATATCTTCTAGTCTTTGAATATGTATGTGGAATGGTTGAAGTAACCCTAGATATTTTTACTATCTCTCTTTTATTTACTATGCAAACGACCTTCTCTTACAAAATTTTGAATATCTTTCTTCATTCCTTCCAAAAATATATTTTTTGATGCTTTGAGATGTTTTAAGGAACCACGAGTCCTACCATCGAGAGAGACATGGGACTCCCTTAATATTTTTTTATTCAAATATGCTTGCGTGCATAAAAATATTCTACATTTGCACCAAAGTATATCTCTCTTTCACTCCCAATGCTCCATAGAGTTCATCCCATCCTTTATAAATTTTAGTTTTTTGTTTAGTACTATTGTCATTTTTTCCATTATGGCAAGCTTCTTCTAACCACCTAGGAATAGAAAATGTAATTGGATATAAATTTGAGGCCTCTTCTATTTTAGAAAGAGCATCATGTACTAAATTTTCCTTACCCTTTTTCTGATTATCTCAAAATTAAAACTTTGCATTTTTCTCCTCATTTTTTGTTAATCTTCCATTGAAATCCATAGCTTCAAAAAATACTTTATGCTATCATGGTATATCTTGACTTTAAAGTACCTCCCAGTGATATACTATCCCCATTTTTTTATTGCATGTAATATTGCTTCCATTTATTTTTCATACGTGAGATTTCTACCAAATATTTTCTTTGAATTCCTTGCTTTTTAAAAAGCCAATGATATCCCTTATTGTGTTAATGTTACGTAAATTCCTTGTCCTAGTGCCTCACACTCTACTATGAATGTTTTACCAAAAGTAGGTGAAAAGCGATGTTGGTGTAGAAGACATGGAATCCATTAAAAGAGAGAATGCCAAAGTAGCCTCATCATTCCATATAAATGATATTTTCTTCAAGAGATATGTGAGTGGCCTTGAAATGCATGCATAATTCTTAACAAATGATCAATAATATCATGTAAGTCTAAAAATCTTCTAAGAACCTTGATTTTCTTAGGAATAGGTCATTTTGTAATAGCTTGCATCTTTTGAGGCTCCAACTTCACTCCTTCCTTTAAAACAATATGAACCAAATACTCGAATTCTTATTTCCCAAAAGAACATTTGGATATTTTTACATAAAAATGATTGTTCTCAATAATTTATATAAATTTTCCACATGTTTGCTAGTGTGGTATTCCCATGATTTATTATAAATATGTGTATTATCAAAGAAAACCAACACAAATTTTATAAGATGGGATCAAACAAAATTGTTCTTAAGTCGAGCCACTGGGAGTTCAAACGGCGATAAACCATAATTCAAACCAAATTCAAAGCGTTACAAAATAGCCCTACTGGCGTCGGCCAATTTTGTGACGCGAAAACAAATGAATTCCGCCTTAATATTTTTCGGGTCCAAAGTTGGGGCTGGCGTATGGAGGGAGAGTTGTGACGCGAATTTCTTATCAAATTCGCCCTAATATTTTTCGGGTCCGGATTTCCCGCTGCGTGAGCGGCCCAAACAAAGATCACGCTCAATCAATTTCAGCCACGTGTCCTCAATCGAACTTGCCTTGCTCACATTGCGGGTGCATTCGATGGCGTTTAAGGCGATGGGACATGGATGTGGCGATTTCATATCAATCGCATTAAGTTTTAATGTTGTTCAATTAAGTTCCAAGGTTTCCACATCTAATCGCATTAAGTTTTAACACTACGTTCAAGATCGGACCTCCACTCCTGATTAGCGATTCCGCATGCTCAATATGATCTGCCTTCGGCTCTCATTAATGATCGAGAGATTAATTATGACGGGCGTCCTTCGATTGCATTGCGGTCGGGTCGATAAAATGGCATTTCGCTATGGTTTTCGGGACGAGCGGTTCTTTGGGTTACTTGCCTGCTCCTTGTGATGAGAAGGAGAAGTGGCCAGTGACTCATTTGCGTAGACCTTCTTGCATATCCGCATTTCTCTCGGTCTAGTCCTTGTCTGTCTTCCTCTGTTTCTTGGAGTCTCGCTTCTCCATCTCCTCTTGTGCCCCACTGTTAGTGAGACGCACCCATGCCTCGCGTGCATCAAAGGATGCGTTGCCGCGAGCACTAGAGGTCAACCCATGCGTGCTCCCTCCGGCCCCCTCAAGCGAGTTGTCTTCGGCGATCCCAATGATTATTACGCAGTCGCTATCCAAATACTAGGAGTGGGCGGGGAGTCCGGTTGTAGGATCGCAGCCACCAGTATGGATTCCCACTGCTCCTCGTTTCCCCATCGCTAGTTCACCTTCTCCCACGATGCGCACTTTGCACAATTTTCCTTTAATTGCTCTCTCAGCCGCCCACGAATCACGGCTTCGATCCATTGTGGTTTTCTGCGAGGACGCCCAAACGGAGGAAGAATGCACCCGTCCGGCGGGTCTGAGCTCAGAAAAAGCCGACCAGCATTCGAGCCTTCAAGAGGGGAGCCGTGGCATGAATGTGGAGGTAACACCTAGCGATCCTGGACCTTCCAAAGGATGGTGCTGAATCATCGAGGAGTCGGAGGAGTAGTTTGGTTAATTTTTTTTCTTGCTTCGCGGACCACTTAATTGGGCTGCTTTTAGATTATTTTACTGTGCTGGACCTTTGTAATATTTTTGAATTCTGTAAATTAAACGTTCAAGACTGGTTTCCCCGTATGAGGGTAGTCTTCTTAATTTTTTGATTTTTTGATGACAAATTTGCCATGAGTCTGGGGAATGATTTTGACTTTGGTGTAATTTTATTCCCACTGTTAATAGATTAAATTTACTTAGAAAAAAAAAATGTTTCCCTGTTTCTATTTTAAACTTGTTTTTTGAAATACAGAGCCATGTTTATATGGTCTACGTATTATACTTTCTCTGTATATCTACAGGAACCTTTTTGCTATGAACAGGGTGGATGCTGTAGCGGGCTACTAATGGAAACAAGCGAGCTTGAACCTTACATCTCAGATGCAACATATGGTTACCAATTTTGGAATCAAGCGAGCCTAATCTTACAAGCGAGCCTGGGTTTCTGCAGATGGTTATCACACTCCTCACATGATTAGCGTTTTTCTCTGTTCAAGGATTTTGGGTACTTTAATTTGTATTTGGAACAATGGACGTTGGTACTCTATCTGTTGCTTTAATATTCTACATACTGCTATTTCACTTTCTTATAGATGCCTCGGGCATATTTGGATGCTTTCTCAGATTGTCGATAATCTCCATGTGGACCGTTACTGGATTTTATATCATGTCCCTGTATGTGACATGGGCTATTTTTCTATCATTGTCTGGGGTGGGACTTCCACTTTTCTGGATGGATATTTGGGTTCCAATCTTCAGATGTGAAAATGTAATGACTTCATGGACTATTTTACTTCATATAATATATTCAAAACAACGTTTTTCCTCTTTTAAAGTTTCATTTTAAAAAAAAAAATTGAACCCGCCATCACTATACCGACGCCTTGTAAGCGTCGGAATTGCGACAACTTAAAAACATCGGAAGAGCGACAGTATAAAAACGTCGGACGAGCGACATTCAAAACGTCGGACCACATTTCTTCGGAATTGCGACAATTTACAAATGTCGGAAGAGCGACGTTCAAAACGTCGGACCACATTTTGTCGGAATTGCGACAGTTTACAATCGTCGGAAGAGCGACGTCCAAAACGTCAGACCACATTGCGTCGGAATTGCGATAGTTTACAAACGTCAAAAGAGCGACGTTCAAAACGTCAGACCACATTTCATCGTAATTGTGACAGTTTACAAACGTCGGAAGAGCGACGTTCAAAACGTCGGACCACATTTCGTCGGAAGTGGGACAGTTTACAATGGTCGGAAGTGCGACGGATTGGGAAACGTTGGAAGAGTGATGCTTGTTTGGAAGCGACGGAAAAAATGTCGATAGTGCAACACTTTTTAAGTGCGTCAGAACTGTGACGGTATGGAAAACCACATTTTTCCCACCCTCGAACTGTCGCTCTTGCGACGACTCTGTGTCAGAATAGCAACGAATTGGCCATCGGAAATTCGGCCAAATTTTATAGTGGATGAATGGAGGACCGTCGGATCGGGATTGAGATCGATGGTGGAGATGTGATTGGGACTTCGCATATCGACGAAGAAAAGGTTTAGGGGAAAGAGGAATTGGGAAACGCCGATGTGCGACGTAGCATGGACCGTTCGAACTAGAAGCAGATCGACGGTGAGGATCTCATTAGCAGAAAGTCTATCAGGGGTGCGACATCGGAAAGGTAAAGCAGATTTGCGATATGCGATGGCGTGATGTGGTGCAGTGATGCGATGGAGTGTGGAGTGCGATGTCCGTCCGATCTTCGGGGAAATGGACGGTCTCGATCTCATCAGTAAACCGACTATCGGCGAAAAAAGAAAATGGGAGCGGAAATTTTGGAACTGCCGAAGTGCGATCGCTAATGGACTTCAACGCTCAGTCACGGAGTTGGTCGCAAGGCGGGAAAGGGGCTGGGGCTTTAAGCAAAAAAGAACTTAAGGCACAAAGGTTTAAAGGATCGGAAACAGGCTGAAATGGGGTTTTTTAACCTTTTTTAAGGGTTCCGATAGAGTTAAAAAGGTGAATTTAAACCAAATAAAGGGATCTTACACAGTTTAAAGGGGCTTTTTGAAGAAAATAAGAGGCAAAATATGGGAATAATGGGTGAAATGAAGGATTTTTTTGAGGTTTTTTCCAAAGGAGAAAATGTTGGAAAATGGGTCTGGAAATAGTCTTTTTTACTAGCAAGTTGCCTTGAAGGATTTTTTCAGTGAAGATAATAGTGATATGAGTTCTTTTGGACACGAGGCATAGCAAGGCTTCAAGAACTCACAATTTTTTCTCAAAACTTGTTTCTTGAAGACTAAAGACTTGTTTTAGCCATCATCAGTTATGAAAAATTTTTATTGATGGCTAACAGGACCCATTTATCCACCATCTGGGAAGAAGAGGTATATCATAGTCTGCACTAGCTACTTGACCAAGTGGGATGAAACAAGGGTTGTAAAGATATCAACAAAGGAGGAGGTAGATGAGTTTCTCAGAGAGAATGTGTTCTACAATTTTGGATACCCCCGAGAGGTAGTCACTGATCAGGGGGATCAATTAACATCTCATCTCATTAAAAAACTCCTGAGGCGGAACAATATAAAGCACAAGACTTCCACTGCCTATCATCCTCAAGAAAATGTCTAGGTGGAAGTAAAAAATAGAGTCATGGAGAATATCCTCACCAAGGTTGTGAGCAGTAGCAGAGAATATTGGGTAGACAGATTGGTGAAAGTCACTTGGGCTTACAATACCACTTGGAAGACAACCACAAGGTTTACTCATGATTTAGTTTATAGGAAGAAAGCTCTTCTTTCCATTGAGTTTGAGTACAACACCTTGGTAATGGCAGCTGAGTTAGACCTGGATATCACAAAAGCCCAGTAATAAATGTTGTTGCAATTAAATGGTTTGGATGAGTTCAGAATGCAGTCGATAAAAACATAGGTAATTCAGATGCAAAGAAAGGTTTGGCATGACAAACACATTAAAGAAAAAGAATATCAAGAAGGATATTGTGCGCTGCTCTATACTCCAAGTTCAAGGATTTCAAAGGAAAATTAATAAAAATATGGTTGTGACATTATCAAGTGGAAAAATAATATGAAAATGGAGTTTTGCAGATCAAAACCATAGCTGAGGAAGGGATCCCACTTCTTTCCAATGGTTACAGGCTCAAAGTGTATAAGAAGCCCCTATCTACGACTGAGTTTATTAATTAAATAATCATGGAGGTGAATTTAATTGGAAGCTTCATAGTTTCTAGCACCTCCCCTTCGTATAAAAAATAGAAAAAAAATAAAAAATAAAGAGGCATGGGTGGAAACCTCTTTGAGGTGTCCAAGGCCAAATCCTGGGCTGAAAATGTCCATGAGGCGATCCTGGAGCAGAAAAAAGAAAAATACAAAGAAATAAAAGATCCTTGGGAGAAAACCTCTTTGAGGTGCCCAAGTCAGGCTTGTGAGTTAAAAATATCTATGGAGACAACCCACCCATATTTGAAAAAAAAAAGAGAAAAAGATAAAGAGAAAAATATGAAAACAACACCTATACACTCACTTATTTATGTCTTGCAGGATGCTGATCAAGGATGGTTTAAACAAAGAGGATCAAATTTATTCCTCTCTTCTCTCTCTCCTCTAGCTACCCACTCCATGAGCAACCCCAACATGCATCCAACCATCCATTTCTCCCTTCAGGTGAGAAAAAATTCCATGTTATTTTCCTCTTTGCAAGTGTTACAAGATGTCCTAGGCTACTACATGATTTCCTGTAGTGCTCCAGGAAACCTTGTACTGCTACAGGAAGTCATATGAGATAAAGGAAGCTCACTCAAGGACACATAACCTTCAATAAATGTATGAAAATAATTTTTTTTCCCATACCTACCACTCCTAAACCTCACTCTACTCCACGCATAAGTGTTCACTCTCTAAAACCTATTTTTCGACACTATGAGCTAGGTCACCTACATCTTGACATGGGACCTCTAACCTCATCTTTCCATCACTCCACTCACTCCATAAATCCATCCCTAGCATCCCTATATTTTTTCCTCTCATTTCTCAGCAACATGGAGCTCCAAAGTAGCATAAATGGGACTACTATAGGAATTTGATCACTTCCTATAGCAATCATGTACACGACACAATAAGTCTAAAAAGTGAGAGGAAGTTGATGGAGATGGCTCCAGATGACCACCAGAAGACTCTAGGAGGAAGACCACACTGGAAACATCACCTTATGACCTTCATGCAACACCTGCAAAAAGAATCAGTAAATAAAAGTGTTAAACGTCTCATTCAGAAATAAGTTGCTTACTTGGAAAATAGGCATAAAAAAAACACAACAAAGGAAAAAATAATGATGGCTATCACCAGACTCTAGCTCCCTACATAAAATAATTTCTACAACTTCACAGTAGCAGGTAGGCTCAGGTATGACTCTTCATCGTCTTGTTATGCATCATATTGGCCAAAATGAATTAATGTCAAGAATTAGAGGTTAATAAGGAAAAAAGGTGGTCAATTAACTTGGCCACCCTCATGAAGTTAAAGTGAATGAGAAGTGAACTTATGCATGCCACCTGGGTAGTCAAATCAGTGAAGGATGAGATTACGGGGAGATGGAGGTGATTATGAGGCAAATAACAATGATTAAGTTGAGTGGGACCAATGATCCAAAAGAGGAAACCTTGTGCCAAATTCCAATTCACCACTCCGCTCCAAATTTGTTCAAGTTTTCATAAAGGGGTGTTTTGCCTCATTCCCCTCATTCCATTGATAATTTCAAGAGTATTTAGAGAAGGAGAGTGACAAGAGCCATCAAATAACTCTATACCAAGGTTGAAGGCTGCATGCAAACCCATGCTACAGGAAATCTACTAATGCTACCAAAAAGTCTACAGAAGGCTGCACAATGAATATAATTGTAGTGAGAGAAACTCATGGGTGTTATTGACACCCAAAACCACTGTCTCCCAAGCAAGAAAGCATCATAGGTCAGAGGTAAGTGGATGTCACCTCACCAAGTTGTGAATTTTTTCCATGAAAAATTATACACAGTCACAACAATAATTTGGATTTTAAGAGGCTTCATAAATAAATTGAATCAAGGTAATGTGAGCTTGTGTTAAATTGTAATCTCAAAGGCCCCACATTACCAATATTCACAGAAAAAAAAAAGCATCCAACCACCTCCTTGACATAGCCATAAAATGGGGGGTGAGGATTTAACATAAGGGAACCCACAAATATCAAGAGAATCATATTACACCCTCAAGTGGTTGATACTTTTAGAAATCATCAATGGCTAGGATTCTTTGAGCTCCTTAAGGGATTTGATTATGAGATGGCTTGAGATTTTGCAGTGTCCCTGCACTCACAAGTAGATGATAGGGCCACCATTATGCTCAAAGGTCTATCCATCACCATAAAACATGAATTGATTAGCAGAGTGACCAATTTTCCTTTAGGAGTCAAGTGGAATAGTGAAGATAGGGTGTCCAACACTACAAATAAAAAGAATTTATTTCTTCCAAATGAAGAATTAATTGAGTACAAAAATAGAGTGAGAAGAGAAAGTCTCCCTTACCCTTGGGACAAAGTAGCATTTCACATAATGAAATACATTTCCTATGAGGGAAGACTCAGTGTGGTTTATGGATACCACTTCAGAATATTGCATGAGCTTAGGTTCCAAGGAGATCTCCCTCTAGAATTGAGACTAAAAATTCCCTACTTCCTCCTACACTCCATCAGGGACATGATCTAGAAGGTGAGGGAGAGAAATTACCAACACTTAGCTCACCATGGCATCATGAAGCAGGAGATGCTCTAAATAGATTGAAAACCCTTGTATCTTGGTCCACCTTCATAGATATGTATAGGGAAGCATTCATAGGAACACAAACTGGACAAACCCCTGCCACTAGTATTATAGTTAGGGGAATGGAAGAAGAAGAGGTCACCTCACCTGAGAAGACACATGTGACCTATAGGAGGAGACATTCTTCAAGGCTAGCATCCCTTAAACAAGTACCAAACCACACACACCTTCAAGAGGAAGAAAAGAAGGGGAAACAAGCAAAGGAGAGTTTACTATAGGAAAAAGAGAGTTTTCTACAGGAAATTCTATCTGTGCTATAGGAAACTTCAGCAGTGCCACAAAAGGAGAAGAAAGCCACGGGGAAAGGAGATAAAGCATCCTTGGAAGGGAAATAGGCCTAAGAAGTTGAAAATGAGGCACAAATTGAGGGGTAGGATGCTGAAGGGAAGGAAGAGAAGGAACAAAAGGATGAGCCTACATCCCCAAAACTGTCCCTAAAGACATATCAACAATTTCACACCCTAACAGTCAACCAAATATGAGCTCCTACTACACATTTAAGGAGGACGAATTATTCCTAAAAATATCTCAGTTCCCTATTTGATCAACTAGAGCAAGAAAGAGCACACACACATCATTGGATGCAAATTTCCAAAACAAAAGGTGTGCAAGATGTAGGAATCATAGAAGAAAAGGTCACTAAAATGGAGATGGATTTAGGTGATGTAAGACTCAGAGAAGCCATGTTAAAGGATTAACTTCAAGAAACACAAGAAGAAAATGCAAGGTTCCAAAGCAAACTCTAGAAAAAGGACAAACAGATTGCTACCATGGAATATTTGTGCATGGAGTAAATCCAACATAAACATCCTTCAAATTCCTATTCCATCTACGTAAAGGGACAAAGACTCCAATTCCAGATTAAAACATTAGCATATGATGCATCCTTGCCTTTTCAAAACTACAGGCAGTTTATTAACTTTTGCAATTAGTCCAACATAGGAGACAAGGCCATGTTGGAAGAATTTTATATGCAAAATCTTTTTTTTACTAATTTAAACATTTGGGACCCTAACCCTAGGTTAGGGGATATGAAACCGATGGCCAAAGCCTCTTAGATGGTCAATGAGGAGGCAAGGGTAGGATGTAAAAAGGGTGATGAGAAGAGAAGGGACATAGCCTCTACACGTAAGGGAAGAGCTATTTAGCCCAAGGGGGTTCATTAACAATCACCTCATGATATCAAATGATGTCAGCCTTGAAGACAAGTACCTCAAGACCCAAACACATGCCATTGCACACTTTGATGACATTTATAGACTGTTAGGATAGGAATGTGTAATAGAAAGTCAGAGAATATGGAATGGATTCTCTCTTAGTCTCGGGAACATGGAATATCATACCCTAGAGAGATTGAGAAATGCCCTAGAAATGGCACCATTGTACAAAAGGGCTATGCAGATAATGAAGATCTATAGGATTGGCTTAAAACTCAGTCCACCTTTGTTGTTAGGATTGGGTGAATGGAAATACCAAGATGAAGAAAAAAAAGAATGGGAGGAGGCATAAAAGAATGTGGGATTCTACCTTCCTGAGGGAACTCCTTAACTTCTTCCTTGGGATGTCAGAGGGGCCGCTAAAGCACTAAAAGAGATGAAGAAGGAGGACTAAGTTTATCAGAGGATGAGCAACAATTTGGTAGGGGGGTGATGATGGGTGCCATCGTTAGGTATCTTTTAAGGGGTTAATTATCACCTTTTTAGCCTTATTTCTCTCTCTCTCTCTCACACATTTAATTACATTATGGTCATATGTTGATTAGTGTAGATTATGATTAATGGTTGTCATCCTTAAAATGCCTAATATGGTTTAAATGCGAGATAATCAGGAAGATATGCCATTTTTGTTGAAGATTATGCAATCAAACCTTGGAGTAGATAACAAGGAGTGATTATAGGGGGGTTGACCACCTCCTTAACTCCTAAAGGAAGCCAAAGTATTCTCGATATTCCCTCCAACAACTCGAAATGAAAGGTAGCCAAGAAAGTGGAAGATTGAGTGAATCAAAGCTCCACTTCTCTCGAAGTCCAAGGGGAAAAATCACCTACTTTTTAGGGAGTTGTTGTTAGCTACCCATTCAGTTAAATAGGGTAGAGAAAGAACTCATCAGGATTCGATTTTTGGAGATAACTAGATTACCCCTAGCTCTTGTAATAAACATTTGTGACTTTCATGTGCTATGTAATGAGATTGGTTATGAAATAAAATGAGTATTAAATTTCTCCTTCATTGATTTAGCTTCAGAGATCTGAGCTTGTGGGTTAGGGTGCAATCCATTGGCCCCAGTCTCTCTTGTGTATTTGTGTTTACTTTGCATGCCATTGTAGTTAGTTTATTTCATGTGTTGTAGTTAGTTTTCTTACATTTCATCTTGTTGTGTTTAGTTTGTTTCCATTTCATGTTACTGTATTTGGGCTCTTTTAGTTCATATTACACTAGCATATAAAACTCCAAATTTGTGTGTTAAAGCCTCCCTCTCTCACCTCTTTCATTGGAGATTGAGGAGGGCAGATCTTCACCACAGGCCCAAAATTTCTTTCGTTTTATGATTTCTTGGAAATAATAGATAGGTTTGTTTGTTTATCATGAACATTTTGTGAATGCTAAGTTAGTTTTCTATTTCAAATGCATAGGTATCTTTTCTTAAATTCAACTCATCTTTTCCACCATTTTCATCATAGATCTATCAATGATAAATGCAATAAAACGTAGTTTTCTTGCAGATTTGAGTAGAGCAACAGAAGAGGACTCCACCAACATCCCTATATCTAGTTTCCACCATTCACCAACCTAATTTCAACAAAATCACCTTCATCTCCATTTTTTGAGATCATCACCACAACACTGAGAGCCACCTTGGAGGTGCAAGATGGGATTTCAAATAAGTTCTGTGTAATATCCCAAATGGAATTGCTTAGCAAGGCATGCATGAAAAACACATTTTTCAAGAATGGCTGCAACAAGATTTTAATCCAAGACCTGGATCCCTTAGATCAATGTATCTAATACCAAAATCCAAGAGGAGGCTCAAAAGAAATCAGTCTAGGTGGGTTGAATAGGTCTCCCACACCTAGTTTTCCTGAGAAAGTGCCCAATGATTGGACTGCAGCAATGTAAGAACATATAATAGAGCAAAAAAATTATTTTAATGAGCCTGAATAGATGAATAGGAAAATAGCCAACAAGTGATGTTATAGTAGTAAAGAGAGTACAAATCCTTGAGGAAACAATCACTCAAGTTAGGAAATGCAAGCCTCAGTGGAACATGTACATCAAAATAGTGAAACATTGCTACACATGGATTTATGCAGGCTAAAAGGATGTAGTTTAATGGAGAAACTTCATCATACTGAATAAATATAGAAATATATGACAATATTTGGCTCAAGAAATGAGGGGGAGCAAGCTCTCAACCATTGAAAACAATAATACAACGATTCTCAGAAGGATTGGCTGAAATATACAAAATGGAAAAATGTCGGAGTTGCTGGGTAGCAACTGCAACTCAAAACTGGAAATGAATAGAGAAGGCTTAAGATGATGAACTATCTGAGTAGACCTCCTTCAATGAATCTTCCAAGTGAAAGGCTTATCCTATCACTGAAGATCTCACCCTCCAATAGTAAGGCATTGAGGGATGCCCCTCTGAAGTATAACATTATGGAGAAGCAAGCTTTTGCGTTGGTTAAAGCTTTGAAAGACTTCAGAGTATACATCCTTCACTCACACATCATTTCCTTTGTCCCAAATTCAGTTGTTAAAGACATTCTAACACATGACCCAGATGGTAAGAGAGGTAAGTGGATTGTTGTTATCCTTGAATATGATTTAGAGATAAAACCCACTAAACTCATCAAAGGCCAAGGTCTAGCTAGATTAATGGCTGAATCCAATTTTGAGGTTCTCAATATTAATATGATTAATGCTTTGGATGAACAAGAGGAAATCTCAACTCCCATTGTTGAAGACCATTTCTTGAATTCCTCTTGGTATGCTGATATTATTTATGTTTTGCTTAATTTTAATACACCTCCTGGTTTGAAAAAAACAAAGGCAAGGTTCCTAAAGTTAAAAGGTGTAAACTATTGCATTATAGATAGATGTCTTTATTGGAAAAATGAAAGTGGTGTATTTCTTAAATGTTTTCCTGAGTTTGATGCAGAGAAGGTTAAGCATGAGCTCCATGAAGGAGAGTGTGGAGGTCATTCGTACTGGAAGACAACAACCAACAAAATTTTGAGGGCTGGTTTCTATTGGCCTACTCTTTTTCCTGATATACACAAGATGATCATTACCTGTCATAAATGTCAAATTTTTGAAGGCAAAAGAAAACTGCTACCCCTACCTCTACATCCAATCACTGTTGAAGCTCCTTTTCAACAGTGGGGACTTGACTTCATAGGAGAAATCCATCCACCATCTTCTATCCAGCATAGATGGATTCTCACTACCACAAACTATTTCACTAAGTGGATAGAAGCCATACCTTGTAGGCAGGCCAATGATTCTGTTATTATAAAATTCATAGAGAATAATATTCTCTCTAGATTTGGCTGTCCTACCAAGATCATCACTAATAATGCAACTACATTTGGATCAAAGAAGATGGTTGAATTCTACCACAGATATCAGATAACATTGGGGCATTCCACGGCCTATTACCCTCAAGGTAATGGACTTGCAGAGTCGTCAAACAAGATTTTAGTGAACATAATCAAGAAACTGTTGGAGGACAACAAAAAGTCTTGGCACACAAAGCTAGTTCACGCACTTTGGGCTGACAGATTGACTTTGAAGAAATCAATTGGCATGTCACCTTTCCAGCTTGTGTATGGTATTGATGCAATTTTTCCGAACAACCTTGGTGCACCAGTGATGAAGTTGATTCAAGAGTTGCAAAGTGAAGATAATGACATGATCAAAAGAATAAATCATACCATTCATCTTCAGCAAACCAGGGAGGAAGTTTATAACAAAGCATTACAGAAGCAGGACAACATTAAAAAGTTTTTTGACACAAGAAAGAAGGCCAACAATTTCATATTGGGGAAAAAGTTTTGAAGTGGTACTCAAGGAGGGAAGACAAGGGAAAGCATGGAAAATTTTACAACTTATGTCTTGGCCCTTACTCTATCCATTCAGATGCTGGTAATAATGCCCATTTCTTGCAAGAATTGAATGGAGCAGAACTGTTTGGGGGTCCTGTCAATGGCAGGATGCTTAAGCATTAATTCACTTGATCCATGTTATGGTCTGAAAGCCTTTTATTTTTATTTTATTTTCTCATTGTAAATACTTTACCCATCATTGCATTCAAAGTTATAAGAAATCAAAAATACAAAAAGAAAGGAAAAAAAGAAAAGAGGGCAGATTGTGAAAACAAGAAAGGTATAGCCCCATACCAAAAAAAAGAAACAAATCCAAAAGTGTGCAAGATCAAATGCCACTCCTAAAGAACACACTTCTAGTTAGTCAAACAACCTAATCTTGACTAATTAATTTTAAATTTTCTGCTGATAAGATAGTGAATTCGATTTTCCAAAATGTTTAATCTTGGCTTATCAGTAGATAGCTTAGGATATAAATCAAAGGTTCAAACATGCTCAAAACCTGAACCTAAGTTTCCAAAGAGAGGTGACTCAAATCTGTTTTATTTTTTGAGTCAAAACAGAGGTAAATCTAGTTCTAATCAGCTTAAAATCTGAACCAGTCAACAAAGGAAGAACAACTCAAATAAGAATCCTTGAAGATGGCAAGGATTCAGAGGGTAATTGCTACTTAGTGACAGATTTCAGAGAATGGTTAAGAGTTTCCTCTTCTTCTTTCTCTTCAATGATCACCATAGGTTGCTTCCAATTTTCTGATGTTACAGTTCTTCCCTATCTTAATTGAATATCATGAACCCCAACTGGAATAGACTGGTATTCAAATGGTAAAGGTCGGTTTGTTACATAGATCATTTGCACTGCTTTATTATTATTAGGATTGGGCATAGGTTGAGTAGGCAACTGAGGAGGTCGAGAGGGTGGAGGTAAAGGCAATGGTGGAGTGGACTGACTCAGAAGTTGAGGCATTGAATAAGGTGCATGTATAGATGGATATGACTACATAGGTGGCTGGTAGGAATATGGAGAATAAGTTGGCCCTCTCCAACCTTGTTTCCATGGTTGAGAAGGTTTCCCATGATGATATTGATTCCCATACTGCCACTGCTGATGAGAGTTAGGATAAGAATATGCATGTGAATTATAACCAAAATAGTGTGGAGAAAATTTAGAAGCCATACTTGTACCTACCTGAGGCCAATTCCTTCTTGCTCCCATAGCATTCAAGTATTCAGCTTCAGGTTGTTCCCCTGTAAATACAGCTTTAAGTCCTGGTATATAGGGACATTTTTCTGTGATATGGTCTTCTACACAAATAGCACACTTATTAGTTTCTTTCAAATTAAGAGGACACTCTTTAGGAGGATGCTTGTCTCTACATTTAGGACAGAAAATACATAATAACTCTTCATCCTTCATGAGTTTCTGCTAAAATTTCAAGGAGTCTAACTGTTTGGTAATAGTGTTCATTATATCGATTTTCATGTTTTCCATTTTATTTTCTAGTACAATAATCATAGCATCAGTATATTTAGTTTTTCTATTTCTATTTTGAGTTCCTCTACCGGATCTGTACTGGTTTCTTGAAAATTTCCTGCATAATTCACAAATTTGATTAGAAGTTTGCTGAGAAATATCACCTTGTCCTAACAGATTCAAATTATTTCTAGCATTATCAGAAAGTCCTCTTAAGAACAAGGTTCTAATAGTGTTGGGATCAAGCTTAAGTTTTGACCTTTGTGAAATATACAGAAATCTTTCCAAATAATCTTCAAGCATTTCATCATCATCTTGTATGCTTGTAAAAATTTCATCCTGCATGTCCCGAGTTTTGCAATATTCTTGATATTTAGAAAAAAACACTCTCTTCATATGATCCCAAGAGTTTATGGTATTTCCTCCTAACCCCATAAACCAACAGAGAGCTGATTCCTTTAGGGTAACAGGAAATAATCTTAGTCAAATAGTGCAGTGATAGGAGGTGGAGATCATCTTGTGGGACAGCGCAGAGAAAGAGGAGGGAAGTTTCCTTGATGGAGGAAACCCTAATGAGTGGGACCCATGGAGAGGGAGCTTGCATTTTTTTTAAAGGAGGGAAAGGCAGCCTCTGTTAATCATGCATATGATTATTGATTTCTTGTCTTCTTAGTCTATTTGCAGTCTCCTGCTATTTAGAAGAGTTGCAGTGCTGCTTAGCACGATGGATTCCTGTTTAGGATTCCTTCTCCTTCTTGAGAGGCCTCTTGAGGAATTGCACTTAATTTCTCCACATCCATGCTTAAGGACAAGCCACCTCCTTCATCTACAGTGTTATTTATGCTCAAGTATAACGTTGTGTTGCAGGGTGTTGTAAAATGTTGTAAAAGAGTTTGCCAATCCAAGTGCACTCTAATGAAGAAAAAATGTTAGATCTGTAGGATTGGGTAGGTAGAAAGCTTGTTGATGAAAGATCCATTGTTTTTATGACTTCTAACCTGATTTCAGACCAGAAGAAAATCATTCAAGGAAAGAAAGGCAGCCCAGTGGATGAGGCACTGATCAACCTCCCAGAGAATGCAAGTCTTAAGTTCTTGATGCCTTCAAGAAGGCACCATCCCCAAGTGGAGCCACTGTTAGCCACATATGAAATTTGTTATACCAAAAGACGGCTAAATCATTTTTGGAGCCTTCAAGGAACAAATTTTATTGCAAAAAGTGTTGGCTCTTGAAGACTCTTGAAGGCCTCATGCCTCTGTCCAAATCTTCACTGCTGTGCCCATTTTACACTCTGAAATTCTGATGATTTCAAAGACAAAATACTATTGCAAACACCATTTCCCCCTTCCTTCCACTTCCAAAACTAACCACATTTTTACCCCTTTATTCCCCTAAAAAATCCTTCATTTTCGTATTTTTCCCCTTTTCCCTTCCATCAAAACCCCTTTGATAAGGTTTAAGACTCCTTCTTTGCCTTATCAAAACCCTCAAAACCCTTGAAAAACATTGAAAAATTCATAAAAAATACATATTTTTGTGTAAAGGTTTAAGTCCCCTTGGGATAAGTCCTTAGCCATTTCCACTGCACATGCCCTGGTGCTGGAACCAGATGCTAAGCCATTTGGGCACTTATCGCATCGGAGGAAACACAACACGCAAGTCTTTTCCCTTTATTGAAATCTCCGATGCCGATTATCCCTGTATATTATAGCCCCCGATCATATTGCTTTCCATATACACCATGGCCCCACAGACGGGCGCTAAGCCGTATTGTAAATTAATATTCCGCCCCCGAAGCATAAACCTTCGCTTATATTAATTTGTTGGGTTTTCATATATCATAAATTTTTCTGCCGGTGCAAATTTTAATTCGCTCTACACCATTGATCTGATTTGCAGATCGACGGCTCACAATCAATCGCCCCGGCGGTCCCCACAGTCACTCACTGTTCAAAAGCCGGGCAGTATTTATCGCACCGCTTTTGAGAGGAAAGCGGTTTTCCCCGTTCGGCAGCGATCAGCGCCACTGATCGACACGTGGGCTCAAGTGGTTTGGAGATACTGCCCTCATGGCACATTAAAAGTTGACTATGGACCTGGTGCAATATTGATGTGCGCCATCCGATCTGAGGCCAGCTCATCGGACGGTGATCGCACCCAAAAGAAGCTCGAGGGATAAACTCTCCCTCCCTTTAATTCCGCCCGCGCATCTTTCCACAATCGCGCTCGTTCTCCACCGTCAGATTTGAGGCCCCAGATCTGACGGCCCTCGTTCCAAGTCACGTGACTTTCAGCACAAAGTTTAATTCTCCCAAGGCCACACGAAATGGGTGGTTTTATAAAGCCACGTGTCAGGTGGGGATGCGTATCGCATTCCAAAGGGAAATACCTCCTACCCGCCTTTTCTTCACATGAAAACGGTGGTTTCCATCCCTGAAACCATTTTCCCTCTTTCCATGTGTGTTTTTCGCGCGCCTCCTCAGCCGTTGATCTTGTGGGCCGATCTCATCCGACGGCCCACGATCATCCCGAACCCGAAACACCATTTTTAACCATTTTGTCTCATAACAAAGGTTTTTAACCTTATCCCATCAAATTTTTGCCATTTCTTCGTAAAGTGACTCCTTCGCTTTACTTCCTCCCGATCAATCTTGACCGTCGATCATTCCGCGATCAACAGTTCTGACTTATTTTTCACCTTCTTTCCTTTTTTAACCTCCCAAAATAGATCTCAACCATTGGATGATGCCATCCAACGACCATGCTCTCTCCCTACGCCCTTTGAAGCAGTAAAACCTATATAACGAATGATTTTATAATATTTTTCGTATTGTGCAGGGTTTTCAATGGTTTTCCATTATATCAAAAGAAAAGCCGAAGGATGAGAATGACGATTCTCTCGCCTTTGATTCATCAAAAGGAATCATTCACAGGGTTCAAACTCCACGTTTCATCAGTGTTTCATGAGGAACTGATGCCATACGAGCCCTGTGCGGCCTGCACATCAACAAGACATAGTTAAATGAATTAAAAGAATATCAGTGTCGAAAACAGAACACAATAGAACAGAAGATTGATTTTTTTTTGGGGATGATGGCTAAGATTGATTATCACAAGCCTAATCCTACAAATTAAAACAAAATTAAAGAAAAATCAGAAGGGTTTTATTAGATAGAAAGCCTCCACTGCCACATTTGAGGAAAATTTCTTCCTCCCAGCTACCACAGTGCCACCTGTTGCCTCAAAGTATTCAAATAGAGGCCGAAGTTATTGATCAAATCATATATTTGCCTCAGCACAGCCAAAGATTTAATTCTGCTGAAAGGGTTTAATGACAAAAACATCAGCAGAGTTACTATAGCATGACGCAGAGCCTCAAAGGTCAACAAAATCTCCCACCGAGCTTGAATCTTAATGTAAAATATTTAATACAGAGGACACCTATGTAAACTTCCTCATCGAGCCCCCTAAAGGCCGAGAAGCCATTAAGACTGTATTAATTTTCCTAGGAGATCTTTTATCAGATCTCACCTCCTCATTCTTCTATAAATACTCCTGTAGAAGATGAGAGCATGTTGGTTGAGTTAGTTGCTGAACTTTGAAATGTAATTGAGCTTGAGACTTCTACCTGTAAATAGTGTTCATTGGCTCTTGGAGCTCTGCTTGTGATAGATAAGTTAATATGGGAAGTGTATATGATTTCTAAACTAAAGCATTGGACTTAAAGCTGTAACTGGTTTGGAGCATCAATACAAGTTGATTTATGGGATCCTGGTCTATGTTGACGGTGATGTTTTTCTCATTGTAACTCGTTATTTTGTTTCTGTTTTCACTGTGTTCACCTTCTCTTATAAAGAACAACATGCATAGAGTTAGGACCTACTGAAAATCTGAAAATATTTATCTATATGTTTTCTCCCAATTTGTGTTATTTAGGAATGATTTAATTCAGTTTAAGCATAGGAATGCTGGCATTCCCTCGTCCTATTGCCTTAGCTAATTGTTATTATTAAATGTTATTTTTAGTATGTGTTAAGTAGAGATGAACTAAGGAATATATGGTGTGCCCTGGTCCTAGTTTTATCCCCAAAGACTGTCTGAATGTTTCCCTTGGAATGTGTTGAAATCTGGCTAGTTTGAAAGTACTTACCAGATCTTAGGCCATTATTTGTTATCTTTGTGTTTGTCTTGAAAGTAACCAAGTAAATCAGAGCTAGGAGAGGATTTGTGGTGAGCCCGACCCGCTGGTTTCTTCTCCAATAGTTGCCTTCAAGTTTCCCTATGTTTTTATATGTTTTCTCTGGAAAGTATATCAAAGGCTGGCTAGTTTCAAAGTACTTACCAGATCCTGGATTTCTTTATGTCTTTCTTACGTGTTTGCCAAAGGCTGGCTAGTTTCAAAGTACTTACCAGATCCTAGGCTGCTCTTTGTTCTTCATCTATTCAATTCCCCTTCTTGTTGTATCATTTCATTCCATAAATCAAACTTTGAAGAGATCCTTAGACATAGATGACTTGCCCCATGGACCACTCTTGAATCTGATTGTTTCAATTAAACCCTATTATGACTCCATAACCCAATGGACTAAAACCTGAAATTATCTATATGCCAATCTTGCTGATTACAGGATACTAACACAAGGCATGCCTAAAAAATGCATTTTTCAAGAATTTCTACTACAGGATTTGAAACCAAGACCTAGATCCCTTAGATAAATGTATCTAAGACTGAAATCCAATAGGAGGCTCAAAGTAAATCACTCTAGGTGGGTCAAACATGTCTCCCACACCTAGTTGTCCTGAGAAAGTGCCCAATGATGGGATTGCAGCAATGTAAGAACATATAATAGAGCAACAAAATTATTTTAATGATCCTGAATAGATGAATATGAAAATATCCAACAAGTGATGTTATAGCAGTAAAGAGAGTACAAATCCTCAAGGAAACAATCACTCAAGTTAGGCAATGCAAGCCTCAATGGAATATGTACATCAAAATAGAGAAACACTGCTACACATGGATTTTTGCAGGCTAAAAGGATGCAGTTTAATGGAGACACTGCATCATGCTAAATAAAAATAAAAATATATGATAATATCTGGCTCAAGAAATGAGGGGGAGCAAGCTCTCAACCCCTGAAAACAATAATACAACAATCCTTAGAAGGATTGGCTGAAATATACAAAATGGAAAAATGCCGGAGTTGCTGGGTAGCAACTGCAACTCAAAACTGGAAATGAATAAAGAAGGATGAAGATGATGAAAAATTTGAGTAGACCTCCTCCAATGGATCTTCCAATTGAAAGGCTGATCCTATCACTGAAGATCTCACTCTCCAATCAACACTGCCAACCCTCACTGCAGATGCACCTTGAAAATAACGCAGTCACTGAGGGAAACTGCACTGTAGGTGGAATAGAAAGTGTTGACTAAGTGCCAAGATCTGAATTATTCTCTGAGTCCTTCCTTACTGATCTCCCAAAGGAAATAAGGCTCCCTCCTCTGAGAATGAGCCAAGGAAAGGGTGTTGTGGAACCTCCACTACAACACCCTGCAACACAACGTTATACTTGAGCAGAAATAACGCTGTAGATGAAGGAGGTGGCTTGTCCTTAAGCATGGATGTGGAGAAATTAAGTGAAATTCCTCAAGAGGCCTCTTAAGAAGAAGGAATCCTAAACAGGAATCCATCGTGCTAAGCAGCACTGCAACTCTTCTAAACAGCAGGAGACTGCAAATAGAATAAGAAGACAAGAAATCAATAATCATATGCATGAGTAACATAGGCTGCCTTTCCCTGGCCATTTTTGTTGATCTGGAATTTGTAGAAATTTATATGGATGACTTTTCTGTGTTTGGTGATTCTTTTCAAGAAGCTCTCAAAAACCTGGAGAAAGTACTTCTTCGTTGTCATGAAGCCCATATTTCTTTGAGTGACAAGAAATGTAGATTAATGTGTAAAGCAGGAGTGGTACTTGGCCATTTGATTTCTGACAAAGGTATCCAGGTTGATCTGGCAAATATTGGAATCATTTTGCATCTTCCTGCACCTAAAACTCAAAGGGAAGTAAGAGGTTTTTTAGGACATGCTGGTTACTATAGAAGATTCATTAAAAAAATTTCAAAGACAGCTGCTCCTCTTTTCTGACTTCTAGCTAAGGATAGTGAATTTTCTTGGTCCACAGCTTGCCAACAGTCTTTTGAAACATTGAAGGAAAAGTTGGTGCAAGCACTAGTTTTGCAAGGTCCTAACTAGTCCCTGCATTTTCACATTTCCTTTGATGCTTCAGATTTGGCTATTGGCGCAGCTCTAGGACAAGAGGAAAATAAGCAATCCTATGCTATTTATTATAATAGTAAAAAAATTTCTTCCGCTGAATTGAATTATACAGTTACAGAGAAAGAGTTTTTAGTTGTGATTTTTGTAATTAATAAGTTCATGCACTATATTATAGGTTATGAAATATTTGTACATACTGATCATTCCGCGATTAAATATTTGATGAAAAAACCATTGACAAGCGGTAGAGTGACTAGGTGGTTTCTATTGTTGCAAGATTTTAATGTTACTATTGTTGATAGACCAGGGAAATCTAATGTTGTAGCAGATTTTCTTTCTAGATTAGATAATCCTGGTGAAGTAACTCTTGTTAATGATGATTTTCCAGATGAACATCATTTTGCTATGTCAATAGATTCTCCATGGTTTTCTAACATTTCTAATTATTTGGTCACTAGAAAAACACCACCTCACTTGTCCGCTCGTGAAAAGCGGAATATTATTCACAAAAGTGCTGCATATTCCAGGATTCAAGGAGATCTCTTTTACACTGGTCCAGATCTGATTATCCATAGATGTGTAAGAGAGGAGGAAGTGTTTGACATATTGTAATCTGCTCATGATGAACCTTGTGGAGGCCACTTCGCTAATAAGTGAATTGCATATAAAGTATTACATGCTGGTTACTTTTGGCCTTCCTTGTTTAAGGATGCCAAATAGTATGTCAGGTGATGTGATAGCTGTCAACGAATGGGCCAGCCTAATAAAACCAATGAAATGCCTTTATGCCCCCATGTTATGATTGAACCATTTGAAAAATGGGCTATTGATTTTATAGGGCCAATAAATCCAACATCCTTAAGTAAAAGCATATTTTGGTTTGTATAGATTTCATTACAAAATGGGTAGAAGCTAAAGCTGTTTCTTTTTCTACAGAAAAAGTTGTTGTTGATTTTCTTTTTTCTGAAATCTTTACTAAATTTGGTGCACCTAGAGAAATTGTTTCTGACAATGGTCCACAACTTATTTCTAATCTGGTACAGGGTGTGATGGAGCAATACAAGACCCGACACAAGAATTCCACACCGTATCACCTGCAAGCAAATGGCCAGGTGGAATCTGCAAATAATGTGATCGAGTCCATTCTTACAAAGATAGTCAATATGCATCGGAAAGACTGGATAAAAGATTACCAGAAGCTTTGTGGGCATACAGAACCACTTGGATAAATAGCACGAGACATACACCATATGAGTTGGTATATGGAAAACAGGTTCTGTTACTAATTGAGTTCTAGATCAAAACTTTCAGAACCGCAGTTTAGTTAGGACTAAATCTCTCTGAGGCACAACAACAACGCCTTCTCCAATTAAATGAGTGAGATGAATTTCGTAGATATGATGTTTAGCAGAACATCCTAATTCATCAGCAATGAAAAAGGTGGCATGGCAAGTCTATTCAGAAAAATCAGTTCCAACCAGGTGATTGGGTACTCCTTTATGACTCTAGATTTAAAATTTTTAAAGGGAATTTCCATACACGTTGGATGGGACCTTATGAAGTGATCCAAGTATTTGAGAATGGAGCAATAGAAGTCAAAACTATGGATGGACAAAATTTAGTATTCTTGGTAAATGGACATAGATTAAAAAAGTATTTTCCGCCACATGCCAAGAAATATTTTACACAAAAAGTCCAATAGCAGTTCGGACGGTAGTGGTAAATGGTAATACCAACCTTTTGAAGACATGAATCCTTCTTTCTCTTAAAAAAAATTAAAAAAAAAATACAAACTTTTTTTATAATGAAAGTAAAGAAAAATTATTTTCCTGTAATTGTGAAAATCAGTTCGCTGACATGATTGTAGAAGGGTCAACCTGAAAACCAGAGTACTGGTAGGAAGATCAAAAATTTCTAATAAAAAGAGAATTTTTCTTGATCTTTAGATATGCTAGTGATCACCGAGTAAAAGCAGGTTCAGCAGGACCAACCTTTATACATTGGGGTAATTAGCATGGATATTTTTATTCAAGTAACACTTAATTCTCGCTGCAGTTATTTTTTCTTGCACCAGTGCATGCAGACCTTCCAGAAGACTTTCTACCTTTCTTCATATCCCATTTCGTAATATACCCTCAGTTTCTTCTTTAAATCCCATAATGATTAACCTTCCCACAATCTTCTGAATTTACCCTACCCGTTTCGTAAAAATCCCACTTTACCCTTGAATTTTTTCCCTATCCCACTTCTGTTTATCCCCTCTTTGGTAGTATTCCTGGAATCCCTGTAAAAAAGTTCCTTCTCATTCTGAAATTTCCCCCTTTCCCACTTCTTTGTTCCCTCATGAATTCATTGCAGGATCTCATACACAAAGAGAAAAAAGATGCTCTGAAGCATCAAGAAAGGGCGAAGCAAATTTCCAGTATCAGTTGAGGAAGCTATGTTAGAAGTCTAGCCTATATTTTACTTAAATTCTATGTTCCTTTTTTAGAAAATATGCTTGCACTAGTGCAAGCATATCGTCCTATATAATAATACAAGCAGAATGGTACCAATAGAACAACATAGTAAGTGGTGTAAACAGATCGGTGAAAGCATGCACCTTGACAGAAGCAGAGTACAATTTGTTTTTTTCATGAGCATATGTCATAGGAAGTGGTCATCATAAAATTTTACAAGCAGCCTTTTTCCCTTATTTGATGAGTACTTATGCTATCATATTAACTAGGAGAAAATTATTTAAAGTACAAAGTGTTTTTAGTTAAGAATCATGATCATTTTTTTAATAAATGCTAAAGTTTTTTGAATTATGAAGGAGTACGGAAATGTTTAACCGTTGCTTAAATATAATTACCCTTTCTGAATTGGTCCTAAATGTCCTTCACTTATAATTATTACCTCACTTAGCCGTTAAAAACGCTGGCCCAAGTACCAATCCAGCACAATTCTAAACATGTCGCGCATCTATGGATATTTTGGTGGGATGGATCGGTGATAAGACAGAAGGGATGGTGGACAGTTGGATCGCTATCTATAAAGAGCCAAATTTTCCAGTATTGCATGCATTTTTTTGATTGTTCATAACTATTAAATAAGAGATGTCGCATGTTAGATGTGAACCTTCATTCCTCAGTGAAGTATATCAAACTGCCGAGTTTCGCAATAGTCTTGCACTATTGCGAGACTCAGGATTTCTTCCATTTTTGCAGAAATTTGATGGGCACAATAGTGAAGTGGCCCTACAGTTTGCAAAGAGTTTTATAAACGGTCGTGTAAATATTGGGCCCCTGAAATTTAAAGTCACAGAAAAATCGATAGCAGCAGCGAAGGGCTTGCAAAACACTGGTGTGCAGTACTTTAAAAATCAAAAGCTCGAGAGGAAGCTCTGACAGCTTTTCATCATTGATAAGGACATGAAGGTAGACTAGAAGAAAGGAGTTCCATGCAACGCCCTGCTGGGACAGTGGTGAGACCTCCTTTTCATCCTTTAGAAATTCGTGACTTGTGAGGGAAGGTACTCCCTCACCTTTGTGTATCATTTCAGGATGCTGCAATACTTCGAACCCGGCCGGCACGTCCGGTGGAGGATGGATTTCAGTTATTTTTTGCTTAAGAGTTTAGAAAATATGGCCAAGAGTGTTCAGGGCACAACGGGTGGACCATGCTTATAAGAAATTATATCACCATGGCCTGATCAAAATCTTGGTCCAGAAATAATTGGAAATTAAGGGCATGACCTGGAAGGAGTTGTTGAAGCAGCTAGATATAAAGCCCTATGTAGAAAGAAGACACCTAATGAAAAGAAAATAGATACCCCTGCTAGCACAAGCAAGGTTCCAAGTGTAAAGAGAAGTCCTTCTTGCACTAGTGCAAAAAGGAAACGACCCAATAAATAAACAGAAGAAAAGGGCCCATCTACAAAGAAACAGAAGACATCAGGTACACCTATTGAAGAAACTCCTTTGATGACACCAGTGCATGAACAGACCCCCGAAGAAGACAATTTGCTGTCAGTCCTTGCGGATGTAGCAAAATCTGTGGAAATTGAAGATGACACTCTATTGGTCGATTTTATTAAGGCTCGAAAGAAGAATGAAGAACCTGGTGCAGAACCATAGTCCCTATAGAACGTTGAATCTCCACCTGCACTAGTGCAAGAAGAACCGGAAGAGAAAGAATAAGAAGAAGAACCGAAAGAAGTAGTAGAAGAAGAAGAATTGGAAGAGCAAGAAGAAGAAGAAGAACCTAAAGAGCTAGAATAAGAATAAGAACCAGAAGAGCTAGAAGAAGAAGAAGAATCAGAAGAGGATGAAGCGTTTGCTGAAACCTCGAGGGATACTAAGGTCCCTGAAGAAAAAATAGCCCCTATTGAGATAGAAAAGGAAGAAGACTCGGTAGCTCCTACTGCTCGGATAGTCGAGCTAGAGCTTCAAGTGCAGAACTTAGAGCAACTCGCAGGAAGAAAAAGAACATAATAAAGAAGAATTCACAGCGGAGATCTAGAAGAAGAAAGGAGAAGTTAGGGTATGGAAGTACCGTGCTTCGCAATGTTTCAGATGAATTAAAAAGGTGACGAAGAAATTGAAGAACAACAAAAAGATGAAGTCTGAAACATTGCAGACTGATTATAGTATGCAAGAGCAGGAGTGAGCTGGAATGCTCAAAGTTTTGAAGGATTTTTGCAGAGGTAAAGAGTTTTGTGAGGACACACAACAAATTAGGGATGGGAGGATATTAGCCCCCTAATTTTCTCTTTTTTGTCATTTTCCCCTTCCTAAATCATAACCATTTAACTCTGTTTCACACTTTTATGCACCCTCATCTTGCACCAGTCCAAGCACGATGACACATTTTGTATAAACCTTTATTTTTCATGTTTTAATTCAATTTAGAATTAATTAAATATTTATTACATGATTTATTACTTTTAAATAACTTTTGTAACTTATCAATATCTCCAAAGGTTATTTGATGGTTAGAGTGCTTATTGTGACCGCTGATCTTAGTGCAGGATCGGATCTTGCACCATTTCTAGCACAACAAATCTTCGCGGAAGATCTGAACCTCCTTGATCACCGCCTCATCTTGAGCCACTTCAGCCACGACAGTGAATGATTCAAAGGTAGCCCAGACTAATCCGTGAAGGGCGAAAGCTGGTTAGCTATGGCTAGTTTTGCAAAACCGTCTTATCTTGAAGGCCGAAACTAAATTCTGAATTTTGTTATGAATCATTTCAATGATCTGTTTTGGCCTTCAGCCAATAGATCTATATAATGTAAAGTGTAAATAGGACCTAAAGGAGAATTTTGGAGTAGATTTTTTAGAGAAACGTTGATAGGCAGCAAGCGATTGTTTTTTTATCACCCGAATCTAGGCTGGGCATTGTATTAACACATGTATTAACCTCAATGAATTAATAAAAGGTTTTCCGCCTCATGTTTCAGAAATCGTGTTTATGTTTTTAAGCTGATGAATTGACTAGTTTACTGAGCAACGTTTTAACTTAAAGGGGAAACGCACTGGTTGGCTAGGGCACAACCAACCCAACACCTTTACCCTATTTTTGGTTTCCTGTAAATTGCGTTTATATTACTAAAGTGTGATTTAACTTTCAGCACATGTATTCCTTTCTGAGTCAAAAAGGATCCGTCGTGTGAAGTAGTTACATTTTCTTTCCCTGCAATTTACTTTCCTGCACTTGATTTTAGATTGGCTTTCATCCGCTTGGTACAAGCAGGAGAAAGAAACCTGCACCAGTGCATGTTGGTGTGATATTTAATTTTCATGAAATTTTATTTAATTGGTTTTCCGTGTGGTCCAAGCAGGAGAAATGAACCTGCACTAGTGCACGTTGGTGTGATGCAGAAAGTTTCTTAATCTACTTTCCGCAATTTTCTTTCTTTCTTTAAATTTTTATGACAGAATAAATGATTGTTTCTTTATTTCTACATTTTGTTAAGATTAGAAACATTCACTTTCTATGTGTGCGATTTGATTCGATAGAAAACTAGCACTTGCAATAATTGAACACTTGTTTTAAAGATTAAAAGCTAAGTGCAAGAAGCTCTGATCCGGTGCAGGAACCAGTTTCTTGCCACAAGATCCGAGTACTCTGAACCTTGAAAAGTTCGAGCCCTTGCATGAAGTAAAAAGCCTTCAGTAAAGACACTATTTATACCTTCTACATAAATCTCTGATCCTGCACTAGTGCAGGACAGATTAATGCAAGAAGGAAATCTCTAAGGAAGTAGGTTTAAGGGCCCATCTAACAAGATTGCTAAAGTGTCTCTGCTAAGGGAAAACACATAGTCAGTAGATTAAACAACCATTAGTTGGAGTGATTGCCTTTTATCTTTAATTCTCTCTTGCAAATGCATACTTCCTCGTTCCAGTCTTAGATTATTTTTTATGGTTCAAGTTGCCTTCTTCTCTTTTGATTTGATTCTGCAATATTTCCTTTAAAGAATGTAGGGATTTACATTAGAAATATTCATACCATCACTGGCATTGCCTGTGCTTCGTCTCTAAGTTTACGAATCCCCCAGGTTGACAAATTAAGTGTTGAGGAGTTTTCTTAAGTGTAATTCCTGCACCCAACATTTTGGCACTGTTTTCGGGGAGGCGATTTGATTCGGTAAGAATTTTACGATTATACAATAGAGGTAATTTTTATTTTTTTGAAGGAATTTTACTAGTGTTAATTGATTTCTGATAGCATTTTTTAGAAGTTGTTTGTTATTTTTATTTTTTTCTTTTCTTTTGAAATGAATGCCTAGGAAAGGTAAGGGTTCGAAGCCCACTAAGGGCCGAAATAATTCTGATTTTTTTTTTTCATATTGGGTCTCCTTCTGTCAGCAGGAAGCCCAATCCAATTCAAACCCATCACGCAGGAGAAATTCATCTGGATTCTGGTGATAACAGCTCAAGTGTGGATCAATTTGTGGAGAGCGGTATAAGTAAAAGGGGAACAATGGTGGACCAAGAATGTCATTTGGAAGGGACTAGTGACAACCAGGTAAGTGAAGAACAATCCACTATTGTGTTTCCAATTGTGGACCCTGATATCGTGTCGCAAATGAAGAATAGTCCACCATTATCTCTCCTCTTTTCTATTTGAGTTTGATATTCTGTGTAGAATTTATGATTATACAACTGAGGCTCAGAAGTTAAGGCTATTTCCTGTTACCCTCAAGGACTAAGCTCTCCGCTGGTTTATGGGGTTAGGAGGAAACACCATAACCTCTTGGGATCAGATGAAGAGAGTGTTTTTGTTTAAATATCAAGAATATTGCAAAACTCGGGACATGTAGGATGAAATTTCTACAATCATACAAGATGATGGTGAAATGCTTGAAGATTATTTGGAAAGATTTCTATATATTTTACAAACTTCAAAACTTAATCTTGATCCCAACACTATTAGAACCTTTTTCTTAAGAGGACTTACTGATAATGCTAGAAATAATTTGAATTTTTTAGGACAAGGTGATATTTCTCAGCAAAATTTTGATCAAATTCATGAATTATACAGGAAATTTTCAAGAAACTAGTACAGATCAGGTAGAGGAACTCGAAATAGAAATAGAAAAACTGAATCTACTGAGACTATGATTATTGGCCTAGAAAATAAAATGGAAAACATGAAAATCGATATAATGAACACTGTTACCAAATAAATAGACTCCTTAAAATTTCAAAAGAAACTCATGACTGAACAAGATTCATTATGTATTTTCTGTCCTAAATGTAGAGACAAGCATCCTCCTAAAGAGTGTCCTCTTAATTTGAAAGAAACTAATAAGTGTGCTATTTGTGGAGAAGACTATATCACAAAAAAATGTCCCTCTATACCAGGACTTAAAGCTGTATTTACAAGGGGACAGCTTGAAGCTGAATACTTGAATACTATAGGAGCAAGAAGGAATTGGCCTCAGGTAGGTACAAGTATGGCTTTTGAATTTTCTCCACACTATTTTGGTTATAATTCACATGCATATTATTATCCTAACTCTCATCAGCAGTGGTAGTATGGGAATCAATATTGGCATGGGCAACCTTCTCAACCATGGCAACAAGGTTGGAGAGGGCCAACTCATTCTCCATATTCCTACTAGCCACCTATGCAGTCATATCCTTCTATACATGCACCTTATTCAATTCCTCAACTTCCGAGTTAGTCCACTCCACCATTGCCTTTACCTCCACCCTCTCGACCTCCTTAGTTGCCTACTCAACCTATGCCCAATCCTAATAATAATAAAGCAGTGCAAATGATATATGTAACAAACCCACCTTTACCATTTGAATACCAGTCTATTCCATTTGGGGTTCATGATATTCAATTAAGATCGGGAAGGATCATAACATCAGAAAATCAGAAGCAACCTATGGTGATCGTTGAAGAGAAAGAAGAAGAGGAAACTCTGAACCATTCTTCGAAAGCTGTCACTAAGCAACCCGTACCCTCTGAATCCTTGCCATATTTTTCCAACTAGCCTCCCTTCCCAGAGAGGCTAGTAATGGAAAGGAGTGAACCTATTTCTAAGACTAGTTTGGCATCTGAGCTTCAAAATGTTTTCATTAAGATACCATTGCTTCAAGCCATCAAAGAGATCCCCATTTGTACCAAGATTATTAAGGAAATTTGTCTCAAGAAATCCAGGAGGAAGAGATTGGAACCCTGAACCATCCAATTTGTTGGTAGGGTAGCAGAGTTGATGACAGGATGTGCGTCTATGGAAAAATATACTAATCCTAGAAAGCCTGTTATCTCAGTTCATATTGGGAATGTCCTTGTATCTAATGTTCTTATAGACCTGGGGGAAGCCATTAAAGTCATGAATAAGAAAAACATGGATGAATTTTGGTCATCTCATCTTTGCCCTACTCCCACTGTGATTGAATTAGCAGATAGATCTAAAATTAAGCCACAAGGAGTATTGGGCGATGTGATCATTTCATTAGATTCTTGGGAATATACTGCTAATTTCATTGTGCTTCAGACAAAGAACCCGGTAGGAGAAAATCCCTTGATCTTGGGTCGACCATGGCTTGCTACGGTCGATGCATATATTGGATGTCGTTCCGGTGATATGTATATTTCACATGGATATTATAGGAAGAAAGTTACGTTATAACCCCCTACCAGATCCATTTAGGACCTTAGAGATACTTTACGGTTGTATCAAAGCAGTGATTAGGAGACTCAGTATATTTCCCTTATCCATAATTATACTGGGTCTTCACAAGAAAATGAGATTCAAGATTTTCTGAATAATCTAGACACTATGCCTAATTATGAGCCTTTGAGCCAAAATTTCAGCCTAGATTTTCAAGAAAATCGTGATTCTCATTCTTCTGTACCACTTCATTTGACCACTCCCTTGAGTACTCTTGAGCCTGATACCACTCTTGTTGAGATTAGCCCTGGTAAATCCTTGCATATTAGTTCAGATTTCGACTCATCTCAGCAGGAGCAACTTGTGAATTTGTTGAAAAACCATCTTAGTGCCTTTGCTTGGGGCTATGAAGATATGAAGGGTATCCCTCCTGAAACTTGTACACATCATATCTATATTCAGGAAGGAACCCGACCTATCTAACAACCCCAAAGGCTTATGAATCCAACTCTAAGAGATATTGTGAATAAAGAAGTACAAAAACTCTTAGATGTCAGTTTTATCTATCCTATTTCCGACGGTCAATAGGTCTCTCCATTAGTACTGGTACCTAATAAAGATGGAAGATGGCGTATTTGTATTGATTATCGAGAATTGAATAAAGTCATTGTTAAAGATTACTTCCATCTCCCTTTTATTGACCAGGTGCTTGATACCCTTGCAAGAAAGAAATATTTCTCCTTTTTGGATGGCTTCAATGGTTATAACCATATACAAATTGTACTCGAAGATCAGGATAAAACTAATTTTACATGTCCATGGGGGAAATTTTCTTATAAATTGCTTCCCTTTGGTTTATGCAATGCCCTAACTACCTTTCAAAGGGTAGTCCTGGCCATTTCTGCTGATCTAGAATTTGCAGAAATTTATATGGATGACTTTTCTGTGTTTGGTGATTCTTTTCAGGAAGCTATCAAAAATTTGGAGAAAGTACTTCTCCGTTGTCAGGAACCCCATCTCGCTTTGAGTGACAAGAAATGTAGAGTAAGGTGCAAAGAGGGAGTGGTACTTGGCCATTTGATTTCTGACAAAGGTATCCAGGTTGATTCGTCAAAGATTGAATCATTCTGCATCTTCCTGCACCCAAAACTCAAAGGGAAGTAAGAGGTTTCTTAGAACACGCAGGTTACTATAGCAGATTCATTAAAAAAATTTCAAAGATAGCTGCTCCTCTTTTCCGACTTCTAGCTAAGGATAGTGAATTTTCTTGGTCCACAACTTGCCAACAGTCTTTTGAAACATTGAAGGAAAAGTTGGTGCAGGCACCAGTTTTGCAAGGTCCTAACTGGTCCCTGCCTTTTCACATTTCCTCTAATGCTTCATATTTGGCTATTGGCACAACTATAGGACAAGAGGAAAATAATCAATCCTATGCTATTTATTATATTAGTAAAAAAATTTCTTCCGCTGAATTGAATTATACAGTTACAAAGAAAGAGTTTTTAGCTGTGATTTTTGCAATTAATAAGTTCAGGCACTATATTACAGGATATGAAGTATTTGTACATACTGATCATTCCACGATTAAATATTTGATGAACAAACCATTGACAAGTGGCAGAGTGACTAGGTGGTTGCTATTGTTGTAGGAGTTTAATGTTACTATTGTTCATAGACCAGGGAAATCTAATGTTGTAGCAGATTTTCTTTCTACATTAGATAATCCTAGTGAATTAATTCCTGTTAATGATGATTTTCCAGATGAACATCTTTTTGTTATGTCAACAGATTCTATGTGGTTTTTTGACATTGCTAATTATTTTTTCACTGGAAAAACACCACCTCACTTGTTCGCTCATGAAAAGCGGAATATTATTCAGAAAAGTGCTGCATATTCCTAGATTCAAGGAGATCTCTTTTACACTGTTCCAGATCTGCTTATCCGTAGATGTGTAAGAGAGAAGGAAGTGTTTGACATATTTAAATCTACTCTTGATGAACCTTGTGGAGGCCACTTCGCTGATAAACGGACTGCATATAAAGTATTACGCGCTGGTTACTTTTGGCCTTCCTTTTTTAAGGATGCTGAACAATATGTCAGGTGATGTGATAGCTATCAACGAATGGGTCAGCCTAATCAAACCAATGAAATGCCTTTATGCCCCCAAGTTATGATTGAACCATTTGAAAAATGGGCTATTGATTTTATAGGGCCAATAAATCCAACATCCTTAAGCAAAAAACATATTTTGGTTTGTATAGATTTCGTTACAAAATGGGTAGAAGCTAAAGCTGTTTCTTTTGCTACAGAAAAAGTTGTTGATTTTATTTTTTATGAAATATTTACTAGATTTGGTGTGCCTAGAGAAATTGTTTCTGACAATGGTCTGCAGTTTATTTCTAATATGGTACAGGGTGTGATGGAGCAATACAAGATCCGGCACAGGAAATCCACACCGTACCACCTGCAAGAAAATGGCCAGGTGGAATCTACAAACAAAGTGATCGAGTCCATTCTTACAAAAACAGTGAATATGCATTGGAAATACTGAGCTGAAAGATTACCAGAAGCTTTGTGGGCATACAAAACCACTTGGAGAAATAGCACGTGACACACACCATATAAGTTGGTATATGGAAAACAGGTTCTCTTACCAATTGAGTTCCAGATCAAAACTTTCAGAACTGCAGTTCAGTTAGGACTAGATATCTCTGAGGCACAACAACAATGTCTTCTCCAATTAAATGAGTTAGATGAATTTTGTAGAGATTATGTTCAGTAGAACATCTTAATTCAGCAGCAACAGTAAAGGTGGCATGACAACTCTATTCAGAAAAATCAGTTCCAACCAGGTGATTGGGTACTCCATTATGACTCTAGATTTACAATTTTTAAAGGGAAGTTCCATACATGTTCGATGGGACCTTATGAAGTGATCCGAGTATTCAAGAATGGAGCAGTAGAAGTCAAAAATATGGATGGACAAAATTCAATATTCTTAATAAATGGACATAGATTAAAGAAGTATTTTCCGCCACTTGCTAAGAAAGATTTTACACAACAAGTCCAACAGAAATTCAGGACGGTAGTGTTAAATGGTAATACCAACCTTTTGAAGACATGAATCCTTCTTTCTCTTAAAAAAAAAAATAAAAAAAAAATAAAATTGTTTTTTTATAAAAAAAGTAAAGAAAAAAATATTTTGCTGTAATTGTGAAAATTAGTTCACTGACATGATTGTAGAGGGTCAACCTGAAAACCAGCTTGATGGCAGGAAGGTCAAAAATTTCTAATAAAAAGAGAATGTTTCTTGATCTTTAGATATGCTAGCGACCACCGAGTAAAAGCAGGTTCAGCAGGACCAACCTTATACATTGGGGTAATTAGCATGGATATTTTTATTCAAGTAACACTTAATTCTCGCTGCAGTTATTTTTTCTTGCACCAGTGCAGGCAGACCTTCCAGAAAAATTTCTGCCATTCTTCATATCCCATTTCGTAATATTCCCTAAGTTTCTTCTTTAAATCTCAGAATGATTAACCTTCCCACAATCTTCTAAATTTACCCTACCCATTTCAGTTGAGGAAGCTATGTTAGAAGTCCAACCTATATTTTACTTAAATTCTCTGTTCCTTTTTCGAACAATATTCTCGCACTAGTGCAAGCATATTTTCCTATATAATAATACAAGAAGAATGGTACCAGCAAAACAACATAGTAAGCGGTGTAAACAGATCAGTGCAAGCATGCAACTTGATAGAAGAAGAGTAAAATTTGTTTTTTTTCATGAGCATATGTCATGGGAAGTGTTCATCATAAAAGTTTACAAGTAGCCTTTTTCACGTATTTGATGAGTACTTATGCTATCATATTAACTAGAAGAAAATTATGTAAAGTACAAAGTGTTTTTAGTTAAGAATCATGATCATTTTTTTAATAAATGCTAAAGTTTTTTGAATTATGAAGGAGTGCGGAAATGTTTAACTGTTGCTTGGATATAATTACCCTTTCTACCATGATCCTAAATGTCCTTCACTTATAATGATTACCTCACTTAGCTATTAAAAATGTCGCCGCAAGTACCAATCCCGCACGATTCTAAACATGCCGTGCATCTACGGCTATTTTGGTGGGATGGATTGGTGGTAAGATAGAAGGGATGGTGGACGGTTGGATCCCTATCTATAAATAGCCAAATTTTCCGGTATTGCATGCAATTTTTTGACTGTTCATAAACGTTAAAGTAGAGATGCCCCCTGTTAGATGTGAACCTTCGTCCCTCAGTGAGGTAGATCAGATTGCCAAGTTTCGCAAGAGTTTTGCACTATTGCGAGACTCATGCCTTCTTTCTTTTTTGTAGAAATTTGATGGGAAAAATAGTGAAGTGGCCCTATAGTTTGCAAAGAGTTTTAAAAATGGCCATGTAAAGATTGGGCCCCTGAAATTTAAAGTGACGGAAAAATCGATAGCAGCAGCGACGGGCTTGCAAAACACTGGTGTGCAGTACTTTAAAAATCAGAAGCTTGACAGGAAGCGCTGGTACTGTTTCGTTGTTGATAAGGACATGAAGGTAGATTGGAAGAAAGGAGTTATGCGCAGTGACCTGCTGGGACAGTGGCGAGACCTCCTTTACATCCTTCAGAAATTCGTGATTTGTGAGGGAAGGTACTCCCTCACCTCTGTGTATCATTTCAGGATTCTGCAACACTTCGAACCTGGACGGCACGTCTGGTGGAGGATGGATGTCACTTATTTTTTTCTTAAGGGTTTAGAAAATATGGCCAAGAGTGTGCAGGGCGCAAGGGTAGACCAGGTCGATAAGAAATTATATCACCACAGCCTGATCAAAATCTTGGTCCAGAAACAATTGGAAATTAAGGGCATGACCTGGAAGGAGTTTTTTAAGTAGCTAGATATAAAGCCCTCTATAGGAAAGAAGACAGCTGCTGAAAAGAAAACAGAGACCCCTGCCAGCACAGGCAAGGGTCCAAGTGTAAAGAGAAGTCCTTCTTGCACCAGTGCAAAAAGGAAATGACCCGAGAAATCAACAGAAGAAAAGGGCCCATCTCCAAAGAAACAGAAGACAACGGGTGCACTTGTTGAAGAAACTCCTCCGATGCCACTAGTGCTTGAACAAACCCCCAAAGAAGATGATTTGTTGTCAGTCCTTGCTGACGCAACAAAATCTGTGGAAATTGAAGTTGACACTTTGTTGGACGATTTTATTAAGGCCCGAAAAAAGAATGAAGAACCTGGTGCAGAACCACAGTCCTCACAGAACATTGAATCTCCACCTACACCAGTGCAAGAAGAACCGGAAGAGTAAGAAGAAGAAGAAGAACCGGAAGAAGTAGAAGAAGAATAAGAACTCGAAAAGTAAGAAGAAGAAGAAGAACCGGAAGAAATGGAATAATAAGAAGAACCGGAAGAGCTGGAAGAAGAAGAAGAACCGAAAGAGGAAGAACTATTTACTAAAACCTCGAGGGATACTGAGGTCCCTGAAGAAAACATAGCCCCTGTTAAGATAATAAAGGAAGAAGACTCAGTAGCTCCTACTTCTCGGATAGTCGAGCTAGAGCTTCAAGTGCAGAACTTAGAGCAGCTCGTAGCTAAAACGCAGGAGGAAAAAGAGCAGAATAAAGACAAATTCATGGCAGAGATCCAAAATAAGAAAGGACAAGTCAGGGTATGGAAGTATCGTGCTTCGCAATGTTAGTATGAAAAAAAGGTGACAAAGAAATTGAAGAACATCAAAAAGATGAAGTCTGAAAAATCGTAGACTGATGATAGTAGCCAGAGCAGGAGTGAGCTGGAACGCTCAAAGTTTTGAAGGTTTTTTGCAGAGGTAAAGAGTTGTGTGAGGACACACAACAGCTTAGGGATGGGAGGATGTTAGCCCCCTAATTTCTTCTTTTTTACCATTTTCCCCTTCCTATATCATAACCATTTACCTCTGTTTCACCCTTTTATGCACCCTCATCTTGCACCAGTCCAAGCACGGTGACACATTTCGTATAAAACTTTATTCTTCATGTTTTAATTCAATTTAGCATTAATTAAATATTTATTACATGATTTATTAATTTTAAATCACTTTTGTAACTTATCAATATCTCCAAAGGTTATTTTATGGTTAAAGTGCTTATTGTGACCGGTGATCTTAGTGCGGGATCAGATCTTGCACCATTGCCATCACAACAGATCTTCGCGGTAGATGTGAGCCTCCTTGATCACCACCTCGTCTTGAGCCGCTTCAGCCATGACAACGAATGATTCAAAGGCAATTGAGACTAATCCGTGAAGGGCGAAAGCTGGTTAACTACAACTAGTTTTACAAAACCATCTTATCTTGAAGGTCGAAGCTAAATTCTGCATTTTGTTATGAATCAGTTGAACGATCTGTTTTGGCCTTCGACCAACAGATCTATATAATGTAAAGTGTAAATAGGACCTAGAGGAGAATATTGGATCAGAGTTTTTAGAGAAAATTTGATAGGTGGTAACCAGTTGTTTTGTTATCGCCCGAATCTAGGCTAGACATTGTATTAACGCATGTATTCACCTCAATGAATTAATAAAAGGTTTTCTGCCTCATGTTTCAGAAATCGTGTTTCTGTTTTTAAGCTGATGAATTTACTAGTTTACTGAGCAACGTTTTAACTTAAAAAAAAAATGCACTGGTTGGCTAGGGCGTAGCCAACCCAACATGTTTACCCTATTTTCGGTTTCATGTAAATTGTGTTTATATTATTAAAGTGTGATTTAACTTTCAGCACATGTATTCCTGTCTGAGTGAAAATGGATCCGTCGTGTGAATTAGTTACATTTTCTTTCCCTGTAATTTACTTTCCTCCACTTGATTTCAGATTGGATTTCATCCGCCTGGTACAAGCAAGAGAAAAAAACCTACACAAGTGCACGTTAGTGTGATATTTCCTTTTCCTGCAATTCTGTTTAATTGGTTTTCCGCCTAGTCCAAGCTGGAGAAATGAACCTGCGCCAGTGAATGTTGGTGTGATGCAACAAGTTTCTTCATCTACTTTCTGCAATTTTCTTTCTTTCTTTAAATGTTCATGATAGGATAAATGATTTTTTCTTTATTTCTTTATTTTTTTAAGATCAGAAACATTCACTTTCTATGTGTGCGATTTGATTCGATAGAAAAATAACACTTGCAATAATTGAACACTTGTTTTAAGGATTAAAAGCTAAGTGCAGAAAGCTCTGATCCAGTGCAGAAACCAGTTTCTTGCCACAAGATCTGAGTGCTCTAGACCTTGAAAAGTTCAAGCCCTTACATGAAGTAAAAAATCCTTCAGTAAAGACACTATTTATACCTTCTACATAAATCTTTGATCCTGCACTAGTGCAGGACATATTAATGCAAGAAGGAAATCTCTAAGGAAGCAGGTTTAAGGGCCCATCCCAGAAACCCTGTTGTCTCAGTTCATATAGGTAATGTCCTTGTCTCTAATGTTCTTATAGACCTAGGGGAAACCATTAATGTCATGACTAAGCAAACCATGTATGAACTTCAGTTATCTCATCTTCGCCCTACTCCCACTATGCTTGAATTAGCAGATAGATCTATAATTAAGCCAGAAGGAGTATTGGACGATCTGATCAAATCATTAGATTCTTGCAAATATCCTGCTAATTTCATTGTGCTTTAGCCAAAGAACCTGGTAGGAGGACATCCCATGATCTTGGGTTGACCATGGCTTGCTACGGCCGATGCATATATTGGATGTCGTTCCGGTGATATGTATATTTCACATGGAGATTCTAGGAACAAAGTTACCTTATACCCCCTTGCTAGATCCATTCAGGACATTTGAGATACTTTATGGTTGGGTCAAAGCAGTGATGAGGAGACTCAGTCTATTTCCCTTATCCATCATTATACTGGGTCTTCATAAGAAGATGAGATTCAAGATTTTCTGAATAATCTAGACACTATGCCTAATTACAAGCCTTTGAGCCAAATTTTCAGCCTAGATTTTCAAGAAAATTGTGATTCTCATTCTTCTATACCACTACATTTAACCACTCCTGAGCCTGATACCACTCTTGTTGAGATTAGCCCTAGTAAATCCTTGCATGTTAGTTTAGATTTGGACTCATCTCTATAGGAGCAGCTTGTGAATTTGTTGCAAAACCATCTTAGTGCCTTTGCTTGGGGCTATGAAGATATGAAGGGTATCCCTCCTAAAAATTGTACACATCATATCTATATTAAGGAAGGAACCCGACCCGTACGACAACCCCAAAGGCGAATGAATCCAGCTGTAAGAGATATTGTGAAGAAGAAGTACAGAAACTCTTAGATGCCAGTTTTATTATCCTATTTCTGACAGTCAGTGGGTCTTTCCATTAGTACTGGTACGTAAGAAAGATGGAAGATGGCATATTTGTATTGATTATCGAGAATTGAATAAATCCACTCTTAAATATTACTTCCCTCTCCCTTTTATTGACCAGGTGCTTGATACCCTTGCAGGAAAGAAATATTTCAGGATAAACTACTTTTACATGTCCATGGGGGACATTTTCTTATAAAGTGCTTCCCTTTGGTTGATGTAATGCCCTGGCTACATTTCAAAGGGAAGTCCTAGCCATTTTTGCTGATCTGGAATTTGTAGAAATTTATATGGATGACTTTTCTGTGTTTGGTGATTATTTTCAGGAAGTTTTCAAAAATCTAGAGAAAGTACTTCTTTGTTGTCAAGAATACCATCTCACTTTGAGTGAAAAGTAATGTACCATCTTCCTGCACCCAAAACTCAAAGGGAAGTAAGAGGTTTTTTAGGACATGGTGGTTACTATAGAGATTCATTAAATTTTTTTGGAAGATAGCTGCTCCTCTTTTCCGAATTCTAGCTAAGGATAGTGAATTTTCTTGGTCCACAACTTGCCAAAAATATTTTAAAACATTGAAGGAAAAGTTGGTGTAGGCACCAGTTTTGCGAGGTCCTAACTGGTCCCTTCCTTTTCACATTTCCTCTGATGCTTCAGATTTTTCTATTGATGCAACTCTAGGACAAGAGGAAAATAAGACATCCTATGCTATTTATTATATTAGTTAAAAAATTTCTTCCGCTGAATTGAATTATATAGTTACAGAGAAAGAATTTTTAGCTGTGATTTTTGCAATTAATAAGTTCAGGCACTATATTACAGGATATGAATTGTTTGTACATTATAATCATTCCGCGATTAAATATTTGATGAAAAAACCATCAGCAAGCGGTAGAGTGGCTAGGTGGTTGCTATTTTTGCAGGAGTTGAATGTTACTATTTTTGATAGACCAGGGAAATCTAATGTTGTAGCAGATTTTCATTCTAGATTAGATAATCATGGTGAAGTAACTTCTGTTAATGATGATTTTCTAGATGAACATATTTTTGCTATGTCAACAAATTTTCCATGGTTTTTTGACATTGCTAATTATTTGGTCACTGGAAAAACACCACCTCACTTGTCCACTCATGAAAAGCGGAATATTATTCAGAAAAGTGCTGTATATTACTAGATTCAAGGAGATCTCTTTTACACTGGTCCAAATCTGATTATCCGTAGATGTGTAAGAGAGGAGGAAGTGTTTGACATATTGAAATCTACTCATGATGAACCTTGTGGAGGCCACTTCGCTGATAAGTGGACTGCATATAAAGTATTACGTGTTGGTTACTTTTGGCCTTCCTTGTTTAAGGATGCCAAATAGTATGTCAGGCGATGTGATAGTTGTCAACGAATGGGCCAGCCTAATCTAACCAATGAAATTCATTTATGCCCCCAAGTTATGATTGAACCATTTGAAAAATGGGCTGTTGATTTTATAGGGCCAATAAATCCAACATCCTTAAGTAAAAGGCATAATTTGGTTTGTATAGATTTCGTTACAAAATAGGTAGAACTTAAAGCTGTTTCTTTTGCTATAGAAAAAGTTGTTGTTGATTTTATTTTTTCTGAAATCTTTACTAGATTTGGTGTGCCTAGAGAAATTGTTTCTGACAATGGTTCGTAGTTTATTTCTAATCTAGTACAGGGTGTGATGGAGAAATAAAAGATCTGGCACAGGAAATCCACACCGTATCACCCGCCAGCAAATGGCCAGGTGGAATAAAAAAAAAAAGTGATCGAGTCCATTCTTACAAAGATAGTCAATATGAATTGGAAAGACTGGGCTGAAATATTACCATAATTTTTTTGGGCATACAAAACCACTTGGAGAAATAGCACAGGACATACACCATATGAGTTAGTATATGGCAAACAGGTTTTGTTACCAATTGAGTTCCAGCTCAAAACTTTCAGAACTGAAGTTCAGTTAGGACTAGATCTCTTTGAGGCACAAAAATAGTGTCTTCTCCAATTAAATGAGTTAGATGAATTTCGTAGAGATGTTTTTCAGCAGAACATCCTAATTCAACAGCAATGAAAAAGGTGGCATGACAAGTCTATTTAGAAAAAGCAGTTTCAACCAGGTGATTGGGTACTCCTTTATGAATCTAGATTTAAAATTTTTAAAGGGAAGTTCCATACTCGTTGGATGGGACCTTATGAAGTGATCCGAGTATTCAAGAATGGATAAGTAGAAGTCAAAACTATGGACAGACAAAATTCAGTATTCTTGGTAAATGGACATAGATTAAAGAAGTATTTTCTGCCACTTGCGAAGAAATATTTTACACAACAAGTCCAACAACAATTCGAGACGGTAGTGGTAAATGGTAATAGCAACCTTTTGAAGACATGAATCCTTCTTTCTCTAAAAATAAAAATAAAAAAAAATACAATTTTTTTTTTTTATAAAAAAGGTAAAGAAAGAAAATATTTTCCTGTAATTGTGAAAATCAGTTCGCTGACATGATTGCAGAAGGGTCAACCTGAAAACCAACTTGCTGGCATGAAGATAAAAATTTCTAATAAAAATATAATGTTGCTTGATGTTTAGATATGCTAGCGACCACTGAGTAAAAGCAGGTTTAGCAAGACCAACCTTTATACATTGGGGTAATTAGCATGGATATTTTTATTCAAGTAACTCTTAATTCTCGCTACAGTTATTTTTTCTTGCACCAGTCCAGGTAGACCTTCTAGAAAAATTTATACCTTTCTTCATAT
The DNA here is from genome assembly GCA_034641835.2 of Pinus albicaulis. Lineage (NCBI taxonomy): Eukaryota > Viridiplantae > Streptophyta > Pinopsida > Pinales > Pinaceae > Pinus > Pinus albicaulis. Next base: position 960,077,833 of record CM076579.1, read on the forward strand.
CCCATTTCATAATATTCCCTCAATTTCTTCTTTAAATCCCAGAATGATTAACCTTCCCACAATATTCTGAATTTACCCTACCCGTTTCGTAAAAATCCCACTTTACCCTTGAATTTTTTCCCTATCCCACTTCTGTTTATCCCCTCTTTGGTACTATTCCTGGAATCCCTGTAACAAAATTCCTTCCCATTCTGATATTTTCCCCTTTCCCACTTCTTTGTTCCCTCATGAATTCGTTGCAAGATCTCATACACAAAGAGAAAAAAATGCTCTGAAGCATTAAGAAAGGGTGAAGCAAATTTCCAGTATCAGTTGAGGAAGCTATGTTAGAAGTCAGACTATATTTTACTTAAATTCTCTGGTCCTTTTTCAGACAATATTATTGCACTAGTGCAAGCATATCGTCCTATATAATAAAACAAGAAGAATGGATGTACCAACAGAACAGCATAGTAAGTGGTGTAAACAGATCGGTGCAAGCATGCACATTGACAGAAGCAGAGTACAATTTCTTTTTTTTCATGAGCATATGTCATAGGAAGTGGTCATCATAAATTTTTACGGGAAGCCTTTTTCACTTATTTGATGAGTACTTATGCTATCATATTATCTAGGAGAAAATTATTTAAAGTACAAAGCGTTTTTAGTTAAGAATCATGATCATTTTTTTAATAAATTCTAAATTTTTTTGAATTATGAAGGAGTGCAGAAATGTTTAACCTTTGCTTGGATATAATTACCCTTTTCGACATGATCCTAAACATCCTTCACTTATAATTATTACCTCACTTAGCCATTAAAAATGCTGCCACAAGTACCAATCCCGTATGATTCTAAACATGCCGCACATCTACAACTATTTTGGTGGGATGGATTGGTGATAAGACAGAAGGGATGGTGGACGGTTGAACCCCTATCTATAAAGAGCCAAATTTTCTGGTATTCCATGAAATTTTTTGATTGTTCATAACTGTTAAAGCAGAGATTCCACCTGTTAGATGTGAACCTTCGTCCCTCAGTGAGGTAGATCAGACCGTCGAGTTTCGCAATAGTCTTGCACTATTGCAAGAATCAGGTTTTCTTCCATTTTTGCAGAAATTTGATGGGCACAATAGTGAAGTGGCCCTTCAGTTTGAAAAGAGTTTTAAAAATGACAGTGTAAATATTGGGCCCCTGAAATTTAAAGTCACGGAAAAATCGATAACAATAGCTACAGGCTTGCAAAACACTGGTGTGTAGTACTTTAAAAATCAGAAGCTCGAGAGGAAGCACTGGCAGCGTTTCTTCGTTGATAAGGAAATGAAGGTAGACTGGAAGAAAGGATTTCTGCATAGTGCCCTGCTGGGACAGTGGCGAGACCTCGTTTTCATCCTTCAGAAATTCGTGACTTGTGAGGGAAGGTACTCCCTCACCTTTGTGTATCATTTCAGGATGCTGCAACACTTTGAACCCGGCCGGCATGTCCAGTGGAGGATGGATTTCACTTATTTTTTACTTAATATTTTAGAAAATATGGCCAAGAGTGTGCAGGGCCCAAGGGCAGAACATGTCGATAAGAAATTATATCACCATGGCTTGATCAAAATACTGGTCCAGAAACAATTGGAAATTAAGGGCATGGCCTAGAAGGACTTGTTGAAGCAGCTAGATATAAAGCCCTCTGCAAGAAAGAAGGCAGCTGATGAAAAGAAAACAGAGACCCCTGCCAGCAGAAGCAAGGATCCAAGTGTAAAGAGAATTCCTTCTTGCACTAGTGCAAAAAGGAAACGACTCGGGAAATCAACAGAAGAAAAGGGCCCATCTCCAAAGAAACAGAAGACAACAGGTACACCTGTTGAAGAAATTCCTCTGACGCCACCAGTGCATGAATAGACCCCCGAAGAAGAAAATTTGTTGTCAGTCCTTGCGGATGCAGCAAAATATGTGGAAATTGAAGATGACACTCTGTTGGCCGATTTTATTAAGGCCCAGAAAAAGAATGAAGAACTTGGTACAGAACCACAGTCCCCACAGAACGTTGAATCTCCACCTGCACCAGTGAAAGAAGAACCAGAAAATCAAGAAGAAGAAGAAGAACCAGAAGAAGTAGAAGAAGAATAAGAACCGGAAGAGAAAGAAGAATAAGAAGAACCGGAAGAAATAGAAGAAGAAGAAGAACTAGAAGAGCTAGAAGAAGAAGAATAACCTAAAGAGGGAGAAGTGTTTACTGAAACCTCGAGGGATACTAATGTCCCTGAAGAAAACACAACCTATATTGAGATAGAAAAGGATGAAGACTCGGTAGCTCCTACTGCTCGGATAGTCGAGCTAGAGCTTCAAGTGCAGAACATAGAGCAGATCGTAGCTAAAGCACAGGAGGGAAAAAAGAAGAATAAATAAGAATTCACGGTGGAGATCCAGAAGAAGAATTGAGAAGTCAGGGTATGGAAGTATCATTATTCACAATGTTTCAGACAACTTAAAAAGGTGACAAAGAAATTGAAAAACAACAAAAAGACGAAGTCTGAAACATTGCAGACTGATGATAGTATGCCAGAGCAGGAGTGAGCTGGAACACTCAAAGTTTTGAAGGTTTTTTGCAGAGGTAAAGAGTTGTGTGAGGAAAACAACAACTTAGGGATGGGAGGATGTTAGCCCCCTAATTTTCTCCTTTTTACCATTTTCCCCTTCCTAAATCATAACCATTTACCTCTATTTCACCCTTTTATTCACCCTCATCTTGCACCAGTCCAAGCACGGTGACACATTTCGTATAAACCTTTATTCTTCATGTTTTAATTCAATTTAGAATTAATTAAATATTTATTACATGATTTCTTACTTTTAAATCACTTTTGTAAGTTATCGATATATCCAAAGTTTACTTGATGGTTAGAGTGCTTACCATGACCACTGACCTTAGTGCAGGATCGATTCTTGCACCATTTCCAGCACAACAGATCTTCGCAGCAGATTTGAACCTCCTCGATCACCGCCTCGTCTTGAGCCACTTCAGTGACAACATCAAATGATTCAAAGGTAGCCGAGTCTAATCTGTGAAGGGCGAAAGCTGGTTAGCTACAGCCAATTTTGCAAAACTGTCTTATCTTGAAGGATGAAACTAAATTCAGCATTTTATTATGAATTAATTGAACGATCTTTTTTTTCCTTTGGCGAATAGATCTATATAATGTAAAGTGTAAATAGGACCTAGAGGAGAATTTTGGAGCAGAGTTTTTAGAAAAAATTTGATAGGCGGTAATTGGTTGTTTTGTTATCGCCCGAATCTAGGCTAGACATTGTATTAACGCAAGTATTCACCTCAATGAATTAATAAAAGGTTTTCTGCCTCATGTTTCAGAAATTGTGTTTCTGTTTTTAATTTGATGAATTGAATAGTTTACTGAGCAGTGTTTTAACTTAAAAGGGAAATGCGCTGGTTGGCTAGGGCCCAACCAACCCAACACATTTACCCTATTTTCGGTTTCCTGTAAATTGTGTTTATATTATTAAAGTGTGATTTAACTTTCAGCACATGTATTCCTATCTGAGTGAAAACGGATCCGTCATGTGAAGTAGTTACATTTTATTTCCCTACAATTTACTTTCCTGCACTTGATTTCAGATTGGCTTTCATTTTCCTGGTACAAGAAGGAGAAACAAACCTACACTAGTGCATGTTAATGTGATATTTCCTTTTCCTGCAATTCTGTTTAATTGGTTTTCCGCCTGGTCCAAGAAGGAGAAATGAACCTACACCAGTGCACGTTGGTGTGATGAAACAAGTTTCTTAATCTACTTTCCGCAATTTTATTTCTTTCTTTAAATGTTTATGACAAGATAAATGCTTGTTTCTTTATTTCTGCATTTTTTTAAGATCAGAAATATTCACTTTCTATGTGTGCGATTTGATTCGATAGAAAACTAGCACTTGCAATAATTGAACACTTGTTTTAAAGATTAAAAGCTAAGTGCAGGAAGCTCTGATCGGGTGCAGGAATCAGTTTCTTGCCACAAGATCTGAGTGCTCTGAACCTTGAAAAGTTTGAGCCCTTGCATGAAGTAAAAAGCCTTCAGTAAAGACACTATTTATAACTTCTACATAAATCTCTGATCCTTCACTAGTGCAGGACAAATTAATGCAAGAAGGAAATATCTAAGGAAGCAGGTTTAAGGGCCCATCTAACCAGACTACTAAAGTGTCTCTGGTAAGGGAAAACATGCACTTAGTAGATTAAACAACCATTAGTTGGACTGATTGCCTTTTATCTTTAATTCTCTCTTGCAAATGCATACTTCCTCATTCCAGTCTTAGATTATTTTTGATGGTTCAAGTTGCATTCTTCTCTTTTGATTTGATTCTGCAATCTTTCCTTTAAAGAGAGTAGGGATTTACATTATAAAGATTGATACCATCTCTGGCATTGCTTGTGCTTCGTCTCTAAGTTTACGAATCCCCTAGGTTGAAAAATTAAGTATTTAGGATTTTGCTTAAGTGTAATTCCTGCCCCCAACAGTTATTTTTAGTCTTAGGTTTCATTCAGAAGTGTGATCAAATTCGTTCCCTAGAAGAAACCCTACTAGTAGCATCCCTTTATAGAACTGAGAAGAGGATGGCATGAGATGAATGAATTTGTTGTGTATATAGCACTGTCAACTCCCATATTGGACGAACCTCGGGTTGATAGAGTAAATTAGAGTAGCCTCCGGGAGTTGCAACACACTTGGTGCAATACCAGGGCTCACCATGTTTTGGCGCCACTACCAAGGAGGTGTCTACGTAGATGATTTGATTATGTTTTAGCATTCGTTTTTTATTTATTTTACATTCAGTTCCAAAATATTGAAAAAAATACAAAAATAGTTTGACTTTCAATGCTCGTAGGAGTAGGGATAACCAAGGAATTTTTTTACTAAAAACGCTCACATCCCCACACAGTCGCCCTTCACTCTTTGTAATATTCCAAATTTTCCATCAGATTATTGGAATATTAGAGTTCTTAATTTTCTTAATTAATTAAGTAAATAAGAGGGTGGAGGGACCCATAAACCCCATAGATGAATAAAATCCACTTTTGTTGTGTGTATGTGGGTTATTTAGAAGTAGATCGACATTATGGAGTAGTGAAGCAACTTATTAATGAAGGAAGAGTGGAGATCACGGATCATTAATGAGAAGATCATGGAGATAGTGGAGGAGTCAAAACGAGATCATGGATCATGAATGAGAAGATCATGGAGATAGTGGAGGAGTCAAAGTGAGATCATGGAGAAATAAAAGTAAGATCATAGAGAAATAATGATGAAGTGATGGAAGAAGTGGTGCATTTAATGCACACATGATGGAGAGAGTGGAGACTAAATGCAGAGATGATGGAGATCATGGAGAGACAACAAATTCCTCATGGAGGCTAGTGGCCACATGTGAAACATAGTAATGAGGTGGGCCAAGGCTAGGGGAGGCTCACAAAGCATAAAAAAAAGATGAAGGCAGCCATAGAACTCATATTTAAGATTTTTCTTTTAGATCCGGATTTTTCATTTGACATTTATTTGAACGCTTCAGCTGTTAAGCTAAGTTTGCAGTGTTGTTTAGCACACGGGTGTTCCTGAGTAGGAATCCCACCCTTACCCACGGGGGAATTTGAGTGCCTACTATGGGAAGATTTATTTGAGCATCCATTCATCATCAGGCATTGGTGCCACATTAAGTCCCTCTCTACAGCACATTCAGACTCATGAATTACACATTCTTGCTTGAGGGTTTGAGAGGAGGAGATAGTTCTTGGAATTTCAACTAAGGAACCGGTGGAGGATTCATCCTTTCACCTTGGAATTTTAGATTAGTCTTTGAGGAGTAGAAGATTGATATCCGACATCAAGCCATCATTATACACCTTCATGTAGCAAAATTTCCCCAGGAATTGTGCAATCCAATCCTGTAGATCTATTGGAGGAAGGAAGTTTCCAGTATTTAAGCTAGAAATCCTATGAGGGATCATCCACTCACGTTGTTGAGCTTATTTCCATCATTCTTGAGCTGAATTGCATCATCTAGAAGAAAGTTATAGCTTCAGCCTCACTGACAGCGCAATCCGTTCCAACAATTGTGTATTCAACAACTACAACTTGAGAGGAGGAAGGAGGAGCTAGATCTCAAGCTTCTAGCTTGGAGATCTGAATGAGGGATCAACCCTTCTTACATTGAGCTGATTATATCATATTGCAACCATCTTCATCTTTAGTTCATGCAGCAGATATGCATACCCAACAGTTATATAGTGCAAGCACTAGGACGGTGATTTTCCAATATTTTTAGATCTGGAAATCCTTTTTGGGTTATTTTGGGTTTTCATCATAGAGCCCCAATCTAAAATATCGACATCATATAAGCTCAAAAATAGCCATATATATGCATTCCATTTCAGTTAGAAGTTATATTTCCAGCATTTACAGAAGGGACAATGCATTATGGCCTCCAGCAGTCCAACAGTTACGGAGTGCCTTGAGTGAGAGGACTTCAGGGCCACTCTAGCCTTCTTGTTTGGCTTGACTATTTCTATTTTTTAGTAGTGTTGTACATGTATTTGAGTCTCCTATCAATAAAATGACTCAACTATTTTTTTTTATTTGTATGGTGTTGATATCTTATGTGTACATTGTTGTAGTTTCCAGCTATTTTGTTTTGTATTCCTCTCTTTTCCCATTTTGGGATATTACAGTGGTATCAGAGCATGATCTTTGGCTTAGCTTGTGGGAAATACATTTTATGACATAAGAAGAATAAGTAGAAAGAAGTGATCTATAATGATAGAGGGATTAAGTTTTTCCACACTTCTCTTTAGATCTATACAAGATCTCTCCAAGGAGGTCAAACAAATGAGAAGGGAGAGGAAAAATGAGACCTCAAGAAGGTTTCACAATGAGGAAGGTCCAAGCATTTCCTATCTGTAGCAGAAGAAACTGACAATGCAAAGAGCCCCACAAAATTCTACTCTGTACACTTTCTTTGAAGAGGAAGGTGAATGGCATGGAGATGGAGGAAACTTGGAGCATGGGACTCTGAGTAATTATCTTGCGAAGTAAAAATCTCAAACAAGAGCATTCAAGGAGAATCTAACTCTCCAATAGTTTTTCCAGATCAAATAAGACCGAAGATACCACAACAACAATAGAAGAAAGTGGCACATACAGAATAGGTTCTTCTTGCCTACATTTGATGGGTGATCCACAAGCACAGCACAGGCTTGGAGGAAAAATTTAGATGCGTTCTTCCTGCTACACCCAGTAGCAGAAAGAGAGGTTGTTGAGATTGCAGCGCTCCAACTTGAGGGTGAAGAAAAGGATTGGTTGTTCAGCCATATGAAGCATGCAAGAGTGACTGCTTATGAAGACTTCACTCAAAGGGTAATGAAGAAGTTTGGTAGAAGAAAACCAGAGACACTTTCCATAGAGGAATTTTCCCACATTGTTGAGAAAGTACATGATGAGCCAAAGGAAGATGTCAACATTATCACTTCAGAAAGGGAGAAATTACCACCACCACCAGCTGTAGAAGTACTTGCATCAGGAGAAGGAGAACTTGCATATTTTCAATATGGTCTTCAGCTCTTGACATTGGGAGTCCCATGCATGATTCAAGAGATGCATGAGGAGGAGGAGGCAGATACCAGCACTGGTACAGCAGAAAATCAGGAATCACCATTACCAACAATTAGAGAAGCCATTGCATCGGTTGGAGGAAATCTTGTGGCTTTGCAAGATGTTCCCAAGTTTTACCTAATCCAGGGTTTGAAAACATTTCCATCTCATATTATTTCAGCACCTCACCTTGAGATTTGTGAGGTCATGCCATCAGGGAAATTGCATAACCAAGGATTAGAGAAACTTTATGATTTTGAGCAGCAAACTATTACTGCATAGAGGACCCTTGAATTGTTCAAGGAGGATATGTATAGCCATCCAATTTTTTCAGTGTTGAGCTACACACAACACTTTGTGTTGAAGTGTGGAGTTTCAGGGGATGAGATGAGCATAGTCCTAATCAGTACAATGTTAGGCTATGAGTTCATCATTGTGTATGGTCAGGAGACAACAGATGCACCATCATGGGGATCAACAGTGCTGTCACTAAGTAGAAGTGATGAGATGGGGGCCCAATTATTCTTGGAGCATTCGAGGAAAACTTCACTCATGAAGCACTAGAGGGAAATATGATCAATGGTAGACATTTTGTGATGGATAACATTTTCCATTATCAAGATGGAGTATTCTTGATGATCATCTCACAGCTCAAAGAGAATTTTCTTCCTATAGCATATTCGGAACATTATGGGTTATATTGGGGCATTGATGAGAGGATCTCATGGAGAGACCTTAAGGAGGGTGAACTTCAACATATCATGGAGTGCAAAGCTTATCTGATTGAGGAGGATGGTATTCTACCTTGGGTGGATACCAAGTTGGAGCATGACATGATTCATCACCCACAGTGGTATGGATGGATGAGGATGATGAGCAAGGGGTTGACAACCCACTTGTAGATCTATGATACGGGGCAATAAGAAGAATAGTTGCGCTGGTTGCTTTTGGGTGAGTATGGTTACTACCTAACATTTCACATTTGTATGATCCATTCCTTGAATAGCACTGGTGTGATTCAACAGTAGGAGGCATGGATGTGTTGGTTATTTTTGAGAGAGTTTGGTCATCTCATAACATATCCTATGTCAATGGGTGGAGTATTTTTTGGGAAATTGTATGGCACTCACATGATGTGGCAGCAGGGAGCTTGGTTGTATTGGTTTGATATGTCATTATACATGTCAATCAATATGTCATTGCTCCATTATTTGAATCATGATGATGTGAGGTGGATGCAAGACTCCTTGTTTCTTTGGTTACTCTTAGGAGAGTATGGGCTGACATTCTTTCATACCTTGCAGGATGATGATGGAGGATGGAAACAAGAGTCCTTAATGCATTGGATTCTATTGGGAAATTATGGTCACCATACTTGGTATGATGATGAGGTGGTGTGGCAAAAAGAGGCATTGCTGCGGTGGCTTATTTTGAGAGAGTATGGCTAATCTACTTGGTATGATGATGATGTGGTATGGAAGTAAGAGGCATTGCTGCGGTGGTTGCTTTTGGGAGAGTATGGTTGAAAATTTCACATGTTAACCCATATGTATCTATTCCTTCTTTTGCACAATGTTGAGATGATCCTTGGAGCCAACAAGGCCAATAGGGCCAATGATGGGAGCATGGAGAGATGCAATCTACTCTATGTAGCATGGGTTAGAGAGATAGTTCATGAGTTGGGACTTTCCACTTTGGCAAGAAACCAATTCACTTCATATATCTCATGCATTGAGGAGACCCTTGGATATAATATGGCTACCACTTGGGGACTTATTGATGAGGAGAGATATCTAACTATTTAGTTGGAGGCCATTCTAGAGATTCTAGAGAGGAAGCTATGGAGATGGGCATACATAGCACATTGGAGTAGATGGGGAGACCTTCCATATGAGGATGCCATTTGGAGGGACATGGATTGATGTAGCATCTAGTTTTATAGTTGTTTGAGGATAAGCATCATTTTGGTGGGGAGGACTGTAATATTCCAAATTTTCCATCAGATTATTGGAATATTAGAGTTCTTACTTTTCTTAATTAATTAAGTAAATAAGAGGGTGGATGGACCCATAAACATAATAGATGAATAAAATCCACTTTTGTTGTGTATGTGGGTTATTTAGAAGTATATCAACATTATGGAGTAGTGGAGAAGCTTATTAATGAAGGAAGAGTGGAGATCATGGATCATTAATGAGAAGATCATGGAGATAGTGGAGGAGTCAAAGTAAGATAATGGAGCAATAAAAGTAAGATTATAGAGTAATAATGATGAATTGATGGAGGAAGTGGTGCATTTAATGAACACATGATGGTGAGAGTAGAGACTAAAGGCATAGATGATGGAGATCATGGAGAGACAACACAGTCTTCATGGAGGCTAGTGGCCACATGTACAATGCAGAAATGAGGTGGACCAAGGCTAGGGGAGGCTCACAAAGCATAAAAGGAAGATGAAGGCAGCCATAGAACTCAGATTTTAGATTTAGATTTTAGATCTGGATTTTTCATTTGACATTTCTTTGCATGCTTCAGCTGTTTAGCTAAGTCTTTAGCACATGGGTGTTCCCGAATGGGAATCCCACCCTTACCCACGTGGGACTTCGACTGCCTACCTTGGGAAGGTTTCTTTGAGCAGCCATTCATCATCAGGAATTGGTGCTAGATCTAGTCCCTCTCTACAACACATTCAAACTCAAGAATTACATATTCCTACTTGAGGGTTTGAGAGGAGGAGGTAGTTCTTGGCACTTTGTGGGAATAGGGTTCCCTAACCCGCGTTTTTGGTACAATTTTGTAATAGTCGGTCTTGTGTAGGGGTTTTGGGGTGGGTCAAAGCCCCTAATGTTTTGTAATGGGTTAAAGGGTAGCTCTAGGGTCCACAAACCATGGTCTATGGACCATCGGATAGCAAAGGCTACAATGTTATAAATAGATAGATAGTTGGATCTAGTAGGTAAGTAAGACATAATATTGATGCTACTTGTGAATTGTTAAGATCTGTCTGGGATGTTTTGGGTAAGGACTCTTGCTGGCTGTGTGCGTGGAGATCCTCAATCCTGCTGTGTGTGGACCCCACTAGGCTGTGTGCGTGGGTTGTGTTTGGGTTGTAAGTGGATTTTTGATGCTAATGAATGCAAAATATATTTGAAGTACCTTTGTGCTATCTGGGTTGATTGTGTTTATTGCTAAATCACGTCTATGATATTTATTTGAGCTGCGAATGTATCTATGATCTGGAATTGGTTGTGATTATAATGTTTTGTGATGGTATTTGTTGATGCACATGTGGATGTGACTATATTGATTAGATCTGTTAATGATAATATCTTTTTCATGATTACGTACTAATTCTACTGTTAAACGGGCTGCAAATAGACTCATTTTGTGCGAACCTAATAAGTTGCAACAGAAACTTGCCTTAAATTACCTACTTTCTCCTAGGGTGCAGAAACCTGGTTCCAACACCCTCCCATACTACTTCGGGTGAGACTTTGGCCTGCGAAAGTAGGTCATTGCCGAAAGGGCCAGTAGGATAGGGGTTTTTTGGCAAAACTTAACGTCCGAACTTGGGTCAGGATCCCTCAAGCCAACAAATGGTTCCGTTGCCGGGACCGGGAGCATTTTGAGAGAGATATTAGGTAATGGCATGAGGCCGTTGGAGGCCTGAGAAACCAAAACTTGAAGGCTGGTTTGAAAGACAGATTCATGAATTTTCTGTAAAGCAGAATTGCAGCACGAAGCTGACAGCGGAAAAGTAGAAGAATAAGTACATCTTCACTGAAGTTTATGAATTTTTCTTTGTAACTTTTGTGCACGAGATTCAGGAGTGGTTAGCGAGGCTCGTAGAATTCCAGACGTGTTGGAAGGACGATGAGGTTACGCAGTGGACGCCGGAGTTGATTCAAAAATTGGAGAAGACTGACAACACGATCACCCGTATGGTAGATCATTGGGTGGACATCGTGCTAGGAGGATTTGAACATAAATTTCAGTCGATTAGTTCGTATCCTATTATGAGGCAGAGCAGAGGTTATTCAAAGGTTTCAGAGGTAAGTTATTGCCAACATTGCCATTGCTAATTAAAATATTACTATGCAAAAAAGGCATTCTGTGCAGCCACACCAAATGAATGATCTCTGATCAGAGTGAAAGTACAACACAAATTGGTAAGTACTACCGAACCAATTGATAAGGGGATAGATCCATCTACATCCCATTAAGAGAGTTGGCTACACATGCAGGAGATAGTCCTCTAGCTACACCATCTTTACGTCAACATAAGGGTAAGAACTCACGCACACCTCTGCCACCACTAGAAGAAGATATGGCCACACACATGAAGCTACCCACCTTCAAGGGTGTAGGAGATGAAGATATGGACCAATTTTGGTTTGGAGCAAAATCAATATGGACTGCACAGAATGTGGCTACCGATGCTCTAAAAAGAGCACAACTATCCTTTGCCTTTGAAGGAAGGGCCTTGGACTAGTATATGGGGTACGTAACCCAACATACGGATCCTTCTATTCAAGAGATTAAGAAAGCTTTAAAACATGAATTCCAGAAGTCTAAGTCCTTCTCGTAGCTAGTAACTGACCTAAAAGACTTTAGACAGGGACCTACTGAGTTTGTATGGGAATTTGATTAGCAGTTAAAGAAGGTTATCAGAGATGGGGAATTTCAGTATGATGATAGGGAGCATAAGGAATGGTTTATCGCTATGCTGCTACATCACCTACATGAACCCATGGGCCAGCAGGTGATTGAGACGCAAGAAAAATCCTTGGAGATTTCTATGAAACTAGAAGCTGTGCTAAGAGACGATGCCCAGTTTGGGGTACAATAGATCCAGGGACAGCTGGAGGCAATGCACCTTGAAATGCAGAATCTACGAAAAGAATGAGGGAAAGAAGCTAGTCCAGATGTATGGTGCATACAATGCAGGGTGTCTGGCCACACCAAGGATCAGTGTCCTCTGCTGGCATACCACATGCAGGCTAGGGGACCCAGCCCATTGCGCCCTAACGAGGCTGCGGGACCAAGTGGTCCGCCGTTATGGTGCACTAACTATCGCATAGCTGGAATACATGATACCAACCACTTCCCCCGTATTGGTGCATATGTTCCAGAATTGAAGAAACAATGGTGTCGATTCTGCTCCTTGGTGGGACATGATGAGCATAAATATTGAACCTATGCCTTGATGATAGACCGAGGGAACCTATACAGGGTATAGGCTGACCCATCTTCACCACTATCTCCCTCAAGCAAAGGAGGACTGCAAAATGGGCTAGAGGAAAGCCACACACCTTGCCTCGAAATGTGAAGTCTCCCCGAACGATGCCCCAGGCACATTCGCATAATCCCTCAAAGAGACCTTTGTCTACTCAGGAGGAGGCTCAGATTGCTGAACCAATAAAATGGCTACCACAATATGTTCGGCCTCGTAGGCCCTCGGTGCGCATGCCCAAGAATCTCGATGCGATGTGTGCCTATCTACAGGTGCCTCTGATTTTGAGCGAGGTCACCATCATTGGAGAATCCTTTAGCAATATCCACACGATAAATTTCAACGGTCATGGCCTAGCCAACCTAGAGGCCTTCCCTGAATTGGCACCAGAATTATATCTCAAAAGAGTATTGGAGGACGACGTGATGAAGGTAGTCTCCATGCCATGGGCAAGTGGGTTGGTTGGTTCAGGGTTATTAAATCTATTGTGGATGCCTCACTTTGGCCACTAAAATGTCACCGAAAAAATTGTGCGACAGTTGCTAGCTCTAGTCCATGAAGGCTGCTTATGGATCCAAGACCGCATTCCCATATATGTAGATCTCATTCACCGTATTACTAGTCTTCCCATGATGGGGATGAATCCCATGGAGTGTGTCAGTAAGAAACATGAGCAACAGATCACTGATAAGGTGCACGATGATTACCATGTTGAACGGAACACTAGGGGGTTCATGATCAGCACTATTAGTGACCTTGGTGTGCGCATGGGCGCCTTGTTGTTAGCATGAAAAATTATGCTCAAATGCCAGGTTGCCATGGTCCCCACATATGTAATTCAGTTGGCTGCCCGTTGTGAGAAAGGGGTTTGTTTTAACTGGTCCCAGTTCCTGTGTAATGAATTTCTCGAAAACGTGTGCGAAGCCCAAGATAATGGAAGGGCATTCTGCTACTCCTTTTTGCTGCTCCTCATTGTATTGGTCACATGGGAAGCCCCGGAAGATTTGGTCCTACTTGAGCTCGAGCCGGATATGTGCGAAGGGGTGCGAAATGTGAATCTGTGGGATTCCAAGGATGAGAAACACATTGAAGATAATAAGGTGTTCTAGGTCTTATTTCAAAGTGGGCTTGCAGCAGCAATCCACTCTCGGCCGTGCTTGTCACCAACAATCTATGACAAGTACAAGAGCATCACAACATTTCAAGTCACAATGCACAATGTGCAGATCCAGGGCTGCAAGGATCCAACATTGGTATCACTGCCATATATGGTTGTTGACGAGGAGATTGACTGTCTTAGTGTTACATGGCCTCCACACTGGAAGCTAGGCTTCAAATCAGGTACACACGACACTGCAAGTACAAGCACCAAGAAGACTACCTCGTCTAACACCACCAAAGAAATAGAAGGACAGGGTAATAATTACAAGAAGGGTGCAGAGCCGGAATCATAGAAGGATTCGCAGTAGGATCTGGACGTAGAGGGTCTGGATGTGGAGGGTGCTGAATCCCCTCGAGGTAAAAAATGGACTGGTGACCCTATCAAAGGCCAACGAAAGAAACGATGAGCTACATGGTTGGGTTAGGAGACTGAAGTTACTCTGACAGAGGAAGACCCGAAGAAGATCGCAGACGTAGTCACCCTCGCCTCAGAGGATAAATGGATAGCTTTGGAAGAGTAGCAGAATGCCATAGTCAATACACTCCAGTCTGAGCTCTGAGCTCTGCAGCTCAAAACCGACACCTTGCAGACAAGCATGATTCAGACCAGGCTGCTCCCAGAAACCAGTAGCAAATTGATCATCACAATGGAAAGCCACCTTTTCCCTCTGCCAGGTGCAACATTTGTCTTGACCCCGCCTACCTTAGGAGTGCAAGTCTTGGCCTGTGCAGAGGTGCAATTGGATTTAGCTCGACTGCCACATGAACCACTACAAGTCCTCCACACATCCCTGTTTGAGGATATTCAACATAGAGACTGCCAGGTTTACCAGTAGCTCAGCACAGCTGAGTAGAAGATTATGGAGAAAACCACTAAGGTGTGCCAGGCGCAAGCTGCATGCACCCTCACCGCCACACACAAGACCAAGTTGAAATGCCTAATCAGTAGGCCATGCATAGATGTAACTGAGGATATCCTGGCTTCTGCTACCCCCCAGGCCAAGATTGAGGGGCTTGTTGCAGCACTAAAGGCTTCGAGGATGGAAATTTAGACTCTTAAGATAGAGATGGAATAGCAGATTGCTGTCTTATAGGCCAAATTGTAGCTAGAAAATCCACCTGAGTTAAGAGCCTAGCGAGCCGCGCTGGTCATAGAGGCCACCAATGCTATTACCACTCAGATTTCTCAGTGCAAAAAGTTGTTGGAGACAACTATGTAGTTATGGTATAAGGTGTAGTGCGACCCTCTCCTCTGTGATTTTACTCAAGAGCTACGCCAGAAGGAGGAAGAGTTTGAACAGCTCGAAGCTACTATGTCCACCTTAATTCCAGCTTAGTGCCTGGCATGACTACGTACCACCCACACACTTAGGGATGAAATTGAAGAGCTCCGCCACAAAAAGAGGGTTCTCAATGACCACCTTAAGCGTTGGGCCTATGAAGCCCTCAAGCTCTCTCAGGAAGTGGATGTTGTGGTCAAACAACTGAACCAGACATTGGAAAGTGTCACAGCTGCTATTGAAGGTCCAACTTTGCAGAAGATGGTGAATATTACTCAGAGTGCTGTTGCACAGAGCGAAGGAGTGTTGCCCCTGTTGGTTGATGCAGTCAAGCAGCTTCAGGCGAAGATGCAAAACCCATAGCTGCAGTGACTTTGGACGAGTCACAATATTGTGTTGGGGGCTTGTTGGAACAGGGTTCCCTAACCTTTATTTTTGATACAATTTTGTAATAGTCAGTCCTGCGTAGGGATTTTGGGGTGGGTCAAAGCCCCTAATGTTTTGTAATGGGTTAAGGGTAGCTCTAGGGTTTGTAAACCACAATTTGCAGACCATCAGATAGAAAAGGCGACGATGTTATAAATAGATAGATAGTTGGATCTAGTAGGTAAGTAAGACATAAGATTGATGCTACGTGCGAATTGCTAAGATCTGTCTAGGTTGTTTTGGGTAAGGATTCCTGCTAGCTGTGTGTGCAGAGATCCTCAGTCTTGCTGTGTCCAGACCCCACTAGGTTGTGTGTGCAGGCTGTGTTTGGGTTGTAAATGGATTTTTTATGCTAATGAATGCAGAATATATTTGAAGTACCTTTGTGCTATCTGGGTTGATTGTGTTTACCACTGAAGCGCATCTGTGATATTTATTTGTGCTGCGAATGTATATGTGATCTGGAATTGGCTGTGATTATAATGTTCTGTGATGGTATTTTTTGATGCACACATGGATGCAATTTTATTGATTAGATCTATTAATGATAATAGCTTTGTCATGGTTATGTACTGATTCTACTGTTAAAAGAGATGCGAATAAACTCATTATGTGTGAACTTAATAAGCTGTAACACAGACCTGACTTAAATTACCTACTCTCTCCCAGGGTGAAGAAACCTAGTTCCAACACGCTCCCATACTACTTTGGGTGAGACCTTGGCCTTTTCCAAAAGGGCCAGAAGTATAGGGGTTTGTTGCCAAACCTTAACCTCTGAACCTGGGTCAGGATCCCTCAAGCCAACATACTTCAACTAAGAAACCAGTGGAGTATTCATTCTTTCACCTTGGGCTTTTAGATTAGTCTTCCAGGAGTAGCATATTGATATCCGGCATCAGGAAATGTAATATCCCCAAATTGGAAAACTCAGCAATACATGCATGAAAAACACAATTTTCAGAAATATAAACATAAATAGAAAAATTCAGCCCATTATTCCATTAGATCTAACATTGTTACACTTAGATATAAGAGGAGATTAGAAACAAATGACTTTTTCCTAGTTAAACAGGCCTCCCATGCTCAAAACAACTCAAAAACACTGAAATCAGTTTATTGAGGGTTATACTTAGAAAATGGAGAGACAAATAAGATCTAATGATTTATTAATCAATAGAGCACAAAACAGAGATCTAGTCTCTTTTACATAGATCCAAGATGACCCGATAAGGGTTTCTTGATAGAAATGATATACATGAAATATTTGTTGTAGATCTATGGATGAATCATGTTGTATGGCTGAATCACTACATAAATATGGTTGATCATGCAAATAATTGGCTGTAGCTCCTTTTACTAGCTTTTCGGGAAGAAGAATGAACCTCCTTCAGGGAAACTAGCTCAAAATACAAGGGATTTAACCGCTCCACTGCAATACCTTAAGAAATAATGCATTTTATGAAAGGGAATGAATTTTTGTTGAAGGTAACTGCTTTTCCTAACACCATATAGTGGAAAATGTAGCACAAAATACTCTCCCCAGATTTCTTAAACAAGATCTCCAAGAAAGTGTGGGGAATTCCCGCATGAGAAAACCCTTGCACTAAACAGTGCAACAAACTTAGCTAAACAAACAAATAATGCAAAGAATTATAAACAGAACTCACAAAAATTATAATCTTCAATCATGCCCCATATGGTTTCAATCCCCTCCATTATATAGTTGATTAGCTTCCTCACCAAGGGTCCCACCCAATTATGAGGTTGCTTCCATGCAAAGGCTCCTCCACCAAAATTACAATGTCTCCATTAGTCTTGCTCATCTATTTAAATCGTTGTTTGATTTAGTCAATCTTGACTGGATCAACCTTGACTGGATCTTCATGCATTGTCTCTTTTCACACTCCAGGTGTTTTCAATTTTGACTAGCTAGATTGATCTTCATTCACATTTAGTTGTCTTTATTTAGGATCCACTCCTCATATAATAATGTTGTTTACTTGGTCAAATTTGACTTTCTCCACACATTTTAGACCCTTTTCACACATGTGGATTCTTTATCTCGTTATTAACATGATCCATTTTCACATTATGAGGGATTTTATTCCTAGTTAAGCAACTTATGAGCCTCCTTGCCCATTTATTCATTTAACTAGTTTTTAAAATAAAAATTAATATTCCTATTAGCTGCATGATAATTTAGGAATATTACATTCTTCCCCTCCCAAATGTTTCTTTTCCTCAAGAAATTGCAAGGGTGCTGCAAAATCTCCTCTCCTCCTCTTGTGGCCTCCTCATCCAACAATCTCCACCATTGCTTCAGATATTCTGTAATAATTTTGTCTCCCAATGGTTCCTCCCAAGTGTGCAAGTTGGCCTTTGGTGAGTAAACCAAATGGATATCATCATGAAAGAATGGAAGGTCTATGTGAAAACCTTCTTGCTTATCAATGGCCTCCTCAAGATAGAAGTGATGCCAATCATGGGGAATCCCATCATCAATGAAGGACTCCCATCTCCATGCTATCATCCAAATGAGATGAATCACCTCCCAGCTTGGTAATTCATAGAAAAGCTCCTCCCAAATTCTCATGAGAGATATGTCCCAAGTGCCCCAAACAATCATATGGCCTACCTCATAAAGAAGCAAGTGATCTAATATGGTAGCCATATCTTTTCCCATGCTCCCCTTGAAACACGTAGTGCAAAAAGTGTGGGGAATTTCTTCCCCAAAGGACACATCCAACCAATGTGTCTCTCCTCCAATCACGTTCCCAACAAAGATAAGAACATCTTCAGCATATGGAATCATAATTGAAATCATGCTAGTTGCCATATGAAGTAAAGGAGAAGGATAATGGTCCCTCATGTGCAACCAACACAATTTTACTCCTAACTGCAATAGAATATGATATAACAAGTGTTCTTCCGAACACTTGTTTGCTGCCCCATCTTTCTTGCATGCTTGGAGAAGGTGTATAATGGTTGGTGTTAATGAATCACACCATGAAGAATACACCATCCCTCCAACATCTTCTAAGGAATGGTCAATATCACCATTTTCCATGGATGCAAGTGTCTCATGAAGCCCATAAGAAAAAGTGCCCCCTCTTGGAGCAAAGCCCTGTACATGAGTTTTAAGAAGATACAAGCATATAGTAGATACATTATGATGTTCAAAAATACAATTTTTACCGTACACTTGATTCAAATCAGTGAGGTAGCTCATGGATGAGCTCCCTCTCACACCCAATGAATAAGGAGGTGGTAATGATAACTCTTCCCAAGAGCTATGTTCCTCCTCAACCAGAAAATGATCTATTCACTTCCTCATATGAGAGTGCATCTTCTCTTTGAAGTTTACCCACATGAATCCATCTAAGATAGTATGGTATGTTTTAATGAAGCTAGTGGGTTTAGAAAGCAGGATCTCATAGGCTACATTAAGTATTTTATACTTGAGCTTGGAATCTTTAGTTAAGTAGATTAGATCATGGAAATAAATGACTCCATCAACTACTTTATACCTCCCATCCATCACTTTCCCATCAAGAACCTTACATGTGAAGAGGTCCTTGGAATATTCCATCAAAATTTGGGACTCCCAATAAGGATCTAGGCTCCCCAACAATGACAGCGCTGTAGAAATCTGAAATGGAGCACCTATCATGACATGGCTCTCCTCTTTGACATGTTTGATGTCAAAGTCACATGTTGGAGTACTTTCAACTTTCCTTTGCTACCTCTCTTGCAGCTGATCTTGCTCAAGAAAATATTGAAATTCATGGAAGTCAACCTTCTTTTGAGAGGTTCCTTTCCTGCAAAACTTCCATAGTTTTTCCCATGCATACAAGAGTGGTAAGACCCTCTTGTCATATTCAGAAATCTTCATTATGTGTAGAAGTATATTTTGCTGCTCCAGGGCTATGGAGTGGCCTTTTGATACCATGCTCATGTCAACACAGATTTCTGAATTCTCCTTTTCGAGCGCAAATTTATAAGTGGAAGATAGCAAATTCAATTTCAAGAAATTTCTTAGCTCTCCTTGGAATCCATAATTATTTCTCAGCGCTGTGGTAGCTCCCCTCAAGGGTCCTCCCTTAGCCAAATATGTCACTGCTGCACATAGTTGAGAGAACACTTTTGTCTTCCTCCAATTAGGAGGTCTCCCTGGTGGAATGCCTCCATGCAAAGAGACATCAAGGCATAGAGAAGGATGTACATGTGTGTGGACTGATTTGTCCTTATCTTCATTGCACAAATCCTCCTGCCTCATTTGTGTATCAATCTTCTAAAATAAAGAGGGTTGTATAATCCTCATCATATGATGCTTGTCCTCCCCTTTATCTCCTTCTATATTCAAGATCTCACCATTTGCTAATGATGACACATGCTGCACATGGATTGTG
Organism: Pinus albicaulis; assembly: GCA_034641835.2. NCBI lineage: Eukaryota > Viridiplantae > Streptophyta > Pinopsida > Pinales > Pinaceae > Pinus > Pinus albicaulis. The sequence continues at coordinate 960,097,962 of CM076579.1, forward strand.
CCATGATCTCTACATGTGAGATTCTTTGGAACTCCTTGCAAGAGTGCAAGAGTTTCTCTCCTTGGAGTAAGTATCCATCTTCCTCTTCATGAGGTCCTAGATGTGCTCTTGTCATGAATGCGCTGTTATCTCCAGCCTTCTCTTCCTCCTCTTCAGTAGTTGAAAATACCTCATCATCAATAAGAGACCTTAGATCTTGGTCTTCTTTTGAAGGAGGAATCTCCATGTCTTCTTCTTGAGAAGAAAGCCCTTCATGCAATGGGGAATTTTCCCTTGGCAAGGTATCATACAAGTTTCCATCCCCTTCAATGGTTTTTTGAAATGGAGTTGATTTTATGGACCCTTCCAACCCATGCAAAAGTTTTGTTTGATTTGGTTTGATAAACTCCATAGAAGGTGTTTCATAAGATTTTTCATCAAACCTTTCCACCACTCTTCTAATGAAATTTGCATAAGTAGATGTATTAGCATTATTTAAGGAAAAACATTCAAACAACCACCAAGCATAAGCCTTACCCTCAAGATGCAGCACTGCTACTTTGATGGCTTCATTTTCTGAAACTTGATGTTGTTGCACATAGGTGTCTAGCTCCTTCACCCAAGCCCTACCTAGACATTCAAGCGATCCATCAAAAGTAGATAGGAAGAATCTACCCACACCATGTTGCTTGATTCTTGTGCTTCTTTCCTCCTTGATCTTGCAAAACCCTTGTAAGTTCAAGTGATCTTTGAACCCCTTAGATTGAGCTTCATACTCTTGCAAATAATCACCAAGAGTCTCCTTCTTTGGCACATCTCCTTTATTCTTCTTATTTGTAATGAATAAGTGGTTGATAGAGAATTGTAAATCTGATAATGTGGCTGAATGCTCACACCCATAAGATGAGAGATTTCCTCATGTTTAGATCTTGCAGATCTTGTTGAGGGACTTCCATGTCTTTCCCTCCTCATTTCTTTGATGTCTTTGCTTATACCCTACAGAGTTTGAGAGAGAAGTTTTGAGAACCTCTTTCCTCTAGAAAATAAGGGTTTGTTTTGATCTCTCTTGTATATCTTCTCCTTCCCATGAGAAGACTCCATGATGGTTGAAGAACATAGGCCGAGCCAAGATTAAGGCTCTTATACCACTGTAATATCCCCAAATGGGAAAACTCAGCAATACATGCATGAAAAACCCATTTTTCAGAAATATAATCATAAACATAAAAATGAAGCCCATGATTCCATTATATCTAACATTACTACACTTAGATATAAGACGAGATCATAAACAAATGACTTTTTCCTAGTTAAACAGGCCTCCCATGCTCAAAACAACTCAAAAACACTGAAACCCTAAGACTGCTACAAACATAAATTACTGCAGAAAGAGGAAACAAAGTTTATTGAGGGTTATACTCAGAAAATGGAGATACAAATGAGATTCGATGATTTATTAATCAATAGAGAATAAAACAGAGATCTAGTCTCTTTTACATAGATCCAAGATGACCCGACAAGGGTTTCTTGACGGAAGTGATATACATGAAATATCTGATGTAGATATATGGTTGAATCACACTGTATGGATGAAAAACTGCATAAATATGGCTGATCATTCAAAGAAATGGTTGTAGCTCCTTTTACTAGCTTTTTGGGAAGAAGAATGAACCTCCTTCAGGAAAACTAGCTCAAAATACAAGGGATTTAACCCCTCCATTGCAATACCTTAAGAAATAATGTAGTTTATGAAAGGGACTGCATTTTTGCTGAAGGTTACTGCTTGGCCTAACACTAGATAGTGGAAAATGTAGCACAGAATACTCTCCCCAGATTTCTTAAGCAAGATCTCCAAGCAAGAGTGGGGAATTCCCGCATGAGAAAACCCTTGCATTAAACAGTGCAGCAAACTTAGCTAAACAGCCAAAGAATATAAAGAAGTATAAATAGACCACATACAAACTATAATATTCAATCATGCCCCATATGGTTTCCATCCCCTCTATTATATAGTTGATGAGCTTCCTCACCAAGGGTCCCACCCAATTATGAGGTTGCTTCCATGCAAAGGCTCCTCCACCAAAATTACGCTGTCTCCATTAGTCTTGCTCATATATTTACAATGCTGTTCAATTTAGTCAATCTTGACTGGATCTTCATGCATTGTCTCTTTTCACACTCAAGGTGTCTTCATTTTGACTAGCTAGATTGATCTTCATTCACATTGAGTTGTCTTTATTTAGGATCCACTCCTCATATAATAATGTTGTTGACTTGGTAAAACTTGAATTTTTCCACACATTTTAGACCCTGTTCACACATGTGGATGCTTGATATCATTATTAACATGACCCCTTTTCACATTATGAGGGATTTTGTTCCTACTTAAGAAACTTATGAGCCTCCTTGCCCATTTATTCATTTAACTAGGTTTTAAAAGAAAATTTAATATTCCTATTAGTTGCATGATAATTTAGGAATATTATAGGACATCATTATACAACTCCATGCAGTAGCAGTACCCCTAGGAATTGCGCAGTCCAGTCCCGTAGATCTATTGGAGGAAGGAAGTCTCAAATATTTCAGCTAGAAATCCTATGAGGGATCATCCCCTCACCTTATTGAGGTTATTTCCATCATTATTGAGCTGAATTGCATCATCTATCAGTAGGATATAGCTTCAGCCTCCCTAAAAATGCAGTCCATTCTAGCAGTTGTGTATTGAGCAGTTGAACTTGAGAGGGGGAAGGAGGAGCTAGATCTCAAGATTCTAGCTTGGATATCTGAAGGAGGGATCAACCCTTCTAGCATTGATTTGATTATATCATATTTCATCCATATTTATCTTCAGTTCATGCAACAGATCTGCATACCCAAGAGTTATATAGTGCAAGCCCTAGGAGGGTGATTTTCCAAGATTGTTATATCTGGAAATCCTTTCTGGGTTATTTTGGGTTTACATCATAGAGCCTGGATCTGAAATCCTGGCATCATCTAAGCTCTGGAACAACCATATCTACGCACTCTGTTTCAACTAGTAGTTATATTTCCAGCATTTTCAAAAGGGACAATGCACTATGGCCTCCAATAGTCCAGCAGTTACGCATTGCCTTGAGTGAGAAGACTTCATGGCCACTCTAGCCTTCCTTTTTGGCTTGAGCGCTTCTATTTTTTAGCACTTTTGTACATGTATTTTCACATCCTATTAATAAAATGAATCAACTATTCTATCTATTTGTATGGTTTTTATATCTTATGTGTACATTGCTATAGAAATAACATATATACCTTGGAGAAGGAACAAATATACCCCCTGTTAGCCACCTACGGATTTTTTTCCAAGCAAACAGGTGGCTAAATTGTTTTTGTGCCTTCAAGAGATACATTTCCTGTGAAAATATCTCATCCTTGAAGCCTCCATGTGTCCTTTTCCTTTGAAAATATCTTCACTGTTGTTTCCATCCAAAAAGCGTCACTGCCTGTGAAACAATTATGCTCAGAAAAAGCCTCCATTCGCCCCTTGTATCCCTGCAAATATCCCCATTTAAACCTTTTTTCTCCTTTCCAAAATTCCCCCTTTGACCCCAAAAAATCCCTTCCTAAGCCTACTAAATCATCCCATCTCCCCTTTAAACCTTGCAAACACCCTTTGTTTGGCTTAAAAATCCTTTTTTCCCTCTACCGAAAGCCTCTTTTTAGCCTTAAAAACTCTGTTTTTAAGCAAAAAAACCCATTTTTTACCATATACAGGCTTAGCCCCTTTCGACCCAGCCCCTAACCACTTCCCCTCCATGCACCCGAGTGCTAAGACCAAGCTCTAAGGCATAAAGCGGTTATCACATCGGAAGGATTGGTCGGAGCGCTTGTTTCCTTTGTAAATGAAAAATTTCCGATGCGAGGTGTATTTGCTCTATGGGTCCCGAGAGCAATCTCCACTGTTGATCTAAATAGATATAACGAGTCCATGCATGTTTCACCACACCCCATCACTCTCCTTTTTAAACCCTCTGATGGCCATCTCCACTGTTGATTCACATTTAAATCCGACGACCATCGCAGCACTGTGCTCATCGCCAATCAGAGATTTCGAAATGTGCCTCCCTCTGCTTTCCCCGATTGCGATCCTCCGATGCAATCCTGGCCGTTGAATCCAAAAGAACCAACGACTAGGATTTGCTCTCACTCTGCCCTGTGTTCCCCAATTGGTCACCCCCAATCCAATCATGGCCGTTGATCTGCAGCTAATCTAACGGTCTAGATGCAATCGCACCATCGCACCATCGGAGTTCTTGGCCCTTCCATCGCTCTCCCTCCGATTGGATCGCAACCATCCATCTCTTTCGATCCGACGGTTATCCTTTCTCCCACACATTCCCTTCACCCTTTGGCCTCCGCTTCCTCCTTAAAACTCCACCATTGATCACATGGATCCAACGGCTCAGATTACTCCCGACCACTAACCAACTCTTCCGCCTTTGTATCTCCTCTGTAGATCTCAGCCGTCCATCACACTGATCGGACGGTTCACAATCAAACTGCCTTTGATCGATCCCCACTCTAATGTCCCCGCACGTTCACATATCACGCTTCATCCATCACCGTTGGATCTCATGATCCCAGATCCAATGGCCAGCTGCAATATCGCGCAACTTTGGCATCCAAAGTTTAACATTTGAAATTCATGCGATATGGGCGGTTTTAAAAGGCCATGTGTCAGTCGGAGACCTATATTGCATTCGAAAAATGAAAACCGCCTTACCCGCCTTTTGTCGTGCAAAAATAATTGTTTCTTCAGAAAAACCACTTCCCCACTTCCCGCCTCGAAAGTATATCTACAGATTTCAACCATTGATCTGTACAGATCAACGGCCCTCATCGCATCTCACATCACATGCATATTTTTCCATCGGGCGACCATTGAACTTCATCGGATCATCTCAACTGTCGATCTCCTCCTGAGATCTGACGGTCCATATTAAATCTCGCTCTGCCCACACCGAGTCCCAACATTCAAGCCTCGTTTCATTGCATTTTCTTCATTTTCTTTGTATTTCGTCCAAAGGTCCAAACCTTATGATTTACATTAAAAATCATTTCTTCCGCCTAACATCAAAACTTTAGGTTATAATGCTAAAGTTCATTTCTTTCACCCAACCTTCTAAAGTCATTCCATTGGTTAATCTCCACCATCGATCATTACCTCTAGATATGATCGAATGGTCCACAACCATTTCTCCACCAAACCTCCATCAGAGCAGATTTTCACCATTACACTGCATTTTTCCACCGTTTTCCATTTGCATCCACCGTTTCCACCATGCTGCGCTGGCATTCTCACAGCCTTCCACTGCATCCATCCCCCCTCTCAAATATATTTTCTTAACTTATTTGTGTGTTTTGCAGGGTTATAGGTGGTGGAAACTGCCATGGCTCACAGTCACTGTCATAGTGACACAAAGCGTAGAGAAGGCCATTTTCAGAGCCTAAAATTACTGAGAAATGCCTGGGAAGGTGTTAGAGAAATTTTTTTTATTAAAATAAAAATGTTGAACTCTGTAATACCCTCCAGTGCCATTAAATCTCAATTTTCACAGACAGAGATAGTCAATGAATCAGCAAAGAGTATCAGTGAAGGATTAAAGAGTTTTAAAGTCTGTAATTGAAGATTTTAAGCTTCAATTCAATGTTTAAAAGGAAAATGTACCACGTTGAAGACCTTGTGATTAACACAGAAGGCCTAATGAGGTATAACACACAGAAAACAATATCATCAGTGTTTCACATCAGCAAAAGGTTCCCTCTCGAGAAAGGACAAAGTACCCATACTGTTTTTATTCTATATCGTGTTCCTGGGAAGATTTCCACCCTGACAAAAAGTCCTAGTGTTGCCAGAAACATTTGTTACATATTATGGTAGACCTGAAGTCATTTATTTTCCTTTTTTATTATCACCAGAGTACTACAGAGTACTGCAGCCGAAAGTACATCAAAGAACATACTTGGAGTAAATTTCAGCCCGTCGAAGACCACTCTTTCATCCAAAGAGAACCAAAAATAAATGCATAAATGTTAAGACAGAATGGGCCTCGAGCCTTTCCTCCTAACTCTATTTTAATGTTTCATTTAGTATTTCATCTACCTCCTCTGCCTCTCTTTCAGATATAAAACTCATGAGGAAAGTTGTTGTTGGTTGTTGATCAGATATCTATGAATTGTAGTTGTTTCTCTTGAGATTTAGTTCTTTGTGTAAAGTTGTAAGATAGGCTGAGGAAAATATTTTTACTCTGAATATCAAGCTGTTGGACAATGTTCTACATGACTGGTGTTGCTCTTTAATATGACAAGCACATTTCTTTGGATCCTGATTTAAAGCAGCGGTGATGTTTTCTACCTTTGTCTCTGTTTTCCTTCCGTAATTCATTTCATTTCATTCCTCTGGTTAGAATCAGAAATCTGGCTTAATATATACCCTTGCATGGTACCTTAATGCCCCTGATCTTCTTATCTTTGATGTTTTCTATTGATTGGGTTATCTGAGTACTGATTCGGGACAATTTAACCAGCGTAGTAGCTATTATTTACTACTAGCTGTTGTATGAATTAATGAATATGTTCTTAGATGTTCTTGTTGAGATTTAATTGAAATAATTGGGATACTGGAAGTTTAGAATGCTGATTATGTCTCACTAGGGTCCTTTTCAATCAATTGAACCTTTCTAAGTTCCCTTAAGTTGATTTCCAAAGCATTGAAAGTTCAAATCCTTTCTCTGATCTCAGGTTTTCACTTTTGTGTTTGAATCTTTAATGTTTCCTTGTCTGAAGAGTTAACCTTTTAGGAGCAGATCATAGGTGTTTAATGGCATGTCATGTCCCTAGATATGATTCCTAAGTGGTCACTTTGGAGGTTTCCTTGTCATTCCCCTTCATTCTTTATCATTTCATACCACGCTATCATCTTTAAAGATCCACTATTTTTAGATGAATAGCCCAATTGAAAGCCTTGAATGCTGAATAGCAAGTAAACCCTTTCTTGACTCCATTGCCCAAATGGTCTCGAGTGTTCTCTGAAGTATCTCTCCTTTGCCTAAAATCCTCTTTGCTCACCATTTGTCTTATATTGAACCCTTCCTTCATATTTCCCAACAACCAAACAAACCAAACAAACAAAACAAACATTGTGCCTTATAACTAGCCTAAAACATTAAATCAGAGCTTCAAATACATATACCTTTGCCTTTATAGAGAGATCCCTCTCTGGACCCAGGAGGGCTAGATCCTGAGGTCTAAAAGTGGTTTTGATGTTGTCTTATCTTTTGGTCTTGCCAATCTAGCCAAAACATAGGAACCCCAACATAATGGCGACTCCGCTGGGGATCGAACCCAGAATCTCTGGTTAGATTGGCAGTTAATCACTGTGGTGGACAATATACCTCCTTGAAACATTTTAAACCTTCCACCTAGTGACTTCATAGTTCCTTAATGATTAAAGACTCCACTGGTGATCAGTAGGCCTGCTGATTATCTTGGTTTTCATAAGACACCACTGGGAGACCAGCCCTCATAACAACATCAGCCATATTAGAAGTAATAAGTAGGATTAAGCTTCTTTGTTAAAAGACAATATACTAGCTTCAAGACCCATTCATACAAGAGCTTATCCTAACCCAAACCCACCTGAAATAGTTGACAACCCCGAGATCATTCTTAGAAAATCTCCCACCCCTAGAAAGCCAACTATTTCCAGACACATCCATAGAGCTAACTCTGCACCAGAAAACTTTACAGCTCTATTAGACACTCTTATTGATTTAGACTTACCAAGTAGTTTACCTAGAACTAGGTCATTCGGTGCTCTAGAACAGTCATACCTTGAGCTTCCTGGTTCACCATCTCACAGTGGTCAACATATTAAGGATAGATAGACTCCTCCATCTACACCCCCAGATATTCATTTCATTCAAAACTTGGGGCTCTATCACCCTAAATCAGCTCAGCAGAGTGTGGCTGGTCCTAGTATTCCTATCATCCACATACATGCTGCTCAAGCCAACCCTTTACCTCCACAGAACATCATTATGGCAGTATGGTATGCACCTGTAGTGTTACCACAGCCTCTAGTGCCCTTACCCAACGAGTATCAATAAAAAATCCCACATTTCACTGTAAAAGAGTCCACCACTATTCAACACCATGTAGATCGGATGGAAGATTCCTTTGAATATATGGAAATAGATGATGAGATAGTCAAGATGAGAATCTTTGCCCAGAGTTTAGGAGGAGATGTGAAAAAGTGGTTTTGATGTTGTCTTTTCTTTTGGTCTTGCCAATCTGGCCAAAACATAGGAACCCAAACACCCCCAACATCAATATAGTGGGACAATTTTCTGACTTAATGTTGGGAAGGGTGATCTTCCTGAAGTACTTGGACCCTTGTAGTTCAGTAGTAGATGTACACATTGATGGTGTCATAGTCCCCAATACTTTGATTGATCTTGGGGCTGCCATCAATGCAATGACCAAGGAAAATATTCTTAAACTCAACCTCCAAGTTACTTTGATGAAAACTACAATGGTTCTGCAACTTTTAGACTGGTCCACAGTAGCTCTGGAAGGAATTGTTGAGGATATTATGGTTTCAATCGAATCTTTGGGAGTACCCTAAATATTTCCAATCCTCCAACCAAAAACCAAGTTTAATGGATATCCTCTCATTTTAGGAAGACCTTGGTTATCGACTGTCGATGCTTATATCAGCTGTCAAGATAGAAACAAGACTATAAAGAATGGACCCTTGTCTAAACGACTGGTGTTATATCCTCCTCCCCAACCTTCCATTGACCGTGACCTACCTTTGTGGTTGGAGGATGAAGAAGAAGAAGATGAATTATACAACACCATTCCCTGCCCCATTTTTATCATAGATTTTGTTCTTAGAGTGGGGCAACCTGATGAGGATGAGCCCATCAACCACATCATTCAGAACCAACCCCCCAATGACAGTCCACTCGATGACCTAGTCAAAGAGTCTGAAAGCCACCCTTGGATGGAGCTGCACTTAGTTGATCTAACCCCTGAAACCACTAAGGATATGGAATTTGGCCCATCAAAATCTTTGAAAATTAACTTATCCCTCTTAGCCAAAGAAGAAGAGCAACTATTCCAACTCTTGAAAGAAAACCTTGATGCATTTTCTTAGGACTACAAATATATGAAAGGGGTGCATCCCTCAATGTACACACATCATATCTACATTAAATAAGAATTCAAGCCTATGCGCCAACCCCAAAGGAGGATGAACCCAACTCTAAAGGACATAGTGAAGGAAAAACTGCAAAAATTATTGGATGTAGGTTTCATCTATCCCATATCAGACAGTGAGTGGGTGTCTCCTCTTGTCCTAGTCATAAATAAGAATGGAAAATGGTGAATATTTTTTGACTACAAGGAACTAAAGAAAGCTACTAAGAAGGACCATTTCCCCTTTCCCTTTGTAGATGAAACCCTGAATGGCCTACATGGGAGAAGCTCTTTTCTTTCCTAGATGGGTTGGTACAACCAGATCCAAATTAGCCCCGAGGACCTGGAAAAGACTACTTTCACATGTCCCTAGGAATCTTCGCTTACAGAGTCCTTCCCTTTGGGTTGTGCAATGCCCCTGCTACTTTCCAAAGAGTAGTCTTGAGAATTTGTTTCGAACTAGTCCATGAATTTGTCAAAATATACATGGACGATTTCACAACGTATGGGGATGATTTCCAGGAAGCTCTCTCCAATTTGGGAAAATTGTTGAGAAGGTGTATGAAATGCATCTCTCCTTGAGTTTCAAAAAGTTGAATTCTTAAAAAGAGCAGGAGTAATCGTTGGCCACTCAATATAAAAATTAGGAATATAGATAGACCTGAACAAAGTCACCATCATAAGAAGGGTGCATGTTCCTTAAAAGCAGAGAGATGTCAGAAGTTTCCTAGGTTTGGCTAGCTACTATAGGAGGTTCATTAAAAATTTCAGAAAATTGGTTTCTCCATTATTTGGAATATTAACAAAATATTCTAAGTTTCTCTAGTCCATTCTCTGTCAAGAAGGTTTTGAGCTTATTAAGGAAAAGCTAACTACTACCCCCTGTTAGCCTCCACAATGTCCCAAGGCTAAAAGGATATCAATGGAGGTAACCTGAAACCAAGCTTTTAGTTTGGTAGCTAGCCCTACCAAACAAGAGAGGGATATTTATATGAAAAACACATCCAAGGTTTTGACTGGTACAAGAATGGCTTTTAGGCTAGATAGCTCATCTCTAGGGTTTTGAAATATTTAGAGTTTTTCTACTGGATCAGGAGTGAAAATCAAGGAACTAGGTCAAAAGATCAAAGGTTTCAATTGCAAGAGATATAGAGGAGCAAGGTAGCTATGATTTTGTGATGGTTTAATCATTGGTCGATGTAGTGCAGGGTTGAATAAGGAAGAAGATCATAATGATCATGTGTACCATGAATTCATTAATCAAGAAATATAAAACAAAAAATAAGATCCCTAACAAAACAAAGCTTAATGAAACAAATTATGCTTATAACCTCCTAGGAAAATCACTAAAGATCAAATATATGTGAAGGAGACAAGTATATCATTCATAAAACTATAACAGGGAGAAAAAATTATCAAAAAATCACAACATGAGAATTCATGAATAACAGCTACAGCTGTCCTTTAATTTCCTGGAAAAAGTTATGAAGTACAAGGTACTAGACTTTCACCCTCTGATGTCCAACCCTCAAAATGACTGAAAACCACATACATATAGACTAAAAAAAAACTTCCCCTCTCTTAGGGGTAAAATCCCTCAATGTAGGAACAACTCACAATAATATCTCAACAAAACCCTAATGACTAGGGAGGTTAAAACAAATCCTCCATTTAGAGTTTGACTGAACTGCTCCTCATCAATGAGGTCCAAAAGTACACCAAAATAAATATAACAAGTCCATTTACCCTTAATTACATCAAATCAACGTGAAAGTAAAGAAATTAAATCATCAAAACAAGATTTACAGAGAAAAACCTCAAAAAAATGCACTACAAGCAAAAGTGCAGTGCATATTTGCAAAAGTGCACCGCCTCTAGACAAAAGCACAACACCCAACTTGCGAGGGAATTTTGGAGGCCTTCCCCTATTCCAAATCCAATTTTTAAAGATGTTATGGAAAGTTGAGGATTTCTATTTTTTATTAGACACCTGAAGCAAGTAAAAATGCATAGTCCATCATAGAAAAAAATTCATTTTTCCCACATCTACTCCTAAAAGCGTAGTGCCTAGTCCATAAAGGTGGTAGAAAGTGTGTTATTGACCTATTTTTGGGCATTTTATCCCAACCAGTTTGCTGACAAGGCTCAAAACTTTGATAAATGACATGTAGGAGTGATTATCTATCCAATAAGGTAAACCTTTTGGCATTTGGATGGCTGAGGAAAAAGAGTAGCGCAAAGGCACTGCGCTTTTGGTTGTATTGAGATTTTCAAATTAGCCAAAAGTCACGAAAAACCAAAATTTTGCAAAATTTATTCAAAGCTTGCCCAAAATTGTCTCATGAATCCCTATGTTGATATTTCATGCAATGAGGTATGCCTCAGCAAGAAAATCCAACTTATCCTTCTCTTTTTGCCTCATTAGGGTTTGCTTGAGCTTCTTCTTCAATTGCTTGATTTTGACTTGGGAGACCTGGTTCCTTGTATAATAATGAAAAGCCATGTGTATTTGTAGTTTTTTGTCCCTATTTTCCTTCTTGAGAAGCATTTCCAAGTGGAAATTCACATTATCAATCCAACCTACTTTGTCTTTCTCAATTTATGCCAAAATGAGTTCATCAGCTGTCGTTTGAGCCTTTGGTGGAGATGTTTATTTTTGCTACTCAAGTGCCCTTTTGAGGCCTCTTGTCCTCGGTATATTTTTTCTAACCTACTCTTCCTAATCCTTTGAATCATTAATATAAACAATTTTTTTTCCTTTTGCATCATCCCTTGTCAAATATGTTTTAGGCTTGTTTAAGAGTAGGTGATTTACCTTTAGCTGCATGTTCTCCTATTGTAAGAATGAAACCAAGAAATTTGACTTTGAAAAACTGTCCTTGAGCTCTCTAATCTCAAACTCCTTCTCCATGATGATCTTCTCTGGTGTTCTATTCTCCTCATGAAACTCCAAATTTTCCATATCAGTGTCATGATGAAATTGTTCCTCATCCTGTAATGGTGCCTCATGATGTGATGGTGTTTCTTGCTCACCTGATGTAGGCTTGGCCCTTTCAACAATGTCTGGAGAAAACACAAGTCGCTTACCTCTACACTAGGTTTGAGTCATCTCTGCCCTAGGAATTAGTTTCATAGGTTTTCTTGTGGAAGAAACCTCTTGCTATGTTGGTGATGACAAAGGAGTAGAGTGATCGCTAGACTGAGCTAGAGAAGACAAAAGAGAATTTAATTATATAAAACCATCCCATGAAAAATTGATCCATGTGAGCTGACGGGAAATCGGGATCTTCACCAAGCCATGGTGAAACAAACTGGCATAATGATTTTCTCCCAATATCTCTACCTTCTCTGCCATTTTTACCATGCTTTTGTAAAGGTAATGAGGCAAGTTTAGGGCTCTTACACCGGTGAAATGCGTTAAGAGTCTCATATGATACTGATATAACCTTGAGAACCTTCCCTAACATGTAAAATATCTCATGATAAATTTCATGATAGGGGCATACTTGTCCAACAACTGTTTAAATGGGAAGATATGTGTTAGAGATGCTTTTTATGTCGACTTCAAGTACATTTTATAACTTTCAAGGTCAAGGTCTCTGCTCTTGAACAAATTTTATCCACTGATTGGAATCATTGTAGCTTTGGAAATGGTCTCCATTAAAAGAGTGAACACCAACCCTGAAATAGTCACCTTATTTGTCCTCAATCTGGTGGAAAACGTGCTGGTAAGTTTGTCATGAAAACCTAGTTCCTCAACCTTTTGGCAAAAGACAAGGCAACCAGCATCCTGAAATGATTTATTAAGGAATGGTTAAGATATTATCTCATGTGTTGAATTGGACTCATACATGTTGATATAACCTCCCTTGTTCCTCTTCTTCACAATGGTTTTAGAATCCATTGCTAACCCTAGCTCAATGGGAAAGGGAATTAGGGTTTAGTGAAGGAAAAACAAGGGATTTGGGTAGTTTTGATAAATGAAGTGATATCAAGGCATTAGGGGTCTCCTAAATTCTTGGGAAAATCTAGGGGGTTAGGGAGAGATGTTAGGGATTAGGAGAAAATTAAATTTGAGGCAATTAGTGAGGGGGAGGGGTCCAAAATGGGAAAAACCAGTCCTAGCCTAGGAAAGTCTAGTTTAGGTTAGGGTTTGTAGGAAAATAGGGTAAATGAGGGATAAGAGTGATGTGAAATTATTAGGAGAGTGTATAAAAGGTTAGGGAAAGTTAGTGAGCTTCAATCTTAGGGTTTTACATAGCAATTTGTCAATGAGAACATGGAACGAAGCAAATTCACTCAAAACCATAGAAGAGGGAATTGATCCTTCCAATCACAAAATGAAGACAAAAGAGGTGATTTGAGGACCCCAATTAGCTTTATATGATACAATGGAACCTATTTTCTGATGTTGAAAACACTGGAATGAGATATTTTCCTCCTTCGAAGAAAACAAAACACTTCTAGAAAACGTGCAGTGTAACGAATGTGCATCACAAGCATAGCGGAAAGGAGATATGGGGACTTGGAAGCAAGAAATTTTTGTTATGAGGGTAAGAGTGAGATTTCTTGGTGGAGAGAGGTTTCTTGAAAATAAAATGAGCAAATTAAAAGCTCCTTTGGTCTTTTGTAGCTTTGGAAATCGATTTTCTCCTTTGGTGGTTAAGTGGCCCCACCATGTACTTTTTACATTTTGATTTCAAAACTGTTTCTTTTAGAACCTTATGAAACATATTACATCATGATTAAAATATAATTACACTTATGAAACCTTTAATCATAATTATTTACTATTATTACTGCTTCAATGCTGAATTTAATGGTGAAATGACTAATTTTCATGATTTTGACCCTAAGACCTAATGGTGACACTACATGAAATGAGATGAATGATGACCATATTAATGTGAATGGGATGGTGATGGATAATTTTCAGTGATGAATCATCAAAATGAATTATGGAAATGACCAAAACATGGACTGAAAGGAGTAGTACCACACCTAGACACACTAGTTAGTGAACAAATTTTTATTTGAAGACCTAGTGAAACCATAAACATTTGACTCAAGACCCTAAAAAAAAACTTGTAAGAGCATATTTGATCATTGGTGACTTGGAGGACTGGCAGACACTAACATTGGTTCCACCTAGGGATGGTAGCTCCTTGGAGGTGTCAAGAACATCGTAGAACAAGTAGCCTTATCCATTGGGCATGGAGTAAAAAATCAAGAGAACAAACTCAATACTAAAAACTGACTGACAAACTGAACTAAATTTGACGTCAAACAAAACTTATTGTACTTAAAAACCAGCAGCCAATCAAAGAAACCTTATGGCCTTCACCTCGGGTTTCAAGCTTCCATGATTAAATCCTTCATACTTCGACAGAAAAGTAAAATTATTTGTACAATGATGGTGAGAAACTTCAGAAACTTGATCAAAAGAGGTAGTGCTTGAGGAGCCTACCATTGATTGGTCCTCCTCCAAAGTATTGTCCATCAATTTCCCCTAACAAGTAGGCATTCTTCCCTCTTAAAGCTGAAATTCTGTACGGTCCTTCCATAACTTCTCTAACTTACCGTGCTTTCCTTTATCTTCATTCTGAGCATGCCAACAGAGAACTACATCTCCCATATTGAAGTCATCCGCTTATTTTTTTCCAGTCATACACTTTTTTTATTATTTCTTGAAGTTTATAAGTGTTCTGAAAAACTTCCTCTCTGGTTTGTTGCAAATGAATCATTCGGTTTATCCGCTGTTGAACATCATTCGATTCACTGCCAACTTCCTGCAAAATATTCATGACTGGAATAGAAAGAGAAGTAGGAAGGACTGTATAAACTCCATACACTAACTCAAAAGGAGACATGTCTATGGACTTCTTGTTACTTACTCTTTCTACCCGTAAAGCATTGATGAGTTTCTTATACCAATTTTTCTTATTTACCTCCAACATCTTGTTGATAATATTGACCAAAGACTTATTCGAAGACTAGACCAGTCCATTGCCTTGCAGGTAGTATGCAGTGGAATGACCCAATCTGATATTTTACTTCTCACAAAATTCCACAATCTTTTTGGACATAAATGCCGTTGTGTTATTTGTGATTATCTTCTGCGGACAACCAAATCTTGACAAGATATTAGATTCCATAAATTGAATGATTACCAAATCAATATCTTTCATGGTTGGGATTGCCTCAATCCACTTTATAAAATAATCTGTAGCCGTCAAAATCCACTTCTGCTGGGTGAAATATGAAGGATGGATATCGCCTATGAAATATATACCACATTGCTAAAATGGTTCCTGAACTAATAAAAGATGCAAAGGTAGTGGGATCAACCTCATCTTCCCTTGAAAAATATGACATTCATGATAGCTCATCACGGTCTAGTATACATCAGAAAAAAGAGTGGGCCAATAGAAACCATCCTTAAAAAATTTGTTCACTGTGGTCTTCCAGAATAAATGACCACCACAATCACCCTTGTGAAAGTCATTCATCACCTCCTTCGCTTCACTTTCAACAAGAAAATTCAACAAGACACCTCCTAGGTCTTTTCAATACAAAACACTGTCTAAAATAAAATATTTTGAAGCCTTTAATTTTAGTGATCTAATTTTTATTTTAGACAAATCTGACAGAGGATTTAATTGTTGAATTACATAAGAAATATCAACATACCAAGGGGATGAAATGAAAATCTGAGATACCTGTGTCAATGAGTTATCAACCTCCTCTTCGGAAAGTGTAGAAATCAAATTCATGTCCAACACATGCAAGTTAGCCTTCTGCCATCAAATTTACAAGCCCTATCCCTTGATTAGCTTTGTGGGCTTGATCTCCAGGTCATATTAAAGCATGGTTTCAATCCATTTCCCTTGCCTACCTTTGGGATCAGTTTACGTCAACACATATTTCACCACTGAATTCGAAACATAAGCTATGATGTGAGAGTGAAGGATGTATACCTGAAGTATTTCAATGCTTTCACCAAGGCCAAATCTTGCTTTTCAATTATTTCGTATCTTAGTGACGCATCTCTTATGGTCCGACTAAAAAAGGAAATTGGCTGCTCCGTCTTTGACTCCTTTATCTGCATCAAGAAAAAAACCAAGGAGTGCTCAGAAGCGAATCAAAATATAATGAAGTATATAGTATAATAAGGGTTGATCAATGTGGGAGCACATGTTAAATAAAATTTGATTGAATTGAATGATTTCTTTTCATCTTCTAACCATCTTACCTCATTGTCCTTCTTCAGCATGTCTGCCATATCTCTAAGGTGTTCAATGAGATTGGGGATAAATCTTCTCAAAATATTTATCTTACCCTTGAATGAATGGATCTATTTTTTGTTCCTTGTGAAGTCCAAATGATGAATTGCTTCGATTTTGGAGGGATCAATGCATATTTCATATTTTTAGATGATGTTCCCAAGTATTTTTCCTTCCTTCATGGATAGGATTTTCTTAGGATTCAACGAAATGCCAAATTTCCTGCATTTTTGAAACACTATTCGCAAGTGATGTAGGTGTTCATCATATGAATGTGAGAAGATAATAAAATAATCAAGGTAAACCACAATAAATACATCCTTCTCATTTTAGAAAGAGATTTCCATAGCCCACTGAAATATATCGCCTGCATTCTTTAGCCCAAATGGAATTTTGGCGTACATGAAATTACCCCATGGCATTGTAAATGTTGTTTTCTCTTTGTCATCTTCATGCATCAAGATATGGTTGTATCCCGAGTATCCATCAAGAAGTGACATTATTGAAGATCCAGATACCCTCTGCAAGATGTGGTCCATCTTCGGGAGAGGATAATTTTCCTTTAAAGACACCTTGTTCACATTTCTGAAATCTATGCAAAGACGAATCTCCCCCATCTTCTTCCTTACCAGCAAAAGGTTAGACATCCAATTTTAAAATAGAATAGGAACTATAATACCAGCTTTATAAAGTATATTTACCTATTTTTCAATTGATGGAAGGAGTTTGGGATTGATTCTCCTCAGCTTATGGTGCAATGGATTTTGATCCTGCTTGATTGGGATGGTGTGCTGGATGATGTTTTTATCGTACACTTCTAAATCTAAGTAATCCCAAGTGAATACATTAGAAAAATAACTCAAAATATCTATATATTTACCTTTCAACTTAGTGGGTAAAGACCTCGATAACTTAACCATATTGGGGTTATCAATTGTACCAATGTTTACATCTTCAACACCTGATTCTGTGGGGACCATTGTCGGCTTTTTGGTGACATCATCATGATCAAGCAAATCTTCCAAAGGTACAAGACATCGTGGAATTTTATTATGATTTAGCTGCAACACTTCAACTTCAGAAACTACAAATACTTGATCATCTTCATTATACACATCATCAATATGGGAGTTAGCAAACTCCTCCATCTGCAGAATTTTTTTTATCTGTTTATCATCCCAAATACTTGCTAGTATCTCAAATTATCAGGGACATTCGGGTGATGCTTCACATGAATTTCAAAAGTTTTAGTAGCATGAATATGAATCTTAAAATTTTTGGTCGTTGTGGCAAGAGAATCAACCATAAAATTATGACTTCTGGGAATCATGGAAAATGTATATTCTGGAAAAGTTTTAAGAATATCAAGAACATAATTACGATAAGATCTCATCTTGGGATGTTTGGACTAGTATTCCCCTTTTACCTATTTAAACACCAATTCAGAGTCACCATATACTATAATTCTCTTCGCACCTATCCTTTTCAAAATTCTCAGACCGGTGATCAAGGCCTCATATTCAGCCTCATTGTTTGAACAATGAAAGGATAGCTTATAAGAACACAATCTTACGTTTAGTGGGTATTTAGATGATTGATGTATAGGGATACAGATCTAGATTTTGATACCAGCTCCATATTTTCCCAAAGCACCATCGAAATCCATGGTCCAAAGACCCTCCTCATCATTGGGAAGTTGAAATTCTGTGGACTGATATGTTTCTTATTTTTGACTCGCTAGCTCAACCTGTTATTTTTCTTTCTCTGACTCAACTGACCTTTGCTCTGAAGTGTTTGGCTGCAAGCCATTAGAATTCTGATTTCTATTTTCTGCATTCAAGACTGCTTGGAGACTATTTGACAATTCTGAAACTTCTTCACCTTCTACAATTTGACTCTCTAAATCATCAGTACTATGATCACTATACAATATGAAGGACTAAAAATCAATATGTATAGAGTGAATGTGGTGATTTTTGGGTTTTTCTTTGCTAGTGATCATGTATTTCATTTTTACTTCTCGGTATAGCTTCCTAAGTTGACCAAATATTGGAATTGTAGCATATGAAAAATAAAGTTGTAGAGTACCCCTTAATTTGGCTCCCCTAGACCGTGAAAGCAAGATGCAATACCTTGGAGGTGTGTCAACAACTACAACATCTATCAACGCATTTCTTGCAGGAATTTGATCAAGAGAGATAACCAAGTCCTCGATAAGACAAATGCATATGACTCTACCAGAATCAAAAGAATAGAGGTCATGATAGGGTTAGGTTATGTCCAACCCCAAATTATCCATGATGTCCTTTGACATTAAATTTTTTTGAGGCCCTAGAATCCAACATAGCATTATGGAGAATATAATCACGAACCCTCAAACCAAGATAAAATGGAGGGGCTTCACTATCTTCAATATTTCCATCTACGACTAAGCCAAATAGGAGTTCGAGATGGTCATGATTGACATTGGCCATGTATGACGACTGATCTACTTTCAACATCTTGGCAACATGAAATTTATATTTATCATCCGTTACAAGCTCAGTGAGGGGAATAGAAACTTTTAACTTAGAAATTTCACTCTCTAAGCTAAACGAGTTAGGTTGTTTCTCTACCTCTTTGGGAATGGTATCCCACTTTTCAGGTTGATCTTTTGCTAAAGATTCATTTCTTTGTTCTTGTCTCACTTTGATGTACTTGTAGATGGATCACTATTCTTGCTCTGATTTATGGCAGCAGGCTCCTTCTCCTTATTTGGACAAGCTTGGGAAGTTTGTTTGGGTTGAGTATATTTTTGCTGAGATATCCTCTTTTGAGTAGAGGCAATAGGCACATCTCGGTTTCTCAAACTATACTGTCTCTGCGCTGAGTTGAGAGAATCTAGGTACCCCCTTTGATAACCTTCAGATTGGATTGCTAGCCCGTCATCATTTGCAAGTACATATTCTTGATAATCTGACACATATGTCTCCTCAGTATACTAATAATATTTTGTACGAAAGATAGGTCCATGATATTTTTCAAATAAATGGTTCTCTTCAATAATTTCATCTTCATCTCCAAGTCCTTGAGCACATTTTTACTGCAATGGAGTGAGGACTTGTTGTTGTGCTTGTTGATCTAGGCTTAATTCTAAACTAAGGTTGTTTATGTTGTACTCGGAAATTGGGATTCCAGACATGATTTTCTAAATGCCTTTATGAAATGGACATATTATGTACCATATTTTCCACATTTCTAATCAAACTATCCAACTTTTCTTCAATTGAGGTTGATGGATCTTCCTTAATTGTAACTCTCTTTTCAACTTTTCTTTTTGATTTCTTGGTCAATATATTGGCTTCAATGTTGATATAATTTCTCTACATTTCCTCCAATGAGGTGGGATTTATTTCTCTAAGATGATAGGCCATATCAGGGTCAAAGGCATCCAGATAGTGCAACAAGGCCAAGTCAGGTGGAGGTTTGATATTGGCAGGAATGGAATTGTACACCTTATTGAAACGAGTAGTATAGTCTTGGACTGATTCATTAGGTTGCCTTCTCAATGAGCTATATTCAACCAATATCTGAAGAGGATTTTTCTATTCCTACCACTTAGCAAAGAAAATATCAGTTAACTGTTGTGAATCTAACACTGAGCGAAGTCCCATAGCTCGAAACCACTTTTTAACTTCTCTTGAGAAACTCTGAGCAATTATTCTCATCTTCAAATTATCATTATCTACCTCTTCTAAATCTATGAAATATGTGATTTTTTCGATATGTTTCTAGCTATAACCTTAGTGTTTCCATAAAAAAGAGGTAGCCTTTGCCCATAGTTCTGAGGTAAATTAGTGAGCTTTCCCGGCAAAGCTAAAGGAGCAAATCTGGCGATAGTTATTCTAGGAGGAAAGCTTGTAGTTACAATAGAAAGTGTTGTATGAGTGATGGTTGTATGGGATGAAGTGTGGATGATGAGGAATCAATGATATGAGGAGATGAAGCTGAAATAGGGTTAGAAGATAAGATCTCCTACTGATATTGTATAAAATCCTTCTCGGATTTATATTGAAGATGATTTGCTAGTTTTTGAAGTTTTTCAAATTGAGACCAGACCTTCCAATCCAAATATTCTTCTAAATTGGATTCTATGGATGAAAAACTTGTTTCAAACTTTAAAGGTGTTATCACTCCGCTAGATTCCTAACGCTGAAGAAGGAATCCCAACAGAGGTAACCACAAACCAAGCTTTTGACTTGATAGCTAGCCCTATCAAGCCAGAGAGGGATCTCTCCAAAAGAGTCACAACCAGGAGGGCTGGATAAATTAGGGTTTTTAGGCTAGATATAGAGTGTAGGGGGTTTTTTTTAATTGATTTT
This sequence comes from Pinus albicaulis, assembly GCA_034641835.2. Lineage (NCBI taxonomy): Eukaryota > Viridiplantae > Streptophyta > Pinopsida > Pinales > Pinaceae > Pinus > Pinus albicaulis. The sequence goes on from CM076579.1 coordinate 960,118,822, forward strand.
GTTGGGGAAATCACTGGATGAAGGAATTAGGTCAAGGATATCTAGGTCAGGGAAAATGAGTTAGGGTTGTAGGGATCAATGGGGAAAGGTAGGTATAATGCTTATCACTTGAATAGATTTTTTATGGAATGGTTTTGAAACTTTAAGAAGGCTAAGAAAAGAATAGGAGATTTATTTTTCACAGACAAAAGAAGATGGATAAAATATGATTAGTTACCCAAACAGAGCATGTGAAAACATGTATTCAAATTATCTAACTTATAAAATATCATAACATAGAAATGAAAGTGAATATGAACAATACATTCAAAAACATGATACTGAAGAAGAAACTATGATAGAAATTCAGTACTACAAGTATCCCATAAAAGTAGCTACAAATCCTCTTTATTAGCTTGGCCAAACTGAGTACAAAGTTTCCTTGATCAACTTGAAAACATCAAACTGAATCCAACCCTTCACTAGTGTGAAGAAATGAGCTAAGTAGACATGAAAACAACCTTCACTCATCCTCAGGGGTCGAATCCAAGAGGTGAGGAATATATTACACAAAAATTTGAACTGATAGCTAAAGTGTAGGATGGTCCAAGTGACTCATTCCTAACTTAAGTGAACTGACTCATTACACTTCATGTGCTTGATTCACCTAATGTATTTACCATATTAAATAGTCAAAACATAATAATTACATTTAGATTCATCATTTACATAGGTAAAATAATTATTTCCCAAGATAAAAATCAAAACTGGAGTGAAACTCATAAAATTTCAGAAGACTGCCAAATGCACCATCTCCTTGTCAAACATGCCCTTTCTGTGTCAAACGTACCCTCTCTGTTCAAGGCTAAATTTGGGTGCCTTCCTGGTGTCCAAATTTTCTCCAAGATCGCTTGTTGGAAATCCCTTCAATTATACTTTCCAGAAATGCCTTAATTTTTCAAAATGAAGCCCATTTTCCATGTCAAAAACTCATTTTCCCAAGACTGGTAAACACGCAGTGCCCAGGCCAAAAATGAGGCAGAAACATGGTTTTTTTTTTTTTTTTTTTTTTTTTTTTTTTTTTTTTTTTTTTTTTTTTTTTTTTTTTTTTCCGTTTTCACTGACCAGTTTGCCTCGAAATTATTAGAAAATGCACAGGCTTAATTTCCTCATCATTCTGAATAAAATGGTGGTGACCATTTTTTCAGTGGATGCCCCAAAAAGGATCTCAACACCCTAGGTGTTGTGCATTTGACACTTTTACTGTGCTAAAAATATCTTCAAAAACACAGAAATTCAAAAACTTGCAAAATTTGCCCAAAACTTCTAAAAATTGGTGGGAAGATGGCTGATCATGTGTTTAAGGCATGGAGTGTTACCTCAGCAAGTATGTCTAGCCACCTTTTCTCCTCTTGCTTGGTCAAGGCTTCAATTTTTGCATGGGCTCTTTTGAGCTTGGCCCTTGCAATTTTGTTCCTCATGGAATAATGCTTCACCATCTTTATTTGAATATCATTGTCGTTTTGAGCCTTGGCCAAGAGATTCTCCAAGTGCTGGTTGGCTCTATCAGGCCATGATTCCCTGTTCTCATTGATTTCTATGGCAAGCTGCTCATCTAGGGTTAGCTAGTCAACTAGCTCAGCTTCCCTTTGTCCCTCTAGGGCTAGAGCTATTTTCAGCCCTCTAGTCTTAGGTCTTTGTCTTGGAGGCTGGTCCTCATCATCATCATGTTCACCATACTTCGCTAATATCTCTTCAAGCAAGGCTTTAGCCTTCTCTACTTCTCTTTGTGCTTTGATGTATTTTACTTCATCAATGGAGTGTTTTTCTCAACCACTGAAGGTGATTTTCCCAAAGTTAGAGGGTCTTATACTTATATGCATCACTTGAATGTTTATTTTATGCATCTATCAGTTTGAGTTTGATTCATAGTGATTAATGGTTAGCCCTACCACATGAATGCTTTTTGTTTAAACTATTCATGCTTAAGATCCCTTTTTCTTGCAAAAACTTAATGTTCATTTCACTTCATAAACCACCTGAAATATCCATTCGCTATACTAAATCGGCCCTGGAGTACACCCTACCCATTGTCTTGACATCCTTGGCTTGATTTTGACCCCATAGCCCAGTTTATCTCATTTTATTTCTCTATTTTGATCCACTTGATCAGTTCTTCCTCCAAACAACTAAAAACAAATAAACAAACACACTTAACAACTAGCCTAAAATCTAAAAAAATTAAGCGAACAAGCTCACATCCTTCACTTCATTAGAGAGAGCCCTCTCTGAGTCCAAGAAGGCTAGGTCATAGGGCTCCAAAGATTGGTTTGATGTTACTCCGTCATTTGGTCCGTCAATCTAAGTATACCTTAGGACTTCAGAATCCCTCAATTAAGAAGACTATCTTGTCGATTTATCCCACCACTCACTAACATAATGGCGATCATGATGGGACCCTTCTGAGTTAGTGACAATCTAAGTATACCTTAGGACTTCATAATCCCTCAATTAAGAATCCTATCTTCTCAATTTATCCCACCGCTCACTAACATAATGGCGATCACGGTGGGACTTTTCTGAGTACATAGTTTTAAATACCTCTCACAAACTCAGTAAAACTCCAACAAAATCAGTGAATCTGCCACCTTATCGCCAACCTAACATAATGGTGATCGCGGTGGGACTTTTTTGAGTTCATATCAATCTAAAAATCTTTCAAGACTCATGGAAATCCCCTCTCGAACTAAGCACACTATACTATTGAGCCACGTCATAGCCACACTAACATAATGGCGACTATGGTGGGACCCTTCTGAGTTACTGACAAACTAAGTATACCTTAGAACTTTAGAAATCCCTTGGCTCAAGAATATCCAGTGATTATCAGCCACCTCATCACCACACTAACATAATGGCGATTATGGTGAGACTCTCTGAGTTCATGACTGTCTAGAAAACTGTTGTTGTCTCATTAGTCTTTCAGATTAAATCATAAAATCAACTAATAAATCCATTAGAGTAAACTCTCTTTTTTTCATCACCTTAGCTAAGTGCTCAAAACAAATTTAGGACACTCTTACAAATTGGACTGCACCTTAAAAACTCAGAAAATAACCTCACAAAAACATTTTTTTTTAGATTGACTGTTCATATAAATTTTGGTGGTGGACCATTGACTATATATCCTCAAAAAAACCAAAAATATCCACCTAGCGACTCCACTAGCCTCTAGTAGGCCTTTTTGAAAACTTTGATAAGCTTCCATAAACTATTATAAGACTGCTTTACAAACAACCTTGAAAATTCTAAGAAGTCTTAATCATACACTAAGCTAGTTTGAAAAAACTTAGAGAAAAAAAGTTGTTGAAAACATTCATAACTTTCAGCCTCTCTAAAGTTTGAATCTGAAACTTGGCTTCACGAAGAATTCATACCAGATCTCATCCGGACCCAAATCCTCCTACCGTAGTTGATGACCCAAAAAATATTTTGTGGAAAAATTCTAAGACTAGTAATTTAACTACTGATAGGAGCCTTCATAGAGCAAGCTCTGTACCTGAAAATCTTACATCCTTACTAGAAAAATTTTTTGACTTGTGCCATACAAGAAATATTTTTAGAACCAAGTCACAACCTATCTTTGACCATTCCGATCTTGAGCCCTTAGACTTGCAGCAGAGTTCTAGCAGAGAAGCATCTCCTACTACTCCACCTGATTTTCAGTTCCTCCACCACTTTAGCTCCTTCCATCCCAATTCTACTCAAAATCAGTTTGCCGGTCCAAACACCTCTAACACTCCCACTCACAACACCACTGTGCAAATCAATTCATCTCACGTACCAAATCCTCCACTTTTAAATGTACCAATACCACCCATCATGGCAGCATGGTATGCACCCCTAGTGTTACCTCAACCTTTGGCACCTTTTCCAAATGACTATCAGTCTAGGATCCCACACTTCACCGGGGTCGAATCCACTACTACCCAAAAACATGTAGATAGAATTAATGATGCTTTTGATTACATGGAATTAGATGAAGAAACCATCAAGATGAGAATGTTCACCCAAAGCCTAGGAGGCGAAGCTAAAAAATGGTTTAAAGACTTAGCTCCTCATAGCATACATGATCTCCCGTCATTATACCAAAATTTTACAAACAAATGGGAAATCAAGAAAAACCCACTTCAAATCCTCTATGAATATAATAATCTTAAGAGGAACATAGGAGAAAGTGTTCAAGAGTATTGTACCAGATTCAACAGTGTTTATAACACTCTCCCACCTAACATGAAACCTCCACCTAGTTTAGCTCTAGCGAAATTTCTGGAAGGTTTCGATCCAGATATGACATATCAGCTAAGAGAAAGAGAACCTACAACTCTAGAAGAAATGAAAAAGGGGGCTATTAATGCGAAAGCAAACCTTGCTGAAAAGAGGGCTAGGCTGAGATCAAAAAATAAGGTCACATATCGAGATGAAACCTTTCCCTCTACATCCTCTTTCGATGCCAAAATAGACAATCTGGAAAGAAAAATGGAAAGAATGATAGAAATAATGATGGAAAGAATAAGTCTCAGTGATATAACACCTCCTAGGGACAACCAGCCAAACCCACAAACCAGAAAATGGAATCAAAACTTTAGAAGGGACCCACCCCAAAACAAACCAAGAGACAATGATCAGCAAATCAGGCCTCCTTTCCAAGATAATTATCTTGATGAAGGAGAAAGAGACATTGAACATATTGATGAAAATCATCTAAACCTGATAGGCTCTGATAGTGAGGGTGAGGTTTATCTCACGGAAGAAGAACAAGGTTTCTTCTCCTCATACCAAGATGAAACTGACTATGAAGATTTTGAAGACCCTGAAATTGTTTTACAAAATGCCATAATGGAAGTCCATAGGCAATATGATCTCAGAAGTAAGAAAAACCAAGAAAACACGAAGAAAAACCAGGAAAGCTTAAAAAAGAAAAATTCAGATTATGTTGTCAAGAAAACTCCTGAAGCTATTCTAAAAAAACCAGCAGACAACTTTAATGTTATGGCTAAGAAAACTGATCTAAACAAAGACAAAACTAGCCAATCAAACATCAACCCAAACTGTGCCAACACTCCCACCAAAATTCCCGAAAGTACCATCCTGAACAAAGCTCCACATCAGAATCAAAAGGACATATCAGTAGAGAAGGTAATGAATGAAAAAGTTGATGCAAACATGTCAAAATCTCAAGTACCTTTCAGTTTCGAAGGGGAAATTGCTAAAATCAAAATAAATATGCCCCTAACTGAACTGATAGCTCAAAATTCCTATAAATATCAGGTTATGAAAATATTAAACATAGGAAATGATACCAACACTTTATACTTAGCTTATGACACTCCCGAACTGTTATTTGGACCAAAGATAGAAGGAAAGTATAAAGAAGGAACCACTCCTCCTTTTTACATCAGCTTGAATGTACATGACTAGATCCTGCACAATGCCATGCTAGACTCTGGTGCTTCACATAACCTTATTCCTAAAGTGGTCATGGAAAGTTTAGGCCTAAAATTAACCAAACCATACAAAGACTTATACTCATTTGATTCAAGTAGAGTCAAGTGTCTAGGTTTGATCAAAAATATTTGTATTACTTTAGCTCAAATACCCACTAAAATTCTAGTCATGGATGTGGTGGTAGCAGACATTCCCCCAAAATATAGTATGTTGTTGTCCAAGTCATGGGGAGCCAAATTACGAGCCATATTACAAATCAGTCACCCCAGAAACATTAAAGAGTTACAATCTTTCATTGGTAAGATAATTTTTTTGAGAATATTTATCCCAAATCTTGCAGAACTCTTAAGAAACATCACAAACATGTTGAAAAAGGAGGTAGGATTTAAGTGGGATCTAGATGCTAAGAAATCTTTTGAACTAGTTAAAAAGGCACTTACCCAATCACCTGTTCTGATAAGCCCCAATTTCACCAAGGACTTTTACCTTTTCTCATTCGCATCTGGACACACCATAGTTGCGGTATTGATGCAAAAGAATGAAATAGGGAAAGAACAACCTATTTCTTTCTTTAGTAAAGCCCTCAGAGATGCCCCTTTAAAATGAAATATCATGGAAAAGCAGGCATTTGCATTAGTAAAGGCATTGAAAGATTTCAGAGTTTATATCTTACATTCTCATGTCATTTCTTGTGTTCCACACACGGTTGTCAAAGACATTCTAAATCAAGATCCCGATGGTAAAAGAGGAAAATGGATTGCAATAATTTTAAAATATGATTTAGAAATCAGACCAACTAAACTGATTAAGGGGCAAGGGCTTGCAAAAATCATGGCTGAAACAAATCTCCAAGCATTAGACATAAATTTTGTTGACACTCTCGAAGAGCAAGAAGAATGCACAACACCTTATGTTGAAGAGGCATTTTTAATTTCACCTTGGTATGTTGATATTCTTTATGTACTTTTTTATCTTAATGCTCCCCCTGATTTATCAAAGACAAAAGCAAGATTTCTTAAAAAAAAATCTTTGAATTTTTGCATTATCGATGGAGTTTTGTATTGGAAAAATCCTACTGGTATATTTCTCAAATGTTTGCTTAAGGATGATGCAGAAAAAATTATGTATGAAATGCACGAAGGAGAATGTGGGGGCCATCTTTACTGGAAAATAAAAGCCAATAAGATTCTTAGATCCGGTTACTATTGGCCTACCCTTTTCCCCAATACATAGATTTGTCACAACTTGCCATAAATGCGAAATTTTTGACGGAAAGAGAAAAATTTTACCTTTGCCTTTGCATCTGATCATTGTCGAAGCTCCTTTTCAACAACGGGGTTTAGATTTTATTGGAGAGATACACCCTTCTTCATCCGCTAAGCACAAATGGATCATCACAGCTACTGATTATTTTACCAAGTGGATAGAAGCCATCCCCTCCAAAAATTCCACTCATTCAGCTATCATCAAGTTCCTACAAACCAATATTTTGTCTAATTCTATTGTCCTAGGAAAATTATCACTGATAATGCAGCTGCCTTTTCATCCAAAAAGATGGTTGATTTCTGTTACAAATATCATATCACATTAGGAAATTCAACAACTTATTATCCTCAAGGCAATGAGTTGGCTGAATCTTCAAATAGAGTCTTGTCAATATCATAAAGAAGCTGCTGGAGAAAAATCAAAAGGCATGGCATGGAAAACTGGTACATGCTTTATGGGCTGATAGATTAACTACCAATAAATCAATTGGTATGTCTCATTATCAGTTAGTGTATGGCATGGATGCTGTGTTTCCAACATCTTTAGGAGTTCTGATGATGAAGCTGTTACAAGAAATACAAATAGAAGAAAATGATATGCAAAGGAGACTAAATCAAAAATCCATTTGCAGTAAACAAGAGAAGAACTCTACAAAAAAACACAGATGGTGCAAGAAAGTGTGAAGAAGATATTTGATAGAAGGACCAAGGAAAATGATTTTCAGATTGGAGATAAAGTATTGAAATGGGATTCAAGAAGGGAAGACAAATGAAAGCATGGTAAGTTTGAAAAATTATGGAAAGGACCATTTATCATCAGTTCAGTTAGAGGAAACAATGCTTTCTTTTGCCAGGAGCTTGATGGAAATGAAGTGTTTGGCGGTCTTGTAAATGGCAGGACACTAAAGCATTACTTCCATCAAGAGTTCTAGTTTCAGATTTTTCAATCATTGTACATACCATTGCTTGAAAAAATAAATAAAAAAACAGAAAATACAAAAATAGTAGAAAAGTAGAAAAAGAGGGCGGTTTGAAAACACCATGAAAAGCCCCATACTCAAAAAATAGTCACGTTGAAAGTGTGCAAGTCTAAATGCCACTACTAGTGCCCAAAAGATATCTTGTTCAATTATCTAGCCTAATCATAACTGAGCATGTTTTAAATTGATTGCTGATAAGTTAGTGAGAGAGATGATAGTCAAATTGTGTAAGCTCGACTTATCAATGAAAGTAGATTAGGAAAAGAATTTTGATTCCACACGCTCAAAACAAAACCAAAGAGAAAAACAATGATGAAATTTTTTTTGTATATCTTGGCCCTGATTTTTCTAAATTTTCATCTTGTACATAAATAATTTTTGTGTGCAGCTTGTTTTTATGCCACAAACGCATGACAAATCAGACCGTCTAATCATGATTTGATCATTTTTCAATTTCATGCTTTAGACTAGTAAATGAAATCTTGTCAAACAGCTTAATCTTGAAATTCAATCGTAGTATAGGTAGAGAAACAAAAGAGTTCATCAGTTTAATATGAACTCCTGGAAGATATAAGCGTAGCATTAGATATTTTTTCTTTTTTTCAAAAAAATATCTTGTCAATGGTTGCTTGTCCAAATGCACCTAAAAGAAGAAAAAATGCTAGAAAATATAGCTGGGTAGGTAGAGTTGAGGTTGATGCTAATCATGCTGTAATTTTTTCAAAAAAGCATCATTTTCAGAAATAGCATCAGGAAAGGAAGAAATTTGCGCCAATGGATAAGGAACTAGTCTTCACAAGCCAGAGATCTGCAATTCTGGACACCTCCTGAAAAGGAGCTTCCCTCCCCAAATGGAGCCACTGTTAGTCATCAGTAATTTTATTTGTTATTGATGAATAATTTCCTTAGCTGAGTTTTCTAGAAGCTGATCTCCAAACTGTCAAATCTGTCATCTAGAAAACACCCCAAAACAATTTTTTTCCTTCTACCCCTTCCTGTCAGTATATGATGAGAAAAAACCCCAGTTGTCAGGTCCTATCTGGTTTCAGCAAAGTAACCCTGTCTATAGTTGTCATAGCTGTAAATTATTTTCTATCATTTACCCTTGTTTCTCATTCCATTCACTATCCAAAGGTTGACAAAGTGTCTGCAACTCTATCCTTGGTCATCTTGTCATTTGAAAATATGATCATGCCTAAGAAAACACTCGGAATTTGTCAACATTGTCCCTAAGTTAGATAGTGGTGTTTAGGGAGTTTTTCCTTGGCTAAGATATCCTAGGTAAAAAATCCTCTGTCTAGTACCAGTCAACCATGAATTATCTCCTTTTTTGCAAAGAAAGCATTTTTCTATCCATAGGTCACACACCACTAAGAGGTCACTTTGTCTCATGTCAAAAGAAGTTCAACAAAGATCCAAATCAGGAAAAGAGAAGGTTTGTCACTGTCTGAAAAAAAATGCTTAGATCATACAAAATCTCCATGAAACGCCAAAAGAGCTCTCCAAGGTTCCAAAGCATCTGTTTTTACATCTCTGCAGGGTTGTAATTGAATTATGATCAGTATGAAAATAAGAGCAAAAGGGACAAGTTCAAACAGGTCTCTCATGTTGAAAATATTTGCCATCAATGAGCAGGTGGAGAGCTGTAAAGTGAAGAGCAGCAAGTGTACATGTTATAAATCTAGAGGCTGCCTAAAGAGCAGAGATCATTCCTCATCAATGAAACAAATGAAGTAAAATGATATGCTAATCCGCAGTGCTCCATGATCTCCTCCAAAAGCAGTGCTGCATAATCTTCTGAAGGGCATCATCATGTAGGACATAAGAAGACAACTGCTTCTGATGTTACCTTCAACCTGGGATGTGAACAGTAGTCAAAGGAAATTTCAATAAATCTCTGGCAACACAGTCAAAGGAAAAGACATTTCAATGATATCTAGCAGCAAACACTCTCCAAAACGTCCTTCATGAAAATAAGATGGTTAGAAAGCACTATGACAGAACCTCCTCCATGAAAAGCAGATGGTTAGAAACGAAATGACAGAACCTCCTTCAAAAAGCAGAGGGTTAGGAAAAACAATTTGCGGCCTCCTTCATAAACAAGCAGAGGGCCAACATGTTTTTAAGTGATTTCAGAAGTTGTTTTGCGCCACCTCCTCCAAAAGGATGAATAGAGAATGCATGGTAGGGTTTGAAATGTTGTTTCTAATTAAGTCTCTATTCATAAAACCTAGTTGAAAAAAAATGGTCAGATAAATGAGAGTTTATATGTTGAATGAACTATTTGATATAACAAGCAAGAGATTGGCATAATAGTGTTAACAGGCCTCTGTTTTTCTGTTTATAAAAGCCTCCTTCAAAGTATAATCCAAGGTTGAAGTTTTGACTAATAGCAGCCCCATCTGAATAGCCAAGGAGGTGGACCAAGCCCTGTTAAAAGTGACTTCTACAACTGACATGAAAAGACAGTCCACCTAGATCATGTATATGAAAAAGAGCATTCTTGTTTTGAAACAGATCCCTTATGGTTTATAAAAAATACTTCCTCGCGGTGATGAAATGAAGGGAGAGTGCCAAAGGTCACTTCCACCTCAGTTAAAGGACAGAGGGCACATTGTAAAAATTGGTGAAACTTTCATTATTTGAAGACCTACTTCACAAAAATAGAGGATTTGCATTGTGGTTTGGAAAGGCTGCAATAGTGGTTTTTATAATGATCTCCCTTGTTGAAAAATCAATGAAAGACAAAGTTCATTTTAGTCCCTTTCATAACAAGAAGGGTTTTATGGTGAACTCTTTGCAAACTAACTGAGACCAACACGGTTAAAGAGCCTATTCACTTCATAAAACAATGAATTGGCATTATGGTGTTAAGGTGGCTATATTAGTGTTTTTGTGGTAACCTTCTTGTAGACTAACAACAGAGAAAAACACAATTGACATAAAGGACCTCCTTTATGAAAAGGCAACCCCTCACCATTGTGCAGAAAGTCATTTTTTGAAAAGGAGGGTTACAAAGGCTTTAAAAAGGTGATGTCATATTTTAAATAACAAAGGAGGGGAGGAGTTTTTAAAAATCCGCATTGAGTATTAAAGGCATGGAGCCAACATTAATTTTCACTTTGCAAACCAAGCCACTGAGGAAAAAACAAGTATTGAGAAATTTGAATCATTTTTTGAGATTGATTTTTTGCATAGCGCACCTGTATAGTTGCGTGGGGCGCCTGTAGGCATCCAAAAAAAGTTTTAATACATGGGTGCGACGTGCCTGTATCACTATGTGGCATGCCTATGCCAGAATTCAGCGGGCACCCAGGGCCGACCCGACAGACTTGAACACAACGCGTTTTCCCAAGAGCCCGCTTGGCCTATCAACCACCTTTGAACGCTAGTTTGCCGCCTGGGCCAATGCTCAAAAAGGTCCTAAAAAATGGTTGAAGACCGAACTTTGCTCAAGGAAAGTCATCTAAACAACATCAAAGTACATAATTAGCAGGTATTTATTTTCTTCTTCACCTAAAGTCTTGGCTTAAAAATGATTGAATCAGGTTTTCACAAAGTCTAATCACAGTCTTACAAGGAAGCCAAACATTGTTAGTGTCAAGAGTAACCTGTCTGTTTAAAAAGAAAAAGGAATGGTGTTTAAAGAAGGTTTTTTTTTTCAGTTTGAAAGAGATCCCTCAAACAATGATTTTCAAAAGAAGAAAAATAACCATTTTCAAGGATACTTGCCTGTTGAGACACCAAAGAAAAGCAGTGATAAAAGAGAAAGACTTGTTTGCCTTTAAGAGAAACAGTGATCATTAAAGAGGGACAAATTTTTTTTAGAAGGCCTTTAAATCAGTGACAGGGAGACGATTTTTTTGGTAAAACAAAATGATCTTCATCCAAAAAGGATTGTTTCGCTAGCCTTAATAAAACAACGATCATCAAAGGGTCAGTGATATTTCAAAAGGGAAAACATTGTTGTTTTCAAAGTAGCCTGTCTGCTCAAAAATCACAGAGAAACAGTGAATAGGAAGGAAAAGTTTTAGTATCAAAAGGAAAGGGGACTTGTCTTCATAAACCACAAATAGATTTTATTAAAAGCCTTTTGCTCACAACACAGTTCATAAGAAGGGAGTATGCTTTCACTTAACAAAAATTTGCTTGCCAACTAAGGACAAACTTAGTCTTCCAAAGAGGAAAAAGTGTTTTGATTGAGAGCCTTTTTCAGTGATCATTTAAACAGTTTGCCTTGGTGAGTCAGTGAAGGGTATTAGAAGAAAAAATTCCTCAAAATAAGGACAACAGAAGTGGGTATCACAATAGGTATGAGCCTATTACAACTCAGGAAGTGAATGAATATCCTTCAGCACTCTTTAATTTTCATGAAGTAGGGTGCTTGGAATTTTTTTGCTTTAAGGCTGCAAGGGAAGCATGTCCATCTAATAGGTCTGGATTTCAAACTCTCTCCTAGGGCTATCTCCAAAGCTACCAAGATCCCCTATATCGGAGAAAAGTGGTTCAAACAAACATACCTAGATCTGAATCACTACAAACCCTTTCTAAAACCAGACCATTAGGATGCTTTCCAAGCCATTTTCCCTTTTTCTCACTTTTTGACCAACTATGCCCCTCTCATGAGAGTCATCATGAATTATTTCACATGTGAAGGGAGGTTTTCCTAGATTTATGCCTATCACATCAGGCTCCTTATGCATTTCACAAGAACTCAATTGTTGAACCTACCTTTTTTCCTCTATAGAAGCATTGACAAGATGGCCTCTACTGTCCAAAATAAGCCCTCCGCTCAACAACAAGCTTGTCTATTTCATCATTCCATTATAAAGATCATCATCATCCATCAACTTGAGAAAAAGGGAGTTTCTTGGGACTCTTTCATCTCCCATCCCGATTTTGCCATTGCCTCTTCATCTCATGCACCTTCCTCACCATCCACTCATCATGTTTCTCCTTCTTATAGTAAATCCACTCCTAAAAGACCAAAATCTCCTATGATTGAGAGTGAAGAAGAGAAGAGGCAAATTAATAATGAAGAAGGGAAAAGTGACAAGAGGCAAACTAGTGATGATGAGGGTCAAAGTAAATACTCTAAGCATGACAGTGGGGAAGAAGGAAATGATGATGGGCATGAACGAATTGATGATGAGCATAGCAATCACGAAGAGGAACATAATGGCAGCCAGCACATCAGTAAGAATATTAGTGATGAGGGACAAAAAAGTGAAGGAAAAGAACACATCAGTCATGAGATGAGCATAGCAATCCTCAAGATGACAAACAAAGTGGCAGCCAAAACAGCGATGATGAGGATCATGATAGTCCTCAAAAAGACACTTATGATGAGAAACAAGACAACCCTCAAGCAAGTAATGATGATGACAATCAAACACCAAACAGTGAGCATTCCAAAGAGGGCAACATGGAGCAAAAAGACCAAATCAGTGACCATGAGCATAGTAGTGGTGAAGACAAACAAAGAAATCTTCAAGCAGAAGAAAATAGTGACAAAGATGAAGCTAGAGTAGATGATGATGGAGGTAGCAAGGTAAAAGAACAAGTTGATCAAGTGCAATTAGATTAATCTCCTCTCTGTTCTCCTCCGCACAGCTAAGAGCATGTGCTAGCTGCCTCTCCTAGGCAAGGGGCCATGACTCTCCCTCCAAAAGTGGCGAAGCCTAGAAACACTAGATCAACATAGAAGAAGATCACTCCGGAAGTGACTAGAAATGTCACAAGAGAGCTAAGGAGTAGAGGAAAACTACCTAAAAAGAGCATTGTTGAATTGCCAAAAAGGAAGAGGACCAAGAAGTCTACCTAAGGCAAGGGGAAAGAAAAAGAGGAGAGTAGTCATGAAAAGGAAAGGGAGTTTGATATCATACAGATAGACAATGATGATAGTGATAATGAAGCTATAATCCTTGAGGCTCTTTTGCACAATAGAGAAGACCAAATTCATGACCTACAAGCTGATCTAGAAAGGTCAAAGGACCTCATACATGTTCTACAGAGGCAAAACAAAGAAATGAGTGGTCAAACGACAATTTTGGAGGCTCGGTCTTTCAAATACCAAAGGGAAGCCTCCAAAGCACAAACTAAGCTTGAAGAGCTCATGGGTGAATTTGATGATACTGAAGAAGAAGAGGAACCAATGAGAAAGAGGCCTAGGACTATGGGACTCAAGAAAGCTTTGGAGAAAAAGAAGGAAGAAGAGGCAGCCCTTGTCCGATCTTATCCTTTCACTCAATTGCTCGCCCAAGAAATAGAGAATGATAAAGAATCATGGATTGAAAGGGACAATAAGAATTTAGAGGATAAATTAGAGAAAGCTAACAGATACTTGAGTCTACAAAAGAAAATGACCAGGCACTACAAGAAGTTGAACAAATTTTCCCGAAAAAGCTCAAAATTGCTCAAGAAAGGCTCAAGGTTGCCCGAAAGAGACGCCCGATAGAAAAAGTGGAGAAAGGCACATCAGCACTTGAAATATTGGCCTCAGCTTCCTTACATGTTTCTAAGAACCCATGAGGGGCTTTCTCGCCAAAATTGAGCAACTTTCGACATGATCTTGTTTTTTGACATTTTTGGGCTTAATTTGGGCGCCGCCATTTTTGTTTGGAGCATCCTCAGCTGTTGAGAGTGGTATCATCAAATGAATTAAATTCAAGGGCATCTACACAGAAAATTTTAGATCCAAAGGATGTGTTTTGATCCCCCAAAGAGGCGAAAAACAATGATTTTTTGACTTTCTGCCTCACATATCAGCAAGGGCTACTTTTCTAGTTTTTTTTTTCACTCAGTTCAGTTTTTTAGAGACTTACCAGCATCAATTTGGGAAAAATAAAGTAGTTACAGAAATTAGACATCCAGGGCTTACCAACGAGCCATCACGGGCCTCATTTTGACATCAGGAGGTCCCTCAAAATTGATCTTCAAGACAAGCAATTTTCTACTGCTACGTTCCTGTAGCATTTTGGCAAAAAGAAAGTTTTTTGTAGTGGCTTATCCAAATGTGCGTTAGGCCTTTTTTAGCCATTGTCAGTAATGAAAAGTCAATATTTTTTTCCCTTTTTAGCATTTTATAGATATTTTGAAGATATTTGTGCTTTGGGCTTTGCAAAGCCTCAAGGACAAAAATCAGATATTTGTTTTTAACCTATGAGCTTCTAGTCAGTTTTGTGAAGCTTATCTTCCATTCTCCTATATAACTCATGGAGAATCATTGTAATATTTTTGGTTGAAGAGTTGATAAAAAATTTGGACTTTGAAGAGTTTAAGAACTTGATTGAGCTTAGAGCAATATATGTTATGAGTTTTGATGATCAAACTTGTTTTATGGAGTGAATAGCTTGACTTGCTTGCCTAGATGATGGAGAGGATCTATCTGCAGGATTCCATGGCTTGGTAAATGGTATTGTACTTATTTTCAGTTATGTTTTCTTAGTTTATCACATATGTATCCATGCTTCTTTCTCGTTGTAGGTCAATAAAGAATAGTTTGAGGTATGCCCATGGAGGCTCATCAAATTCTCTGATTCATTATAGCTTCTATGTTTTCATCTTTCCTGGTCATGTCAAAGGATTCTTAACTGCCCTTTGGTCCACTAGGAACTTGTTATTTATTTCCTTAATGATTAATATAATATGCTATCTTGTTTTATTCATTGTCTGCCCTGCTTACTCATAGCTGTTTAAACCTCATTAATGAAATCTCCTTTGAAGTATTGACTGTCTAGTTTAAATCAGAGAGGTCTTATTTCGATCTTGCCCTCTGCCCATACTTGCAGACTTATTTCAAAGTTCTCATCAGTTTGAATGTGTTTCTTAGGAGTTTCATTTCCACATTTTGAGCTTTTGGTTTGCCTTACATGTGTTCTCAACCACTGAAGGTGCTTTTCCCAAAGTTAGAGGGTCTTATACTTCTATGCATCACTTCAATGTTTATTTTATGCATCTATCAGTTTGCGTTTGATTCATAGTGTTTAATGGTTAGCCCTACCACATTAATGCTTGTTGTTTAAACTATTCATGCTTAAGATCCCTTTGTCTTGCACAAACTTGATGTTCATTTCACTTCATAAACCACCTGAAATATCCATTCGCTATACTAAATCGGCCCTGCAGTACACCCTACCCATTGTATTGACATCCTTGGCTTGATTTTGACCCCATAGCCCAGTTGATCTCATTTTCTTGTTCTATTTTGATCCACTTGATCAGTTCTTCCTCCAAAAAACTAAAAACAAACAAACAAACACACTTAAAAACTAGCCTAAAATCTAAATAAACTAAGTGAACAAGCTCACATCCTTCGCTTCATTAGAGAGAGCCCTCTCTGAGTCTAGGAAGGCTAGGTCCTAGGGCTCTAAATATTGGTTTGATGTTACTTCATCATTTGATCCGTCAATCTGCCAAATCACGAGAAACTAACAAGTAGATTAGAACTCTTCTAACACTCTGCGTCCCAAAAAAATGATACGTCTTTCTTTAGCAGCTTTTCCAAAGGTGACATGATCAGTGCGTACCCTTGAATAAACTTCTTATAGTAGCCCGTGTGCCCAAGGATGGAGCGCAACTATTTCTCAGTTGTGGGGAATACTAAATTGATGATAACTGTAAAATTGGCAAGGTCAACCATCAATCCCTGCCGACAAACTATGTGGCCTAACAAGATCTCACAAGGTACACAAAATATGTACATCTTAATGTTTAGGGAAATCTGGTGCTTTCTGCAGGCATCCAACATCATTCGCAGGTTCGAGACGTGCTTCTTTACAAATCCAAATATTGTCCAATCGTCGTATACTTCCAAAAACTTGTGAATTAACTCCTTGAATACTGTGACCACTACTCCTGAAAAGATGGCAGGAGCATTTTTGAGCCCACAGGGCATGACGGTGTACTGGAAGGATCCCCATTCTATGGCAAAAGTAGTTTTTCTACGATCTTCAAGTGCGATCTTGATATGATGGTAGCCTGAAAACCGTTAGTGAACGAGTATGCTTCCTGTCCTCCCACACTATCGAGGATTTCATCGAAGAATGGCATATGGAAGGGATCATGTACGCAAGCTTCATTCAGCTTACGTAGGTCGATGTATATTCTTATTTCTCCTTTAGTCTTTTTTTCTTGGACCACCATAGGGCTTACCCAATCTGAATCTTCTACTGGTTCGATGATACTTGTGGCTAGAATTTTGTCGATTTATTCTCTGACTTTCTGCTTATACTTGGGGTTCAATTGGTAAGGTCACTGCTTGATAGGGCGTGCATTTGGTTTTCAAGTGATTCGCATCACCCCCAGGTTCCCTGTGATACCTTTGAGTTCTGAAAATTTTGTGGGAAACAGATCCTGGTACTCGGTGAGAAGTTTTGCGACTTTCCCAATGGTATCATCATCCCAGTAATCCACAATTATAGGTAGCTTGGGTTTTTCTTCTGTTCCAATGTTGACTTCCCTTAACTTAAGGGTCTTGGTCACATCAATGGCTTGCAATGGGGGTCCATCAACTTCTTGTTCACCCTCAGACTTTGGGATAGTGATATTTCATGGGTCTTTGTCACATTCCTCCATTAATAGATTATGATAGTTGGCAATATCCTGCATCTGTGTATCCCAATCTGGTTCCCCATACTCTACACGAGGACGTGATTCATCATATACTAGAGCATCTATGTCTTGTAGGGCTTCGTCTAATTCCTCAGTTCCGCCTATCAACCCAAACATCCCCAAAAAATAGTTACTCATGGTATCCCAGTGGTAGGTATGCTGATGTAGCTCTGCATCCAAATACCATATGCTGGGGATTGATCCCAAGGTATGAATAAACAAGTGGACCCATTCATCCTACGTCCTTTTGTACCACACCTCCATCCAAACAAACAAGTGCTTGCGCGGGTCCCCATAGCCGAGGAAAATCTCCATGGGTAGGTGAACCGGGGGTTTGAATCCCAGGATCATCATCCTGCGAAATTCCTCCCAATCTCGAAAAGTCTCCTTATGATTTTCCCACCACCGTGCATGAGTCGCACACATGGATAGGTTAAGCACCCACATTCTCCATTCCCTTGGGACTTCTGCTTCGAATGCTCTAATAAAATCCCTAATACTACCAGAATCATCAAAGTAAGGCAGCTCTCTTACCTCTGAGGAGATACACCGGAAGCTCTTTGTGATCTTAAGACACCGTAGTGCAGATACATCATGCAACTAGTTCTGCCAATTTTTGATCTCCCCTTCAGAGTTAGAGAAGCATTCATTGTCCTTCTCCTAGAAAATCACACCATCAGCCTTAGGGTTAATCAAATCCTCATCCTGGGTAGTTAGTTTATAGATATCATCAACATCGTCTTCTTTGTGCATGGGTTCTGTATACTGCTCTCCCTCTGACGGGTCTAGAGGGACTATTACTCTCATACCCTCATTCTCAAAAACCATGCTCATTTTCTTCAAGTTGATAATGCCTCCCTTATCTATAGCCCAGTCCAGTCCTAGGAGCATAGGATAAGGGTCAACATCCTCTACAATTTAAATCACCTCAAAATCTGCGTATACCTTAACTCCTGCAATATCTACCATAATCCTTGATAGTCTCCCCAACGGTATGATCTTCTACTGGTTAGCCATGCACAACTATATAATAGAACATTCCAGCCTAGGTTCTCCCATCCTCTGCCAAGTTTGTTTGGGCAGGACATTCGCATCAGATCCCAAATCCAGGATGACCTGATCCCTTTCATAATCATCAATCTGCGCAGTTAGCCGCATTTCCCGACTAGTGCATTTCTTATGATTGTAAAGTATATGGGAATCTTTAACTTCTGTTGGAGGGTTAGGATTTTCTGCACAACTCTCTATCAATGCTTGAAGATTTTCTACTTCCTTGTGGTTGTGTAGCAACTTCATACATGCATGTAGGAATGGTTTAACTTCTTCATTTACTTTTAGATTTGTGGGAGCCTTGGAGGTAGATGCCTCATTTTTAGTAGTCTTTGCGAGCTTCTAGGAAGATTTATTTCTCCTTTTGTAGTTCCAATATTCCCTTTTTGATAGCGGCTTTTCGAATAAATGATTTAGCCACAGATCTTTCCTCAAATCCTCCAGTAGCCATGCCATTACATGTAATGACATTAATACTGGGTCCCTCATCACGTGGTTCTGCCTTAACCCTTTGTACATTTTGTGTTGGTGTCTGCTATTTTTCCTACATATTTGCTATCAGTACCAACCAATATTTGATCACTTGATCCAATTATGTGCAATATCTGCAAGATTTTTGTGCAGGGTTCAGACAGTCCCTTGCAAAGTGCCCTACTTCTCCACAATTATAGCAGATCAATTTCCCTCTTCCCCGACCTGCGCTTTTTCCTCTTCCCCCCCCCCAGCCTCTGGTTGAGGAGCCTCCTCATCCTAAGGGGGATAGTGGTGATGAAGGGTTAGCTTGTACCATATACAGGTTTCCTCTGTCTATCATTAAGTCATATTTCTGGCAGTTGTGTTCGTCATGTCCCACAGATGAGCAGAATCAGAACCATTGTTGATTCAACTCTGGAACATAGGCACCAAGACAGGGGTAGTAGTTGGTATCATGTAGTCCCGCTACTCAGTATTCGGTACACCGTAATGTGGGGGTGCTTGGTCCCGTAGCCTCTTTAGGGCACAATGGGTTGGGCCCCATAGTCTTCATGTAATCTACCAACAGAGGGAACTGATCATCGGTGTGGCCTGACACCCTGCATCTTATGTACCAAATGTCTGGACTAGCTTCTTTTCCTCACTCCTTTCACAAATTTTGAATTTTGAGTTGCATTACCTCCATCTGGCCTTGGATCTGTATTACCCAAAATTGGGTATCGTATCTTGGTGCAGCTTGTAGCTTCATGGAAATCTCCAAGGATTTTTCTTGCGTGTCAATTTCTTGCTGACCCATAGGCCTGCGTAGGTGTGGTAATAGCATGGAAATGTACCATTCCTTTTATTTTCTATCCTCATACTTAAATTCCCCATCCCTGATAACCTTCTTTAGCCGCTGATTAGCCTCCCATACAGACTTAGTGGGTCCCTGTTTAAAATCTTTCAAGTCATTCACCATTTGAGAGTAGGACATAGGCTTTCAAAACTGTTGTTTTAAGGCATCCTTAATTTCTTGTATTGATGGATTTGCATGCTGGCCCAAGTACCCCATGAACCAATCCAAGGCCCTTCCTTCAAAATTTAGGGATAGTTGTGCCATTTTTACAACATCGCTAGAAATATTCTGCGCAGTCCATACTGATTCTGCTACAAACCAAAATCAGTACATGTCTTCATTCCCCACACCCTTAAAGGTGGGAAGTTTCATGTGCGTGGCCATATCTAATTCCGGTAGTGGCGGACGGGTAGGGGAGTTCTTTCCTTTACGCTGATTAGACGATGGTGTAGCCGGAGGACTGGTTCCTGCATGAACAAGTGGCTCTCTTAAGGGGTTGTAGATGGATCTATCCCCTCCTCAATTGAATCTGTATTACTTACCACTTCGTGTCATACTCTCACCCTGATTAGAGGTCATTCATTCAGTATGGTTTCACAAAATGCCTTTTTCACATAGTAATATTTTAATCAGTAGTGGAAATGTTCACAAGAAATTACCTCGGAATCCTTTGAAGAACCTCTGCTCTGCTTTAGAGTAGGATACGAACTGATCGAATGTGAATTCTATTACAAATCCTCCTATCACACTATCCACCCAGTGATCTACAGTCTGGGTGATTGTGTTGTCAACCTTCTCCAATTGTTTAATTGATTCCGGATTCCACTGCGTAACCTGATTGCCTTTCCAACAGGCCTAGAATTCTACTAGCCTTTCTAGGCACTCCTGTAACTCATGCACAAAAGTTACAAAGAAAATTTCATATACTTCTATGAAAATATATTTTCTCTTCCACCTTTCATCTGTTAGCTTTGTGCTGTGATTCTCTTTCATGGAAAATTCATGAATCTGATTTTCGAACCAGCCTTCGAGCTCCAATTTATCAGGTCGCCAATGGCCTCATGGAATTACATGATATCTCTCTCAAAATGCTCCCGATACTAGAAACAGAACCATTTGTTGGCTTGACGGGTCATGACCTACGTTTAGATTTAAGGTTTTCCAAAAAATCCTTGTACTACTGGCACTTTCGGCAATGACTTACTTTCACAGGCCAAGGTCTCACCCGAAGTAGTAGGGTGGGTGCTGGAACTAGGTTTCCGCACCCTAGGAGAAAGAAGGTAATTAAGGTAGTCTTGTTGAGATCTATCAGGTTTGCATAGAAGCAATCTTATTACCGACCCCTTAACAATATAGAAATCGAAGCTTATAACCTCATAGATAGAATGTAAACGTAAAAAAAGCTACTATTATTAAGCAGATATTAGCAACACCTTCACATCCACATGCGCATCAGTAATTATCATCATAGTATAACACAATCACAGCTAATTTAGATAACACAAAGATACTTCAACGGTAAACGCATCTAGTTTAGGTAACACAGAGATACTTCAACAGATTATGCATTCATTAATCATCCAAAACTGAGTTACAAACCCAAGTCACAACCCGCTCACACAGCTAGCGGGGTCCACACACAGCAGGACTGAGGATCTCCACGCACATAGCCAGTAGGAGTCCTTACCAACAAATCTCAATAATTCGTACTTAACATCAATCTTACTTATCCTTAGACTCAAACTATCTATCTATTTATATCATCATAGCCTGTGCTATCCTGTGGTCTGGAAATCATGGTTTGTGGACTCTTGGTCTACCCTTTGACCTGTTATAATACATTGGGGGCTTTGACCCACCCCAAAGCCCCTACACTAGACTAATTACTACAAAATATATATAAAAAATGCAGCTAGGGGACCCTGTTCCAACAACTGCTCTTTTTTTCCTTGCATCATAACATTCTCAAAATAACCTCATTACTCACAAAAAAACAAGTTTAAAGAACATACATAGAGATTTTTTATCAATCCTTCATATCATTAGAAATTTACTATGTTGGAAGCTATCCGTACCAAAATAATGAATCCAAGAAACAATTGTCACAAAGTTTCATGAAAGAGTAATCATTCTAAAGGAAAACTATTTACAGAACCCAACCCTTGTAACAGTAAACACATATTTTAAAGAGAGAATTATTAACAATGCATTGATATCAAGTCTTTGTAACCATTAAACTTTCGATATCTAAGGTAAGAACACTCAAAAAAGGGTGGCCTGACGTAAGACCATACGACAACCAAATCATACAGAAAAAAAGATCATGATCCAAAGATAAACACACAACTTAGTTCAGGAGTTAAAATAGAGAGATATAAGATTGATGAAGTAGTTCACCTTCCATATATGAACTTAAATAAACCTTGAATCAAAATGCAATTTATATATTCCAATGGAAAACAAAGGATAAGGATCAAAATTGTGCAAAGTCTCAAATGAATATAATATTCAACTGTAAAACACAAACCATGACATCTTATTATGAATTTCCAAGCTACACAATAATAAATAACAAAGTTGTGACAAGCTAGAGTGGTTGGGCCCAAACCAACCAGATTTCACCCTCTTTAAATAAATATTAAATTAAAGATCAGAGAGAAGCATTAAAAAAATGTAATAAACAATAAAAAGGAAACATGTTATTTTCCTCTTTGTATTAATAGAACTTAGTCTATATGCATTATTAGCTATAGTATTCTAGCTCCATATGATCATAGGGGAGTAGCCCCCAAAAATAATGGATTTCTCCTCCCCCAAGCTTGAAGCCATAACTCTTTTTTTACACATTTCATGATACAAATTTGGCTTTAGGCCAACCAATCCATTACAAAACAAGATGAGAGATTTAATCCCAACTATTTCCCATTGATGGATACCCAGTAAAACCATAATACAATCAAGGAAATATACATCTAATATGAAATTTTCCATTTTTTTTTCAAATTTGGGCAAGATCCTAGCATTCTGGAAAACTGCATGTTTTTACAACAATCCCTCAAATCACCTCGTGTATATTCTATTGGGCAGTGAAAAAGGTATGAAATAATTGTGTATTTTCTCATTCTTTTACTATAGACATACTCCTTTTTACCTTAGAAAGGTAATTTATTATAAGAATTATGGTAGAATTGGAAAGGTTTATGTTTATTGTAAAAATTTGACTAAAGATCGCTTTTTGTTGATAAAAAGGGAATTAGACGAAGTGAACAGCTATACCAAAGGCGAGGCTGAGACTAATGCAACTGCTGCTCCATCAGCGTTAAACCAAATCCAGCCAAAGACAAGGAAATCTGAACACATTGCCAAGAAAAGGCAAGGGACAGCTCGGCTTCGGTCAAAGTAAACCAAGATGATAACTAAACGAAGGGAAGTGAATCCCTCAGGATCCTTCGATCCTGAGGGATCACTGTTCAAACTCATATTATTCCTTGTCTTGTCTGTTAGGGTCTGTTATATAAAGAAACGTCCTTTAGTGATCAGGAGGTCGAAAAGTTCTCATATGCAAACATTTCCTCTGTAATATTGTGTTTATTGATTCTTGGCTTTAAGAGAGCAGTCTCTGTAATACTTTATGTTCGATTAAGTTGAAAGACATGTTTTGTTTCATCTCTTAAGTTCTGAAGTAGCCTAGCAGTATTTCACTGGCGCTAAGGGCCCGCCTCTGGTGGAATTACCTTGCTGTTTGTATTTATAATCTTTGCTTACTGTTGTGTGAAGTTATGTTTAAAGTTTATTACGATTACAGAGTTGATTGACTGTTGTTGGATTGAATACAGATTCATTGTGATCATTAACGAATTGCATTTCTATTTTATCATTTGCAAGAAGTGCATTCGCTATTTATTTACCTTGTTATCGTTATAAAGTTTTTCTTTTCTGTATTCAATTCTAGTTTCTGTTCTATTGGTTTGTGATTTGTTATAATTAACTGTTGTGTAGTATTGGCTGTCGACAGGATTGAAGCATTGAGATTAGTTAAATTATAATTGCTGTTCAATTCACGTTGCTGTTCCATTTCTGTTTATTCTTCATTTTAGATTCATAGCTTCAGATTAGCAGATAGATTGGTTACAGTTGTTGTAAATTCATAGGAATTACGAGTTGTTGTTCCTTTCTAGCCTTTGAAGTTCCTTTCAGTTGTTTTTCTCAGCAAGTAGTTTGAGTTTGATTTCATTTCTATTGCTTTAAGAACAAGACCACCAACTGTAGAGGACATTGGTCACTACTTCCAAGTTCCCATATTGGTTATCTTTCCTCAGTTTGATTTCAGTTGCATCGATTTCTAAGGGAAGGAGTTACTGCTACTGTATCCCTGATCGATGGTTTGCAGATTGATGTAGTTAAGATTTCAGAGCATTTTCATCTATGTTACTGTAATTAGATTTCTTTACAAGCATCCGTTTACTCTTTTATTTAAGATTTTGTACTACATCTTTGTAGCATTACTCTTAGTTAATTGCAGCCTCAGACACAGTACACTCTTGAAATAAAAAGTCGCTCCCGGATTGATAATTAATGTAGGCTAATTAGGTGTTCAAAAGATACCTTTTTATGACTCAACATATTCCTAACCATAGATAATTTTTGGAAATGGTTTGGGTTTTAGATAATTTTATGTATTGGGAAAAAACTCATTTCTTTATATTTTTTAGATTCTCCCCCATATGCATGCAAATCAAGGTCAAAGTTGGCATTTTGAAAATTGTGCGAATTTTTAGTGGATTTGTTGATTTGATTCTAGAAACCCACACGTGTGACTTGGGTGCATTCAAACTCATGTGGAAATGTTAAAACATTATTTTGTAAAAAAATAATCTCTTGTTTTCTTCGAAATTGTGTCAAGATGTTGAATCCCCAAATTGGTTGCTCTTTAGAGCATGAATGGTACCCTTTAGTGCAGGAAAAGATGAATGAAAGATAAGTGCACCTATGAATATTAAAAAGGATCCAGAATAGTTCCAAATATGTGTTTTTACTACTAGCTAGCATTTTCCTTCGTGGAAATCTCGAATGATGAAGTGGTCAGCGTATATTTTGTGCAGGATCCCTATGTGATGCAGGAACAAGACAATCTACTTTAACAACATTTTAATGAGAATTAATCCTATAAATGTATATAAAAAAATATATTCATATATAAAATACAACCCAAGAATGAATATTCACTATTCCATTAAAAGAATGAAGAAAAAATTCATAAAATAGTAAGACAATGTAGGGCATCATATGGATAAAAAGGTGCAATAAGTACAACAATTCTAGGGCCTGACACTCAGGGGGGAAAGCATTCTTAGCACTACCTTCTTATTCTCTTCTAGAGTGGGTTTAGCTATCAATCCTTTAATCCTCTATCTATAAGTCTTTGGAGGTTTAGGAGGAGGAGTTTCCCCAAATGGGGCTTATTGAATAGACTAAACCTCACCTCCATGAATAACTTCAAATGTCATCACAGAGGAACTGACATTGTCATCTGGAGGAGGAGCTTCTCCTTATTCATATTTTTCTTCCTCATCTTCACCTTCATTCATTGTATCCTCAAACACTTTTCTCACCGTGGCGTCCATATTTTGTATCCATTGAAGGCACATATTTTCTAATGAGAAGCTAGGTGAATAGTGCAGTATTTTTCCATAACAAGATCTTCAACATTTAAGTTGGCATTAAAGCTTTGAGTTGATTTTGCGGGTGGGTTTCCACTCTTCTTGAAGAAAGGATTGTATATTTTCCTACCAGATGAGCTCTCACTAATATTTCTCTTAAACTCATACACTTCATTAGTTAACTGCTTTAAATATTCAGCTAAAGCTTCAAAATCAAAAGAGTCTTTTTCATGAGATTTACTAGATGAGGCCTAATATTTGTTACTCATAGCCTTTGAATCATCCCAAGGATCATGATCGCATGTTACAATGGAAAAGAGGTATTTTTCAATCATGATATATTCTACAAATTTCTCCACCAACTTATTTTTTTCTTCTATCTTCACGAACATAACGATATCTTTGGGAAGTGACTTAGTGTAGTAACCAATAATGATGGAATTGTGAGGAGGAACATTAGTTGGGAACTTATTCAATATTTTAGTAAATCACTGATTAAATTCTTTGACCTTTTCCTTCTTTCCCATCTTCAACAAACTCAACTCTATAAGAAACATCGCTTGTTTCTTCTATTTGGAAAATGTTTCGACAAAGGCCTTTCGAAACTCATCCGAATTTTGAATGGAAGCTACGACAGGGAATGATACCATGTAGCAGCCTTATTCTCAAAGGTATGAGGAAAAATCTTGCATGCTATGTCATCATGTTTCACTCTCTCATATGCAATGATAGACATACATTACTGATGTGGTCTTTAGCAGTAGTTCCCTTCTCAATGTCATACCTTGGGAGATGTACCTCTCAATGTCATGGCATGTCATGAAATGGGAATAATATAAAATTAATGAGTAATAGGGCGTAGAGCCCTCAGTTTCTTATAAGTTACTTCGTATAGAAGTTTAGAATTATCAGGTGTAGTGTCTTCAAGTGGAGGTGGTTCCTTAGTAGGAGGGATGGGAGGAAGAGGAGGAGGTTAATTCCTGGCTTTTTGTGAAGTGTTTGGATGAGGATGAAAATTTCTAATAGCCATACAACAATATGGCCCTCCTTGTAGTGCCAAAAATATTTTGACAAGGTGGAATGTTGCGTCAACAGTAAGGGAATATCCCCGGTGTAGAATCCAAACTAGAATCTAGACAGTTTGGTTTAGGAGTCCCATATAGTATGTAGGCACGATAGGAATCATATTTATTATATCTCACTTTGTACAAAAAAAAGCAACAATTGTTAGAGAACAAAATAAAAACTTCAACAAATGCAAATGAGCAACCTATGGAAATTAAGCATGTGGAATGTTTTTCATATAAAAATGACTAAGTAGCATTGGCATGAATTCTAAGAGAAGTAGTGTTTAAAAAATTCAAATAAAAGTTACGAATTTAGTAAATATAGCTCATTTATCATAAACAAGTTCATAACCATCAATCTCATGAAACCATGTAAAATTTCACAATTCAATACATTATATATTCTCAAATCAATAAAAGAGTTCATTGACACAAGCATAAAATAATCACAACATATACCATCTGATTATTGCAAGATAAATCCTACAATGATCGATGACACATGATAGAATTACACACTTAGGTTTGAAGAACTTCAAAAGCTGAAATAATCATAACATCATCAAATAAAAAATCCATGATATCCATAAGTGGAAGTAAAAAATCACCACTTGCATTCTCAAATGTATATTACCTCTCAAATAATATGCACCAATTAAATACCAAAACTAAAAGTCCTATACCTTGATACATGAAGGTATATTTATAGAAAATGTGGTTTTTTAACATTTTCTTATTTTCTCTCTTATTCTCTGAGAACATTTTTCTCGCTTTGCTTGGCTAGAGCTTCTTGTTTCCTTTTGGCATCTTCTTCTTCCTATTGTCTCCTTTCTTCTTCAACCCTTTTTCTTTGTTATTCTTCTTCTAGCTTCTTCCTCATTTCCTTCTCTTCTTGTTTTTTCATTAGTACCTCCTCATGTTTCTTTCTATCTTCTTTACCTTTTCTGCACTACTCTTCTTCTTCTTCTTCTTTGAGTCTTTTTTCTTCTTGTTTCTCCCTCATTTATTGTTTCTTTTGAGCTATTTCTTCTTTCCTATTTTTGAGATCCTCTTTTCCCTTCTTTTATTCTTCTTACTTATTTATGGTTTCATTATCCTCCTTCATGCTTCTAAACCTTTTGTTTATTTTTTTCCCCTTTATTTCTTTCTTTCAATTTCTTCCTTTTAAGAATGTTTGCCTTGGATTCAAGACTCATGCTTTCCCGGGTATCATTATTCGATTTATATTCCTCTTTTTATTGTTTCTCATTTGATCCTATTTACCTGGAATCATTATTGAATTTCTTGATATTATCCTCCTCATCATTTTTAAAATGATGATAAGCCTATATGAAGCCAATTTCCTCATAATGTGCAAATGCAATACCTTTCAGGTCATATTTTTGGAACCTTAAATCAAAAAAATAGAAACACTTCAAGTCCTTGGATTTTTCTTCAACCCCCTTAAATTTTTCAAGGGCATATGCTCCAATTTTAAAAGGGAACATAGGAAATGACCCCTTTTTTTTCTTTCACTAATGTTTTGGACAACCCAGTAGTCAATTTATATGAAACCTCCTATAAAAGCATCTTCTCTGTCACCATCATGGGGAGAGTGTGAGGAGGTTTGTAAGCATTGAAAAACCTAATATAGGTTTCTTTTCTAATAGGGAACCAATATGAAACTTTATGGAGTGTGTTCCTAGCCCTTTCAGACATACATGGAGGGTATTCACCAAAGAGTGCAAGATACAGAGGAGTAATTAAATATTTTGCAACTGTTTCATAAATGCCTTTGTAGCATGTGCTCCAAAATATTTTATAATGAATGTGTACATGATCTTGTAATTTTGGGTTCCATCATAATTTCAATCCCTCGAATTCACATTTTTCACAAATTGCAGCAAGGACATAATAAGCCATATAAAATTATTATGGTTAAACTTTCCCCAGAATCTTGGTTGCCTAAATGTTTGACTTGAGTGAGGATGCAAGAATGCTTTCCCATTTAAATATTTTCCCCTTTGTGGAAACTGTTTGTGTCAGAGGGACCCATGATCCTAGAAAAGTATCAATATATTCTCTCCCATATATATTTTTCATCATGACTTCCATTAACTAATACACCTTTCTGAGACCTTCTGTCTTATAAACTTGGTCTTCCCTAAGCTTGAAATTGGTTGGCTCCTGCCACCATGGTTTTATTATGTCCTTGGTAGGTTCATTAAAATTTGATAACCATCTAGTATTGAAGGCCTCTTTTTGCATAGGAAACTTGTAACCGGTTGAAATTTCAGCAGTGGTAAAGGATGTTATAATCTCACCAGTATGCCCCCTGATTGCCTAGTGGTCTTCATCTGCATGCTACAATATCCACTCTATTGTTTCGATACATGGGAAAATTGGTGGGTGTGCAGCCACATTGTGCAACCAATATCTATTTATTTTAATGTATATTTTTAAATCCTATATACTTTGTGGGATGTCCTTGTCTGCAAAATTTGAGTTAATACCCCATAAGGAAAGTTGTGTTTTCTCATCAATATTGTAGGAAGTATCTCCATATATGGGAAGAGTTTGTGAATTGGAAAAAAATCCCTCAATACTTCTTTCAACTTTGGTGGAATGCTTTCCCGAACCTTTACGATAACCCTTGACCACTGGTGGTTCCATCTATTAAGAAAAATATAATATGTTAATACAATCCACATCAATGGTATCTAACATTTCAAAAATATTATCCCATGATGTAGATGTTAGAATGAATAAGGATAAGAACTAATTAATGAGAAACTAAATGTCAATATGGGGCCTTACTGGGAGAAGGTTAATATTTCCTACTTTGGTCACAATTCCAACTTGTAATATAGGTCACATATTTTTAAGGTAAGGTAGGTCATAGATTTTATGTGTCTTTTCATGTCGCAAGGTCGCATGACATATTAGGTCGCATAAACCGTTGACATTTCCAATTGAAATTTTCTGAATTTTTGACTTAGTGGTTAGTAGGATAGTCTGGTTGCAATCTTAAAACTTGTTAGCACTCCACTAAATCTCTAAATGCTAAAAAGGAGAGTAGTAAAGGTAACCATAGACCACTTTGACCTAGTAGCTATCGCTGCTACGTTAAAAGGGCTCTCTCAATGAGATTCACAACCAATTTGAATGGATCATGAAGATTTTAGGCTAGATATGTAGATTAGGGTTTGATTTGATTTTGAAGGTTTGTGCTGGATGGTGAATTAGGTCTAGGAAAAACTAGGTCAGGGCTCTAAAAATCAGATTTGCAGAGATGTAACGGGGTAAGATAGGCACACACTTTAACACTTTAAAGGTCTCTGGGGAATATGGTAGATCGTTAAGGTTTCAAAATGAGCATGAACATCATGAATTCATTTATATCAAAGAAAATGAACATAAATTGTAGAGCTTATCCAAGATAGAGCATTGAATTAATGAATTGTCCTTATCAAACTTTTAAATCAATCACATAAGACATGGAAATGAAGATGGAAGGCACACTATTTTCAAACATATGATAACAGAAGAAGAAACACTACTAAAACACATACCACATGAATCCCACCACAATAGCTGCAAATTATGTCTATTAGTTATTTCCAAAATCATGAAATACACTAGTGTTCCAAGCTCAATTGCACAACATCCAACATCTATTACTTCAAATGATGAAGTATTTATACAATTTATAAACTAAAACATCTTGAAAAAAAAATATCAAGCTATATTACAAATATCTCTAACTGTGTTACACAAATAGAACTAAAATATAGAACATTCAAAACCAATGAATCTACTTGGAACTATCTTTGTGGATTGTGAGTGAAAAAGAAGAGAAATTCGAATTTGATAGCAACTCTTATTGGATGAAGTGGCCTCCAAGTTACTAACTGTCTTTGAGCTTTTTCCTCCCGAATTTCTAAAAAATAGGATCCAATTGTCCCTTTTCATATCTCAATCCAAGATAGATATGTAAAAATTGAAAGAGGTTATTGTAGATGAAGATTTTTTTGAGATAAAAATCTTGTTGTTTCCCAAAATTCTTCTCCAGTTTTTCACAATATTCTCTGCAAAAAGATGTCTAAAATAGGACTTTGAATAGGAAGAACAATAGGTTGTGACTATGTGAATGTATATCTCATTCTGTAATACCTATTTAAAAATTGAGATAGGTTTTGTATTTTGGAATATTAGGAACGTAAACCTCCTCCAGTTTCTCAATATTCATCTCTGATGGGCCACAATTGGTTTTGCAAAAAATATGTCCAAACAAGACATTTTTGGAAAATGTGTCTTCAAAGATTATTTCAAATTTCCCAAACCATAATGTCTATGTAAAAATGGAGAGAATTTTTTGTACATACAAATGTTAGCAAAAAAATCCTCTTTCAATTTTTGAAAATTCATTTCCACCTACGCGAAAACTATATTTGAAAGTACTGACCAAAGCAGGAAAAATTGGAAAAATATGCCTGCAAATATTTATCTGAATATCTCAAACCATAAAAAATGTTAGAAAATTGATGGGGGTTTTCGTATATGAGGATGTTATAAACAAAACCCTCTTTCAGTTTTTGAAAATTGGTTCTCAGTTTTTTTTTAACCATGTTTAAACTTACTGTGTTGTATAGGGAAAACATAGTTTCTACTGATCATGAAACGAACATATGACATGGAGGTGGGAGATAATTGGCGATTTTAAAACCATCATATTAATAATTCTATATAAAATCCTGAGAGCAACTACAACCTTAAACATACAAAAAAATTCCCATATATATAATTTTTAACAAAAAATTATATGTGATAACATCTCGCTCCATCTGGGGATGGCAACTCCTTTATGAGGTGTCAAGACCTACAGATCTCTGAATTTTCAGATCAGTGCCTTATCCATTGGGCTGATCCCAACCTTAAAAACTAACAACCTGTAACCTACTCTTCAACTTAAACTCAACTGCAACTACAAACTGTACAATGTTTCAAAAAATCATACTGCAAACCAAACTGAAACTGCAAGCTGAAAATAAATGCTTCGCCAGCAAGATTATTTCACACTCATCCTATACTAATCTGTTTAAAGAATTTTTGATCAAATAATACAAAAATTCCAATACAAGTAGCCAAGGAGCTGCTCAAATACCGTGGATTTTTTACCGTGCTTTAGCAAAATTAAAACCGGAACATGTAATGGTAGAGGAAATTCACGGTGCATTTGATATCCACAGGGGAATAATGGCTGAAAACTCAAGCTGAAAAGACCCTCCATGTAGTCAACTACGAGATCATAAAAAACATATTTTGTTTGATGACCCTGAAGTATTTCTGCAATTTGATCATTATGGTTGGACAATTCATGTGTGCTTTCTTTATCATACCATTTTCCCAACTGTAAATTGTCAAACTCATCCTCAAAAGCATAACACTCCTTAGTCAGAAAATGATAGGGCATTATTGTATCCTCTTTTTTTGGTAGGAAAAGGTTTCCAAAGTGTGAATTTTTATAGTGAACACTATGGGACTGAATTTGAGTCTCTAAGACCTCAATATCCTTCTCAATTTGGTCAGCAAATTCATCTAAAAAATTGATCTTAGATTCTGAGCTACATTTGCATGACTTTAAATAAGTAGAAAAAAACTTGGGAAAATCTTCATCAATCTAATAATCCTCAAACATATCCCAATATTCTTTAAAACCATCAAGAGAAATAGAAACTTCTACATGCCTTGTTATTGTGATCGATTAAGCCACTGGATCTGTCATTAAGCTCTGAATTCTTCTCATAGTGGAGTTGCCATGAATGTTTTGAACTCTGGGTTGTCTAAAATGGATTTTCCCAGGTGAATGATTTAGCCTTCTTGTGCCTGATAATTTTTCACCATTAGCAATAAGATATGATCATTTTCGTTCTTTATCGGGGAATATTTTTCACCTCATTCCCTGACAATGGCGCCAAGATGTTAGCACTCCACCGGATCTCCGAAGGCTGAGAAGGGGACCAGCAAAGGTAACCACAGACCACTTTGACCTAGTAGCTAGCCCTACTAGGCTGAGCGGGCTCTCTCAATGAGATTCATAACCAATTTGAATGGATCATGAAGATTTTAGTCTAGATATGTAAATTATGGTTTGATTTGATTTTGAAGGTTTGTGCTGGATGGCGAATTAGTTCTAGGAAAAACTAGGTCAGGGCTCTAAAAACTAGATTTGTAGAGGTGTAATGGGGCAAGGTAGGCACACACTTTAGCACTTTAAAGGTCTCTGGGGAATATGGTAGATTGATAAGGTTTCAAAATGAGCATGAACACCATGAATTCTTTTATATAAGAAGAAAATGAACACAAATGTGAGAGATTCTCGAAAACAAAACATTGAATTAATGAATTCTGCTTATCAAACTTAGAAATCAATCACATAAAACATGGAAATAAATATGGAAGGCATAGCACTTTCAAACATATGATAACAGAAGAAGAAACACTGCTAAAACACATACGACATAAATCCCACCACAGTAGCTGCAAATTTTGTCTATTATTTCTTTCCAAAATCACAAAATACAATAGTGTTCCAAGCTCAATTGCATAACATCCAACATCTATTACTTCAAATGATGAAGTATTTATACAATTTCTAAACAAAAATATCTTGGAAAAAAATATCAAGATTTATTACAAATATCTCTAACTGTGTTACACACATAGAACAAAAATATAGAACATTCGAAACTGATGAATATACTTGGCACTATCTTTGTGGATTTTTGGTGACAAAGAAGAGCAATTCAAATTTTATAGCAACTCTTATTAGATGAGGTGGCCTCCAAGTCAGAAATTGTCTTTAAGTTTTTTCCTCCCGAATTTCTGAACAATAAAGTCCAATTATCCCTTTTCATATCTCAATCTAAGATAGATATGTAAAACATGAAAGAGGTTATTGTAGATGAAGATTTTTTTGCAATAAAACTCTCTCAGTTTCCCAAAAATGTGCTCTAGTTGTTCACAATATTCTCTGCAAAAATATGCCTAAAACAGGACTTTGCACAGGAAGAAAAATAGTTGTAATAGATCTAAAAACGTGGATAAGGTTTGTGTAGTTTGGAATCGTAGGAACATAAACCTCCTCAAGTTTCTCAATATTCATCTCTGATGGGCCACAATCGGTTCTGTAAAAATATGACTAAAAAGGACATTTCTGGAAAAAGTGTCTTCAAATATTATTTCAAATTTCCCAAACCATAATTTATGTCTAAAAATGGAGAGATGTTTTTGTAAATGAGGTTGTTATAAAAAAAAAAAAATTCTTTCATTTTTTGAAAATTTGTTCTCAGTTGTTTATAAACCATGTTTAAAATTATTGTGTTGTATAGGGAAAACATAGTTTTAACTAACCATGAAACAAAAATATGACATGGAGGCAGAAGGAGACATGGAGGTGGGAGATAATTGGATATTTTCAAACCATCATTATAATAATGCTATATAAAATAATGAGAGAAACTGCAACGTTGAAAACAAAAAAAAATTCCCATATAAATAATTTTAACAAAAATTTATATGTGATAACAAAACTGAGGAAGGTCACAAGTAACACTTACATGGTGGTCAATGGGACTGCACACTGCAAATGTGATTAGTGACTAATTAGCAAGAATGTGAAGTGGTTCTGTCATGAGGTTTGGCCACATGGCAGGTCACATCCAATGGGTGATCGTTTGTGTTTATGATTTCATCCTAGTCAAAAAATGGGAGGATTTGTTCATAGGAAGGATCGAAACCTTAGCTAGATTTAATTTCACAACTATAAATAGGTCATGACCTTGGGTGTCAGTTTCAGGAGCAATAAAGGCCTTGGTTCTTCAAATTTTTGGTTTGGAAGAATTGTTCGTGCTTGAGCAAATGGTAAGAATTTGGGACAACGAGGTAAATGGAGGTGTTTCCAAACACATGCATTAGGATATGAGAGTATTAAGACTTATGGGTTCAATGATACCAAAAATATATTAAATGAATAATGGAAAACCCCAATCAAAGGCATCAACTCACAAATGAATAGGTGAAATGTTCATTCGAAAATCTATATAAATCAACTAAGGTCATAGTTAAGTTAGGGCCCCATTAATGATTCGAATTGAGGACTTGGGAGTATGAGTAAATGGGTGTGATAAGGGTTACTCATGGGAAAATACTGTAGTCATGCATTAGTGCATATTTGGCATGCCGTTGTTATCAATCAATTTTTTAGAAGAAAATCGAAAGAATAAGAGAGGGTAGGATGAGAGGGCATAAGCATAGTATAGGAATTTAATAATTTAGGATGGGGAACTTGTAGTTTCATGAAACAAGGTATCAAACACATGTCCATTTGTAGGAAAGAGAAATGATTATATGGAGGAGAGTGTTACTTACTTTTGAAGGAGTCAGATTCACATTCGTTAGTTGAATATGGAGTTCACTTGTCCTATCATTGGGAAAAAAGTGGAGTGAAACAGATTTATATTGAGGGCCTCTCATGTGAGAGGAGGTCATAGCACCAAATCATGTGGATGTTTCTTCGCATGCGACTAGCCTAGGTGAGTGGTCACAAGTCGCAATCATAGATGATAGAGGGAGGGGAAATATGAGTTATAAATGTGATTTGCAACCCTGGGAGGTCAGAAACTTGGCAGTTATTACGGGTCGAATGAAGAGTTTGAGTAGGGATTTAGTTACACACGATGAGCTATGATAGGTCACAAGTTGAGGGTGCACAATCTTTTAGTCTGCACAAAAAGGAGAGGGAGGTTGCAATTCATGATCTAACATCGCAAGGATGAACAACTAAGTACATAAATTACAACTATCTGACCTTAGTGTGGAGTGTAAGTGTTGGGCAGGGTCCCCCTAGCTCTAAGTTTTGGTAAAAGGTTCACATTTTGAGGAGTGAAGAGCGCTTCTCGAAAATGTGTAGGATTCGAAGGGGATTTGGGGTATGTAAAAGCCCCTTATTTTGTAAAGGGATGGGATTGTTTTGAATATTTTGAACATTTCCCATAGTTTTCGAACCATAGTACTATAAAAGGAAAAGCTATATAAAGAGTTATCTTAGTGATTCAATGATATCGATATGAATGTCCTATGAATGATCTGAGTCTGTAATAGCATATATTTCTATATTTTTGGGAAAAGGGTAAGGATCATGTAGATGTGTGCATGGAGACCTTGGTAAGTCTGCAGTCATGTGTGTAAGCCCCTACAGATGTGTGTGTAGGGAAAGAAGGATTATACTTGAAGGATATTACTTAATAAAGAAATACTTGAAGACATATCTGTGTATTTCCGTATTTTTATGTTATCTATGTCAGATTAGGGATTTCTGTATACTATCTCTATGATTTCATCGCAAAGGTTAGATTGTTGTTTTATATTATGAATAACGGATGTTAAGAAAAAAAGGAACAATGCGTAGGAAGAATAGTTAAGTGATTGAACAATGTTTGTTGTAGAAATGTTATTGCTTCAACGAAGCTCTGATTGAGCCCTAAGAAGAGATAATCCCTAAAGACACACTCCATAGTTCCTATGTATGCAGGAACCTGGTTCTATCATCCCCTAATATTTCCTTGGGTGAGACTTCAGTCTATGCAACAGATCGTTGCTGAAAGGACCAGTAATAGAGGGCTTTTGGTAGCACAGCTACTCAAAAATTGGGTCTAGACCCCCTCAAGCCAACAAATGGTTCTGTTGTTGGGACTGGGATCTGAAGATTGAGGGATATGTGGATCTGGAATTTGACCAAAAAATAGATTCAAAACTATGTATATTTGAAGGACCGAGAATTTGCAATTCAATAAAATAGAAATTCACGGTTGTCAACTAAAAATTGGTTACGGAAATATATTTTTACACATCAACATGAAATTTTTTGCAATACTCCTAAATCAACACACAGCTAATTGGAATATTAAATTTTGATTTTTCTCTTAGATAGAAGAATAAGAGGGTATGGAGACCCATAAATCTCCTTAGTAGGAATAAAAGGCACTCCTAGTGTGAATGGAGGTCATCTAAAAGCTGGATTGAAGACCCTTAGGTGTGAAAAGTGGGCTGGAGCATGTTGAATAGGTAAAATTTGACCAAATCAAACAATGATGTTATGGAGGAGTGGCATTAATGGTGGGACAACACAATTTTGGAGGGAGATTGATTGCATGATGGTGGAAAACCTAATGAGTGGGACCCAAGGTGAGAAGGCTCACATTGTTTATAAGAAAGAGGATGGTAGCCATAAGGGTTTATGTTATGATTATTATTTTGATATGTCTGTTTAGACTTTGTGCTCTCTTTAGTTGTTTAGCTAAGATTGCTTGTGTTGTTTAGCATAGGGTGTTCCCGGCCAGGAATCCCACCTCTTTCCTTGAGAGGCCTCTTGGGAGACTATTGTTCTATCATTACCACATATCTAGCATTCTGGCCAAGCTTCAGTCTTCATGTATAGCACAGTTATGTTTAGAGTTGGGTTGTGTTGCAAGGGTGTAGCATTGGAGGAGAGAAATCTCCATTTTATGAGCTAGTTTTGTAGTGGAGGAAGGATTCCATCCATTTGGAGATCAACAAGGAATTTCATTGGAGATATTTCATATCTTTGGCATCAATCCAAGCCATTTCATCTAGTGATAGTGCAGTTTCAGTCAGGAATTGTGTTATTTTGGAGGGCAGTTTCAGAGGAGGATCTATTGGCTCTTTTATAGTGTTTTCTTCTAGGTGAAGGGTTTAGCCTTTCATTGGAGCATATCTTTGGAGGAGATCTACATCAGATCCATATTGTTTCAGCCTTCCATTTTCATGAGGTTTAGTTGTAGTGACTCTTCATTCCTATGGTTTTAGATCACCATTTGTATTTGAGGGTAGTTCCAGAAACCCTTCCCTGGTTCTCTTGGAAAGGTGTATAGGAGGCTAGATCTTCACTCCTAGAATTATTTGAGCTATATAAAAATAGATCTACATTATTCCATCTTCATGCAGTATTTTATGCCCTAAAACTGCATTGTCTTAGCTCAGGGCATTTGTATGGCAGCTATTTCTCATGTGTTGGCATATTTCGCTTGTAGAGGCTTGTTTTATATTGCTTGAGTGACTTTCTCCTCAAGATCTTGTGCCTATTATTTGATGATATGTTTAATAACATGGTTGTACATTTGTCTCATATCATGGTGTTTTGATTTATTCACTATTCTTTCCATTATTGTGTTCATATATTTTTGCTTCCTCATTTTGGAATACTACAGTGGTATCAGAGCATAATCTTGGCTCAGCCTGTGGATCTCAGCCATTATGTTATCATAAGAATAAGAAGAAGGAGAAAGAGATCAGAATGATGGAAAGAATGAGTTTTATCTCATCTCTTTTCAAATCTAAGAGGGACCTTACGAAGGAGTTCAAGCAAATAAAAGTGGAGAAAATAAGTGAAACCACATTGGGGTTTCAAGATGAGGAAGGTCCATGTAGTTCCTATCATCTAAAAGGAGATCCGGTATTACATAGAGCTCCAAGGAAACATACTATGCCCTTTCCTTTTGAAGAATAAGACAAAAGGCATGGAGATGGAGGACACTTAGATCATGAGATTCTAAGTGAGTATCTTTGGAGAATATAAGTCTCAACATAGAGCTTTCAAGGAGAATCTAACTCTCCCACAATTCATTCAGCTTAAAGAAGAAAGGAGACCTTGCAGCAACAGAAGAATAAAGGGCAATATATTTCTATTGTCTACCTTTGATGGGTCATACATAGGGCTGCGCCTTGAGGGTGAAGCAAACATTCGGTGGTTCAAAAATTTGAGTCATGCAAAGGTGACTGCATATGCAGATTTTACTCAAAGGTTGATCAAGGAGTTTGACAAGAAGAAATCTGTAATATTCCTATTTTAATACGAATATTCAATTTCATTTTGTTTTCTTTTTTCAAATAATAATGACGTAAAGGAGGGTCAAAAACTCCTAATAAAAGAATAAATACATGCCCAATGTGAACAGAGATAAATGAGGGATGTCTTAATAAAATCCACTTGTTTGTGAAACAAGATTGAGACATTTGACTCGGTCAACTGGACCAAATCACAACACAGTCCAGATGCATTGAACCTCCTGGATGATTAGCGCAGTTCTAGAAGGAGGTCCTCCATGTGAAAAGGGTTAAATGAATGAAGGTGGTTTAGGGTTTTGGCAAGCTCACATATTATAAGAGGAACAGGAAGGCAACATCTTGAGGTTGTTCATGATTTTATTTTTGAATTGCTGTCTGTTTATACAAACAACTTTCTTGGTTGCTTAGCCTAGATTTCATTGGAATTTCCTGTTTAGGAGTTCCATCTCTTCCCATTGAGGAGCTCTTGGGAGAGCTAGTATTGCTTGTCCACTATCTGGTTGGAGACCAAGATTCTACTTCCAACTGCAAAGCAGATCTAGTGAGGGTTTGCTTGCTTTTATAAGCTGCAGCAAGTGGAACTCTAGATCTATCCAGATCTAGCTTGTATTGGAGCCCCTTCTCAGTGAGTGTGTCTTTTAACCTCCTGGAAGAGTGCAGCCATTGTTTGAGCTTCAATTTTGATCTTGGCATCAGGCCAAATTACTCTACATCACCATATGCGCATTTCCTTGAAGAGATTGCATCCTTTTTGCAGGCAGAGTTGCAGTGGGGTTTTGTGTATCATCTTGGAGGAAAGATCTCTGGTGAAAGGGACCCTTCACTTCACTATGGTGATCCATGGATTGGCAAACCAATCCATGTTAATTTCAGATCTGATCTGCTGTGTATCATATGCTTCAAAAATTTCTAAATATTACTGCAGATTTGTGGCTTAGATCTCAGATCTATTCATTGATATCCATCTTTTGCTGAGATCCCCAAGGGGAGTGTAAAGAAGAGCCTCTTTGGCATATAGATCTGTAATAGATCTATATTTTTATGTAAATATCTTCCCTAGATTTTAGATATAATGAAATATTGCTTCAGCCTCCTGAAAATTACGCTGTCAATCTCATTTTACATTTTCTTGTGTTGCAGTGTCTCATTTTGAAGCCTTAATCCATGTAAAACATCTGTCTTTCTATGATATATTGCATAAATCATTTCATAGGTCTGATTTACTGATTTCCATACTTATTTTCACCTAATTCCTTCAGAAATTTACGCTGCATATGCTTCAGTCACATTCTGCATACTCTAGGTCATGGGAAATCAACATTTTTAAGCCATTTCGGGAGTGGGAGATCTGTTTAACTTAGCTAGAATGATTTTTTAAAGCTGAAATTTGGTATGGGAGTCCCTCATGACCTAATATAACAGATCCAACCGTCACTTTCCTTTTTTTTAATGCATATTTCTGAAAAATAACCTTTTTAGGGCTTAAATCACTGTTTTTCCCCACTTTGGGTTGAAGGGATAGATCAATTTCCTTGCTGATGCATATATTAATGTTATTAAATGGTTTATTATCATATCCCATGCATTATTAGCTGGCTAATACTCCAATACAGTGTTTATATATTGCTGCAGTCCCTCATTGGACATTTATTAAGCCATACTAGGAGTGGGAGGCTTGTCTGCATCACCTAGTTTGTTTGGTTTCTGATATCCTCTTGGAATTGGGTCTTATATTATCAGATATAAGGATTAAAAGGTATTATCTTGGTTTCCGAAGCACACATCCCTGAAAAATGGGTTTTTCAGGCCTGTTTTGCTGAGCAGTCCCTTTTGGGATATTACAGTGGTATCAGAGCATGATCTCTGGCTCAGCCTGTGAGATCCAACTATCAGAAGAATAAAGAGAAGGAGTAGATTTCAGAATGATTGAGAGGATGAGATTACTCTCATTAGTTTTTATATCTAGTAAGAGCCTCTCCAAAGAGGTTGAACAAAAGAAAGAGGAAAGTTGCAGTGAGACCTCTAGAAGGTTTCAAGAAGAAGAAGAAGGACTAGGAATTTCCTATTCTCATAGAGGGGGTGAAGAAAAAGAAGAGAACTTATAACATGAGATTCTAAGTAGGTACTTGATAGATTACAAGTGTCACTCTAGAGCCTTCAAGGAGACTCTAAATTTTCCTCAATTCATCCAGATGAAGGAAGAGAAGAGACCTTGTAGTAAAAGGGTGATCGAGAGATTTGAGGAAGAGAAGTCCTCACTATCTCTTGATGAGATTTGCACCAACACTATGACAGACTTGGAGGAGAAGCCTTCAACACCTACATTTGAGGAAGCCAACATTTTGAAAGAAATAACTCTTGCAGCCATGCAAAGTGTTCCCAAAGTCCAGCAAGGTATGATTGCATTTCCACCTCCTATTACTGCAGCAAATCTTTCAGAAGGTTGTGGAAATAGGCTGTTGTATGACCTAGGATCATCACTTACTGCTAATCTATAGAAGCAGGGTTGCACTGCACTGTCCAAGAGCAGTAGTGAAGAGTTAAGGACACATTCCTCATGGGAACATTCAGATGCCAGCTTCATTCAGGAAGCCATGGAGGAAGAGATGTCAAAGGGTAGACATCTTGGGATGAGAAATTCTTTCTCCTCTCAAGATGACACTCTCTCAATGAGCATGCCACAGCTCAAAGAGAGACTTCTACTTGCAGAATATCCAAGGCCTCTTTGGTTTTGGAAGGCCATGCATGAGGAGGAGGTCTCATTAGGAGATCCCATTAGAGGTGCACTTCAACATTTCATGAGGTGCAAAGTTCTTCAAAGGTTGGAGGAGCATGGTGTCCTACCCTGGGAGGGTACCAAGCAATGGTAGAATGAGATCCATCACCCACATTGGGATGAGTGGATGGTAGTATGGAGCAAGAGGTTTCCAAACCCCTTGCAGCTCTATGATACAATTCAGCAAGAAGCATGGCTGCGCTGGTTGTTTTTGGGTGAGTTTGGTCACTACCCAATAGTTTCTATTTCTTTAACACATTCCTTGAGTCTCAATGATAGGATGCATAAGAAGAAGGCATGGTTGTTTTCGTTGTTAAGAAGAGATTTTGGAAATCCTATGTCAAATCTTTTGTCCATGTGTTTACCTTTGTCGGAGATATGTCTCATGTGCTCACATGTATTTATCTTTGAGATGTCTTTCATGTATGTATATTGCTTTGGGAGGAAGGATAACTTCCCCATGATGTATAAGGGAGCTGGTTTGTGCTTGGTTGATGAGACAACTTACATGTACATCAACGTATTATTGCTCCATTATCTACAGTTTCATAATGCAAGGAGGCAGCAAGAGTCCTTGTTGCTATGGTTATTATTGAGAGAGTATGGGCTGGAATCTCTCCATACTCATCATGATGTTCTAGAAGGAATGTATGGCACATTGTCTTGTTATTTTGATTATGTATAGCTGATATATATTTTTTTGTACTGCTACTTAGTAGATGAGCACTCATGCACAACTGGTACCTTGCTGGAGGACAACTTGCCACATGACATTCTCAAGCAGCAGTTGGAAGGATTGCGTTGTATCCCTTGGGTAGACCATTGGTATCATGGGACCATCAACATTTTTCTAATTTAGATGCCAAATGGTGATGAGGTGTCATTCCTTTTGGATGGGATGGTTTGGGCCAGGATTATTCTCAAACTTGGCCACTCCCTTGATGGGCTAAGGGAGGTCTTGCAGCATGATGGGTGCTTCCCTAAGGAACCAAATATACACTTCACCTTCAGTCATGGTGGGATGATGAGGATAGAAATTAAGTGGCATGTAAACCACTTACCACATCTAGATCTGAAGCAAGGAGGAGATGACTTGCGCTGGTTTCTATTGGGTGAGTGTGGATACCACCCAAAGTTTTTTATTTTCTTGTCTCATGCCTTGTATTTCAAGAAAGGGATGCATAATAAGGAGACATGGTTGCTTTGGTTGACAAGAAGAAAGTATGG
Source organism: Pinus albicaulis (assembly GCA_034641835.2). Taxonomy (NCBI): domain Eukaryota; kingdom Viridiplantae; phylum Streptophyta; class Pinopsida; order Pinales; family Pinaceae; genus Pinus; species Pinus albicaulis. The sequence goes on from CM076579.1 coordinate 960,161,159, forward strand.
GCACCCCATGATGAATTCCATGTCCATACATTTGCTTATGCCTATGATGTATGTACATGTATTTCTATTTAGAAGGAATATCATAATCATGTATGTACTTTGGGTTGGGGGAGAATGTAACCTTCTCATGGGTTGGTATAAGGGGGCTTGTTTATATCATGATGATGATGATGCTTTGATATTTGTTGGGAACATGAGAGGAGGGATGACACATTGGTTGAGTGTGTCCTTTGGGAATGGAATCTCCCATATTCATTCATGCTTCAAGAGGAGGGTATAACATTGTGTGGTTGTTACATTATATCATTTGTTTTATTATGCTAGAAGCCATATGTTGGGCTTATGTCATTGGAAGAAGTCTCTCACTTGGGAGAATTTGCAGCAAGACATGTGTTGTTTGAATCATATTTAGCTAACACATCTTACCCTCTACTATTTCCAAGCTTTGAAGAAGCTTTTTGCAGCAAGAAGGTGGTGGGATGGCCACTTATTATACTATGATTTGAGGCAACAAGATGAAGGAAAACGTTGGTCTCAAGGGAGGAACTATTGTCACCATCCAATATATCATATGGCACTTAGTCCATGTTTCTTTTGGAGCACATATGGTAAAGATACTCTATTCACTATATTCATGGAAGATTGGGAAAGAAGGCTCACTAGAATCAATGTAGGGAATCATGAAGTTCCAACTCTCTTTTGGCTTCATGAGGACTATATTATTGCAACCCAAGATCATCAGCTCCATATTTATCATAAATGGAGGGAGAGACAGTGTGAGTTGAGTATTATTATCTCTCATTTCCAGCCATGGAGCCCCTACACATTGCATATGGTGGGGATTGGTGACTATTTCTTTGATTTGTCAAGGATGGCTCACTCTGTTTGGATGATAGCATGGAGATTCGAGTTTCTCATGGGGGTTGAAGTGCCCAATGTTTACCATCTCTCATGCCTTGAATGGACCAATGGACCACATATGATTCTTTCATGCATCTCCCATTACTTCATGATGACAAATATTTGGTTTATCCACCAAAGGCAGACTTGCATTCTTGGGAGGAGACAGCTCCATTGGATATTTTACGAAGTCCTTGTGAGTTTCTTGAGGAAAAGCAACATTTTGGAGGGGAGAACTGTAATATTCCTATTTTAATAGGAATATTTAATTTAATTTTGTTTTCTTTGGTCAAAGAATAATGATGTAAAGGAGGGTAAAAAACTCCTAATAAAATAATAAATACATGCCCAATGTGAACAGAGGTAAATCAGGGTTGTCTTAATAAAATCCACTTGTGTGTGAAACAAGATTGGGCCATTTGACTGGGTTAACCAGACCAAATCAAAACATAATCTAGATGCATTGAACCTCTTGGATGATCAGCGCAGTTCTAGAAGGAGGTCCTCCATGTGAAAAGGGTTAAATGAATGAAGGTGGTTTAGGGTTTCGGCAAGCTCACATATTATAAAAGGAACGGGAAGGCAACATCTTGAGGTTGTTAATGATTTGATTTCTCAATTTTTGTCTGTTTATACAAACAGATTTCTTGGCTACTTAGCCTAGATTGCATTGGAATTTCTTGTTTAGGAGTTCCATCTCTTCCCATTGAGGAGCTGTTGGGAGAGCTTGTATTGCTTGTCCACTATCTGGTTGGAGACCAAGCTTCTACTTCCAACTGCAACATAGATCCAGTGAGGGTTTGCTTGATTTTGTAAGTTGCAGCAAGTGGAACTCTAGATCTATCCATATCTAGCTTGTATTGGAGCCTCTTCTCAGTGAGTGTGTCTTTTAACCTCCTGGAAGAGTGTAGCCATTGGTTGAGCTTCAGTTTTTATCTTGGCATCAGGCCAAAGAACTCTACATCACCATTTGTGCAGTTCCTTGAAGAGACTGCATCCTTTTTGCAAGAAAAGTTGCAGTGGGGTTTTGTGTATCAGCTTGGAGGAAAGATCTATAGTGAAAGGGACCCTTCCCTTCCCTGTGGTGATCCATGGATTAGCCAACCAATCCATGTTAATTTCAGATCTGATATGCTTTGTATCATATGCTTCAAAAATTTCTGAAGATTATTGTAGAGCTGTGGCTTAGATCTTAGATCTATTCATTGATATCCATATTTTGTTGAGATCCCCAAGGGGAGTGTAAAAAAGAGCCTCTTTGGCATATATATCTGTAAAATATCTATATTTTTATGTAAATATATGCCATATATATGAGATATAATGAAATATTGCTTCAGCCTCTTGAAAATTACGCTGTCAATCTCATTCTGCATTTTCTTGTGTTGCAGTGTCTCATTTTGAGACCTTGATCCATGTAAAACTTTTATCTTTCTCTGATATATTGCATAAATAATGTCATAGTTATGATCTACTGATTTCCATACTTATTTGCACCTAATTCCTTCATAAAGTTACACTGCATATGCATCAATCACATTCTGCATACTCTAGGTCATGGAAAATCAACATTTTTAAGCCATTTCGGGAGTGGGAGATCTGTTTAACTTAGCTAGAATGATTTTTTTAAGTTGAAATTTGGTATGGGAGTCACTCATGACATATGCTAACAGATACAATGATCAATTTATTCTGTTTTTACGCATATTTCTGAAAATAACCTTTTTAGGGCTTAAATAATTGTTTTCCCCCACTTTGGGTTGAAGGGATAGATCACTTTCCTTGATTCTGCATATATTACTATAAGTGTTTATTAACATATCCCATGCGTTATTAGCCTACTACTACTCCAATACATTTTTTATATATTGTTGCAGTCCCTCATTGGACATTTATTAATCCATACTAGGTGTGGGAGGCGTGTCTACCTCACCTAGTTTGTTTGGTTTCTGATCTCCTCTTGGAATTGGGTCTTAGATTATCATATCTAAGGAATCCAATGGCTGATATTGGTTTCTGAAGCACACATCCCCAAAAAATGCATTTTTCAGGCTTGTTTTTCTGAGCAGTCCCTTTTGGGATATTACAAAATCAGAGGGGAAGAGGCCTTTACCACCACTTGATGCAAGAGCGCTTGCATTAGGAGAAAGAACGCTTGCACCTTTGCAAATTTGTATTGATATTTTGATAGTTAGAGTCCCATGAAAATTTTTGGAGATGCATGAGGAGGAGGAGACTTGTACTAGCACTGATGCAGCCATAGAAGAGTAGCCATCATCATCATTAGTTGGGGAATCCATCACACTGGAAGGAGGAACCCTTGTAGCAGTACAAGATTCTCCCAAGCTTTACCAAGGTATGCACATGTTTCCACTTTCTATTATTCCAACACATCATATAGAGGACTGTCAGAATGTACTTCTACATGACCTAGATCAAAGTACATTGCTGATTTGGAGTAGAAGACTATCACTGCGCTGAGCAACCTTGATTTGTTCAAGGATGAGAGATACAATCATCCTAGTGTATCATTGTTGAGAAGCACACAAATCTTGGGGTTGGAGTGTAGATTCTTGGAGGATGGGATGAGTATTGTCCTGAACCATGCAATACAAAACTATGTGTTCAACACTGAGCATGATCTTGAGACAACAAATACACCATTATGGAGATCAGCAGCAATATCATTGAGCAACAGTGATGAGTTAGGGGACCAACCATTATTGGAGCATTCCAATGACCTTTCTACATGTATAGCAGAGGATAGGTAGCTGGTGATGAGAGACATCTTATCTTCCATTGTTATGATGAATCTTTCTTGATGAGCACTTCATTTCTCAATGAGAAGATTTTGCCTTTAGTATACTTGGATCCTTATGGGGTCAACTTGGTCATTGAGGAGTGGTATTCATTTGGACATCTCCGGGAGATTGCATTTCAACATCCCATGAAATGCAAAGATAGGAATATGATTTGGGAGGATGGTATTCTCCATTGCAGAAATGCCAGTTTTGAGTATGATGATAGACACTCACCATTGGTTGGATGGGTGATGTTGATGAGCAAGAGGCTAGAAAGCCACTTGCAGATATATGACACAGGGCAGCAGGAGGAAAGGTTGCATTGGTTACTCTTGAAAGATTTTGGTCATCATATGACACATTCTATTTCAAAGAGTAGTTTAGTGGATGGACCTTGGCATGGCACTTGCATCATATGATAGCAAGGAGTTTGGATGTATTGGGGTGATGTGATATCTTTCATGTCAACCATCATGTTGTTGCTCCATATTTTATATGGTGATGGTGTGGGGAGGCAACAAGAGTTTTTGCTGCTTTGGATGTTCTTGGGAGGATATGGATTGATTTCCTTCCATACTTTGCATAATGTTGCAGGAGTAGGTGATGGCACTATCATGGCACAAAGGGGCTACTCCTTAGCCTTGGAAGATCAAGAGGTACTTCCACTTTGGAAGGAATCTCCCATATATAGCAGCATTATAATTGATGGCTTGGACATGTGGTATGTTAAAGAATGGAGCTCTGAGATGACATGAGCCTTATTATAAAGGCCCATAGCACTGTCACTTGGGAGCTTAGGTTTGTTGATGGAGTGTTCCCAGGATCGCTTCACATATGATGCACTTGATGAAAAAGTAGGAGATGAGATTGATGGAGTGGTAGATAGAGACATCTATTACCATGATATGATCTTCTTGACTTGGATCTCCAAGCAGAAGGAGAAATCTATGCATGCAGCACATGGTTCATTTTGTTTCATGAAGATATGTCATACCACCATGGAGGGGTCATTCATGGATCTTATTAACATCTTACTCTCAGTACATGGTAAGAATTAAGTTTTTTCATTTATTGATTATCTAACACAATATTTTCATTCTCTTACCATCGATATACAGTGCATTGCTCCACAAAAGGGCAAGCCTCTATTTGGGCTTCATGGTCATTTTCGGACCAACATCTATGAGGGAGAGAGCCATTTCTTGTATGGATTTGGGTAAGTGTTGTACTATTTCCTATATGTTCATTTGATATACAATGCCATTTAATATTTACTAGTAGATGTGATGACATGCACAACCAGAAATTTGTTAGGAGACAGCTTGCCATGTTATTTTCTGAAACAACAGTTTGAAAAATTGCGCTGTGACTACTTGAGAAATTGTTGGTACCTTCCAGAACTATGTAAAACCTTCAATATCTCTTTAATTTGGATTCCATGTGATGATAATGTCATATTCATTTTATATGGAATGATCTAAGCAAGAACCAAAGAGTGGGTCTTCGAGGATCCAATTGCCTTTTTTCTTCATGAAGGCAATATTATTGCAGCCCAAATTCAATAGCAGCTCTACTCTTCCCATAAGTGGAGAGAGAGACATAATGGAATGGAAAATTTAATCCCTCATGTTAATCTATACAACCCATCTTCTTTGCAGGAACCTAAGGTGGAGAAGATGTTTCATGAGTTGCCATATTGGAGGGTGGCTCACTTTTTGTGGATGATAGCTTGGCAATGGAGGCTTCACATGGGAATGAGAGTTCCCAATATATTTCAGAATACATGCCTTAAGAAGGCCTCTAGACCACATATAGTTGCTTCCATGGCTATCCCACTTGTTCATGATGAGAGCCATTTGGATTTTTCACCAAAGGCATATTTACACACTTGGGAGGAGAAACTTGGAGACTTACTGATGAGACAACACCTTGTTCATTGGAGGAACTTATCATGTGAGGATGATGGAGGAGGAAGAGGAGAGGATCTTTAGTTCTAGCCTTGCATTTTCTTGGGGACAAGCAACATTTGGGAGGGGAGGACTGTAATATTCCTAAATTAGCATACAGCTAATTAGAATATTAAATTTTGACTTTTCTCTTAGATAGAGGAATAAGATTGTATGGAGACCCATAAATCTCCTTAGTAGGAATAAAAGACACTCCTAGTGTGAATAGAGGTCATATAAAAGCTGGATTGAAGACCCATAGGTGTGAAAAGGGGGCTGGAGCATGTTGAATAGGTCAACTTTGACCAAATCAAACAGCGTTGTTATGGAGGAGTGACATTAATGGTGGGACAGAGTAGTTTTGGAGGGAGATTGGTTGCATGATGGTGGTAACCCTAATGAGTGGGACCCAAGGTGAGAAGGCTCACATTGTTTATAAGAAAGAGGATGGCGGCCATAGGGGGTAATTTTATGATTACTATTTCGATATGTTTATTTATACTTTGTGCTCTCTTCAATTGTTTAGCTAAGATTTCTTGCGTTGTTTAGCATAGGGTGTTCCCGATCGAGAATCCCACCTCTTTCCTTGAGATGCCTCTTGGGAGAGTATTGTTCTATCATTTCCACATATCTGGTATTTTTTCCAAGCTTCAGTCTTCATGTAAAACATAGTTTTGTTTATATTTGGGTTGTGTTGCATGGGTGTAGCAGTGGAGGAGAGAAATCTCCATTTTATGAGCTAGTTTTGCAGTGGAGGAAGGATTCCATCCATTGGGAGATCAAAAAGGAAGGTAATTGCACATATTTCATATTTTTGGCATCAATCCAAGCTATTGCATCCAGTGATAGCACATTTTTGGTCAGGAATTGCATTATTTTGGAGGGCAGCTTCAGAGGAGGATCTATTGGCTCTTTTAGAGTGTTTTCTTCTAGGTGAAGGGTTTAGCATTTTATTGGAGGATATCTTTGGAGGAAATATACATCAGATCCATATTATTTCAGCCTTCTATTTTCATGAGCTTCATTTGCAGTTACTCTTCAGTCATAGGGTTGTAGATCACCATTTTTATTTGAGGGTATTTCTGGAAACCCTTCCTGGGTTCTCTTGGAAAGGTGTCTAGGAGGCTAGTTCTTCACTCCAAGCATTATTTGAGATATATAATAGTAGATATGCATTGATATGTCTTTATGCAGAAATTTATGCCCTAAAACTACTTTGTTTTAGCTTAGGGCATTTGTATGGCAGCTATTTCTCATGTGTTGGCATATTTTGCTTGTAGAGGCTTGTTTCATATTACTTGAGTGATTTTCTCCTCAAGATCTTGTGTCTATTATTTTCTGATATGTTTAATAATATGGTTGTACATTTGTCTCATATCATGGTTTGTTGATTTATTCACTGTTATTTCCATTATTGTGTTAATATATTTCTGCTTCCCCATTTGGGAATACTGCATTTTGTTCTACTCATTTGTGAATGAGCTGCATGAATGGCTGTAAAGATTAGTTGAAAATAAGACCTGTTTTAAGCATGATTAGCCTACTATGTGGAGCCTTGAATTATTGTAGTGACTCAAGCATACTGATAACAAGATATCAAGATCTATTTATTTCTGGATCGATAATACTTTAGGATTATTTATAACTAAGTTCGCCATAGACACCTATGTATCCTACAACGAATCTGAGCGAAGACTTTTCAAGGGTACACGAGGTAAGTACTTGAATTATTTAAATTTTTGGATTAAGATGCTTTTATGTGAAAAAGGTGTACTGTGCATGCAAGCATAATGATGTTTGGAAGGGGTAAGGCTAGATCTACGCGAAGTGGTAAAATATTTAGGGTAGATCATGAAAACTAAGTTAATATGGAATATATTTCGTTGTTTGGGTATAAAAATGAAGAAGGAGAAATTAGCCCCACAACCCCTAGAAGTGCATTGTGGTTTCCTCTGGGATTCCCCATACCACTACTCCCATCCCACCTCATCCCCATCCCCATACTATCCCTCCACCTCCACTTCCACCACCACCTACACCACCCCCTCCCCCAGGAGATATAACTAATGAAGCTAGAATTCCTATTTTCAAAGGTCTGGGATCATAGGATCCTGAAAAATTTTGGTTTGTCGATGAAGAAGTATGGAGATCGTGAGAAGTTGAAAATGATGATATAAATAAGGCACAACTTCTTACACTGCTCCAAGAAAGAGTGTTGTCTTGGTATATGAATTAATTCATGATGCATCTGAATGCCACGTTGGATTAGACAAAGACCGTGTTGAATACCAAATTTAAGAAGCCAAAATCCTAGTCACGGTGTATTATGGAGATAAAATAGATCAAGCAAATGGTAGCTGAATCTATTTAGGAAGTAGATCAAAGGTTCAAAATGTTACCAATCCAAGTGAACCTCCAGAGTTATGATGAGAAGCATAAGGAGTGGTCTATAGTTGTGTTATCACCACATATCAGATTACCATTGAAACAACAAAATATAGTAACGTGGGCTTTTGGACTACCTATCACAGAAACCCAAGTAGGCTTTTAGAAAATTAAAAACCAATTAACAATAATGCATTTGGAGTTACAAGAGTTGAAGAACGGTAAGGAATTCCGATTAGAAATTCACCCAGAAGTATGGTGTATCAAATATAAGAAAGAAGGCCATTATAAAGAGAAATGCCCTATATTTAGAGATTACATCAACAATGATGGGCCTAATCCATTGCAACTAGAACCAAGTGTATGGTGTGACCTATGTAAAGTGTTTGGTCGAAATTCTATTTAGTGGATAAGAATGTGTAGACGTGAAGCCTTTTTTTTTAAACTTTTGTTGCTTCATAGGGCATGAGGAAATGAATTTTCGTAGTTATGATTTAATGATAGAGCAGACTGCAAGTGCATACAGAATTCAAGTTGAAGGGCATATTGATCCAAATGGAAAGTGGCCTACACCCATGGTATTCATCCACCCATGGTATTGTAAGTGACTTATATGCATGGTATTCATTCACCCATGGTATGTATCCACCCATGGTATTCATCCACACATGGAATTTACCCATGGTATTCATCCACCCATGGTATTGTAAGTGACTTATATGCATGGTATTCATTCACCCATGGTATGTATCCACCCATGGTATTCATCACCCATGGTATTTGTCCACCCATGGAATTTTAAGTGAAATTTGGCCATGGTATTCATTAACCCATAGTATTCATTCAACCATGGTATTTACCCACCCATGGAATTTACCTGTGGTATTATAACTAAAAAATTCTATAAGTAACAACTCACATATTTTAAAGGATAGATTGTCCACCACAATGTAGCTTCTACAATTATTTTATGTTTTAATAAAAAAATATCTTTGTGGTTTTATTTACTATGGGTTATAACCTTTTTTCCGACATTCTAATTTTGTAGATCTTTACAAATCCATTTCAAATTTTTAGACCTTGGGGACCTCCCCCCAAGGTCTCGATCAATGGTATCAAATTCAACTTACGAATCCATGGGAATGATTTTTTTAAGCACATTTCAGTTTCAAAGTTTTGCATCCATCTTTATCAAACTCCATGCAAGTTCCACGACCTCCATGGAGCACTTACTTGGGCAAAGCGAGAAGAATTTTTGGTTTTTCATGTTTTTGCAGGAATTTTTTGGGCAGTGAGTTTGTAGAGAAGATTTAAAAATATTAGTGAAATTTTTTTAGAAACAAATATTATATGTGGATTCCTTGCAAAAAAATAGCCAATTTCAAAAAACAAATTAGTTGAATTAGGGTCTAGATGAGGGAGATATCGTTGATCTAAACTCAATGGTTTTGCAGAACTTTTTCTAACGACAATTCATGGGTGGCGGCTCTCCTATAATTTTTTCCAATTTTAGGTGCACAAATTTAGAGAAATTATTATAGATCTGGGATCCCCTTGAAAAATCACCTAATTTAAAAAAAAAAATTGGTCAAATCAGAGTCTAGACGAGGGAGTTATCATTGATTTAAAGTCAACTTTCCTTTTAGAAATTTTGTGACAGCGAGACATTTGTAGCACGAATATGAGTTTCCAGAGTCTGTAGATAGCGATTTCAAACAAATGGGAAGATTATGGTTCCCCTACAGGGCATGGAGGATTCCAAATCCAAGGACAAGGACAAGGAGGAGGTGTTGGTCAAGGATGTGGTCAAATTATATGTTACACCTACACTAAATTTGTACACTTTACAAGGGATTGTCAGAATCCCACTTCACCCTCATGTAGGTATTGTAGACCTTTTGAGCTTTTGAAGATGTAGGAGAAAAGGAATCTGCATACCATTCAAAACTTCCAAATTATGACCACAAAGCCACACAAAGAATATCCTAGTATCAACATAGCAACCCAAAGTGGCATAACCACTGGAGAAGATAATCTAGTAGGTAAGAAGCCTATGTCGGGCTCATGGGTCCAAAAATCTAGAGATAAGTACACTAGGTTCAATATGGAAAGAGAAAAGGAGATTTTTTTGGAGGAAAAGAAGAGTTTCATGGACCCTGGAGCTTTGACATCTAGGACACAGCCACAACCTCAATAGAAATTGATACCTCAGAATAACAGTGACAAAGCAGTGGCTATCACAAAAGAATTTAATCCAACCATATTGAAATCATTTTTGCAGACCTGCATGAATTTTTGCGAGATCAAAAGGTTGTAGCAAGTCTATAAGAGCTGATATAATCCTACACTAAAAGAGAAGAGTCACGTAGTGAGCCACATGTAGTAAATAAGTTGCATCGGCATAAGAAGAGGACAGATAGATAAATGAGGTTAATTGCGTAGATTAGGGACTACGACATGGGTCAGGTAATTCTTGACATGGGATCAGATGCCAATGTATTTCCAAAGAAAATGTGGGAACGAATGTGAAGGTCGAAACTGCAATGGTTGTTGATCCAGTTCAGAATGGCTAATTAGGAGAAGATTATTCCTATGGGAAGACTCGCTAGTATAGTAGTAGACATTGAAGTAGTGCGTACGATGGCAGATTTTGAAGTTATTGAGATTGTAGATGATAGCAATTCATATCTACTACTGCTTGGATTGGATTGGGATTTTGATATTGATGCAATAATTTATCTAAATAGGATAAATATGGTGTTTGAGCAAGGTGATCTGAGGGTCATTGTTCCTCTAGACCCTTCCGAAGGAGCATGGTAAATTGAATCTATTCGAGATGAATACTGTGAAGCGAATAGAAATAATATCTATAAGTTGGTTGTGTAGAAAAAATATTGGATCAACCCTAATTCATATGGAAGGTTGTTGGTTTGAGGGGTCCTGACCTAGGTTCGGAAGTTTAAGGTTTGCCAACAAACCCCTATACTACTGGCCCTTTCGGCAGTGACCTGCTTGCACAGGTCAAAGTCTCACCCGAAGCAGTATGGGAGGATGCTGGAACTAGCTTTCTGCACCTTGAAAGAGAGTAGGTAAGTCAAGAAGAGTTACGTTCTTAGCTTATCAGCTTCACATTTAATAGATCTGGTTACAGGCTTATATCACAAAGCTAAGATCTAATAATTACCGTCGCATCCACGTGCTTACTACCAATATATCAGCACATCAACTATAATCGCAACAATTAAAAAATCATATATTCATATAACAGAAACAAAGATACTTTCACAGCTATCAAACAGATACTTTTGTAGCTTAATCATACATCCCAAGTTCGCATAAATCATAACAGAACAGATCCAGATCACATCAAATTTCAACAGTACTTTGCATATATATTAATACCACAAACTTCTTACAATCCCAAATACCGCTTGTGCACATAGCCAGCAGGGTCTGCACACAACAGGACTAAGGAGCTCCGCACACACAGCCAGCCGGATTCCTTCCCAAAAACCCAACAAAAGATCTAACAATTCATGCTTCGCATAAATCTTGATTCTTTTCTACCTATGACACAAAAAAGGTTCATCTATTTATACCGATTTAGCCTACAAATACAATGGTCTGCAAACCATGGTTTACGGACTCTTGGTCTACCCCTGACCCATTACAATGCATCAGGGGCTTTGACCCACCCCAAAACCCCTACGTTAGACTAATTATTAAAAAAAATATACAAAAATGGACGAAATTCGCAGCTTTAGGAGACCCTGTTCCAACAGTCCCCCAACACAATTTCGTGACTCATCCCGAGTCACTATGATGGTGTAATGTTCCAAAATTTAGCCTCCAAGCTAAATGGAACATTAGAGTTAGCAGCAGCTCTAGCCGGTAAATAAATGGGTAGAAAAGACCATAAGTCTCCTAAGGAGGATAAAAAAACTCCAAGTGTGAAATGAGACACTCTTTCTAGCTCAATAAAACACCTCCATGTGTGAACAGAGATAAGATCAAGATGCTTTGACTAAGTCAATAGCGCAGTTTTAGTGGAGGAGGAATCCAAGGATGAATAACGCAATTTTGGAGGGAGATGTAACTTGAGTTAGAAGTAACCTAATTGAGTGGGGCCAAGAGCAAGAAAACTCATGTTTTATATAAGGAAGAGGATGGCAGCATTATTCGGCATGTCTTAGATTATTATTCTTGTCTGACAAGACTTGTTGCTGCTTTGCTGCTTAGCAAAGTTGCAGTTTGTTTAGCATTGGGTGTTCCTGGGTGGGAATCCCACCTCTCTCCTTTGAGGAGCCTCATTGGGAGAGTTTTCATTCATCATTCCACATCAGGTTTTCAGGCCAATCTTTAGCCATCTTCATCATCACAGCTTTTCCGGAGATTGTGCAGTGTTGCTAGGTGCAACAGTGGAAGGGATTGAAATCTCGGCTTCTGAGCTAGTTTCTCATTGGAGTAAGCTTTCCTTCACTTGAGAGATCTATTTTGAGAGCTACAGGACTTATTTCAGATCTGTGGTATCAGACCACACATTTCCCATACCCTCCCAGTGTTATTTTTGCTAGGGAGTGCATTATTTTGGAGGCAATGTTCATTGCATGGTTTGGTGGCTCCATTGCTGAGTTTCCTTGTGATTGAGAGGTTCATCCTTTCATGGGAGGAAACCCTTGAGGGATATAAATCATATCAGACATATTTCAGCCTTGTAAACTCATGTTCTTCAGTATTTCAGTGATGATTCAGTAATTTTCTGAATATCACATCTTGTATGTAGAGTGTTTGACAAGAAACCCTTGACGGTTTCTTTTGTATAGGAGATTAGATCTTTGTTCTTCAAAATTATTTATCAATATATGAGTAGATATATTGTTATCCTATGATTTTATGTGTAAACCCTCTCTTATACTGCGTAGTCCCTTGAGCAGCTGCTCCAGCATTTTTCAGTCTTGGGGTTTTAGCACTTTTTGGAAATTCTAGGTGTGGGAGATTTGTTTAACCCACCTAATTTTCTTTGTTTCAGCTCTATTCTTGGATTTAAGTTGCATATTGTCTAATATATGGGATATAAGAGTCCATTTCACTATTTTATTGCATTTTTAGCTGGAAATGTGTTTTTCATTGCATTGTTCATGAGCAATCCTGAAAAAGGAATATTGCAGATGGTGGGGTATCCACCTCCTCCTGCAACAATCTGATTGCCTCAGCTAATAGAGGTAGAATGCCTTCACTCTGAGAAGCATCATTCTGTGTAATGTAAACCAAATTTTCCAAAATCGGACCTTCCATTTCGGCGGTGACACTCTCCAGAGTCTGGTTTAGCTGCTTAACTGCGACATCAACATCTTGTGAAAACTTGAGGGCCTTAGCAACCCAAGGCTTCAGGTGGTCACCGAGGACCTTCTTTTTCTTTTGAATTTCATCAATATCAGCTTGGAGGGCATGAATGGTGCGCAGTCGTGTCAAACGTTGAGCATGAACTAAAGTGGGCAGGGTGGCTTCTAACGTCTCGAACTCTTCTTCTTTCTGTGGCAGGTCCTGGTTGATGCCTCACAGGATTGGGTCGTGCTAGAATTTGTCCGTAGCTGCATGGATGGTTCTAGTAATTAAGAACCCTGCACAATTTTCCCTATAATGACGTTCATAGCCACGGTGACTAGCGCAGTTCGCTGGGCCCGTACCTCCGGGGGTGTTTTGGGTTGCAACTTAGCCTACAGATCGATGATCTGCTACTCCATCCTTGTCTTGACCACCTGAAATTCCTCCCTGGAGGACTTTAGTGTTGCGACCAACCTTTCAACCTTAGCCTGAGGGGTGGCTGTGGCAGGGATCTCTGTGGTAACCTCTGCGCAAAGTTGGTGAATCACGTTTTTGAGCTCCGTTTGCTTTGCGGTGGTGAGGCATACTTCAGTGTTATTTGCATCAATTGTCTATTCAACCACTCTAAGTTGTTGTTGCACTTGTTGGTCTTGATGGTGAATTTCTTGAAATAAAGAGGTGTGGAGACCCTGCAAGGCCTCATGAGGTAGCCTAGCTAAATTCAGCTATACTTTTGTATTGGCCTAGACTTGGATTCCGAGGTCGGGTGGACTAATCACAACGACTGCACCAGGTAGAGAATAGAGGTGTTTTTCATCTGTAACTAAAGTTGCGCTAATGGTGGCTAAGGGTGTGCGTACCTCAGTCACATTGGTCTGCAATGTTTCTGTCTTTAGCCGTAGCACATGGAGCTCAGCCTTGATTGTGTCGACCGTAGCTTTATGCTCCTCCTATAAGGCTACCCATTTGTCCTCCGCAGCCAGAGTAACCACATCAGTGATTTTTTCAAGGTATCCATCAGTCAATTTGACTGTCTCATCTCGTTCCGTTTGCTAAGAGCGCTGCTTCTTTCAGGGCCCTCTGACAAGCTCGCTTGTTCGCTTCGTGTCACAAGGTGAGGTAGGTCCTCTTGCATCCAGTCCTTCTGTACCCAAGTCTGGTTGTGAATCTACCCGAATCTCTCCCTTGACGTCCTTATCAAGGGTCTACTTCTATTGTGCATCATTTTGTGTTGCCACGCCCAAGTCTTGCCTGGTAATCTTGCTTGGTCCTTTGGTATCCTTGAGAACCACAGGCAGGATTACTTTTTGTGTGATGGTTCCTGCAAATATCTTCGTGCCGGTTTTGAAACAGATCTTCCAATTAGGAGGCCAGAGCGCAATGACATTATCAATTTCTTATTCTACCACCATATAAGGGAGTGAGGTCCAGGCTTTGTCCTTGCGTGCTCAAATTTGGATGTTGTGCATGGTGACCTAGAATGCCACAATGCCTTTGTATATTTCATATACTGGTAGAGATAACTGTGGTCAAGAATTAATGGTTGCTACCAAACTACTCTGAAAAAGGACCCAGAAGACTTGGTTGTCCTCGAGACGCTACGCATCCTTTGAGTCCCATAAGTTTGTATATCGGGCCCCTTCGCACATGTCAGGGGTGAGTTCTGGTAGGATTGATTCTTTTGAGGCCTCCCAAGCTATCAATGCAATGAGAAGTAGCAACCACGAATAACAGAATTCCCGCCCCTGCTCCTGGGATTTGCAGACATTGGCTAAAAATTCATTACACAAATCTTGTGACCAATTGAAACAAACCCCTTTCTCACACTGGCCTGCGAGCTGAATTACGTATGAGGGGATGAAGGCGACCTGAAATTTCTACATCATTTTACAAGCCAATAACATGGTACCCAGCTGTGTAGTAGGATCACTAATGGTTTTTATCATGACGCCGCAAGTATTCCGCTCCACATGGTATTTTTGTCGCACATACTCAGTAGTTTCCCCTTCATACTTCTTACCAACGCGCTCAAGAGGGTTCGGCCCCTCCATTGGAAGACCAATGATTCGATGGATGAGCGCAACGTCAATAGGGATTTGATCCTTGATCCACAAACACCCATCATGGACTAGATGGTATGTGACATTATAATGGACTAAATGTGGCATCTTGAGCAAGTTGAGGATCCCAGACCCTGCCATGCCGCGTACCCAGCTTACGGGGAAAATTTTGATCCCATCATCCTCCTGAACTCATTCCAGATATAACTCGGGCACCAATTCGGGGAAGGCCTCCAAATTGGCCAAGTCATGATCGTCAAATTTGATTTCATGGAGCTTTCCAAAAGGTCCACCGACAACAGGGACATCGCCCGGGGTCAGCAACATCTGAAAGTAGGTGATCAGACTGTTGAGGTTCTTCGGCATGCACGTTGAGGGCCTACGTGGTCGAATGAAAGGAGGTAACCAATTGATGGGCTCTGTGGCTTGAACCTCTTCCTATGTAACCTACACCTAAGGCATCACTCGCGGGGATTTTACATTTCGTAGGGAAGTACGAGGCTTCCCTCTAGCCCATTTTGTGAGTTTCGGGGGCTTTCCTGAGCCCTGTGCTTTTTCCTTCCCCTTCTTCATGACTGGGGTGGAGAAAACTTCTTCAGCCTCAAACTCAATCTCCACCACTTCCTCAGTGCATTTTTCTACCGATATTACTGGTGCCGAGGGTTCAGCAGGATTCGTAGCCATCATCCTGGAACGAAAAACCTTGGGATTGCTACTGTCAAAGGGAGCAGGTTTCTTAGACATGAAAGAGACGTTATAGGCACATAAATTCTTACAGCACAAGTTCGTCCAGGACAAATATGCCAAGTACGAGCTATTCAAGCGATACAGAACCCTTGTCTGACCTATCCTGCCCTTTTTATAGATTTAGCGAGTTCCCAACGGTAGGGTAAACGCTACATGGAACATACCATTAGGAAAATGGTAAAAATCTCCAGATATTACCTCATTAAATGCCGGCCACACGCTCCATCCAGCAATAATTTTTCCTTTTTACCTGACTTGACTATTCCAATGGCTAGTTTTCGCACCCTGGGTATGCTCAACGTACCCCTGCATTCCTAGCGCACCCCTATGCTTTGAGCATACCTCCTGTGCTCCCAGTGCACTTGTTGCGGGCTGAGTCTATTCATTCTAACTTTATTTCCATGTCTCCAGTGCATTTCCCCAGGATACCAATCCTGCGCGAAGCATGGTACCTGCTGCGCTTACCTTCCTTGGTGGGGCTAGCCCACTTCATGCAGCTACTCCGGCCATATAGTCATTTGATCTGATATGGTTTGACTTGACTACCATTGATGTATCCAGGTATCATATCGCCACGTAGGGTGGCTAATTGCACAACTCCGCCATCCGTGATTTCCTTAACTGTATAGGGCCCAAGCCAGTGCTGTCGGAACTTCCCTAGGTGTTTCGCAAATTGAATATCATAGAGCAGGACTAAGTCATCCTCCGCAAAGGTTTTTTGATGAATATTTCGATTGTGCCAGGCCTTATCGCATGATTTTTGTACCTACTGATGGTAATTAGCGATGAAACGATCTTCCTCTAAAGCCACAAGTTGTGCTAACTGTCCCTCTATAATATCGGACTCTACAATGTTTGTGAGGGTTGTGATGCGCATACTAGGAATAATATATTCCATGGGAATAACGACCTCCTTACCATAAACTGTCCTAAACGGTGTCTTCCCTGTTAACCTTTTACAGGTGGTTTGGTAGGCCCATAGAACAGACGGAATGCGCACATCCTAGTCACTATGATTGGCATTACAGACCTTAGTTAGTGCATGCTCCAAGACCTTATTAAAATCCTCAACTGCGCCATTTTCCTGAGGATGATATGGAGTGCTTTTCGCATGATGGATCCTAAATTATTCTGTCAAGGCCTGAATGGTTTCATTGACAAACTGCGTACCTCTATCGCTCATCAAGATTTTTGGACATCCAAATCTGGTCAGAATCTGCTCAAAGATGAAGTGCACAGCAGTATCTGCAGTGCAATAGTTCACTACCTATGCCTCAGCCCACCTAGTTACACAATCAGTAGCATTTATAATGTAACACGCACCTGTCTTCTTTCTGGGGGGTTTGACAGGTCCTACGAAATCGATGGCCCACTTGTCAAATGCTTGTAGGGCCATTTGCAGTTGGAGGGACATTTCATCTCTACGGGATGACATTATGATGCGTTTTCATGTATCGTAGGTCTTACAATAGTCGTGAGAGTCACTATGTAGGGTAGGCCACCATAATCCAGCTCTTAGGACCTTCCGCACTGTGGTGTTTCCTGCGTAGTGGCCTCCTGCCACCCCATCGTGGGATTCTGCCACGATAGCATGTCTCTCATGTTCCAAAACATACCGTTGCAGCACTTCATCTGCTCCCATCTTATAGAGGTGACCTACAATGATGGTAAAATCCGCGGCCTTGAGATGCAGTCTTTCTTCCTGGCATAGAATACCTGAGTGCCATGTTTGGACAGAGTGAAACCTAGAATCTCAAAGCTACGTGCAAAATGTTGTGAAACTAGCTCCAAAAGAGAAAGAAAAGAGATATCAATGCCTTAGAAATAAGCCACTTCGAGGGGGCAACCTCCAATACATTACATGAATGAACAATTCTTGGATGATACAAATTACAAAACCTCCTTTCTATATAGGAGTCCATGGGGCCACAATGTAAAGTCCATGGAGCCACGATATAATCCTAGCCAACCTAACAATAATAATTTAGGGCACAATAATAACAATATGGGAGTTCACAAAGAAAACAATAATATGTATCAGGGATTACACTTAATAATGAGGATTTACTAGTAATATAGGGACCTAATAGTTGCATCTGCAACCTGCACTGCTGGCTCTAGAATGATCAAAATACCCGAAATCAAAAAAAAAAATCGCTCCAAAGGGTTCTGTCTAGTGAAAGTTACGCCCAACTGAATTTTTTTCCAGTTTGGCCTAAAAACCCTCCACCAAACTTGGGAGGACTGGAGTTAACTCCACCAAAATAGCAATTTCCACTTGATTTGGGGGATCCGCTCCAGTTTAGCCATGTGGGTTATTAGGAAATTAATGTTAAGGTTAAAGCGGTCACATGAAAACGAAAATGGTCGGAGCGTTTAACGTTAACAAACCATAAAACATAACCATGTATTGCTGACCCGCGGTCGTTCACAACTGACTCGCGGGTATGGCAGACCCGCATGCACGTTCGACCCACCATTATGTTCACACTTAACACTGCCACGTTCACCACTCAACTAGGTTCTGTTCTACGTTCAATTCTGACCCTCATTCACACTTCGCCCCGCGGGTAGACACCACTCAGGGCTCCATTCACATGCCACCTTTGCATGCCCATTCAACATCCAACCATATCTGCCCATGGTTCACACCTGACCTGCGGGTAGGCACCGCTCACGGGTGACCCATGCCCACCTGGGTCGGGTCGGGTCAGGTCAGCCCAATGACCCAAAATTTTATAACTTCAATTTTTTTTTAAACCAAATAACCATTAGGCTTGGGGCCATGTGGCAACCTCCGGGTAGGTCACGTGGCACCCACTGATAGGCCTTCCAATTTTTTTTATAAAAATAATAAAATTTTCCATTTTCCACAAAAATTCTAAAGATGTCATTTTTTCCTTCCAAAGTGATGTTCTGAAGGTTACCGGGCGAATTAAAACTTGAATATCTTCCACATCCAACATCAGATTTGAGTGTCGTTTGCGTTGTTAAGATCATAATGATGAACACTATCCAGTTGATCAATTTATTACCAGTTTTGAGCAGTTCCAAATTTGAGCATTTTTTTCACTTAGGACATGATCACTTGATCACACCTCCCCATTGGGAAGCTTTTGGACCCCAAAAGCCTTCAATTACCTGTTAAGAATATGAGGGTTCAGGTCCCTCACCTTTTCCACCTCAATCCACTTCGCCTTACTCATTTTTCTGCCTTTAAGACCAACCCGAACATAATCAACATTTCCCCTCCTTGAAGTGTGTGTCCTTCTGTCAAGGATAGCATCCTCTTAAAATTCATCCAAAAATTCTGGGGAGAAATCCTCTATGGATGGTAGCTAAATTTCACTTTCAATATCAGCAATTAAAGGAGGATCATACAAACATAAATTTTCCACATTCACAATGGAATACATTTGCATGTATGAAGGCAAATCTAATTGAAAAGCATTATTTCCAACATTCTTAAGGATCTTCAATGGACCATAATGAATAGGCTTCAGCTTTTTACCTTCTCCTTGCATTATTTCCTTACTAATATGCAACTATACCTCATCCCCTTCTTGAAACTTATGATCAATTATGTTCTTATCATGCCTATCCTTGTACTTCCCTTGACTTTTTTCAAGTTTTTCTTGAACTTCCTGATGTATGAGTTGAATTATTTCAATGAACATGCGAGCTTTGTCAATGTCACTATGACCATCAATGGCCACATTCTTCTCAAGAATAAAATCTAAAGGTGACTTAGGAAAATACCCAAAACAAGCTTCAAAAGGTGAAGTATTTGTAGAAGAGTGCTTGGCCCGGTTGTAAGCATGCTAAATGTAATGAAAATGCTCATCCCAAAGCTTGGGATTATTGCTGCAATAACCTCTCAAAATATGTACAATGGTTTTGTTCACTACCTCTGTTTGGCCATCGGTTTGCAGATGGAAAGCAGTACTCTTCTTCAACTTCGTGTCCATCATCTTCCATAAATTGGACCAAAAATTTCCAACAAATATGGAATCCTTGTCACTAACAATAGAAGTAGGCAAGCCATAATGAACCCATACATGTTGAAAATATAATTCATAAGTTTGTTCAACAGTTATAGTTTTCTTACATGGCATAAGAATACACATCTTGCTGAAACGATCAACTACCTCATAAAGATAATCATGCTACTTTCTAGATAATGGTAGCCCTCCAACAAAATCCATAGAAACACTTTCCCATGGTATAGAAGGTACAGGCAATGGAGTATATAAACCAAGCTTCCTATTGCTAGGCTTGCTTGTAGCACATAATGAACAACCTCTAATGAAACGTGAAACACTATCTACCATGCGAGGCCAATAACAATACCTCTGTAAATGTGCCACTGTTTTGCTTACCCTGAAATGTCCATCTATGAGAGAAGAATGAGCCTCTCTCATCATGCTTAATCTCTCCCCTTGTGGTATACATAACTTGCCCATATGAAACAGAAAATTATTATGCAAATGATAATCATTCTCCTCAACATGATTCCCTTCACTCAAGTTAGCATACACATCCTTAAAATCAACAACTGATGCATATTGTTTTATGTAGCTCTCATGCACAATAGAATAATTCTTAAGAAAAGTACTAGCACTAATAATAGGCCTTGAAAGCATATCAGCAACCTTGTTGTAAATACCTTTCTTGTACCTTATTACCAAGTGAATTTTTTGTATGAAGCCCATCCATCTGAAATGTTGTGACTGTTGCAATTTAATTTGCGATTGCAAGTATTGTAAAGGCTGATGGTCGATATGAATAATTGTTTCTTTACCCATCAAATAGTGTTTCAATTTTTTGACACTTTTTACCAATGCATACAAATCTTTATCATATGTAGGATAATTCACAACAACACCATTAAATTTCTCAGAATGAAATGCAACAGGCTTACCGTGCTGTAAGAGAACTGCACCCATGGCGTAATCGCTTACATCTGTCTGAATCTCGAATGGCTGTCTCAAGTCCGGTAATGCAAGAACTGGAGCTGACCTTATCTTCTCTTTCAAAGAGTCAAAATCTTTATGTTTCTTGCCTCCCCATTGGAAAGCACGCTTCACACTAATCACTGCATGCATAGGAGCTGCTATGGCAGAGAAGTTAGAAATAAACTTCCTCCAATACTGAGCTGCACCCAAAAAAATTCTTACCTCTGTAATGGATTTGGGAGTAGGCCAATTCACAATGGCTTCTACTTTGGAAGGATCAATTCTCAAAGAGCCTCCTCCTCCCAATTAAACCAAAGAAGTCTTTCCAAATTCACACTTTGACATTTTAAGAAATAATTGATTTTTCTTCAAAACATCAAGTACTTTCTTAACATGCATGACATGCTCTTCTCTAGTCTTGCTTAAAATTAAGATGTCATCTACGTAGACAATAACGAAATAATCAAGAAAAGGGCATAATACATCATCCATTACCCGCATGAAAGTTGTAGGTGCATTGCATAAACCAAACGGCATAACAAGCCACTCAAAGAGTCCCTGTTTCGTTTTAAATGTTGTCTTCCAAATGTCACTTTCTGCAATTCTAACTTGATTATAACCACTACGTAAGTCTAACTTAGTGAAATATTTAGCATCTTTCAGCTGATCCAACAAATCATCTATCCTTGGAAGTGGGTAACGATTTTTTACCATTATTTTTTTCAATGCCCTGAAGTCCACACACATGCGCCAAGTTCCATATTTCTTTGGAATCAACACTATCGGTGACCCACATGGTGAAGTGCTTGATCTTATGAATCCTTTTTCCAACAACTCTTTAATTTGCCTCTTGATTTCAACATTCTCCATGATAGAAAAGCGGTGCATGCTGATTTTAGGAAGAGGACAATCTTGATGTAAATGGATCTCATGTTGAATCTCCCTTTTAGGAGGTAAACCTGTCGGTTCCTGAAAAATCTCATGTTGTGCATCAACTACATCATATAAATATGATTTAATCTTGGAATCACAATTTTCAAATTACTCATGATTCATATCAACCTTGGGCTTAACCATAAGAAGTACAAAACTCTTGTTAGAATTGACTAGCCTTTTTACCTATCCCGCATTTACCATCGCTATATTTGTCTTCTTGCGATGTGCTCTGACAATGAACTCCTTGCCATATTTAAAGAGATGATATTTGTTTTCATGGCGATGGAAGATCGCTTTCCAGTCAAATAAGTAAGGACTTCCCAAAACAATTCCTGATATATCAAGCGGCACCACATCAAGTTCAACTGTGTCAATAAAGTGTGTAGTTATGGCGAATCGCAATATGCACTTTCTTGAGACTTGTAAGTTTGCATCCTTGCATATCCACCCAAGTGGATAAGGCTTTGGATGTGGAGTGGTATCAAGTTTAAGTTGTTTGACCAAGTCTTCTGATTTGAGATTTTCTTGTGACCCACTGTCAAACAGTGTGTCAATTTTAGTATGTTTTGAGACTACCCTCACATGGAACAATTCAATTCTTTCTTCCTCATTAGGAGCTTGTACATGACAGTTTGAAGTACTAGTGCTTGCTTTAGTTTCGGTTTCCTTTCCCTTCATACCTTTCAAACCCATGGCTGCAATTTTGGTTTCATCCCCTGAATCATCACCTAAATCTTGAGGTGCACTTGTAGTAGCTGCGATTTTCTTCTTTCCCTTGTTTTTTTTAAACTGGTTTATTTTTTCAGGATGTAATTTCCAACATTTTTCTCTTCATGACCCTCTCTTGAAAAATGTTTACGAATGACCTTTCCACCTTATTTTTTGATAGATGCATTATTTTTACCTTTTCCCTTAAAGGTTTTATCTTTTTTCTTCCCTTTAAAAGGCTTGTTTCTACCCTCATCAAAAGTGTTTTTCCCTCTAGCCTCTAAATGTGTAGCTTGTACACAAACTTCGTCTAGACTAGTAGGATTAAACATAAGGATAGTGTTTTTAAGGTAACTGTGCAAACCACCTATATACTTTAGTAAAGTATCTTGACTTTGTAAGTCTACCCCTAACAAGAGTGCTCTTCTCCTAAATTCCTGGGTATAGTCTTGCACATTCTGTCCCTTAAGCTGTCTAAAGTTTTTCCAGTTCAGTATAGCCTTTTGAAGATGAGCAAGAGGATAAAATTTCTTCTTGATTGCAGTAATAAATTTATTCCATGATAGTGTAATCTTACCATGTTTCTTGATTTCATCCTTGGTCTTAGCTTCCCACCATACCAAAGCCGCTCCATCCATCCTTAGCAAGGCTAGTTGTATTTTAGTGTCGTCATCATGCAGATTTTGAATCCTTAAATAGACTTCCAATTGTCTGATCCCATTATCTAATTTCTTTGCATTCACTTCACCGTTAAACATTGGCAATTCAAATTTGATATCAAGCTTTAAAAAATGATTTTTAACAGTCGTTTTCGACTTATGTGACTGATTTACCGAAGTCGAGGAAGATGTTGACGAGGAAGAGGATGACGATGGAGATGGTGCATCACCATTTCCTCCATTCCCTTTCTTTGATTGATCATGAACCTTCTTTCCTCCTAAGGAATCCTCTCCTTCTTTTTGGCTTTTAGACCCTTCTCCAGCAATCCTATCATTTCTTTCTTGATAGAGGATCCTTACCATTTTAGTCATATCCAAGAAAGCTTTCCGAAATACTCTTTCTTCTTCCTTGGGATCCATCTCTTCAGGAGTATCACCTTCTCTTGAAGACATGCTTGTAGCTACTTCTAGGGCTCTTAGAGGTGGTTCTATAACCCTTCTTGGTTGTGGATTAGTTTGTGCACTAACCAAGTTTCCTTCACCTCTCTTGAGTTTTAACCTAGTCAACATCAAAACTTGCAAACAAATGACTTAATATTTGCACAAAAAAAATGTTGAGTAAAAAATCTAACTCAAAACCAGTGCTCTGATACCAACTGATCTGAAAATGAAACTTCTTAGATCTGTTCCATAGATTGACTGTAGGGGAATTTACTGGATATATCACCTTTGATAAAAGGATGAGATCTAGAGGTTACCTGGCCCTTTACAGACTTTGTCTTTAGACTTGTAGAAGTTAACACTCAATGATCTGAAAATGAAACTACTTGTATTTGTTGTTCAAGGTATTCATTTCCATTAAATAGGTGTGCAAAGTGTTTATATAGTATTTCAAGTGAAACAAAGTGCTTTTGGTAAATTTATGAGTCTTATGTGTGAAGGAGTGTTATTTCTTTTTACTGTTTAACATATTAAATCTGAAAAACACGGCAAGATAAAATCACATAATATAACACAACAACTGATGAGGCAGTTCACCCCTCCTAGGCTACATCTGTCGGGTCGAAGGCCCCAAAATGGCCATGTCCTTGCTCTTATTAGATGCTCAAATTGGTTATACAGTGATAAGAAAGCCTAAACAGGAAAAATAAGCTGTGGAAATGAGTTCAGAACACAGAAAAGAATAAAGATTGCCTTTTTTTTCACCTCCAATGGTTAACCATAGCCCAATATAGCTCCAACACTAGCCCTGGTGGCTCTCCAAGATTCTCTGCTGAAAAATTACCTAAAGATGAGATCTGTTGCCTCTGCAAACTGCACCATTGGCTCTGGAATGCTCAAAATACCCGAAATCAAAAAACAATTCGCTCCAAAAGGTTATGTCTAGTGAAAGTTATGCCCAACTGAATTTTTGTCCAGTTTGGCCTAAAAACCCTCCACCAAACTTGGAAGGACTGAAGTTAACTCCACAAAAATAGAAATTTACGCCTGATTTGGGGGATCTACTCCAGTTTAGCCGCGCGGGTTATTAGGCAATAAATGTTAAGGTTAAAGCGGTCACATGCAAACTGCAACGGTCAGAGCATTTAACGTTAACAAACCATAAAACATAACCATGTATTGCTGACCCATGGTCTTTCACAACTGACCCGCAGGTATGGCGGACCTGTGTGCATGTTTGACCCACCATTGCGTTCACACTTAACACTGCCACGTTCACCGCTCAACCAGATTCTATCTGCGTTCAATGCTGACCCTCGTTCACACTTCACCCCACAGGGAGACACCACCTGGGGCTCCGTTCACATGCCACCTTTGCATGCCTGTTCAATGTCCAACCATCTCTACCCATGGTTCAAACCTGACCCGCGGGTGACCCATGCCCACCTGGGTCAAGTCCAGTCGGGTCGGCCCAATGACCCAAAATTTTATAACTTCAAAATTTTTTTAAACCAAATAACCATTAGGCCTGGGGCCATGTGGCAGCCTTCGGGCAGGCCACGTGGCACCCACTGATAGGCCTTCAAATTTTTTCTATAAAAATAATAAAATTTTCCATTTTCCACAAAAATTCTTAAGATGTCATCTTTGCCTTCAAAGTGTTGTTTTGAAGGTTACCGAGTGAATTAAAACTTGAATATCTTCCACATCCGACATCAGATTTGAGTGTCGTTTGCGACGTTAGGATCGTAATGACGAACACTATCTGGTCGATCAATTTATTACCAGTTCTGAGCAGTTCCAAATATGAGCATTTTTTTCACTCAAGACATGTTCACTTGATCAACTCCGCACCCAAGAGTTTTCGACTAGCGAATGCAATTGAGTGATCAATGTCTCCCTCACCATGCTGTGTAAGGACCGCTCCTAGGGAAATTTCAGAAGCATCAACGTGAACATGAAATACCTTCACCCAATCAAGGAAAATAAGAATAAGTGCAGAGATCATCTTTTCCTTGAGGAGCTCAAAGCTCTTTTGACACTCATCATGCCAAAAGAATGAAACATCCTTCTTAAGCAGTTTTTCTAAAGGGGCCATGATCAGTGCATATCCATGAATGAACTTTCTGTAGTAGCTCGTGTGTCCAAGGATCGAACGTAGCTAATTCTCAGTCGTGGGGACTGCCAGATTGATGATCACGACAACTTTCGCAGGTTCCACCATTAGCCCTTGTCAACAAACTATATG
Source organism: Pinus albicaulis (assembly GCA_034641835.2). NCBI lineage: Eukaryota > Viridiplantae > Streptophyta > Pinopsida > Pinales > Pinaceae > Pinus > Pinus albicaulis. The sequence continues at coordinate 960,187,270 of CM076579.1, forward strand.
CTCAAAAAATATTTTGAAAGGCACATAGAAGATACATTTCTTGATATTCAGAGAGATCTGGTCCTTTCGATAGGCATCTAACATCATGCACAGGTTCTGTTAGCCACCAATAAAAATTTTCATATCAAATGGTGGCTAAAACATTTTTGGAGGCTTCAAGGAACAAGTTTTATTGTAAAAAATGTTATCTCTTGAAGACTCATGAGGACATCATGCCCTCTGTCCATATCTTCACTGTCGTTTCCATTAAGAAATCAGAAATTCTGCTATTTTCCATGAAAATAAGACTGCTGAAAACACCATTTTTTCCCTTCCCCCACCTCAAAACTAAACTTCATTTTATTCCCTTTTTTACCATAATTTTCCTCTATTTTTCATCCATCCTCCTTTATCCTTCATAAAATCCCCTTATAGAGTTTAAAACTTATCTTTTGAACTTTTCCAAAACCCCCAAATCCATTAAAAACTTGGAAAAATTTCATGAAAAATACACTTTTTGTATTACAAACTTAAGCCCCCTTGGGCTAAGTCTTAAAACACTTCCCCTCCATACACCTTGGTGTTGGAACCAAGCGCTAACCCCTATCGGCGCTTATTGCATCGCAAAATTTTGAGCACACAAGTCTTTTGGTTAAGTTTAAAAGTTCTGATGTGATTAGCCCTTTGTTCATAACCCTCGATCCTATTATCACCTCATATAACCCTTGTGCCCACAATCGGGTGCTTAAACCTTGGAATAAACCCTTCCGATTGATATTTTCCTTTGTAAATAAAAAAACCCACTTTCCTAAATTTTTGGTCTAAAACCCGCCAGAGTTATGTTTTTAATGAAAAATGGGTAGATTGAAAGACCCGCATCAAAAGTTATGATGCGATTTAAGCCCCATTACATAAACTCCGCCCTCCACTTCACTCCATATAACTTACGCCCGAGACCAAGAATTAAAGGTCCCGAAGTGCTAATCGCATTGGAGAAAATCAAATGGTTAGATTGAAAGACCAAGGCCTGACCTTTCGATCCCGATTGGCCCTTATACATAAGCCCTGGCCCCTTTTTTCTTCCATATAGTCAAAGGCCCCGCAGACAGGTGCCTATTCACTTCCTATATATATAAAACCCGCCTGACACCATAAAACCTTTGTTTTTATGTTAATTTTTGGTTTTCGTATGTTATAAAGGGTTTTTCGCCAGTACATTATTTGCAATTGTCTCCGGCGTTGATGTTAAGCTGACCAAATGGCGTGCGCTACATTGCATCGCAAGTTTTATCGGGCTCATTTTTGTGTCCCCTCCGATTGGCCATTCCCCGATCTATCTTGGACCGTTCATCTCCTCCTCGCCTTCCTAGATCCGACGGCCCACATTCTCTCTGATAATTAGCCTTGCCTCCGCTTCAGAACCCTCCAATTCATTTCCCACCATCGATCTGATCTACAGATCGACGATCAACGCTCAATCACGTCGACACTGTGCAAATTATTCCCCCCGCCGATTGAATTCCTCTGATTGCATCTGGATCGTCCACGTGTCCAGATCAGACGATCCAGATTGATCCTCCAACTTTGGTTATATTTTATACACCCTGCTCCTAATTTTTTTCGGCAAATCACAGCCGTTGATCTCTGCAGATCAACGACCCTTATTAACCCATCTTCCGCCATTGTATTATTCTATTTATTCCCCAGATCAAATCCTGACCATTGATTTGTTCGATCCAATGGCCTAGATCAAAACCACCCATCCTTGTTCCACCCGTGCATCTATCTCATATCGCGCTCATTCTCCTCCATTGGATCTGAGGTACCAGATCTAACGGTCCACACTCCAAGTCACGTGACTTTCAACACGAAGTTTATTTTTCCAAAGGCTATGTGAAATAGGTGGTTTTCTAATGCCACGTGTCGGGCGAGAACGCATATCACGTTACAAAAGGCAATACCACCTACCCGCCCTTTTCTCATGAAAAAACCATTGTTTTCATCCCTGAAACTGCTTTCCCTCTTTTCCTTTGAGTTTTGTCGCGCGACTCTTCAGCCATTGATCTCGTGGGCCGATCTCATCCGACGACCCACGATCATTCCGAAATCCCAAAGGCTATTTTCAATACATTTTCCTCCGAACAAAGGTTTTAAACATTTTCTTGCATATTTCCGCCATTTCCTTATAAAGTGACCCCTTCACTTTATTCCCTCCCGGATCGCTCCCGACCGTCGATATCTACAGATCGATGGATATGACTTATTTTCTCCCTATGCTCTTCTTTTTGACCTCCTCTAACAGATCTCCACCGTTGGATGTTGCCATCCAATGGCCACGGTCTTTCCCCACACCCACTGAATCAGTTTACCCAATAAACGTAGGATTTCATAACATTGTGTGTTTTTTGCAGGTTCAAATGAATTTCAAATATTTTAAAGAGAAATGATAAAGTCGAGGGTGACGATCCTCAGGGCTTTGTTTATTTAAAGAGAAGCCATTCTCAGGGTTCCAACTCTACATCTCGTCGATGCTTCATGGGCATTGATGCCATTCGGAACCTTTGCAAATCCTGCACATCGACAAGACACGGAGAACAGAATCAAATTAAAAGAGTATTAGTGTCGAAGACAAAATACAGTAGAACAGAGGAATGAAGACAATTTTTGGAGGATTACGGCTAACATTGATTATCAAAAGCCTAATCCTCCAAATTAAAAACAGACTTAAAGAAAATAAAAAAGATCTATCAGACAGAAGATCCTCCACCGCCACATTAGAGGCAAATTGATTCCTCTCAGCTACCACAAAGCCGCCTGTTGCCTCAAAGCATTAAAACAGAGGCCGAAGTTATTTATCAAAAGGAAGATATTTGCCTCAGCGTAGCCAAATAATTAATTCAGCCAAATGAACTTAATGTAAAATATCAGCAGAGTTATTAAATCCTAAAATAGAGCCTTAAAGTCAACAAAATCTCCCACCGAGCTTAATTCTTAAATGTAAAACCATTAATACAGAGGACACATATGTAAAATTCTTTATCAAGCCCCTCAAAGGCCGAGAAGCCTTAAGTCCGTATTGATTGCCTTGGGAGATCTTTTATCCTCTCCCACCTCCTCAGTCCTTCTATAAATACTGTTGTAGAAGATGAGAAAATGTTGGTTGCAGAACTTTGAAATATACTTGTGCTCGAGACTTCTGATTGTAAACAGTGTTCAAAGGCTCTTGAAGCTCTGCTTGTGATAGAATAGTTAGGCTGAGAAGTGAAGATGATTGTTGACCTGAAACACTGGACTTAAAGCTCTAACTGGTTTGAAGCATTAATACAAGCTAATTTATGGGATCCTGGTCTATGTCTACGGTGATGTTTTTCTTCTTGTAAATCATTATTTTATTTATGTTTCCACTTTTTTCATCTTCTCTGATAAAGAACAGTAAGCATAGAGTTAGGACTTATTGTATATCAGTACCATTCTCTCACTGATAAGCTTTATCTAAATGTTTTCTTCCAATTTGTGTTATTTAGGAATGATTTAATTTAGTTCAAGCAATAGGAATGCTGGCGTTCCCTCGTCCTCCTGTTTAGCTAATTGTTATTCTTGAAAGTTATTTTCATCTCATGTTAAGTAGAGATGAACTAAGGAAGATATGGTGAGCCCTGGTCCTAGTTTTATCCCAAAATACTGACTGAAATTTTCCCTAGGAATGTGTTGAAAGCTGGCTAGTTTCGAAGTACTTACCAGATCTTAGACCATTCCTAGTTATCATTTGTGTTTCCCTTTGTGTTTTAAATGTTTGTCTATTGAAAATATATCAGAGGTTGTCTAGTTTCTGAGTACTTACTAGATCCTGGATTGCTTTTATGTTATTCTTAAGCGTTTGTCATAGGCTGGCTAGTTTCAAAGTACTTACCAGATCCTGGGCTGCTCTTTGTTCTTCATTTGTTTAATTCCCCTCCTTTGTGTATCATGTCATTCCATAAATCAACTTTAAAAAAATCCTTAGACATAGATGACTTGCCCCATAGACCACTCTTGAACCTGATTGTTTCAATTAAACCTTATTATGACTCCATAGCCCAATGGAATAAAACCTGCAATTATCCATATTTTTAGCCGAATTTTGTTCTATTTCCTTGCAACTTCTCACCTTTGAAACTCTTTCCATTTAGAAATTTCCACTCAAATAATAATCATGCTCAACCATCCAAAACAAACAAGCACCCTCGGCCTTCATAACTAGCCTAATATCATTACCCAAACTTCGAAGACAAATCCATCTTTGCACTCATTGGAGAGATCCCTCTCTGGATTCAGGAGGGATAGATCCTAGAATCCCAAAGTGGTTGAAATGATGTTTCTCCCTGCTGTCGGACTTTGTCAATCTTGTTGATTACAGGTAGCTAACATTTATGGTGACTCCGCTGGGGAACGAAACCAAAATCTCAGTTTCCCTTAAAAAACTTCATAAAACCTTGTGAGTAAAGTAGCCTTTTCAAGCACTACCAAGTAATGGTAATCATGATTAAACTTGTTTGAATTAGTGACAAACTAGGCAAACCCTAGGATTCTCATAAGACTTTATCTAACCTTGAAACATCAGCTAGCTTAGCCATAAGAGTAGACTATCTTTGTCTCACAACCGTAGCTAAGTTTTGAAATAGATTTAGGACACTCTTAGAAACCACACAACTAAAAAATAACTCAGAAAACCCAAAAATATTTTATATTGGAATTCAATAAACATGGTGGTGGACCATAAAACCTTTTACCTCCAAAAGAGCTAAAAAATTCCACTTGGCGACTCCACAATCCTTAACAGACCTTAAGACTCCACTGGGAAGAACTTATATCATTATGACATCATTCAAACTGAGTTAGAGGACTGTAGGATTTAAATTGTGTAAAACATATTATTTAACCTCTTAAATACTATCATATCTGGTTGAACTCTTCTCGTTTACTTGGGTCTCAAACACATCATAATGGCTCCTAGAGAGATTCATACTAGAGCCTATCCTGACCCTGATCCACCTGAGATAGTTGATAACCTGGAAAGCATCCTTAGAGAGTCTCCCAAGATTAAATTATCAACTTTTTTCAGATCACCCTTGAGAGCTAATTCATTTCATGAAAATCTTTCAGCTCTGCAGCAATCACAAGTTGACTTAGTAAATCCATTTAGAACTAGGTCATTTGATGATATAATTCAGCTAGACTCTGAGTCTTCACTTTCATCCTCGGAAGTAAGTGAACATCCTGGTAGTAGAGAAACAACACCACCTGATTCACATTTCCTTTTCAATCTAGGTGTCTCTCATCCAAGATCAGCTCAGCAATCTACTGTTGTTCCATCCACATCTATTCACCAAACATCCACTGTTCAAACCACTCCACTTCAGCCCACTTTACCTTTTGTTAATCCACCTCTTGTAAATCCCCCTCCACCACAGATCATGGCAGCATGGTATGCTCCCTTAGTCCTTCCTGTTCCCTTAGTCAATGTTCCACAGGACTATCAGTCCAAAATTCCATTATATGATGCTAGTAATGCTACTACTGCATCACAACATGTGGATAATATGAATGACTACTTTGACAGAAATGATATTGATGATGATTCTACCAAACTTAGATTATTTTCTCAGAGTTTGGGGGGAGAAGTAAGAAAATGGTTTAAAGGCTTAACCCCCCATAGTATCAATGATCTCCAAGCCTTCCATCAGAAATTCTTAAACAAATGGGAAGTGAAGAAGAATCCTCTACAAGTCCTTTCTGATTACAAAAACCTCCATAGAAACGCTGGGGAAAGTGTGCAAGCTTACTGCACTAGATTTAACAGTGTATATAATGCACTTTCCCCATATTTAAAACCTCCACAAGGCTCAGCTCTAAATAATTTTCCTGAAGGGTTTGACCCCGAGATGGCCTATCAGCTGAGAGAGAGAGACCCTACAACTCTTGAAGAGATGCAAAAAGGGGCTATTGCTATGGAAGTTAATTTAATGGAGAAGAGAGAAAGAATGAAAAATGAGAAGAGAGTGTCCTTTAGAGAGGAATCTACCCCTTCTACTTCCAACTCAAAGATGGAAAAAATGATGGAGGAGATGATGAAGAAAATGAGCATCCTTGAGAGAGCACAAGCAAGTCAAAACCAAAATGCTCCTCAAAATAGAAACCAGAACCAGAATCAGAATTTTAGAAGGAACCAACCTCCAAACAGACCTAGGGAAGATGATCAACAGATCACTCCTCCATTTCATCAAAACTATGTTAGTGAGGTTGAGGAAACAGATGAAATAATAGAGGAAGATGATATCAACATGCTGGGAGTAGATAATGATGAATTTGGGATTCATTATGATAGAAAACAAGGTCTTTACACACCTTATGATGACAAAAGAGATGATGATGAAAGTTATTATCAAGACATGGAAAATTTCATCATAGAGTCTCAAAGAGAATATGACCTTAGAAGTAAAACCAGTCAACAAACTCCCAATAGTAGAACCTTTGAAAAATATTCACAAAACAGTACTGCAACCAAGCCTAATGTTGTCAAACAAAAGGACAAAATAGTAGCTGGAAATTTTGATAAAGGTAAAGATAAAGGCACTCACAATGTTACAAAACAGAGTGCAGACCTTAGCAGTACTAACATTTCAGCTAGTACTCCTGTAAAAACAATTTTTTCAAATGTAAATAGAAAAAATCAGCAAGTTGATGTTTCCAATAGAGTGGCAGTTAACAAAGCTGAAACAAGTTCTTTAAAGAATCAAATTCCTTTCAGCCTGGAGCAGGAAATTTCAAAAATTAGAATCTCTTTTCCCTTGAATGAGTTAGCGGCTCAGAATGTATACAGGACCCAAATTTTGAAGGCTTTAAACATTGAAGAGAATAATGACATAGTCAATCTTAATGATGACCAACTAGAGCTTATTTTTGGTCCAAAGATTGAAGGTAAGTATCAAGAAGGATCTGTTCCTCCCTTTTATGTGAGTTTAAATGTTCATGACAAGATTTTCCACAATGCTATGCATGATTCTGGGGCTTCTCATAATTTAATGCCAAAAGATGTGATGAAGAGCCTTGGTCTAGAAATCACCAGACCTTATAAATACCTTTATTCCTTTGACTCAAGCAGAGTAAAATGTTTAGGATTAATAAAATACCTCTGCGTTAACTTAGCACAGATTCCAGCCAAATTTTTGGTTATGGATATTGTTGTAGCTGATGTGCCCCCAAAGTATAGAATGCTATTATCTAGGTCTTGGGGGGCTAAGTTACAAGGAACTATGCAGATGGACATCACCTATGCGACCATCCCTGTTTTCAATCAGACAAGAAGACTTTACAGGGAGTCCCATATGCAATACACAGTTACAAGTCAAGGCAGACCTCAAAACTCTCCTTTGTATTCTGTAAACACATGCCTTGATTCTTTTATTTCATTTAACGATGAATCATTTAGTGAACAAGTCACTCTAACATAATTAATGGCTGATAGAGAGGAAGAGGTGAACACCACAAAAGTGTCAGAACAGTTTGCTGCATTTTAAAACTTTAGCAAACCGAACACTGGTCTTGAACTACAAGTCATGTGTCCTTCACTGTTAAACCTCGACAGTCAAGAAAGCAACCCTCAACACAGCGAAAAAACAGAGGAGTTGAAACAAATACAACTAAGTGCTGATATTCCACAACAACCCAAAAGCACGTTAGTTGAAGAGGAAAAACACCAAACAGAAGAACCTGAATTCAGTCTTCTGTGGAGTATTAACTTCGACGGATCATGCACTAGAACAAATGCTGGTGTAGGTGTCTGGATATGCAACACTGAGAACAACCACACATAAAGCATTTATTGTAGATTAAACTTCCAGTGTTCAAATAACATAGCGGAATATGAATCCCTACTTTTAGGCTTGCGTTTGTTGAAAAAGTTAGGAGCCAAAAGAATTAAATCATATCTAGATTATGAGTTTATCCTTAGGCAAGTCAATGGGGAATACAACGCAAATCACCCAAGACTTAGGGCCTATCGAAATGATGTCGTGGACCTTTTAAAAACTTTTGAGGAGTACTAGATAGTTTTTGTCCCAAGAAAAAGAAATATTGCGGCCCACAGCTTAGCCTTCGTAGCAAGAACTTGCTTAACACCATATGAAACGAAAGACTGCACAACTCAGATAAAATTCAGACTAGCCATTCCTGATAACGAAAAATACTGGCAATTTTTCGACGGAGACAAAAAAATAGAAGACTTCATGCAATTCAGAAATGAATTTGAACTAAACAACTCAGACTCAGATTATGAAACAGACTGCAGTGAAGAAAACTTTCTTGGTGAAAAAGAACCACCTCCTAAGGTTGCCAATATTAATCTACTGTCTAGCAAACTTGAAAACAAAACAGAGGTGACTGCAGAGTTACAAACATAGGAGTTAGAAACCCTGCAGTCCAAAGATCAGAGTTTTCCTAAGGGTCTGGCCCCTTTAGAAGAGTTGTTTGATTTTAACGATGTGGCCAAGAATCCAAAACTGGAGCCTGTAGAGACTGAAGTAGAAGAGTGCTATATAGGCAGTGAACTTAAACCGATGATGATTAAACTATCCAAGACCTTACCAACTCAAATTAAACTCAAATACAGAGTTGTTTAAGGAATTTTCTGATGTTTTTACGTGGAGTTACAAAGATATTAAATCCTTTGACACTAAAATAATACAGCACAAAATCCCTCTCAAGGAAAACCAAAAACCATTCAAACAGAAGTTTCGCAGAATAAACCCTGTACAACTGCCTTTGGTTGAGAAGGAAATAAAGAAAATGTATGAAGCTGGTATTGTTGTCCCTATTAGATATTATGAATGGGTGTCTAATTTGGTGTCTGTTAGGAAGAAAACTAGAGAGATCTGGCTTTGTATAGACTTTAGAGACTTAAAAAAAGCTTCATTGAAAGACAACTACCCTTTACCTAAGATGGATCATATTTTACAAAGGGTAGTTGGGTCTAGAAGAATTTCTTTGCTTGATGGCTACGCAAGGTACAATCAGATCTTAGTTCATCCTGATGATCAATTAAAGACAACGTTTACCACACCTTGGGGCACTTTCATGTATGTGAAAATTCCCTTTGGTCTAATGAATGCTGGAGAAACTTTTCAGAGAGTCATGGACATAGAATTCTCCAAAGAACTGGGCTACTTTATCATTATATACCTTGATGATGTTATTGTTTTTTCAAAGACAGATGAAGAGAACTTATCACATTTAAGAACAGTCTTTGGGAGATGCCAAAAGTTTGGGATATCTTTGAACCCTAAGAAAACACTTTTCGGTCTCCAAGAAGGTAAACTTCTTGGGCACATTATTTCAGAAGAGTGTATTAAGATAGATCCAAAGAGAATTGACGTCATCTTGCAGATTTCTCATCCTTGAAACATCAAGGAGTTGCAATATTTAATTGGAAAGATTAAATTTTTTAGAAGGTTCATCCCCAACTTGGCTGAGCTCCTTACAAATATTAAAAACATGCTGAAGAAGGAGCAAGGGGTAAAATGGACCTTGGAAGCAAAGAAGTCCTTTGAGATGGTAAAACAAGCGTTAACCAAAACAACGGTTCTAATAAGTCCTGATTTTTCAAAAGCTTTTTATATTTTTTCATTTGCATCAGAACGTACAATAGTTGTTGTTCTTCTATAGAAAAATCCACAAGGAAAAGAGCAGCCTATTGCATTCTTTAGCAAGGCTTTGAGAGATGCCCCTTTGAAGTATAACATTATGAAGAAGCAAGCTTTTTCTTTGGTTAAAGCTTTGAAAGACTTCAGAGTATACATCTTACACTCACACATCATTGCCTTTGTCCCAAATTCAGTTTTCAAAGATATTCTAACACAGGACCTAGATGGTAAGAGAGGTAAGTGGATTGATGTTATTATTGAATATGATTTAGAGATAAAGCCCACTAAACTCATCAAAGGCCAAGGTCTAGCTAGGTTGATAGCTGAATCCAATTTTGAAGTTCTTGATGTTAATTTGATAAATGCTTTAGATGACCAAGAGGAAATCTCAACTCCCATTGTTGAAGACCATTTCATGAATTCCTCTTGGTATGCTGATATTATTTATGTTTTGCTTAATTTGAATACACCTCCTGGTTTGACAAAAACGAAGGCAAGGTTTTTGAAATTGAAATATGTAAACTATTTCATTATAGATAGATGTCTTTATTGGAAAAATGCAAGTGGTATATTTCTTAAATGTTTTCCTGAGGTTGATGCAGAGAAGGTTAAGCATGAGTTCCATGAAGGAGAGTGTGGAGGCCATTTATACTGGAAGACAACAGCCAACAAAATCTTGAGGGATGGTTATTATTGGCCTACTCTTTTTCTTGATGTGCATAAGATGATAATATCCTATCATAAATGTCAACTTTTTGAAGGCAAAAGGAAGCTGCTACCTCTGCCTCTGCATCCAATCACTATTAAACCCCCTTTTCAACAGTGGGGACTTGACTTCATAGGTGAAATCCATCCATCATCTTCAGCTCAGGATAGATGGATTCTCACTGCCACAGACTACTTCACTAAATGGATAGAAGCCATCCCTTGTAGGCAGGCCAATGATTCTATTATCATAAAATTCATGGATAATAATATTCTCTCTAGATTTGGTTGTCCTACCAAGATCATCACTGATAATGCAACAACATTCGGATCAAAGAAGATGGTTGAGTTCTATCAAAAATATCAGATAACATTGGGGCATTCCACAACCTATTACCCTCAAGGTAACGAACTTGCAGAATCCTCAAACAAGAGTTTAGTGAACATAATCAAGAATTTTTTGGAGGACAACAAAAATTCTTGGCACACAAAGTTGTTCATGCACTCTGGGCTAACAGATTGAATTTGAAGAAATCTATTGGTATGTCAACCTACCAGCTTGTGTATGGCACCGATGCAATTTTTCCTACCAGCCTTGGTGTGCCAGTTATGAAGTTAATTCAATAGGTTTAGTCTAAAGATAATGACATGATCAGAAGGATAAATCAGACTATTCACCTTCAACAAACCAGAGAGGAGGTTTATAACAAAGCATTGCAGAAGCAAGACAACATTAAAAATATTTTTGATAGAAGAACAAAGGCCAGAAATTTCAATGTTGGGGACAAAGTTTTAAAGTGGGACTCAAGAAGGGAAGACAAGGGCAAGCATGGAAAATTTGACAACTTATGGCTTGGCCCTTCATTCATTCAGCTACTAGTAATAATGCCTTTTTCTTACGAGAGTTGAATAGAGCAGAATTGTTAGGGGGTCCTGTCAATGGTAGGATGCTCAAACATTACTTCTCTTGATCCATGGCATGTTCTGAAAGCCTTTTCATCTTTTTCTCATTATAAATATTTCATCCACCATTGCATTCAAAGTTAGAAAAATCAAAAATACAAAAACAATGAAAGAAAGAAAAGAGGGCAGGTTGTAAAAACAATAAAGGTACAACCCCATATCAACAAAAAGAGAAACAAATATGAAAGTGTGGAAGATTAAATGCCACTCCCGAAAAACATACTTCTAGTTAATCAAACAGCATAATCTTGACTAATTAGTTTTAAATTTAATGATGATAGGATTAGTGAATTCGATTTTCCAAACTGTTTAATCTTGTCTTATCAGTAGATAGATTAGGCTAGAAATCAAAGGTTCAAACATGCTCAAAATTTGAACCTATGTTTCCAAGAGAGATGACTCAAATTTGGTTTTCTTGAGTCAAGAATAGAGGTAAACTGGTTCAAATCAGCTCAAAATCTGAACCAGTTGATAAAAGAAGAACAACTCAAAAAAGAGGCAAAAAAAGAGTTGTAAAAGGATGAAGGAAGTTCTTTAAAACTTTTAGATCTTAAGCCTTCCATTTTGTTTTAATTTTCTGCAAAATAATATCTATGTGCAGCTTGTTTTTTATGCCATAGATCAACATCAAGTTAGACTATTCAATCCTGACTTGTATGCTTTTGAATTTCTGTTGTAGAATTTAGAGAATAAAAATCTGTTAGATTGTTTAATTCTAACAGATTGATAGATTAGGTAGAGAAAAATATGGACTCAACTATTTAATCTGAGTCCATGGAGAAATAAGGAGTAGAATTAGATTAGTTTTATGCTTTCAAAAGAATAAAATGTTGTGAAAATATTTTTCCAATCCAAGTGCACTCTAAAGAATAAAAAATGTTAGATCAGTAGGATTGGGTAGGTAGAAAGCTTGTGTTGATGATGATCCATTGTTTTCCATGGCTGCTGACATTTTTTCAGAACAAAGAAGAACATCCAAGGAGAGAAAGGTAGCCCAATGGATGAGGCACTAATCAGCCTCCTAGAGAATGCAAGTCTAAAGTTTTTGATGCCTTCAAGAAGGCACCATCCCCAAGTGGAGCCACTGTTAGCCACCAATAAAATTTGTCATATCAAATGGTGGTTAAAACATTTTTGGAGGCTTTAAAGAACAATTTTTATTGTAAAAAATGTTATCTCTTGAAGACTCATGAAGACATCATGCCCTCTATCCATATCTTCACTACTGTTTCCATTAAGAAATCAGAAATTCTGTTGTTTTCCATGAAAATAAGATTGTTGCAAACACCATTTTTCCCCCTCCCCCACCTCAAAACCAACCTTCATTTTATTCCCTTTTTTCCCATCAATTTCCTCTATTTTTCATCCATCCTCCTTTATCCTTCATAAAATCCCCTTACAGAGTTTAAAACTTCTTTTTTGAACTTTGCCAAAATCCCCAAATCCATTAAAAACTTGGAAAAATTTCATGAAAAATACACTTTTTGTATTACAGACTTAAGCCCCCTTGGGCTAAGTCTTAAAACACTTCCCCTCCATACGCCTTGGTGCTGGAACCAAGCACTAACCCCTTTCGGCGCTGATCACATCACAAAAGTCGGAGCGCACAAATATTTTGTTTAAGTTTAAAACTTCCGATGCGATTAGCCCTTTGTTCATAACCCTCGATCCTATTATCGCCTCATATAACCCTTGTGCCCACAATCGGGTGCTTAAACCTTGGAATAAACCCTTCCGATTGATATTTTCCTTTGTAAATAAAAAAACCCACTTTCCTAAAGTTTTGGTCTAAAACCTGCCGGAGTTATGTTTTTAATGAAAAATGGGTATATTGAAAGACCCACATCAAAAGTTTCGATGTGATTTAAGCGCCATTACATAAACTCCGCCCTCCACTTCACTCCATATAACTTACGCCCAGGACCAAGACTTAAAGGTCCCGAAGTGCTAATCACATCGGAGAAAATCAAATGGTTAGATTGAAAGACCAAGGCCCGACCTTCCGATCCCAATTGGCCATTATGCATAAGCCCGAGCCCTTTTTGTTTTCCATATAGTCAAAGGCCCCGCAGACGGGCGCCTATTCACTTCCTATATATGTAAAACCCGCCGGACACCATAAAACCTTTGTTTTTATGTTAATTTTTGGTTTTCGTATGTTATAAAGGGTTTTTCTCCAGTACATTATTTGTGACAGTCTCCACCGTTGATCTTAAGCCGATCAAACGGTCCGCGCTACATCGCATCGCAAGTTTTATCGGGCTCATTTTTTTGTCCCCTCCGATTGGCCATTCCCCGATCTATCTTGGACCATTGATCTCATCCTCGCCTTCCTAGATCCGATGGCCCACATTCACTCTAATCTTTAGCCTTGCCTCCACTTCAGAACCCTATGATTCATTTCCCACTATCGATCTGATCTCCAGATCGATGGTCAGCGCTCAATCGTATCGGCGTTGTGCAAATTATTCCCCCCATTGATTGAATGCCTCTGATTGCATCTGGATCGTCCACATGTCTAGATCAGACGGTCTAGATCGATCCTTTGACTTTGGTTATATTTTATACACCTTGCTCCTAATGTTTTTCAGAAAATCGCAGCCGTTGATCTCTACAGATCAACGGCCCTTATTAACCCGTCTTCCACCATTGTATTATTCCGTTTATTCCCTAGGTCAAATCCTGACCGTTGATCTGTTTGATCCAACAGCCCAGATCAAAACCACCCATCCTTGTTCCACCCCTGCATCTATCTCATATCTCACTCATTCTCCTCCGTTGGATCTGAGGTCCCAGATCTAATGGTCCACACTCCAAGTCACGTGACTTTCAACACCAAGTTTATTTTTCCAAAGGCTATGAAAAATAGGTGGTTTTCTGATGCCACGTGTCAGGCGGGAATGCATATCACGTTCCAAAAGGAAATACCGCCTACCCGCCCTTTTCTCACGCGAAAACCACTGTTTTCATCCCCAAAACCACTTTCCCTCTTTTCCTTTGAGTTTTGTCACACGCCTCTTCAATCGTTTATCTCATGGGCCGATCTCATCTGACGGCCCACGATCATCTCGAACTCCCGAAGGCTATTTTCAATACATTTTTCTCCAAACAAAGGTTTTAAACCTTTTTCTTGCATATTTCTGCCATTTCCTTATAAAGTGACCCCTTCGCTTTATTCCCTCCCGGATCGCTCCCGACCATCGATCTCTGCATATCGACGAATATGAATTATTTTCACCCTTTGCTCTTCTTTTTGACCTCCTCTAACAGATCTCCACCATTGGATGTTGCCATCCAATGGCCACACTCTTTCCCCGCACCCACTGAAGCAGTTTACCCAATAAACGCAGGATTTCATAACATTGTGTGTTTTTTGTAGGTTCAAATGAATTTCAAATATTTTAAAGAGAAATGATAAAGTCGAGGGTGATGATCCTCAGGGCTTTGTTTATTTAAAGAGAAGCCATTCTCAGGGTTCCAACTCCACGTCTTGTCGATGCTTGATGGGCATTGATTCCATTCGGACCCTTTGCAGATCCTACACATTGACAAGACACAGAGAACATAATCAAATTAGAAGAGTATCAGTGTCGAAGACAAAATACAGCAGAACAGAGGAATGAAGATAGTTTTGGGAGGATTACGGCTAACATTGATTATCAAAAGCCTAATCCTCCAAATTAAAAACAGAATTAAAGAAAATCAAAAAGATGTATCAGACAGAAGAGCCTCCACCGCCACATCAGAGGAAAATTGATTCCTCTCAGCTACCACAAAGCCACCTGTTGCCTCAAATCATTCAAACAGAGGCCGAAGTTATTTATCAAAAGGAAGATATTTTCCTTAGGGTAGCCAAATAATTAATTCAGCCAAATGAACTTAATGTAAAATATCAGCAGAGTTATTACATACTGAAACAGAGCCTTAAAGTCAACAAAAGCTCCCACCGAGCTTAATTCTTAAATTTAAAACCATTAATACAGAGGACACATATGTAAACTTCTTTCTCGAGCCCCTCAAAGTCTGAGAAGCCTTAAGTCTGTATTGATTTCCCTGGGAGATCTTTAATCCTCTCCCACCTCCTCATTCCTTCTATAAATACTGCTGTAGAAGATGAGAAAATGTTGGTTGCAGAACTTTGAAATATACTTGTGCTCGAGACTTCTGATTGTAAATAGTGTTCAAAGGCTCTTGAAGCTCTGCTTGTGATAGAATAGTTAGGCTGAGAAGTGAAGATGATTGATGACCTGAAACACTGGACTTAAAGCTGTAACTGGTTTGAAGCATCAATACAAGCTGATTTATGGGATCTTGGTCTATGTCTACGGTGATGTTTTTCTTCTTGTAAATCGTTATTTTATTTCTGTTTCCACTTTTTCATCTTCTCTGATAAAGAACAGAAAGCATAGAGTTAGGAATTACTGTATATCAGTACCCTTCTCTCACTGATAAGCTTTATCTTAATGTTTTCTTCCAATTTATTTTATTTAGGAATGATTTAATTCAGTTCAAGAAGTAGGAATGCTGGCGTTCCCTCGTCCTCCTGTTTAGCTAATTGTTATTCTTGAAATTTATTTTAATCTCATGTTAAGTATAGATGAAATAAGGAAGATATGGTGAGCCCTGGTCCTATTTTTATCCCAAAAGACTGACTAAAATTTTCCCTAGGAATTTGTTGAAAGCTGGCTAGTTTCGAAGTACTTACCAGATCTTAGATCATTCTTTGTTATCATTTGTGTTTCCCTTTGTGTTTTAAATTTTTTTCTATTTAAAGTATATCAGAGGCTGGCTAGTTTAAAAGTACTTACCAGATCCTGGATTGTTTTTATGTTATTCTTAAGTGTTTGTCATAGGCTGGCTAGTTTCGAAGCACTTACCAGATCCTGGGCTACTCTTTGTTCTTCATTTTTTTAATTCCCCTCCTTTGTGTATCATTTCATTCCATAAATCAACTTTAAAGAAATATTTATACATATATGACTTGCCCCATAGACCACTCTTGAACCTGATTGTTTCAATTAAACCCTATTATGACTCCATAGCCCAATGGACTAAAACCTGCAATTATCCATCTTTTTGGCCGAATTTTGTTCTATTTGCTTGCAACTTCTCACCTTTGAAACTCTTTCCATTTATAACTTTCCACTTAAATAATAATCATGCTCAACCATCCAAAACAAACAAACACCCTAGGCCTTCATAATTAGCCTAATATCATTACCCAAACTTTGAAGACAAATCTATCTTTGCACTCATTGGAGAGATCCCTCTCCGGATTCAGGAGGGCTAGATCCTAGAATCCCAAAGTGGTTGAAATGATGTTTCTCCCTGCTATCGGACTTTGTCAATCTTGAGCATTATAGGGAGCTAACATAAAACGTGCATCTTTACCAAGCCAAAGACAGTCCAATCATTAAAGTATACCTCCAGAGATTTCTGAATGAACTCTTTGAATACGGTGACTACTACCCGTGAGAAGATGGCAGGAGAGTTTTTAAGCCTAAACGGCATGATCGTATACTGAAAGGATCCCCATTCAATGGAAAATGTGGTTTTGCTATGATATTTGGGTGTGATTTTGATCTAATGGTACCTGGAGAACCCATCGGTGAAGGAATATGCCTCCTGGCCTCCTACACTATCCAAGATCTCATTGGATAACAGTGTAGGAAATGGATCATGTACGCATGCATCATTCAACTTGCACAAATCTACGCAGATGCGGATTTCCCCCTTCATCTTCTTTTCCTGAACCACCAAAGGACTCACCCATTCCGACTATTCGATCGGTTCGATGATACCTACAACGAGAATTTTATTGATTTTCTCTCTAACCTTCTGCTTATACTTAGGGTTTAGTTGATAAGGGAACTACTTTACCGAGTGTGGATCTGGTTTCAGAGTGTGTCGCATAACCCCTAAGTCCCTCATGATCCCCTTAAGCTCTGAAAACTTTGTCAAAAATAAGTCTTAATACTTCGTGAGGAGTTCCAAAATCTTGCCTACTGCCTAATCATCCTAGTATTCCCCAATTTTAGCCAACTTGGGTTGCTCTTCCATACCAATGTTAACTTCTCATAGCTTCAGAGGTTTTTTAACATCCATAGTGTGTAACGGAGGTCCTGCTACTGCGCGTTCCCCCTCCGATTCTGGTGTTATCTCCCCGTAATTTGCTAGATTGATTGAGATACAAATGGACATGGTAACATCAAACCAAGCTTTGGAATCCAAGGACCTAGCCTTCCTAGATTCGGAGAGGGATCTCTCTAGTAGGTGCAAAGGTGTGAACTTGTTTGCTTATTAGGGTTGATTTTAGGCTAGATGTTAAGTGCAGGGTATTTTGATTGTTTTCGGTTGGGTATGATGCTCAGATGGATTTAGATAGAAAACATGGAAGATTATCAAGTCATTGGGAAATGGATTCTAACAAGGTCATGATGATTTGATCAATGGTTTCAAGAGCATCTGCAGGGAAATTTTAACTTGGTTGGTAGGTCTTTGAGGTTGGGGTGGATGATGAGATGAACATTAAACTTGAGAATAAAAGCTAGTGAAGGGCAGAACTGAATCCTTAATAAATTTTTAGACTAAGGGAGTTAGAAAATCATAAGCATGGAAAGAGAATAAAAGGCATAAGTGAAACCTAATCCATTTGATTTCAAACTAAACATAAATGATTATCCAAGACAAACATTCAAATGAAATTATAGAAAGGCAAGAAACTTATTTAACTTTCATAGATTTCATTATCAAGAGTAGAAAAACATTTAAGATGCACAAGTAGTTATAACCATATAAGAAGAGAAAACTATGAACATCTAAAGTTACAACTGAGAAGGTTCTTTGAAACAAATTTATCTAGTAAAGGCAAAGAGCATGATTCAAACAAACTTCTTTGACAAACCTAGGCGAAGCTACTTTAAAGAGTTGATTCCAAACAGATTATTCCAGTAGAAACAATATGTAGGACTAGCCATAAATCATACTTGACAGTAAATTATCTAAACCATTCAAGAAATTGACAAACTAAGAACTTCTTAGAGAGCAAGAGATGGATTCCCTAATATATCTCAACAGAAGAAAACATTAAGGCAATGAAGGACAAACATAAGTAAGGTGCCATCAGGAAACATTTCTTAATCTAAATTTTTTGTCCTACTGCAAAATAGCAAGATGGAAAACATAATGGAAAACTAGAAAACATGAACATAATAAACACTTCACCATCAACCAAGCTTATGGATTCTGCAAACATTCTCTCTCCATCAACAAGCAAACCAAGGCATGCATGAGCTCCAAGACATCAAATTTCCATAAAAAACTCCAAGAGACTATGTATTTGCTTTAGCATAAGTCATCAAAATCACACTAATACATAAGATCCTCATGTATTTATGGGGAAAATGAGGAGGTGGAAACCCTAATAGGTTTCCAGAAACCCTAATTTAGCCATAGATGTCATAAATGTGCTTAATGACCATGCAAGGCCCAAGACACGTAAGAGATAAGATAATAAATGAAAAACACCAAAACATAACTCCCACATCAAATCAGGAGTGATTTTCCCAAGAAAATATTAAAAAATCATCTTGCCATAAATTTTTGTGTTTTGTTGACTTTTTGGCAAAAGACAGTCCAGGAGCGCAGTGCCACTTTTGCAAAAAATAGGTTGTTTTGCAACCAAGTTTTGGACCACTTCCCGATGTCGGATTTGGATTCGTGATGGCTCGTTGGATAGCGTGAAGAGTATAATTTTAAAATATACCATTTTTTTTCTCAATATTACCTCTAAAATTTTCCCAAAAAATGGAAAAGGCCAAAGCTGCAAGGGACGCAACACTTGTTCAGAAAAGGAGGCAGAAAGGTCAAAGTTTGGGTGTGTTTTGACCTTTTGAGAGGGTAAAAATGCTCCAATTGACCTAAAATTTTGTGGGTAGACTTCTGGTGATATGAAAAACCCAAAAATGTAAAATTTAGCAGCTGAGGATGCCCCAAAAAAGAGCGTAGCGCCTAGGGTGTTGCGCTCCTAGGGCCTCAAAATTTCAAAAACATAAAAACTTCTCCTGTGCGCAGCGCTATTTTTCAGAGGGAATTTGGAGGCCTTCCCGGTGTCGAAATGAGCTCTGTTATAGCTCGTTGGAGATATTTACCTGTATAATTTCCAAATATACAATATTGTTCCTAATTTAAGTTTATTTTCCTTTCCAAAAGTTTATTTTCCCATGATTGGTCAAAAAGTGCTGAGTGCTGGTGCAGAAATGCAGAGTGCTAGTGCAGAAAACTTTTGGAGGCCTTCCACAAATCCAAATTGAGCTCATGATAACTCATTGGAAATATTTTCTAGTATAATTTCCAAATATGAAATTTTCTTCTTGATTGAAGTTCATTTACTTGTCCAAAAACTAATTCTCTAAACACTGGTCAAAAAGTGTTGAATGCTGGTGCAGAAATGCAGAGTGTTGGTTCATACCACTTTTGGATGACTTCCTCAATTCAAAATTGAGCTCATTATAGCTCATTGTAAATATATTTAATTATAGTTGTCATTTGACTTATTAAGCAAGTCATTTGGACACTCAAGCAGTGAGAAAAACGGATTTTTCCAAGGTCACTCCAGAAGTGCAGAATTTCTCTCGTGACACCTGTATTTTTGACATTGATCTCAAACCATGACACCTGTGTAAAATATGAAGGATTTTTTTCTTATTTTCCCTATTATGGAAAAAAAACTCTCTCACTTTCACCAAATTCATCTCTGTTTGGTCAGAAACACAATTTGAAGAAAAACTAGCCCTAAGTGTGACACATGGCTTGTTTCTTGGAATGAATTCTTGGAAAATGATGGAGGCATGATTTTTATGAGCTGGTATAGCCTTATTATTGCTTACATAATATATAAAATGAATCATTTTCTCTTATTCCTCCTTTTTATATCAAACCCTAGCTTAGTTCGAAAAGGAAATTAGGGTTTGGTGTATGGGATTTTAGGACCGCCTTGAAGAGGGAGGGGAATGAAGGGGTTAAGGTTTGTAAAAATTCTTGGGGAAATTTTTGGGGATAGGTATAGATGTTAGGGAGTATGGAAAAGTAAAATTTCAAGAATTGAGTGAGGGGAAGGGGTCAAAAAGGTCAAAACACAGGCCTAGTCTCAAAAAGTGTCAAATTGTGGCAATAGACTAGGTTTTGTAGAAAAATGATGATTGTGAGGGATAGGAGTGATGGGGAGTGTTTGTGAAGGTATATTAAGGATATGATGAGGTGTAGGAGCACCAAGGTATAAGCCTTGATAAGGATTTAGTCATGGAGGTTAGGAAACCAAGAAAAATGCCCTTAAAAACTCTAGATAGACAATGGAGGAGTTCAGGCAAAAACAAAAATAGAGGGTTGAGACCAAAGGTGGTGAAACATAGTGATAATGAGTGACATGAGCCCATGATGGGTCTTCTGGGATGGGTGAGCTGAGCTTGACACGATGGAATGATGAAATATTGAAAAATTTATCCTAAGGATAATGAAGGCCGTGAGATTTCTAGAACTCACAATGTTCATGAACTTTGTTTCTAGAAATATAGAACCGATACTTAGTCATCTTTAGATAGTGAAAATTATGGATGACTAATAGTGGCTCCACTTGGGGAGGGCATCTCATTTTTAGTAGGTTTCCAAAACTTTCAGATCTCTTGGTTTATGAAGACTAGTGCCTCATCCATTGGGTAGATTTTTACCTCTTTCACTTGCCGATGCTTGCTTGAAGCTGTGATATTTAGTAATCTGAAAAAACATGATTAAAATCAACATCATCTCTACCTACCCAACCTACTTGCCTAACATTTTTTCTTCCTTGGGTGCATTTGAACTGGAAAATCCTTGACAATTTTATTTTTGAAAACACAAATAAAATTATCTAATTGTACCCTTATTTATTCCAACAGTTCAGATTAGGCTAATGAACTCTCGTATTCTATACCTAGTCTAATCATTTGTCAAGATTAAGCTGTTTGACAAACTTCATTCTCTAAGCTATAAACATGAAATTGAAAGCATGGTTTAAATCATGATTAGGAAATCTGACTTACCATGAGTTGTGGCATAAGAACAAGCTACACACAAACATTATTTTGCATAAAAGTAAAATAGAAAGATAAGGGTTGTGATCTATCATTTGTTATGCATCCTCATCTTCCTCTTTGGGTATATTTTGAGCTTGTGGAACCAGTATCTTTTCATTCCCTAATCTATCCTTTTTTACAAGTCAATTTTGAATGATTTAACAAGCTCTCTTTCACTAACTTATCAACAATAAATTGAAAACATGTTCATCCATGATTAGGCTAGATGAATGAACAAGACTTCTTTATGAACAAGTAGTGGCATTTAGGCTTGCACACTTTTAGTAAGAGTATTTTTTGGGTATGGGGTTGTACCTCTTCTTTTCATCTGCCCTATTTTTCATTTTCTTTGTTTTTTACTTTTTCTCTCTTCTTGGTCAAAACAATCTAAAACTGAAGATAAGAAGATGCCCATAGTGCTGAGATTATTTTCTTACCTATCTATCCTAATCTAACCTATACATGATATACATTCAGCTGGTGAAATCGCTTTTCCAATACATCTAATCAACCAGATGATTCCATGAGGGATCTTGGTTTAGCTCTTTAAGGGTGCTGAAAAAATTAAAAGGCCACTACCCCCTCAATTGTGTTTGAACAATAGTGTCTAAAATGTTATTAAAATTCTGCATCAAACTTCCCTTGACATGTTTTACTCCCTCTTCAAGTCCCTCTAACAAATCAGAAAAGGGATCTTGAAACAATACCTGGCTTAGAGGATTTGGGAGATAAGCTTGATCCATGACTGCTTCTTCCTTCACTTGGTTGAGCTTAGGACTCCTTTGGGAAAGAAACTCATCCTCTTCCTCATGATCATCTGAACTGGTAGACTCATCATATATTGCAATGTTGTACTCTAGCAAATCTGATGTATTCTGAATGAATGGGCTGAATTCTGTGAGGAGGCCATCATGTTGATGAGTAGGAGCACTCCTTGGCAGTAAGTCTTCTTGTGAAGGAAGTTTAGCAACTCTTATGTGATTATCATTTTCCAAGTCGTCATCTGCAATTTGAAATTCAATGGGACTTGGTGGCTGCAATTCTGAAGCTGAGTAGGATTCTACGTCCCAAATGATTTTCTCATCGCTTTCAGGAAAAGGCTTTTCATTAACAACTGGTTCAAGAAACTCATTATCTTTCCCAACCTCATCATCAAAACTGAAAGACTGTTGATTTCCAACCATATGAAAATGATTTCTGAAGGACTGAAGTGAAGTAGAGCAAAGAGTCAGAGACTCCTCACTTACTTCTAAACTTTCAAGGCTTTCCTCATTAGTGTCATAGGTGACTTGTATTGGCTGATTAATTTTTTCAAGCTGATGATACTAATCTTCTTCCCAAAAACCAATTATTGATTTCTCTGCAAAGTTAGTTTTTGTTTGGAGGACATCATCATTAGACTAATCAAACTTTGGAAAATTATCAACATAAGTAACATCACCAATCGAACATATTGGATTATCATTTTTTTCTTCTCTGAATTGATCTACAAGTTCACTTTCTAATTTATGGTAGATGGGATTGGTAGGAGAAAGAACATAAATTTTTTTTTCACATGAAGGCTTAGAGGTTGGCTGCATGTTTATAATCTGATTGATTTCATCTTCAGTCAAAAGAGGAGGCATTTTTCTCTTTTTTTGGATAGAAGCACAACAGTTCTCTTTCTCTTGTGAAGGATGATTTTGAGGCTAAATGTTTTCTTGAGCCTCACCTAGAAGAGATGATGAATCATCATATGTTCCTTCAAAGAGATCCTGTGGGTTTTCTTCTATTTCTTGATTGGGTTCTTCCTCAGCTAACTCCTCTAGGCTATGATGATATCTATCTTGAGAATAAAATTCATGAATGGATGTTAAGAGGTCCTTAGGATGCAAAATTTTCAAATCTTCATCACTATCTAAAAGGTATTGTATGATATCCTGAAATTGATCACAACGATTTTCAGCCAATGGTAAAGATGGGGAATTTTGTTTATAATGCTCATAAAATTCCTTGTCTCTATCTTTTAATGAAAACAAGCTACTAGGTCTTAGACTCTCATACCATTCCCTTGCCTTCCCTTCTAATGTTAGAATGAAAATCTTCATAAGGCAGTCCTCATGCCATTCAGCTTTTAACCCCCATACATGGATATGAAAATTGATTAGGTGTAACAAATGGTCATCAGACTTTTCATCTTGAAACCTAGGGAGGTTTTTGTCCCACTCTATCTGAGGCAATTTGTGTGGGAACCTAGGGATGTGATCTCTATTCATTGGAGCATATCT
This sequence comes from Pinus albicaulis, assembly GCA_034641835.2. Lineage (NCBI taxonomy): Eukaryota > Viridiplantae > Streptophyta > Pinopsida > Pinales > Pinaceae > Pinus > Pinus albicaulis. The sequence goes on from CM076579.1 coordinate 960,210,970, forward strand.
GCTTTGTATCCTTGGATCCATGTTTGTAAATCAGAAAGGGTCACTGAATCTTTTCAACCAGTCTTAGAGTTCTCTACTAGTGGAGTATTTAGGTCTATTGAGATTTGTGGAGTCACCAGGTGGAAGGTTTCAATTCTGTTTTCCACCATCAACATGATTTGTATTGCTTAATGCATTCCCAGGGGAGTTTATGAGAACTAGTGGGGTCAACAAGGCTACTAAAGACCAGTGGAGTCGCCAAGTGGATGATGTTTAATGTTTTAAGGATGTTCCTGTTGTCCACCATCAACAACTAAATACCAATCTAAGGATGTTTGTGCATTTTCTGAGATTTAAGGAATACTTAGTTTGTCACTAAATAAGAATTTACCACCGTGATCACCATTATGTTGGTGTGAGCGGTGGGATAAATCCACAAGATAGTACTCTTAATGGTTTTTTGAAAGGTTTAGGGAAGTCTAATTTCATTTATCACTCAGAGTCCCACCGTGATCACCATTATGTTAGCTCCCCATAATTTGCTAGATTGATCTAGATACAAATGGACAGGGTATCATCAAACCAAGCTTTGGAATCCAAGGACCTAGCCTTCCTGGATTAGGAGAGGGATCCCTCTAGTAGGTGCAAAGGTGTGAACTTGTTTGCTGATTAGGGTTGATTTTAGGCTAGATGTTAAGTGCATGGTATTTTGATTGTTTTTTGTTGGGTATGATGCTCAGATGGATTTAGATAGAAAACATGGAAGATTATCAAGTCATTGGGCAATGGAGTCTAACAAGGTCATGATGATTTCATCAATGGTTTCAAAAGCATCTGCAGGGCAATTTTAACTTGGTTGGTAGGTCTTTGAGGTTGGGGTGGATGATGAGATGAACATTAAACTTGAGAATAAAATCTAGTGAAGGGTAAAACTGAATCCTTAATAACTTTTTAGACTAAGGGAGTTAGAAAAACATAAGCATGGAAAGAGAATCAAAGGCATAAGTGAAACTTAATCCATTTGATTTCAAAATGAACATAGATGATTATCCAAGACAAACATTCAAATGAAATTATAGAAAGACAAGAAACTTATTTAACTTTCATAGATTTCATTATCAAGAGCAGAAAAACATTTAAGATGCACAAGTAGTTATAACCATAGAAGAAGAGAAAAATATGAACATCTAAAGTTACAGCTATGAAGGTTATTTGAAACAAATTTAGCTAGTAAAGGTAAAGAGCATGATTCAAATAGACTTATTTGACAAACCTAGGCAAAGCTGCTTTAAAGAGTTGATTCCAAACAGAGTATTCCAGTAGCAACAACATGCAGGACTAGCCATAAATCATACTTGACACTAACTGATCTAAACCATTCAAGAAATGGACAAGCTAAGAACTTCTTAGAGAGCAAGAGATGGATTCCCTAATATATCTCAACAGAAGAAAACATTAAGGTAGTGAAGGACAAACATAAGTAAGGTGCCATCAAGAAACATTTCTTAATCTATTTTTTTTTCCTACTGCAACATAGCAAGATGGAAAACATAATGGAAAACTAGAAAACATGAACATAAGAAACACTTCACCATCAACCAAGTTTATGGATCCTGCAAATAGTCTCTCTCCATCAACAAGCAAACCAGGGCATGCATGAGCTCCAAGACATTAAATTTCCATAAAAAAATTCAAGAGACTATGTATTTGCTTCAGCATAAGTCATCAAATTCCCACTAATACATAAGAGCCTCATGCTCTATTTATGGGGAAAATGAGGAGGTGGAAACCCTAATTTAGCCATAAATGTCATAAATGTGCTTAATGACCATGCAAGGCCCAAGACACATAAGAGATAAGATAATAAATGAAAAACACCAAAACATAACTCCCACATCAAATTAGGAGTGATTTTCCCAAGAAAATATTAAAAAATCATCTTGCCATAAATTTGTGTGTTTTGTTGAATTTTTGGCAAAAGACAGTCTAGGAGCGCAACGCCACTTTTGCAGAAAATAGGTTGTTTTACAACCAAATTTTGGACCACTTCCCGATGTCGGATTTGGCTTCGTGATGGCTCGTTGGAAAGCCTGAAGAGTAAAATTTTAAAATATACCCTTTTTTATCAATATGAACTCTAAAATGTTTCCAAAAAATGGAAAAATCCAAGGCTTCCAGGGGCGCAACACCTGTTCAGAAAACGAGGCAGAAAGGTCAAATTTTCGGTGTTTGTTGACCTTTTGAGGCGGTAAAAATGCTCAAATTCACCTGAAATTTTGTGGGTAGATTGATGGTGATATGAAAAACCCAAAAATTTAAAATTTAGCAGCTGAGGATGCCCCAAAAAAGAGCGTAGCGCCTAGGGTGTTGCGCTCCTAGGGCCTCAAAATTTCAAAAACATGAAAACTTCTCCTGTGCGTAGCGCTAATTTTCATAGCGAATTTGGAGGAATTCCTGGTGTCAGAATGAGCTCCATGATAGCTCGTTGGAAATATTTACTTGTATAATTTCAAAATATACAATATTTTTCTTTATTGAAGTTTATTTTCCTTGTCAAAAGTGTATTTTCCCATGACTGGTCAAAAAGTGTTGAGTGCTGGTGCATAAATGCAGAGTGCTAGTGCAGAAATTTTTTGAAGGCCTTCCACAACTCCACATTGAGCTTATGATAGCTCATTTGAAATATTGTTGAGTATAATTTCCAAATATGCAATTTTTTTCTTTATTGAATTTCATTTACCTATCCAAAAACTAATTCTCCAAACACTGTTCAAAAAGTGTTGAATGCTGGTGCAGAAATGCAGAGTGCTGGTTCATACCACTTTTGGATGACTTCTGAAATTCTAAATTGATCTCATGATAGATAATTGTAATATCTTGAAGTCTAGTTGTAATTTCACTTATTAAGCAAGTCATTTGGACACTCCAGCAGTGAGAAAAACTAATTTTCCCAAGGTCACTCCAAAAGTGCAGAATTTCTCCCGTGACACCTGTATATTTGACATTGATCTCAAACCATGACACCTGTGGAAAATATGAAAGATATTTTCTTATTTTCCCTATTATGGACAAAAACCTGTCTCACTTTCGCCAAATTCATCTCTGTTTTTTCAGAAACACAATTTGAAGAAAAACTAGCCCTAGGTGTGACACATGGCTTGTCTCTTGGAATGAATTATTGGAAATGATGGAGGCATGATTTTTATGAGCTGGTATAGACTTATTATTTCTTACATGATATATAAAATGAATCCTTTTCTCTTATTCCTCATTTTTATATCAAACCCTAGCTTAGTTGGAAGAGAAAATTAGGGTTTGGTGTATGGGATTTTAGGACCGCCTTGCAGAGGGAGGGGAATGAAGGGGTTAAGGGTTGTCAAAATTCTTAGGGAAATTTTAGGGGATATTTATAGATGTTAGGGAGTAGGGGAAAGTGGAATTTCAAGAATTTAGTGAAGGGGAGGGGTCCAAAAGGTCAAAACACAGTCCTAGTCTCAAAAAGTGTCAAATTGTGGCAATAGACTAGGTTTTGTAGAAAAATGATGATTTTGAAGGATAGGAGTGATGGGGAGTGTTTGTGAAGGTATATTAAGGATAGGAGGAGGTGTAGGAGCATCAATATACAAGCCTTGCTGAGGATTTAATCATGGAGGTTATGAAATCAAGAAAAAAATCCCTTAAAAACCCTAGATAGACAATGGAGGAGTTTAGGCAAAAAACAAAATAGAGGGTTGAGGCCAAAGGCGGTGAAACATAGTGATAATGAGTGACATGAGCCCACGATGGGTCTTTTGGGATGGGTGAGCTAAGCTTGACACGACGAAATGATGAAATATTGAAAAATTTATCCTAAGGATAAGGAAGGCCGTGAGATTTCTAGAACTCACAATGTTGATAAACTTTGTTTCTATAAATCTAGAACTGATACTTAGTCATCTTTAGATAGTGAAAATTATGGATGACTAACATCTGGGATTGATACGTTGCGCAGATCTTCATCGTACTCTTCCATGGTGATATTGCGACAATTGACAATATCCTGCATCTGTGTTTCCCATGTGGGTATTTCACATGCTATGTAGGGGATGGATTCACCAAATACAAAGGTATCGATGTCCTGCACAGCTTCATCAAGCGCCTCTGATCCTTCTGTTAATCCGAATGTCCCTAAAAATTCATCCTTTAAGGTTTCACACTGGTAGGTGTGTTGATGTAGCTCCGCATCTAGGTACCATGCTGTGGGAATTTGTGCCAAGGAATGAATAAACAAGTGAACCCATTATTCTATAGTACGATCACACCATTTCTCCATCTAGGGGAACAAATGTTCATGTGGATCCCCTGGTCCAAGAAATATATTGACGCACACATCGGTCGGAGGCTCAAATCGTAGGATCGTCATATCCCTACATTCCTCCCACTCCTGGAATGCCCCCTTATGCGTGTCCCACCATCTTGCTGGCGTTGCACGTAGAGCTAGGTTAAGGGTCCATAGCCTTTAGTCTCTTGGAGCCTCAGTTTCAAATGTCCGCAAAAATTATTTTATACAACGAAACTATCAAAGTAGGGTAGTTATCTTACCTCATAGGATATGCAATGTAAGTCCCTGGTGATTTGCAGGCAGCGCAGCGCAGAGACATCATGCAGCCGGTTTTGCCAATTTTCCATTTCTTCACCAGAGTTAGAAAAGCATTCGCTATCTCTTTCCCTGCAAAGCACACCATCGGCCATAGGATTGATCTAGTCTTTCACCCTCTTATTTAGCTTATAGATGTGATCCACCTCTTCTTCCTCACACATTGGCTCTGTATACCTTTCTCCTTCTGCAGGATCTAGCAATACTATCACCCGTATTCCTTCACTTTCGAACACCATGCTCCTCATTTTTAAATTGATAATACCATCCATATCTATGGCCCAGTCCAATCCTAGGAGTGTAGGATAGGGGTCCGCATCTTCTACAATCGGAATGACCTCAAAGTCAGCCCGAACCTTGACCCGTGCGATGTCTACCACTATATTTGATCATCTTCCTAACGGTATGATCTTCTGCTAATTAGCCATGCGCAGCTGGATAGTGGACCATTCTAACTTAGGTTCTCCCATTCGTTGCAAGTTTTCTTAGGTAGTATGTTCACATCTGAGCCTAGGTCCAGAATAACCTAATCCATCTCATAGTCACCAATCTACATGGTTAACCGCATCTCCCTACCAGTGCGTCTCTTATGCTTATATAGTTTGTGTACATCCTTAATTTCCATAGCTAGGGTTTTTCTTTCTGCGCTATTGTCTATTAAAGCTTGGAGTTTTTCTACAGCCTTTTGGTTACGCAGCAGCTTCATACATGCCTACAGGAATGGTTTGACCTCATCATCTGCTTTGAGGTTTGCGGGGGCTTGAGGAGTAGATTCCGCAACCTTACCAAAGTCTTGTCAAGCAGCAACAAAGGTTTATTTTCCCTTTTGTAAGTCCAAACCTTATTTTTTAATGGCTAATTTACAAATAAGAAGCTATGCCTCAGCTTTCTCTATAGCTCCTCTGGTGGCCATACTGCTGCGTGTTATCACATTGACACTTGGTCCTTCATCTCGAGGCTCCACCTTGACCCTTTGTATATTCTGCATAGGTGTCTGCTGCTTCTCCAGCATCTTGGGTATCAGAATCGAGAAATATTCGATCACATGATATAACTGTCTATAGTGTCTGCAGGATTGTCTCGTAGGGTTCCTAAAATCCCTTGTAAAGTGCCCTATTTCTCCACAATTATAGCAAATCATTTTGTAATATCCCAAAATGGGATCTGCTAGCAAGGCATGACTGGAAAATGCATTTTCTAGGAATGGCTGCTACAGGATTTGAAACCAGGACCTGGATCCCTTAGATAAATGTATCTAAGACAAAAATCCAAGAGGTGGCTCAAAAAAAATCCCTCTAGGTCGGTTAAACAGATCTCCCACACCTAGTTATCTTCAGAAAGTGCCCGATGAAGGGACTGCAACAATGTATGAACATTCAATGGAATAACAACGTTATTTTAATAACCCAACACACATGAAGATCTGAATAACCAAAAAATGATGTTATAGTAGTAAAGAAAGTACAAATCCTTGAGGAAACAATCACTCAAGTTAGGAAATGCAAGCCTCAATGGAACATTTACATCAAAATAGAGGAACACTGCTACACATAGATTTCTGTAGGCTAAAAGGATGTAGTTTAATGGAGACACTGGATCATACTGAATAAAAATAGAAATATGAAAATATGAGGCTCAAGAAATTTGGGGGAGCAAGCTCTCAACCTTTGAAAACAATAATACAACAATCCTAAGAAGGATTGGCTGAAATATACAAAAATGGAAAAATGTCGGAGTTGTTGGGTAGCAGCTGCAACTCAAAACTGGAAATGAATAGAGAAGGCTGAAGATAATGAAAAATATTAAGTAGACCTCCTCCAATGGATCTTCTAATTGAAGGCTGATCCTATCACTTAAGATCTCACCCTCCAATCAACACTGCAAACCCTCATTGCAGATGCACACTGAAAATAACATAGATACTGAGGGAGACTGCATTGTAGTTGGAATAGAATATGTTTTCCAAGTGGCAAGATCTAAAATGAGCTTTGAATCCTTCCTTACTGATCTCCCAAAGGAAATAATGCCCCTTCCTCTGAAAAAAAAGCCTAGGAATGGTGTTGTGGAACCTCCACTACAACACCCAGCAACACAACGTTACACTTGTGCAGAAATAACGTTGTAGCTGAAGGAATGGCTTTGGCCTTGAGCCTAGATGTGGAGAAATGAAGTGAAATCCTTCAAGAGGACTCTCAAGAAGGAGAGGAAATCCTAAACAGGAATCCCTCGTGCTAAACAGCACTACGTCTCAGCTAAACAGCCAGAGACTGTAAATATTCTACTAGACCAATAATCAAATACTCAAAACATGTCCCTCTATTGCTGCCTCTTCCTCCTTTTATGCAAGTGAATTTCTCTTTGTCCTAGACCCCACACATTAGGGTTTCTTCCACAAGTGATCTTCCTCCCTCTCAAACTGCGTTGTCTTCCCAAGCAATCCACACCTCTTAGGCAGCGCTGTTGACTTGGTCAAACTTAACCTTGTCCTCATGCATTTGCCCCTTTTCACACTGGAAGGTGAAAAATAAAGCTACTCCATTGATACCTTTCACACTATGAGGGATTTTATTCCTACTCATGGGTCTCCTCACCCATTTTATTCACCTCCTATATGGCATGAGCAAAATTAATGTTCAAATTAGCTTCATGCTAATTTTGGAACATTACACTCCTCCCCTCTCAAAGATTGCTTGTCCTCAAGCAAGTGCAAGAATAGAACTGAGTTATTTCTCCTCCTGTCCCTGTAGCATCCATGTATGATGATCTCCTCCAAGTAAATATATGCTATCTCATCAATCAAGTTCCCACATTTCTCCTCCTCAGCATGCAAGTCAGTTATCAGGCTATCATCATGTAAAGGTGAAATACTCAATAGGATAGCAAAGTGATGTCTAGAGGTCCCTTTGAGGAATGGGATCTGAAATCTAATGGGAACTATCTCTCCCATATGGATCCTCCATCCCCAAGCTATTAGCCATTAAAAATGAGTCACATCCCAACCAGGCAACTCTTGAAAATTGTCCTCCACCTTTGGCTCCGACAAAGTAGGTGGGATGAAATCCTGCACATGGTAGACAGTATAGCTTACTCCACACTGTCCATCTCTCCACTTATGATAAGTGTAGAGTGTTGGCCGATCTTGGGCTGTAATAAGGTTTCCCTCAAGTGGCAATATGAGGACTATATCTCCAAAGATCTCTCCTCCAACGCTACAGATCATGCTGGCCCAGATGTCCCCATATATCATGAGTTGGAAATCACCATCATATGGCAGCACATCCATCATATGGCTCACCTCATAAGGAAACGAATGTGTTGCTCTAGTGGCCATACCATCTCCCATGATCCCCTTAGAACCTTTAGTGCAAAAAATATGGAGATATTCTCTCCCAAAGGACACATCCATCCAATGTGTCTCTCTCCCAAACATGATCCTCATAAAGACAAAGACAATAGAACCATAGGGAGAAAAAATTAAAATCATGCTTGCTGCGACATGTAATAAATAATAAGAACAATGGTCCCTCAAGTGCAACCAACGCAGCTTGACCCTCAACTACAATAGAGACTGATAAAATGAGTGGCTTCTCAACCACTTTCCTACTGCTCCAATCTCCTCATAAGTATGGAGGAAGTGAATGATACATATTGTAAAGTGAGCATGTCCTCCATAGTACACGTCTTCCCTAAGTCCTCCTAGGGAATGGCCATCAATCATGCTTATGACCTCAAGTAGACCATGAAGCCCAAAATAAAGAATTCTCCTCCTTGGAGCAACATCTTGCACATATATGGTCAAGGGATATATGCATACATCATATAAATAATCATTTAAACAATCAAAACCCTTACCATATGTTTTGCTCATAGAAAGGGAGTGGCTCATAAATGAGTCTCCTCTCATCCTCAAAGAGAAAAGAGGTGGTTGTGCTAACTCTTCCAAAGAGTTATGTCTCTCCTCCATCTCCACATGATCCATGCATTTCCTCATATGCTGATATATCTCCTCCTCAAAACCCTCGCAAAAATACCCCTCCATGATGGTGTGGTATGCTCTCATAGAGCAAGTGGGGCTGAAAATGAAATCCTCATGAGATGCTTGTAGCAACTTCTCCTTGAGCTTGGAAGCTCCAGATAAGAAGATCCTACCATGATAGAAGATGACCCCATCTCTGACTTAATATTCCTCCTCATGCAACTGGCCATCCAATATGATCCTACAATCATGAAGATCCTTGGAATACTCCACCAACAGCTGGGAGCTCCAATATGGATCTATCCTCCATAGTGACAGTGCTGATGAAATATCATGAAGAACACCTATCACATGGCTGCCCTCTTCTTTGACATCTCCCATGTCAAAGATGCAATTTGGAAGGTTGTTATCGTTCCCCTATTGCTTCTACCACAGCATAGAATTTAAAATGTGAGTGGGAAGAAGTGATGTTGAGAGAATGCCTCTCTCATCCTTGAGTCTACCCAAGACTCTCAGCGCTGTACCCAGTTCTCCCAAGGTCTCCACCCTTCTGAAATCAATGAGTGGTGACTCAACATGTGAAGCATCCATCCTCCTCTATTGATCCAGTGGTCTCCCTGGTGAAATTTATCCATGCAATGAGACATCATCATCAAGAGATGACTACATATATGAATGGAAAAATATGCCCATACTCTCACTACGCAATCCAGTCTCCCCCCTAGGTGTAAAATCCTCCAGAAATGGATAGGGATGTGTAATCCTCATCTCATGATGTTGGGTCTTCTCCCTACCTCCTCCTTGTGTCTCCCTAGTTCCGCACCTCCTCAACAATGGCACATGAGTTGTGCCTTGATCTCCACACATGAGATCCTAGGGACTTCCTTGCAAATATGTAAGAATCCCTCTACTTGGAGCAAGAGCTCCTCCTTCCTCTGCATGAGGCACTAGATAAACTCTAGATGAGACAACGTTGTTGCCCTCAATATCTTCAACATGAATGGGCAACCTACCAATGATTGGATCCCTCTTTGAAAAAGAGATCTCCGTGCTTCCTTGCTTAAAGGTCTAAGATGAAAGACTTTCTTCCGGCAAGGTATGGTGGAAGTTTTCAGCCTCTTCCATGGTTTTCTAAAGTGGAATTGCATTTTAATGCAAGGATTTTGTTTGAGTTCCCTTATTTAGCTCCACTATGTGTGTCTCATGAATCCTCCTACCAAATCTTTTCACTAAGGGCCTAGTGAAACTTGCATAAGATGCATTGTTTACATTTTTCAAAGAAAAGGATTCAAAGATCCACCAGGCATAGGCCTTACCTCTCATATGCAGTGCTGCAACTCTGATGGCTTCATCTTCAGGAATTTGGTGTTGCTGCAAGAATTTATCTAACTCCTCCACCCAAGATTTGGCTAAAAATGTAGGTGATCCTTCAAAGGTAGATAGAAGAAATCTATCCTGCTGCTCTCTTCCCTTCACCTTGATCTTGCAAAAATCTGAAAAACTGAGATGATATCGGAATTTTTGCATTTGAGACTCATAATATTTCAGGAAATCACTAAGAGTTTCCCTCCTAGCAATCTCTTCTCCTCTTTCCATCTCTCTTCTGGCAATCCTAGGCATGTGACTGCGCTGTGTACCATAGGGTGTGGCTGCATGCTCACACTCCTCATATATCAATCTAGAGTTTGCTTTAGACTCAAAATCTTTTGGAGATTATTCATACATATCCCTCCTTATCTTCTTGAAATATTCATGAATATCACGTACAGTTTTAGGAATAAGCTGTGTGAGTTTATCCCCTTTTTCTCCTCCAGAATATGGAGTCTTTTTCCTACTCATCTCTCTGTCTCCTTCTCGATGAGAATAGGAAGTGCAGGGTCCTTCCTCTTCTATCTACTTATCCTCCTTGGGGAGGTTCTTCATGGATTTTATATATGATGAGCTAAAACTCATCCTCTTCAATATTATGATCTCTTTGGCTAAGACTCATAAGCTGAGCCAAGAAAGTTTCTTTGATACCACTGTATTATCCCAAAATGGGATCTGCTAACAAGGCATGACTAGAAAACGCATTTTCCAGGAAAGGCTGATACAGGATTTGAAACCAGGACCTATATCCCTTAGATCAATGTATCTAAGACCAAAATCCAAGATTTGGCTCAAAATAAATCCCTCTAGGTGGGTTAAACAAATCTCCCACACCTAGTTGTCTTCAGAAAGTGCCTGATGAAGGGACTGAAACAATGTATGAACATTCAATGGAATAACAGTTTTAGTTTAACAACCCAACACACATGAAGATATGAATAGCAAAAAAATGATGTTATAGTAGTAAATAAAGTACAAATCCTTGAGGAAAAAATTTCTCAAGTTAGGCAATGCAAGCCTCAATGGAACATGTACATCAAAATAGAGGAACACTGCTACACATATATTTTTGCAGGCTAAAAGGACATATTTTAATGGAGACACTGCATCATACTGAATAAAAATGGAAAGATATGACAATATGAGGCTCAAGAAATTTTGGGGATCAAGCTCTCAACCCCTGAAAACAATAATACAACAATCCTGAGAAGGATTGGCTGAAATATACAAAAATGGAAAAATGACGGAGTTGCTGGGTAGTAGCTGCAACTCAAAACTGGAAATGAATAGAGAAGGCTGAAGATGATGAAAAATCTGAAGTAGATCTCCTCCAATGGATCTTCTAAGTGAAGTTTGATCCTATCACTTAAGATCTCACCCTCCAATCAACACTGCAAACCCTCATTGCAGATGCACACTGAAAATAACACAGATACTGAGGGAGACTGCATTTTAGGTGGAATAGAATACGTTTTCCAAGTTCCAAGATCTAAAATGAGCTTTGAATCCTTCCTTACTGATCTCCCAAAGGAAATAATTCCCCTTCCTCTGAAAAACAAGCCTAGGAATGGTGTTGTGGAACCTCCACTACAACACCCAGCAAAACAACGTTACACTTGAGTAGAAATAACATTGTAGCTGAAGGAATGGCTTTGGCCTTGAGCCTAGATGTGGAGAAATGAAGTGAAATCCTTCAAGAGGCCTCTCAATAAGGAGAGGAAATCCTAAACAGGAATCCCTCATGCTAAACAGCACTGCAACTTAGCTAAACATCCGGAGACTACAAATAGTCTACTAGACCAATAATGAAATACTCAAAACATGTCCCTCTATGGCTGTGTTAGCCACCTATGAAATTTGTTATACCAAAAGGTGGCTAAATCATTTTTTGGAGCCTTCAAGGAACAAATTTTATTGCAAAAAAGTGTTATCTCTTGAAAAATCTTGAAGGCCTCATGCCTCTATCCAAAATCTTCCCTATTGTGCCCATTTTACACTCTGGAATTCTGTTGATTTCATGAGAAGAAACTTCTACAAAATCACCTTTTTTCCCTTTCCTCACTTGAAAAACCAACCTCCATTTTGCTCCCCTTTTCCTCCACAAAAATCCTCTATTTCTCATGATTCCCCTTCTTCCATTCATAAAAATCATTTTACATAGTTTAAAACTCATTTTTAAACTATATCGAAACCCCCAAAACCCTTGGAAAACCATAAAAAATCATAAAAAATACATGTTTTTGTATAAAGGCTTAAGCCCCTTTGGGCTTAGTCTTAAACCACTTTCCCCTCCATGTGCCCCAACGCTAGAACCAAGTGCTAGGGTCCTGAGCGCTTATCGCATCGGAGCAACTCACAGAGCATTGTTGTTTGCGTTAAACAAAAACTTTGATGCTGATTAGCCCTGTGTATTATATCCCACGATCATATTGCATTTCATATAGACCATGGCCCCACAGACGGGCACCAATCCATATTATAAATATATGTCCCGCCCCTGAAGCATTAAAACTTTGTATTATATTGAAATTTTGGGTTTTCATATATCATAAAGGGTTTTTTCCAGTGCAAAGTTTAATTCGCTCCCCACCGTCGGTCTGATTTGCAGATCGACGACCCACAATCAATCGCCCTTGTCCCCACGGCCACGACAGCAGTCAGTAGTCCCACAGAACCAGTGGTCCCCAATGCCTAGTCAGCAAACACATTAGCACCCATGCGGCAGCAACTGATTGGAACGAGTCTTGTTTGGTTGCTCGCATAATCGTGAAATCCGAACCTGAAATTTTTATAGGGCAGATTTGATAAAAATTTTGGGTCACACTTGGGCTGACGTCAGCAAGCCCCAAAACGGACTCGATACGCTTCATAGGGCGGATTTGATAAAAATTTCGGGTCACAAAGACCCTGACGTCAACGGGCACCTTTTGTCACCCGAAATGGTTTATGCAGCTTGGTTTTATCGGGAGTTTTGAAGTCCGGGGTATTATTATTTGATAAAGGGTGATTAAATGGTTTTTCCATCATATTAAAGAGAAATATGGAAGTAGTTTTGATCACACCTCTTTTGGTACAGAAAGGAAACCACTCAATAGCAAGCGATCTTGTGAAAAGCCGCCACATCGACGGGACAATGCCGCCTCATCGCTCCCTCATCGCACATTAAATGTCGACTATGGGCTCAGCGCGATATTGACGTGCGCCGTCTGATCTGAGGCTGGCTCATCGAACAGTGATCGCACTCAAAGGAGCTCAGGGGATAAACTAAGGTATGGAGTGGGAATTTAATTGAAACCCATCAATTGTGTATGTGGGCCCATAACCCACAGGTCCCAGGATCAGTTTCATGAAAGGCGAACCTACTTGTTGTGGGTTTCCCTCTTCATCACATTGACGCCATATGAGCCCTGCGTGGCCTGCACATCAGCAAGACACAGTTAATAATATCACAATCAAAGAGTATCAGTGTTGAAGATAGAACGCACCAGAACAGGAGATTGAAGACAGATCTGTGGGGATTACGGCTAAGATTGATTATCAAAAGCCTAATCTTCCCAATTAAAACACAGTTTAAAGAAAATCATAAGTGTTTATCAGACAGAAAGGCCTCCACCGCCACATCTGAGGCAAATTGATTCTTCCCAGCTACCACAAAGCAAACTGTGCCTCAAAGCATTCAAACAGAAGCCGAAGTTATTGATCAAGATCATATATTTGCCTCAGCACAGCGAGAGAGTTAATTCTACAAATAAAATTAATGACAAAATATCATCAGAGTTACTTTAATATAACACAGAGCCTCAAAAGTCAATAAGAGCTCCCACTGAGCTTAATATTAAATAAAAAACATTAATACAGACAGAACACCTGTAAACTTCTTCATCGAGCCCCTCAAAGGCCGAGAAGCCATTAAGACTGTATTAATTATCTTGGGATATCTTTTATTAGATCTCACCTCCTCATTCTTCTATAAATACTTCTGTAGAAGATGAGAAATAGGTTGGTTGCTGAACTTTGAAATATAATTGAGCTTGAGACTTCTCCTTGTAAATAGTGTTCACTGGCTCTTGAAGCTCTGCTTGTGATAGATAAGTTAGTCTGGGAAGTGTAGATGATTGTTAAGCTAGAGCATTGGACTTAAAGCTGTAACTGGTTTGGAGCATCAATACAAGCTAATTTATGGGATCCTGGTCTATGTTGACGGTGATGTTGTTTCTTATTGTAAATTGTTATTTTATTTCTGTTTTCACTATGTTCATCTTCTCTAATAAGAACAACATGCATAGAGTTAGGACCTATTGTACATCAGTACCCTTCTCTGACTGAAAATATTTATCCACATGTTTTCTTCCAATTTGTGTTATTTAGGAATGATTTAATTCAGTTCTAAGCATAGGAATGCTGGCGTTCCCTCATCCTATTTCCTTAGCTAATTGTTATTCTTAAATGTTATTTTCAGTATATGTTAAGAAGAGATGAACTAAGGAAGATATGGTGTGCCCTGGTCCTAGTTTTATCCCCAAAGACTGTCTGAATGTTTCCCTTGGAATGTGTTGAAAGCTGGCTAGTGTTGAAACACTTACCAGTTCTTAGGCCATTCTTTGTTATCTTTGTGTTTGTATTGAAAGTTACCAAGTAGAGTAGAGCTAGGAGAGGATTTGTGGTGAGCCTGGCCTGCTAGTTTCTTCTCCAGTAGTTGCCTTCAAGTTTCCCTTTGTTTTAAAATGTTTTTCTATTAAAATTGCATCAAAAGCAGGCTAGTTTAGAAGTACTTACCTGATCTTAGATTAATTTTGTTCTTTCTTAAGTGTATGTCAAAAGCAGGCTAGTTTAGAAGTACTTGCCTGATCTTAGGATGCTCTTTGCTCTTCATTTGTTTAAATCCCCTATTTTTGTAACACTTCATCCCATAAACTCAAACTTTAAAGAGATCCTTAGACATAGATGACTTGCCCCATGGACCACTTTTGAACCTGATTGTTTCAATTAAACCCTATTTTGACTCCATAGCCCAATGGACCTAAACCTGCAATTATCTATCTTCTTGGCCAAAGCTTGTTCTATTTGCTTGCAACTTTACACCTTTGAAACTCTTTGCATTTAGAACTTTCCACCTCAAATAATAATCATGCTCAACCATCCAAAAACAAAACAAACCCTCGGCCTTCATAACTAGCCTAATATCATTTCCCAAAACCTTAAAGATAAATCCATCTTTGCACTTATTGGAGAGATCCCTCTTCGAATTCAGGAGGGCTAGATCCTAGAATCCCAAAGTGGTTGAAATAATGTTCTCCCTGCAGTTGGACTTTTGCCAATATTGCTAATTACAGGGTGCCAACAGGTTGCCTCTTCCTCCTTTTATGCAAGTGAATGTCTCTTTGCCCTGGACACCACACAATAGGGTTTCTTCCACAAGTGATCTTCCTCCCTCTCAAACTATGTTGTCTTCCCAAGCAATCCACACCCTCATAGGTAGCACTGTTGACTTGGTCAAACTTGACCTTGTCATCATGCATTTGCCCCTTTTCACACTAGAAGGTGAAAAAAAAAGCTGCTCCATTGATCCCTTTCACAATATGAGGGATTTTATTCCTACTCATGGGTTTCCTCACCCATTTTATTCACCTCCTAGATGGCATGAGAAACATTAATGTTCAAATTAGCTTCATGCTAATTTTGGAACATTACACATTTGTCATCTCCCCCTACTTGTGCTTCCACCTCGGCCTCCTCCTCTACCCCTAGCTGGGGAGCCACCTATGCTCGAGGGGGCTCTTGGCCACGACGGATCCGATTTTTCCCTATATATATTTCCTCGATCTATCATCAAATCGTATGTTTGGCAGTTATGTTCATCATGTCCTACAGATCTGCAGAACCTGCACCATTGTTGCTTTATTTCTGGGACATACGCGGAAATGCGGGGGAAATGGTTAGTATCGTACAGCCCAACAACGTGACAATCATCGCACCATAGCACCGGCCCACTTGGCCCTGCAACTTCCGTAGGATGCAATGGGCTGGGTCCCCCTACCTGCATGTAGTCTGCTAAAAGAGGAAAGTTATCTTTGGTGTGGCCATTCACCCTACATTGTATGCACCATCTTTCAAGGCTGGCCTCTGTTCCTCGCTCCTTTCACAAATTCTGAATCTCCATGTGCATTGCCTCTAGCTGGCCTTGTATTTTTTGTACTCCTAACTAGGTATCATCCTTGGCGCAGCCTCCAGCTTCATAGCAATCTCCAAGGCCTTCTCCTGTGACTCAATGGCTTGATGACCCATTGGTACGTGCACGTGGGGCAGTAACATAGAAATGAACCATTCCGTATGTTTTCTGTCATCATACAGAAATCCTCCTTCTATAATTACCTTCTTTAACCATTGGTCAGCCTCCCATACAGACTAAGTCGGTCCTTGCTTGAAATCTTTCAGATCGTTCACTATCTGAGAGTAGGACTTAGGCTTCTTGAATTTCTGCTTCAAGGCATCCTTAATCTCTTTGATGGTCGCATTCACATGCTGGTCAATGTATCCCATATACCAGTACAAGGCCCTTCTTTCAAAGGCCAGGGATAGTTGCGCCATTTTTACAGCATCACTGGCTATGTTCTGTGCAGTCCATACCGATCTTGTGACGAACCAGACCCGATCCATATCTTCATCCCCTACGCCCTTGAAGGTGGGTAGCTTCATGTGCGAGGCCATATCATCTTCCAGTGGTGGTGAAGGTGAGTTCTTACCCCTATGAGGGTTCTATGGTGGTGTAGATAGAGAGTTATGCGTAGCAGAATTCCCTACCAGACTGTAGATAGGTCAATCTCCTTCTTGATTAGTTCTGTAGTATTTACCACTGCATGTTGTGCCATCACTTTGATAAGAGCTCATTCACTCTGTATGACTACCCAAAATGATTTTTTTGCACAAAGATATCTTTATCAGTAATGGCAGAATTTTTAGAAACTTACCCCAGAAAACCTTGAAGAATCTTCATTCCGCCTCAGAGTAGGATACAAATTGATCAATTTCAAATTCTGTCACAAACCCTCCTATCACATTGTCCACCCAATGATCTACTGTGCGAGCGATGGTGTTATCAGTATTCTCTAACTGTTGAATCATATATGGGGTCCACTGCGTGACCCGTTTGTCCTTCCAACACTTCTGGAAATCTACGAGACTCGTAAGCCACTCTTGAAGCTCGATCGCAAATGTTACAAAGAAAATTTCGTATATTTTTGTGAAAATGTACTTATTTTTCCACTTCTTTGTGGTTATCTTTGCACTGCGATTCTCTCTTACTGTGAATTCCTGAATTGCATTTTCAAACCACTCGTCCATCTCTTTATTCTCAGGTCTCTATTGGGTGTGGAGCTTGATTATCTCGTTTATTTTGTATCACAGCATTGGACCCCTATACCTTAATGGGGGCGGAAATGCCACCCAAAATTAAACGCTACCTAGGGAGTCCAGGGGGGGCGGCTGCGACTTTAAGGAGGACCCACCTGGTAGGGGGTTTCGGGGGCAGCGCCCCCGATGCTAAAAACAGATGTAAAATTGCCTTGTAAAAGTATAGTAATTTGTAGTCAATCTGGGTCGTTCATTAAGCAGATGATCTGATGGTAGAAGTTATGTTTAGTTTAGGGTTTTTTACCTTATAAGGCGACCCCTCGCTTGTATGAGGGTATTGTATTGCGGCTATGTATTGTATATGTATTCTCAGAGCGAGAAACAGATAGGGAGACTGTGAGAAAGAACAAAGGATATTACAGTGGATCTACTGTAGGTTGCATCTCTTCATTTTTGCTGGATAATAGAAAGGAAGGACTGCCTGTTCGGGGTGGACATAGCCCAAACTGGGTGAACCACATATATCTGTGTCTCTCTGGTTTTATGTGTTTTTTGTGCTTGTGTTTTCTGCATATTTTATGTGTTTCATTGCTCTGTAATATATAATTTTATAACAACTGGCATCAAAGCCGAAGGTCTATTTGGCTGATAAACTCGCAGGAAAGAAGGGTTCCTAGTTCGAGTGGGAGCAATGGTGGAAGATGGTAAATTTAGGGTCGAGAAATTTAACGACCAAAACTTCCCACGGTGAAAGATGCAGATGGAAGATTATCTGTATCAAAAATATCTGTACCTACCATTGAACAAAAAAAAATAAGCCGACAACCATGATAGATGCAGAATGGGATATTCTTGATAGAAAGGCACTCGGAACAATACAGTTGTGCCTCGCAGCATCGGTAGCCTTCAATATTTTGAAGGAAACAACAGCAGAGGGTTTGATTAAGGTGTTGGCAAAACTATATGAAAAACCCTCGGCCTCAAACAAGGTATTTCTTACGAAACGTTTATTTAATATGAAGATGTCGGAAGGTGGATCTATTGCAGACCATTTAAATGATTTTAATACAGTTACCAGTCAGTTAAATTATTTTAATATAGTTACCAGTCAGTTAAGTTCTGTAGGGGTAAAATTTTATGATGAAGTTAGAGCTCTGTTATTTTTGTGCTCATTTCCAGAAAGCTGGAATGGTTTAGTTATGGCCATTAATAACTCTATCTCTGGATCTAGTACTTTAAAGTTTGATGATGTTGTCGGTGCTATCCTTAGCGAGGAAATACGATGGAAAAGCTTCAGTGATACATAGTGTAATGCTTTGAGTGTATAGTCTAGGGGAAGAAGAATGGAAAGAGGAAAGAGCTCGAGATATAAAAATAAATCAAGGAAAGGTAGATCCAAGTCTAGATCAAGGATAGTGTGCTGGAAATGCGGAAAGAAAGGACACATAAAGAAAGCCTATAGATCTCGGAAGGGAAAAGAAGGAGACACACAGCAAGAAAACAATCATTAAGAAAATGTGACAGGTGATGTGTTAAAAGATGCTTTGATTCTTTCTTTCGAAAATGTTATTGATTCTTGGGTTGTAGATTCAAGGGCCTCATTCCATGCCACACCTGATAAGAAATATTTTCATGACTATGTTCAAGGAGATTTTGTACAAGTCTGTTTGGGTGATGATAAACCTTGTAAAATTGTTGGAATGGGTAAGGTTCTTGTAAAACAACAGAATGGAAACTAATGGCTACTAAAGGAGCTAAGGCATGTTCCAGATCTGAAGAAAAATATGATTTCAACAGGGCAGTTAGGCAGTGAAGGTTGTGTAATAACTTTCACAGATAAAACCTGGAAGGTCACCAAAGGAGCCCTGGTAATAGAAAAATGTGAAAAGGATGGTACATTATATTTATGCAATGGAATTTATAACTCTGTTAATGTTTTAACTTCGAAAGGAGCAGATGCATCATTATGGAATCATAGGCTCAGACACGTGAGTGATAAGGGGATGAATATTTTTCACTCAAGAAATTTTTTGTCGGGTTTGAAGAATGTTGATTTGGATTTCTCTGAGAATTGCGTTTATGGAAAACAGAAGAGAGTCAGGTTTCTCAAAGTTGGGAAAGAAAAGAAGAGAAAAAAATTAGAGCTTGTGCATACAAATTTATGGGGACCCACTCAGGTATCATATCTTGGTGGCTCTCGTTATTATGTTACTTTTATTGATGATGCAACTAGAAAAACCTAGATTTATTGTATTCAGAATAAATCTGATGTATTTGATACTTTCAAGAAATGGAAAGCTTTGGTTGGGATTGAGACAGGAAAGAAGTTGAAGTGTCTCATATTAGACAATGGAGGTGAATATTGCAGCAAAGAGTTTGATAATTACTGTTCAGATCATGGAATTCGTAGAGAGAAGACAGTTCCAAGAACACCACAAGAAAATGGTGTGTTAGAAAGGATGAACAGAACAATCATGGAGCGTGCAAGGTGCATGAGATTGCATGCAGGATTGCCTTTACAATTTTTTGGGGTTCCCATGTTTTGGCAAGTTTGGCAATACCAAAAGATGAGACAACATCAAAACCACTTTTAGACCTCAAGATCTAGCCCTCCTGGGTCCAGAGAGGGATCTCTCTAAATAAGTGAATGGTATGAGTCTTTGAAGTTCGAAAGTTAAGATATTAGGCTAGTTATAGGCACAGGGTTTTTTGTTCGATTGTTTGTTTGGTTGTTGGGAAACAGGAAAGAAGGGTTCAATATAATACAAGGATGAATAAAGAGGAATTTAGGAAAAGGAGGAAATATTTCAAGGAACACTCAAGACCATTGGGCAATGGAGTCAGGAAAGGGTTTACTTGCTATTCAATATGCAAGCTTTCAGTTGGGCTAGTCATATAAAGCATTGGATCTTAAAGATGATAGTGTGGCTTGAAATGGTAAGAAAGAAGGTGAAATGTAAGGAAACCTCTAAGGTGACCTTTCAGGATTCAGATCCAGGGACAGGGCATGCCATTGGACAACCTGTGATCCAAAAAACCCAAAAGGTTAACTCTTCAGACAAGGGAACATTAAAGATTTGAACAGAAAGGAGAAAACCTGAGATTAGAGAGAGACTTTGAACTCTCAATGCTTTGGCATCCAGCTTAAGGGGACTTAGTAAGGTTCAATTAATTGAAAAAGGACCCTAGTGAGATAGAGACCAATTTCTAAACTCCCAGTATCCCAATTCATCCAATTAAATCCTAACAAGAACAGCTAAGAACAGATTCATTAATTCATACATCAGCTAGCAGTAAATATCAACCACTACACTGGTTAAATTAACTTGAATCAGTGCTCATATAACACATATTGCAGAAAAATTTAAAGGTAGGGAGAGAAGAAGCTTAGGGTACCATGCGAGGGTATATCCTAAACTAGATTTCTGATGCCTACCAAAGAAATGAAATGTGATGAATTACAAATGAAAACAGAGACAGAGTGAGAAAAACATCACCGCTGCTTCAAATCAGGATCCAAAGAAATGTGCTTGTCATATTAAAGAGAAACACCAGTCATGTACAACATTGCCAACATCTTTATATTCAGTTTGAAAAAATCTTCCTCAGCCTATCTTACAACTTTACACAGAGACTATGTCTGAAGAGAAATAGCTTACAATTCACAGATATCCGATCAACAACCTTTACAATGAGTTTCTTCATGAGTTTTATAGCTAAAAGAGAGGCATAGGGGGTAGATGAAACACTAAATGGACATTAAAAATAGAGTGGAAGAAGTGGGTCGAAATCCATTCTGCTTTAATATCTGAGCATTAATCTTCAGTACTCTTTGGATGAAAGAGTGGTCTTCGACAGGTTGCAATTTACTCCAGGTATGTTCTTGATGTGATTTCACTACAATACTCTGGTGAATAAACAAAGAGGCAGATAAATGACTTTGAGGTCTGCCATGCTGCATAAAAAATGCTCTGGTAGCATCAGGACTGCTGTCAGGGTGGAAACCTTCTCATGGACACAATGTAGAGCAAAAACATTACGGGTACTATGTCCCTTTTCAGAAGAAGACTTGTGCTAATGTGAAACCTTGATGATATTGTTTTCTGCGCATTAGGCCTTATTAGGCCTTCTGTGTGAGTCATGAGGTCTTCAATCTGGTATTTTTCCCTTAAAACACTGAATTAAGGCTTAATCATATTCAATAATGTGCATTAGAACTCCTTAACTATGTACTGATACTCTTTGCCTCTTCCTGACTGTCTCTGTCAGTGAAATGTGAGCTTTGGTGGCGCCGGAGAAGTTTTGCAGAGTTGAACTCTGTCCTTTCATGAAAATTATGCTCTAAGCACCTTCTTAGGCTCTTCTATGTGATATCAGGCTCTGAACCCATCTTTCTCTATGCATTGTAACACTATGACAGTGATTATGAACAATGGCGGCGTTCACCACTTGTACCCTGCAAAACACACAAATTTGTTAAGAAATCCTGGAATGGGAAGGATGGCTATGGAGGGATGTGAGAATGGAAACACAGCATGGATGAGAGCGATGGATGCCAAAGATACTCTGGAAAAGTGCAGTGAAATAGCGGGAAGTGTATGTGGAAGTCGGCGAAATGGAAAACTTTAATGTAAAACATTAAAATCTTAATGCTTGGCGGGATGACACGATGTTTAATGTAAAACCCAAGGTTAGGGCTTTTGAGCGAAAAACATAGAAAATGGGCGGAAAACATATGAAATGGGTCGATGTGGTGGGACCCGGTCGATTTGACCAGGACCGTCGGATCTTAGGAGGAGATCAATGGCTACGATCTAATCGGCAGGAAGCGATTGGAGGGTCTAACACTTCCGATGAGCGATGGTGCGATTGGCTTATGTCCATTAGATCTTATGTGAGATCAACGGCTGGGATTGCATCGGAGGGTAGCAATAGGGAGGAATGGAAGGTGGCTCCATTTGAAATTTGTGATTGCGATCGGAGCAGGGAAGCGAGGGCCATAGGATTAAAACGGAAATTGATAGCAGGGATTACAATCAGAGGATCGCAATCGCAAAGGGCGGAGGGTGGCACCGTTTATGATTTGTGATTAGCGATCGGGCGACAGTGCGGTGACTGTTGGATCAGAATGAGAATCAACGTTGGAGATTATCATCGACAGTTCACAAAGGCTGCTGTGGGGCGCACGAGATATTTTGCGTGGGCCGTCAGATCTTAATAAGATCGACGGTGGAGATCATTCCCGAGACTCATAGAACAATGTCATCGCATCGGAGTTTTTCCTTGCTTAACATAGGAATGCAATTTTTTTTGTCTCTCTGATTGCAATAAGTGCCTTACGGGCTAGTGCTTGGTCTTAGCGCCGGGGCCATGTGGGGAAGTGGTTTTTGGGGCTGGTACGAAGGGGCTAGCCTATTTATAGAGGAAAATGGGTTTTTAGCCTTAGAGACAGCGTTTTAAGGCTAAAAGGAGGTTTTCGAAAGAGGTAAAAGAGGGATTTAAAATCGAATGAAGGATTTTCACTTGGTCCTAAGGATGGGATGGATGGTTTAGGGGATTTCGGAGGGATTGTGGGAAACAAAGGGGAAATTTTAAGAGTGGGAAAAAGGTTAATAATGGGGAAATTTGCATAGGTACAAGGGAAAATGGGGGACTTTCTAAGCACAATTTTCCACAAATAGTGAGGCTTAGCGAGTGGGAATAGTAGTGAGGATATTTTTTAAAGACAATGAACATACAAGGGCTTCAAGGATGATGTGTTTTCGAAGGAGATGCATTCCTTGAAGGCTCAAGAACATTTTAGCCACATGTTTGCTTGACAAAAATTCATAGGTGGCTAACAGTGGCTCCACATGGGGATGGATTCTTCTTGAAGGAGTCAAGAATTCAGAAACTACTCTTTGAGGTAGGCCAGATGCCTGATCCTTGAACAATATTCTCTTCTTTGATTTTAGTTGTTGCAAACATGATAGATGTTAATCAGTAGAAAATGTTTCCCAAAGAATCTACCTACCCATCCTACAGTCCTAACATTTTTTCTTCAAGGTGCATTTGAATTCGCAGACCTTCTTCATCATTTTTTATTGAAAACAGAGAACAAAATAATCTAATTATACCCTTATCACTCCATGAGACCAGATTAAGCTGTTGGCCTCACATCTTTCTCTACCTAATCTAATATCTGTTGGGATTAAACTGTCTAGCAGATTTCTTCTCTACGTTCTACGACGGAAATTTAAAACAGTCAAACTAGGATTAGAAAGTCTAGTTTGTTGTGGATACAAGGCATAAAGACAGTTGCACATGGACTAAAATTGTGGAAAACTGAGAACAAAATCTTGAAGGCTTGAAATCTGAAACTTTGAAGCATCCTTCTTTTCTTAGTGACTCAAGTTTTGAGCTTGTTAGAGTCACCTTCTTCTCCATTTCAGCTATGGTTTTGGGCTTGTTAGAGTTGATTCTTCTTCCTTCTTTCCTGGTTCATATTTTGGGCATGTTAGAACCAGCTGTCTTCACTTCTTTTGGCTCAATTTTTGATTGTGTTGGAGCCAATCCTTTCACTTCATAGGTTCATGTTTTGAGCATGTATGAACCTTTCCTTCTCTCTGTTTTTTTTAAACATCTTCCCTTTTTCTTGAAAACAAAACACAGCAATGGTATTTACAATGTAAATGAAAACTGGAAATCAGGAATTAGCAGTAGTAGTGTTTGAGCATCCTGTCATTGACAGGACCCCCAAACAGCTCTGTACCATCTAGCTCTTGCAAAAAAAAGGCATTTGGACCCACCGTGGCCTGTATGATGTAAGGAACCTGCCACAAATTATCAAATTTTCCATGCTTCCATTTTTCTTCTCTCCTAGAGTCCCATTTCAAAACTTTATCTCCAATTTTGAAGTCAGAAGCCTTGGCTCTTTTGTCGAACAACTTATTCATATTTTCCTGAACTTTCAGAGCTCTGTTATAGACCTCCTCCCTTGTTTGTTGGAGATGAATTTTTTGCTTTATACTCCTTACCATACTGTCCTCTTCTATCTGAATCTCTTGTACAAGTTTAATCACTGGTACCCCGAGGCTGGTAGGGAAAACTGCCTTTGTTCCGTAGACAAGCTGATAGGGTGACATGCCAATGGATTTCTTCATTGTAAGTCAGTCAGTCCACAAAGCGTGCACTAACTTGTTATTCCATGACTTCTTATTCTCTTCAAGCAGTTTTTTGATGATGGTCACCAAGCTCTTGTTTGATGATTCAGCTAACCCATTACCTTGTGGGTAGTAAGCAGTTGAATGACCGAGCGCTATGTTATCACTCAGATTTTCCTTGAAGTTGTTGGGAAGAGGAAAGGGGTCCGAGGTAACCACAAACCAACTTTTAGCTACAGAATCTAGCCAATATGTACCCAGAGAGGGCTCTCTCTGTAAAATTTAGCTTTGTTTTAGAAGATATCAGGCTAGTTATAAAGTTCAAGGGTTTTGTTTGAATTTGGGTGGTGGAATTCAATAGCTGAGGGCAAGATTGAGTAGTTTAGTCCATTGGGCTAATGGAGTCAAAAAGGACAACTTAACTGGATTAAGTTTCTTAGCAAAATATGGTTTCACAGGGCAAGATAATCAAACAGAGAACAATTATAAATTTTAAGGTGAATGGTACGGAATCTAAATGGATGAAAGGAAATTACGAATATTTCAACACATTTATAAGAGGGAAAATTGAGTGATTATAAACAAAGAGAAATTAAGTATTCTTTATTAAATAATCAAATGCTTAAACCAGAAAAACAGGAGCAATTAAGAATTCACTGTTTAAACCAATTTAGAAGAAAACATTTAGAACAATAATGATTAAAATCAGATTACACTTAAGCACTTTCTGATTTATTCCTTTTCATTAATCATTCAAAAATGAAACACAGATGATATAGTAAACAAATATAAAGACTTCAACACATAAGAGATAGATGACTTATTGATCTATAGTCTGACACATGAATCCTGTAAAAAGTCTTTCGCATCAATTCCACATCCAACTAGCTTCACAAAATTTCTCCAACAGCACTTTATTCCAAATAGTCAATGTTACAGCAAAGTCTAAAAAATCCACCCTGAATACTCCGATTGAGGGAGTATTTATACAAAAATTTAAAAAAAATATCTCATAACAACTTGAGATATAATCTAGGATGACTCATAAGTATATTACAATAAAATAGAGACAGATGGTCTCATAGATAAGAAAAATGGTAACTGATGTTGTGTTGTTCTTCTTTTGAGAATGTGCTGGAGGCAGGCCCTATGCTTTGGCTTATTGCCGTCCTGTCCAGTAATTCTGTGCTGGCTGCTTCGTTTAACTGATACTCTTTCACTGCTCTGATACACTTTGACCTTTATTCATCCTTTTATCCTTCTTACCCTTGATTTACTGTAGTACATAATCAAAAATTCAGGTAAGGATAATTTTTACAAAAGTTCTAACAGTTCTTCCCACCATTTATCTTCCGGTATCCTGGTCCTTTGCACCTTTCTGAGAGTTTCATCAGTCTCTGTATACCTAAAGAAAGTAGGTTGAACAGGGAACAAATGCTTTACTTCATGCTCAAGATAAAACAAATTTTCCAATCTATCATGAAGACTTTTTCTTGTGGGAAATGCTGTTGTTGATGAACTAGTTGAGGTGCTGGCCTGGTTGTCAGCATGCTTGTCCAATTTTTCAACATAACTTTCCAGGTCCATCAATTTATCTTCTGAAACTAAAGGACTCGGAAATCCTTTATTCAACAAAATATAAAATCTTTTTCTGAAGGCAGTAATTTCTTCTTGCATATCAGAACATCTTCGTTCTAAATTCTGCATCAGATTTCTTTTGGTAAAAACTCTTTTTATTTCCAAAATGGTTCCTGTCCTATCTTGAATTCCAAGTTCTTCAAGTTGCTACATGTTCTGAGTATTTATAACATGGATGAGTTCATTGGCTTCATCAGGCATGTTTCCCAATTCTTCTCTTGCTCTTAGGACTTCTTCTATAGTCAATTTGACTAAATCATTATGTTCATGCATTATTTGAATTGAGAGCCAGACATCTCTTATTGACTGGATGATGTTGTCCCAAAGAATTTCATTTATTTCCTTTAAAGGCTTCTCCAATGTGAGATCCTTTTCCAACTTGCTGACCAACTTTTCCAATTTGTTGACCTCTCTTGTTTTGACTACAACATTCATTTTCAATAGATCATATTTTTGTTCTAAACTGGTGAGTTGCACCTTTGTTCTCTGTAGCTCTGTTACTTGGAGTTTCATTTCCTCCATTGACTTTATTAACTCTTCTGTGCTTAAATTGGATGTCTGTACCTGAGACAATTATGTTGGCTGACCTGTTGTTGTAGTACCTGTAATCATTTCAATTACAGAGCCTGGAGTATTTAACTGCTTATCTTTCAATGCCTTTTCAAGATCTTTTTCTGTTTCATTAAGTTTCTCATTCAGTTTTAAGAGCAAGTCCATTAATTCTTCTTCAGAATTTTGCTTTATAATTTCTACAATCTGAGGATGTCTTGATGTTGGTAACTTCAATTGTTTTCTCAAAGCTGCAATGTCATCGTCTTTTTTCTTTATCAAAGTTTCTATACCTTTGACATCCTTGGGATTATGACCCAAACTAATAATGATTTCCTCCAAAGTCTTAATCCTGTTGTCCTTAGCCTAAGAAGATGCTTTTTCAAGACTTAGCTGAGCATTATTATTCTCCAAAGAATCTTGCAATTTATGGGTCATCATTGATTTATCCGTCAGAGTAGAATAAATCATCTCACCTGTCTGTTTATGCAGCTCAATTTGATCTAAAGGATGTATATCCTTTGCTAAGACTTCAAAATTTGTTCTGATATAATCTGCAGCGGTTTGAGGTTGTTGCACTTTGGGTTTGAAGTGACTCATTATCATTTTACCTTGTTGAATGTCATAAGCTGACATCAATCTCTGTTGATTCTTAGGATCCATCTTCAAACATTTATTGTACACTTGAAGTCTGAGTGGATCATTTCTGGCCTTTATATTTATGAATGTTCTTTTAATGTCCCAGGCCTCTTTCACAGGTGGTTTGAAAGATGACACTTCTACATTTTGCTGCCTTTGCAACTCTTTTCTCTGTAAAGTAGTGGATGTCCCACTGATTGAACCTGTTTGCTGACTACCCATTTCCTCTTGTGTTTGACTATCAGGGATCTCATGAATATATTCCACTTCTAGAAGAGGATTCAATTTTTGTCTCTTAACATTAGGCTGTCCAAAAGATCCAGTGACAGGAGTAGCTGCTTCAAAATCTCTCTTCTTGCCATTTTCCACATTAAGAGGAGTTTGTAAAATTGATATTTCTGTTACATTGGTATGATTAGGGGAAACCTGTACTTGACCCTGTTCTTTAGAAGTTTGAGGCTGTTATGTCATTGTAAATTTCTCTGTAACTTGTATATCAGCCTCTTTCTCCTTTCCTTTAGATGCTACTGTAGCCAAAGCACTGATTTCCTGTAGATTTTGTTGAGAAGTACCAAGAGAAGAAGAACCAATACCTGGTATCTGTACCTATCCAAAAGAGTCTAGGTCAAGTATTTTTTCAAGGTCTTTCATTACATTTTCAACATTGACCTGCTCACTATCCTGTTCTACCAATGTCCCTTCCATCCATTCATCCTTATTGGCATACTGTTCAATTTCAGGGATTCTTTGATGAATGTATGGTGATAGTTTGTTTTTCATTCTTCTATCACAAATGAAGCTATTTGGGTCATAAGGTACCTAGTAGAAACTTTTTGTAATTTAAGATAATCTTCTAATATTCTTTCAGCTTCCTTTCCAGCATCTCTAGAATTGCAGACAAAGGGACCTAGCTGACTTTTAATCCTGAGTTGAGCCTTTTTCTTTGCATTACAAAAATGAACTATATCTGAATTGATCATTTGCCTGAAATACTCTAATGCAAAGAGTCTCATTGGGACATATTTTGGAAACTTGAATGGGCATAATTCACATCCATAGATTCTGATTTCTGTATGATTTTGGTATAGGTACCAGTCACCTATCCAATATTGCTTTGAAAGTTGAAGAATTTTCTTGATTTCATTGTTGACCCTTGGAGGATAAAATACTGTCAACAAGGTGGTTGCAGGGTGTATAAATAGGTCAAGAAACTCATTATAGGAATAAGGGGAATCAGGGGAATTATGAGTAATGGCAGACCAAAAGATAACAGACCTAGGATTTCCTTTGGCATCAAGCTTTTTGACATGGAAAGGGAAACTTTCGGATTGGTAATAAAGCATGAGATGATAAATAACAGAAGAATACTTGAACACTCTTTCATTCTCTAATCTCATGAACTGATCATGGATTTTGTCTACAATGTAGGAAGAAAAATCATACTTGATAGCAGGGGGTTGTCCAAGGGTGAAAATAGACAACAACACCAGGGTTAATTGGTCAACATATTCACTAGTATTGAAGCCCATTATAAAGGATATCATATTCAGAATAAGTCTGCCCTCATTAGTGAAAAAAGTATAACCATAAGGGGGAGGGCCTTTGGGCTGATGTTCTGGCAACATGAAGGTCTGGAAAAGACGACTTAACTCTTAATGGGATAATTTGGTAGATTTCTCAAGTAATTCTCCCATGGACAGGGGAGTGAGGGCTTGACCTGGTTGAAATTGCAACATCTCGTTGATAGACTGAGCAGTTATGGGAAAAAGGATAGTCTGACTCGGGGACAAAACTGCTCTTAGATTGGGATCATAGTTTGCATGACAGTAATGGATTATCTCAGGGAAAATGTGGACTAAGGGGAGAAGGTACATGGGAATATTGGATTCCCATAACCCAAAAATATCATAACCTTTCAAGTAATTATCTCTGTAGTAGCAAAAAATTCGAAGGGGATTTTCACTGAGAACCAAGTCTTTAATTTGGAAGTCTCTGTCGACTAAAGGTAAATAATCTAAGTCTCTGTGAGGGGAATTCAAGGGTGCGACATTCAGAGCCATGGGAACCTTCATTTCTGGTTATTGTGGATTCAGAAATGAATTCGGGGTTTTTTATGAAAAGAGGGTACAATCACAGGAAAATGCAATTTTGGGAACTGTTCTGAACTCTGTTTCAGTTTTCTTATAAAATTCAAAACAAAAACCTGGTTTTTTTACAGATTTTGATGGGAATTAAGGTAAATACCTATTATCCTGGGGAATGAACAGTAATTGGAACATGTATTAGCTATGGCAGATGAATTCTGGATGCTTGAATGCAAATTTCTCAGCACGGGAGCAGTTGGAAAACTTTGATAGTTAAATTCGAAATTCATTGCCCGGGACACTGGTTACTGCATAGGATAATGAAAATGACACGGGTTCGTTTGTTTTATTCATAAATTCAAAAGGTTGGCGGGTTTTTGATTGATGACGTCAGCAAATACGGAGGCTTCATCAGGAGAGACAAACGGTAAGTGGTTTCCATCGCATCGCCTTTGGGACAGGGCGGTTTTGAGCGGATGGGCAGCGATTCCATACGATGAACGACGCGTGGCATTGTACGATCCAGAAAACCGCTTGGCCATCACGCGTTATCATTCAGACGTGGATGGCTAGCAATATGGACAGTAACCGTTGATCTCAGATTGATTGATCGGACGGTTGTCGGGAAAGGGAGATGACAGGAAGTTAATAGGGCAGGCCCGACGTGATTTATTATGAATTGCTCGCATCGGGAGAAATTTGATTGGCGGATTAAGTTATTAATTAACCTAGAGGGTTAATTAATCCTTTTATAAAACACGGAATAGTGATCGGGAAAGGTTTTAAACTGGGATTTAACCAAGGTTAGGACTTACAGTTAAGGGATGTGTATCGGGAATTTTAACAAGGGTCATAGTTTTAACCTTGGGTAAAGGGAGTCGAGGAAGAAAAATACACAAGGGAAGGGTTACTTTGAAGTTTGATTTAAACAAAACTTCGTTATTTTAAAACACGTAATAAAACATGTTTTAGCTGTTTTTTCTTCAATGTATATCTATTATATGGTAATTAAATCAAAGTAATCTAATTACCATAGGGGCCGGTGATTAATATAAATATATATTTTAGCCAAAAGGGAGTATAATGAGGGTGTTTTATTTAAACATGTGGGGATTAAATACTTTAACTAAAATTATAATAAATGGGTTTTTGGGTATTTTATAAAAAAAGGAGTTATATATAATAGGAGAAGGTCATTTTTATAGGGATTTAAATAATAAATTAGAAATTAATATGGAAAATGAAATGTAGCGCTAAGTGTAAAGCATTAGGTTAATGTCTTTAACTTATGCTTTTATGAAATAGGGTTTTTATGAAATATTGCATGATTTTTCTAAGTAAAATGGGATTTTACTTAGGAAAAGATTTTATATAAATGAGTGAATGTTATGATGAATGGTTTTAAGTGCTTAGGCTTTTCCAATTATTGGGCCGAGGGTCCGGTCCCTCCAAAAATCAAGGAAATGCCTTGAGCCCCTCTAATTTTCAAATACCTTAGTACTTAGGGGAAATTAGTGAAGTTTTTAGGGAAAAATGAGAAGGGGAGTTAATAATTTGACTTTGCCTTACTTGAAATTCTTCCAGTATATTGTCTGCCTTTGCAATTGTGATGAAAGTAAAAAAAATTGAACACATCTAAAGCCATCATCCATCACATGTAATTCTGCAACAACATCTACCTACCCTACCTACTTTACTCTACCATTTTTTCTTCTTTATTAGGGTGCACTTAGACTGGCAAACCCTTATCACACTTTTCTTTTACATATGGAAATCCTATCTAATTCTAACCTTATTACATCCAAGGGCTCAGATTAAACTATTGAGCTCCTTTTATTTACTCTACCTATCTACTTATCTGCCAAGATTATACAGTTTGGTCAAATTTTATTCTCTATCTCTAAAACATAAAATTGAAAGATGAACTAGCCAAGCTTAAACTGTTTGACTATTCATAAATTGTGGCATAAAATACAAGTTGCACACAATTTTACTTATTACAAAAGAGAAAAAAGCAGTGGCATTTAGACTTGCACACTTTCCTTGGCCTTTCTTTTGGTGGGGTTCATTTTCTTTTACTTTTTTGGGCCATTTTTATTCTTTTCACCCTTTGATTTTTCTTTTAGGGTATACCCTCTTTATATTTTTTAAATTTTTTGATTTTTTGATAATATGGAAAACCTTTGCAACAAGAAAAGGTATGAACATATTACATAGTCCATCAAGTCAATCATGAAATATGACACCTATTGGTATAGGAGTCTAACACTGGCTCCACTTGGGGATGGCTTTTCCTGGTGAAAAGTCAAGAACAGCAGGTTAGTTGTCCTCAAAATGATTTTGACTGAACCATGGAATATTCTCCTACTTGTAGCTTTATTATATGTATGACAGTAATACTTCTGAAGCTTAGGGCCTTCTCTTCGGGCTTCAACTTCAGTAAGTTAATATCCACTCCAAACTGATGCATTACAAAGGATATAGTATATACATGTTAAAAATCAAGATATCCTAATAAATAGGATCAAAGTAGTGTTTCAAGATTCAACCATTAACTGGTCCTTCTTCAGTTTCTGTACCATCCAATGTTTTAAAAAAATATGTATTATTTCCTTGTAAAGCATGAATGATGTAAGGTCCTTTCCACAGGAAATCAAACTTCCCATGTTTTCCCTTATCCTCTCTTCTGGAATCCCATCTCAAAACTTTGTCTCCCAATTGAAAATCTTCTGCCTTGGTCCTTTTGTCAAATATCTTCTTTAGTTTCTCTTGTAATACTTGGGATCTTTGATAAACTTCCTCTCTGGTTTGCTGCAAATTGATAGTCTGATTTATTCTTCTTTGAATATCATTTGTTTCAACCTGAGCTTCTTGAAGTAATTTCATAACAGGAACTCCTAAAGATGAGGGAAATACAGCCTCAATACCATAAACTAAGTCATAAGGACTAGTCCCAATAGATTTTTTGGTGGTGAGTCTGTCTACCCATAGTGCATTTATAAGTTTCTTGTGCCAATTTTTCTTATTTTCCTCCAATAATTTCTTAATAATATTGATGAGACTCTTGTTGGAGGATTCAGCTAGTCCATTACCCTGAGGGTAATAGGCTATGGAATGGCCTAGAGTGATATGATATTTATTGGAGAAACTTATCATCTTCCTAGATTTGAAGGCTGCAGCATTATCAGTTATAATTTTCTCAGGACAACTAAATCTTGATAGTATATTGGTTTCTAAGAATCCTATGATCACAGATTCATTGGCTTGTCTGGAAGGAATTGCTTCTATCCATTTAGTAAAATAATATGTGGCAGTGAGGATCCATCTGTGTTGGCCAGAAGAAGGAGGATGGATTTCTCCAATGAAATCCAGGCCCCATTGTTGGAAAGGTTTTTCAGTGGAAATTGGTTTCAAGGGTAAAGGTAATAATTTTCTCTTGCCTTCGAAAATTTGACATTTATGGCAAGCAGTGACAAATTTCTTTACATCAGAGGACAAGGTTGGCCAATAAAATCTGGATCTTAGGATCTTATTTGCAGTTGATTTCCAATAAAGGTGTCCACCACAGTCTCCTGCATGGAATTCATTGAGAGCCTTGTCAGCTTCATCTTTTAACAAACAATTTAATAAAATACCATCATGATTTTTCCAAAAGAGAACATTATCTAAAATACAATACTTCAAAGATTTCATCTTTAAAAACCTCTTCTTTGTTCTGGATAACCCTGGAGGAGCCTGCAGGTTTAACAATACATAAATTATATCAGCATACCAAGGTGAATCTAAGAAGGCTTGGCTGATTTTTGGAGTCGCCATCTCCTGATTGTCATCCAGTTCATTAATATCTAGGGCTTGAAAAATTGTTTCTGTCATGAGTTGAGCCAATACCTATCATTTTATCAGTTTTGTAGGTTTTATCTCAATATCATACTCTAATATGGTAGCAATCCATTTACCTCTTTTGCCTTCAATTCCATCTTGAGTTAAGATGTCCTTGACAACAGCATTTGGTACATAGGCTATCACATGAGAGTAAAATATATAGATTCTAAAATATTTGATGGCTTTTATGAGTGAAAAAGCTTGTTTTTCCATGATATTGTATTTTAATGATGCATCTCTTAGTGCTTTACTAAAAAATGCTATAGGTTTTTCACATCCTTGATCATATTTTTGTAATAAAACAGCTGCTACAGTATGTTCTGATGCAAATGAATATTATGAAATCTCTATCAAATTGTGGACTGGTAAGAACTGGTGTTCTAGTCAAAGCCATTTTAATTTCTTCAAATGATTGTTTGGCTTCTACTATCCATTTAATACTTGAATCCTTTCTTAACATGTTAGTAAGCAATCTAATTAATTCAGCTAAACTAGAAATGAATCTCCTCAAAAAATTGATTTTTCCTATGACAGCTTGCAGTTCTTTGATATTTCTAGGATGAGGTATCTGCAATATGGCTTCGATTCTAGCAGGATCAATTATGATACCATCTTTGGAAATAATATGACCCAAGATTTTACCTTCTTCAAGACCAAATAAAGACTTTTTTGGATTCAAAGAGATACCATACTTTCTGCATTTTATGAAGACTTTTCTGAGATGTTCCAAATGTTGTTGATCTAATTTAGAAAAAAGAGTTAAATCATCCAGATATATAACAAGAAAGTCATGAATTTCTTTCGCAAACACAATGTCCATTGCTCTTTGGAAGGTTGCTCCAGCATTTTTGAGCCCAAATGGCATTTTAACATACTTGAAAGTACCCCATGGTGTTGTAAAAGCTGTTTTTTCCTGGTCATCAGCATGAACCAGAATCTGGTTGTATCCTGAGAACCCATATAAAAGAGAAATCCTTGAAGCACCTACTACCCTTTGCAAAATGTGATCCATTTTGGGCAAAGGATAATTATCCTTTAGAGAAACCTTATTAACATTCCTTAAATCAACACATAATCTGATCTCTCCAGTTTTCTTCCTAGTAGGGACTAAGTTAGACACCCACTCTGAAAACCTAATTGGAGCAATTAACCCTGCTTCATACATTCTTTTGATT
This sequence comes from Pinus albicaulis, assembly GCA_034641835.2. Classification (NCBI taxonomy): domain Eukaryota; kingdom Viridiplantae; phylum Streptophyta; class Pinopsida; order Pinales; family Pinaceae; genus Pinus; species Pinus albicaulis. The sequence continues at coordinate 960,245,388 of CM076579.1, forward strand.
TCTTTTTCAATTGAAGGCAACAGTACAGGGTTGATTCTTCTGAGTTTCTGCTTAAATGGTTTTTGATCTGGTTTTATAGGTATTGTATGTTGAATTATAGATGTTTCATATGATTTCAAATCTTCATAACTCCAGGAAAAGACATCCTAGAATTCTTTTATTAGTTCAACATATTTTGAATTTTGATCTGGAGGCAAAGATTTAGATAATTTTATTATTTTAGGATTTTCTTCAGTTCCCAAATTGTATTCCTCAATATCAGCTTTCAATGGTTCCATTTTAGGTTTCAATGGAATGTCATTAGAGTCAAAAAAATCTTCCAAAGGAGTTAATTCTCTAGGTAAATGATTATCTTTCAGATTAATGATTTCAGATTCATCTTCTATAATATCATCAACCTCCATTTGTTTGAGGTCCTGCATGTCTTTTTTGGTGAACTTCGTTGGATGAAGCATTTGATTTGCACTTTCTTTTGAAATGTTCGTTTCTTGTTCATTTATTTGATCAGATTCATTGACTGTATCTTCATCTATATTACTGTTAGAAAATTCATTCTCTAAAGTTAGAAAATTTTTAATCTGATTGTCATTTACAAACACTTTCCAATTCTTAAAATTGTCTGGTATAGCAGGTCTGTGTCTAATCTCAGCTGTGAACTGATGATTAGGTTCAAAAGGTAATTTACAAGTGCTAGCAAACATTGCAAGACTATGAGCATGCAAATTTTGTTTTCTAGGGATTTTGGCAAGTTGAGCCTGTAGAAAAGTATTGAGAATTTCTACAATTGTTCCTCTATATTCTCTTAATTTGGGATGTTTTGTTGAATATTAAACATTGATCTGTTGAATGATTAAATCAAAATATCCTATGACAGATACTCTAATTGCTCCTAAATTTTTGACAAGTTTAAGCCCTAACAAAAGAGCTTCATATTCTGCCATATTATTAGTGCATTTAAAGTTCAATCTGTAAGCATGGTCTTTAGCATGATCATTTTCAAGGTTATGTATCCAAATTCCAGCTCCTGCTCCTAACTTATTAACTGAACCATCAAATTCTAAATGCCAAAGAATTTCATGTTCATAATTTTCATCAGGTGTTTCAGGAACTTTCTTAACAGTGAGATCTGATTTTTTACTTTCTTCTGGTTTTTCTTGGGTTTATGATGTTTCTTTTTCCTCTGATATTTCCTGGATTTGAACACTAGATTTATTTTCAGTTTCTTCTGGTTCATATGTTGGTGCTTCTAGTTCAGTGGGAAGATCAGTTTCAGCATTATAGAGAATAAAAGAGTCCATATCAGAGTATACTGAGTAGATAGGGAAATTTTCAGGTTTCTCCTGACTACTGACTACATATTTCATCAAGGTTTCTCTATATAGTCTTTTGGGTTGGCCGAATACTGAAATAGTAGCATATGACATGTCTAATTGAAGAGATCCTCCTAGTTTTGCACCCCAGGATCTAGACAATAGCATACCATATTTTGGAGGAATATCTGCTACTACTATATCCATAAAAATGGTTTTCACAGGGTATTGAACCAATGTAACACACAAATCTTTAATTAATACTAAAACATCTCACCTGAATTGAACCAAAAGAAAAAATATCTTTATATGGTCTGGTGATGTTTAGATTTAATCTTTCCATTACAACCTTGGGCATTAGATTGTGAGATGCCCCAGAATCAAGCATGGCATTATGAAGTATTTTATCATGTATATTCAAACTCACATAAAATGGAGGAGTTCCTCCACTTTCTGGTTTTCCATTTACTTCAGGGCCAAATAATAATCTAGGTTGATCATCAAAAAAAATTACTGAATCATCACTTCCAGTAATATTGAGTGATTTATGAATTTGGCTTTTGTAGATATCATGTTTAGCTAATTCAGACAATGGAACAGCTATCTTTAATTTGCCTACTTCAGCTTCCAGATTAAAAGGTTTCTCGGTTTGAGTCATTGTATTTCGAACAGTTGGATTGTCTTTTTCTTCTGTGTTTTCAGTGTTTTTCTCCTTCTCAGGAGTGGGGTTGTGTGCTGAAGTTGTTTCCGAATCAACTTCTAGAGGTTCCTCTACATTTCCTTTGGGAGGAAGAGTATTAGAAAGTTGTCTGTTATTCAGTTGAGTATCAGATACATCTTCAATTATTGGGTGGGAAGGGTTAGGATTTGATCTGGAAAAAATATTTACAGGGGCGGTATTGATTTTACCTTTGAGGGGTTGTTTTACAGTTTTTTGTTTACTTCCTTCCGGAACATCAACTCTTCTGCTCCTCAAATTGTATTTCTTATGAACTTCGTAGATGGCTGTATCATATCCTTCCTTAAAGTCAAATGATTCTTCTGATTGGGTTTGAAATTGCTTAATAATATGAGCCTCTTGATCCTCTTGGGTCAAGAAAATTTCTGGTTCATTCTCACCTTCAGTGAAATTGTTTATTTGAACATCTTCAGTTGGTTCTTCAGAATTTGAGCCTTCGACATAATTTTCCTGGAAAGGGGGCCTAATATTTTGGTCAGGACCAGTTTTTCCAGTATTTTGATTTTGGTTTCTTCTGAAGTTCGGATTTCTCACAGTATTTCTAGGTTCACCGTCCCAAGGAGCTTTATTCTTTTCAATGGTTTCTACTCTATGTCTTAGCCTTTCCATTCCTTTGATAATAGCATCTAATTTCTTTTCAAAAGATGTTTTTTCTTCATTTACAAGCATTCTTCTTTCAGCTCTGGCTCTAGCTCATTTCTCTATCAGGTTAGCTTCAACGCTAACAACTATACTTTGAATTTATTCTAAAGTTTGAGGGGCTCTTTCCCTAAGCTAATATGCTATGTCGGAATCAAATCCATCAGGGAATTTGATTAATACTGAATCTGGAGGAGGTCTAAGATTTTGGGGAACAGCATTGTAAGCTTCATTGAATCTAGTGACATAATCTTGCACAGTCTCGTTTGGTCCTCTCTTTAGTTTTCCAAAGTCTGATAAGATTTGAAGAGGGTCCTTCTTCTTTTCCCATATGTTTAAAAATGTTCTATAAAGAGATGGTAAGTCAGAAACACTGTTTGCAGGAAGAGCCTTGAACCAGGTTTTGACTTCTCCAGTAAGACTTTGGACAAAAATTCTCATTCTTACATCATCAGCATCAATTTCATAAATTGCAAAATAATCGGTCATATTTTTAGTGTGTTGTTGTGCAGTGTAAGTACCAGAACCATCAAAAGGAGTGATCTTACTTTGGTATTCTTGGGGCATAGCCCCTATATTGGCTGGAAATCTTAAGGGAGCATATCTTTTTTCCATTGGAAGAGGTAGTGGTGATATAATAGGTGAGGTTGGTCTATGAGTGATGGGTGGAGGAGTAGAAGGGGTAGTTTGAGGTTGAGATGTTTGATGAAATGATGATGAACTGGGAGAAGCTGAAGTAATTACAGAAATATTTGAAGTTTCTTCAGAGGTAAACTCAGATTGTATGGAATTTCGTAAATTTTAATCAAGATGTGAAGTAACAAATTCAAATTGCAAATCTTCAAGAAATATTGGGTCTGGAACCAAATTGGACAACTCAGATTCAGAAAAATTTACAAATAAAGATGTTTCAAACTGCTCGTCAAAAGGTTCGTCCTCAAGATAAATCCACTTCACTGGACAGGATATAGATCTATAGAGAGGTCGAGAACTTCCAGATCTTTCTTGATTATCTTGTCTTCTAAGAATTCTGGGAATCAGATTCCGATTTTCAAACATAGGCGGTGGATTTGGATCAGGATTAGCCCTAGTGTAACGAGTCCTTTCTGAAGCCAGATTTCTAAGTGAAATTTTTGGTTTTTTGGTTTAAATGAAATGAATAATACAACTTCAATAATCTCTTTAAGAAGTTTCAGATATTGGATTTAAATTTTCTTAAATATTTATTTAACTAGAGGAACTGATCAAATGTCTGAAACCAAAGTTCAGTTCATAAACTAGATCGGAGATAGACTGAAGTAGCATTTATTTACTATGCAATTGCAGAGAAAAATCAGTTCAAAGGCTACCTAGATAACTTCAGGCTCCGTCTGTAGCTTATAAAGTAAAAAAAAGTAACAATAAAATTATTCAGATTCCCCAGTGGAGTCGCCACTATGTTATCACTCAGATTTTCCTTAAAGTTGTTGGGAAGAGGAAAGGGGTCTGAGGTAACCACAAACCAACTTTTAGCTACATAATCTAGCCAATCTGTACCCAGAGAGGGCTCTCTCTGTAAAATTTAGCTTTGTTTTAGAAGATATCAAGCTAGTTATAAATTTCAAGGGTTTTGTTTGAATTTGGGTGGTGGAATTCAATAGCTAAGGGCAAGATTGAGTAGTTTAGTCCATTTGGCTAATGGAGTCAAAAGGGATAACTTAACTGGATTAAGTTTCTTAGCAAAAGATGGTTTCACAGGGCAAGATAATCAAATAGAGAACAATTATAAATTTTAAAGTGAATGGTACGGAATCTAAATGGATGAAAGGCAATTAACAATCTTTCAACACATTTATAAGAGGGAAAATTGAGTGCTTATAAACAAAGAGAAATTAATTATTCTTTATTAAATAATCAAATGCTTAAACTAGAAAAACAGGAGCAATTAATAATTCACTGTTTAAACCAATTTAGAAGAAAACATTTAGAACAATAATGATTAAAATCAGATTACACTTAAGCACTTTCTGATTTATTCCTTTTCATTAATCATTCAGAAATGAAACACAGATGATATAGTAAACAAATATAAAGACTTCAACACATAAGAGATAGATGACTTATTGATCCGTAGTCTGACACATGAATCCTGTAAAAAGTATTTCGCATCAATTCCACATCTAGCTAGCTTCACAAAATTTCTCCAACAGCACTTTATTCCAAATAGTCAATGTTACAGCAAAGTCTAAAAAATCCACCCTGAATACTCTGATTGAGGGAGTATTTATACAAAAAGTTGCAAAAAATATCTCATAACAACTTGAGATATAATCTAGGATGACTCATAAGTATATTACAATAAAATAGAGACAGATGGTCTCGTAGATAAGAAAAATGGTAATTGATGTTGTGCTGTTTCCTTATTTTGAGAATGTGCTGGAGGCAGGCCCTATGCTTTGGCTTATTTCTGTCCTCTCCAGTAACTCTGTGCTGGCTGCTTTGTTTAACTGATACTCTTTGACTGCTCTGATACACTTTGACCTTTATTCATCCTTTTATCCTTCTTACCCTTGATTTATTGTAGTACATAATAAAAAATTCGGGTAAGGATAATTTTTACAAAAGTTCTAACAGTTCTTCCCACCATTTATCTTCCAGTATCCTGGTCCTTTGTAGCTTTCTGAGAGTTTCATCAGTCTCTGTATACCTAAGGAAATTAGGTTGAACAGGGAACAAATGATTTACTTCATGCTCAAGATAAAACAAATTTTCCAATCTATCATGAAGACTTTTTCCTGTGGGCAATGCTGCTATTGATGAACTAGTTGAGGTATTGGCCTGGTTGTTAGCATGCTTGGTCAATTTTTCAACGTAACTTTCCAGGTCCATCAATTTATCTTCTGAAACTAAAGGACTGGGAAATCCTTTATTCAACAAAATATCAAATCTTTTTCTGAAGGCATTAATTTCTTCTTGCATATCAGAACATCTTTGTTCTAAATTCTGCATCAGAATTATCAAGTGTGCATCCCTCAGAGCCTCACTGAAGAAAGCAATAGGTTGTTCCATTCCCTCGAAATTTTTCTGCAACAGAACTGCAGCCACTGTATGCTCGGAGGAAAATGAAAAAATCAGAAAGTCTTTTGAGAAATCTGGGCTGATTAGGACTGGGGCCTGGGTGAGTGCAAGTTTAACTGACTCAAAAGATTTTTTAGCCTCAACAATCCACCTAACCTGTACACCTTTCTTCAGCATGTTAGTCATATTCCTGAGGTGTTCAGCTAAGTTGGGAACAAAACTCCTTAAGAAGTTAATTTTCCCAATAAAGGACTATAACTCTTTAATGTTTCTCGGGTGTGTGATCTGTAGTATTCCCTCAACTCTCTATGGGTCTATCTTAATTCCCATCTCAGATAAGATATGGCCGAGAAGGTTCCCTTCCTGCAGCCCGAATACAGTCTTTTTGGGATTTAATGATAGAATGAACCTTCCACATTTTCTAAAATCTCTTCTCGGATGTTTCAGGTGCTCCTCATCAGTCTTGGAGTAGACTGTAATGTCATCTAGATATATGACAATGAAGTGCCCTATTTCGTCCGAAAAAGCTATTTCCATTGCTCATTGGAAGGTCGCACCTACGTTCATAAATCCAAAAGGCATTTTTATGTACATAAAGGTGCCCCATGGAGTGGTGAAAGCGGTCTTGAGTTGGTCTTCTGGGAATACTAAAACTTGGTTGTAGCCTGAAAAACCATCTAACAGGGAGATTCTTTTTTAACCTACTACCCTCTGAAGAATGTGTTCCATCTTTAGCAAAGGGTAATTGTCTTTGAGTGAGGCTCTGTTAAGGTTCCTGAAATCAATGCACAGTCTGATCTCACCTATTTTCTTTCTCACAGCTGCTAGTTTTGAAACCCAATTGGAGAACCTCACAGGTACTATTATTCTGGCCTCGTAAATCTTTTTTATTTATTTTTCTACTAGAGGAAACTGTTTTGGGTTAATTATGCGAAGTTTCTGTTTGAAGGGTTTCTGATTTTCTTTCAAAGGTATTTTGTGATGTATGATGTTTGTGTCATAGGCCTTCAAGTCCTTATAGCTCCAGCCAAACACATCGATGAAATCTTTGAACAGGTCCATATATTTCTTTTTCATGTCTGTAGGTAAGGACTTAGCCGATTTAATCATCTTGGGCTTATATTCCATGCCTATGCTGCATTCCTCGACGTCAGAGTCTGCGTGTTCTATGGTGGGCTTTTGCGCTACATCATCGAAATCGAAAAGATCTTCTAAAGGTGCCAGACCTCGGGGTATGTTCTTATCTTTGGCCTGCAACACTTCTATTTCCTCTTTATCTGTGTTCTCATACTCTTCTATTGGATTTCCAATCTATTCAGTTAAATTTTTTATTTCTACGCTATGGGGTGATTTTTATTTATCCGAGGGCTCTTCACTTGGGCATCTATCCTCGGATTTTGAGTCTGAATCAGAGAATTAAAACTCATTCCTGCCCATCAGGAAGTCTTCAATCTGCTTATCGACCTCAAAGACCTGCCAATATTTTTCGTTATCCAGCATTGCAGGTCTAAATTTGGTCTGAATGATGATTTGTTTGTCACTGGGAGTCTTATGGTATGAACTAGCTATACAGGCTAATCCATTTGCAATTACGTTTTGACTCCTAGGGACAAACACCAGTTCATATTCGATAAAGGTTTTCAATAATTCCATAGCATCATTCATGTACGCTCTCAGCCTAGGGTGTTTTTCCGTGTATTCACCATTCACTTTTTTGATTATTAACTCAGAGTCTCCTTGAACAGTTATCCTACGGGCTCCTAATTTTTTCAACAGATTCAAGCCTAGGATAAGAGCCTCATACTCCGCGATGTTGTTTGTACATTTGAAGTTTATATTGAAGGCATGACTCTCTGCATAGTCACTCTCTTTGTTATGTACCCACACTCCTGCTCCTGCAGTTTTTCTAGTACAGGACCCATCGAAATTCATTTCCCACAAAGGTTCTTGCTTGGGCTTATCATTGATTTCTTTACCAGCGTTAGTTTCATGGTTATGCTGCAATGGAGGGTCTGTTTCGTGGTGTGGAGGGTTTTTCCCTTCATGATGCGTATGGAGTTCAGAGAGCTGACTAATTAGTTGTTTGCATTATGTTTCTTGTTTACTCAGAGTTTTGTCTTCAGTGCACTGTCCACAGGTTTCATCCTCTTTTTCTTTTAATCCTAGAGTGGCCATTATGTTGAAATCTATGGGTGTTATCTCATTATTAGTATCTTTTTTTTCTAGCTCTGGCTCTTTTAAAGATTCATTGTTGCAAAGGATGAAGGAATCCAGATATGTATGAACAGAGTACAGAGGTGATTTTTCAGGCTTTTTAGGGTTGCTGACTAGGAATTTCATTTGTGCCTCTCTATACAGCCTCCTAAGCTGGCTAAAAACAGGGATTGTGGCATACGCCCCATCCATCTACATTGTACCTTGCAGCTTGGCTCCCCATGACCTCGATAGTAACATTCCATACTTAGGTGGCACATCTGCCACTACAACATCCATGACCATACATTTTGCTGGAATTTGGGTCACTTTCACACACAGGTCTTTGATTAGGGAAAGGCACTTTACTCTGCTAGAGTCAAATGAATACAAATATTTATAAGGGCGGGTTATCTCTAGGCCTAACCGCTCCATAACTACCTTATGCATTAATTTGTGTGATGCCCCAGAGTCATGCATTGCGTTGTGAAGGATATTTTCATGGATATTGAGACTGATATAAAAAGGAGGTACTACCCCTTCCTAGAAAATTCCCCTCTATATTCGAACCAAACAGAAGGGTTGGTTGATCATCGCTCAGATTGACAGTGTCACTACTTTCCCCTAGATTTAAAGCTTTCAAAATTTGGCCTTTATATACCTCCTGAGTGGCCAGCTCAGAGAGCAGGACAGAGATTTTAATTTTCGCAATCTCACTCTCCAAATTGAAAGTGGACTGACTCTTCGGGATACTCAACTCTGTTTTTTTAGCCACCACCTTAGTGGCAGGCTCAACGTGCTGATTATCACTATGTACAGAATTAGGAACTGTTTTATCAGGAGCACTAACTGTAGTGCTAGTGCTGCTGGTTGGTTGACTTTGTTTATCATTATTTTGGTTGTCTTTTCCTTTGTTCTTCCCAGAGCTTTCAGCTGCTGATTTACTACTTTCAGCAGTCACTTTAGAAGTTTTCTCAGGCCCTTTCTTGATGGTAGCCTCAGAAGCCTTTGTTTTGGAAGTGTCTAGACTCTTTCGGCTTCTAAGTTCATACTGTTCTCTGACGTGCATGATGGCACTTTCGAATCCAAGCCTGTAATCCTCAGATTCTAATCTTTCCTCATCCCAATAGGAGGGTGAGGGTTGATCTTCCTTTGTGGAACAGTTGTGGATTGAGTTATCCATCTCAAACATATTTATAGTGTTTTCCTCAGACTCTTCTATAATCCCCTCATCCTCATCAAGAAATTTCTCTTGAAATGGGGGTATGACTTGTTGGTCTAAGTCCCTTTGCCTATTTGGAGTGTTATTGTTCCCTCTGAAGTTCTGGTTCTGGCCATGATTTTGGTTTCCGATCTAGTTACTAACTATGACAACCATTTTTTCCATCATTTATTGTAGCATTTCCATGTTTTTAGATAGACGGTCATAATTGGGGTCAGATGTGGAAGCTACGGTGTCATCTCTGTATGTTACCCTTTTCTCGGCCCTCATTATGGCTTTCTTCTCAATCAGGTTAGCCTCAACACTCACTGCTCCCTATTTCATATCTTCCAATGTGTTGTAATCTCTCTCCCTAAGCTAGTAGGCCATGTCAGCATCAAAGCCTTCAGGATATTTCACTAAAGCCATACCTTGGGGAGGTTTCATATGTGGAGGGAGAGAGTTGTAAACGCTGTTGAACCTTGTCGAGTATTCATGGACACTCTCTCCTATGTTTCTTTTCAGGTTCTTGTATTCTTCTAAGATTTGGAGAGGGTTGGCCTTAAATTCCCGTTTATTTATGAAGGTTTGATATAAGGAGGTAATATCATGGATGGTATTAGGAGGCAGGCTTTTAAACCATTTATTTACATCGCCTCCTAAACTCTGTGCAAATATTCTCATCTTGACTTTCTCATCATCTATTTCCATATAGTCAAACGAATCTTCCATCCTATCTACATGGTGTTGCGCTGTTGTACACTCCTTTGCAGTGAAATGTGGAATCTTTGATTGATAATCATTGGGTAAGGGCACTAGGGGCTGAGGTAACACCAGAGGTGCATACCAGGCTGCCATAATTGTATTTTGAGGAGGTAAAGGATTAGTTTGAGCGGTTGGTATGTGGATGGCAGGAATACTAGGACCAGCAGAAGTCCGTTGAGTAGATTTAGGATGACAGAGCCCCAAGTTTTGAATGAAATGGATATCGGGAGGTGTAGACGAAGGGGTCTCTCTGTGCCTAATGTGTTGATCACTGTGAGGTGGTGAACCAGGAAGCTCAGAGTCTGGCTGGTCTAGAACACTGAATGACCTAGTTCTCGGTAGACTGCTTGGTTGGTCTATGTCAAAATGAATGTCTGATAGAGCTGTGAAGTCTTCTGGTGCAGAGTTAGCTCTATGGGTGTGTCTGGAAATAGTTGGTCTTTTAGGTGTAGGATATTTCCTGAGAATTCTCTCGGGGTTGTCAACTATTTTAGGTGGATTTGGGTCGAGATAAGCTCTTGTGTGAATGGCTCTTGAAGCCAATTTTTTTTTTCAAATCAAGCAGCTTAATCCTACTCACTACTTCTATTATGGCTGATGTTGTTATGGAGGTTGGTCTCCCAGTGGAGTCTTATGTGAACCATGATAATCAGCATGCCTACTGATCACCAGTGGAGTCTTTGGTCGTTAGGGAACTATGGAGTCGCCAGGTGGAAGGTTTAGAATGTTTCAAGAAGGTATATTGTCCACCATAGTTATTAACCACCAAACTAACCAGAGATTTTGGTTTCTGAGGTTGTAGTGATGCAATGAGATGGAAAACACTCAGAAATTCCCCATCGGAGTTGCCATTATGTTTGGGTTCCCATGTTTTGGCAATTTTGGCAATACCAAAAGATGAGACAACATCAAAACCACTTTCAGACCTCAGGATCTAGCCCTCCTGGGTCCAGAGAGGGATCTCTCTAAATAATTGAATGGTATGAGCCTTTGAAGTTTCAAAGTTAGGATATTAGGCTAGTTATAGGCACAGGGTTGTTTGTTTGGTTGTTGGGAAACAGGAAAGAAGGGTTCAGTATAAGACAAGGATGAATAAAGAGGAATTAAGGAAAAGGAGGAAAGATTTTAGGGAACACTCAAGACCATTTGGCAATGGAGTCAGGAAAGGGTTTAGTTGCTATTCAATATGCAGGCTTTTAGTTGGTCTAGTCATCTAAAGCATTGGATCTTAAAGATGATAGTGTGGATTGAAATGGTAAGAAAGAAGGTAAAAGGCAAGGAAACCTCCAAGGTGAACTTTCAGGAGTCTGATCCAGGGATAGGGCATGCCATTGTACAACCTGTGATCCAAAAAACCCAAAAGGTTAACTCTTCAGATAAGGGAACATTAAAGATTTGAACATTAAGGAGAAAACCTGAGATCAGAGAGAGACTTTGAACTCTCAATGCTTTGGAATCCAGCTTAAGGGGACTTAGTAAGGTTCAATTAATTGAAAAAGGACCCTAGTGAGATAGAGACCAAGTTCTAAACTCCAAGTATCCCAATTCATCCAATTAAAGCCTAACAAGAACATCTAAGAATAGATTCATTAATTCATACATCAGCTAGCAGTAAATATCAGCCACTACACTGGTTAAATTAACTTGAATCAGTGCTCGGATAACACATATAGCAGAAAAAATTAAAGGTAGGGAGAGCAGAAGCTTAGGGTACCATGCGAGGGTATATCCTAAACCAGATTTCTGATGCCTACCAGAGAAATGAAATGTGATGAATTACAAAGGAAAACAGAGACAAAGTGAGAAAAACATCACCGCTGCTTCAAATTAGGATCCAAAGAAATGTGCTTGTCATATTAAAGAGAAACAATAGTCATGTACAACATTTCCAACAGCTTGATATTTAGTCTGAAAACATCTTCTTCGGCCTATCTTACAACTTTACATAGAGACTATGTCTTAAGAGAAACAGCTTACAATTCACAGATATCCGATCAACAACCTTTACAATGAGTTTCTTCATGAGTTTTATAGCTAAAAGAGAGGCAGAGGGGGTAGATGAAACATTAAATGGAAATTAAAAACAAAGTGGAAGAAGTGGATCGAAACCCATTCTTCTTTAATATCTGAGCATTAATCTTCAGAACTCTTTGGATGAAAGAGTTGTCTTCGACAGGTTGCAATTTACTCCAGGTATGTTCTTGATGTGATTTCGCTGCAGTAATCTGTAGTACTCTGGTGAATAAACAAAGGGGAAGATAAATGAATTTCAGTTCTGCCATGCTGCATAAAAAAATTCTCTAGTAGTGTCAGGACTGCTGTCAGGGTGGAAACCTTCTCATGGACACAATGTAGAGCAAAAATAGTACGGGTACTATGTCCCTTTTCGGAAGAAGACTTGTGTTGATGTGAAACCTTGATGATATTGTTTTCTGTGCATTAGGCCTTATTAGGCCTTCTATGTGAGTCATGAGGTCTTCAATCTGGTATTTTTCCCTTAAAAAACTGAATTAAGGCTTAATCATATTCAATAATGTGCATTAGAACTCCTTAACTCTGTACTGATACTCTTTGTCGCTTCCTGATTGTCTCTGTTAGTGAAATGTGAGCTTTGGTGGCACCGGAGAAGTTTTTCAGAGCTGAACTCTGTCCTTTCATGAAAATTACGCTCTAAGCACCTTCTCAGGCTCTTCTATGTGATATCAGGCTTTGAACCCAGCTTTCTCTGCGCACTATACCACTATGACAGTGACTATGAGCAATGGCGGCATTCATCGCCTGTACCCTGAAAAACACACAAATATGTTAAGAAATCCTGGCATGAGAAGGATGGCTATGGAGGGCTGTGAGAATGGCAATGTAGCATGGATGAGAGCGATGGATGCCAAGGATACTGTGGAAAAGTGCAGTGAAACATCGAGAAGTGTGTGTGGAAGTCGGCAAAATGGAAAACTTTAATGTAAAACATTAAAATCTTAATGCTTGGCGGGATGGCACGATGTTTAATGTAAAACCCAAGGTTAGGGCTTTTGAGAGAAAACCATAGAAAATGCGCGGAAAACATATGAAATGGGTCGATGTGGTGGGACCCATTCGATTCGACCAGGACCGTCAGATCTCAGGAGGAGATCAACGGCTGCGATCTAATCGGCGGGAAGCGATGGGAGCGTCTAACACTTCCGATGAGCGATGGTGCGATTGGCTTATGACCGTTAGATATTATGTGAGATTAATGGCCGAGATCGTGTCAGAGGGTAGAAATCGGGAGGAACGGAAGGTGGCACCATTTGAAATTTGCAATTGCGATCGGAGTGGGGAAGCGAGGGCCATCGGATTAAAAGTGAAATCGATAGCGGGGATTACAATCGGAGGATCGCAATCGCAAAGGGCGGAGGGTGGCACCGTTTATGATTTGAAATTAGTGATCGGGAGACGGTGCAGTGACTGTTGGATCGGAATGAGAATCAACGGTGGAGATTATCATTGGCAGTTCACAAAGGCTGTCGTGGGGTGTGCGAGAGATTTTGCGCAGGCCGTCAGATCTTAATAAGATCAACGGTGGAGATCATTCCTGAGACTCATATAACAATGTCATCACATCGGAGTTTTTCCTTGCTTAACAAAGGAATGCGCTTCCGTTCGTATCTCCAATTGCGATAAGTGCCTTACGGGATAGTGCTTGGTCTTAGCGCTGGGGTCATGTGGGGAAGTGGTTTTTGGGGCTGGTCCGAAGGGGGCTAGCCTGTTTATAGAGGAAAATGGGTTTTTAGCCTTAGAGACAGCGTTTTAAGGCTGAAAGGAGGTTTTCGGTAGAGGTAAAAGAGGGATTTAAAATCAAATGGAGGATTTTCACTTGGTCCTAAGGATGGGATGGATGGTTTAGGGGATTTTGGAGGGATTGTGGGAAACAAAGGGGAAATTTTAAGAGTGGGAAAAAGGTTAATAATGGGGAAATTTGCATAGGTACAAGGGAAAATGGGGGACTTTCTAAGCACAATTTTCCACAGGTAGTGAGGCTTAGCGAATGGGAACAGCAGTGAGGATCTTTTTTAAAGACAATGAGCATACAGGGGCTTCAAGGATGATGTGTTTTCGGAGGAGATGCATTCCTTGAAGGCTCAAGAACATTTTAGCCACTTATTTGCTTGAAAACAATTCATAGGTGGCTAACACAATTTTGGGCAGATGCTGTAAATACTGTTGTTTATCTAATAAAGAGAGGGCTTTCAATTTCCTTGGATGGTGGTATTCAAGAGGAAGTATGGACAGGTAAAAAGGTAAACTACTCTTTTTTAAAGCCTTTTGGCTGTGAGGCCTTTTTCCATATTAATAAAGAAAATAGAACAAAGCTTGAGGCAAAATCAAAGAAATGTACCTTTATTGGATATGGTGTTAATAATTTTGGTTATCGCTTATATGGTTATGAAAATAAAAAAATCATTAGGAGCAGAGATGTAATATTCAATGAAAAGGTCTTGTATAAGAATTAGTTACATGAAAAGGGACAGGAAAAAGAAAACAAAGAATACACAGTTCTTGATGATATCACATAAAACGTAAAGGTGCCTGAAAATAATAATAATCAACAACCACAACAACAGCAACCACCACAACAGAAACAAACACCTCAAACACCTAAAAGTGGTGTTAGAAGATCTACCAGGATAAGTAGACCCCCTAAACGATACTCTCCTTCATTACATTATTTGTTGTTGACTGATTCTGGTGAACCTGAATGTTATGAAGAAGCAATGCAGGTTGAAAGAAGGAAGAAGTGGTAGCTAGCCATGGAAGAAGAGATGGACTCCTTAATGCATAACTAGACTTGGGACTTAGTCAGGTTGCCTGTAGGTAAAACTACAATGGAGAATAAATGGGTTTACAGGTTGAAGGTAGAAGATGGAGGAAAATAGAGGTACAAAGATATACTTGTGGTGAAGGGGTTCGTACAAAAGAAAGGTATTGATTTTGATGAAATATTTTCTCCTATTGTTAATATGACTTCAATCAGAACTATTTTAAGTCTTGTAGCAGCGGAAGATTTACATCTTGAACAGTTAGATGTAAAGACAACATTTCTCGATGGATATTTGGATGAAGAGATCTATATGTAGCAACGAGAAGGATATGAGGTCAAAGGGAAAGCAAAATTAGTGTGTAGGTTAAAGAAGAGCTTGTATGGCTTAAAACAGGCTCCACGGTAGTGGTATCTAAAATTTGACAAGTTTATGTCTAAACAAGGTTATACTAGATGTCACTCTGATCATTGTGTTTATTTGAAAAACAAAAATGATGGAAGCTATATTATATTGTTATTGTATGTAGATTACATGGTTGTTTCAGAGTCTAACATGCAGGAAATAAATGTTCTCAAAAGAAAATTGGCAAATTCTTTTCAATGAAGGATTTGGGAGCTACAAAACAAATCCTTGGTATGAGAATAGCTAGAGACAAGAAAAATCGCAAATTAACACTGTCTCAGAATGAGTACATACAAAAGGTGTTGAAAATATTTTATATGCAGAATGCAAAACCAGTTAGTACACATTTTGCAAGACATTTCAAACTTAGTAAGGAGATGTGCCCCAATACCCAAGAATAAATGGACTACATGTATAAAGTTCCATATGCATCAGCAGTTGGAATCTTAATGTATGCAATGGTCTGCATGAGGCCTGATATTGCACATGTAGTGGGAGTTGTAAGCAGGTACATGAACAATCCAAGAAAAGAACACTGGATGGTAGTGAAATGGATTCTCATATATTTGAGAGGTACCAAAAATCAAACATAATGCTTTGGTGGTTCAAACATTGGTTTATAGGGATATGTTGATGCAGATATGGCAGGCGACAGAGATAACAGGAGGAGCACTACAGGATATGTATTTACTGTAGGTGGAACAGCTATTATTTTGGTTTCAAAAATCCAAAGTGTTGTTGCACTTTCAACAACAGAAGCAAAATATGTTGCTGCTATAGAGGCTAGTAAGGAAACAATTTGGTTACAAAGGTTTGTGGATGAATTGGGTAAGAAGCATGATATCGGCACATTATATAGTGATAGCCAAAGTTCCATTCATCTTGCAAAGAACTCAACATTTCATTCTAGGACTAAACACATACAACTCAAGTACCATTTCATATGGTCAGTATTGGAAGATGGAAAGTTGAAGCTGGAAAAGATACACACTAGCCAAAATCCTGCAGATATTCTAACAAAAGCTGTAACCAGGAAGAAACTAAGAATATGCTCAGTTTCAATTGGTCTTCAAGGATGACGATGAAGATCAAAAACATCCAGGTCCTAAGAGGAGTCATTGTCCAGAAAATGAAGCAGTGGTGGAGTTGCTACAATCAATCTCCAAGTGGGAGATTTTTGGGTGTGGAGCCTGATTATCTTGCTTATTTTGTATCACAACGTTGGACCCTTGTACCTTAATGGGGGCGGCAACGCCACCCGAAATTAAACACTTCCTGGGGGGTCCGGGGGGGTCAATCTGGGCCGTTCATTAGGCGAATGATCTGACGGTAGAAGTTATGTTTAGTTTAGGGTTTTTTGCCCTAGAAGGAAACCCATCGCTTGTATGAGGGTATTGTATTGCGGCTGTATATTTTATATGTATTCTCAGAGCGAGAAAAAAATAGGGAGACTATGAGAGAGAACAGAGGATATTACAATGAATCTATTGTAGGTTGTGTCTCTTCTTTTTTGTTGGATAATAGAAAGGAAGGACTGGCTGTTCGGGGTGGACGTAGCCCAAACTGGGTGAACCACATATATCTGTGTCTCTCTGGTTTTATGTGTTTTTTGTGCTTGTGTTTTCTGCATATTTTATGTGTTTCATTTCTCTGTAATATATAATTTTCTAATAGTTTATAATGCATTCTTGGCATTACCCAATCTCTCTCTCAAAATGCTCCTGGTCCCGGCAATGGAACCATTTGTTGGCTCGAGGGGTCCTGACCCAGGTTCGGAAGTTTAAGTTTTAACAAGAAGTTTAAGGTTTAACAACAAACCCCTATACTACTGGCCCTTTCGGCAGTGACCTGCTTGCATAGGTCAAAGTCTCACTCGAAGCAGTATGGGAGGGTGCTGGAACTAGGTTTCCGCACCCTGAAAGAGAGTAGGTAAGTCAAGTAGAGCTATGTTCTTAGCTTATCAGCTTTGCATTTAACAGATCTGGTTACAGGCTTATATCACAGAGAATCTAATATTTATCATCACATCCACATGGGTACTACCATTATATTAGCACAGCAACTATAATCGCAACAATTAATAGATCGTAGATTCATATAATAGAAACAAAGATACTTTCATAGCTATCAAACAGATACTTTCGTAGCTTAATCATACATCCCAAGTTCACATAAATCATAACAGAATGGATCCAGATCACATCGGATGTAAACAGTACTTCGCATATATATTAATATCAGAAACTTCTTACAATCCAAAATATCACCTGCACACACAACCAACAAGGTCTACACACAACAGGACTGAGGAGCTCCGCGCACACAGCCAGCAGGAGTCCTTCCCAAAAACCCAACAACAGATCTAACAATTCATGCTTCGTATCAATCTTGATTCTTTTCTACCTATGACTCAAAAAAGGTTCATATATTTATACCGATTTAGCCTACACATAAAATGGTCTGAAAACTGTGGTTTACAGACTCTTGGTCTACCCTTGACCCAATACAATGCATTAGGGGCTTTGACCCACCCCAAAACCCCTGCATTAGACTAATTATTATAAAAAATATACAAAAATGGACAAATTTCTCAACTTTAGGAGACCCTATTCCAACAAAGGCTGAGTTGGGAGGACATTTCATGCATTTCAGATTTTGATGAAGAAATGGATCATTGGCAGAATAGGTTTCACAAAGTTTCCATAAGGAGATGCAACGACATTACAAGATCACTTCGTTGCATCACTACATAGGTATGTAATTTTCTGTAATATGATGGGATAAGAGATGTCAATTTGTTTCTTGAAAAATTTGAAGAAGTGGTACCTGAAGAACAATGGTTTCAAGCACTGGATGTCATGCTGAGATCTACACCCCCTAGATGGTGGGGTATTTATAATGGAAACATTGGAAATTGGATAGAATACCATAGGTTTATGAAGATCATATTTGGTCAAGTAAATACTAGAATTTAAGGGAAATATGATGGAATGGATAAACCTCATGGACTTATCTTCTAATGGACTACCATGTGGGGGGAAGATCTAGCACCAAAATAGGTACATATGTTCATTCCAACAATAGAAGGACTCCCTATGAATTGGTATCTTGAAACAGAGCTGCGACATGGAACATCAAATTGGAAGGACTTGATCAAAGGATTCATAATGAATTTTAGTTTTGAATATGACTGTGAGTACATCGACAAAGCTATTCAATTAGTCCATGCAAAGATTTTTAAGACTCCAACTGAGCTAACCTAGACACATCCTGCTTGGGCCGCACAGTTGGAGCTTCTTGTAGAATGTTATAATCTAACAATGGAAGAGGATGAGGAAGATTTAGCAATGTTAATATTCATGAATCATAGGTACAACAGGAGGTTTTTGGACCAGAACTAGAGATACTAGGCTTAGGGAAGCTGGTGAAGACACAGGAAGTGAATATAGGGACAAAAGAGGAACCAAAGTTCGCGCTTATTGGAGATTATTGGGATGCATATACATTTAGCAAGGTTGCAGAACTGTTACATGAATATCATGAGCTCTTTCCCACAAATTTCTCTGAATTAAAGGTAATACTAAGATACCTCAAAGTTATGGTGATTAATCTAAAGCCAAATGTGAAGCTTGTAAAAGAACGACCATATATGTTGAACCCAAAATATAAGGAAAAAGTGAAGGAAGAATTGGACAAGATACTTAAGGCTGGAATAATTGAACCCGTGTAGGAATCTGAATGGGTAAGTCCTATGGTTTTCTAGGAGAAGAAGAAAAAAGGTGAAATCATAATTTTTGTTGATTTAATGAATCTGTATGATGCATGTGTGCATGATCCATTCGCTACATCTTTTACAGATGAATTTTTGGAGAATTTTGGAGGGCAGGAGGCCTACTCTTTTACAGATGGGTTTTTAGGGTACCATCAAATTTGAATTGCACTAGAAGGCAGGAGTAAGACTAATTTTTCCACTGAATGGGGATCATTTCAATATACAATCATGCCTTTTGGATTGAAAAATTCTCTTGCAATATTCTCTAGAGAAGTATTTTCAAATTTTAAGAAGTATATACATAAGTTCTTGGAGCTTTATTTTGATGATTAGACAATCTTCAAACTACTGAAGAAGCATGTTGCGAACTTAAGGTTGATGCTGGGTATCAAATATCGCTGAAATTGAATAAATGCATCTTTGTGTACCTTTTGGTATACTATTGGGGCATGTTGTTTGTAAAAAGGGATTGATCGTAGACCCCATGAATATTGTTGTTATTGTGAACCTAGAACCACCTAAGTCAGTAAAACATATGCACACTACGTTGGGACATACTGGCTACTATAGGAAGTTTATAAAGGCATATGCGCAGATAACTGTGATGATCGAGAAGATGCTAAAAAAGGGTGTTACTTACTGTTGGGATGATGAATTCCAAAAGATCCTGGGCATACTAAAGGAGAAGATGGCCACTGTGTCAAATCTAGTTTCTCCATACTGGAATAAGTAGTTTCATGTACATGTTGATGCTTATTACATAGATTTGGATTTAGTATTAGCATAGCCATGTGATGGAAATATTTATCAACCCATAGCTTTTGCGAGCAGGAAATTGTATAAGGCAGAAAATAATTATTCCAAAATATAGTGTGAAGGTTCCGCTATGATATATTCACTATATAAATTCATGCATTACTTATTAGGAGCGCACTTCAAAAATTTTACCAATCATTTTCGTTGAAATACTTGGTGAAGAAGCCTCTGTTGGGGGGTAATATTTGCAGATGGCTATTTCTATTCTAGGAATATGATTTTGAAGTTGTAGTTAAGATAGGAAGATTGAAGGATGGATCTGATCATCTATCAAGGTTTGAGATAGGCGAATAACCCACGATAAATGAAGAGAACCTGCCCAATGTGCAACTATTTTCTATAAGGGTTGTATATGATCACTTTGCAAACATTATTCAATTCTTACACACAGGAATGGCACCTGCGAAATATACTACGCAGAAAAAAGGAGAGTTGGTATTTAAGTAAAAAATATTTTCTTTTATTGCAGGACATCTATATAAAATGGGTCCAGATGAAATATTGCACAAATTTTATGTCTTTGAGCATGAAAGACAAAGAATTATAGAAGAATCTCATGGCAGAGTTGTAGGGGGAAATTATATAGGAAAATCCACTATGTAGAAGGTTTTGAGACCTGGATTATGGTGGCCTACATTGCATAAGGATGCAAATGAATATTGTAGATCCTGCGATGATTGTCAAAGAGAAGGAACACCATCTAGGAGAGATGAAATTCCCTTCAATCCAAAAGTGACATAGTAGGCATTTGATAAGAATAATGGCATGAGATACATTATCACTACCACAGATTACCTAACTAGATGGGTTGAAGCTAAGCTAGTAAAGGATTGCACCACAGATAATGTTGTGTAGTTCATCTTTGAGTATATTATATCCATATTTGGGTGCCCGAAGATTTTCATGAGTGGCAGAGGGTCACATTTCTTGCATCAAACCATTGAAGCCTTGACTAACTCGAAATTCAAATGCATCATCACAAGAGCATGCCTTACCGCCCTCGGGAAAATGGAATAGTTGAAGCTTTTAACAAGATTTTAGAGAATTATCTAACCAAGGTATGAAATTTCAATAGGAATGATTGGGATTTGATAATCCCAACAATATTATGGGCATATAGAACAACCCGCAAGAAGTTGACAAGAGAGACACCCTTTAGGTTGGTTTATGGATAGGAAGTAGTTATTCCTATGGAATATATTATGCCTAGTCTAAGAATTGTAGCAGTAAAAGACATGGCAGATAGGGATATCATGGAAGAAAATCTAGAATAGCTACTTTCTCTTGAGGAAGATAGATTTATTGCAGGAAATCATCAACAAGTACAAAAATCAAGGGAAAAATTCTAGCATGACAGGCATATCAAGTAGAAAATATTCAAGGAAGAATAATTGGTGCTGATGTATGATAGCAAGTTTGTGAAGTTCAATGGAAAGTTCAAGACACATTGGATGGGGCCATACATTATCATGAGTATATCAGATGGTGGCACAGTTCAGCTCATGAAGCTGAATGGTGAATTGTTTTATAGATGAGTGAATGGAAGTAGGTTGAAGATATACAGGGACGATTCTATCCCTAATACTTTGCATTGACTATATGGAAGAAGAACAATCTTAGTGCTACATGCAGTTGTAAGGAAGCACGAGAATATAAACTACTTTGCAACAAAAGGACTTTGACAAAGCATAAGTACTGTGTGGCTTTTAGGAAGATGCTAGAGTTCGAAGAAACTACGATGAAGCAAGAATTACTATGCCCTGAAGCAAGGTTCGTTGAATTTTATTAGAAATATGATCATTGGAGGTGAAATAGTTGATTTTCCAGGAAATTTTTAGTTAATGAGAGTGAAGGAAATTATTTTAATGAGATTAGCTGGGAAAATCTGCTGCCAAATATGTAATGGGATGAATCTCAAGAATATCAATGAATTTGAAATTAAAATGAGTTATAAATATTTCCTCTTGCTTCGCATTTGGACACTTTGCTCACTGAGAAGTAGACATGTGTTTTCTTGCCTAAGAGTGAGCCAAGCATTCTGTTGCATTTCTAAAAAGACTTACGAAGAGATTGAAGCAAAATTTATTAGAAGAGGGCTAGGTTTCCTCATGATTGCCACACAACCATCGCTTATGATAGGGCTAAGGTCACCCAGGAAGCAGTCTGCAGGTGAAGCGCATATGAAGAAGTTGAAGAAGCCCACAATCCGATAGTCACCTAGGAGGAAAATAACTAAGGAACAATGGATTAAGGAGAGGATTGATAAGCAGAAGCAACCAATCAAGGTTGAAAAATATGAACAAGAATTATTGGCTAAGGGGCTCTAATATATTAACGTAGAGGATGTGGAACCTATTTCCAGGATGCCACCGTATATTCCGTCGAGGAAGTCAACTACTGCTAAACCTACGAAGGACCGTGACACTATCAAGCTTAATATATTTACGCCCTTGCTACCAGAGGAAGTACCCTTTGAGGGAGAATTGTTGGTGAAGGTGTCACAATTACGCATGGAGGACTAGGATTTTAATGACTGAAGTAAGTACCCCGAGTTGGATACTTGCATATGTTTGCACGCAGTATATTATGAATCGACCAGAGTAACAAGGTTTGAACCACGTAGGTGGGCAGCAGTTTTTCAGTGAGCATGGCTCCTGAACATGCCTTATGTTTTTAATTTCGGGTGCAATAACATCAACACCATCTATGTGTTCTAGCTGTTGGTCTTGGTACATGATGACTATCTTTGGTTGGGTGAGATAATCCCCATTGACGAGATTCTTATTAGACGAATCACCATGCTACCATGCTAAGGATTGGACCCCTCTGACGTGTTTGTGGAAAATATTAGGATAAGAAGGCGACAGTTAAGATGAAGGCAGACTATGGCCTAGTAAAGAAGTCCCAGGGTATGCTATAAATTTTATTAATGATCAGTATATGCACTTTGTCACACATATTCGGGAAGGGAAAATTATGTGAAACTGCCGACCAGAGGAGGTATCAACACCAATTGTATCTTTGGCTTCATAGTGTAATAAAGGAGTCTAGTAAAAATAGGTTGTGTATTTCTGTAAGGATTTTTTGGATGATTTCCGAGAAGATTAGGAAGATAGAAAGAAATTCCACTTCACGTGGTTATTTCTCTTAATAGCTTTGATGGCATGGAGAGAGCCCGAGGAATCACAATTCGTGAATCTAGATCTATGCGTATGCAAAACTGCAAGGTATATGTCGTTGTGGTTTTCAAAGGAACTGACCCACGAAATCAAGAAAAAGCAATTATGGGTCTTGTTATAGATGGATTTTTGCATGGTGGTGAGCCAAAATCCGAGGCTATCACCAATTTTATTCAAATAATATTGAAGGATTACAGAATTAAAATTAGATTTTCATCGGGTCTACATCTGAGCACATATGTATTTTGAAGAGGAATGGAACCCATTGTCATATTTTGTCACAAATGAGGATATTGTGAAGGTTCTACACCGATGGTTGAGCCATCGGTTGAATCCACTAGAAGTATTGTGGGTAGGAACCAGTGGCAAATCTACCACTGCGTAGAAATTTACAGGAAAGGGAAAGGACACAGAAAAAAGTAACTACCAAAGAAACAGAGAAAGAAACTGAGCAAGAAACAAATCCAGAGACTAAGGAGGATGGAGAATACACTGTGGGGGATAACAAGGGTGGCGAAGATCCCCTAGTCGATACAACAGCAGTAGTAGACCCCCATTTCATTGTCAAAAAGTGGCAGATACCTATTGTGGGAGGTTCACGAAAGAAGCATAAGTTTGATCACTCAGCAGGAGCAGAGTCAATGGTCCTTGATGAAGGGGACCTCGATGTGATTGGTGACAAAGTCTACCAAGTCATTAAGGGCATATTTGGTTACATAGAATAGCACTACAAGGTTGTATTGATGGAGGTCCAACACAGCCTCAATGATTTAAATATGTGAGCGAGAGTAAATCAATAAAGTGTGGCACAAGTGAGTGTGGTTCAATTAAGCATGGCCCTAGAAAATAAAACAATGTAGCCACTCCAGCAGACGGAATTAACGTTAGAGTTTCATGCTCTAAGGTACCTAGAGGAGCATTGCATTTTGAAAATGTAGCAAATCCTGAGAGCACACAACACTTGTAAAATATTAGTATCAATCTCGTTGCACTACCCCTCCAAGTGTTACATGATTTTCATCAGGGGGTATCTAAAGAATTACAGGTGTACGAGGAGTGGGTTTTGATGGCCATCAAGGAGGTCAACCAAGACAGAAAGCGTATGTTCAATGACATCTAGAAGGAGATGCAGGACCGTGGAGAGGCAACAAAATGAAGATAGAAACTGGAGGAAATTATTATTAAAGCTTGCAGTGAGCTACCTGACCTCTAGATTCACGTCGAGGCAACAACAAATAAAAATATTGAAAATATTGCCACTTTAGTTAAAGAGTCCAAGCATGAGGTGGAAAAGGTCAAGCTCGAACTTCTTATGCAAATTAGTGAATTACAGTTGAAGATGCAACCAACTACACCACCAGAGGTGCGGGAGCAGCGCGAAGAAAATATAAAAGATGCATTAAAAGGTATCAAAACCGTAGTAAAGGACTGTAACCAGATATTTGAAGACACCATGGAAATCTGGGCCTCATTGTAGAAGGACCCACATCTGCGGAAAATTGAAGCAGAAATCTGGGAAAACTAGCAGCTGTTTGACCAAATTAAGGTGATGGTGCGGACCTTAACATTAGCACAATAGTTTTCTTGTCCTTAGTAGGGTAATTTTTTTCAAGTTCAGATTGACGATGTGTGG
The DNA here is from genome assembly GCA_034641835.2 of Pinus albicaulis. Classification (NCBI taxonomy): domain Eukaryota; kingdom Viridiplantae; phylum Streptophyta; class Pinopsida; order Pinales; family Pinaceae; genus Pinus; species Pinus albicaulis. The sequence continues at coordinate 960,269,893 of CM076579.1, forward strand.
AAGAAGGAATAGATAATATTTTCACGGACGCAACCATGGGTCAAGGAGGCTGTTATAGGTAAAATTGGGCATCATCCCCCATAACCTGGCCAAACTGGACATCATCCCTCGGACCAATGAAATAGGGTCTATCATCCCCTTATATTTCAGTTGCTATATTCCCTAAGAGAAGAAAAATTCATTCATGGCTTCTATTGTGATATTTCCAAGGTTTGCAGTATATGTTATATCACTTATTGACTCACCAATATAACCTCTATAGGGACTAACTTCATTGAAATGCAAAATCCTCCATTCAAGGGTGCACTGCAATGCACTTCCTAGCATTCAAGAGTGCATTGGACACCTATGAGCAGAATTCTCATTGTTCCAGGAATATCCACATGTCCATTTCCTTCTAGAATACTTCATATGTGTTAAACTTCGAATCCAACTGTCCATCTAACACCTCTGAACTTGGGAACATGCCTTGCCTATTTTTAGAAAGCCATTCGTTGAGAAACTACCATTAGTTTCCCTATAAATTGAGTACTCATTCTAGTGCTAGGAAGGGAGAAATTTGGTAAAGTTATCTTGCTGGATTCTCACTTGAGAGAGTGAAAGTATTGATATGCTGCTAGTATGACGTTGGATGTGATGAGGCTGGAATGAAGCTGGATTTGGTTGGCAATGAATCGATCATTGGTTGTAAACTCCCCCTTCTACTCTTTAATAAGGATTGTTGTTCATTTTCCCATATATAAGTCTCTATTTCTTGTGCAATGGATTCTTGAATGATATATATATTTCATATCTAATCGATTTGATTGAGTAATATAAGTAGATATCTGTATATTGCATGCTATTTTTTCTTCTCTATTTGTGTTTTTAGGAATTGATCTGGAAATTTGAGTTGGATTGAAAGCGACAACAATAATGACAGAAGGAGAAGGAGAAGTGATTGAATCAAAAGTAGGCTCTTTAACCATTATGTATATCTTCTTATTTTGGATAAATTGATAGTGATTCTTTCCTCTATTGTTCTAAGTGACTAGCACCACACTTAGGGAATTTGGTTTATCCGTAGATCACAATTCCGCATAACAGAGGTTATTCATCTATCCCAAATAGTGGATAGAAAGCTAAAAAATCTACGACACACACAGAAATAAATTCTTCAGAAGACGGGAGGGCCAACTACAGAGAAGTTGTTGAATGAAGTACGTGAGGCTGAGAAGAAGTGCGTCTAGACAATTTAGTCGTTGAAGGATGCATATAGCATCATCAAAGCAAAGACTTAGGATGCACCATCTAAGTGACTCGGGACGAGTCACATCTTTGCGTTGGGGGCCTGTTGGGCAGAGTCTCCCTAGGTCTAATTTTTGGTCAAAGGTCCACATTTTGAGGAGCGAAGCACTCTTCACGTAGAGTTTTAGGAGTTGTAGGGGCTTTGGGATAGATCAAAGCCCCTTATTTTGTAAAGGGATTGGATTATTTTGAATATTTTGAGCTTCGCCCATGGTATTGTAAAAGGAAAATATATATAAAGAGTTATCTTAGTGAGTCAAGGATATCGATATGAAAGTCCTATTAATTATCTGAGTATGTAATATCATATATTTTTGTATTTTTGGGTGAAGGAGAAGGCTCTTGTAGCTATGTGTGCGAATACTTTGGTATTTCTACAGTTGTGTGCATAGACGCCTGTAGCTGTGTGCATAGCGAAAGAAGGATTATAATTAAAGGACCTTACATAATAAATAAGGACTTGAAGACAAATTTTTGTATTTCCTATGTATTTTGATGTTATCATCTTTGGATTAGGGTTTTTTGTATACCATCTATTTGACTGCATCACGAAGGTTAGATTTTTGTTTTATATTATGAATAATGAATGTTAAGGTAGGACGGTGTGGTGCACGGGAAAAATAGTTAAGGGATTGAAAAACGCCTGTTGTAGTAATTTATTGGTTCAAAGAAGCTCTGATTGAGCCCTAAGAAAAAGATAAGCCCTAATGCCACACTCCATAGTCCTTATGGACATAGAAACCTAGTTATAGAATCCCCTAATATTACCTAACATGAGACTTCGGTTTTCACAGCACATCGTTACTGAAAGGGCCGATAATAGATGGTTTTTTTGGTATTGCAGCTACTACAAGCCTGGTTCTAGACCCCCTCAAGCCAATGGTAAGGAGGGGTCACACATCCCAAAACGAGAAGTAAGTAGACTTATAAGTTCTAAATAATGTTGTGAATTATGACTTAGGAGAGAAAATTAGGTCTAAGGGTTTCAAAGTTTAGTTTTTTAGGTCCACAACAAACCCTAGGTGATTAATGAGGCATGAAACCCTTAGAAAATTATAGGAAAATAATTACAGGAGGTTCAGCATAGGGGGTATCCAAAATTTAAAAAAGGGAAAATTTTGGGTTATTCTAGTAGATACAATAAATTCCTATGTACCTATTTAGGAATTTCAACTCCATTCTCTCGTGCTTTAACTACTTAATCTTTTGGTTCTTCTTCTTGAGTTTCATTTATGTCATTTTTTTTACATTGGATTCTACGGATGAGGCTTCAGGCTCCTACTCAGAGAGGTTATGAGTTAATAGACTTGGAGCCCTAGGAACTTCAAAATTACCTTCTTCTTCACCTACCAAATAGTATGAAAATTTCCACAATCCTCCAAATGGCATTTTTAGGCCATCAATATTATGAACCCTAGCTAGTTCAAATAATGGCTTGTTTAGAGGTTCCTGGCCCTAAACGTTTTTATTGCTTGCATATTTGAAATACTCATTGATAATACCATTTTCCTCTTGGTCAGTGTCTAGAGATATTGGACATTTCTTACTAGATACTTGAGGAATTTCCTTCTCCTCCAAACATTCTTTCTCCTACAAATTATTCTTGGTGACTTGTAACTTGGTCATATTTTAATTGATCGTTTAACTAGGGAGTGGTATTATTAGTGGGGGCTGGTTTGGATATTCTTTTACAACCTTTTTTTTCTAGGTTTTCTTAAATGAGGAGGAGGAATTTCAATCCTTGAAGAACTAGGGTTTCAATTATGAAGGTTATGTCTATCTTCCTTTACCATGGATTTTCCTTGTTCCCTCATTTATTCCCTAGGTGCAGGTTTAACAATCAAATATTCTTGTAGGAATCTATGCCATGTGTTGTGTCTCGTTTGATGTTCTAGTTCTGACAAAATTTTAATCAACCCATAATGGTCTAGGTCTCCACTGGGGTTTTTACTATTATGTTGAACCATCATCACCATATTTCCAAAGCTCTTCCATAGGTAATAAGGAAAATTTATTAAGCTACCAGATTCAAAGTGCAAAAAAATCCATGTGATATTGGAACATATAAGTATACTTCCCCTTGCAAGTTGTAAACCTTTGTAAGACTATTAGAAATGCTCTCCATTCATCATTTATCCATGTTCACAGGACATCATTAGTCTGATCCACATTATGATACTTGCACTTAAGGAATCAACTACAAACTTCAAGTACAATAGGAATTTTCTTCCACCACCTCTCCCCCACCTGAAGAAGGTTGGTGTCTTTAGCTGCAGTTTCTTCTATGACTTTGAACTATAATTTTCCTATCTTTTCCATCTATAGATTAAAACCTTGTGAAAATTTCACTGTGGGTTTGTAATTAAATCCCCTGAATTTGGAAAAAATGTAGGCCACTCCATCCCTCCAAAAAAAATTTTAGTTGATTAGTAACCTGGAATGGCCTGGAGGGCCCACTAAGAGCTAGGTTCACAGTGGTAAAGTATCATTTTGACAGTGTAATAAAAACATCCCCCCCTCCTTTAATTAAAACACTAGCCTACGAGTAGAACGGTTGAGAGAAGACAAGGGAATTGGTCCAAAGTCTCGATGCGACTTTGGATTGCAAGTACTACAACTAAAAGTCTTGTATATTAGGTCAAAAAATAACAAAATTAGAGCCCATTTTAACATCCTTTGTGTTAGTGAGAGAATGTACTTTTTTTTAAATTTCTTTCAATAACTTCTTAGGGCCAAGGGAGAAATTTTTAAAATTAAGATACTAAAAGGGAAGTTTAACGGTTTCAAGGGAAAAAGTGTTAAAGGGGAGCAAGGCACTGCCCAGAGGGTGCCAGTGACCAAGCATCGGGGTTGCATGGAAATACAGGAACATAAAACCACAGGAGACGGAGCGACGAGGTTGAGGAGTTTCATGCCACTGAGATCAAACTATGCACATTCTAGGCCATTAAAAAACCTTGGGCGTTCCACACCATGGAAGTTCTTGGTGTTTAATCCGGTGGAGGGGTGCAGAGAAGGACACATGGTGCCCTCCCATGGACATCTTTCCATTTCAAAAGTTTCACCTAAAAGTCTGTGGGTCATGAGAAGGGGAGAAACATGGCACTCCACATAGACATCCCACATCAACACCATGTCGTGTCATGCCATGTCAACTCAAATTTATACCTCACTCACCCCCATGCTTAGCTTTCTATGTAGCCCTAATCACCTCAATTGATCAGGAGTTCATAAATTTTTCTCAAAATTCAAAGTTATAATATTGGGTTGACACTAGGATGGTTGCATAGATCTCATCTTCATGATTCTAGCAACGTGAACGGTTCGAAAAATTGATGTTGTATGAGGGATATATCGTGTTTTGATCGAAATGCCAAACAGGTAAATTTTGTGATAGTTTTACCAGGGTTGACTGGGATGCATAGTGAGAAAAAGGGAATATTCTAAGCAATATTCCTTTCCCTAGAACTAACCCCAGGATGACAAGTGGCATAATTCGATTGGTCAATGAGTTTGTACATTTTTTTTTAGGGCCAATTGGGAGGTGCCACGTGGCTAGCCCTTAGGCCACCACCTGGCCCTTGAACCACAGCGTAAAATTTTTGGAGAAGTCCACAAGGCTCGACCTCGCGACCTCTGGCATAGCACACACACGCCACACCGCTCGAGCCACATGAAGTTCTTAACTACAAAGGTTCATGGGTTATATTTAAAGTTTGACAAAATGTCATTTGAGGTTGGAACCGCTGGCAGTCCCAACCCGCCATCGGTTCTGTTGGAATGGTGACATGGCATATATTACAACCAAAAATACTGTGTGGTGATGAAACCTGACAGCTAATTGCAACATTCAAACCGTTTCCCTGAAATTTTGTCACATTGCCATAGTTATTGCTAAATTTATCTCTACAATGGTTAACGCTAACCACACAACTCAACCCGCAGCAAACCAGAGTTTAATGCGACGGTTCCACTAACCTCCACCATGCCCGTGGCTTTTGGGGTTGGCATCTGCCCACCCCAACCACTAAGATTAAAGGATGCGGTTATTTCGGTGAATTTTTGGAGCACGCCTAAATTTTTGGTGGAATCCACTAAATTAACTCTAGTTAAGTAGAGTTCTCCACTTTTAGTTGAGTTTTTCTAGGTGTAATTGGGAAAAGGAGTAGGAGACTCAATTTTCACCCATTCTGAGTGAGTGATGAATCATTTTTGACTAATTGGACATTATGGAGCCATTGGTGTAGAGAAAAAAGCAATTAGAGCATTGTAACTACATGTATTTGCAAAATTTTAATCATAATGAAATATGGATATGCCATTGGGAGCTAGACCAGGAGATGTAGCCCAGGAGGGGTGAGCTGCTTCATCATGCCTGCAGTATAAATTATATGTGATGGCTTATTCTCTATTTTACACTGTTGTTCAATATTATTAATGTTTGTTTTATGTTTCTAATTCACCAAAAAACATCTACATTTCATGGATAAACACTTCAATCCTTAAGCAAACTAATGAGACAAGTATGCACATGTTTAAAAACTGAAAAGACACTTAGCACAACAAAACTAATACACTCATTTCATATCAGATTGGTATCAGATCTAGATTTTATTATATGGTGTTGTTTAGTGCAAATAATTTTTTAACTGTTTGCAATTTTTAGATGCTTACTAGGCTCAAGCTCAAATGAGGAGAAGGAAAATTGGTGGGAGCAGAAAGGTCTCAATAAGAGCCAAAGAAAAGCAGAGAAATATGGCCACAATCTCCACCACCTAGTTCACCTCTTAAGGAAGCAGAAGCTACTTTAAGTATGCTTCATGAGGAAGGAGAAATCCATGAAAAATTTGATCCCAAGGAGAAATAAATAGTGTTCAGGAAATCATTTCTTGACATGACTGAGATTGTTAGAATCTTTTATCAAGAAAGGAATGAGAGACTGGAAGGAGAAGAATTCAAACTTCAAAAGGAAGGAAAAGGATCTTCAAGATTTCACAATAATGAAGATAAGTCAAATAAGGGAAATTGAGGAAATGGAGGCAATGGAGAGCAATCATCCTCACCCCCATCATCATCATCCTCTACTTCTACTTCAGTACATCGGGCACACAAGTCAAATAACACTGGTAAAAGTCCTTTTTTAAAACTTGATGTTAAGTTTGAATTGCCAATGTTTAATGGTGAAGTCAATGCAAAAAATATTCATTATTGGATTAGGCAATTGGAGGTCTATTTGAGAATCTAGAACATTCAAGATGATGTTTCGTAAACGTAAAACATGGTAAGATTATTTTATCATGGTCAGATTTCATTACTGCTATAAAACAACACTTTTATCCATTAGCTCATATGAAGAAAGCCATAATGAATTGGAAAAAAATTTAGACAATTGAAGGGACAACATATGCAAGAATACACCCAAGACTTTCAGAGAAGATCTCTCTTATTAGGGGTAGATTTTCAGAGCCAAGATACTTTTCTCAAGTACATAGTAGGCTTACATAGCTACCTAGAACAAACTACTCTCATGTTTAACCCCACCAGTATAGATGAAGTATGTGTTCAAGACACACATATAGAAGCTAGAGGGAAGAACATTTCTAAAGAGGGTAGAAAGAAATTTTTTTAGGGTAAAGCCAAGAGAAGACCTCAAAAGGTAAAAGAAAAAAGAATGCATCTGCTAAGAAAGACGGAGAAAAAGTGGTTTGTAAACATTGTTCAAAAGAAGGCCATGATGAAACTCATTGTTCCAAATTACATCCTGAAATGAGGCCAAAGAAACCCAACAACAAAGGGAAACAGAAAAATGTAGCTACAACATGATTTAGGAGATGATTCAGGTGATGAATATAAGATTACAGGCATGGGATTGAAGAACATTAAGGGGAAATAAATTGAAACTAAACCCAGTACTAGTACATCAAACTGTCACATACATACTCCAAATGAAGAAGATAGAATAGAACTATTTCATGTGAGAGTCATATCCAAGCATACCAAGATTGACACATTGTTTGACAGTGGGTCACAAGCAAACTTAATATCTGAAGACTTGGTCAAGAAACTTAGCCTTGAAACCATACCACATCGTAAATCAGCTGAAAGAAGAAATTTTTTTCACTAAGCTAGATTTACGAAGTGGATATCATCAAGTAAGAATTGCAGAAAGTGATATATGGAAAACTACATTCAAAACCAAAAAAGGACTCTTTGAGTGGCTAGTTATGCCATTTGGTTTGTGTAATGCACCGACAACTTTCCTGCATGTTATGGGTAGTGTTTTGCGTCCATTTCTTGATGAATTTGTGATTGTGTACTTAGATGACATATTAATTTTCAGCAAAACAAGAGAAGATCATGTCTTGCATGTGAATAGAGTGCTTGATATTTTGAAGTAAGAGAAATTGTTTCTTAAGATGTCAAAGTGTGAGTTTGGAAAGACTTCTTTGGTCTATTTGGGACATATTGTAGGAGGAGGAAAATTGAGAATTGATCCTTATAAAGTGGAAGAAATTGTGAATTGGCCCACACCCAAAACAGTAACTGAGGTAAGAATTTTCTTAGGTGTAGCTCAGTATTGGAGAAATTTTATTGCTAACTTTTCTTCCATCACAACTCCTATGCATGCAGTGACAAGTGTGAGGAAAGGATTCCAATGGTGAGGCAAACAAAAAAAGCTTTAGAAGCTTTAAAAGACAAGATCAGTTCAGCTCCAATCCTTTCATTACCAAATTTGAGATAGACATTCGAGATTCAAACCAATGCTAGTGATTATGCCATGGGCGCAGTTCTTTTGCAGCATGGTAAGCCTATCGCTTTTCATTCTGGAACATTTAATGGTGTTGTGACTAATTATCCTACATATGATAAAGAAATATATGTGTTGTTACAAAGTTTCAAGAAGTGGAAACACTACTTGATGGGTAAAGAGACTATTGTGCATACTGATCACCAACCATTACAGTACGTGCAGTCACAAACAAAATTGTAGCAATCAAGACATTTCAGGTGGATGGGATTTATTCAACAGTTTCACTTGGTTATAAGGTACAAGAAAGGTATTTTCAATAAATTTTCTGATATGCTTTCAATACCAATCATTAATGCATCTACTTTACTCAAAAATGATTATGTTGTACATGAGAGTTACATAGAACAATATGCACATGACATTAATTTTCAAGATGTGTATTCTACTTTGAGTGAAGGGAATCAAGTTGAAGAAAAATATTATCACATGCATAAAAATTTGTTGTTTCATTTGGGCAAGTTGTGTATACCACAACGAGAGAGGCTAAGTTTCATGAGAGAAGCTCATTCAGCTCTTATTTCTAGACACTTTGGCGTAAGAAAAACAGTGGCGCATCTACAGAGGTATTGCAATTGGCCTCGTATGATAGATAGCGTGTCACGTTTTATAAGAGGTTGTTCTATGTGTGCAACAAGTAAGCTTAGTAATAGGAAGCTTGGGTTGTACACGCCACTACCGGTACCATCAAGGCCATGGGAGAGTGTCTCCATGGACTTTATTGGAGGTCTACCTATGTCAAGAAAACAACATGATTATATTTATGTAGTTGTGGATAGATTCAGTAAAATGTGTATAATTATGCTATGTAAGAAAACCATTACTGCTGGAAAAACTGCTAAACTTTATTTTCAACATGTTTAGGTTCATTTTGGATTTCCAACTTCTATTGTTATTGACAGGGATTCCGGGTTCATTGGGAATTTTTGGTCAAATCTATGGAGAATGATGGACACAAAGTTGAAAAAGAGTACCACTTTTCATCCACAAATAGATGGAAAAACCGAGGTGGTGAACAGAACCGTTGTGCATCTATTGAGAGGATATTGCAGCAAACATCCTAAGTGTGGGATGAAAAATTGCATTGAATTCAACATGCTTACAACCAGGAAAAGTACTCTTCAACTCAAACATCACCTTTTGAAGTATGCTTTGGGTATTTTCAAAAATCACCATTAGACTTAATCCTTGGCAAGGATGTTGCAATTGACGGACATACTGAAATTGACAAGGCTCGAAAGTTCATTGAGAAAATTTAGATTATACATCAAGTTCAAGAACAACTTGAAAAAAGTCAAAGAAAATACAAAGAGAGGCCTGACAAAGATAGAGTTGCTCACAAGTTTCAAGAGGGAGATGATGTATGGTTGCACATTAGAAAAGAAAGGATGCAAGGGGAAGGTAAAAATCTCAAACCCATTCGATATGGTCCTTTCAAGATCATAAAGCAAGTTGGTAATAATACATTTCAACTTGATGACTTGCCTTCTTATATGCAAATGTATTCAGTTGTTAATGTTGAAAACTTATGTTTGTATGAGCCACCTTTGATCAATGATCAAGTGATGTTCATCTACCTTCTATTGAATATTTATCGCCAAAATTTCAGATGAGCTCAAAGAAGATACAATTCTTGACAGGAGGACAAGAGCATCTAAGAGGGTAAGTGTTGACTACCTTCGAGTTGGGCTCAAAGGAACTAAACCAAGCAAGGCAAAATGGATGCAGGTTGGAAAGGTGAGAAAGTTATACCCTCATCTATTGAACAGGTAATCAAGTCTTTTGGGGTCCAAAAGCTTCCTAATGGGGAGGAGTGATCAGGAGTTCATAAATTTTTCTCAAAATTCAAAGTTACAGGATGTTGGCAATATGATGCAATGTGTTGTCCTTGATGGCAACCTACTTGATGCAGTTGTCCTTGATGGAAACTGACATGATGAGTTGACTTTGGATAGCAACCTATTTGTTAATGATGTAAATCTGATGTATCTACAGAGCAGCTCAGAAGTAACAAAGAAAGAAATTCCAGTAAGTGCCAGAGTAATGATGAATAAGATATGTCACAAATCATACGCGGGTTTGTAAAGGAAAAGTAGCATATGTACGTTGAAAAGTACGTACCAAGTAGCGTATGCCTATTTGCGCTCTAAATTTATAAAACCAGGAGACATTACCATGGTATTGGCCCACTATATTGAGTGCTGGATTATCTATTTGATCCCGTCTAGGAATACCATCAGCGGTTGAGTGGTTTTGACTCATGGTATTGACAAAGGATAAATCTATATAAGGAGAAGAAGATCATAGTGAAAGGGTGTGCATGTAAGGGTTGTTAATGAATAAATTTCTCTAAGGAATATCTGCATGGATGAACTCTGTTCTTAATTGTTAGATCTGAATCTATGATGCACCTATGGATATGATGAAGGTTCAAGATCTCTAGATCTAGAAATGTTGAATTTCTAGGATGATCTGCAAAAGAAATGATGAAGACCTGGCGCAAGTATGATGAAGAAATTGAAGAAATCTGGGTAAGTTTATAGATCTGGTCTGTTCTGCAAAGTTTATCTTTTTCAGATCTATATGCTAGTTGGTTTCAAGAAAAGCGCGTATATACGCGGGTTCGTTTCATGAAAAGAGCGTATGGAAATTAGGTTTTTTAAAGAATAAAATACACAGAAGTATACGCGGCTTCAGTAAAGCAAAGTAGCGTATGCTATTTGAATCAATGTTTGTTCAGGGTTGATTTTGTATCTGTATATCTATTCTGAAGTCTGGGTTTTAATGAATACTTCACTCTGAAGTACTTCTGCATGGAATGGGTAATAGTTTATTGATTGATCTGAATTAATTATGTACCTATGAAGAAAATGATGAAGAGGGATCACTAGATCTGAAATGACTATGTATTTTCTAGATCTATTTATGGAATTTTTAGATCTGTGATCTGACGAATCTTTGCTGAAGTAAAGGGTGAAATTTGAGTTATTTGTTCTGAAGAGCTGCATAGTTCTGAAAAGTTACAAATCTATACACATGTTCATCTCCGAGAAAGTGTGTATATATGCAGGTTAGTTTAAGCAAAAGCACGTATACGCAGGTTCAGTGAAGTAAAAGCACGTATGGAATCTAGAGTTTTGCTAAAGTGTGTGGAATGAAATGTCTGATCTGATTTTTTGTTTTACTGCTATCTGTCAATGATGTATTCATACAGATCTGGGTTGGTTGAATGTTGAATATGTTGCTCACTATGTTGATTGAAGATCAAGTTTTTGGTTGATTGGTTGATGATTCAATGAATGAATTGATGGAGTTATAAGTTTCAGTTTGTTGTATGGAGTGGGTCCAGTATGGAAATTTATGAAACGTGGTCCATTGTGGTGCTGAGGGTCGAAGCCTTCCATGAGGGGTTTGGAGCTCCCTTCCAGTAGTGGCTGGAGAACGAGATAAGGTTGCAGCCTTCTGTAGGTGGGTGCCTGCGTGCTGGTATGAGTCTGCACCAGTACAAAATTGTAAGAATTTTTCTTTATAATAAATATTGAAGACAGAGACAACAGCAGCAGTGGTTTTCTCCCGAATTGGGTTTCCACCTTAAATACTGGTGTTCATGTGTGTTGCTTATGTGTGATGGTTTATTCTGTTATTACTGCACATGCTTACTGCTTACTAAAAATCTGATGAATGAATGATGCAATGATCTAAGTAAAGAATTAAACGTATAATAAGATCTCTGGACATATGCAAGTTTTCTTAAGGATATCCACATTTATATGCGAGTTGGGTTCAATAAAGTAACGTATGGGTTTAAGAGAAACAAAAAGTGAAAAGTTTTCAGTTAGCTCTAAATATTGATTCACCCCCCCCCCCCCCTCGCATTTTTCCCAACAATTGGAATCAAAGGTGTCCTTCTTCCGATCTTTAGCCGCTAGAAGGAAGATCAAACAAGATGAGCAATCAAGATGGAACAACATCTATCAGGCCTCCACTCTTCAACGCAAACAATTTAATCTTCTGGAAAACAAGGATGAGATCCTATCTTCAGTCTCTGGGAGAAGATGTATGGGCTATTGTTGAAGGAGGATATCAATATCCAGCTGCAGTACCAACAGATCCAACAGAAAGAAATAATTATGAAACAAATGCAAAGGCGGTCAATGCTCTATTGGGAAGTCTAACTGAAACAGAATTTGTCAAAGTCATGCAGCTGGATATAGCAAAGGCAATATGGGACAAAATCATTCTAAGTTATGAAGGTGATGCAAAGGTAAAAAGTGCTAAACTCCAAACTCTCAGAATTCAATATGAGAATCTAAAAATGCATAATGAGGAGAGAATTGCCAATTTCTTTTTACGTCTTGATGATATTGTAAATCGTATGAGAAATCTAGGAGAAACAATAACTGAATATACTTTGGTTGAGAAATTTTTAAGATCACTAACGGAAAAATTTGAGTCAAAAGTTTCTGCTCTTGAAGAAAAGTAGGATCTTCAAAATCATACTATGGTGCAACTTCATGGCATACTAACTGCATGTGAAATGAGAAGAGGAGGACCATCTGAAGTCAAAGAAGCCATCTTTAGAGCTTCTACAAAAGGGAAAGAAGTACAAGAGACAGAAGGATCAGGGTATATCTCAGAAGAAGATGAGGTAAATTTTGTAAAGAAACTCCAACTTGGTACAGGACGGTTCAGAGGTAAGCTTCCTTTCAAATGTTTTGCTTTTGGAGAGTTGGTCATTATCCTGCTAAGTGTCCTCACAAAGAAACACATGAAAAAGGAAAGGAAGTAGCAAGAAAGAATAAGAATCGGTTTAGTACTAGAAAAAGTTACTATACTCATGAAGACAGTGATGGGTTATTAGACAGTGAGGAAGAATGTGAACAAGATCTTAGACTTCTCATGGCATTTGAAAAAGAATCTAGAGAAGAAAAAGATACTTTTATGGATGTTTTAGAGGACAATGATTTTCTTGATGAAATCAATCAACTCAAAATATGCTTAGAAGAAAGTAAAATATCCATAGAAACTTTGAAAAATCAGCTTGAAGAAAAGGTGAAACACAATGAGAAATTAGAATGTGAAATAGTAAGTCTAAGAAAAGAAATTGAGAAAGTAAAGACTTTGAATCTTAGATTTGCTAAAGGATCTAAAACCTTAGATGAGATTATCAAGGTACAACGTTCTCCTCTTATAAAGACAGGTCTTGGATATATCGGAGAATCTTCTCAGGCTTCAGCATCAAATTATCTAAAAGCAGTTACAGCTGGTTTACAACATGCTGCCACTCAGCAAGGGAATAAAGAATCTTCACAGATAAAGCATGATCATCTCAATTCAAAGAACACTAACAGGAATGTCTTTCAAAGAAACACCAATCAACAAGTAAATTCATATAGAAGATTTTATGATCGCAGAAATTTCTTCTTCAATGGACAATGTTTCTCATGTCACAATTTTGGTCATAAATCTATTCAATGTGTTGCATATAAAACCATCATGACAAGAGAAGCAAGAAAGAAAAGGATGGATATTGAACCAAAAAAGAACACCTATAACAACTTTTCTCCTCTTCAAAATGAAGTTGAATGTGCTTATTGCAATAAATTTGGCCATGAAGAATCTGAATGCAGGAGCAAAGTCCAGCCAAAAGAGAAGTTTCCTTCAAGCTCCAAAGTGTGGAAAAAGAAGGAATTACAGGTTGAAAATTGTGGCATAGCTTTATTTGCAGAAGGTGAAGAAAATCAATGGTACATTGATAGTGGATGCTCAAAACACATGACAAGTGACAAAAACAAACTTCTTGCATATAGTGCTCTAGAAAAAGAAAATAATGTTACATTTGGAAATGACACTCCTACTGTCATTAAGGGAAAAGGATCTGTATTTCTAAAAGAAAAGGTGAAAGCTAATAATTTCATGTATGTGGATGGATTAAAGCATAACCTGTTAAGTGTAAGTCAAATGTGTGATCAAGGAACTGAAGTTGTCTTTAGTTCAAAAGAATGTGTGGTACGTGATCTTGATACAGGTAAAACAATTATAAAAGGAAACAGAACTCCAAGCAACCTGTATGTATTGAAGAAATGCAAAGAACAATGTTACTTGAGTAAATCTTCAGAAAATTGGCTATGGCATAGAAGGTTGGGGCATCTGAGCTTCTCTCAAATCAACAAATCAAGCAGACTTAAAGTTGTTCGTGATCTTCCCAATATTACTCTACTTGAAAATATCATATGCAAATCTTTCCAATTCGGTAAGCAAACCAGAGTACAATTTAATGTCAAGGAAGGATCATCAAGTAAGCCTCTTGAACTCATTCATACTGACATATGTGGACCTGTGAGGAAAAAGGTCACCACGTGGTGAAAAATACTATATCTTATTTATTGATGATTTCTCTAGAATGTGTTGGATTGGGCTGTTTAAACACAAAGATGAAGCATTTGAGAAATTTCAGATCTTCAAAGCACTAGTTGAGAATGAATTAGATCTAAAAATCAAGTGTCTCAGATCTGATCGAGGAGGAGAATATACATCAGATGAATTTCTTGAATTTTGTGAACAACATGGCATAAAAAGACAGTTTTCTATAGCCGGCACTCCACAACAAAATGGTGTTGCAGAAAGAATGAATAGAACAGTTCAACAAATCGCTAGAGCTATGCTTGATGATTCTGGAACACCTGACACATTTTGGGGAGAAGCAACACATACAGTGGTAAATATTCTTAATAAGGCACATGTTCGTGTAAATAGTGATAAAACTCCATATGAACTCTGGTATGGTAATCCTCCCACTGTGAAGCATTTTAGATTTTTTGGAAGAAAATGCTTTATCAAAAATAATGATGAAAAACTTGGCAAGTTTGAACCCAGAGCAGATGAAGGAATACTTCTTGGTTACTCCTCTAGGAGTAGAGCATATAAATGTTACAATAAAAGACTTTGGAAGATTGTTGAATGTCTTGATGTTGTTATTGATGAGTCTCCTGCAGCTCCAAAAGAAGAAAAACAAACAACAGATGAAGACGATGATGATATATATCTTTCTACATCAAATAGAAATGATATAGATAGTGAACCCAATGAAGAACTCGAAGATGATTTATCTAAAAAAGCTCCATCCAGATATGTTCAAAAGAATCATCCAGAATCTCAAATTTTTGGAGAAAAGGGATCAGGTGTACAAACAAGAAGGAATCTTGTGGGATCTTCTAGCTATCTGGCATTTCTATCCACTATTGAACCACACAATGTCAATCAAGCTAGCAAAGATGAATGTTGGATTCAAGCCATGAATGAAGAGCTTGATCAAATTGGAAAGAATCACACTTGGGAATTAGTACCAAGACCTCATGACAAAAATGTCATTGGAACTAAATGGATATTCAAAAACAAGTTAAATGAGAATGGGGATGTTATAAGAAATAAAGCTAGACTTGTTTGCAAGGGGTATGCTCAACAAGAAGGCATAGACTTTGAAGAAAATTTTGCTCCTGTAGCTAGACTTGAAGCCATAAGAATGTTTCTTGCTTTTTCAAGCTTCCAATAAATCAAAGTTTATCAAATGGATGTTAAATCTGCTTTTCTCAATGGTGATCTAGAAGAAGAAGTTTATATAGAACAACCAGAAGGATTCATTTTGGGAAATGATGAAAAACTTGTTTGTAGACTTAAAAGGCTCTATATGGTCTCAAACAAGCTCCAAGGGCATGGTATTATCGTCTTGACAAATATCTTCATCAACAAGGATTTTCAAAGGGGTCTGCTGACAGCAACTTATACACAAAAATTGAAAATGATAAATTATTGATTGTGATTGTATATGTTGATGATATCATCTTTGGAAGTAATGAAGAATATATGAGTCAGAAATTTGCTTCTGTTATGCAGCAAGAATTTGAAATGTCTTTACTTGGGGAACTAACATTCTTTCTTGGCTTACAAGTGCATCAAACTACAGATGGCATATTCTTATCATAGGAAAAATACCTTAAGCAAATTCTAAAGAAGTATGGCATGGAAGAGTGCAAACCTGTAAGTACACCAATGATAACCTGATGTAATCTCAGTTCTCATGATGATTCTCCCACGGTGAATCAACCAGAATACAGATCTATGATAGGAAGTCTACTTTATCTCACTGGGACTAGACCAGACATTATGCATGCAGTTGGGATTGTTGGACGATTCCAAGCTAATCCAAAAGAGTCTCAACTTCAGGCTGTCAAAATAATATTCAAATATCTACAAGGAACTCAAGACTTTGGACTATGGTATCCAAAGAATGTTGATCTCACTCTTCATGCTTACACTGATGCAGATTGGGCTGGAAATGTTGATGATCGGAAAAGAACTAGTGGTGGTGCATTCTATATGGGGCCCCGGTTAGTATCTTGGTTCAGCAAGAAGCAAAGCTCTATTGCCTTATCTACAGCAGAAGCAGAATATGTGGCTGCCGCATCATGTTGCACTCAACTCCTTTGGATGATGCAAACTTTACAAGACATTCAAATCAAATGTTCACCTCCTATCTCCATTATGTGTGATAATACAAGTGCCATCAGTATCTCAAAGAATCCTGTTATGCATTCCAAGACCAAGCACATTCCCATCAAGTATCACTTCTTACGTGAACAAGTGCTTGAACAAAAGGTGAAGTTGGAGTATGTTCCATCCAAAGAACAAGTTGCTGATATATTTACCAAACCTCTACCCAGGGAAGCGTTCGAATATCTCAGACACAAGCTGGGAGTAGTCTCTGCCATACAGAGGATCAGATCTGCTTAAATTCAGAAGATTAAATTGGATACGCAGATTTCCTGAAGGACAGTCGCGTATATACGCGAGTTTATACACAAAAAACCGCGTATGGGTGTTTGCTGACAAAATTTTTCTGGGTCAGCATTCTTCAGCACAGCTGCGGTGCTGTTGGGTATCTCTGGTGATGTTCCAGCTCTCATATTTCTGTTTCATTATCTAATGCTTCTGATGAAGATGCCTTGATGATTTGCTGTTGAAAGTGTTCAGGATGCACAGGCTAAGGGGGAGCATTGGTCATGTGGAAAGGATGCATTGTTGGCATTCTAATTATTTGTTGTAGTCTGATCTCATGCTTGAGAATTTTTGATCTTGATTGTATAAGTCATTTCTGTAATTTGATGAAAAAGGTCATGTTGAGACCCATGATGTAAACATTGTAATATTCAGTCATGCAAAGACTTATTCCATTTTGTAAACCCACTTGGTTGGGTACTTGAGTCACATATGTAAATCCACTTGGTTGGATCATTGATGTAAGTATGAGTCCCTGGTGATAGGAAAGGTCATAGAGTCATGTACTTCATTGAAAAATATGTTTGAAGATTCAGCGTGAACTCAGGGGGAGCATGGTAACTTCAGTGCACATCAGATCTACAGAGCTCTTCTTTCTACAAGAAAAGAAAAACCTTGTTTTGGTTTTGATCCACCCTTTTGCCCTTGATGTCAAAGGGGGAGAGTATCATGGTGTTTGAATAATGGTTATAATCAATGTATCTATCTATTGTGGTGATCAAACACCATCATGGGTACCATCAAGTTCAAAGGGGGAGATTGTTGGCAATATGATGCAATGTGTTGTCCTTGATGGCAACCTACTTGATGCAGTTGTCCTTGATGGAAACCGACTTGATGAGTTGACTTTGGATAGCAACCTATTTGTTAATGATGTAAATCTAATGTATCTACAGAGCAGTTTAGAATTAACAAAGAAAGAAATTCCAGTAAGTGCTAGAGTAATGATGAATAAGATATGTCACAAAGCATACGCGGGTTTGTAAAGGCAAAGTAGTGTATGTACGCGGAAAAGTATATACCAAGTAGCGTATGCCTATTTGCGCTCTAAATTTATAAAACCATGAGACATTACCATGGTATTGGCCCACTGTATTGAGCACTGGATTATCTATTTGATCCCGTCCATGAATTCCATCAGCGATTGAGTGGTTTTGACTCATGGTATTGACAAAGGCTAAATCTATATAAGGAGAAGAAGATCATAGTGCAAGGGTGTGCATGTAAGGGTTGTTAATGAATAAATTTCTCTAAGGAATATCTGAATGGATGAACTCTGTTCTTAATTGTTAGATCTGAATCTATGATGCACCTATGGATATGATGAAGGTTCAAGATCTCTAGATCTAGAAATGTTGAATTTCTAGGATGATCTGCAAAAGAAATGATGAAGACCTGGCGCAAGTCTGATGAAGAAATTGAAGAAATCTGGGTAAGTTTATAGATCTGGTCTATTCTGCAAATTTTATCTTTTTCAGATCTATACGCTAATTGGTTTCAAAAAAAGCGCGTATATACGCGGGTTTGTTTCATGAAAAGAGTGTATGGAAGTTAGGGTTTTTGAAGAATAAAATACACAGAAGTATACGCGGCTTCAGTAAAGAAAATTAGCGTATGCTATTTGAATCAATGTCTGTTCAGGGTTGAGTTTGTATCTGTATATCTATTCTGAAGTCTGGGTTTTAATGAATACTTCACTCTGAAGTACTTCTGCATGGAATGGGTAACAGTTTATTGATTGATCTGAATTAATTATGTACCTATGAAGAAAATGATGAAGAGGGATCACTAGATCTGAAATGACTATGTATTTTCTAGATCTGTTTATGGAATGTTTAGATCTATGATCTGACGAATCTTTGCTGAAGTAAAGGGTGAAATCTAAGTTATCTATTCTGAAGAGCTGCATAGTTCTGAAAATTTACAGATCTATACACATGTTCATCTCCGAGAAAGTGCGTATATACGCAGGTTAGTTTTAGCAAAAGTGCGTATACACAGGTTTGTCTCTATCAAAGCGCGTATATATGCAGGTTCAGTGAAGTAAAAGCGCGTATGGAATCTAGGGTTTTGCTAAAGTGTGTGGAATGAAATGTCTGATCTAATTTGCTATTTTACTGCTATCTGTCAATGATGTATTCATACAGATTTGGGTTGGTTGAATGTTGAATATGTTGCTGACTATGTTGATTGAAGATCAAGTTGTTGGTTGATTGGATGATGATTCAATGAATGAATTTATGGAGTTATAAGTTTCAGATTGTTGTATGGAGTGGGTCCAATATGGAAATTGATGAAACGTGGTCCATTGTGGTGTTGAGGGTCGAAGCCTTCAGTGAGGGGGTTGGAGCTCCCTTCCAGTAGTGGCTGGAGAACGAGAGAAGGTTGCAGCCTTCTGCAGGTGGGTGCCTGCGTGCTGGTATGAGTCTGCACCAGTACAAAATTGTAAGAAGTTTTCTTTATAATAAATATTGAAGACATAGACAACAGCAACGGTGGTTTTCTCCCAAATTGGGTTTCCACCTTAAATATTCGTGTTCATGTGTGTTTCTTATGTGTGATGGTTTATTCTGTTATTACTGCACATTCTTACTGCTTACTAAACATCTGATGAATGAATGATGCAATGATCTAAGTAAAGAATTAAATGCATAATAAGGTCTCTGGACATATGCAAGTTTTCTTAAGGATATCTGCGTATATACACTAATTTGGTTTAGTAAAGTAGCGTATGGTTTTAAGAAAAAGAAAAGGTAAAAAATTTTCTTTATCACCTTCCAAACACCGATTCACCCCCCCCTCTCAGTATTTTTCCCAACACAGGATTGGGTTGAAACTAATATGGTTGTGTATATCTCATCTTTCTGATTCTAGTGCCATGAACCATTCAAAAAACTGATGTTGTATGAGGGATATATCGCATTCTGATCAAAATGCCAAATAGGTAAATTTTGTGACATTTTGACCACGATTGACTGGGATGCACAGACAACAAAAGGGAATATTATGAGGAATATTCCTTTTATCATAACCAACCTCGGGATGGTGAGTGGCACAATTATATTGGTCTAATGAGTTTGTACATTGTTTTTGAGGGCCAATTGGGAGGTGCCACGTGGCTAGCCCCAAGGCCACCACGTGGCCCACTGAAAATTCCCTCTTACTGCAACATAGTAGGGGAGTGGTTGTACCAACCATCTCATCATTTCTTGGGCTATGCATCTATCCAAATGCTAATATACATCCATTAGAAAGCCCTCCCAAGTGGATTCCTCCATCAATGAATAATATGCATGAAAATGCATGAAAGAAGAACCCATAAACATTGCATGTAGATCCCTCTTCTTGTGCTTGTGCAGCCAAGCCAAGAAAATCAAAAGGTAGTGAGGAATGCTTCCCTCCATTACTCCTTCATACTCGTCATCTACATGCCTCCAAAGTATATCACTTGTGAAGTGGCTTTGAGAACACTCCAACAAGTAGTCCAAGCTCTCAAGTGACAGCGTTGCTGGCCTTTAGAGTAGGGCCACTGTCAACTCAAAGCTTCCTTCTTTGACATGAATCTTGCCAAAGACATCTCCCATCATGATGCTGCAAATGTAGAGCTCCTCCCATGAATAAGGTGTTGCTTGGAATCCAAGATCAAATAGCAATCCTCTTGCACTATGCTAGTGCCTCCTCTTGCTCCCACAACATTCAACAAAATCTGAGCAAAAATAATGTTTGCTGCTCCCCTATACTTCCACCATTCTCAATCTCAAATGGGAACATAATCAGTGGTAAGAGAAATGCCATCCCATCATGATGCACCCATATTCTCCTCTTTGTCTATCAAGAGAAACAATTGTGGAATGATCCTGGGAGCTGTGGGTTATGGATCCTCCACATTTCCACTGGGCACACTCCATCCATAAGAATTTGTTCCTTGGTGTAAGGATCCTGCCACTTGGTACCTCTTCATAAGAGCTACCATTGTCCCAAAACAGATTTCTCCTCTTGCATTTCATGGGACATTGAAATGCAATCTCCTCCATGGTCTATGTCTCAAACCCCAACCTCATGAGTGGTGCATGACTCATCAAGGGTGTCTGAGAATAATGGCACAACGTAGTGAAAATACCCTCTTCAAGAAAATCAACATGCAATAATGTACAATCCTCCATGATAGATGAAAACTCATGCATACCTTGGAGAGATTTTGGAAGAATCTTGTGTTGTCTCTTCCCCCAGTGTGTTGGCTGCCTCAATAGCTGAAGGTGGAGGTTGCTCCTCCATGAATGTAACAGCGCTGGCATGTGCCTCTGGTGGTGAGGGCTCCTCCCTCCTTTGGCGAAATCTTCTAATCAAGATCTGAGAAAATTCAACAAGATTAGAAACCCTTGCATGCCTCCCATGGTTGAACCACCAAGTTCTTTCCTCTTCTGCTGAAAAAGTGTGAAGAATATAGAGTCTCCTAGAAGACTCTAGGGTTTTCTCCCTATTCAGCAAGATACTCACTTATAATTTGAATTCCAAGTGTCCTCCATGCTTCTGCTCTGCTACTCTGTGAGAATAAGAAGTGCATGGTCCTTCCTCTTCTCCTTCTTCTACCTCCTCAACATACTTGGAGAGGTTCATGTTGCACCCAAAACTGATGAGATAAATC
The DNA here is from genome assembly GCA_034641835.2 of Pinus albicaulis. NCBI lineage: Eukaryota > Viridiplantae > Streptophyta > Pinopsida > Pinales > Pinaceae > Pinus > Pinus albicaulis. The sequence goes on from CM076579.1 coordinate 960,291,468, forward strand.
TCATCCTCTGCATCACTTTGATCTCCTCTTCCTCTGAAATTATAACTTCATAGGCTGAGCCAAGTTTGCAGCTTTGATACCACTGTAATGTTCCAAATGGGGAAAATTTCTGCAATGCCAGGAATATCTTGAGATATTCCTATTTTCCACCTCCGGGAGTATTAACAACCAACACTGAACTATTTTATAGATTGAATACTGGGGAATTTACTGGCTATGTCATCTTCATGAGGAAGAATGAGATCCGGAGGCTAACTGGCCCACTAGAAGACTCTGCCAATAGAACTTGTCAAGAGCTAATAATTCCCTTCAAGGAATTTCTTCAACAGCTGCCCATGAGGATGTTGTATAAGGAAGCCCATGTGAAAATAAGGCAATCCAGTGCTAGGATTCCTTGGAATATATCTGATACAAACTCCCTATAGAATATAAGTCCAAAGAAATAACCCTAAGTAGGTTATTCAGATCTCCCACCAACAAGTACATTGAAATAATGACTAATGAGAGAATCCTCAGCAGTATTAAAAATCCAACATGTAACAACAGTGAAATAATGAATCATACAATATGAGAAGAGTACAAATCTGATCCATAATCTGTAGCATCAAATGTAATACAAATTTCTTGAGGAAAATGCCTCTCAAGGTAAGCTCAAATCAGCCTCAACAGGAAATGTACATGGAACAAGAGAATACACTACTACATAAATCCAACTACTCACTAACTATGCAGTCTATGATGGAAAATGACTGCAGACTGGTATATATAAGAATATATAACAATACATTCTCAAATAAGAAGGGTGAGCAATATCTCAACCCCAGAAAACATTATTATAACAATCCTCCAAGGGATTGGCTAAAATACATAAAGCTGGAAAATGCCAGAGTAGCTGGGCAGCCACTGTAGCTCAAATATAATACAACATGGGAGAAGATGGGGAATTCTACAATGGATGTGAAAACCTCCTCCAATGTACTCAAAAGGGAAGGGGTTGATCCCCTTACTGAAAACTGCACTCACCATTGCACCACATGAACTCCTTCTGCAAACCCTCTCAGAGAATAACGTTGTAGGAGAAATGGACTGCACTGGACATGAGAAGAAACAATGGCCCAATGCCAAGATATGCAATTAAAGGCTCTAAAATCTCCTTTTCTGATCTCCTAGAGGAAGAGATGGCCTCTCCTCTACAGAACAACTCCGGATGTGAGATGGTGATGGTCCCTCACTACAACACCCGCAACTCCAGCGTTCTCTTGCTGCAAGAATAACGCAGTAGCTGCAAATGACTACTTTGGCCTCAAGCCATGATGTGAGGAAGATGAAGAACAATATCTCCATGGCCTCCCATGGGAGAGAAGTTCATTCCTAAATAGGAATCCCTCTTGTGCTAAGCAGCACAAAGTTGAAGAGAGCTTCAACCTCCAAATTCTATCTCCAAGAATGATCTCCACAATGGCTCTCCTTCATCTTTTATGCAATGTATGCATGGACCCCACTCACATTAGGGTTTCTCTCATTTCAAATTTCCCTCCACTCCAACTACGCAATCTTCTTGTGCAAGCTTCCACTCTTAGGGTACGTTGTTGAATTTGGTCAACCATGGTCTAGCTCACTTTCTTTTGGCCCCTTTTCACACTTGGGCTACTAACTTAAGCCACTTAAGTGACTTTTTGCACCTTAGGAGTGTTTATTAAGTTTCTACATGGGTCCCCTCACCCATTTTATTCCTTTTATTAAAATAAAAGCAAGATTAATGTTCCAAATACTTTATTGCAAAATTTGGAACATTACATTTGAATAGAACAAAGTGACCCTCACAATGAAAGGGGAAGAAAAATCAAGATTCACACCCAAACGTGAGTAAGTAAATGAATGAGTCATAGGATCCCATGCCATCTCAATCGATGATTCAACCAATCAAACAGGTCGAAAGAAACATAGCCCCATTTTTTAACTTAGAATAGGAACTGAGTAAGATAAAGGTATCGGTACCACTATTAGAATTGACCTAAAACCTAGTATATCAACCTAACCTATGAAAACTCATAAATCTCACTGAAGTATTTTCTCATAACGATACTTTCAACATTCAGGAAAATCGTCCCAATGTAGAATGTGGACCACATGTGGAAGAACAAGATGACAATATTCCTCCATTTTACATCACCCTAAATGTTCATAATAAATTTCCCCACAACCTCATGTTAGATTCAGAAGCATCCCATAACCTCATGTCTAAGTTCGTCATAGTGGAGCTAGGATTAGATATTACCAAACCATGCCATGACCTTTATTCTTTTGAATCTATAAGGGTAATATTCCTGGGTCTCATTAAGGATTTATTGGTATTTCTCACCTAAATACCCAAGAAGTTCTTAGTCACAGATGTGTTAGTGTGTTTGGTGCACGTATGTACGAAATCACACCAACTTAAGGGGTGTGTTTTCCCCTCTTAATTTATTGGTCATAGGCAGAAAATATATGGAGTCAAGCAAGTTAGTGGAACATTCTAGAACATAAACATAATAGATAGAGAAATAGCATGCATATTCAAACATAAAAATTAAACTAAACTAAAACAAATAACAAAAAATATCTAAATAGAGTCAAACAACTTCAATAATCCAAACGGTGACGATTACGTCCCCTGTTATTGAGTGCTGGTAGGAAATGAGGATGAAACCTTAACCTGCTTGCCAAGAGGCCCTTAGAACTAGGGGTTCTAAGTCCCGTTGCAAGGATGTATTTACTTTTGAGCTACCTTGGCGCAAATTCTCCCTCTCTCCACTATGGTGTGATGGAGTTGTTGGATGGCCAACAACTGAGTCCCCTCTATCTCTGTTTCGGATCACACACTGCTAGTATTTCTTGGGGAAATTCTGGCCAGCATAACAATGTGCTCTCAATTTTTTCATCTCTTGGTGGCATTTTATAGGAGAATTAAAATCCTCCTTCCTTCTCTTGGTACATTGTGGATAGTGGCCCAAGAGAGGAGGGTGATTCCATTGTGTGATCCCTTGATGTCCTAAGGAGGCTTGGGTGGTTTTCCTTAGGCATCTTCAACTTTTGAATCAATGTCCTGGAGTGTGCCTTTGTGGTTCCTGTTGGGCCAGAATTGTAATCTACAGATAAATTATGCTTCCCTAGACAGGTGCTAGTCTAGAACAACAGGTGAAAGGCTATACTACTATTTCTCCTAACTCAGAATAGATATACAGACAGGATTTGAGGCTTACTTGTTAAGTTGCTTCCAAATGGCTCCTTCTGTCGCTTCTGTTGCAGCTTCAATTTCAAGTGGTTTGTGAGATGAATGCTTCCTACAAGAAAGAACACTAAAACAATAGAAGATGAAATAATATAGATATCTATTCAAGCTAGTTAGCTAAATCAGTAAAGCATAAACTACATTCATCAACCAAGATCTTACAATATGGAAAATCAAATTTAATACAGATGCATGTAGGGAAAAATAAGAAGTACTCTTTATTGAAGATAGAAGGAGAGGTTACAACCTAGTGACTGATTTGAAGTGACATTCCAGCAAAGTTCCCAATCCTCATCATAGTATATAAATCTCTCCAACAGCAGCTTCACAAACCAAGCTCTCAATTGAAAATTCTCCAGCATTTCTCTACTCAAATTCTTCCTCCTCAAACACTTAGATTTGTGTTCAATTTATTGATGAACTGTAGGTTGTTTTACAATCAATAACTTTCCAAAAATAGGAAATCCATGTTTCCATTCATGTAGATGTCAAATGGACACTTGGATATGAAACTTGACACATGTGAACTCTTCTAGAAGGCACTGACCAAGTGGAGATTCTGGAACAATGAGAATTTCGCTCCCAATGTGACCAACGCACCTGTGAATATGGGGAAGTGCTTTGCAGAGCAGTCTTGCATAGGGCTACCTACATATGCAATGCACTTAGGCCCCTTAAATCCTGTGTTGGTGAGCTCTCATATGCTAAATACTAAGCTTCAAACCATGGAAACCTTTGCTTGATGAAAGTCTTGCTTGATTTGTCTTGTTTCTTGTCTTAGGGCATGTAGCAACTAAAATGATAGGGAATGATAGACCCTTGATCATTGGTCCTGGAGATGATTTCCAGTTAACCAAGTTATTTGGAATGGTGTCCAAATTGACCTATAACAGTCCCGGAAAGTGACTTCCACCACTCCTAGGATTGCGCGTTTTTTGGGTCAAAAGACGTGAAAGGGCATGCTTATCGAAGGATTTTGCACGCAAATGCACTTTTGACTATTCCGTCTTGTATGCAATTTGATTTTTCCTTGTACCTTAGGTATTTTTAAATACTTTCCGATTCTCTGATGTCTCTTATCCCTGTAAATCCTTCTACCTAACATTAAATAATGTCACCTTTGCTTGTACAATTTTCTAGTGATAACAATTTCCCCCTAATGTGTGAGGTCTAGGAAGAACTGTATAACCGAAAAACATTATAGTTTCTTTTCTGTATACTGTGTCTAGAGAGAGAGAGACCTCCGTGTAGCTCAGAATTGGAGACACCATGCACCGGGTCGAAGAGCGACCATGTCCGTGGGACCCTTGTAAGCAATGGTATAATACAATATATAGAAAATTTCTACGAGGCGGGCATGTCCCATGCTCGTAATGCTTTTTCTAGTTAAACAAATCTATTTGACAGGTACATGTTTTGTCTATGTCACTAATATGGAAGTGATCTGTTGGTTGATGACAATGACTACTGATGCCCTTGTGGGAGATTTTTCTTTGAAAATAGGTGGGATGTGGTACCCATATGCGTAAACTTGGTATGGCATATAAATTCTCATTGTACGTATGGGCACTGGCTGGGACCTTCCCATGTAAGCATTGCTGATAGAGATGCTTATGAAGGCACGGGTCTTTGACGAATTTGATCAAAGTGAAATGGTTGTAAGGTACGATACCATATTGACATGAAAGCTTGTGTTGTAGTCAAATGTCAGGAGGATCGATGACATATGTGGGCAATGATGTCTCTCACAGTGTCACCCGAGGATGCCCCTTTTGGGGAGAGGGGTGATCCAAGGTACCGCTTCCTCTTTAGAAAAGAGGTGTTGAAGTCAACAAAAAGGAAGCTTCAACCAAACGAGGGGATTGCTGATATGGAGGGCCAGGATCCTAGATGTGATGGGTTTAACGTAGGCATTATGGCGAGGGGTGACTAAAAAATAATAATGAAGATTCAATGGCCCAAAGTTAGAGTATGAAAAGCAGATTGGCGACAGTCATAAATTTTTATGATGGGGAAATCCATAGAGTCAGTAGGACTTCCAGGGTGGGTATAAACTATTTATGAATGTCACAGTGGATATCAGTGTGAGGGTGGTATACTTCTACCAAGTGTGGTCATAGATTGGTGCCATGGGAAAAAAAATGAATGAGTGGGTGGGGGACATAGTGCACCGTTTGCGGTCTTTATACACTTACCAAAAGAATAAAATAAGGGGGTTTGGTTTGTACAAAACATAGAGACGAGTGCCCCAAAACATGAAATTTTTCGCTCACTAATGATGTGAGGAAGGTGTTTTGCTGAGGGTGGGTGCCCCATTGGTTGGTCCCATGTGTGAAGTTGATGAAGCAAATGAAAAAGTATCGTAGATGGGATTATGTTGATGGAGGTATGGTGGGCCAAATGCGAGGCGCGATAGTGTGCTTTTCATCTACTTGTACAACCTAGTTGCCCAGTAAAGGGGTTTAATTTCATATGGGAAGACTTGACCTTATGAATGGTGAGTGAATGGGCATGAGGTGCTTCCCGGACTATAGTGGTATGGCCATGGCATCACTATTTTTTGTGATATATGGTCTACTTTGGGTGACGAGTGCCATGGAGGAGAGGCTCTACGGACCAATGAGAATTCTTATCATGTGCAAGGCGAGGTGATGATAAACATGACCGAATGTGTGGAACCTATGGTTAATTTTTTATGGAGAAATCATGTCAGGGTATGCAGAGTTTCCTGGGACTCTATCACGCTTGGGGAAGAATTATACCTGCTCTGGAAATTCCAGTGGATGGAGTTGTGGATGGTTTTCGTATTACCTACAAAAATAACTACCTCAAGCGAAATCATCTTCCTTATCAAATATTATTCAAAGACATGTGTGTTTTTAAAAAATAAGATGAGAGAGAGCATACCTGCCGGAGCTAAAAAACTATTTTTTAGAGAGTGTGAATGTGTGCCATCGCCTCTGTTCGTCACAGACTATTGATCACAGTGTTGCTTTCAGTCCTGAGATCAGACCTTTTGAGCTCTTGTTATGGTCCTCCAAATTTTTTGAAAAGGGCGATATATAGGTGAATATGGTCCTAAGTCAATTCATTTGTGTCTGTTGAGTATTGAGAAGTGAGAGGCTTCTGCGGAATATTTCTTGCCATTGCAGCTAGCCTAAAAACCAAGGATTAGCGATATCATGCCCAGGTAACCTCCATGACATCCTGTACTTTAATTTTTTCAGTCTAGGGTGTCGGGGTCATACAAAACTGGTTTGTATGGATTCTGAGACTGTTTTACCCTAGATTGCATGCGCGATCAGGGTAAGAGCGCGTCTTCTGTGTGAGAAATTATGGTTTTATGTGCCTTAGGTGCGATTTTCTTAGACTTAGGTTTGTTTTCCACGTGCATGTATGAGGGACAGGGGCGCAAAAGGCCGAGGAAATTTTTGTCGAAATTTTTGGACATTTTCCCTGTTTTTTGATGTTTTTATGCTGCTAATGTGCTCCTGTTTATTTGATAGGATGTTGTAGAGGGAGTGAGATTCGCCCAAGCTCCATACTACATTATCCGCGAACAGTTAGGCGCGCCAACATTTGGTGCAATGGGGTCTCCTAAATTTTGTGGAGAACGGCCTGCTTCAGTCACAGGACCGACTACTGCGTTACTTGATCAAGTGTTGGAACTGGCAGCCTAATGTGTTTGTGTTGTGTGGGTGTGACCTTTCTATTTGTCCTGAGACAGATATATACTTTGTGACCAGGTTACTGCCTCAGGGTGAGGCGTTGTGGTACACACTTCCTTCTGGGTGGGTGTATTTTGAGTGGTTTCGGATGCGTCACTGTGGCGAGCCGCCCCTTACGGAGGGGTGCATAGCCATTGCCTCGATGTCAGACTTGTTCAAGTGTTGTGCTTTGGTAGCTATCGTGTGACTCACAGGGTCATCAACTCCACATCGGGCATCGGATCTGCAGGTTGGAGTCTTGCACCGGTTGAGGGACGAGAACTTTTTCGATTTTTCCCATTTTTGCTATGACAGGATGGTGGCACAACTTTTCAAGACCTGGGATGGATCGAATTTATTTTTGTATCCTAGTATTTTATGCAGCATCATGTATGAGTGGGTGGTGTTGTTAATACCAGTGGTGTCGGTGCGTGTTGGGGGGCCACGGGTGCCTCGCATGAGGAGGTGGGGGTAGGGTGGGGAATTACTGGAACGCTAATACTGTGGCTTGGTTTGAGTACAACCCTCAGATGTTCCTACCATTCCTGTATGCAGGGATGGAATTTTAGGGGGATCCAAAGGTGGGTCTCCCTCGTAGCTACATTTGGGGGCCGAAAGGTACATCTTTATGTTTTCTGCATTTATTTGAGTATATATGTTTATATGTGTTTTTATGGTGTCACTCACATAGTTTTTGTTACTCTTGCAGATGTTGGTGAGGTTGGTTGCCCTGTCACTCGATTGGTTGGCCATGGTCCTCTTAGGACACCTTGGGGAGCTTGTGGGGGCTTGGGAGGAGATCTTGCACAGCCTCAAGGTGGAGGACACAGTGGTGAGGTCGACCCTTCGAGGGAGGGAAGCAGCTCGACTTCTGCTGAGACTGCAGTTGAGTGAGCTCATGTCGATGTAGCAGAGGCTCGTGCTGATGTAGCAGAGGCTCGTGCTACCGAGCTGACTACACGGGTGGAATTTATAGAGGATGCTTAGGATCGAGTGGACCGCTTGACTCAGGGGATGCCATCTTGAGGCTTTTTGGATGACCTCAAGTAGGTGTGGCTAGAGACCTTGATGGCCCAAGAGAGGGACTATCGACCAATTTTACGTCTAGTGGTAGTCTTGTTGTTGACGGAGGCTCCAGTAGTGGTATCGGGAGCGGTAGTGGGTCCAGGTGCCCCATTTGGGGGAGCACTATCGTAGATTCATTTTTGCACACGGGGACAGCACCCATTATGAGGATGCTTCTCCTATTTTTGAAAACTTTCTTGTGTATCTTTTTGGGTTGATCGATGGGTTAGAGACACTATTTTTGTACTCAGACACATACATTTGATATATATATGAGATATATTTTTTGCGGCACTACATGGTGTGCCCCCTGTTTCTACTTATGGATTATGTTATGCTGATGGATGTCTATGTTTTTGTTTTTTATGTATGATGGTTTATTTGAGATGCATTCCAGTTTAGAATATTGTTAGCTATGTGATCATCTGTTTGGTTTTGAATCCTTGGTACATGTGTGAATGTAATATCGACAAATTGTCTCCTTAATATTTTTGCACGTAAATATTTTCTAAATAGATGTGGAACTCGTATCTCAAATTTTTGGTTTAACTGCGATACTACTAGTTGGGAATTGAGGTAGATATGCATATGGCGAATGCCTTGATGGAGGGCGTCGCACATAATTATGATAAAAACGTCATATTTTTCCTGATTTTTTGTGGTTGAACCAATGCATAGTCCATTGGTGCAGAGTGGTGATCGGTTAGGGTGATAGATGACCTAGGCGACTGCTGCTAAACTTTGAGACCATCGTGATGCTCCATCGGAAAATCCAAAGTAAGGTTCAATTTTTTAATCCATTGTAACACTCGAGCTCGTCTTGTAAAAATTATTTTGGTCAAAAATTTTGAAACGGTTGGGTTTGTGCACATTGACTCTAGGGTAGTGCATGCATGGCCCTTATGGATATAATTTCTTGAGGCAAAGGTCGTTGACGCAGTTCTTGAGGTATCTCCCATCTGGATCTGTCAAGATGTATGTCCCCTTGAGGAGGCAATGTTTTATGATGTAGGTTCCTTTCCATAAGGTTTCGAACTTTCCTGGCCCTAGGGCTTCTTTTGTGACATCATAGCGGAGGACTAGTTCTCCCTCGGTGAATAAGCGAGGGTTGATGTGGCGGTCGAACGATGCTTTTACCCATTTATTTTGGGCTTCATTGTGTTGAAGTGACTATCGTCAGCTTTTTTTGAAAAGCTCTAGTTGTACTAGACGTTGTTCTATAGGTTGGGTTTCATCGAGGAGCTCGATGGCGGCATGTAAATTCGGGATCTCGCATTCTATGGGAATCACGGCTTCGACTCTGTATACCAAGTGGAAGGGAGTGAAAATAGTGGATGTCTTCACAACCATGCTCTATGCCCACAGGGCGGAGAAGAGCATATGGTGCTAGTTGGTTTTATGATTATTCACCACGTGTTGTAACATTTTTTTGAGGACTTTGTTTACAACTTCTACCTGTCCGTTGGATTGGGGGTAGTATGGTGAAGAAAATTCGTGGGTGAATCCGAGGAGGTGAGATAGCTCCTCGAAAATTTCATTCTTGAATTTTTTTTCCATGGTTGGAGACTAAATATATGGGAACATCAAACCAGGTGATCACGTGGTTAAACAGAAATCGAGCGGTGGTTTCTACGGTGTTGTTGTATGTGGCATGGCCTCTACCCACTTGGTGAAATAATCGACAACCACTATGATGTATTTATGATTGCTAGACGATGTGGGGTTTCAAGTCATGAAATTGATTCCCCATTTACAAAAAGGGTTGGCGATGATGACAGGGTGCAAAGGAATGGGAGGGGCTCTTTCCTTATGGGTGAAGCACTGGCATCGCTCACATCTCTTTACTGTTGTAATGCAATCGCAAAACAGGGAGGGCCAAAAATATCCTACTCGTAGGAATTTTTTGGCCATTCCAGATAGGTGGTTGCCGCAAGCACCCCCATCGCTGTCATTGAGAGCTTGTTCCTCTTGGTCATGAATGAGGCATCGACGTAAAATGGTGTCGATGCCCCGTCGGTACAAGATATCTCCCATGAGGATATACCGAGGGGCCTGTTGGCGTATGCGCCAATTATCATCTTGAGTGAGATGAGGTCTGAACTTCTGAGTTTGTAGGAAGAGGATAATTTCTTCGTACCAGGGGTCATCAATTGCTACTAAGAAGAGATGCTCGTCTGGTAGCGAATTGTTTACTGGTGATCCCTTGGTATCCCTTGGGAGGTCTGTAATGAACTCTGCTAAGATAACGACCTTTTTTCTTTTAGGAGAGTGAAACTGTAAGTCGTATTCTTAGAGGATGACTATCTAGTGGGCATAGTTATGGTTCATTAAGCAGTGTGTGAGAAATTATTTGATGGGATTAAAATCTTTGATAACCGTACTGGTTTTTAAGATGTAGTGGAGAAACTTCTGGACTACATGTATTAATCCTAGGGAATTATTTTCTTTAGGCTCATATCTTAATGATGGGCCCGATAAGGTTTTACTGACGTAATAAATTACATGATCCTTCCCATCTGGGCCTTCCTGGATCAAAAATCTGGCTACGGTGGACTCGGAAGCTGATAGATACAGGATGCAATCTTTGTCATAGTCTAGGGGACTGATGAGTGGTGTTGAAGATAATGTTTCCTTCAATGCATCGAATGATTTTTGGGCATGATCATCCCATTTGAATGGGATGTCCTGGCGAATGAGGCACAAGAACCCTTGAGCGCAAATGGCATAATCCAGGATGAAGCATCTCAGGAAATTGACCTTCCCCTGCAGTATTTGCAGTTGCTTGAGGGTTCGAGGTGGAGGTACCTATTTAATAGCTTGGACCTTGAGGGGGTTCAGGCGTAGGTTATGTTGATGGCATCGTTGGAATACCAGTCACAGATCCTCAAGATGGTCTAAGCATTTCTTGGAGCAGACGGTTAGATCATCCATGTAGGTGAGGATAAGGTGTGCCAAGTCATGAAATATATAGTTCATGGACCTTTGGAAGGTGGGTCCAACATTTTTTAGGCCAAATGGAATTACCTTGTATGTGAATGTGCCCTAAGGGGTGGTGAACATGGTTTTGCACCGGTATGTATGGCGGATTTGAATTTGGTTGTACCTAGAGAATCCATCCATAAATGAGAGGGCCTCATGACCCACACAAACATCAATGACCTGGTCAATGAATGGGGTAGGATAATTTTCCTTGGAACAAGCTTTGTTCAAATCTCGAAAATTTGTGCAAATGCGTATGGTGCCATGTTTTTTCATGACAGGAACAGGGTTGGAAACCCATAATGCGTAAGCAATGGGTTAGATAAACCTGGCTTTGTGAAGCTTATCGATTTCTCATTTTATTGCTTCTGCCTTTGATGGGTGCAATTTACGTTGTTTCTAGTGCACTGTAGGCATGTTAGGCCAAGTGTCAGTATGGTGCTCTACGATAGTGGGACTAAGCCCAGACATTTTTGAGTAGTCCCATGCAAATATATCTCGATACTCTTTTAGCAATTGGGTATAAGAGATTATTTCCTTTGGAGATCATGCTGCCCCCAATGAGATTTCTTCGACATTTGCAGGATTTTGGGATATGTTCACCTTGACGATGGGTGAGATGTTTGACATATTTCCTTCCTCGAACGCATCGAGTGCTGGGATGGGGTTTTTGAACCAATCGAATTTTCTTGATGGGAGGAAATATTTTGATTTGATTGCATAGATCTCTTGTTCTTTCATCTTGTCAGGATTGAACGTGTGCTTGGGGAGAAAAAACGAATGGTGATGCATTGCATCCCATGGGTAATCTGACTCTGTCATTACCTCTAGGATGCCCTCATCTGAATGAAATAGGGATCCTAAGGGGGATTGATCCTATGCAAGATTATGTTGAATAGGTTCAATCCTCATGGAGCTGGTTGTGATACATGAGAAGGATTCCAACGTTGATGTGGTGAAACTAGACGCGGTCAACAGAGTGTAGACAGACTTGTTCTGCACTATCGTAGGTACAACTACTTTCATAGTTGCAGCTAAATCGACACCCATGGTAGATGAACAGAAAAATTGATTCATATTTTTGATACATGATGATATGAATCATATATGGTGTATCGTTTTGTTGGTGTTTGGTAGGGGAAGAATCTTCGTGATGGGAGATAGTGCAAGGTTGGTTCCCCCGTTCGGATGGTCAATTTCCTAATGGTAGAAATTGTGCCTGGTGTAGAGGTGCCTGAATGTTTCTATTAGTGGGCATGCCTCAGGCTCATGGTTCTGGCCAATGAAAATGGTACATTGTACCACTCTTCCAACTGAGTATATTGTATGATAATCAACACTACTCGTCATCCCAGATGTGGATGCGTGGAAATGATCTGTGGTAGAAGATAAGGTCTGTGTGGTTGGCTTGGGTGTGTCTAAATCTTCTGGGAGTGTAGAATTAACGCTGCTCTTTTCACCCTTACCTTGGGGAGATGCTCACATTTAATTGTATGGTGAAATTGTGAACAAATCTAGCAGTAAGTACGCGCGATCTTCTCTTGCTTACAAAGAAGTGTCCGTGGCAAAGAAGATATTTTGCGAAGATTGTTTTCGAGGGGCTTTAGTTCTTTGCATTGATTGACCCAGTGGTAAATCCAGTCGCACAGTCTACATGTTATCCTAGCTTTGGCTTGGGTCATGCTTGGTTGGTGCGCCGTCCCAGTTTTCCCATCATGCTGATGTGGGTGTGGGGTTGTTGGCCTTGCGATGATGTACTTTCTATATCGTTTGAGGAGATCATCCCGTTTCTTCTCTATTGTATGGATCATATCAATGAGAGAACGAACTTGTAGGATATAAGTATAGTGCTACCCACAATGATTACCTTGACATACTGGGAAAAATAACCTTGATATGGGGGTCCCGTCATGTTCATTTTATGGTCTGGCAGGGTACCAACATCGTAACGCTGCTAAATCAGGGCAAGTGGCAACCACAAGATTGGCCATTTTACATAACACACTTGTTGTTCTTCTCTGTAGAGAGCGATTTGGGGAAACTAAGGGTTCCCTGATTGGTCGCTTTTCAGATGACAGGAAGAGGATGGATCTACTCATCACATCTTCTTGGGTTTTCGAGCTGTTCATGGATTCTGAGTTCATGTCATATTATTGGGAGAGGCAGAATATAGTTGAGCACAAACTAGCTAGTGCTAATCGGAATCGAGGGATATAGTGGAAATTTTCTAGAAGGTGGTTGTCAACACATAAAGGACATGTGAATTGTGTTGCCCAAAAACCAATGTAATAAACTCGTTATATGGGATACCATCTGTGGATGATTTCTAGGGCTGTGCATTATTCGATGAAGTGACCACATTCATCGCACAATGTGCAACATGTGATGGGAGGGGGAAATATGAATGGGAGTCTTTTTGGTGACTGTCATTCCTCCTAGAGGTATAGGATGGTATGAGGTTAATCTCTAGATGGCTGGATGGAGGGATCCTCTTGATAGGATCACTCGATGGCATGTAAGGCGTCCCTATATCATGGGATTTCTGGGAAATGATGGGTATAGTGTCCATAATTGTTGTAGATAGCACACACGTGATTGGTACGCAATGCTTTGCCTTTTCCTTTGGTGGAAAGTTCCTTTTTTCAGGAACGTGGTGTCGCGATGTCTACCTTAGAGCCAAGGAGAAATTTTAGTTCATCTAGCTCTAGGAAGATATGCATAGGGTGACCTACTACATCGCAAATGGCACAACCTAGTGATTCTCGTTGTATGGCGGGAGTCTCCACCCTCTTTCCGCTCTCGGCTTTCTTAGCCATAATCCTCAGTTTTGCAATGGGAACTTCCTTTGCAGGGATGGTTTCGACAATTTCCTGTATGGTTGGGGCCTCCTCGGGACTGAGGGGTTTTAACCCTGTGGAAGTGATGTGTGTGGCTCATATCCCAGTAGTGGGAATGAGGTACCAAATTGGTATTGTGAAAGATATGTTTGGTAACACCACTATTTCCAAAACCTGCTGGGTTACAAAACCAACGTGGGGGTAGAGGAAAGGGGTCTGGGAAGTGGCCTAGGCTAGAGAGGCTACCATGGCTGAGGAATCGATGTCGTTACTGCTTGTGTTCATGTCCTGACTAGCTTCGGTGCTTGATGTGGAAATCATGCACATCGGAGCCCCTGTGACATCAGGTGATGACTCAGGTATAATAGGGGCATCTCCTAGGAATGATCCTAGGATGGACGACGGTTTGAACTGGCCGAGGCCATATTCTTGGTACCATGAAAGAACATCCGCGGATGTACCTACATAGGGTAGAATGACATCGGTGGTTGTTAGGGGTCGCTTTTCACTATGCTTCAATTGGTCGACAGTAATGATGTGGTCCTCATGGGGGAACATCATAGTTAAGAAGATGGAGGAGGCTACAGCTGACATGGCATACATATAACTCTGACCAAGGAGTGTATTATAGTCCAAGTGGGCATCCAAGACCTCAATGCCTATAAGGACCGTCTTTCCGGCTAAGTAGACCAGGACATTTTGGTAGAGACCAATGGGGGTTGAAGGGCGACCATCGTATGATCTAAGAATGATGTCTAATGGCTTTAGCTTGGGAGACCCAAACTTCTGCCAAATTTTTTTTGACATGATGCATGTGGATGCACCCTCGTCAATGACACATCGGTGAATGGTAATGTTTTTGACCGATACTAGTATCTGAAAGGCGACCATTGAAGGAAGTCGAGGGGTGGTTTTTTCTGAATCAAAAGCCATTAGGCATGTATCGGCAGCGTCAATAGTGCATAACAAAGAAAGCAAGGCTTTCCTTTCCTTTGGGCATGACTGTAATACTTCGAAAGCTTACATGGCAGTGGGAGATTGAGTTAGATCATCTACAATGATATAGTTATGGGCTTCTTTGGAATAGTTTTCCTGCTCGCCTAGTTGGTCCCTTAGCCATCTTGGGTAAGGGTTAAATAGGCATCTTTGATATGGTCAAAGGAGTTGTTGGTGCACTGGTACTAGCCCCTGATGTGTCGTTGTCTGGTGGGGTGTCATAGTTTCGATTCCATGTTTGAAAAAAAAATTCTTCACTAGTCATGTAGATTTCATGGTTTTTCTTTCCAGAGTCGTCTCGAGTTTGTTGATTAATTTTCCCTTGATGAGGGAAAGGTTCCTGCATGACGGATGTCTGCTGGGAAGATCCCCCTTGTCCACGGTTACTCTGTAGATTCTTTAGCTCAGGGAGGTTAGTACAATGGTGAGTGTAATGGTCGTACTCACCACATATTGGACAAGAGTGGTTTGTTCGGAGAGGTGGCCTTTTGTTCTGCGTTTGGGAGTTGCTTGTCTCCTAGTTTTGATTTCAGTTGGAGTTGCCTCTAGCTTGAGATTGTAAAGGGCGTTGTTGATTGTTTCCCCCTTATCCATGATTTCCTTTAGGCTTGCTTTTCTCTTTTTTCTGAACCACGTTAGGAGGGTATTTCTCCTGGTTATATGGTTGGTGTGGTTGGTTTTGGTAAGGTTGCACAAATTTCACCTGTGCATTATTCTGCATGGGCGGGTCTTGTGCTGGGGACTGTGCATAATTTTTTCCTTGGTTTGCAAATGGTTGTTGGGGGAGAGCTCTTTCGTCAGTATGTCTATTTGTATATTGGTTCCCCTGAGCTGGAGGATATGGTCCCCTGTGTTGATGATGATACGATGATGCCCTACTAGTCAAATTTTGCGGAGGCATGTACTGACTTTGGCAACCGGGTTGTGATACATTCTGGATAGAATCATACATGTAACCGGGTTTTTGAGCACTGTTATCTGGGTAACTTTGGGTCAATGACCCAATTAAAACTTCTGTAGAGCTCGACGCGCCTGGCAATTCTTTGTAAGTTTTTAGGCACGAGGCGTTCGGTGGGATATTGTAAATATATCCTGACTATGTATAGATTAGCTCAAGTTTTTGGGCCTTTCTGATGGCATCCTCTTCGAACATGGGCTTTTGCTGCCACATCCTTTGAAATCTCTATGGTGAGATTTTTTAGGAATAGGTCTAATAAAACTCAATTGTCAAGTTTGGCTTTGCACAAACTACGATGTTTCCGCCATTCATGGAAATGGTCCTAGATATGGATGGTGAGAATTTGCCTAAAGTGGGTCAGTAACTCCATTTCGGAATCGTGGTGGATGGTGTTAGCCACCTATAAAATTTGTCATATCAAATGGTGGCTAAAATATTTTTTATCCTTTAAGAAACAATTCATGACCAAATTGTTAGTTCTTAAAGTCTTATGATGATCTCTATACTTCATTTAATCTTCACTGTTGTTACCCTCGGAACCCTAAAAATCTGCTATTTGCCAAAAGAAGACTGCTTAAACCCCATTTTTCCATCATTTTTACCCCTCCTTTCATTCATAAAACAACTCCATTTTCATCCCTTTTTCCTCCACAAAACCCCTCAAAAACCCTTTATCTAACCTCTAAATCATTCCAAACACCCTTTTAAACCATTTTCCCCCCCTTCATTTGGTTTAAAAATTCCTTTTTCCCCTACCGGAACCCTCAATTTGCCTTAAAAACTCTGTTTTTTTTTAGGCCTAAAAACACCCTTTCTGCATATAAGGTTTCTTAAGCCCCTGAGGGCTTAACTCATGTAACCCCTTTCCTCATAAGACCTTAAGCCCCACAAAAAGGCACTTAAAGGACTTAAAACCCTTTCCCAAACTCGACTTTCCTTTGTATTTTCGTAAAACCCGACTTTCCTTTGTATTTCAATAAAACCCGACAGTTCAAAGTTTCAACGAATATCGACCGTCGATCTAAACCGATCAATGGTCATCGGCTTATTGCATCACAAGTCCGCATGGGTCCTTCATTTTCTTCGTGTCCTTCAAAAAAAAATTCTGATGCGATTCCTCATAGAAAACCTCAGCCATCGATCATCTTTCGTATCCAACGGTCTGTACATCATCGCATTGCTAATTTCCCTTTATTTCTTCCCTTTTCCTCCTCCGATGCCGATCTCCCCAATTGAATCTTAGTCGTCGAATCCACAAGAATCGACAGCTAAGATCTCGTCGCACTCCACCCATAACCTTTCTCCGTTACCCCTCCGATTGACTATTGACCATCGATGTTACTCCCAGATCCGACGGACAACGCTCAGTCGCATCGCGCAAGTTTCAAAGTGCCATCCCTTTGTCTCCTCCGATTTTCCATCTCCGATTCAAGCTGGGCCGTCGATCGTCCTTCTGATCTGATGGTTAGTATACCATCGCATCACAACTTTTCACTCTTCCTTTTCCCTTCCACAACCCCGCTCCGATTCAAATCTAACCGTTCGATCATTTGATTCAGCGGCCAAGATCTAACCCGATAACCCAAAAATTTTGCATTTAGAAAATAACTCCCCCTTGTTGATAGATCTCCACTATCCATTCTATAGATCTGATGGTAAATATCCATCCCCCTCAATTTCCTCCATCACAATCTTTCCGCACCATCAGATCTGGGCCCTCCCATCCGACGGTTGATATTGCGTTTCGCAAAACTTTTCCGCCCAAACGTTAACACTAGAAAAAAGTCCGAAACAGGCAGTTTTGAAAAGGACGCGTGTCGCACGATGTACCATATCGCATTTATTTTTATGAAAACTGCATACCACCCAAAAACTTTGCAAAAACCATTCCGATTTTCTGCCTTACCACTTTCTCCACTGCATTGACTGTTCACCTTTTAAATACTGGTTGTCGATTGTTTTGATCTGACGGCTCATGTTATGTCCCGACCCCCATTCACCTTTCATTTGGTTTACTCCCTGACCCCCTCCCAATTGACCCTATCAAGTGATCTCGACTGTTGGTTTTTTTCATCCAACGGCCACGATTTAATATCGCACCCGAGATCTCCAAAGCATCCTTTAACCCATTTTTCACGGATTTTCTTAATTTTTGTTCGTTTTTTGTAGTTTATTAAGGTTTTTTTTGCAGTTTTAAAAAGAAACAAAAGCCATGGATGACGATCCCCAGGCCATTTATTCATGAAGAAGGTGAATCCACAGGATTCAAATTATTATTCCACCTGTGCCTCATGAGCATTTGTGAAGTCACAAAACCTCTGCATGCCTGCAAAACACAATGAAACATAGTGAATATCAAACAGCCAAAGAGTATCAGTGTTAAAGGATAAAATTAGAGAAAAAGTGATGATTAATTATTTTAAGCAGAGTTTAAAGGGATTGAGGCCTAAAAAATCAAGAATTAAATGTCTAATCCACAGTCAGCAGAGGATAAAGACCTGAAGATGAATATTAAGGCTAATTAGGTCTAAAACATAGAGCAAATACAAATTAATGGTGTTTTAAGATAAAACAAAGAAATCTATCAGTCCGAAAAGCCTCCACTACCACATCAGAGGCTAATTGAATCCTCTCCAGCTACCAAAGTGCCACCTGCATCTTTCAATAAATCAGAAGAAGGCAGAGTTATTGCCTAATTCAGTGATATTTTGCCTAAAGATAGCCAAAGTTATTGCTAACTCACCTCAAGAGTTTTTAAGTCAAGAAAATCTGCCCAACATGCTTAATACTTAATGAAAATCAATTAATACAGAGGAAATATCAGAAATATTCTCTATTGAGACCCTCAAAGGCCAAGAAGCATTAACTTGTATTAATTAATCCTAGAAATATTTTCTCTCATCCCACCTCCTCATTTATTCTATAAATACTTCTATAGAAGATGAGACAAAGGTTGGTCTCTGGATATCTGTTGCATGTAAATAGTTTACTGAAGTTGTTGTAGCCCTGTTTGTAATTGAAGATACATAAGTTGAGATGAGAAGTTTGAAGCTGTAGAGACCCACTGGACTTGATGATTGTAACCGGTTTGAAAATCAAATACAAGCTGATTTATGGGATCCTGGTCTATGTCAATGGTGATGTGTTTCTTATTGTAAATTGTTATTTTCTTTTTGTTTCCATTATGTCCACTTTCTCTGATAAAGAAAAGCAAATATAGAGCTATGATTTACTCTTACAAGTACCCTAGTCTCACTAATAAGATTTATCTTTATGTTTTCCTCCTTTTTTTATTTAGGAAAGATTTAATACAGTCCAAGTAGTTAAGGAATGTTGGTGTTCCCACGTCTTACTGTTTGAACTTTAAACATTGTTCTTGAATGTTATTTTCATTACTTGCTAAGTAGAGTTGGACTAGGAAAGTTTATGGTTTGTCATGTCTTCTAGTTCTTCCTCCAAAGGTTGTTTGAAAGTTTCCCTTGAGAATATGTTGAAAGCAGGCTATGATCAAAGTCCTTACCTGATATTAGACTACTTTTTGTGTTTATCATGAATGTTTTCCTTTTGAATATTCTGAAATCAGGATAGTTTCAAAGTACTTACTTGATCTTAAGCTATTATAAGTGTTTTAAATGTTTTCTATTGAAAGTACTTCAAAAGCATGATAGTTTCAAAGTACTTACCTGATCTTAGATTACTTTTATGTCTTCCTTTAGTGCATGCCAAAAGCAGGATAGTTTCAAAGTACTTACTTGATCTTAGGTTGCCCTTTGTTTCTTCATCTATTTGATATCCATTTCTTATTGTTTCATTCCATAAAATCAACTTAAAGAGATCCTTTGACATATATGACTTGCCCCATAGACCACTCTTGAACCTTGCTGTTTCAATTAAATCCTCTTATGAATCCATAGCCCAATGGATTGAAGTTGCTCCTTGTCTATCTTATTAGTTGAATCATTCCTTCACTTTCATACACCTTCACCCTTCATTTAGACTTCCTTCACCTTCATTATATCTTTTCCCAACCAAACCAAACAAAAACCATTGTTCTTAATAACTAGCCTAATATCACATTTCAAACCTTAAAGATAAATCAATCTTTGCACTTATAGAGAGATCCCTCTCTGGATTCAGGAGGGCTAGATCCTAGAATCCCAAAGTGGTTCATATGTAGGCTTTATAGAGACCTAACATTCTGGCGACCATACTGGGGACGTTCTGAGTAAAATCCTTAAAACAAAACACTCATTGTTCAGTAAAGTATAAGTAGCTCTCTTCAAGAACTACCAAAGCATGTTGGTTATAATGATAGGACTTATTTGAATTAGTGACAAACTAAGTAACCCTTAGGATTCTCATAGAGCTTATAAAACCTTGAAGGAATCATCTAGCTAAGCCATAAGAGTAAACTCTGTTTTTCTCATCACCGTAGCTAAGTGTTGAAATAGATTTATGACACTCTTATAACCCATAGGACTGAAAAAACTTAGAAAACCCAAATATGTGTCAGATTGGTATTCAAATCAATAAATGGTGGTGGACCATAAAACATTTTACCTTTTACAAGCTAAAAATTTCCACCTGGTGACTCCACAATCATAAACAGACCTAAAGACTCCACTGGGAAACCCATTTCAATCATAACATCATACAAATTCAGTTAAGAAGGCTTTAAAGATTAAATTTTTCTTGCTAAAGATCAGTTTGACTCCTAAAGATTGTCATATTTGGTTAAACTTTTCTTTTTGTTGAGTCAGAAAACTTAGCATAGTGGCTTCTAGAAGAATCCATACTAGAGCCCACCCTAACCCATATCCACCAAAGATAATTGATAATCCTGAAAGCATACTTAGGAAGTTTCCTAAGATTCAAGCTTCAACTATTCCCAGACCAGTCCATAGAGCTAATTTTGTTCCTGAAAACCTTACAGCTCTACAAGATTCACAAGTTGACTTAAGAAACCTATTTAGAACTAGGTCAATTGATGATATAGATCAGATAGACCTTGAGCCTTAACCTTCACCCCAAGATAGAAGTGAACATCCTGGTAGCAGAGAAACTACTCCACCTGATTTACATTTCCTTCATAATTTTGGTTTCTCCCATCCTAGCTCTGCTCAACAGTCTCTTGTTGGTCCATCCACTTCTATTTTCTACACATCCAGTGTTCAAACCACACCATTTCATCAACCTCCTCCCATTCTACATCATCCACCTAAAAATCCCCCATTTTTCCCACAACCTCCTATCATGGCAACATGGTATGCTCCCCTAGTCCTTCCTTTACCTTTAGTCAATCTTCCACAGGACTATCAGTCCAAGATACCATTATATGATGCCAGTCGTGCTACTGCTGCTTCACAACATGTGGACAAAATGAATGACTACTTTGATAGAAATGAGATTGATGATGAAACTATCAAACTTATATTGTTTGCTCAATGTTTAGGGGGAGAAGCAAGAAAATGGTTCAAAGGCTTAACCCCTAATAGTATCAATGACCTGCAAGCCCTCCATCAGTTATTCTTAAAAAAGTGGGAAGTTAAGAAAAACCCTCTCCAAATAATTGTAGATTATAATAACCTCAAAAGAAACATTGGGGAAAGTGTTCAAAGTTATTGCATTAGATTTAATAGTGTGTATAATGCCTTGCCCCCAAAATTGAAACCTCCACAAGGCTCAGCCTTGAACAAGTTTCCTAAAGGATTTGATCCTGAAATGGCCTATCAGCTGAGAGAAAGATACCCTTTAACTCTAGAAGACATGCAAAAAGGAGCTCTTGCTGTGGAAGTGAATTTGATGGAGAAAAGAGCAAGTATGAGGAATGAGAAGAAAGTATCATTTAGGGAGGAATATGCACCTTCCGCATCTAACTCTAAGATGGAAAGAATGATGGAGGATATGATGAAGAAGATAATCATACTTGAGAGAGCCCATCCTGTGTCAAAACCAACCTGCTCCTCAAAAAAGAAATCAATCTCAAAATCAAAATCAGAATTTCAAAATAAACTAACCTCAAAACAAACCAAGAGATCCTGATCAGGAGATTATTCCTCCTTTTCATCAAAACTATGTGAGTGAGGTTGAAGAAACAATTGAACAAATAGAGGAAGATGATATAAACATGTTGGGAGTAGACAATGATTCTTTTCATGTTCTTTACAACAGGAGACAAGGCTTATATACACCCTATGATGATGGAATAATGGAAGATGAAAGTTATTATCAAGAAATGGAAAATGTCATCATAGAGACCCCAAAGGAATATGACCTTAGGAGTAAAAAAAATCAGGAAAATCCCAAAACTAAAACCTCTGAAAACTCTGCAAAAAACAGCCCTGTGAACAAACCCAAAGTTATAAAACAAAAAGATAAAAAAGTGGCTGAAAATTCTGATCAAAACAAAGAGAAAGGCACTCAAATTAATGAAAAACAGAGTGCAGACCTTAGCAGTGTTAGCACCTCAGCTAGTGCTCCTATTAAAACAATTTTGACCAATGTAAATAGAGGAAATCAACAGCTGATTTTGCTGATAGAGTGGTGATTAACAAGGCTAAAACAAACATTGTAAAAAATCAGATGCCTTTTAGTTTGGAACAGGAAATTGCCAAGATCGAAATCCCTATTCCCCTCACTGAATTAGTCACCCAAGATGTATATATATCACAAAATTTGAAATATTTTAACATAGAAGAGAATAATGACACTGTAAACCTCAATGATGACTAACCAGAGCTCTTATTTGGTCCTAATATTGAAGGAAGATACCAAGAAGGGCCAGTTCCTCCTTTTTATGTTAGTTTGAAGATTCATGACAAGATTTTACACAATGCCATGCATGATTCAGGGGCCTCTCATAACTTAATGCCCAAAGCAGTAATGTAGAGTCTAGGCCTTGAAATCACCAGACCATACAAAGATCTATACTCCTTTGACTCCAGTAGAGTGAAATGTTTAGGTTTGATCAAATACCTTTGTGTAAACTTAGCTCAAATTCTAGCCAAGTGTTTAGTGATGGATATTGTAGTGGCTGATGTACCCCCCAAGTATGGTATGATGTTATCAAGATAATGGGGAGCTAAGTTACAAGTAACAATGCAAATGGATATGAAATATGCTATTATCCCTATTTTTAATCAAACTAGAAGACTTTGTAGGAAATATCATATGCAATACATGGTTAGTAGCCAAGAGAGACCAGAAAACACTCCTCTTTATTCTGTGCATACAAGCCTTGACTCATTTATTCTTTTCAACCATGAAATATTTAATGAGAAAGAAACCTCAACTGAGTTAGTGGCCACTTCTTACTGTAACATAGTGGCAGACACAGAAAAGGAGGAAGACAAGACAAAATCATCAAGACAGTTTTCCAAAACAGAAAATCACAGCAAACTAATCACAGGTCTAGAGCTACAAAACAGTCATCCATTGGTTGTCAACTTTGAGAGTCTAGAGAAGAATCCTCAACATGATGAAGAATATGAGGAACTAAACCAATTTCAACATGGTGCTATTTTCAAGAGCAATCCAAAAGCACCCAAGATAAAGAGGATACTAGTCAAACTAGTAATTCTGAAAACAGTCCTCTTTGGAGTATGAATTTTGATGGCTCTTGTACAAAGAGTGATGCCGGAGCAGGCATATGGATACAAAACATTGAAAACAATCATACTAAAGGGCATTCCTACAGGTTAAACTTCCAATGTAAAAATAATATAGCTGAGTACGAAGCCCTCCTTTTAGGCCTACACTTATTGAAGAAATTAGGGGCCAATAGGATAAAGGTTCAGGGTGATTCAGAGTTGATCATTAGGAAAGTGAATGGGGAATATAGTGCCAAACACCCCAGACTTAGAGCCTATAGAAATGATGTCATGGATTTATTGAAAACATTTGATGAATTCCAACTTATTTTTGTCCCAAGAAACCAAAATATCTCTGCCAATGGTTTAGCCTTTGCTGCTAGAACTTGTCTAACACCTTATGAAACCAAGAAATGTACCACCCAAATCAAATTTAGACCAGCTATCCCAGACAATGAAAAATATTGGCAATTTTTTTATGGAGATAAACAAATAGAAGACTTCCTATAGTCCAGAAATGAATTTGAGCCACCAAGTTCAAATTCAGATTATGAATCAGACTGTCCTATGGAAGAAAATCTACTTGATGATGAAGTAAAGTCTCCAGATATTTCTGAGATAAATCTGTTAGCTAATAAACTTGAACAAACCACAGAAGTTAGTGCAGATTTAGAAAAAGAAGACATAGAAACATTGCAATCGAATACTCAAAGCTTGCCAAAAGGACTGGTCCCATTAGAAGAGTTGTTTGATTTCAATGATGTTGCCAAAAAGCCAAAATTGGAACCTGTTGAAACTGAAATTGAGGAATGTAACATAGGCAGTGAACAAAAACCAAAAATGATCAAACTGTCTAAAACTTTGCCAGCTCACATTAAGCTGAAATACATTGAGATATTTAAGGAATTTTCTGATGTATTTGCATGGAGTTATGAGGACCTAAAATCCTATGACACGGAGATAATTCAGCATAAGATACCTCTCAAAGAAAACCAAAAACCTTTTAAACAGAAATTGTGCAGAATCAACCCTGTTCAATTACCGTTGGTTGAGAAAAAAATCAAGAAGATGTATGAAGCTATAATTATTGTCTCTATTACATACTCAGAGTGGGTGTCTAATCTTGTGTCTGTTAGGAAGAAAACAAGAGAAATAAGGCTTTTTATTTATTTTAGAAACTTAAACAGAGCCTCATTGAAGGACAACTACCCTTTACCCAAGATGGATCACATTTTACAAAAGGTAGTTGGTTCTAAAATAATTTCTTTGCTGGATGGCTTCTCAGGTTATAACCAAATATTGGTACATCCTGGTGATCAAATCAAAATAGCTTATACCACACCGTAGGGTACTTTCATGTATGTGAAAATGCCCTTTGGTTTAATGAATGCTAGTGCCACATTTCAGAGAGCCATGGATATTGCATTCTCGGAAGAATTAGGCTTCTTCATCATTATTTACCTTGATGATATCATTGTTTTTTCCAAAACAGATGAAGAACACCTACAACACTTGAGAAAATTCTTTGAGAAATGCAGAAGATATGGGTTATCTTTAAATCCAAAAAAAACAATTTTTGGTCTCCAAGAAGGAAAAATACTTGGACACATCATATCAGAAGAAGGGATAAAGATAGACCCAAAAAGGATTGAGGGTATATTACAAATCAATCATCCTAGAAACATCAAGGAACTTCAATATTTCATTGGGAAGATTAATTTCTTGAGAAGTTTCATACCCAATCTAGCTGAACTCCTTAGGAACATAACAAACATGCTGAAAAAGGAACAAGGAGTTAAATGGACCTTAGAAGCAAAGAAATCATTTGAATTGGTAAAACAAGCATTAACAAAAACACCAGTTCTCATTAGTATTGATTTTTCAAAATATTTTTTCATTTTTTCATTTGCATCAGAACACACAGTGGTCGTTGCCCTATTACAAAAAAATTCGAAGGGACAAGAGCAGTCAATTGAATTCTTTAGTAAGGAATTTAGATATGCACCTCTGAAGTAAAATATCATGGAAAAACAAGCCTTTTCCTTAGTCAAAGTCTTAAAAGACTTCATATTTTAAATTTTACACTCCCATATAATTGCATTCATGCCAAGTTCAGTTGTAAAAGACATTCTAACCCAGGACCCATATGGCAAAAGAGGAAAGTGGATTGTTGTGATACTTGAATATGATTTAGAAATCAATCCCACTAAACTCATAAAAGGCCAAGGACTAGAAAGATTAATGGCTGAGTCTAATTTTGAAGCTCTTGATATAAACATGATAGATGCATTAGATGAACAGGAGGAGTTGCCAACTTCCATTATTGAAGAACATTTTCGGTTTTCATCTTGGTATGCTAATATTTTATATGTTTTTCTCAATTTGAATACACCTTCCGGTTTGTCTAGAACAAAGGCAAGATTTTTAAAGTTGAAAGCTGTTAATTACTGCATTTTGGATAAATGTCTATATTGGAAAAATGCTAGTGGATTATTGCTTAAATTTTTTCCTGAGAATGATGCAGATAATATCAAGCATGAGTTCCATGAAGGAGAATGTGGGGGCCACCTCTATTGGAAGAAAATTGCCAATAAAATCCTTAGATCTGGTTACTACTGGCCCACCCTCTTTCAAGATTTCCATAAAATTATTATTTCCTGTCATAAATGTCAACTCTTTGAAGGCAAAAGAAAATTGCTTCCCTTACCTATGCAACCAATCACTGTTGAAGCTCCTTTTCAACAGTGGGGTCTAGACTTCATTGGGGAAATCCATCCACCCTCATCTGCCAAACATAGATGGATTCTCACTGCAACAGACTACTTTACCAAATGGATAGAAGCCATCCCTTCTAGGCAAGTCGATGACTCTGTTATCATAAAATTTCTTGAAAATCATATCCTATCTAGATTTGGCTATCCTAGGAAGATTATCATTGATAATGCTGTTGCATTTCGATCCAAAAAAATGGTTGAATTCTGTCACAAATATCAGATTACATTGGGCCATTCTACTGCTTATTACCCTCAAGGTAATGGGTTAGCAAAATCCTCAAACAAAATTTTGGTGAATATAATCAAGAAGTTTCTAGAAGACAATAAGAAATCTTGGCACACAAAGCTAGTTCATGCATTATGGGCTGAGAGATTAACACTCAAGAAATCAATTGGAATGTCACCCTACCAGCTTGTTTATGGAGAAGATGCAATTTTTCAAACCATTCTAGGAGTGTCAATCATGAAGCCGATCCAAGAAATACAGTCTGAGGATAATGATATGACAAGAAGAATCAATCAGACTATACATCTTCAAAAAACCAGAGAGGAAGTCTACAACAGAGCATTACAAAATAAATAAAGCATCAAGAAGCTATTTGATAGAAGGACAAATGTCAGTGATTTTAACATTGGTGACAAAGTATTAAAGTGGGATTCCAAGAGAGAAGATAAGGGCAAACATGGGAAATTTGATAACTTATGGATGGGCCCTTATCTTATTCACTATACTACTGGTAAAAATGCTTATTTCTTGCAGGAAGTAAATGGAACTAAACTCTTTGGAGGTCCTGTCAATGGCAGGATGCTCAAAAATTATTTTTCTTGATTGTACCAGTTTGGAGCTTTTTTATTTTTTTTCCTCATTAAAAATATCACATCCATCACTGCATTCAAATTTTAAAAAAGAAAAATACAAAAATACAAAAACAATAGAAATAGAAAAGAGGGCAGAATGAAAATAAGAAAGGTACAACCCCATACCAAAAAGAGAAACAAAATCTGAAAGTGTGCAAGTTCAAATGCCACTCCTAAAAACACACTTCTAGTTAGTCATACAGCCTAATCGTGACTAATTAGTTTTTTCAATTTATTGCTGATAGGTTAGTGAATTAGATCATCCAAACAGTCCAATCTTGGCTTATTAGTAAGATAGATTAGGATAGAAAAACAAAGGTTCAAACAAGCTCAAATCCTAAATCTATGAGATTGATAAAGAACTGGTTCCAATAAGCTCAAATAATGAAGGATGTTCTTGATTTTTATATCTTAAACCTTCACAATTTTGCTTTAATTTTATGCAAATAAAATCTATGTGCAACTTGTTTTTTATGCCATAGACTTACAACAAGTTAGACTGCTTAATCCTACCTTGACTGTTTTTAAATTTCTGTTTTAGAATTTAGAGAATAAAAGTCTGTCAGATAGTCTAATCCTGACAGATTGTAGTTAGGTAGAGAAGCTTATGAACTCGACTGTTTAATCTAAGTTCATGGAGAAATAAGGGTAGCCTTAGATATTTTTATGTTTTCAATAAAAAATAAAATGATGATGTTCAATGTTTGCAAGTCCAAATGCACCTTCAGAAGAAAAAATACAAGGAAGTAGCTTGTGTAGGTAGTTGTTTGGGGAAAAATCTTTCTTCTGATATCGAGTGTTCTGATCATCTTACAAGCAGCTGATCAAAGAAGAGGAAAAGGTCGTCAAGGTACAATGCCACTGGTCTACATCCAAATAATGTTGTTCTAAGGTTCTTGACACCTCCAAGGAGCTGCCATCGCAAGTTGGAGCTGCTGTTAGCCACCTATAAAAATTTTCATATCAAATGGTGGCTAAAATATTTTTTAGCCTTTAAGAAACAATTCATGACCAAATTGTTAGTTCTTAAATTCTTATGATGATCTCTATCTTTGAGTTAATCTTCACTGTTGTTTCCCTCATAATCCTAAAAATCCATTGTTTGCCAAGAGAAGACTGCTTAAAACCCCATTTTTCCATAATTTTTACCCCTCCTTTCATTCATAAAACAACTCCATTTTCATCCCTTTTTCCTCCATAAAACCCCTCAAAACACCTTAAGCCCCACAACCAGGTGCTTAAATGACTTAAAACCCTTTCCCAAACCGGACTTTCCTTTGTATTTTCGTAAAACCCGCCTTTCCTTTGTATTTCAATAAAATCTGACAATTCAAAGTTTCAACGAATATCGACCGTCGATCTAAACCAATCAACGGTCATTGGATTATTGCATCGCAAGTCCACATGGGTCCTTCCTTTTCTTTGTTTCCTTCAAAAAAAATTCTGATGTGATTCCTCAAAGAAAACCTTAGTCGTCGATCATCTTTCTGATCCAATGGTCTGTACATCATCGCATCGCCAATTTCCCTTTATTTCTTCCCTTTTCCTCCTCCGATTTTGATCTCCTAGATTGAATCTTAGTCGTCGAATCCACAAGAACCAATGGCTAAGATATCGTCGCACTCCGTCCATAACCTTTCTCCACTACCCCTCCAATTGAGTATTGACCGTCGATCTTACTCCCAGATCTAACGGACAGTGCTTAGTCGCATCGCGCAAGTCTCAAAGTGCCATCCATTTGTCTCCTCCAACTTTCCAACTCTGATTCAAGCTAGGTCGTCGATCATCCTTCTGATCCAATGGTCAGTATACCATCGCATTGCAACTTTTCACTCTTCCTTTTCCCTTCCACAACCCTGCTCTGATTCAAATCTAACCGTCCGATCATTCGATCCAACGGCCAGGATCTAACCAGATAACCCCAAAACTTTGCATTTGGAAAATAAATTCCCCCCTCCCCTCGGTCAACAGATCTCCGCCGTCCATTCTACAGATCCAACGGTCAAGATCAATCCCCCGCAATTTCCTCCATCACAATCTTTCCGCACCGTCGAATCTGGGCCCTCCCATCCGATGGTTGATATCGCGTTTCCCAAAACTTTTATGCCCGAACATTAACACCAAAAAAAAGTTCGAAACAGGCAGTTTTTAAAAGGACGTGTGTCGTACGACGTACCATATCGCATTTTTTTTTTTGAAAACCGCATACCACCCAAAAACTTTGCGAAAACCATTCCGGTTTTCCACCTTACCACTTTCTCCATTGCATTGATTGTTCACCTTTTAAATCCTGGCTGTCGATCGTTTTGATTTGACGGCTCATGTTATGTCCCAACCCCCATTCACCTTTCATTTGGTTTACTCCCCAAATCTTTCATCAAGAAATATTTTTCGTTCCTCGTCCTGATCGAACAGCCCGGACTTAATCTTAAACTTCATTCACCCGACCGCCTCCCAATTAACCCCATCAATTGATCTCGACCGTTGGTTGTTTTCATCAAATGGCCACGATTTAATCTAGCACTCGAGATCTCCAAAGCAGCCTTTAACCCATTTCTCATGAATTTTCTTAATTTTTTTCATTTTTTGTAGGTTATTAAGGTTTGGTTCACAGTTTTAAAAATGAAACAAAAGCCAGGGATGATGATCCCCAGACCATTTATTCATGAAGAAGATGAATCCACAGGATTCAAATTATGATTCCACCTGTGCCTCATGAGCATTTATGAAGTCACAAAACCTCTGCGCGCCTGCAAAACACAGTGAATATCAAACAGCTGAAGAGTATCAGTGTCAAAGGATAAAATCATAGCAAAATTGAATATTAATGATTTTAAGCAGAGTTTAAAAGGATTGAGGCCTAAAAAATCAAGAATTAAATGCCTAATCCACAGTCAGCAGAGGATAAAGACCTGAAGATGAAGATTAAGGCTAATTAGGCCTAAAACACAGAGCAAAGACAGATTAAAGGTGTTTTAGGATAAATCAAATAAATCTATCAGTCCAAAAATCCTCCACAGCCACATCAGAGGCTAATTGAATCCTCTCCAGCTACCAAAGTGCCACCTACATCTTTCAATAAATCAGAAGAAGGCAGAGTTATTGCCTAATTCAGTGATATTTTGCCTAAAGAAAGCCAGAGTTATTGCTAACTCGCCTCAAGATTTTTTAAGTCAACAAAATCTGCCCAACATGCTTAATACTTAATGAAAATCAATTAATACAGAGGAAATATCATAAATCTTCTCTGTTGAACCCCTCAAAGGCTGAGAAGCATTAACTTGTATTAATTAAGCCTAGAGATATTTTCTCTCATCCCACCTCCTCATTTATTCTATAAATACTTCTATAGAAGATGAGACAAAGGTTGGTCTCTGGATATCTGTTGCATGTAAATAGTTTACTAAAACTGTTGTAGCCTTGTTTTTAATTGAAGATACATAAGCTAGGATGAAAAGTTTGAAGCTGTAGAGACCCACTGGACTTGATGATTGTAACCGGTTTGAACATCAAATATAAGTTGATTTATGGGATCCTGGTCTATGTCAATGGTGATGTGTTTCTTATTATAAATTGTTATTTTCTTTTTGTTTCCATTCTGTCCACTTTCTCTAATAAAGAACAACAAATATAGAGCTAGGATTTACTCTTAAAAGTACCCTACTCTCACTAATAAGATTTATCTCTATTTTTTCCTCCTTTGTATATTTAGGAATTATTTAATACAGTCCAATCGGTTAAGGAATGTTGGTGTTCCCACATCTTACTATCTGAACTTTAAACATTGTTCTTGAATGTTATTTTCACTACTTGCTAAGTAGAGTTGGACTAGGAAAGTTTATGGTTTGCCTTGTCTTCTAGTTCTTCCTCCAAAGGTTATTTGAAAGTTTCCATTGAGCGTATGTTGAAAGCAGGCCAGGTTCAAAGTCCTTACCTGATCTTAGACTACTTTTTATGTTTATCATGAATTTTTTCCTTTTGAATATGCTGAAAGCGGGATAGTTTCAAAGTACTTACTTGATCTTTAGCTATTATAAGTGTTTTAAATGTTTTCTATTGAAAGTACTTCGAAATCAGGATAGTTTCTAAGTACTTACCTGATCTTAGATTACTTTTATGTCTTCCTTTAGTGCATGCCAAAAGCAGGATAGTTTCAAATTACTTACTTGATCTTAGGCTGCCCTTTGTTCCTTCATCTGTTTGATTTCCCTTTCTTATTGTTTCATTCCATAAAATCAACTTAAAGAGATCCTTTGACATAGATGACTTGCCCCATGGACCACTCTTGAACCTTGTTGTTTCAATTAAATCCTCATATGACTCCATAGCCCAATGTATTGAAGTTGATCCTTGCCTATCTTATTAGCTGAATCATTCCTTCACTTTCATACACCTTCACCCTTCATTTAGACTTCCTTCACCTTCATTATATCTTTGCCCAACCAAACCAAAAAAAAACCCTTGTTCTTAATAACTATCCTAATATCACGTTTCAGACCTTAAATATAAACTAATATTTGCACTTATAGAGAGATCCCTCTCTGGATTCAGGAGGGCTAGAACCTAGAATCCCAATGTGGTTCATATGTAGGCTTTGCAGTTTGTATTTGCTAATCTTGAAAATTACAGAGACCTAACAGATGGGTAACTGAAAATAGGCCAGGAACGTAGTAGTGAGGGCGCTAAAGGTTCCATGTGTAGTAGAGGGTTGCTCCACATACCATTTCGCTGCTACTCCAGTTAGAGTGCGTTGAAACAGTCTCAGTTGAATAGTATCATCAATGATGTTGTTCGACGAACACCACAGGTGGAAAGTCATAACATGATTTCTAGTGTCTTTCGCTTGCTTCCCTTCAAATTTTGGAATGTCTGATGGGAGCTTCATGGGAATGGGAGGCCATATGGGATTGTGAGCAATGGATTTATTTTTTAACTTGGTTAAATCTGGTAGATTCAACGAAGCTAGAAAAGGTGATTGCGAGGTTGTAGCCATTGCCACTTGTGAAAACACAATGTTTTGGTTAGGAATAGGGTTTGTTTACGTCCACTAAGTACCACCATCCCACATGAGAGTTTGAGTCTTGGGATTCTTGGTAGTTTAGATAACATTGCTGAGTATCAGCCGGGTCAGGTAGCCCCAATTGATTCCGCACACACTGCGCCGAAGCCCAACCCCCTCTGAATTGGGTCTCTGTCGCGCTCAGGTTTTCTTTTCCATGGGTTGATAGGTGGATATGAAAGCTTCCTAAACAATAAAATTCTATGTTTCAAGATGAATAATGATCAAGGTGGCTTATTATATGCTTACCCCCTTGATCCTAACTTAGACTATCAATTCTTTTGTGGCCCCTGTGGGGAGAATTTAGTGAGTTTTGTTAAGTTAGATTTAGGTGTCTTTTCTTTGCTTAGCGTTTGGATGTGTGTGAGAAAAATGTTAGAAAGCACATAGTTTGAACGTGTGGATATGCGATAATCCTTTTAAAAATCCCCTATTTAAACTACGTTCTATTGTTCCTTTCTCAAAAGAAAAACATGTGCGAATATGGGCCACTTTCAATTTTTCCCAGTTAATCGATGTGATAAACTATAGGGAGATGGTGATTTGTGAATAGAGAGTGTTCATATGCTTGCCTAGGATCACCAGAGGGTGCAAAGGCAGTAGAGATTACTTGCTCTTCTAACGACAATTCAATCCTCATCTCGAAATCCTGGTGAAAAAATTGAACTAAACGAATGACTCTTACACTAGAAAAATAACTAGCTAAGCATGCATGGACTTGGGACACTTACTTTGGCTAATTACCAAGGTGTTTTGGCACCTAAATTTGCAAAACATAATTTTTTTCAAAATGCAAGTTAATTTTCCCCCTACTTAAACTATGTGTGTGACTTTGCAAAAATCAACATGAAATAAAACTAACACCCAGCCTACCAAAAGCAGCTAAGAGTGAGCTTTAGAAAGCTGTGGGGCACCTCAACCAGTGTTGGTAGATGTATTATGGGCTTCCAGGCACATTTACAAGCAGGAAAAGATGGAAATATTGGAGAAATTTCTCATTCTATTTTTTTCACGCAAAAGGCTAAAACAAGCGTGATGTCTGCACGCAGGTCAACTCTGATCGTGCGCCTTGGGGCGCACCTGTCTGTGAGAAATGCATGCAAATTCCTGCAATGTAATTTTTTGGAGCTCTTTTTCTTCAGTCTGTCACTTGGGTGAAATAGGGAAATGAAGGAGAGATAAGGGGGCAATGCCATCCAAACTCCACAGCAAAGACGGGGGTCTCTGCAAAAGGGCACAAACACATAAACTTGGAAATAAAAGTTAGTGGAGTCACCAACACTGTGTTAGTGTGTTTAGTGCACGTATGTATGAAATCACACCACATTAAGGGGTGTGGTTTTCCCTCTTAAGTTATTGGTCACAGGCATAAAATATATGGAGTCAAGCAAGTTAGTGGAACATGCTAGAACATAAACATACTAGATAGAGAAATAGCATGCATATTCAAACATAAAAATTAAACTAAACTAAAACAAATAACACAAAAGCTATAAATAGAGTCAAACAACTTCAATAATCCAAAAAATGGCACTTACATCCCCTCTTATTGAGTGCTGGTAGGAAATGAGGATGAAAATTTAACCCACTTGCCAAGGGGCCCTCAGAACTAGGGGTTCTAAGTCTCGATGCAAGGATGTATTTACTTCCGAGTTTCCTTTGTGCAAAGTCTCCCTCTCTCTACTATGGTGGACTGGAGTTGTTGGATGGCCAACAAGTGAGTCCCCTCGATCTCTGCTCCGGATCACACACTGTTGGTATTGCTTGGGGCAATTTTGGCCAACATAACAATGTGCTCTCAAGTTTTTCATCTCTTGGTGGCCTTTTATAGGAGAATTAAAATCCTCCTTCCCTCTCTTGGTACATTGTGGATAGTGACACAAGAGAGGAGGGTGATTCCATTGTGTGCCACATTTATTCCATTGTGTGCTCCCTTTATGTCCTAAAGAGGCTTGGTTGGTTGTCCTTAGGTGGCTTCAAGTGTGGAATCAATGTCTTGGAGTGTGCCTTTGTGTTCATGGAAAGTGACTTCCGCCACATTGCGTTCTTTTTGGGTCAGAAGGCACGCAAGGGCATGTTCATATAAGGATTTTGCGTGAAAATGCACTTTTGACTAGTCCTTCTTGTACGCAATTTGATTTTTCCTCATACCTTAGGGATTTTTAAATACTTTCAAATTATCTAATGTCTCTCAGCCCTGTAAATCCTTCTTTCTAACATTAAATAATGTCACCTTTTCTTGTACGATTTTCCAGTGATAACAACAGACATAGTAGTAGTTGATATCTCAACATATTATGGCATGCTTCTTTCCAGGTCCTAAGCCAGAAAATTAGGTAGAACCTTACATATGGATTTATCCTACACAACAATACCTATTTTCGGGCGTTAAGAGAGAAGACTATAGAGGGTGACTAAACTTATATATTTTGTAAGTAATGATAAGAGATCCAAAAACCTACTTGTATTTGTGGAAGAAGAGTCAATGGGTTGTTATAGCTTGTCCATCAATCATGAAGCAATGATGGAAGCTAATCCACCACCTGTTGAGGCTAAGAAACAACATGAATTGCATTCAATTTGGAATTTTGATTTCAATGGAGCATGCTCCAAAGAAGGAAAATGGGCACGATTGGTATTAGTACCTCCTATGGGTAAAAACATTACTTTATCATTTAAACTAAAATTTGATGCCAAAAATAACGTTATTGAATACGATGCATTGATTATAGGATTAGAAACAACACGGAATATGGAAGTGAAAAATATCCCAGTATTTGGTGATTCTGAGCTGGTAATACTTCAAAGAAAAAACATTTACCCTACCAAACACCCTAGAATCAAGTTGTGTTGAAATGTGGTATGGGATGTTATTGAAAATTACTTTGATGAATTTAACATTACAACTGTATGTAGGGGAGAAAATCAACATGAATATGCATTGGAAACAATGGCCATTACATTCAAGCCATCTCCTCAGTCGAAATTGAAATATGAAGTATTGATGAGATACAGCCTTTTTTCCCAGATAACATTAAGCATTTCCAAGTTTTCATGGAAGATGAAAAAATAAGAAAATTTCTATAATTAGTGGATAATTTCTCACCCATTAACATAGATTATGAGGGAAAATCTCTGAAGACAGATCAGGAGGAGGTAGAATCACAAGAGGAAATTATTAACTTTATGAACCAAATTGGAGGTCATGACGTGATATAAATGAAGAATAACTTCATCCCAAAGGGATTGGTCACATTGGAACATATATTTGATCATAATGATGTATCCACCAAGCCATTTTTTTAGCCAGTAGCCAAGAACATCAAAGAATAAAGTTTAGGTACTGAGGAGAACCCACAAAAGGAAAAACTCGCAAAGTCTTTGAAACCCACTCTTAAATCAAGGTACGTAGAGTTATTTAAGAAATTTAAAGATGTTTTTACATGGAGTTACAAGGATTTGAAAACTTATGATACATCCATAATACAAAATGAATACAATTGAAAGATAATTCTAATCCTTTTTTGCTGAAATTCGGGATATTTAAACCTATTTTTCTACCTACAATAGAAAAATAAATTAGGAATTGGTTGGACAAGAAGATCATTGTACGATTGATATATTATAAATTGTTCACAAACTTGGCACCTATCAAAAATATTAGTTTATGCATGGATGTTAAAATTTTGAATAGGTTCTCTCTAAAGGACAATCACCCATTGCCAAAAATGGATCATTTGCTACAGAAAATGATAAGATCCTCGATAATATCACTTACGGACGGGTTCTGAGGTTACAATCAAAGAGATATGCATGCATAACATAAAGAAAATACTGCATTCACAACACCATTGGGTACATTCATGTATGATAAAATTCCTTTTGGATTGATGAACATAGGAGCGACATTTTAAAGGGCTATGGACATTGATTTTGTAGGAGAAAGAGAAAAATTCATAGTTATCTATTTGGATGACATGAAAGTATTCTCTAATTCAAATCAATAACATTTGGATAATTTGAGACAAGTTTTCCTGAAGTGTAGAAAGTTTGGCCTTTCTCTAAATCCCAAGTAATCATTCTTTACTTTGCTAGAAAGAAAATTTTTGTGACATATATTTTACAATGTTGGTGTCAAGATTGATCCAGAAAGGGTAGAGGATATATTGAAGATTAGCTTACCCCAGAATAAAAAAGGAATTCTAGTCATTCTTGGGGAAGATAAAGTTCTTGTGTAGGTTCATCACAAATTCTACAAAAATTTTCAAGTACATAACAAGCATGCTCAAGAAGAATAGCGATGTGAGATTGCAACATGAAGCCCGCATATATTTTTAGAAATTAAAGAGGGATATTATGGAGGCACTAGTTTAGGATTTTATCTTTTGCATCAGATACAATAGCCTCAATACTGTTACAAACAAATCAAGAAGGGTATGAGTAGCCCATAAAAATTTTCAACCACACATTGAGAGATGTGAAGCTAAAATCAATCATTATATAGAAACAAGCATATGATTTGGTGAAATAATTCAAGGTTTTAGAGAATATGTGTTCCATTTGAAAGTGATAGAATATGTGCCATTAGTGGCAATGAAGGATATTATCTCATAATCGAATCGTGATGACATATGAGGGAATGGATATCCAAGCTTTAGGATTATGATATAGAGAGAAAGCCTATGAAGCTTGTGAAAGGACAATGTTTGGCTAAGATGATTACTGAGTCAAATAATGAAACACTTGATATGTATACCAATGAATATATTTGCAACATCTATGAAGAGGAGAATCCCTAAGACACTCCTTCTTTGGATGAAGAGAATCCACAATAATCTCTTCATCCTAGAGGATAGAATCCATAAGAACCTCTCATTCCAGTAGGAAGGAATCCAAAAGAACCATTCCTGAAGGACCTTTCAAAATTCAAGAAAACCATTTGGTATCAGGAGGAAATATTCTTCTTGAAAAATTTACAATTTCCTCTCGATATTCATAGATATAAATGCATATCCTTTAAAGTTGAAATAAGTTATATATTATATAGTAGATGAAGGCGTATATTTGAAGTAACCCATTGACATCCTTCTCACTTGTGTCATTGAGGATAAAACACATGAACTCATCTTAGAATTTCACCATGGGATATGCGGTGATCATCAATCAAGGAAGCTCACGACATATGATATTTTGAGAACTGCTTATAATTGACCTTCTCTTTTCAAGGATACAAATGTTGTTGTTAGAGCTTGTCCAGAATTTTGAGTGTTTATAGGAAAGAAGAAACTAAAATATTTACCATTGAAGCCTATTAAAGTTCAAGCTCCATTTTATATGTGGGGATTAGACTTCATTAGAGAGACATGTCCCAATTCAAGTGGCCAACACATGTATTTCCTTATGGAGACTAATTATTTCACTAAATGGGTGGAAGTTATTCCAAATTAGAAGGTTGATGAGAGGATTATCACAAAATTCCTTGAATATTGCATTCTTTCGAGATTTGGTTGTCCTTGGAAGTTGATTACATATAATGCTCAGGATTTCAAATCATCAATATGATGCAGTTTTTCTAGGATTACAACATATAATTGGTACATTCCACAAGTTATTATCCTGAGGGAAATGGAATAGCAGAATCCTCCAATAAAAATTTGATAAGAATCATCAAAAGGATGTTGGATATAAATAAAAAGGGTTCGGATGCCAATATCAAATATGCACTCTGTGAAGATAGAATAAAAAATAAGAGAGTTATCAAAACTTTTCCTTATCAATTTTTGTATGGTACATATATTATCTTCCCCACGAATCTTACCTTACCAGTGATGAAGCTTCTAAAGGAAGAGGAGCCAGGAACCATTGTAATGTAGAAAAGAACTTATCAACTTATATAAGTCCATCAGCAAAGAGAATAAGCTCTAAGCAAGATTGAATCTTATCAATAGAAGATGAAATATGTTTTTGACAAAAGAGAAAAGGAACAAAGGTTGAAAGTAGGATATTTAGTGTTGAAATTGGAGTCAATCTGAGAAAACAAAGGCAAAAATGGGAAGTTTGATAATCTATGGATATGCCCATTTCAATAATCTATGGATAATTTATATAATCCATGCATGAATAACGTGATGGCCATCAGGATTCATATATTAAGTAAAAGTACCAAGACACATGTATACAATGAACACCACTAGCTCCAATGGTGGAGTGTTGGAGCCACTACTTGCTCCCCAAAAGAACTAACTTGTCTCTCTGATGCCTTATGGGAGAAGCCAAGGTGAAAATTCCTTTGCTTGTACAATGAGGGTGTATTTATAACCAATGGGGTGATCCTTCACCCCCTTTGTGACTCTTTGACTACCCTCATGACCATTTGTATTCCCTATGAATTTTCAACTCTTACATGACTCTTTACATTTTATACATGTCCTTTGGACTTCAACTTTACAATACATTTTGAATAAGAATTTAAAATAATTCACAAAATGATGTGGCACATGATCACTCATGACATGACATGACATGACACTGATGAAATGCAAATGTCAAGCCATTATTTCATGCTAATTTATTTGTGTCTTCTTGAAGATGATCTTTTCTTCACCTTTGTATGGCTTAGATATGAGAAATCTTCAGTGTTATTAATTCTTGGGTTATTGTCGCAAACTAATGTTCATTTTCTTCCTTGTGATTGATTAACTTATACTTTCGGCTACATATGTGTCTTCTATCATGATCTCCTTCTCCATCTCCTTCTTGCTTATCCTATAATAGCAAGATAGCATACCTACACCTATAATTTAATAATGAAAAGACAAAATTAGTCTGAAAAATCCCTAGTCTAATATGTTGCATGATGGTCCACTAGTTGAGCTACAACTGGGTGACAGGATGAGAGATAGGCTTAGTAACTACACTATTTTGCAGCTCAGGTAGTCAAATTTCAGGATTGAGCCTTGATACTATGCAATGCATAGTTCAGGCTAGATTGGGCTTGATGATTGCATAAATGGGTGATTCAAGGAGCCAGGATGAGGGGTTGAGCACTTAAGTTTCCCATTGTGCAGTGTTGGAAGGATAGGGAGTCTATGTGACTATGAAATTGTGTAGTTTAGGATCTCAAGGGTTTGGCTTAAGGGATAATACTATGCAATGCACATTTTAAGTCTGATTAAAGGAAGTGATTGTGCAACTTTGGAGCTCAGGGGTTGGGCTTGAGCACTGGG
This sequence comes from Pinus albicaulis, assembly GCA_034641835.2. Lineage (NCBI taxonomy): Eukaryota > Viridiplantae > Streptophyta > Pinopsida > Pinales > Pinaceae > Pinus > Pinus albicaulis. The sequence goes on from CM076579.1 coordinate 960,330,787, forward strand.
ATTGTGCAGTGTGCAGTTATGGGAGGAATAATATACACATTGAATAGTTACAATGGATGTGACTATTGATTGAGGACTGAGACTACGCAATGTGTAGTTCAGACTGGCTGAGAGAGGCTGAGTGGTCCAGTTGGGTAATTTTCAGAATTTTGACTATGCCATGAAGTTGAAAAAAAAAATACTCTGAATATGGTCTAACACTTATATTACTTTAAAACACAACAAGGAACACCTAGAACACATGAATAACACACTTCCCTCAATTCGACAACTTTGTGACAGTTGGCACCAAATGCAACACTAAATATAAACTTTGCGACAACCATGATGACACTTGTGCGACAATGCTTAAAATTTTGGAAAAGTGTGTGACACATGTTTACATGGTAATACCAACTCATTTACACCAATATTACCCTTTGAAAACACTAAAACTATATTTTGTACATTTTGCGACACTTAACATGTTAAAATACGACGCTTTGATTTTCTCACAAATGGGAAACAAAACACTTAGAGAAAACTCATGCAATGACTCTTGATGTTTGTGAATATAGCATGCAAAGTCAAAGTATGCTCCAAAATTTTAATGTAAGAGAAAATTTTGGAGGTTGTTGTAGCAACGATAACACTTGGCAACAAATTAATATAATTCTAGCTTCTCTGCCTTGGTTGATTCTTTTGTGTAGGGTATAGTTCTTCAAGGAGTATTGATTCATCGTTTAGATCACTTTGGTTTCCCCACTTACTCCATGCACAATGTATTCCCCTTTTTTCTTTCTCGGCTAAGCACAAACATGGGACCATCAATATCACAATGTTTCGAATGAAGGAAGGATATTTTAGTTTGCGAGCTTTAGATTTTCATAGGATATTTTTTTCATCTTTGGTGCTTCTTCACTGCCAACAAGCCTTGACAGTACCCCGATGGAGTCACTTCAGGAACACAAACATTGCATTGTTTCCAACGAGCCTTGACAATACCCTGCCAGAGTTTATTTCTTCGCCTCCCTATGTAAGAATCCTTTCTCTTCTTTCACCTCTTATTTATATATTCTATATGGGACTGTGCATAGGAACTTATTCATTTTATGGGAAAAAGAGGGATCTCGAATTATTGAGGGAAGAAGAGGTTCTTCCTTCATAGAAACAGATAAATACCTCTTATTTTGGTTTGCTCATTTACATTTTCCCCTTCCTTCTCTACTTTATTGGATAATCATGGAAAACACTGAAACATAAATAACTGACTGCAGGCGTAAGTTTTCCAAAGTGAACACAGATATCATGGTTCAACACAAACCTTTCCTTACACAAGAGTCATATTTTCCATCATAACATCATTGACCAAAATATGTAACCAGAAAAAATAAGAAAGACCAAAGGTTAGCCAAATGTTATAGCATCAAAATACTCTTTACAATTCAACCACACATAATGAAGCAAAAAAACATGTCCATACACGATGCTTATTTACATAAATGAAAGAAAAAAACAACACATGACCAAACAAAATAAACACTAAAAGATACCATGTACAAGGATAGGGCATGACCCCAAACCATAATTGAAAATATTGCTTTAAGTGTTGGCCATTAAAAAGAAGAAAGACAATATTCCTATATAAATACTGGAGATGATATGTTTGTCGGCCTAGCTTCTTGTTCATTGTGTATAGTCTGATCCACATGAACTAAAACTTAGTATGTTTACCTTTCTCTTCGTGGGATTTTTCCCACTTTAAGACCAAGTCACCCACACTAAATTCATTTTTCTATGTAGACTTCTTTTCATACCATCTCTTGATACGACTCTAATGGAGAGAAAATTTTCTTTAACTTTCTATATTTCTTCTTGTAACTTGCAAAGGGTGTTTATCCTACTCTGAACCAATAAGCATGGCTTACTCTAGGATTATTTTGAAATTTGAAGGGTAGGAAAATAGATGTCCAGAGGTAGGATGACTTTTTTTTCATACACCAGGAAGTAAGGATATGTATTCAGACAAGGCTTAGGCATGACCTAGTCATACCATATGGCGTTCACCAAAACAGAGTGTCAGTTCCTCTATTCATAGAAAACAATCTTCTTGATAATGTGGATAAGGTTCTTGTTAGTGTACTCAGCAATACCATTTTCTGTGGATATTAATTAGTAGAATGTTTCAATATAATAAAATTTTCGAATTCAAATCCATATAATCTCAATGACAAAAAGTACTTTGAATTTTCAAAAACAAGTAAATTCTGAATGCCAAAACTAGAGATGATATTCTATTTGAGGAATTTGATTACTTCATGATCATTCACTTGCTTAAGTAGAACCACTTTTGTCCATTACATAAAGTAATTTTTGGCATTGAGAATATAGTGGTGCTGCTTTGATGAGTATAGAAAAATCTCACCAATAACATCCATACCCGATTGTTGAAATGGTTCTTCCACAATGATAGGCTGCAACAGGGTGTTTAAATTCTTTCCTCGATCGACACACTTTTGATAGACCGAACACATTCAGGCATATGCATGAGCTTCTTTGAATAGTGTGGGCTAATAAAAACCAACCTGCGTGACCTTATGTGTTTTAGTGTCACCCGCAAAGTTCCCTCCAGATGGTCTATAGTGCAGGTCACATAACACCTTTTCTGAATCTTGTGCTTATAAGCATCTGAGAAATACTCCATTATCATGATTTCTAAAAAGCACCCCATGCACTAACTAGTAAGATAGAAATTTTAATATGACTTCCCTCTTCTATCGTGCAGATAGGTGAGAGGGAAATGTACCATGCTCAAGATACTAATGCACATATTCATACGAAGAGTTTGAGATAGTAGTGGGGGGAGCTCTCTCAACATTGTACATCTCAGTATCCTGCTCTTATCCAGATGGATCATCTTGTGATGCATTCACTGCTTTTGTTGCTAGCCATCATAGACCATGGACCTTCCATTGTGTGAACTAGTTTTAATTCCAGATCATACTCTTGTGAACCAATCATCCAATTCGCTCTTCTCTCACCCATCTCTTGTTGGACAAACAACAATCTGACTACTTGGTATGATAGAAAGATAATGCAATGGTGTTTCAAAAGATAGGGTCAAAAATGATTTACTGCATTGTAGAATGTGTAATCACTTTTATAGATGGTGGGATAGTTAAGTTCAAGTACTTGTAGGCTAGAACTCATAAAATATATAGGCCATTGATTATTTTGAGCATATTTCTCCGTAAGCACAGAGGAAATAGAAGTACCAGAAGCAAAAGTGTACAATAGGAAATCCTTGTTGAAATCTAGGTTGTACAAGGCTAGTGCTTCTAAAATCACTTGCTCAATGCAGGAAAATGCATATTTTTCCATTTTTTCCCATTTTTATATCGCGTGATTCTTCACCATCTCCTGCATGGGTTTCATTATTTGGTCGTCATCAAAGATGAACTTTTGAAGAAATTTTTTCTTTCCTAGGAAGGAATGCATGGATTTCTTGCTCACTGGGAAGGGAATTTTCTTGATCACTTTGACCCTTTCAGGGTCCACTTTAATCCCACTTTTTACTATGATGTGGCCTAATATATTTCCCTCAGACACTGCAAAAATTATCTTTTTAGGATTAGGAGACATCTCTTATTTTCGACATCGCTAAAATCTTTGCTTCATATGGTGTAAGTGGTCATATCTCTTCTTGTAAAATATCGTGGCATTTTCAAGATACACCACCGCACTGTGGAAAATCAAGCCACGAAATGCAATTTCCATCGCACGTTGGAAATTTTTACTGGTATTGACTAACCCAAAATGAGTCCTTATAAAGAAAACATGCCCCACTTTGTCTAGAATGTTGTTTTAAGTCTGTTAGGATCTGAGACCAAAATCTAGTTGTAGCCAAAGAATCTATCAAGTAGAGAATCTATCAAGAATATAAAACATTTCTAGCTGTGATATTTTCTGTAATATATTCTCCATTGATGCCATAGGATAATTGTCTGTGTTCGAGATGTGGTTGAAATTTCATAAATCTACGCACAAGCATATTTCCCCGGACTTCTTTCTCACTGGGACCAAATTAGAAAATCACGTTGAATTAACACTTTTTAAATGATCTGAGCATCCAATAGATTCCTTAACTCCTTTTTAATTAGGGGTTCAAGTGTTGAATGTACCTTCTGTAGTTTCTTCTAAAAAGGCTTGGACCCTTCCTTTATTGGAATAACATGTTGGATTATTCGCATGTCATATGTTTTGAACTCATCATATGTCCACGTGAAAACATATCGGTACAGCTTTAATAAGTGGATAAAGGCTTATCATTCTTGATCTATGCAGCAAGTACCGATATTGATAAACTTCAGATCACTTTTTGTTCCAATATTGATCTGATCATGTGACAATGTTGAACTATGAGTTTTTTTGTTCACCGGTCCTCGAAATCGATTCTTCAAGTAAAACATATTTTCCAATGATACCACACCCTTAGGAATGGAATTCCCTTTGTTTTCTCTAGTTTCATCTTGCATTTCTCTATCATGATCGTCTTCATCAATGAATACATATTTTAATACATCAGCATTCGCCATGAAATGCAGTATTTGTTGGTCATCATTAAAAAAATACGTAAATTAGTGATATTATCAAGGATGGATGTCTTATAAATAATTTCAATACAAAAACCATCCCTAAGTGGTAGCAACCTAGTAGTAGCATTTGGTAATGCATCCACAGTTGTGTTACACATTCTAGGAACAGATATAATATTGAAAGCTTGGAATTGAGAAATCAAATCCCATACCTCTTGTTGATAAATTTTCAAATTAGGTGACACACAATGTATATTATTTCTTACTTGTCATACAGAAACCTAAGAGTCTCCTATTGCTTTAAGAGCCCCAAATTTGAGGTCAATGGATTTTTGTAAGCCCAAAGCGAGTGCTTCATATTATGCAATTTTATTAGTGCACTCAAATTCCAAGTGCGACAAGAGATTACGTGTTTCCTCCGTTGCGGGTCTACTAAAACAGAACCATCTTTGGACCCCCCCCCCCCTATGTCTTAGAACCAAAAAAACAAAAAATCCAAATTTCATATATACAAGAGCTATGCCCCACATTAGTACTATTAATATATACTGTACATAGTTCATTTCTGCCAATTGGACTAGGAAGGAGTTCCAACTGTGTCTCTGGTGGGACAGGGGAAGGCTGAGTAACGTAGCACCCAAGGTCAGTCTCCAAGAATCAATTTCCAAAAATCAAATCTGAGAAATCAACTGGATCGTTCTTCCCCTCGAAGGGTGTGATAATGTGCTTAATGTAAGGTTATGATTCCACCCATATTTGGTTATTCCTGCCCTTATATGGAAGCCATAAATGTGACCAGTCGCTATATAAATACCCTTATAATTTTCTAGACCAGTCTCTACTCAGCAATACACCATAGGCTTCTGGAATGTCCACAATTACTATGTTTATGCACTGGTGAAATCAGTGGTCAAATGATAGGAGGGAAACAATATTTCTAAGCTCACCAATAGTAAGGAAAAGGGTCTTGTCCAGTTGAAATAATTTTTCATCAGTCTTATCCCATTTGGAATTTATTTTCTTTGCGATAGATAATGGCATTACGTTCACGGATGCACAAGAATCAACTAAGAAATTGTGTACATTGTAATTAAAAATTTTAGAAGTAAAAAAAAATGGTGGGAAAAGTGTGTTAGCTTCTAATGTAAAATCATTATCAATTAACTCTAGTGGACCACGAGACTTACTAGATCCCTTATACGAAGAACCAAAATTTTTACCTGAGGAAGTCTATTCAAGAGTTCGGTCAAGCAATTCTCATTGGCTTGTTATCCTTGTAAGCTCGAAGATTGAAATAATGGTGTGGGCTTTCTTCATGTATTCAACTGTATTATAATCCATCACAACAGGCATTAGTGAAATGTCTGGAGGAATGGTTTTTCTGACCCTTCCAGAGTGGTATATTTTCTTTTACTGCTGGCAGAAGTGTTTTTTATGGTGGCATATTTTCCAGAATTACTTGGAACATTCTAAGTTGAGTTTACAAGTGGTGTGATATTTCTTAACAAATTTTCCTTGAAATTATGCCACGTTAGCTCTTGTTCAAAAACCTACCCTTGGTTCCTCAAATTATATCGACTATTTTTCTTTTGAGACAAGGCCTTACTTTGTGGTGGTTCTTCAATAGTTTTTTTTTCAACTATAAACACACAATTGAAATCATTCACAGTGTGCTCTACACATGCATCCTCTTTAGACACATCGGTTTATTCCTTTTCTTTCATTTTTTAGTTTCCTCATCTAAAAGTATTGTGACAATGATGTGTGTAGCCAAAGCATTTATGTTGTGATTGCATTGTGGGTATGTCTTTTCTGAATGATACTCTTGATGAAAAGAGTAATATTAGTCCATGCCCATACTTTCGACATTCAACTCGATGTTCAAGCTCTGAGCAGACTTATTTGGATTATTGTTGTTTTTATTTTTGTTAGTGGCTCTTCTTAGGAAGTTGAACTTTGGAGGCTTACTTTTGACATTGGTTCCTTTGACCTCTGTTTTAAATCTACCAACTCCTTGGACAGAGACTTGATGGTCCAGGTCAAGCTCTCAAGATCAATGGCTTCTTTATCCTTGGCCTTTCTTAAAGAGGCCTGATACCTCTTACCAGTCTCCTTGGAGTCTTTTTATGGTTCATCATCAACAATGAATACAATTGTGCAAAATTACTTTTCAATAGCAATGACTTCTTTGAAATTTTTAGCAAAAGTTTATTTCGTAGTTCCCTTCACGAACTACACGATGCTTTTCGGTAAGGAAGAAGTATAGTAATAAATTTTTATGGATTCGTGAGGTTTCATATTCATAGGAAATTTGTTCAATATGCAATTGAACCTGTGATTAAAATGTCTCATTAGGGGAATTTTGAGTTCTAAAATGGGCCTCCTAAGGAAATTGTAAAATAATAGTGAAATAATAAAATAAGATTTGATGACATCATCAAATTTTAGAGGATAAAATGAAAAAACTACATTTTCAACTCATATTTTCAACTTATCTCCCAAATTTTTTACTCAAATTTCGAGTAGGAGTACTCATTGGATGAAAATTTTAATTCCTCATCCAAGGAGTACCCATGTTGCATACTTTCGATGGATCTTGCTACACGAAAAATGAAAAATAAATTAAAAACATGATTTTAATCATGTCTTTTTATGTATTTCTCATTTTTTGTGTCGCGGGGTCCATCGAAAGTATGCAACATGGGTACTCCTTGGATGAGGAATTAAAGTTTGCATCCAACAAGTACTCCCACTCAAAATTTGAGTAAAAACTTTGGGAGATAAGTTGAAAATACGAGTTGAAAAAATAGTTTTATTATTTTATTATTTTTTAATATTTTTACCCATTTACTTAAAAAATGGTTAATCATTCCCCATGGTTGACATCAACATATTGAATCCTATTGACTCTTATAAAGTTTATTTTTGTTGTACACTTTTCTTAGGAGGCCCATTTTAGACATCAAAATTCCCCTAATGAACATTTTCTTTCTACTCCATATTTGGATTTCCAAACTCCTTTAATAACATAGCTGGGTTTTTGTCATCGGAAAAATTTTGAAGGAACAAATTTTTAAACCCCTTCCAATTCTAAATTTTGTTTGGAGGGATATTGTGGTACCAAACAACTTCTCTACTATCTAAGGTACAAGGGAAAAGTCTACATGCAACACCATCGTAGCGTACCTCGAGAATCTGTAGGTGTAGATAGAAGTTATCCAAATGGTATTCCACTTTAACTACTTTGTGAGGATCAAATTTTTTCAATATATTTTCTGGGTTTCTTGGAATATTGTGTAAAACACTTGGTAGAGAAAATGGGCCTTGAGACATCCAATCTAGGTTTTGGTCTTGCATGTTTTTGTTTTTGGGCTCCTGCTTTTCTTCAGATTCTGATGAATTCTCTTCATGACCACATAACCCTTGAAAATTGTCATCTAAGAGCACAACATTTTCCCCGTCACCCCCATTAAAATATGGAGGATGCTATGGTTTCTGTGCATTTTTAGAAAATTCTGTTAGGTCTTCGAGGGTGGCAAAAACTAAATATTTGATTGTAGAAACCACTATCCCAATGGGAGTTTTTTATTTCCTCTTCAGAAAATAAGGAATATTATTTGCCCCAATAATTAATACAATAGCCTTTGTGAAGTGATGGGTTATAGGTCGAATTACTCAGATGTGCTTGTAATAAATTTCATAGGTTTTTTTTGTACCAAACTGAGAAGATTTGCCAACTTCAGGAATATGAATCGGAGAGGTGTTGGGAATATTATTTTTTTATCCATGATAACCATTAGGTTTTTATTGAGTTAATTAGGGTAAGTTATTTAGGGTTTAATAGGTTTTTTAAATTTGTGATTTTCAAAAAAATCACATGTATGAAGGTCCCTTAGTGATTTTGAAAGGTCATCACTAGTCTTTATGTGAGTCATTATCAAGGGAAAATCCAAAGTTTCATTTTCCATGAGTTGATCTTGTCATTATGGTGAATTTGACACTTTTACACACTTCCGCAGCAACTTCAGTTTAAACAAGTCATAATTTTCTACGAAATTTCCTTACACTTTCATAGCAAATTCACCCTCCCGAACACAAGATTTGCTACGAAATTTGATTTTTCTGCTAATGGTAGGGAAAAGGGTACGGAGTGTAAAAAAAGGGTTTGATCAGATTTTTTCATAGCATATTGGCTCATGATTTCTCCCTATTGTCATTTCCCATCATTTGTGAAACACACGCATTTTATAGCTACTCGGTCATCATATTCCCTTTCCACCTTTTCATTCCGATTTATTTTCTCAAATATGATCTTATCTCATCCTTGTGAGCTGCTTTGGTTGTTATAGTATTCATTTGGTAGCCTTAGAATCTGTTAAGTTGTCTCAGTGTAAATTCTATTAGTGTCAAAGAACAATGTGATGTCCTTAAGAGTTTTTGTAGGTGTCGAGGAAGGGGTTGATAAATACATCTTGGAGCCATGGAATCACAAAAGAAGTAGTATAAAGGAGGATTTATTGTTAGGTACGAGCCCATGGACATGAGGCTTCTAGAAGAATATACAACCTTCTCACAAGCGTTTGCTAGTGTGGTTTACCTCCGATTATGTCAAAATTTGCAAGGATATCATGGACAAGTCCCAAAGGACTTTTCCATAAATTTTATAGGCATAGGGTCAAAAGTGGGTATGTTAAATTTTGTTTTGTCTCCTGACACAATTTCCCAAGCCACTAATATCCAAAGATCGGGAAATTTATGGTTCAAGGTAAAGAAGTTTAAATTTCAAATTTGTGATGAATTCTTGAAGGAAGAATATAAGGGCATTGGTATGGCTTCAGGCATCCCTAAAACATGCCTTAAGGAGTATTTTTCCAAGTTTCTGATGGTGATTCAGAAATATTTCACCTGTGAGGGTAGATTCTATATGGTATATCAATACCACTTCAAATTATTGCTACCCTTTACAGGTAAGAAACCCTTGGATATTCCTTTTTATTTGTTTAGGAGCTTGGGTAAAATGGCAGAAAAGGTTTAGGCCAAACCTGAAACCAATGATACCTCAACCTTTCATCATGCTGTTATCAAGTTGTTAGTAGTTGAAGAATTAAATAAATTTAAAAGATATTGGCCCACATATTTGTTTTTAAGTGGCTATGAAGTTGATAATGTCACTCCTAGCAAAACACCAAGATCCAAATCTATTACTCCAGGGAAAGACAAGCAATCTGAAATAGAACCTATAGTTGACCATGAGGTAGAGATGCAGCCTATGGAAGATCCTATGGAGCTGGAGCTTGAACAAGTGCAGAAGACTGTGGTTCCAAAGAAGACTTCTACAAGAATTAAAATAAAAACATATACAAGGACACATAGGAGAGTTACTAGAATTCAAACTGAGGGAAGAGGCAAGTTAGCAGATATGTTGGAGGGTATTGAAATTGAAGAAAACCCCATTGTACATCCTGTTGAAATCAAGGAGACAGAGACTCAAAAGTAAAACAAAAGAGCCAAGAGATTATACTTTGCTCAAGATGATGCAAGATTTATCTTGAAGCCTAGAAAACCATTCACAAGTTCACAATAGTCAAAATGAAAGATGTCTGAGCAACCATTAATAGAGAAGCTGCCATAAGAAACGGAGATACCAGAATTGCATCTAGTCCCAGTGGAACCTGTGAAAAAAAAGAAAAGTTAAATAGATTTTTCAAGAGAAAGGTGAAGTGGAGATGTTGTAGGAACAACTAAGAGATGCTCGAAATGAGGTAATATAATCAAAACTACTTTTTGAGAAATTAAAGAAAGACATTTCCAAGCAACTGGATTATTACAATGAAGTGGAAGATAGATCAGGAAAGATGTTAAAGAGGAAATTGCCTCTGCACATAATGATGAAGCATCTATGTAAAAAATACAGGCGATTATAGGTAGAGAGGAGAAGGTTGCAGGATCAAGCTAAATATCTAGAACCACAAATGGAAATGGTAGAAGTTGAGTTGTTGACGAGGGGCCTAAAATTCATTACTATTACTGATGATGCTCCATAAATATGGTAAGATGACACATTTTTTAATATATTATGGCTTATGATATTATAAAGGCATGTATAGGCTTTTATAAATGTTTTTAAGGTGATAGAAGGAAGAAAGTACAAAATCTCAGGAAACTAGGTACTTTCATAACAACACCCAGGCTTAAAGACAAAAAATTTCTATGAAAGTGTTGTAGCTTTCCATGAAGGTAAACATCTACCAAAATTTAAAAAACAAGAAGACTCAAGGAATCTGTTTGACTCATTAGCCTCAAGGAAGACCCTGGTGTTATAGCATCATTTTTCACCCTCATGTGATTCATGATTGTCTCTATGGCCTTGGGCACCCATTCCCACAGACTTGAACAAATTCATTAAAAAACAGTGTTAAAATTCCCATACGTGGGTATGCCTAGAATTTTCCGCGTGTATACGCGAGTCCACATGTACTTTTCCGCGTATGCCATTAAAACCATTAAAAATATATATAAAAATTCCCTATTTTCGGGCTGGGTTGATGGTTACTCCAGTAGTTCAACCACCCCAGCACGTGGCCAACTGTTTCCAACTGATTGAAACTACTTTGAGGGAGTATAGTCCCTCACTGTGCTTAACCTAAGGAGAAGAGAAATTTTATAGATATTATACTTTTATTTCCAGAATCCCAATTTCAATTCAAGTCGATTTGTGCATACATGGACTACGATTTATCGAAGCATGACTACACAGAGATGTTCATCCATTTATATGCCATCTCGAGTGCACAAGTCTTGTAAGTTTCTTAGCGAGGCAAGGGCGGGACGAATCCGGACGACGGTCTGCTCGAAGATCGTGGAAGGATTCAGGTGATCTCTCCACTCTTTATTTCTGTACATGCTGTTCATAATAATGAAGAACCTTCTTGTTCCTGAACTTCTGTGTTAGTATCTATTTGTATGTGAAAAGATTGGTTATTAACGATTTATTATAAATTTTATATCATATTTACATGGATTACACTAACGTTGAGAAGAAGTATATGTACAACTAGGTTTCAAGTGCATGTTCTTTCTTTTCAACATTTTTTCCGAGTTGGAGAGAAGAAGGGTTGTTTTGAGGTTTAGTTACTGCGGGATCTACATCGAACGTGGGACTACGGGTGAGTTATATCGTTGTTGTCTAGTTTTTAGCATTCAGAGTGGTTGTGTGTGAGTGTACAGACAACGTGCACGATACGCAGGTTTGTGCTCAAACCTCTGGGGTTTTCTGAAACAGAGCGGCGACTCAGCAAGATTGCATTCTTGCGTTCACATTGGGTGGTTTCAGCTGTTTGAAAGGTTTCCAACAGTTTTAACTATTATTTCCAGTCCAGTTAACTTTTTCTGAGTCAGACTGAAGACCTGGTTCTTTATCCAGGCTTGACCTTTTTTATTTTTCATTATTTACCTTTTCATACGCGATTTTTTCTATACACAGATGTGTATACACGCAGTTTGCTTCAAAGGGAGTCACGTATACGCGGGTTTCCTTTGACACAGTCGCGTATGCATGCTTGTTTCAAAACTGTTAAGTAGCGTATGCCTGGGTAGATTTTGAAAATTTTGATTTCTTGGCTTTTTAGTCTTGTCTGCCTGTGGAGATCTGTTCTTGCAGTGTCTTTATATCCTCTGGATTGTGCTGAAAATGGTCATTGGTCTTTTTTCTCTCTTTTTTGGTTGAAGACTAGCTTATCTGGCAAATCTTGTTTTTAGTGCTTGCATTTCTGGTTCGAGTACCAAGATCTCTTCCTGTGGATTCTTGGATGTTCTGCTTTATCAGGACAGAGAGCTTTTGCTCATATACTCTTTCCTCATCTTATGTTTTTCTTTGCACTTGGATTTTTGCCTTCTTTTGGTTTGTTTTCTTGAGTTCATTTGACTAGGTCTTGTTGCAATTTTTCGAAGAGTCTTTCTTGGTTCTTTGAAATTTTTGTTTGCCGCAAGTTTGTACTATTCTTCTGGGCTGAGTTGCTGAGTTTCTTGTCTTCTTTTGCTCATGTAAATCTTGCTACTACGTAGCCCTATAAGATTTGGAGCATTTTTGAAGTTTTGCTTGAAATTCAGAGTTGTTTGGCTTGGGATTTGATAGTTTTCTTGGTCTTTTTGAGCTCTTCTTTTTATAAAATTTAAAAGCTCAAAAAACATTTTGTTTTGTCATTTGCTTTTGTTTTGCGTTTTTGTTTTCGTTTCATTACATCTTTTGAAGCTTTGTTGAGGTTTCTTGCCTTTGGTTTTCGACTTGATTTTGGAAAGGAATTGTCATTGGTTTCTTCCTCTTGTTTTCATGCAATTTTGATGTCTTCATATTGAGAGTTTCTACTTTTGGGAACTAGTTTTGTGGACAATCAAAAAGAGATAAAACTGAAGGATCTTTGGGAAATTTCTCTCTGCTTTAGTAGATTTTGCATCTTAGAATTTGCATGCTCTTAGTTATTTGCATCAGGTGCACTTAAGAATTTAGTCTTTTTCATAGTTTTTGTGAGAGTGAAGTTTGCTATCTGAAAAGAAAAAAAGAAAAAATTTAGTCTCGTAGAAATTTTGTAGAAATTTCTTTTCATCGAAAGGCAATTACTGCATTTGCATGTAGTTTGGTTTTTATTAATTTCTTTTCTGCGTCACAAAACACTAGGAGTTTCATTTCCGCATCCCTTTGACTTAATATAACAGCCGATTAAAATAAGCGCTATAATTTAAAAGCAACTAGCAAGTTTTTATTAAGTGTCATACACCAACTAGCTAGGTTGTAGGGCCTTGGATTAGGTGAGTGGAGAGTTAACTCTCCAAGGCCGCTCAAACAAAAACATAGAAGTTTATTAATTGAGTGAAATCCAACTCCGTTAGGTGGACCGGGAAATCTCTCCTCCAGAGAGTCAAGCGCGAGGGGAAGTGAAGGCCGAGAAGAGAGATACCCCCTCTCTGATTTGTTGAATCTGACCTCAAGACCATTCCGCCCGGATTCTGACATGGATTGGTGCCCATAGTTTCCCTTCCTAGGTTCCACATAGATGACTGCGGGGGGGAATACCCGTGGTACGTGAGGCAGATGTCGTATCACTTTCAGCAGTACTTCTGGGGGGTGCCCTTGCGAAGCTTGGGTACTTGTGCCAGCAAAGGCTGTCGTTAGGAGGTTGGCGTAACTGTTTATGTTACCTTCGCTAGTAGGCCTAGGCCGTAATTATCCCAGAATACTTTCGGGAGGTCCTATTCTTCGCTTTCTTGTATTTTGGTGTCCGGTCCTAATGACCCGGAGCGGAAATACCTGAAGGCTGTTTGCTTGATTGTATCTCAGGAATTTTTTGTAGTGAGTGCTCTTTGCTCCTAGCTTGCCTAGCTTTATATTTTTTGAGTCTAATTAAAATTCGTTAAAGTGGCTGATCAAGCGCCTCGTCGATCGAGGAGAATCCGGGGGTTATCTCCCGAGAGTCCAGAGCCTTCTTCAAGAAGGCGTAGGAGTAATTCAGCAGGTGAGTATCACCCTGTGGCATCTGACGCAGTGGAGAGAGATCCTCCACAAGGGTTTGAAGGTTTCATAGCTGATTCTGGTGTTGGTTTCGAGAGGAGCGCTCCGCTCACCTCGCGAGTCTTATTTCCACAGGAAGAAGAAGTACAGGTTGAGGAAGTGTCTCAACCCTCTGAGTCACTTCCATCGCCTCTTCCTCCTAATTATCTGTTCGTTGTTGAATACATCGGACCTGAGTCAGAGAGACCTGAAGATCCTCCATATTATACATACCTTTCGATGGCCACGACTGGGAACGCGGCTTCAGCTGTGAGTGCTGCAGGCATTCAGACTCCTGCTTCTGTTGAAGGAGGGGGCACTATTGCTATATCTTTGATTGCTTCTAGTGCTGCTGTGTTTGGCTCTGGTTTCACCCAAGCACATGCTTCTCAATCTGGTCCCTTCTGTTTTGGAATGCCCACTAGTGGGATTCCTTCTTTTTCCTTTTCCGCTGCTGCAGCTGGATCTACACCCATGTCTTCCATGGCTAATGGATCAGCTTCTTTTCAAGGGTTCCCCTTCGGAACTGGACATATTCCTAGTTCGAATCCTTCTTTAGGGTCCTTTCCATTTACTTCTCAGACCCAGAGTTTCAACCCTTGGTCTGGAGGTCAGAGTTCGACTACTTTTACAGGTTGGAACCCTGTATTCACTACAGCGGGGGCAGGGAATCAGTTTTACGCTGGTCACCAAGGGAATGCTTCTTTCCCTTCGTCGAGTGCTTATCAGACTTTTTCCCCTCTTTCTAATGCCTGGAACCCCTATCAGGGGCTTTCCTCTTCATTTAATACTTTAGGAGGGGGAACTGGTCCGGTCTTTGGTAACTCTGCGTTGGGAGGAGGTTCTTCTCCTTTTTCTACGAGTTCTTTTTGGCAACCTGGTGCCTCATCAAATCCAGGGTATTCTTTTCAGAATGTAGGGAATTCATCCCATCAAGGATGGAATCCTCAGGCTCCACCTCGTTTACCTTTTCTGGCAACGTTAAACTTGCCAGATCTGTCGAAATTGACGAATGATCCGATCCGGTACAGTCCGGGGTGGCCTCCAGTTCCCACCAAACTTCCTTCAGACATTCCAAAGTTTGAAGGCAAGAATGGAGAAGATCCGGCTGATCACATCACCACCTTCCATTTATGGTGCTCTTCTAACTCCCTGATCGATGATTCGATTAGGTTGAGATTGTTTCAACGCACCTTAACTGGAAACGCTGCCAAGTGGTATATTGAGTTAACTGGGGGCAGTTTTGCTACTTTTGGAGATCTGGCTACTACATTTCTAAATCATTTCCAGTTGCCCGTCCGTTATGATGCCGGGACTGAACTCCTAGCTAATTTTAAACAGGACGACGCAACCCACATTTCTGACCATATTCAGGAATGGCGGAGAAGGAAGAGGCTTATTAAAGCTCATATTCCAGGAGAATTCCTTTTGGAATGGTTTCTGAAATCTCTGCAGTCAGACATTTCTAAGGATGTATCCCTGTCTGGGGTATTTTCTGAGGAACAGGCCATTTTTAGGGCCCAGTAGCTTGAATTGATATATTCTCAGTCTGGGGTCCTTCATAAATATTTGCCCAATGCTCCTCGCTCCAAATTAGATTTATCCAAAACTAAGCCTGGTCCTCATGGTGATGGACTTATTGGGTCGATCAATAGTGGTGCAGATAACCTGCTTACTCAATTGCAGCAGTTTTCTATACAATCTTCTCCTTCTGGTCAGGCTGTGCCTGCTGAGTCATCACCTTCCCAATCTTTGTCGATAAATGATGTCCAAACTTCCGATCCCAAAGGAAATCAACAATCCGAAGGGAAGAAGAAGGGACAAAATAATAAGAAAAAGGGCAAGAATGGGAAGGGTAATGCGAATAAAACCAACGAGCATGTTGGTGAGGGTCCAAAGGATAAAAAGAAAGTGAAGTTTCCATGCAAGTTGTGTGTTGGAGACCATCTCACACACCTTTGCTCTAAAATTCAGGATGCGCAGCGCTTGTTAGCTCAGCAGGGTTCTTCTAGTTCCCAGGCTGTGTTGACAAACCCTTTTCCCCAAGGGCAACAACTAGTTGTTGGCGCGAATCAAAATCCTGGGGCTTCCTCTGGGGGCACCCAGGAAGGGGAAATTCCATCAAACATATTCATGATGAGTGCTCACGTGGATGTCGCTACGAGATCCCATGATTATGGCGAAGAAGAGTCTTCAAAAGCTAAGGGTGCTCCCGATGCTACTGAGCCGCTTCACATTACGAGGCCTACTGTTGAGCCTATACCTCGGATGCCCAAAGCATCTACTAAGCGCACGACGATTAATCCAAATGCTAGGGCTGCCCAGAACTACTCTATTGTGGAAGATCTGGTGCAGAGTCCTTGTGCCATGTCGGCTCTTGAGGTCCTCCAGTCTTGTCCAGCTCAACGCAGTGCTCTGCTCACTACTCTTTGGGCTGTCGATCCAAAGAATTCTCTTATGATTACATTTGATATGACTAATTTTAAAAAGAGACTCCCCCATCATATGGCTTTCCATATTAAATCATCGTACCGGAAATGCAATATTTTTCGGACGGTCATTGATGAGGGTGCTTCCACTTGTGTGATGTCTCTCACATGCTGGAAGGGAATTGGATCCCCTGCAGTTGTTCCATATGCTACTCTTTTGACTACGTTTGATGGTCATTCTCACAGACCACATGGTATTGTCCCATCTTTGCCCATCTGTGTTGGGGGTAAAATTGTAAATATAGAGGTTGAGATAGTTGATGCAAGATTGGACTACAACCTTATGTTGGGGAGAAACTGGATTTATGAGATGGATGCCATTGCATCTTCATTATTTCGGATGATTTGTTTCCCTCACGAAGGGAGGATTATTACATTTGACCAACTGGACTGTCCTCCTGTAGACTCGAATGCATCTACTGACTCAACTATTCCAAAGTTGGATAATACCAAGGCACCTGTTGAGAATTTAGGGGTTGGAATGTATTCTTCCTTGATGGGTACTTTCGATATTCCTTATCCTACGGTTCATATAAATGCAATTTCATCCTCCAAGGCTCCTCTTCGAAGAGAGTTCTTCAGAACTCATTATTTTTCATACCCTTGGACCTTACCTTCCCCTACTGCCACATTAGCGGAAGGTCAAGTGGGTGGAATGGCATTTCTAATGTCTGCAGCTGAGATTGCTTATTAGTCTATTGTTGACTCTGCAGAGTCCATCCCAGCTCCTCTTTCACCGGAAGAGTTGGATGGCGATGTGGCTCCGGCTTGGACACATAGTTCTTCTTCTGCCCAGGATTGCCTTGATACCACTCTTCCATCTGAAGAGGCCATCCTGGAAGCTATGACTGGTATAGATAGACCGTGGGATGATTTGCATCATTGGTCTTACTTTTTACCTGATTTGAGCGAAGTTGAATCAAGTTTTCCAAGTCCTTTGTCTCCTGGTCCTGTTCGCCCAGTCCTGAACCCTTTAGCACCAACACAGGTATATGCTGAAGGGAACATGGCTGTGATTTCTCCAACTATCCCGGTGAACATTTCCAGGGATCCCAATGTTATTGAGAATGTCTTCATCGGAGCTGAATGTTCCCCTGAAGAGATTCAGATTTACACCGATCTCTTTAAAGAGTATAGGGATGTATTCGCTTGGTCTTATGAGGAAATGCCTAGTATAGATCCATCTATTGTCCAGCATGAGATCAAGACTTACGAAAACGCTAAGCCTGTGAGGCAAAAACTTCGTCCGGTCAATCCTAGGAAGGCAGCAGCTATCAAAGCTGAGGTGGAGAAGCTGCTTAAGGCGGGATTCATTTTCCCTATTCCTTTGACTGAATGGGTTTCAAACCCTGTTCCGGTAGATAAAAAACAAGGAACAATTCGAGTTTGCATTGATTTCAGAGACCTTAATAAAGCATGTCCGAAAGATAATTACCCCACACCATTTATAGATCAGATCATTGATGAGTGTGCCGGTAACGAGATTTTCTCCTTCATGGACGGTTTCTCTGGATATAATCAAATTACTATCCGTCCTGAAGATCAGCATAAAACTGCCTTTATTTGTCCCTGGGGTACGTTTGCTTACAAGAAGATGCCTTTTGGTCTTAAAAATGCTGGGGCTACGTTTCAGCGGGCCATGTCATACGCCTTCCACGACATCAAACAGATTATCGAGGCATATTTGGATGATTTAGTTGCTCATTCTCGAAAGAGAGTGGATCATCCTGCTCACCTCCGGAAAATATTTGAACGATGTCCTTTCTACAAGATTATATTGAATCCGAACAAGTGCGTTTTCGCGGTTATATCCGGTCGGTTATTGGGATTCATTGTGTCTAGGGAAGGGATTAGGGTAGATCCCTTCAAGGTTGAGGCAATACTTCTGTTGCCTCCCCCGTCCTCTATTCATCAACTTCAAAGTCTACAAGGAAAGTCTAATTTTCTGCGGAGATTTATCGTAAATTATGCTGCAGTTACCAAGGGATTTATGAGATTTTTGAAGAAGGGAGTTCCTTTTCTTTGGGATGACTTCGCTCAACGCTCATTCGACGCTTTGAAAAAAGCATTGACCTCTGCTCCTTTATTGAGTCCACCTGATTATAGCAGGAATTTCCTTTTGTATCTTGCAGCAACAGAATCTACCATTGGTATGGTTCTGGTTCAGGAGGATGATGCTCTTACAGAGCATGTTATATACTATCTTAGTCGAGGATTGGTAGGACCTGAACTCCGGTATACTCCGATAGAAAAATTAGCTTTAGCAATTGTTCACGCTGTGCAGTGACTCCGGAATTACATTCTTCTACGAAAAACCTATGTTTTGGCAGCAGCCAATCCATTTCAGTTTGTCCTCAGTAGGCAAGTGATTGGGGGAAAATACAATAGATGGATTGTGATTTTGCAGGAATTTGATCTTGAGTTTATGTCTGCCAAGTCCAAGAAATCATTGGTTTTCGCGGAATTGATCTCCGAGTTGCCCTGTGGGGAAGAGATAGTCTATGATGAATCCTTCCTGGATGAACATTTGTTTCTTATCTCTCCACAGGATCCTTGGTATGGAGATATCATTGTGTATCTTCAGACTGCGAAGTTTCCCTCTAATTTTTTAAGATGAGCGCCGTAAGTTGCGTCACTTGGCTAAGAATTACTTGATCATTGGTGATGCTTTATACCGTCGAGGGGTTGATTCAATCCTAAGACGTTGCTTAACTCTCGAAGAAGCTGAGGCTGTGCTGAATGATTCCCACAGTGGAGCTTGTGGTGGTCATTTATCTGGGCTTGCTACAGCCCAAAAGATCTTGCGTGCTGGGTACTTTTGGCCTTCGATTTTCAAAGATTGTATGGAGTCGGTCAAAAAGTGTCATCTGTGTCAAGTTTATACTCGAAAAATGCGCGCTCATCCAGCTCCGCTTTTTCTAGTCATTACTTTCGGTCCCTTTACAAAGTGGGGTATTGATTATACTACTTGTAACCCGCCTTCGGCTAAAGGTCACAAGTACATTATTGTAGCAGTAGACTACTTTACGAAGTGGGTCGAGGCTATGCCTACTTTTAGGAATGATGGTGAGACTGCAGCTCTTTTTCTTTTCAACCAGGTTATTGCTCATTTTGGTATTCCTAGAGAGATTGTCACTGATCATGGCAGTCATTTTCAGAATAGCATGATGGCTGAGTTGGCTCTAAAATTGGGTTTCCGGCAGGAGCATTCATCTCCGTATTATCCCCAAGCCAATGGGCAAGTGGAAGCCGTGAATAAATCCTTGAAGACAATTCTTCAAAGGACAATTGATAAAGCTCGATCCAACTGGCATATTATGCTATATCCTGCACTTTGGGCATACAAGACGTCAGTGAAAACTGCAACTGGCTTTACTCCGTTTCAGCTAGTTCATGGGTTGGAATCCATATTTCCCATTGAATGTGAGATTCCTTCTCTTAAGTTAGCTGTTGAACTTCTTCTTGACACTTCTAGTCTTGAAGAACGTCTCCTTCATCTGGAACATCTCGATGAGCAGCGTCGGGATGCCGCCACGATGAATGAAGCGCATAAAAACCGAGTTAAAGTTCAGTACGATAAGGCGGTCAAGCCTAGGGTTTTTTTGGAAGGTGACCTTGTTTTGGTCTATGCCCAAGAAAAATATGCCCTGGGGGCAGGAAAGTTTAAGTCTATGTGGTATGGCCCCTTTATCGTTAAAAAATTCCTTAAAAAAGGAGCATATACCTTGGTTGATTTTGAAGGAAACGAGTTTCCTGAGCCCAGCAATGGGCTCTACTTGAAAAAGTATTATGCCTAGGCTTCGGCCTGACATTTTGCTTTTGTATATAGTAGTTTTACTTTGTACATATCTGGTTTTTCGATCTTTGATGTGGTGGTGATGTTTTTGATCTGCTTTGGCAGGTTGTGTCGAATGTCATGAGTCATTTTGGTTTCGCCGATGGTGCTAGTAGACACACTCGGAACTTGGCTTCCGCGGCTTGGGTGCTTCATCATCCATCCGGTCAGCTGTTAGTATCAAGAGGAGTCTGTATTGGTCCTGCTTCCAATAATATAGCAGAATACACTGCAGTTATTTATCTACTCTCGGAGGCAATATCTTTGGGTGTTGATTCGTTGGTAGTTTTCTTGGACTCCCAGTTGGTGGTGTCGCAGTTGAACAATACTTATCGGGTTCGAGATCCATTTTTACTCCGGTTGTTCTTGAGGGTACGTTTGTTACAAAGATCATTTCAATTTTTAACTGTCATTCATATTCCTCGAGCTGACAATTGGATGGCAGACTCATTAGCTAATCAAGAAATTGATTGGCATATTAATCATTCCATACAATAAAATTTAATCATAAAAAAAATCATACATTTTGATACATTTGTCACATCACATCAAATAATCGTTGTATATATATCATCAGAGTGTTCAAAAAACTATACAAAATTTGGATCCATAAGTCATACAAAATTTGGGCTTATGCCCGATCATGTTCAGTCTCAAAAAATATACAGTCATCTGATATATCATATCTATCTACTCTGTGGTCCCTGCCCAGAAGTTGTGTTTCTATAGAACACGATCGCGGTGGCAACGCGGCGGAATAACTGTACCCAGTCACGGGGTACTCCTACCACCCGTCTCTGGATGGCTTCAGGCAGATCTTCCACTGCAGCCATAGGTACTTGGCGGGTTAACCCCTCCAAGTTCCTTTGTACAGCCTGGAGGGTCTTGTCTGAATCTACTGTATCCGCTTCGCCCCTGCGACGCTTATGTCGCGAGTAACCCTCAGGTCGAACTGGTCCAATATCTGTATCATGATCATTTTTTAAATTGTAAGTCATTATGAATCCAATCAAAAACATGTTTGTTTTCCATTTTTTCACATATATTGAAAAAATCCAAAAAAATTATATAAGTCAAAAAATTGCAAACTTATCGACTGTGCCCCATGCCGCGCCTGGTGGAAGGACAAGGTCTGGATCGCCACGAAAATCCATCCCGGCATAGGGATAGTCGTCCACAATGATGATTTGTTCTCCCCACCAAAGGAAGAACTCATCATCCCAAGTGGTTCGGGGAACTTCACTTCCCCCCAATCTCTTCATCATATTAGCCCATCAGGCAATTCTTGGATCTATACGACTGCTGATAGAAGAGATCACTTTGGGTCTCAGCCCAGGAATCTTCTCGAAGAAGAATGTCATCAAGATTGTACCATATCCAAAGTGTTTTGTCTTCAATTTTCGGATAGAAGTCAATTGTTGTTTCATATTCATCAGTAGAGTTGTGCACCAATCATATACATGAGTTAAGCATTCCACTGCTATACTCATTTGAGTCCTGGATGCCTGGTGTAGAGAAGTGGATCCCGCTACCCTACCAATGGTAAAAAGGAGGATTTTCATGTGCAAGTCTCTTAAATCTTTGATAGCAATTTGAGTTCCAACTTTCTTAGATCCCTCTACGCAGTAAACGTGGACGTAATCTTCCATGGTGAGCCCTCCCAAAGGCTTACCATGCAAGTCTACTGGCTCCCCCCTTCGGGAGAGTCCAGTAATAAAATAGATATCTTCCACCTCGATGCGTATGGGCATTTGATCTATTATGAAGCAGTCTTCTTCCGGTACCCAATAGTTCACAAGCATTTCGAGCAACCAGACATTACTCTTCATATTTGGCATTTTGAAAAACTTGAGCAATCCACAATTTCGGAGAATATTTAGTGATGCTTGATCCTGCATGACTTCATTGTCTATGGCACTGTGTTCACGCTCTCTCCAAGATATAGTCATCCTGCCAAAATTCACTAATTCGTTCGTCAGCTACGAATTTTTTCATTATGGGTTGTGCATACGCGTCTTTCGTTGTGCACAGTCGCGTGTATACGCGACTTGGTCATTATCAACCCGCGTATGCGCAAACCCGTGATTTTAAACAAATGATTCTACAGTGAAAATTCCTAAATTTTAATTTATGAATGGACAAAATGAATAGCAGGGATGAATTAAGAGCTTACCTAACAAATTCGATGAAGTTTGACGGTCGATTGCTCCTATTTTGATGAAAGAGGCTTTTTCTCCAGAGCACTTTTTCCAAATCAGCAATGTAACAATGAACCAAATATGAGGTAACTTGTGTATTTATGCCCAAAATTGAAAATTTTTTGCACAAAATTTGTTATGCTTATTTTTTCAATCTATCTTAAGTTGCATAACCCGGATGCTTGGAAGTGCCCAGATTGGTATGTTTTGAGGTACATTTTGACGAATTTGAGATTTTTCCCGGTTTTTGATCCATGACTGCTGACCCGTCATGGCAGGTATATGATCTTCACTGGCATATAGGTTAGGGAATCCACTCTCCATTTCATTTTGCATACTAGCCTCCATTTTGATCACTTGCCATAGGGTCGATCCCATCATGTCATGAGTATTACACCCATTTCACTCGCCGATTATTTAATCATGACTTGGTGGTAGAGCCTTCCTTTACATGGGCTTCTTAGTTAGTTCCTCGCTATCACTTGTTGCCCATGCTGTGTTTGATGTAGGCTCGGGAGTCCTCTTTTAGTCCCGCCATGACTTATGTGTTGAAGCTTCATTCTTCTCCTTCCTCACTATATTTTTTCTGGCTATTACCCTAGAGGCTCTCTGGTGTTGTTGAGTTGTATTACTGCATTGCATATTGGCTACTTGTTTATCCTGGCCTTTATCCGGCTTCATTTTGGACTCAATGTTTAAGCCAACTTTTGACCTTGACTATCTGTACAAGTTAACCATTGCATGCACTTAGCTATCGTGACTTGACACCCTTTTACCCATGGATGGAACATTCCTCTGAGTATCGCTTACCAGTTTCCGCCACCTTGCATTGAGCATAGGATCGTTCCAATCCCAGGAACTAGTGCATCTATTTCTTGATACTCGTTCTATCCATTGTACCATAGCATTCTTTTATTCTTTTTCAGGCTTATTATATGAAAAAGACAAAAAAATCAAATATAATAAAAAGAGCGGGAACGGGATGTATCTTCGTTATTTTGATGGCAGTACAGAGT
This sequence comes from Pinus albicaulis, assembly GCA_034641835.2. Classification (NCBI taxonomy): domain Eukaryota; kingdom Viridiplantae; phylum Streptophyta; class Pinopsida; order Pinales; family Pinaceae; genus Pinus; species Pinus albicaulis. The sequence continues at coordinate 960,354,443 of CM076579.1, forward strand.
CAGTTTGTCGCCCTTGAACAAAGCACATATACTTATATATTTCCTTCATTTGGGATGGTTCTAGTTTTGACCTAGGTTCAGCCTTTACCATGTTTCACTTGTCAGTTCTCCCCCGGTTGGTTATCTCTTCCAATCATATGGAGAGTTTTTTTTGCCTCCTGCAGGACAGACTTATACAGTGTCACTTTTACTGCCATGGTCATCACAGAGTCGTGCTTTTGTTCAAGGGAAGTTTAGCCTGAGTCGGCCATTCTGCGATGTCTCTTGACTCATTATTCAGTCGGCCTTCCCGGTCTTGTCAGTATCATGTTCTATCACATCAGATGTTTTGGTCTTCTGCTCGTGCTAGTTTGAGAAGGTCCCCATTGACTTCTTGCTGGCGGGTTTGTCTCTTATCGACTACGACACATTGCTCTGAGAGAAAACCTAGAGCCGCACCCTGGCCCTATTTTCATCATTGATAGGTGACCTTGTGCTCAGCATTTGATCATCATTATGGGTCTTTGACTGAGTGGTTTCCCCTGTGTTCGACGTCAGCACACATTATCACACTTGGGATTCGTACAGTACCTTGATTTCCATTTGACCCTATCGGTGGATTTCTCGCCTCTGTGTCAACTTTCATTATTGGTTGGTTCAGAGGGTTTCTTCTGTGCGCTAGCTTCATCTTGTGCATGTCGGAAACGTACTTCGGTTTTGGTTCCGTCACTCTACTTCGTCCGATTCCTTCCAAATCTTGGCCTGCGGGTTACACTCGCGCTGGACTGATGTGGGATGCCTTAATGCCTTCCTTCCAGCGGATCTTTTCCCATCGACTCCGACTCATTGCTCTGGGAATAAGGTCTAGAGTATTTTTGTCAGTACCTTAGGGTTTGTAGTCATCAGTGGCAGACTCTTCGCTATCGACAGTGGGGATTCATCATTGCCTCCTGATTGGTAGATTCTTTCAAGTGTTCAACTTCAACTCATTCATTCGCACTTGTCAGATTGTACTGGGGCACCTTGACACTCATTATCATTATCGGTGGGTTGTCTCGCGTTGGTTAACGGGATACATCAATGCCCGGTAATCCAACGATTTCTCACATGGTCGACTTCAGCTCATTTATTCCCATTGTGTAGAATTGTGCCATTGTGATCGGTGAAGACCTCGGGTTGCATCAGCATTTCTCGGTTCACTTTTGACAGTCCATTCAGTTTCTGCCAGTGATGTCGTTCACCCTTATATGTTGCAGTGTCAGTACAGCAGCATCCTATATGTTGGCTCTCGAGTTGCGTGATTGTACCGTTTATTCCACCTCTTATGATTTGGTACTTGGAGATTCAGTTACTTATATGATCAGACATCCAGTTTCAGCATCATTGATCAGCTTTCTATATGTGATACTTGGACATTGATTCAGACTTGTACTTTCGGGCCATGCTCAGATGATTCATTGTGTACTTTCAGTTCAGCTATACTTGTATACATGTTGGATCTATTCAGTACTTTCGATATGATGTATTTTTGACTGAGCATGGGTATGCTCGCCTCAGCATGAGTTGACTCTCTATTTTCTTTCATTGGTTTTTGGCAGGCTGAAATCTGGTGAAGTCCTCCCTTGTCCTTGCGAAGTTCTTTCTATGTGCATAATACATTTCGGCCATCATGTACCCCTTCTGACCTCATATATTAGGGGGCATCTATTATAGCATCATTTTTCACCCTCAGGTGATTCATGATTGTCTTTATGGCTTTGGGCACCCATTCCTACAGACTTGAACAAATTCACTAAAAAACAGTGTTAAAATTCCCATACGCGGGTATGCCCAGACTTTTCCGTGTGTATACGCAAGTCCACATGTACTTTTACGCGTATGCCATTAAAACCATTAAAAAATATATAAATTCCCTATTTTCGGACTGGGTTGATGGTTACTCCAGTAGTTCAACCACCCCAGTACGTGGCCAACTGTTTCCAACTAACTGGAACTACTTTGAGGGGGTATAAAAGCCCCTCATGTGCATGGCCTAAGGGAGAGAAATTTTATAGACATTATACTCTGTTGGAATCCCTAATTCAAGTCTGATTTCCCGTGCCTCCTGCACTTTCCCAGATTTATACAGGAAACCCTTGTTTCCTGGAGATGTTCATCCATTTATATGCCATCTCGAGTGCACAAGTCTTGAAAGTATCTTAGCAAGGCAAGGGCGGGACGGGTCCGGACGACGGTCTGCTCGAAGATCGTGGAAGGATTCAGGTGATCTCTCCACTCTTTATTTCTGTACATGCTGTTCGCAGTAATGAAGAACCATCTTGTTCCTGAACTTATGTGTTAGTATCTATTTGTATATGTGAAAATATTGATTATTAAGCAGTTATTATCGTTTATATCATATTTCACATGGATTACACTAATGTTTAGGAGAAATATATGTTGTACAACTAGGTTTCCGTGCATGTTCTTTCTTGTTTTCCAGGTTGGAGAGGAGGAATGGTTGCTGGGGGTTTGGACCCCACGGGATCTACATCGAACGTAGGACTACGGGTGAGTTTTGCTATCGTTGTTATCTAGTTTTTAGCATTCAAGTGTGGTTGTGTGTGAGTCCTTCTGAATAGCATGCCCTAATCTGTGGAGGTTTTGACCCAACAAACCTCTAGGGTGTTTTTCCCCGAAACACCTGGAACAACTAGAAAAGTTAAATATTATTGAAAGGGCTGATTTTGGCATTTTCTACAGAAGTTCGCTACCAAAGTGTCTATACTCTATTTTTTTCCAGCGTTAGGAGTTTTTAATGATTTTGAGGTAGTCAATATAATGAAGAAGAGGATAAATCACAATATAAGAGCATGCATATTATTATGTCACTTGTTCAAAAGGACAACTTAGTAGTCAACCTCCATGTGGCTAACAACTCATCAAGTCAACAAATGATGCCAACTCATTAATACAACTCACTATCGTAACTCAATCTCATGAGGTCTTAACTCCAGTGCATCAAATATACAACACCTCAGTAGTCAGTTTGGTTTGATAAAGATGACAAGCATAGTTTGTTAGATTTGTGTTGGAGTTATTTAATGGTCATATATTCCTATTTCAATACAAACTCTATCAAAATAGAAAATATCCCTATTAATTCTCCATGTGATGTAATCCTAATTGAATTAGGTCTCTAGGTCAAGGCATCAAAGTCTAGCCCAAGTCGCAGACTATTGTAAAGGGACCTCACTATATAAATGAGGTGTTTTTTCAGTTTGATGAGGTTGATGAATGTTATGAGGAAGCTATTATGTAATTTTCCTTTATCAAGCTAATACACAATTTAAATCAGTTGTCTTTAAAATCTTAGATTATTCTTGGCTTATGTATTTTGGTCTCTTTATACTTTGTATTGTCATCAATTTAATGGTACTATGATTACTTGGAATTCATAATTTTATGCTCCAATTTTCTTCATATGTTATGTTTGTTGTAAAAGTTATGTTTTAAGCCAATTTTCCTCAGCTTTCATGGTTGCAATTTTCTAATAATTGAATTCCTTTAGCTGAATCCATGCCCAATGGTAGCCATGATACACTCTTCCACCTATAAAAATGACATAAAACATAAAAATTTATCCATCTGAAATATAGATATTTTCTTGAGTATTCCATTATTTTTCTTTGAGAGAGCCCTCTATGATTGGAAGGGATAACTTCAAATCCAAAGTGGTTTCAAATATTTGTGCGAAGTTGATAGTTGAACAACCCAGCTTACTCAAGCCTAGTGATAGCAACTTCCTTGACCGAAATAAGTATGATGAGTTTGGGGAGAGTTATCAACCATAAAAATCAGACTTACCCACTTCTAGCACCAAAAATGTGTTGGGAAAGATACTGAGAGGGGGGGTGAATTAGTATCTTGATCTGTCAATCAAATTTTTACTTTTCTTTTCTCAAAAACCCATACGCTACTTTACAGAACAAAACTAGCGTATATACGCAGATATCCTTAAGGAAACTCGTGTATGCTCAGATCTCTTATTATGCAGATAATTCTTATCTTAGATTATTGCATCATTCATTTATCAGATGTTAGTAAGCAGTAAACATGTATAGTAAGAATAGAATAAATCACCACACATAAGCATCACACATGAACACCAGGATTTTAGGTGGAAACCCAATTCGGGAGAAGAAAACCACGTGCCCGTCGTCTCGGTCTTCAATATTTATTATAAAGAAAACATCTTACAACTATGTCTGCAGCGCGGAGACTCATACTGACACCTTGACACCACACAGCAAGAAGGCTACAGCAGCCTCTCGTTTACCGACCTCTCTGGAAGGAAACTACAACCCCATGCTCTCGTTTTACCGGCCTTTCCTAGAAGGGAGCTACTACCCCACTGCTCTTGTTTACCGGTATCCTTTGGAAGGGCCTCTGCCCCTTCTTTTTCCCCTTTTAGAAGGCTTCGACCCTCAGCACCACTGCAAACCACGTTTCATCAATTTTCAAACTGGATCAAACAGCTTCAACTCAACCTTTCATACTTTGCCCAATGATTCAAACAGAACAGTGAAACCACTATAATCAGAATATCAGAGATTACCCAGACTTCAGAATAGATATGCAAAAACACATTCGACCATGAGCAACCATTGGTTCAAATACCATACGCGCTTTTATTTAAACAGACCTGCGTATATACACACTTTTCATTAAACAAACCCCCGTATACATCTGTGCATTTTTCAATAAACCCTAACTTCCCATACGTGCTTTTATCAGATCAGATCCGCGTATACATGTGATTTTTCCACAACAAACTCGCGTATAGATCTATAAATGAAAGCTTTGGAAAATAGACCAGATCTAAAAGCTTACCCAGATTTCTTCATTACCTTTAGCAAACTTTGCGCCAGATCTTCACCAGTTCTTCTTCTACATATCATCTTAAAGATTCATCATCATCAGATCTAAGGATTTAGAAACATCCATGGGTGCATCATAGATTCAGATTTATCAATCAAGAACAAAGTTCAATCATGCAGATATACTTCAAAGTGAAGTATGCATTCAATACCCAGACACATGCACACATTGCACAATGATATTCTTCTCCTTATATAGGTTTAGCCTTTATCAATACCATGAGCCAAAACCACACCACTTCCAATGGTATTCCTGGATGGGATCAAATAAATAATCCAGCGCTCAATACAATGAGTCAATACCATGGTAACACCCCTTGGTATTCTAAATTTGGAGCGCAAAAGGGCATACGCGACTTGGCACGTAATTTTCCGCGTGCATACGCCACTTCACCTTAAAAAACCCGCGTATGCTTTGTAACATAACTTATTTATCATTATTCTGGCACTTTCTGAATTCCTTTCTTCTGTTGCTTCTGAACTGATCTGTAGATACATCAGATTTACATTATTAACAACTCATCAAGTTAGTTTCCATCAAGAACAACTTCATTAAGCAGGTTCCATCAAAGACAACTTCATCAAGTAGGTTGCCATCAAGGACAACACATTGCATCATATCACCAACAGTCTTATTTCATCAAGTAGGTTTCCATCAAGGACAACACATGCCAACAATCTCCCCCTTTGGACTTGATGGCAACCATGATGGTGTTTGATCACCACAACAGATAGATACATTGATTATAACCATTATGCAAACACCATGATATTCTTCCCCTATTCAAACACCATGTTACTCTCCCCCTTTGACATCAAGGGCAAAGGGCGGATGAAAACCAAAACAAGGTTTTTATCTTCATGTAGAAAGAAAAAACTCTATAGAACTGATGTGCACTGAAGTTACCTTGCTCCCCTTGAGTTCATGCTGAATCTTCAAAAAAATTATTCAATGAAGCACATGACTCTATGACCTTTCCTATCACCAAGGACTCATACTTACATCAATGATCCAACCAAGTGGATTTACATATGTGACTCAAGTACCCAACCAAGTGGGTTTACACATTTCATAGGTCTCAACATGACCTTTTCATCAAATTACAAATATGACCTTTTACAACAAATACCAAAAGGACCTCAAGAAAGAGATCATATTTCATAATCATCATAATGCCAACAATGCATTACATTCAGCAAGGCTAATTCTCCCCCTGAAATTGTGCATCCAATGCATCCTTTCCATATGACCAAAACTCCTACTTAGCTTGTGCAACCTGAACACTTTCAAAAGCCAATCATCAAGGCATATTCACCCAATATCAGAGAATGAAACAGAAATGTAAGAGCTGAAACATCATCAGAGATACCAAACAGCACTGCAGCTGTGCTGAAGAATGCTGACCCCAAGTACAATTTGTTAGCAATTAACCATACGCGGTTTTCTTTGTATAAACTTGCGTATATACGCGACTATCTTTCAGGAAACCCGCGTATCCAATTTAATCTTCTGAATTTAAGCAGATCTGATCTTCTGCATGGAAGAGACTACTCCCAGCTTCTGTCTAAGATATTCGAACGCTTCCCTGGGCAGAGGTTTGGTAAATATATCAGCCACTTGTTCTTTGGAGGGAACATATTCCAGCTTCACCTTTTGTTCAAGCACTTGTTCACGTAAGAAGTGATACTTGATGGGAATGTGCTTGGTCTTTGAATGCATAACAGGATTCTTTGAAATACTGATGGCGCTAGTATTATCACACATAATGGAGATAGGAGGTGAGCACTTGATTTGAAAGTCTTGTAAGGTTTTAATCATCCAAAGAAGTTGCGTGCAACATGATGCGGCAGCCACATATTCTGCTTCTGTTGTAGAAAAGGCAATAGAGTTTTACTTCTTGCTGAACCAAGATACTAACCGGGGCCCCATATAGAATTCTCCACCACTAGTGCTTTTCCGATCATCAACATTTCCAGCCCAATCTGCATCAGTGTAAGCATGAAGAGTAAGATCAGCATTCTTTGAATACCATAGTCCAAAGTCTTGAGTTCCTTGTAGATATTTTAATATTCTTTTGACAGCCTGAAGGTGAGACTCTTTTGGATTAGCTTGGAATCGTCCAACAATCCCAACAGCATGCATAATGTCCGGTCTAGTCCCAGTGAGATAAAGTAGACTTCCTATCATAGATCTGTATTCTGGTTGATTCACCATGGGGGAATCATCATGAGAACTGAGATTACATACGGCTATCATTGGTGTACTTACAGGTTTGCATTCTTCCATGCCATACTTCTTCAGAATTTGCTTAAGGTATTTTGCTTGTGATAAGAATATACCATCAGTAGTTTGATGCACTTGCAAACCAAGAAAAAATGTTAGTTCCCCAAGTAAAGACATTTCAAATTCTTGCTGCATGACAGAAGCAAATTTCTGACTCATAGATTCTTCATTACTTCCAAAAATGATATCATCAACATATACAACCACAGTCAAAAGTTTATCATTTTCAATTTTTGTGTATAAGTTGCTATCAGCAGATCCCTTTGAAAATCCTTGTTGATGAAGATATTTGTCAAGACGATAATACCATGCCGTTGGAGCTTGTTTGAGACCATATAGAGCCTTTTTAAGTCTACAAACAAGATTTTCATCATTTCCAAAAATGAATCTTTCTGGTTGTTCTATATAAACTTCTTCTTCTAGATCACCATTGAGAAATGCAGATTTAACATCCATTTGATAAACTTTGATTTGTTGAAAGCTTGAAAAGGCAAGAAACATTCTTATGGCTTCAAGTCTAGCTACAAGAGCAAAAGTTTCTTCAAAGTCTATACCTTTTTGTTGAGTATACCCCTTGAAAACAAGTCTAGCTTTGTTTCTTACAACATACCCATTCTCATTTAACTTGTTTTTGAATATCCATTTAGTTCCAATGACATTTTTGTTATGAGGTCTTGGTACTAATTCCCAAGTGTGATTCTTTTCAATTTGATCAAGCTCTTCATTCATGGCTTGAACCCAACATTCATCTTTGCTAGCTTGATTGAAATTGTGAGGTTCAATAGTAGATAGAAATGCCAGATAGCTAGAAGATCCCACAAGAGTCCTTCTTGTTTGTACACCTGATCCCTTATCTCCCAAAATTTTATATTCTATATGATTCTTTTGAACATATCTGGATGGAGCCTTTTCAGATAAATCATCTTCAGGTTCTTCATTGGGTTCACTGTCTATATCATTGTTGTTTGATGTAGAAGGACATAAGTCACCATTGTCTTCATTTTTTGTTTGTTTTTCTTCCTTTGGGGCTGCAGGAGACTCATCAATAACCACATCAATACATTCAATAATCTTCCGAAGTCTTTTATTGTAACATTTATATGCTCTACTCATAGAGGAGTAACCAAAAAGTATTCCTTCATCTGCTCTAGGTTCAAACTTGCCAAGTTTTTCATCATTATTTTTGATAAAGCATTTACTTCCAAAAACTCTAAAATGCTTCACAGATGGAGAATTACCATACCAGAGTTCATATGGAGTTTTGTCACTATTTACACGAACATGTGCCTTGTTGAGAATGTTTACCGATGTATGTGCTGCTTCTCCCCAAAATGTGTCAGGTGTTCCAGAATCATCAAGCATAGCTCTAGCCATTTGTTGAACTGTTCTATTCATTCTTTCTGCTACGCCATTTTGTTGTGGAGTTCCAACTACAGAAAATTGTCTTTTTATGCCATGTTGTTCACAAAATTCAAGAAATTCATTTGAAGTATATTCTCCTCCTCAATCAGATCTAAGACATTTGAGTTTTAGATCTACTTCATTTTCAACCAGAGCCTTGAAGATCTGAAATTTCTCAAATGCTTCATCTTTGTGCTTCAGCAACCCAATCCAACACATTCTACAGAAATCATCAATAAACAAGATGTAATATTGTTCACCACGAGGTGAATTTTTCCTCATAGGTCCACATATGTCAGTATGAATGAGTTCAAGAGGCCTACTTGAGGATCCTTCCTTGGCATTAAATTGCACTCTGGTCTGCTTGCTGAATTGGCAAGATTTTCATATGATACTTTCAGGTAGAGTAATATTGGGAAGACCGCGAACAGCATTAAGTCTGCTTGAATTCTTGATTTGAGAGAAGCTTAGATGTCCCAACCTTCTATGCCATAGCCAGTTTTCTGAAGACTTACTCAAGTAACATTGTTCTTTTCAGTTCTTCAATACATATAGGTTGCTTGGAGTTCTTTTTCCTTTTATAATTGTTTTACCTGTATCAAGATCACGAACCACACATTATTTTGAACTAAAGACAACTTCAGTTCCTTGATCACAAATTTGACTTACACTTAACAGGTTATGTCTTAATCCATCCACATACATGACATCATTAGCCTTCACCTTTTCTTTTAGAAACACGGACCCTTTTCCTTTAATTACAGCAGGAGTATCATTTCCAAAAGTAACTTTCTTTTCCTTTTCTAGTGTACTATATGCACGAAGTTTGGTTTTGTCACCTGTCATGTGTCTTGAGCATCCGTTATCAATGTACCATTGATTTTCTTCACCTTATGCAAATAACGCTATGCCACAATTTTCAACCTGTAATTCCTTCTTTTTCCATACTTTCGAACTTGAAGGAAAATGCTCTTTTGGCTGAACTTTGCTCCTGCATTCAGATTCTTCATGCCCAAAGTTATTGCAATAAGTACATTCAACTTCATTTAGAAGAGGAGAAAAATTGTTATAGGTATTCTTCTTTGTTTCAATATCAATCCTTTTCTTTCTCGCTTCTCTTGTCATGATGGTTTTATATGCAACACATTGAATAGCTTTGTGACCAAAATTGTGACATGAGAAACATTGTCCATTGAAGAAGAAATTTCTGCGATCATGAAATCTTCTATTTGAATTTACCTGTTGATTGGTGTTTCTTTGAAAGATATTCCTGTTAGTGTTCTTTGAATTGAGATGATCATGCTTTACCTGTAAAGATTCTTTATACCATTGCTGAGTGTCGGAATTTTGTAAACCAGCTATGGCTGCTTTTAGATAATTTGGTGTTGAAGCCTGAGAAGATTCCCTGGTATATCCAAGACCTGTTTTAATAAGAGGAGAGCGTTGTACCTTGATAATCTCATTTAAGGTTTCAGATCCTTTAGCAAATCTAAGATTCAGAGTCTTTTCTTTCTCAAAATATTTTCTTAGACTTACCACTTCACATTCTAATTTCTCAACGTGTTTCTTTGCTTCTTCAAACTGCCCTTTCAGAGTCTCTATGGTTATTTTTCTTTCTTCTAAGAGTATTTTACATTCCTCTAAGTGTATTTTGAGTTGATTGTTTTCTTCAAGAAAATCATTTTCCTCTAGAGCATCCACAAAAGTATCATTTTCTTCTCTAGATTCAAATGCCATGAGAAGTCTAAGATCTTGTTCACATTCTTCCTCACTATCAGATAACCCATCACTATCTTCATGAGTATAGTAACTTTTTCTAGTGCTATACCGGTTCTTATTCCTTCTTGATACTTATTTTCCTTTTGCAGATATTTCTTTATAAGGACACTTAGCAACATAATGACCAACTCTTCCACAATCAAAACATTTGAAAGGAAGCTTACCTCTGAACCGTCCTGTGCCAAGTTGAATTTTCTTTACAAAATTTACCTCATCTTCTTCTGAGATATATCATGATCCTTCTGCTTCTTGCACTTCTTTCCCTTTTGTAGAATCTCTAAAGATGGCTTCTTTGAGTTCAGAAGGTCCTCCTCTTCTCATTTCATATGCAGTTAGTATCCCATGAAGTAGCACCACAGTAAGATTTTGAAGATCCTATTTTTCTTCAAGAGTAGAAACTTTTGATTAAAATTTTGTCGTTAGAGATCTTAAAATTTTCTCAACCAACGTAGATTCGGTTATTGTTTCTCCCAGATTTCTCGTACGATTTACAACATCATCAAGATGTAAAAAGAAACTGGCAATACTCTCATCATTATGCATCTTTAAATTTTCATATTCAATTCTGAGAGTTTGGAGTTTTGCACTTTTTACCTTTGCATCACCTTCATAACTTAGAATGATTTTGTCCCACATTTCCTTTGTTGTATTTAGCTGCATAACTTTGACAAATTTAGATTCAGTCAGACTTCCCGTTATAGCATTGACTGCCTTTTCATTTGATTCATAATTATTCTTTTCAGTCGAATCTGTTGGTATTGTAGCTGGATATTGATATCCTTGTTGAACAATGGCCCATACATATGTTCCCATAGAATGAAGAAAGGATCTCATCCTTGTTTTCCAGAAGATTAAATTGCTTCCATTAAAGAGGGGAGGCTTGATAGATGTTGTTCCATCTTGATTGCTCATCTTGCTTGATCTTCCTTCTAGCGGCTAAGCTTTCTCAGAAGGACCTGCTCTAATACCAATTGTTGGGAAAGATACTGAGAGGGGGGGTGAATCAGTATCTTGATCTGTCAATCAAATTTTTACTTTTCTTTTCTCAAAAACCCATACGCTACTTTATAGAACAAAACTAGCGTATATACGTGGATATCCTTAAGGAAACTCACGTATGCTCAGATCTCTTATTATGCAAATAATTCTAATCTTAGATTATTGCATCATTCATTTATCAGATGTTAGTAAGCAGTAAACATGTACAGTAAGAACAGAATAAATCACCACACATAAGCATCACACATGAACACCAGGATTTTAGGTGGAAACCCAATTCGGGAGAAAACCACCGCTGTCGTCGTCTCAGTCTTCAATATTTATTATAAATAAAACATCTTACAAATATGCACTAGCTCAGACTCATACCAGCACGCAGGCACCCACCTGCAGAAGGCTACAACCTTCTCTCGTTTACCAGCCTCTCTTGGAAGGGAGCTACAACCCCCTGCTCTCGTTTACCACCCTTTCCTGGAAGGGAGCTACTACCCCCTGCTCTCGTTTCCCAGCTATCACTGAAAGGGAGCTACTACCCCCTTACTGAAGGCTTCGACCCTCAGCACCACTGCAGACCACGTTTCATCAATTTTCAAACTGGATCAAACAGCTTCAACTCAACCCTTCATACTTTTCCCAATGATTCAAACAGAACAGTGAAACCACTATAATCAGAATATCAGAGATTACCCAGACTTCAGAATAGATATGCAGAAACACATTCGACCATGAGCAACCATTGGTTCAAATACCATACGCACTTTTATTTAAAGAGACCCGCGTATATACGCGCTTTTCATTAAATGAACCAGCGTATACATCTGTGCATTTTTCAATAAACCCTAACTTCCCATACACGCTTTTATCAGATCAGATCCACGTATACACGCGCTTTTTCCACGACAAACTCGCGTATAGATTTGTAAATGAAAGCTTTGCAAAACAGACTAGATCTAAAAGCTTACCCAGATTTCTTCATTACCTTCAGCAGACTTTGCGCCAGATCTTCACCAGTTCTTCTTCTACACATCATCTTAGAGATTCATCATCATCAGATCTAAGGATTTAGAAACATCCATGGGTGCATCATAGATTCAGATTTATCAATCAAGAACAAAGTTCAATCATGCAGATATACTTCAAAGTGAAGTATGCATTCAATACCCAGACACATGCACACATTGCACAATGATCTTCTTCTCCTTATATAGGTTTAGCCTTTATCAATACCATGAGCCAAAACCACACCACTTCCAATGGTATTCCTGGACGGGATCAAATAAATAATCCAGCGCTCAATAAAATGGGTCAATACCATGGTAACACCCCTTGGTATTCTAAATTTGGAGCACAAAAGGGCATACACGACTTGGCACGTACTTTTCCGCATGCATACACCACTTCACCTTAACAAACTCGCGTATTCTTTGTAACATAACTTATTTATCATTATTTTGGCACTTTCTGAATTCCTTTCTTCTGCTACTTCTGAACTGATATGTAGATACATCAGATTTACATTATTAACAACTCATCAAGTTAGTTTCCATCAAGAACAACTTCATTAAGCAGGTTCCATCAAAGACAACTTCATCAAGTAGGTTGCCATCAAGGAAAACACATTGCATCATATCGCCAACAGTATTATTTCATCAAGTAGGTTGCCATCAAGGACAACACATGCAACCAAAATGTTTACAATGTTGGACCTGCCAACATCCAAGGGGGTCTCCCTGATATACAGTCCCAAATAGACCTCACACCGTTTGGGATAAGAGCCCCACCCAGAATATGACCCATTTACCATTTTATCAAAGGTGTTCCTTGGCTTTAACTGTTAGCAAGAGATAGGATTGCATATGTGCCTTTGAAAAGCAAGTAGGTGTGCCTGGTGAATGTTCGATTGTAGATGTGTCAAGGTTATTCTACGGTGGAGGTAAAAGAATGTGAGCCTCTAAGAAAGAGGTAATATTACCACCCTATCAGAGACACACACAGATAGGAAAGACCCATATAACATCCATCGTAATAGTCCACAAATATTTTATGGTAATTACAACAATTTCAACACATTATCAATATAATAAGCACTAAAATAATTGAAATAGTTCAACTACTTTAGTGCAGGTGGAAAATAAACATGAATCACAAACATTCACATAACAGTCTTACAAATATTCATATTACATGCATGAAGAACATGTTGGCCATCAAGCTTCGTATATTAAGTAGAAGTCTCATGACACATGTATTTACTCCCCAATAGAACTAACTTGTCTCTATGATGCCTTATGGGAGAATCCAAGGTGAAAATTCATTTTCTTGTACAATGAGGGTGTATATATAACCAATGGGGTGATCCTTCACCTCCCTTCTGAGTCTTTGACTACCCTCATCCCTGTTTGACTTCCCTATGAATTTTTGAATTTTACATGATTCTTTACATTTTGTACATGTCCTTTGGACTTCCACTTTACAATACATTTCGAATAAGAATTTATAATAACACACAAAATGATGTGGCACATGATGACTCATGACATGACATGATATGACACTCATGACATGGATTGCATGATGACATGGAAATGTCAAGCCATTCTTTGATGCTACTTTATATGTGTCTTATTGAATATGATCTCTTCTTCACATCCATATGGCTTAGATGTGAGGATTCTTCAATGTTATTAGGTCTTGGGTTGTTGTCACAAAATTATGTCCCTTTTTTTTTCCTAATGATTGATCAACTTATACTTTCAGCTACAGAGTTGTCTTCTAGCATTATCTCCTTTTCCATATCCCTCTTTATCATCCTGTCATAGTAGGATAGAGTTACTGCACCTGTAATTCACTCATGACAATATGAAATCAGTATAAAAAACCCCTAGTCTAATATGTTTCATGATGGTCCACTAACTGAGCTAGAACTAGGTGACAAGATGAGAGAAATGATCGGTAATTGTGTAATTACGTAGCTCAGATAGCCAAGGATCAGTACTGAGCCTTAAGACTGTGGAATGCACAATTCAAGTTGGACTAGGATTGATGATTGCATAGTTGGGGGGTTTAAGGACCCAAACTAAGAGACTGAGCATTGAAGTTTCCCACTACGGAATGATGGAAGGATGGGGAAGCTAGTTCATTGCAAAATTGTGTATTTTAGGAGCTCAAGGGTTGGGCTTGAGGGCTAATACTATGCAATATGAAGTTTAGGTATGTTGGGGTTCCCATGTTTTGGCCAGATTGGCAAGACCAAAAGATGAGACAACATCAAACCACTTTCAGACCTCAGGATCTAGCCCTCCTAGGTCCAGAGAGGGATCTCTCTATGATTGTTAAAGGTAATGTCTTTAAAGCTCAAAGGTTAAGATATTAGGCTAGTTATAGGCACAGGGTTTGTTTGTTTGATTGTTTTTTTGGTTGTTGGTCATCAGGAAAGAAGGGTTCAATGTAAGACAAGGATGAGCAAAGAGGATTTAGGCAGAGGTGAAGTATTCCAGGGAGCATTCAAAACCATTGGGTAATGGATTCAAGAAAGGGTTTACTTGCTATTCAATGTGTAGGCTTTCAGTTGGGCTAGTCATCTAAAACATTGGATCTTAAAGATTGATATTATGGTATGGAATGGCAAGGGAGGAGGAAACAATAAATATTTAGCACACAAAGTTAAAGACCTTAGATCAGAGAGAGACATTGAACTCTCAATGCTTCGGCCTCCAGCTTGAGGGATCTTAGAAAGGTTCAATCAATTGAAAAGGATCCTAGTGAGATAGAAATAGGGTTCTAGACCTCCCAGTGTTCCCAATTCTTTCAATTAAATCCTAACAAGAACATCTAAGAACAGACTCATTTAATTCATACATCAGCTAGCAGGAAATAACATCCACTACACTGGTTAAATTAACTGAAATCAAATCTTAGATAACACATTTAGTAGAAAACATTGAAGGCAAGGAGAGCAGAAACATAAGGTACCTAACAAGGGTAAATCCTATGTCAATATTTTGATGCGAGCTAGTAGAAATGAAATGAAACGGAATGCAAGTTAAACACAAATACAGAGATAGAAAAACATCACCGCTACTTTAGATCAGGATCCAAAGCAATGTGCTTGTCATATTAAAAAGCAACACCAGTCAAGTACAACATTGCCAATAGCTGGATACTCAATCTGAAAACATCTTCCTCAACCTATCTTACAACTTTACACAGAGACTTTGTCTCAAAAGAAACAACTTCTAATTCTCTGATAACTTATCAACAACCATTACAATGAGTTCCTTCACGAATTTATAGCTCAAGTGGAGTAGAGAAAGTAGGTGAAAACTAAATGCAGCATTAAAACTCAAGAAAGGAAGAGGGTCGAGGCCCATTCTATTTAAATTCTGTGCATTTATCCATGGCGCTCTTTGGGTGAAAGAGTGGTCTTCTCCATGCTTCCATTTACTCCGGGCATGTCTCTGATGTACTTTGGCTACAACATTCTGTAGTACTTCCGGTGAATAAACAAAAAGGTAAATAAATGATGCTAGGGTCTGCCATACTGTGAATCAAATGCTCTGGTAGCATAGGACTATTGTCAGGGCTGGAAAATCTCTCTAGAACACGGCATAGGATGAGAATTGTATGGGCACATTGTCCTTTATGGAAAGAACCTTCTACTGATGTGAAAACCCTTTAGTATTATTTTATGTGCCTTGGACCTTCTAATCGATCCTCGAGGTCTTAAAACTGGTGCCTTTTCCTTCTAAATCCCTAAAAAAAGGCTAAAAAATATTCAATTACGTGCCTCGAACTCTCTGCTGCTCCATTTTTGTCTCTGTCGGTGAAATCTGTGCTTTTAATGGCATTGGGGAGGCTTTACAGAGTTCAAACCCTGTTCTTTAATGCAAGTCCTGTCATGGCTCCTTCCCAGGCTTTCTTCATGATCTCGGCCTCTGAAAAATGGTCCTTTCTGTGTTTTTTGCTGTTGTAATAAAGACTGTGTAATCATGGCGGCCTTCACCATCTAATAACCCTGCAAAACACGAAAACATGTTAAGAAAAACCACGCATGGACGTGGTGGATGCAATGAGGACAGTGAGAAAGGATGCAGACTGGTAAAATGGCGGAATAGTGTGGGATTACAGTGGAAAATGCAGCGTAACAGTGGAAGAATGGCCATGGTGAAAGCTGGCAGACTGCGGCAAAAAAATTTGAATGCGAACCTTTGAAAAATGATATCTGAATGAAATACGAATGAAATATAAGGAGGGTGGAGGTCAACGTGATAAGAAACACATGGAGAGGTGACATGGCGATACCCAGTCGATGGCGGGGCCAACTTTAAATATGGACCATCCGATCTCAAGAGGAGATCGACAGTGGAAAACGTATCGGAGGGCGACGGATGGTGGGCCAAGGGTACGGATTGCCTTGGTTAACTCCCGCGCAGCTTCGTGGTGCGAAAATCGTCAGATGGAGATCCCCAAATCGAACGATTGATATGCATATCGCACTGGGTCAAATGCCGAACGATAACGCGTGATGGGAGGGTGGTTTTTAAATAGTTTCGGTGCCATGCGTCATGCGATGAGTGGAATCGCTGGCCAAACGAAAATTACCGCCTACCCCTCAAAGGTGGTGCGATAGAAACCGCCGGATTTTGAACAATGCACATTATGGGGACCACCAGGCGGGGGGTGAAATACAGACCATTGGATCGGCGGGTTGATCGGATGGTGGAGATGCGATGAACGAGCGGTGAAAGGGTCGAACGATGAACATTGTGGGGATCGTGACAACCGTCTGATCTACACAGATCGACGATCTAGAACGTTCCCGATATATAATTGCAGTAAGCGCCTTTCGGGCTGGCGGGTGGTTCTAGAACCAGGCCACATGGGGGGAAATATGGTTCAGGGGCTGGCCGAAAAGGGGCTAAGACCAATACCTATGGAAAATATGGTTTTTGGCCCATTTTTAGTGCATTTTCAGGCCAACACAGGGTAACGATAGGGGAAATAAGGGAAAAATGGGCCAAACAAGGGGTGTGTGCAGGATTTAAAGGGGATTTTGGGAGGATTTAGGGGATTAGAAGGGAATTTGACAAGGGGAAAACAAAGGTTAAAAAATGGGGCATTCTGCAGGGGTACAAGGGGCAAAAGTAGACTTTTGGAGCACAGCTTTTGCAATCAGTGAGACCTTATAAAGGGAGTCAGCAGAGGGAATTTTATCAAAGGAAAAGGCACAGGAGACTTCAAGGATGATGTGTCTTCATGGGAGATGCATTCCTTGAAGGCTCAAAAACAATTTAGCCCCCTACTTTTCTTGTCAAAAAATTTATAGGGGGCTAACAGTGGCTCCACATGGGGATGGCTTCTTCTTGAAGGAGTCAAGAATTCAGAGAATATATCTTTGGAGTAGGCCAGATGCCTGGTCCCTTGAGCCATCTTTCTTCCTTGATTTTCAGCTACCACAAATATGATAGATCAGCAAAAACATTCCCAAACAATCTACCTACCCATCCTACAATCCTAGCATTTTTTCTTCTTCTAGGGTGCATTTGGACTACCAGACCCTTTACATCATTTTTATTTTTTACAAACAAGAAAATAAACCTATTCTATTTCTACACTTATTGCTCCATGAGCCAGATTAAACTGTTGGCCTGATATGTTTCTCTAGCTATTCTAACATCTGCTGGGATTAAACTGTCCAGCAGATTTCTTCTCTATATTCTACAACAGAAATTTAAAAACAGACAAACTAGGATTAGACAATCTAGTTTGCTATGGATCCAAGGCATAAAGATAGTTTCACATGGACATAAACTTGCAGAAAACTGGAAACAAAATTTTGAAGGCTTGAAATTTGAAGTTTTGAAGCATCCTCCCTTCTTTTGTGACTCAAGTTTTGAGCTTGTTAGAGTCACTTTCTTTCCTTCATCTCAACTCTGATTTTGGGCTTGTTAGAGCTGATTCTTCTTTCTTCTTTGCTAGTCTAGGTTTTGGGCATGTTTGAACTAGCTATCTCTACTTTCTTTAGCTCAGGTTTTGATCATATTAGAGTCGATCTTTGCACTTCAGAGGTCCATGTTTTGAGCATGTCTGAACCTCTCCTTTTCTTTGTTTTTCTCTTCTTCTTTTTTTTGGAACATTTTCTCTTTTTCTTGAAAACAAACACTACAATGGTATGTACAATGGAAATGTAAACTGGAAATTGAAAATCATTAGAAGTAGTGTTTGAGCATCCTGCCATTGACAGGAACCCCAAACAGCTTTGTACCATCTAATTCTTGTAGAAAAAATGCATTCGGACCCACAGTGGCCTGGATGATGTAGGGACCTTGCCACAAACTGTCAAACTTGTCGTGCTTTCCTTTGTCCTCTCTCCTTAAGTCCCACTTCAGAAATTTATCTCCAACTTTGAAATTAGAGGCCTCAGTTCTTTTGTCAAATAACTTATTTATATTTTCCTGAACCTTGATAGCTCTGTTATAGACCTCCTCCCTTGTTTCTTGGAGATGAATTGTCTGGTTTATTCTCCTCACCATGCTATCTTCTTCTGTTTGTATCTCTTGAACAAGTTTAATCACTGGTATTCCAAGGCTGGTGGGAAACACTGCTTCTGTTCCATAGACAAGCTGATATGGTGACATGCCAATGGATTTCTTTGTTGTAAGCCTGTCAGCCCACAGGGCATGCACTAACTTGTTGTGCCATAACTTTTTGTTCTCTTCCAACAGCTTTTTGATAATGGTCACCAGGCTCTTGTTTGATGATTCAGCTAATCCATTACCTTGAGGGTAATAGGCAGTTGAATGACCGAGTGTTATTTGATACATGTGACAAAAATCAACCATTTTCTTGGATCTGAAAGCAGTAGCATTATCAGTTATTATTTTCCTTGGGCAGCCAAACCGAGAGAGGATATGACCTTCTAGGAACCTAATGATGACTGAATCTATGGCATTCCTAGTAGGTATGGCCTCTATCCACTTAGTGAAGTAGTCTGTGGCTATTAAGATCCATTTGTGTTGTGCAGAGGAAGAAGGATGAATTTCTCCTATGAAATCTAGGCCCCATTGCATAAAGGGACCTTCAACAGTGATGGGTTGTAGCGGTAAGGGAAGGAGTTTTCTTTTGCCTTCAAAAATCTGGCATTTGTGGCAGGCAATTATCATCTTATGGATATAATTGAAGAGTGTAGGCCAATAGTAGCCAGCTCTGAGTATTTTGTTTGCAGTGGCTTTCCAATTCTTGTTTAATCTTTTCTGCTTCAGATTCAGACAAACATTTAAGCAATAGGCCATTTGCATTCTTCCAGTATAAACATTCATTCAGAATACAATAACTTATGGCCTTCAGTTTTAAGAATCCGGCCTTGGTCTTTGATAGTTCAGGACGGGCATTGAGGTGTGTAAGCACATACAAAATGTCGAAATACCAAGGAGAGCTCTGAAACTTCTCCTCAACAGTGGGATCAGGTAATCCCTGCTTCTCATCCAAGGCATCTACCATGTTAATATTTAGGGCTTGTAGATTTGATTTAGCCATTAGTTGAGCTAGGCCCTGACCTTTGATCAGTTTGGTGGGTTTTATCTCAAGGTCGTACTCTAAGATCACAACAATCCATTTGCCCCTCTTCCCATCTGGGTCTTGGGACAAGATGTCTTTAACCACTATATTTGACACATAGGCTATGGTGTGGGAATGCAGTATGTACACCCTAAAGTATTTCAAGGCCTTGGTTAGAGCATAGGCCTGTTTTTCCATTATGTTGTATTTCAAGGGTTCATCTATGAGTGCTTTGTTGAAGAAAGAAATGGGATGTTCCATTCCCTCTGGATTTTTCTGCAGTAGAACTACAGTTATCGTATGCTTGGAGGCAAATGAAAAAATCAGGAAATATTTTGAGAAATCTGGGCTGATTAGGATAGGAGCCTGGGTGAGTGCAAGTTTAACTGATTAAAAATATTTCTTAGCTTCAACAGTCCACTTAACTCCTACACCCTTTCTTAACATGTTTGTCATATTTCTAAGGTGTTCAGCTAAGTTTGGAATAAACCTCCTGAGGAATTTGATCTTCCCAATAAAGGACTGTAATTCTTTGATGTTTCTCGGGTGTGTGATTTGTAGTATTCCCTCAACTCTTTGTGGATCTATCCTAATCCCTTTCTCAGATATGATGTGGCTAAGAAGCTTACCTTCTTGTAGCCCAAATATAGTCTTTTTAGGATTCAGTGACAGACCAAACCTTCTACATTTTTCAAACACTCTTCTCAGGTGTTGTAGGTGTTCTTCCTCAGTCTTGGAGTAGACTGTTATGTCATCCAGGTAGATGACAATGAAGTGTCCTATTTCATCTAAAAAAGCTATTTCCATTGCTCTTTGGAAGGTTGCACCAGCGTTCATCAATCCAAAAGGCATCTTTACATACATAAAATTGCCCCATGGAGTGGTAAAGGCTATTTTGAGTTGGTTTTCTGGGATTACTAAGACTTGGTTGTAACCTGAAAAACCATCTAGCAGGGAGACCCTTTTAGAGCCTACTACCCTCTGAAGAATATGTTCCATTTTAGGCAAAGGGTAATTGTCTTTGAGTGAGGATCTATTAAGGTTTCTGAAATCAATTCACAGCCTGATCTCCCCAGTTTTCTTTCTCACAGCCACTAGGTTTGATACCCAATCAGAGAACCTCACAGGCACAATTATACCTGCCTCATACATCTTCTTAATCTCTTTTTCCACAGCAGGAAATTGTTTTGGGTTTATTCTGCAAATTTTTTGTCTAAAGAGTTTCTGATTTTATTTTAAGGGTATTTTTGTTGTATGATGTTTGTGTCATAGGCCCTTAAGTCATCATAACTCCAAGAAAACACATCAATGAATTCCTTGAATAGGTCAATGTATTTATTTTTCATGTTTGCAGGCAGGGACTTAGCCAATTTGATCATCTTGGGTTTATCTTCAGTGCCTATGTTGCATTCCTCAACATCAGAGTCTGCATGTTCAATAGTGGGCTTTTTTTCTACATCATCAAAGTCAAAAAGGTCTTCTAAAGGTGCCAGACCTCGAGGTATGTTCTTATCTTTGGTCTGCAACACCTCTACTTCTTCACTATCTGTGTTTTCACATTTTTCGTGTGGATTTCCAATATGTTCATCTAAAGTGTTTATTTATATGTTACAGGGTGGTTCTTCCTCATCTGAGGACTCTTCACTTAGGCAGCTACTATCATATTTAGAGTCTGAATCAGAAAATTAAAACTCATTTCTGCCTACCAGGAAATCTTCAATCTGTTTATCGCCCTCGAAGACCTGCCAATATTTTTCATTTTCCGGCACTGCAGGTCTGAATTTGGTCTGAATGATGATCTGTTGGTCACTGGGAGGCTTATGATACGAACTAGCCATGCAGGCAAGTCCATTTTCAATTTCGTTCTGACCTCTAGGGACAAACACCATATCGTATTCCACAAAAGTCTTCAATAGATCCATAGCGTCATTCCTGTATGCCCTCTGTCTAGGATGTTTTGCTGTATATTCACCATTCACCTGTTTAATGATCAGCTCAGAGTCCCCACACACAGTTATCCTATGGGCTCCTAATTTTCTCAACAGGTTTAAGCCTAGGATAAGAGCCTCGTACTTTGCAATGTTGTTTGTACATTTGAAGTGCAGGTTACATGCATGGCTCTCTGCGTAACCACTCTCTGTGTTATGTATCCGCACTCCTGCCCTAGAAGTTCTCTTAGTGCAAGACCCATCGAAATTCATTTCCCATAAGGTTTCATTCTCGGGTTTATCATTGTTTCATTCTTGGTGTGGTGCATGTGTTTGTGAAGGGTGACTAATCAGCTGACGGCATTCTGTTTTTGGTTCACTTTGAGTTTTTGTTTCAGTGCATTGTTCTGAGTTTCCTATATCATTCTCCTCTGAGTCTAGAGTAGCCATTATCTTAAAGTCAATGGGCTCTGTTTCCTTGTTTGTATCTTTGTTTTTGGACTCTGACCCTTCTGAGGATTCATCATTACAAAGGATAAAGGATTCAAGGTCTGTATGTACAGAGTATAAAAGTGAATTTTCAGGCTTTTTGGGGCTACTAACCAGGAATTTCATTTGTGCATCTTTGTACAGTCTTCTAAGTTGGCCAAAGATTGGGATTGTGGCATAAGCCCCATCCATCTGCATTGTTCCTTGCAGCTTGGCTTCCCATGATCTTGATAATAACATGCCATACTTGGGTGGCACATCTGCCACCACAACATCCATGACCATACATTTTGCTGGAATCTGGGTAAGGCTTACACACAGGTCTTTGATTAGGCCAAGACACTTTACTCTGCTAGAGTCAAATGAATATAGGTCTTTATAGGGATAGGTTATCTCTAGGCCTAATCTATCCATCACTACTTTAGGCATCAGGTTGTGTGATTCCCCAGAATCATGCATTGCATTGTGGAGAATCTTATCATGGATATTAAGATTGATATAAAAAGGGGGCACTACCCCTTCCTGAAACTTTCCTTCTATCTTTGGACCAAACAGAAGGGCAGGTTGATCATCACGGATTTTAGATAAGACAATTCGCCTTACTCTAAATTTAATAAGCCGTAAATTTGGCCTTTATATACATCCTTGAGGGCCACCGTAGAGTGAATGTAGATTTTAATTTTTGCAATCTCACTCTCCAAATTGAAAGTGGACTCGACTTCTTGGAATGTCTCAACTCTGTTTTAGCCGTTCACCCAGTGCCTAACTGCTGTGCCGATTCTCGTTATGTACAAAGGTTTGTGACATTTTTTTCAGGAGCACTAACCGCAATGCTAGTGCTGCTAGTTGCTGGTTTTTTTATCGTTGCTTTGATTGTTCTTTCTTTGTTCTTTCCAACTCTCAACGAAGGATTTGTTACTTCTTTTAAGTCATCAGTGCGGACTTTTCTTGATGGTAACCTCAGAATCTTTTGGTTTGGCAGTGTCTAGGCTCTTTTTGCTTCTAAGTTCATATTGTTCTTGTGTAGTCAATTTAGCGTCCTAAATTGCTAACATAAATTATCAACCAGGGCTAGTAAACTGATGAAGTGTGGTGCACTATATGTGCTTAAGTGACCTCTTCCTTACTTCGTTGTATGTGTTTTTCGTATTGCTTTTATGTAATCTACCTCCGGAGTGCTCTAACTGAATTAACATGCAACTAGTCTATGGAATTCTACAGTCTGTTTGTCCATCATGATTGGTATTTTGGAAGAGTTCCTTCTTTTGGAAGAGTTTTTAGAACAATCCTGATTGTGTAATTGAGTGCAAATGCAAGCATAAAGACTGAAAGCAATGAAAAACTAAGATATCATAGCCATCTCCCACTCGTCATTATGATATTTTGGACAAGCGTTTAAGAGCAAGAACATCGATGGTACTTAGTGAAAACACACAACTAAAACGTTCAAGATCACAGTCATGCCTTGGACATCATAAGGATCTTTTGGAAGAGTTTCTTCTTTTGGAAGAGTGTTTAGAACAAGTGTAACTGTGATAGTGAACAAAAAGAAATTACAATTAAATCCTACAACACTATAGCCATTTCCCATTCATCATTATAATCTTTTGAAAGAGCTTCTTCTTGTGGAAGAGTTAGAATGAGTATAACTACAGTAACTAATAAAAGCAACTACGAATTCAACTTCTAATCCTACAATACTATAGCCATTTCCCATTCATCATTATAATATTTTGGAAGAGCTTCTTCTTGTGGAAGAGTTAGAATAAGTATAACTACAGTAGTTAATAAAAACAACTACAAATTCAACTTCAGAAACGTAAAGGCAACTAAGATACTCAACATGATACAACCAAATCTTTTTCATCTAATAATGATATTTTGGAAGAGCGTTTTAAGAAAAAGAATGATTGTAAGATAATGAGGATCTTTTAATCTAATTGCAAAACAGAAAATGCTAATTAACTCAACATAATACAATCAAATCTCTTTCATCTAATTATGATATTTTGGAAGAGCATTTTAAGAAAAATAATGATTGTAAGATAATGAGGATCTTTTAGTTAAACAAATAATGCAAGACATGAATTAAAAGCTACTTATCTAGAAAGCATGTAGAAGCCTCCTTGGATAGCAGGGGCCCTCTGCTACCAATTTGGTGAAGTCCTTCAGCTCCTTAAAGTTGTAATCAAAACATCATCAAAGAACTGAATTTCTTTATTGAAAATCTCACAAATCTACATCCCATTCCATCTTGAACTTTGTTACAAAATACTCTTATTTTCTCCTACTTCTTCATTACTTCTTCATTAACCATGATAGGAGAAAGCTTCTCCTATTTATACAAAATATGAGGAGTCATCTCATTAATGAGAGTCCATGAATCTCTCCCTCCAACTCTAGAGTTACAATCAAAATAGGAAATGATAAGACACATGTCTTTCTAGAATTTCAACACAACTTAAGAAAGGAGACATATATCCTCTTAGAGTTTCAATACAACAAGGAAGTGAGACACATGTTCTCATGATCCCATGATCTTCTCCAACCAAATTCGAATTTGGCCTTAGAGTGCCACATAAGGGTCTTCTATAAATCTCCTTTTTGACCTACACATGTCACAAAACTCACAACACATATATAGATATATGAAACTATGTTAATTTTCTAGTTTCTAATCATAAATTCACTTTAAATACATAAAATAAATAACTTTGGAAAACAAGGATCCTAACACATATATTTATGAAAAATGGTTATTTGATGCAGGGCTTTAGGTCAGATGGCTATGAAATAAGGGCTAGATGGTTATGACATAATGGAAATATGTATGAATATGGAAAACACTTTTGAAACTCAACATACCCCCCAACTGAAGTTGTTGCATGTCCTCATGCAACTATTGCAATGATTCATTTTTCCATGAGTTGATCTTTGACTCATATAAATTCGTTCCAAACTTTTCTTCTTGATATTTTCTTTTTGGCAAAGTATAATACACTTGATTGCAACCTTTTTTTTTTTTAATGGTTGGTTCTTGTGTGACAACCAATTCTTTTTGAGCAATGGTTCTTGTGTAACAATGCTTTATTTTCTTTGTTGCATCAAAGTTCATGAAAACATTTACAATCAATTACTTCATCAATGAATTGATCATTTGCAAGGCATGTAATCTTTTGGATCATGTTGCAACAATAGTTGGTTGGGAAGTATATGTGGATGGAAATGAAATGAAAATGTGTGATAGTGTATGACATGTGGATATGAAATGATGTCCCTTCCCCCCAACTAAAGATATGACAATGTGAAAAAAGGAGTGAGAAATTTTTTCAAAGTTACAATTTTAGCATTCTAATGAATTACATGACTAAAAATTAGAAAACAACATACCTTCACTTACCTTAAATGTGGATGAGTTTTGTATGTGTGGTGGCTGCAAAATTCTGATCATATTCTTCTTCAAGTGGCTGAACAAGAGGAGTCATGAATAAAGAGATGAGATGACTTTTTATTGCTCCTACTAAAACTTGCTGAATCTGCTCCAAAATGCTGAAAATAATAGTCTTCAGGTCTTCAAAACTCATTGGCACAATTTCTACTATGTGAAAGATGTTCTGATGTCGAACATAGTAGGAAATTGTTGAATTAGTGGCCATTAATGGATGCCACTAGTCAACACGAGAACTTTCACCATTGATGACAATGAGAGTCAAGATGCCCAAACACATCTTGCTAGGTACGAATGATTTTGCTGATGTCGAGTCACCTAGAAGATCTGACAAACAAGAGACATTAATGTATTCCCATTGTTTGTCAACATGAGAACTTGCTATTAAGGCATGCAAGCCTCAAGGGTTTTTACAAAGAACTTAGACTCAAAGGACTATAGACTCAATAGTTTGCATTGAAGCAGGGCTTATTTACTGAATGAAAATGACAAGAAATGGAAAATGAAAATGGAAGATGGCAATGGAGAGTAGAAATGAAAATGGGCAATAAGCATGTGAATGAGTCTCTTGCTTTTATTTGTGGTTATGAATGGACAAAAAGAAATGGAAAGTGGATGTGAATGTAAATGAAAAATATGAAGTGAAATGAGGTGAATGGTTTATTATGAGGTATGGATGTGATGGAGACAATAGTATCTGAAAGTTTTTTAAGTGTTTGGATCTGATTTTGCATCAGCATATTTCCTCTTTGTTGTTGATCATCCTCTTATGAAACAAATTGGTCTCTTAGAGAGACACCATTCTCTTGTAGTTATTTGTCTTTCCTCCTGGAACCTGCAAAAAAAACTAATACTTCTTCTGCAATGGAATGTAAGATTATCAAAGGGAGAGAGGTGATCAATCTCTCTAGTTATGATATTTACACACAAAACTAAAATTTGTATTAATGAAACAAGTTCTCAAAGGAAAAATCAAAAGAATTTATACCTGTTTTGGAATTAGTGCCTCAAGTTGAATGTAGCTTCTTTTCAACAATTTATTTCATTATTTACCATTTCAAACTCTAATGATGGATTTCTCACTGTGTAGATCTTGTTGAGACCTTTCCAACGATACTTAAATCATCAAAATCTGATTTTGTATGAGAAAGTTAGGCTGATTTGAACAATGAGGTTTTTTTAGCTGCAGAATTGGAGAACAGCTGCGGAATTGAATAACAGCTGTGGAATTGGACTTCAGCTGCAGAATTTCGACGGTTCTGTAGCTAAAAATCTTGAATAAAAAGTTAGCCATTCATCTTTCATCATCAGTCCAAAATTTAATCAATACCTTCAGAAAAGTGAGCAAATAACTAATTCATTTCATTGATTCAAAATTATTGATTGATTTTTTTTTTTTTTTTTTTCAAATAACAAAATTGAAAAAGACAATTATATATATATATATATATATATATATATATATATATTTTTAATTTAATATTATATATGTTATATTTAAAAAAATATATATATACATATATAATTTTATTAAATAAAACAATTTATTAAATAAGAAAATTAAAAAAAATTAAAAAAATAAAAACTACAAACATTGAATGCCATATTTCTGGCCACCATTTGAATAATTCTGAAGTTTGTTTTTGTGAGAAATCTACACTGCTTAAACACTGCAATTTTCTTTCTGCGTTTTCTTTATTTAGTTCCAAAGTAGCACGCCCCCAAATCTTCAGCCAACAAGGTTATAAATAGCTTCCGCCATTTATGAATGAAATAATTGCAAAATTGAATTTGGAGTGTAAGGGTATGATTTGAAATGTAAGGTGGCAGCGTATGACAGCGAAACAATTTGGCAGAGTAAGAATTTCAATTGGGGTTCTCTACTAATCGTCTGGAAAATAATATCGCCACCTCACAGAATTCCTCTCAACCAATTTCTAATGCAACACAATTCTTCTTGTTCTTCTCGTTTAAGCACAGAGGTTGCTGCACTTTCAGAATCTTGTGTAAGTGATGATGCTCCCAGATTTCTATTTTACGACTCTCCCTTGCATTGTTTGAACCACCCTTGTATGTTGTTCCTAAATTTACAGATTATCCTCCATTTAAGATCTGGCCAGATGCCAAGTGGAATTAACAGTAAATGGGATATGTATAAAACACAAACAAATTCTCCCACTTGAGACGTGCTGTGTGGTTTGAATGCCACAACAGAGTTTCATTTTGATTTGCATTCTCCACCTTATTGAAACCGTTCACTGTGTAGTTATGAAAATCGTTTTTTCCTCACGCGGCAGCGACACAGGGCTTCTGAAGAACCGATAAATTCTCCCAGACCGCCACGAATTTCTTAAAACGGCTTATGGGTTACTTAATTACCCCTGTTCCCGGAAAAACCCATGTCTCGGTTTTTTGAAATTCGCCTTAGTTTGCTCCGAATTTACGTTTTAAAACCAGGTGTCAAATAACAATTACGTTTTCTGAATGCGCTGGCAAACATCGTTTTTCTCATTAGTTCCGTGAGATTTCTGAGAATCAATCTGTTCAATTGTTCCATATCATGTTTAATTTGACTGTTCTAAAATTTATGCGTGACCTATGACTCCATTTCTCTCGTTGCCTTCCTGTTCTCACTTTTGCTTTTCTCACAAATTTTTTTTTTTCTCCTCTATTCTAGTTTGCATGTCAATGTGGCTTTCCTTGAAATTTCGATTCCTGTTAATGCCAACGGAATTCTCACACTTATTGCCTTTCTTCTTACCAAGCGCAAGCGAAGAAACTGAGTGGTCTTTGCTTCCACAAGATCGATTGCTTTGGCCAGATGAAAGAGATGACTGATGAGAATTGTGAGGCCCATCAGCGTGCTTCTCGCAACTACTTTCTTCCCTTGATAAATAAACACGAGGCCGACTTTTTGGAACCACTTCCTTTTCAGCTTCAGATTCGCTGTCTGGCTCAGCCTGGAAGCCCTCAAAACCTTGGTTTTCGGGTAGATGATCTGAAGATGGTGGCAGAAAACGGGGTGATGTGCAGATTGGCTTTTTGGCATCATAAAAACAGAGTTTTGGAACCTGAGCAAATTTTCGTTTCCTTTGGCTTTCCTCTCTATTTTTCTTTTTCTTGCTCAACGAATTTAAATCTGAGAGTTTTGATGGCAGTTCTTTTTCTTATTCAATGCTTTTTCAATGTTGATGATCTCTTAGATTTGCAAAGAAATGGTTATCACGAGAGAAATGGTTATCACGAGTATTCTGCACAAAGATATTCTCCAGTTTCTCTTGGGCAGTCTGACTTGTTCCTAAATTTCTATGATTTCTTATCAGGATTTGATCCCAGCATATTTTCATCAAATTTGTAGAGTGCTGGGCGGCATTGTGGAACTTTTGATTGCAGATTTTGTTTAACAATTGCAAAGGTTAGATCTGCTTCTTTGGTTTCGTTTTATTGTTCAAAATTTTTCAAAATGCCATGGCCATTTCATTGGTTTTTTTTTTGTTTTTGTTTGGTTGTTTATTGATTTGTTATTGGTTTTTTTTTTTTTAATTTGTTTTGTTAATAAAACTATATATGTTATATTTTCAAGAATTAAAAATATACATATATGTTTTACTAAACAAAATGATTTTTTTGTTTTTTAATTTATTTATTTGTTTTGTTAATAAAATTACATGTGTTATATTTTGAAAAATTAAAAATGTACATATGTAATTTACTAAACAAAACAATTTATTGAAATTTTTTTTAAATGATTTGTTATTAAAATTATATATATTTTTTCAAAAATAAAAATATACATATATATCTTAGTAACAAAATTTTTTATTTTTTTTATTTATTTATTTTTTTCATTTTCATTTTTTTTTTTAATTGATTTGTTTAATAAAATTATGTATGTTATATTTTTAAAAATTTAAAAATACACATATATATTCATTAAACAAAAAAATTATTGAAATCAAAGTTTTTCATGAAAACAAATTTTTTTTTTTAAATTGCTGAATCAATTGAAATGATGAAGTTTTATTTTGTCTCCCTTTTTTTTTTTCTTTTTTGTTAACATAACAATTCTTTTTCTGATCCCCCAGATCATACGAAATGCAGGAGGAGAGCATACTCAAGAATTATTAATTTTTTTTTTACTTAACAATCCTTTTTCTGATCCTCCAGATCACACAAAGTGCAGGAGGAGAGCATACTTAAGAATTATTAATTTTTTTTAGATGTAAGAAATAAGGTCTCCTAATTACACTTCTCCAGCAACGGCGCCAAAATGTGTAGTCAATTTAGCGTCCTAAATTGCTAACATAAATTATCAACCAGGGCTAGTAAACTGATGAAGTGTGGTGCACTATATGTGCTTAAGTGACCTCTTCCTTACTTCGTTGTATGTGTTTTTCGTATTGTTTTTATATAATCTACCTCCGGAGTGCTCTAACTAAATTAACATGCAACTAGTCTATGGAATTCTACAGTCTGTTTGTCCATCATGATTGGTATTTTGGAAGAGTTCCTTCTTTTGGAAGAGTTTTTAGAACAATCCTGACTGTGTAATTGAGTGAAAATGCAAGCATAAAGACTGAAAGCAATGAAAAACTAAGATATCATAGCCATCTCCCACTCGTCATTATGATATTTTGGACAAGCGTTTAAGAGCAAGAACAGCGATGGTACTTAGTGAAAACACACAACTAAAACGTTCAAGATCACAGTCATGCCTTGGACATCATAAGGATCTTTTGGAAGAGTTCCTTCTTTTGGAAGAGTGTTTAGAACAAGTGTAACTGTGATAGTGAACAAAAAGAAATTACAATTAAATCCTACAACACTATAGCCATTTCTCATTCATCATTATAATCTTTTGGAAGAGCTTCTTCTTGTGGAAGAGTTAGAATGAGTATAACTACAGTAACTAATAAAAACAACTATGAATTCAACTTCTAATCCTATAATACTATAGTCATTTCCCATTCATCATTATAATCTTTTGGAAGAGCTTCTTCTTGTGGAAGAGTTAGAATGAGTATAACTACAGTAGTTAATAAAAACAATTACAAATTCAACTTCAGAAACGTAAAGGCAACTAAGATACTCAACATGATACAACCAAATCTTTTTCATCTAATAATGATATTTTGGAAGAGCATTTTAAGAAAAAGAATGATTGTAAGATAATGAGGATCTTTTAATCTAATTGCAAAACCGAAAATGCTAATTAACTCAACATAATACAACCAAATCTCTTTCATCTAATTATGATATTTTGGAATATCATTTTAAGAAAAAGAATGATTGTAAGATGATGAGGATCTTTTAGTTAAACAAATAATGCAAGACATGAATTAAAAGCTACTTATCTAGAAAGCATGTAGAAGCCTCCTTGGATAGCAGGGGCCCTCTGCTACCAATTTGGTGAAGTCCTTCAGCTCCTTAAAGTTGTAATCAAAACATAATCAAAGAACTGAATTTCTCTATTGAAAATCTCACAAATCTACATCCCATTCCATCTTTAACTTTGTTACAAAATACTCCTATTTTCTCCTACTTCTTCATTACTTCTTCATTAACCATGATAGGAGAAAGCTTCTCCTATTTATACAAAATATGAGGAGTCATCTCATTAATGAGAGTCCATGAATCTCTCCCTCCAACTCTAGATTTACAATCAAAATAGGAAATGATAAGACACATGTCTTTCTAGAATTTCAACACAACTTAAGAAAGGAGACACATATCCTCTTAGAGTTTCAATACAACAAGGAAGTGAGACACATGTTTTCATGATCCCATGATCTTCTCCAACCAAATTCGAATTTGGCCTTAGAGTGCCACATAAGGGTCTTCTAGAAATCTCCTTTTTGACCTACACATGTCACAAAACTCACAACACATATATAGATATATGAAACTATGCTAATTTTCTAGTTTCTAATCATAAATTCACTTTAAATACATAAAATAAATAACTTTGGAAAACAAGGATCCTAACCCATATATTTATGAAAAATGGTTATTTGATGAAGGGCTTTAGGTCAGATGGCTATGAAATAAGGGCTAGATGGTTATGACATAATGGAAATATGTATGAATATGGAAAACACTTTTGAGACTCAACAGTTCTCTGACCTGCATCATGGCATTTTCAAATCCTAACCTGTAATCTTCAGATTCTAACCATTCCTCATCCCAATACAAGGGTGAGGGCTGATCTTCTTCTGTATAAGAGTTGTGGATTGAATTTTTTGTTTCAAACATGTTTATTATGTTCCCCTCATACTCTTCTATGATTCCCTCATCTTCATCTAAAAACTTCTCTTGGAATGGGGGAATAACTTGTTGATCTAATTCTCTTTGTCTATTGGGGGTGGCATTGTTTCTTCTAAAGTTCTGGTTCTGGTTATGGTGTTGATTTTTGTTTAGGTTATTAACTGTGACAACCATTTTTTCCACCATTTGTTGTATATTTTCCATGTTTTTGGACATGAGGTCATTATTGGGGGCAGATGTGGAAGCTACATTGTCATCTCTATATGTTACCCTTTTCTCAGCTCTCAATCTTGTTTTTTTCTCAATCAGATTTGCCTCTATACTCATTGCTCCTTTTTGCATGTCTTCCCATGTGTTGTAATCCCTCTCCCTAAGCTGGTAGGCCATGTCAGCATCAAAACCTTCAGGTTATTTCACTAGTACCATACTTAGGGGAGGTTTCATGTGTGGTGGAAGAGCATTATAAATGTTGTTAAACCTTGTAGAGTAGTCATGGACACTCTCTCCTATAGGATTTAGAGAGGGTTGGCCTTAACTTCCCATTTTTTTATGAATTTCTGATATAAAGCAGGAATATCTTGGATGCTATTAGGAGGTAGGCCCTTAAACCATTTTTTCACATCACCTCCTAAGCTCTAGGCCAAGATTCTCATTTTGACTATTTCATCATCTATTTCCATGTAGTCAAAATAATCTTCCATCCTATCTACATGGTGTTGGGCTGTGGTAGAGTCTTTTGCAGTGAAGTTTGGGATCTTTGACTGATAATCATTGGGTAAGGGTACTAGAGGCTGGGTTAAAATCAGAGGTGCATACCAGGCTGCCATGATGATGTTCTGATGAGGCAAAGGGTTAACTTGAGCAGTTGGACCAACATAAGCTTGTTGGGCAGATTTAGGGTGGCAGAGCCCCAAGTTTTGAATGAAGTGAATATCAGGAGGTGTAGATGGAGGGTTCTGTCTATCCCTAGGGTGTTTACCACTTTGAGGTGGTGAACCAGGGAGCTCAAGGTCTGGCTGATCTAGGACACTGAATGACCTAGTTCTTAGTAAGCTGTTTTGAGTGCCTAGGTCAAAAAATGGGTCTGATAGAGCTGTAAAGTATTCTGGTGTAGAGTTAGCTCTATGGATGTGGCTGGAAATAGTTGATTTTTTAGGTGTAGGAGATCTCTTGAATATGCTCTCAAGTTTTTCAACTATTTCAGGGGGGGGTTTGGGTTAGGGTAAGCTCTTGTTTGAATGGTTTTGAAAGCCAGAATGTTGTTTTCTGACCAAGCAGCTTAACCCTACTTGTTACTTCTATTATGGCTGACGTTGTAATGGGCTCTGGTCTCCCATTGGAGTCATATGTGAACCAAGTTAATAATCAGGCCTACTGATCACCAGTGGAGTCTTTAAATCATTTAGTAATTATGGAGTTGCCAGGTGGAAGGTTTAGGATGCTTCTGGGGGATACACTGTCCACCACAGTGCTTATGAGATGTCCCTTTTCAAGGAAAACTTTCAAACACAACAAACTCTAACCAAAGATTGACTGGGAGGGCTTTTACCAGATATGTCACCTCTGAAAGAGTGTGAGATCTAGAGGCTACCTGGCCCTTTCCAGACTCTGTCTAAGAGTGTGGGAGAAAACACAACAAATGGTATAGAGGTTGATCTATGAATAGGAGTGTTTAAATGCCAACCTAACCAGATATTGTAGGTTTCTGAGGCTCTTATGATGTAGTAAGGTGAGAAATACTCAGAATTTCCCCAGCGGAGTCGCCATTATGTTGGGGTTCCCATGTTTTGGCCAGATTGGCAAGACCAAAAGATGAGACAACATCAAACCACTTTCAGACCTCGGGATCTAGCCCTCCTGGGTCCAGAGAGGGATCTCTCTATGATTTTTAAAGGTAATGTCTTTAAAGGTCAAAGGTTAAGATATTAGGCTAGTTATAGGCACAGGGTTTGTTTGTTTGATTGTTTGTTTGGTTGTTGGTCATCAAGAAAGAAGGGTTCAATGTAAGACAAGGATGAGAAAAGAGGATTTAGGCAGAGGTGAAGTATTCTAGGGAGCATTCAAAACCATTGGGAAATGGAGTCAGGAAAGGGTTTACTTGCTATTCAATGTGCAGGCTTTCAATTGGGCTAGTCATATAAAACATTGGATCTTAAAGATTGATATTGTGGTATGGAATGGTAAGGGAGGAGGAAACAATAAAGATTTAGCACACACAGTTAAAGACCTAAGATCAGAGAGAGACTTTGAACTCTCAATGCTTCGGGCTCCAGCTTGAGGGATCTTAGAAAGGTTCAATCAATTGAAAAGGATCCTAGTGAGATAGAAACAGGGTTCTAGACCTCCCAGTGTTCCCAATTCTTTCAATTAAATCCTAACAAGAACATCTAAGAACATATTCATTTAATTCATACATCAGCTAGCAGGAAATAACATCCACTACACTGGTTAAATTAACTGAAATCAAATCTTAGATAACACATTTAGTAGAAAACATTGAAGGCAAGGAAAGCAAAAACATAGGGTGCCTAACAAGGGTAAATCCTATGTCAATATTCTGATGCGAGCCAGTAGAAATGAAATGAAATGGAATGCAAGTTAAACACAAATACAAAGATAGAAAAACATCACTGCTTCTTTAGATCAGGATCCAAAGGAATGTGCTTGTCATATTAAAAAGCAACACCAGTCAAGTACAACATTGCCAATAGCTAGATACTCAGTCTGAAAACATCTTCCTCAGCCTATCTTACAACTTTACACAGAGACTTTGTCTCAAAAGAAACAGCTTGTAATTCTCTGATAACTTATCAAAAACCATTACAATGAGTTCCTTCATGAATTTATAGCTCAAGTGGAGCAGATAAAGTAGGTGAAAACTAAATGCAGCATTAAAACTCAGGAAAGGAAGAGGGTCGAGGCCCATTCTATTTAAATTATGTGCATTTATCCATGGCGCTCTTTGGGTGAAAGAGTGGACTTCTCCAGGCTTACATTTACTCTAGGCATGTCTCTGATGTACTTTGGCTGCAACATTCTGTAGTACTCCGATGAATAAACAAAAAGGTAAATAAATGATGCTAGGTTCTGCCATATTGTGAATCAAATGCTCTGGTAGCATAGGACTGTTGGCAGGGCTGGAAAATCTCTCTAGAACACGGCATAAGATGAGAACTGTATGGGCGCATCGTCCTTTATGGAAAGAACCTTCTGTTGATGTGAAAACCCTTTAGTATTATTTTATGCCTTGGACCTTCTGATCAATCCTCGGGGTCTTCGAACTGGTGCCTTTGCCTTCTAAATCCCTGAAAAAAGGCTCAAAAATCTTCAATTACGTGCCTCAAACTCTCTGTTGCTCCATTTCTATCTCTGTCGGTGAAATCTGTGCTTTTAATGGCACTGGGGAAGCTTTATAGAGTTCGAAACCTATTCTTTAATGCAAGTCCTGTCATGGCTCCTTCCCAGGCTTTCTTCGTGATCTCGGCCTCTGAAAAATGGTCCTTTCTGTGTTTTTTTCCACTATAATAAATATTGTCTAATCATGGCTGCCTTCACCATCTGATAACCCTGTAAAACATGAAAACCTGTTAAGAAAAACCATGAATGGAGGTGGTGGATGCAACGGGGATGGAGAGAAAGGCTGCAGACTGGTAAAATGGTGGAATAGTGCGGGATTACAGTGGAAAATGTAGCGTAACAGTGGAAGAATGGCCATGGTGAAAGCTGGCAGACTACGGCGAAAAATTTGAATGCAAACCTTTGGAAAATGATCTCTAAATGAAATACGAATTAAATATAAGGAGGGCGGAGGTCAACATGATAAAAAACACGTGGAGAGGTTACTTGGTGGGACCCAGTCGATGGTGGGGCCGACTTTAAATCTGGACCGTCCGATCTCAGGAGGAGATCGACAGTGGAAAACTTATCGGAGGGCGACGGATGGTGGGCCAGGGGTACGGATTTCCTTGGTTAACTCCCGCGCAGCTTCGTGGTGCGAAAAATGTCGGATGGAGATCCCTAGATCGGACGGTTGATATGCATATCGTGCCAGGTAAAATGTCGAACGTTAACACATGATGGGAGGGCAGTTTTTAAATAGTGTCGGTGCCACGCGTCATGCGATGAGTGGAATCGCTGGCCAAATGAAAATTACCGCCTACCCCTTAAAGGTGGTGCGATAGAGACCGTCGGATTTTGAACAGTGCACATTGCAGGGACCACCAAGCGGGGGGTAAAATACGGACCGTTGGATCGGCAGGTTGATTGGACGGTGGAGATG
This sequence comes from Pinus albicaulis, assembly GCA_034641835.2. NCBI lineage: Eukaryota > Viridiplantae > Streptophyta > Pinopsida > Pinales > Pinaceae > Pinus > Pinus albicaulis. The sequence goes on from CM076579.1 coordinate 960,390,768, forward strand.
CGATGAACGAGCGGTGAAAGGGTCGAACGATGAACATTGTGGGGATCGCGACAACCGTCCGATCTACACAGATCGACGATCCAGAACGTTCCCGATATATAATTTTGGTAATCACCTTTCGGGCTGGCGAGTGGTTCTACGCCAAGCCACATGGGGGGAAATACGGTTCAGGGGCTGGCTGAAAAGGGGCTAAGACCAATACCTATGGAAAATATGGTTTTCGGCCCATTTTTAGTGCATTTTCAGGCCAACACAGGGTAACGATAGGGGAAATAAGGGGAAAATGAGCCAAACAAGGGGTGTGTGCAAGATGTAAAGGGGATTTTGGGAGGATTTAGGGGATTAGAGGGGAATTTGACAAGGGGAAAACAAAGGTTAAAATTTGGGGCATTCTGCAGGGGTACAAGGGGCAAAAGTAGACTTTTGGAGCACAGCTTTTGCAATCAGTGAGACCTTATAAAGGGAGTCAGCAGAGGGAATTTTATCAAAGGCAAAGGCACAGGAGACTTCAAGGATGATGTGTCTTCAGGGGAGATGCATTCCTTGAAGGCTCAAAAACAATTTAGCCCACTACTTTTCTTGTCAAAAAATTTATAGGGGGCTAACAAGGTATAACTGGAGGAAGTGATTGCATAGTTTTGGAGCTCAGGGGCTAGGCTTGAGAATGGGGATTACGCAGTTCATAGTTCTAGGAGGCAGAAATTGTGCATTTTCTAGTGCCAAGGAAAAAGTCTACTACTTGAGGGTGGAGACTATGCAATGTTTAGTTCAGGAAGCTGAGAGAGGTTGAGTGCTTCAGTCGAGTAGTTTTCCCAATTTTTACTAAGTGTCGGATCAATTCCATGAAGTTGAACAAAATAAGACTCTGAATATGATCTAACACTTAGATTAATTGATGACACAAAAAGGAACACTCAGAACATATGAATAACACACTTCCCTCAATGCAACAACTTTGTGATAGATGGCACCAAGTGTGAATGTTGGAGCATGGTCCCCTAGGGTGCATTTTTGGGTAATTTAAAAAAAAAAATGTACGCACTACGTGCAAAGAGTCAAAGTGGATTTGGGGTAGGTCAAAGTCCCTTAATCATTGTAATGGTTTAAAAGGGAAATACATGAGTCTCAAACCATGGTTTGATACCATGGTATGTGCGCATCTAGATAGTATAAATATGTAAGGATTGATTCAAGTAAGAATCAATCAAGATATATGATGTATTGTTGTTGTTAATGTTTTGATCTAAGTCTGAGTTTTTGGGTAGAAGGGCGCATGTTGGCTGTGTGCACAGAGACCTAAGTCATGGCTATGTGCAGACTTTGTTGGTTGTGTGCGCAGAAGTATTGAATGTATTGGAATTGATTTCTCTCTTAATAAAGAAGGCATTGTGGCGAACTTGGATTCTCATGTGATGTGTTGTATTGATTATATTTTATTTTCTTTAAGATCTCAATTTGTTATGTTATTGTGTATTTACTCTTATTTAATGAGTAGATCTTAATGAAGTACACTGTACGCGAATATTAGTTGATGTTAGATGAATAAATATTATTGAAGTATATTTAATTACTGTAAGCAAGATATATTAAAGTATTATCTGATAATCTGTGGAAGGGTTTGATCTGTTGACTGTGCATGCATGCATCCGTTATATTATATGCACTAAGTATGATTAGGGCCACTGCATCAAAAAATTTCTTAGGGTGCGGAAACCTGGTTCTAACACCCCCCATACTTCTTTGGGTGAGACTTTGGTCTGTACAAGTAGATCACTACTAAAAGGGCCAGTAATTGGAGGGTTTTGTTGGTTGCACGATAACTACGAACCTGGGTCAGGACTCCTCAAGCCAAAAAATGGTTTTGTTGTTGGGACTGGGATCATTTTGAGGGGCATTTGATGTTTTGGCATTCGACACAGAATGAATTACAAGATTGGCTTGATAAGAATATACTTGAACTTTCTATCCAAGAAAACAAAAGCTCTAAATTGTCTGTCGAATATTGGACACAAAAGTATATCTATACAGAGGTCCACGAATTTTTTTTGCTTCCTTTGCAACCGATTTTCATGAGTGGTTGTCTCGACTTAATGAATTCTAAACCTACGTAAAGGAAAATGCGATCACTCACTAGACCTTGGAGTTGATACAACAGTTAGATAAGACTAGCAACAGGAGCACCCGTGAGGTAGATCATTGGAACAGTACTGTTCTGGGAGGATTTGTAACTAAATTTTCTATTGATCAAGTTGTATCTTATTCTGACGCTGAATGAAGGTTTTCCAAGGGTCCTAGAGGTAAGTTCCTACACTCTTTGAAGTTGTGGATTAAAATTCTATTGTGTGAACAGGGTACTTTGTGTAGTCATATTGAGTGAATGTCTCGTAGAGACTCGAATATGCGCAGTTGAATAACTTACTTAGTATATATAGAATAAGTTTTTATTTACGTTCTTCTCAAAGGTAAATCTCGCAGTGACGAAGAATCAGAAGCTAGTAGATCTGGTGAATGTGCGCACTCTGAAGAAGAAGTATTGAAATATTAGAATTGTCTTAGTTTGTTGGCCACAGTTCAGATCCCATCCACTCCAATTCCGATCTCATCTCACTCTAAGCTATCCATTCCACCTCCACCTCCACCTCCACCACCACCACCAAGAAAATATATGGCCATATCCATGAAGCTACCTACTTTCCGTGGTATTGGGAACAAACATACAAACCAATTCTGGTTTGTCATTGATGTTGTGTGGACAACGCAGCAGGTTAATAATGAGGATGTTAAGATAGCACAGCTAGCCACTGCTTTTCAAGATAGTGTGTTGGATTGGTACATAAGATATGTAGCGATGAATCCTAATGCAACTATTGATAATCTGAAGGCCACATTAAAATAAAAATTCAAGAAGATGAAATATTTTGCGCAATGTGTAACTGAGTTGAAAGAGATTCACCAAGAATTGAAAAAATCCATATGGGACATGGATCAAAGGTTGAAGCACACTATCAAATATGGAGGATTTACTATTGATGATGTTAGCCACCTATAAAATTTGTTATATCAAAAGGTGGCTAAATCATTTTTTGAGCCTTCAAGAAACAAGTTTTATTGCAAAAAAATGTTATCTCTTGAAGTCTTGTGAAGACATCATGTCCTTTGGTTAATCTTCACTGTTGTTTCCATTTTAAACTCAGAAATTTTGTTGTTTTCATGAAGAAAAGATTGCTACAAAACTCCATTTTTCCCCTCCCTCCACTCAAAACTAACCTTCATTTTATTCCCTTTTGCTCCCATGAAAATCCTCTATTTTTCATGTATTCCCTTCTTCCCTTCATAAAATCCCTTTTATAAGGTTTAAAACTCATTTTTGAACCTTACCGAAACCCCCAAATCCATCAAAAAACCTTGAAAAAATCATAAAAAATACATTTTTTGGATAAAGGCTTAAGCCCCTTTTGGCTAAGTCCTAAACCACTTCCCCTCCATGCGACTTGGTGCTGGAACCAAGCACTATGACCAAAAGCGCTTATCGCATCAGAATAATCAGAGAGCGCAAGTCTGTTGGCTTTTATAAAAACTCCGATGTGATTAGCTCCTTTATATAAGAGCCTCGATCCTTTGCTTTATTCGCGTACCTTAATTTTTTATCGGGCGCTTAAAACATTGTATAAACCCATCCCGATCCCCTTTTCCCTTTGTAAATTCAGAAAAAACCCCTTTTCCTATGTTTTTAACTAAACACGTCAGTTAAATGTTTTTAATGGAGAGGACCGTTGATCTAAAGCTGATCAACAGTCAATACAGTATCGCATCGGAAGTTTTACATCAGGGGTATTTGAAAGCCCACTCCATTGTTCCGATGTGATTGGCCCTTCATATGTTTGAACCCCAGTCCCTTTATCTTTTTCATATATCTGAAGGCTCTACAATCGGGCACTAAGCATTGAATAAAACCCTCCCAATGCACGTTTTCCCTTTGTATTTCATTTAAAATCCGATTTTTTTTGTTTTATAAAGAAACCCACCATTCATTGGTCGAAGCACTTCTCCACTATTAATCTTGAGCCAAAAAATGGCCAGTGAAAACTCGCATCGGGAGATTTCCATTGGCATGTTAAATATTTTATTCACCTTCCCCCCCCCCCCTGATTGGCTTCCTCCGATACATTCTCCACCGTCGATCTGATCTGCAGATCGATGGTCTACATTCAATCGCACCGATGCCCATTCAACCTTTGCCCCCACCGATCGCAAAGTTCCGATTACGTCTGGGCCATCCACGTGTCAAGATCCAACGGTCCAAATCTTCCCTCGCCACCTTGGTTAAATTTCATGCACCCCGTTGTATAATGTTCTTTTAGCCAATCTCAGTTGTTGATCTCTGTAGATCAACGACCCATATTAACCTTTCCTCCACCTTTTATATTATTTCATTAACCTCTAAAATCAATCTGAGCCGTCCATTCCATTCATCCAAAGGCTCGGATTAATCCCGATAGGCCCAGCGCCCTGGGTCCTACCCCGTACCAGATTTGATCTCAGTCGTTCAATCCCAAATCTGAAAGCTTAGATGAAAACCACCCTACCGCGTTCTGCCTGTGCATCTTATCCATATCACGTTCTCTCTCACCTGTCTGATCTGACGCCTCAGATCCAACGACCAGCGCACATTTTCGCACAGATTTATGCCTGAGCATTAATTCTTAGAAATCACATGATATGGGCAGTTTTGAAATGCCACATGTCACCTGATAACGCATATCACGTTTGAAGAGTGAAAACCACCTATTCCCCTTTTGGTCGCGCGATACTGCCGATTTTCCCACTCAAAACCGCTTTCCCCTTTTATATGGCATTTCATCGCGTTCCCTTCCTACCGTTGATCTATGCAGATCAATGGCCCAAATTCAATCTGGCCTTTACACTATCGCCCTCCACCATACACCAAGGGATTTCACGACCAACCACAACCGTTGATCTCTGAGGCCTATCTGATATAACATTTCAGGATCATTCGCGAAACCCCAATTTTCATCCGGCCTTTTTCACTGTTGATTAAAGTTTTAACCCCATTTTTTTGCATTTTTTGCCATTGCATAATATATGTGACCCCTTCACATTATGTTTCCTCGGTTGATCTCGACCTTCGATCAACACAGATCAACGGTTCAGACTTAATCTCCCACCATTTCATTCCAAGCGCCTCCCTTTTTATCTCTGCACGCAATCTCCATCGTTGGATGCTTTCATCCAACGGTTGCGTTCTAATCACCAGCCTCTGAAGCAGTCTGACCCAAATAGTGCACGATTTCCTAATTATTTCTTGCTTTTATGCAGGTTTTTAAATTTTTCAAATATTTTAAAAAGAAAAATGAAAGCCAAGGATGATGATCCTCCTGGTCTTCACTCATTAAAGAATGTCCATTTGTAGGGTTCCTATAAAATTTTATCAGTACATCATGAGCACTGATACCATTATGAAGCCTCTACACACCTACACATCAACAAGACACAGTAAAAATTAAACAAGAAAAGAGTATCAGTGTTGAAGACCTAACCACAACAGAACTGAAGATTCAAGATTGTTTTCATAGTTTTGGTGGATTACGGCTAAGATCGAAAATCAAAAGCCTAATCCACTAAATTAAACATGATTAAAGAACAGAAGACAGCGAATTAGGCCTAATTATGCCTAACACATAGAGTTAAAGCAAATTAACAGTGTTTAAATAAAATCAAAAATATCTACCAGACCAAGAAGCCTCCACTGCCACATCAAAGGCTAATTGATTCCTCTCAGCTACCTAATGACATCTGTAGCCTCAAAGAATTCAACAGAGGGCTAAGTTATTACCAGAGCAGAGCATATCTACCTCAATACAGTCGAACAGTTATTCCAAGCCAAAAGGATTTATTGCAAAACTATTAGCAGAGTTATTACAAAATGACACAGAGCCTTAAAAGTCAACAAAATCACCCCACTGAGCTTAATTCTTAATGTAAAACAATTAATACAGAGGAAATATCTGTAAACTTCTCCATTGAGCCCCTCAAAGGCCGAGAAGTATTAAATCTATATTAATTGAACCTTAAAGATCTTTTATCCCATCCCACATCCTCATGTCTTCTATAAATACTTCTGCAGAACTTTGAAATATGCTTGTGCTCGGAACTTTCTATGTGTAAATAGTGTTCAAAGGCTCTTGAAGCTCTATTTGTGATCTAACAAGTTGGGCTAAGAAGTGAAGATGATTTCTGAACTAAAACATCGGACTTGAAGAATGTAACTGGTTTGACATCAATAAACAAGCTGTTCCTTGGGATCCTGGTCTATATCACTGGTGAAGTGCATCTTTCTGTGTTATTGTTTTCCTTTCCTGTATTCCATTTTTTCAATTTATTCTCTGATAAAGAACAACAAGCATAGAGTTAGGATTTACTGTTTACAGTACCCTTCTCTGACTGATAAGCTTTATCTCAATGTTTTCCTCTAAATCGTGTATTTAAGAATGATTCAATATAGTTCAAGCAGTTAGGAATGCCCGCGTTCCCTCGTCCTACTGTTTACTTTAAACATTATTCTTGAATGTTATTTTTGTTATTTTCTTATTAAAGTTAGACTAGAAAAGTGATGGTGTGCCCTATTTTCTAGCTTCTTTCTCCAAAGGTGAATTTTGAAATTTTCCCTAAGCGTATGTTGAAAGCAAACTAGATTTAAAAGTATCTTATCTGATCTTAAGTTGCACTTTGTTTCTCTTATGCGTTTTCATCCTTTCTGAAGGTAATTATGCGAATTACTGGATTTTTTGTCTATTGAGTTTCTTTAATATGAACTTGCCTAGGAAATTTATGGTTAGCCCTGTTCTTGGTTGGTTTTAAACAGTTACTTAAAAGGCTTTTCTTGTTTGGACAGACTGTTAAATCCTAGTTGAAATTAGTGTCTGTTTCCACCCCTTCAACACTTTTATTGTTTCCATCCCATCATTTAATCTCAAATATCTTGTGATATATATGACTTGCCCCTTGGACCACTCTTGAAATTGTTGCTTAATTAAACCCTTTTATGACTCCATAGCCCAATGGACTAAAAACCAGCGTTATATCTATCTTATCAGCCAAAGTTTGTTTTGATTCCTTGCAACTTCACACCTTTGAAACTCTTTCCATTTTAGGACTTTCCACTCAACTAAAATCATGCTCAACCATCCAAAAACAAATAAAAATCCTCGTTCTTAATAACTAGCCTAATATCATACCCAAAAGCATTTAAAGATAAATCAATCTTTTCACTTATTGGAGAGATCCCTCTCTGGATTCAGGAGGGCTAGATCCTAGAATCCCAAAGTGGTTCAAGTGTTCTCTCCGAAGTTATGGTCTCACCAATCTGCTGGAATTACGGGGAGCTAACATTTCTAGCGACTCCACTGGGGAGTTTTGAGTATTTTTTATCCTAGACACCTTTAATATCTTAGATTACCCCTGTCTCAAGAACATTTTCTATATTATCCAGTTGAGCCACCAACAACTAACATTTCTAGCGACTCCACTGGCGATTCTGAGTTAATGACAGTATAAGTACATATTAGGACTCAGGAAAACCTTTGATTCAAGAAACATTGTGTAGTGAGTAAAAGCATCCCTTTTCAAGCACTACCCGATAATGGTAATCATGATAAAACTTGTTTGAATCAGTGACAAACTAAGGAAACTTTAGGATTCTCATAAAATCTTATCAAACCTTGAAGGATCAGCTATCTTAGCCATAAGAGTAGACTTTCTTTGTCTCATAACTGTAGCTAAGTTTTGAAACAGATTTAGGACACTCTTAGAACCCATAAGACTGAAAAAACTCAGAAAAACCCAAAAATATTTCAGATTGGTATTCAATAAACATGGTGGTGGACCATAAAACCTTTTACCTCCAAAAGAGCTAAAAAATTCCACTTGGTGACTCCACAATCCTAAACAGACCTTAAGACTCCACTTGGAAGACCCATAATCATCGTAACATCATTTAAACTCAGTTAGAAGGCTTTAGGATTAAATTTTTCTTATTTAAAAGATTAGTTAACCTCTTAAAGATTTTCATATCTGGTTGAACTTTTCTTGTTTAGTTGGGTCCAAAAAATACAGCGCGGTGGCTCCTAGAAACATTCATACTAGAGCCCACCCTAACCCTAATCCACTTGAGATAGTTGATAACCCTGAAAGTATCCTTAGGAAGTCTCCTAAGATTAAATCTTCAACTATTTTCAGATCACCCTTGAGAGCTAATTCAGTTCCTGAAAACCTTGCATCTCAACAACAATCACAAGTCGACTTAAGAAATCCATTTAGAACTAGGTCACTTGATGATTTAGATCAGCTAGATTCAGAGTCTTCACTTTCATCTCCAGAAACAAGTGAACATCCTGGTAGTAGTGAAACAACACTTCCTGATTTACATTTCCTTTACAATCTAGGTGTCTCTCATCCAAGATCAGCTCAGCAATCTATTCCTAGTCCATCCACATCTGTTCCTCATACATCCACTGTCCAAACCACTCCACTCCAACCCACTTTTTCTCTTGTTAATCCACCTCTTGTAAATCCACCTCCACCTCCTATCATGGCAGCATGGTATGCTCTCTTAGTCCTTCCCGTACCCTTAGTAAATCCTCCACAGGACTATCAGTCCAAAATACCATTGTATGATGCCAATAATTCCACTACTGCTTCTCAACATGTGGATAAGATGAATGACTACTTTGACAGAAATGAAATTGATGATGAATCTGTCAAACTTAGACTATTTTCTCAGAGTTTAGGGGGAGAAGTAAGAAAATGGTTCAAAGAATTAACCCCTCACAGTATAAATTATCTCCAAGCTTTCCATCAGACATTCTTAAACAAATGGGAATTCAGAAAAAACCCTCTCCAAATACTTTCTGATTACAAAAATCTTCACAGAAAAACTGGGGAAAGTGTACAAGCTTACTGCACTAGATTTAATAGTGTGTACAATGCCCTTCCCCCAGACTTAAAACCTCCACAAGGCTCATATTTAAACAATTTTCCTGAAGGATTTGATCCTGAGATGGCCTATCAGCTGAGAGAGAGAGATCTTTTAACCCTTGAATATATGCAAAAATGGGCTCTTGCTGTGGAAGTTAACTTAATGGAGAAAAGAGCAAGAATGAAGAATGAGAAGAGAGTGTCCTTTAGAGAGGAATCCACACCTTCCACTTCCATCTAAAATATGGGAAGAATGATGGAGGAGATGATGAAGAAAATGAGCATTCTTGAGAGAGTACAAGCAAGCCAAAACCAAACTGCTCCTCAAAATAGAAATCAAAGCCAAAATCAGAATTTTAGGAGAAACCAACCTCAAAATAGACCAAGGGAGGATGATCAATAGATCACTCCTCCTTTTCATCAAAACTATGTAAGCGAGGTTGAAGTAACCGATGAGAAAATAGAGGAAGATGGTATCAACATGCTGGGAGTAGATAATGATGACTTTGAGGTTCATTATGATAGAAAACAAGGTCTATACACACCTTATGATGACAAACGAGATGAGGATGAAAGTTATTATCAAGATATGGAGAATGTCATCATAGAGTCTCAAAAAGAGTATGACCTTCTAAGTAAAACCAATCAAGAAACTCCCAAAACCAAAAACTCTGACAAATCTTCACAAAACAGCACTGTAAATAAACCCAAAGTTATAAAACAGAAGGACAAAACAGTGGCTGGAAATTCTGATAAAGGTAAAGAGAAAGGCACTCAAAACAATGCAAAATAGAGTGCAGACCTTAGTAGTGTTAGCACCTCAGCTAATACTCCTGTTAAAACAATTTTTCTAAATGTAAATAGAGCAAATCAACAAATCGATTTTGCTGATAGACTGGCAGTTAATAAAGCTGAAACAAGCACTTCAAAGAATCAGATTCCTTTTAGTTTGGAGCAAGAAATTTCAAGAATTAAAATCTATGTTCCTCTTACTGAGTTAGCTGCCTAGAATGTATATAGATCTCAAATTTTGAAGGCTTTTAACATATAAGAGAATAATGACATTGTCAATCATAACGATGACCAGCCAGAGCTTGTATTCAGTCCTAATATTGAAGGTAGATATCAAGAGGGACACGTTCCTCCTTTTTACGTTAGTTTAAATGTTCATGACATGATTTTTCACAACGCTATGCATGATTCCAGGGCCTCTCAAAATTTAATTCCCAAAGCTGTAATGGAGAGCCTAGGCCTTGAAATCACCCGACCTTACAAATACCTTTACTCCTTTGACTCAAGCAGAGTGAAATGTTTAGGATTAATCAAAGACCTTTGTGTTAACTTAGCACAAATCCCAGCCAAATGTTTAGTCATGGATATTTTTGTGGTAGATGTGCCCCCAAAGTATGGAATGTTGTTATCTAGATCTTGGGGGGCTAAGTTACAAGGAACGATGAATATGGACATGACCTATGTGACCATCCCTATTTTCAATCAGACAAGAAGACTTTACAAGGAGTCCTATATGCAATACATGGTTACTAGTCAAGACAGACCACAAAAATCTCCTCTGTATTCTGTAAATACAGGCCTCGATTCATTTATCCTTTTCAACGATGAAATATTCAGTGAACAAGTCACTTTAAATGAATTAATGGCTGATAGAGAGGAGGAGAAAGACAACGCAGAAGTGTCTAAATATTTTTCTACATTTGAAAAATGTAGCAAACAAAACATAGGTCTTGAGCTTCCAATCATGCGTCCTTTGCTTTTAAACCTTGATAGTCAAGAAAACAGTCCTCAACTAAATGAAAAACATGAGGAATTAAAACAAATTCAACAGAGTGCTGACCTTCAAGAACAATCTGAAAGCACACTTGTTGAAGAGGATGATAGTCAAACTGTTGAACCTGAGACTAGTCCTCTGTGGAGTATGAACTTTGACGGGTCCTGCACTAGGAGCAATGCTGGTGCAGGAGGTTGGATACGCAACACTGAGAAAAACCACACAGAGAGCCTTTCCTGTAGATTAAACTTCCAGTGTTCGAATAACATAGCGGAATACGAATCCCTTCTTTTAGGCTTACATTTGTTGAAAAAATTAGGAGAGAAAAGAATTAAAGTGCATGGGGATTCAGAATTAATCATTAGGCAAGTAAATGGGGAATACAACGCTAATCACCCAAGACTTAGAGCCTATCGAAATGATTTTGTGGATTTATTGAAAACTTTTGAGGAATCCCAATTGATTTTTGTCCCAAGAAGAAAGAATAACATGGACCACAGTTTAGCTTTTTCTACTAGAACATGCTTAACGCCATATGAAACTAAAGAATGCACAACTCATATTAAATTCAGACTAGCCGTTCCTGATAACGAGAAATATTAGCAAGTGTTTGACGGAGACAAACAAATAGAAGACTTCATGGAGTTCAAAAACAAATTTTAACTACCAAGTTCGGATTCAGACTATGAAACAGACTGCCCTAGTGAAGAAAATTTTCTTAATGAAGAAGAAAAGTCTCCTGAGCTTGCTAATGTAAATATTTTGTCTAGAAAACTTGAAAACACAATGGAAATGACTGCAGAGTTAGAATCAGAAGACTTAGAAACTCTGCAGTCTAACAATAAAAGCTTGCCAAAAAGGTCTGGCCCCTTTAGAAGAGTTGTTTGATTTCAACGATGTGGCCAAGAAACCAAAACTAGAGCCTATCGAGACTGAAGTTGAAGAGTGTAATATAGGCAGTGAACAGAAACCAATGATGATTAAACTGTCTAAGACTTTACCAGCTCACATTAAACTCAAATACATAGAGTTGTTTAAAGAATTTTCTAATGTATTTGCGTGGAGTTATGAGGATCTGAAATCCTATGACACTGAAATAATCCAGCACAAAATTCCTCTCAAGAAAAACCAAAAGCCATTTAAACAAAAGCTGCGCAGAATTAACCCTGTTTGGTTGAGAAGGAAATCAAGAAAATGTATGAAGCTGGTATTGTTGTTCCTATTAGATATTCTGAGTGGGTGTCTAATCTGGTGTCAGTTAGGAAGAAGACAGGAGAGATTAGGCTTTGTATAGACTTTAGAGACTTAAAAAAATCCTCGCTGAAAGACAACTACCCTTTACCTAAGATGGACCATATTTTACAAATGGTAGTTGGTTCTAAAAGACTTTCTTTGCTTGGTGGCTACTCGGGATACAATCAGATTTTAGTTCATCCTGATGATCAATTAAAGACAGCTTTTACTACACCATGGGGAAATTTCGTGTATGTGAAAATTCCCTTTGGTCTAATGAATGCTGGTGCAACATTCCAAAGAGCCATGGACATTGCATTCTCGGAGGAATTGGGCTACTTCATCATTATTTACCTGGATGATGTCACTGTTTTTTCAAAGACAGATGAAGAGTACTTAGAACATTTGGGAAAAGTATTCGAGAGATGCAAAAAGTTTGGGATATCATTAAACCCAAAGAAAACACTATTCAGTCTCCAAGAAGGTAAACGTATTGGGCACATTATTTCAGAAGATGGTATTAAGATAGACCCAAAGAGGATTGAGGCCATATTGCAAATCTCTCATCCTCAAAATATCAAGGAACTACAATCTTTCATTGGAAATTTTAATTTCATGAGAAGGTTCATACCCAATTTGGCTGAGCTCCTTAGAAACATTACAAACATGCTGAAAAAGGAGCAAGGGGTAAAATGGACCTTGGAAGCAAAGAAGTCCTTTCAGTTGGTGAAACAAGAATTAACCAAAACACCAGTCCTAATAAGTCCTGATTTTTCAAAAGATTTTTATATTTTTTCATTCGAATCAGAACATACAATAGCTTCTGTCATTTTACAGAAAAATCCACAAAGACAAGAGCAGCCTATTACATTCTTTAGCAAGGCATTGAGAGATGATCCTCTGAAGTATAACATTATGGAAAAGCAAGCTTTTTCTTTGGTCAAAGCTTTAAAAGACTTCAGAGTATACATCCTTCACTCACACATCATTTCCTTTGTCCCAAATTCAGTTGTGAAAGACATTCTTACACAGGACCCAGATGGTAAGAGAGGTAAGTGGATAGTTGTTATACTTGAATATGATTTAGAAATCAAGCCCACTAAACTCATTAAAGGCCAAGGTCTAGCTAGATTGATGGCTGAATCAAATTTTGAAGTTCTTGATATTAATATGATAAATGCTTTAGATTAACAAGAGGAACTCTCAACCCCCATTGTTGAAGACCATTTTATGAATTCCTCTTGGTATGCTGATATTCTCTATGTTTCTCTTAATTTTAACACACCTCCTGGTTTATCAAGAAAAAAGGCAAGGTTTTTAAAGTTAAAATCTGTAAACTATTTCATTATAGATAAAAGTCTTTATTGGAAAAATTCAAGTGGAATATTGCTTAAATGTTTGTCTGAGTATGATGCATAGAAGGTTAAACACGAGTTCCATGAAGGAGAATGTGGAGGCCACCTCTACTAGAAGACAACAGCCAACAAAATCCTAAGGGCTGGTTACTATTGGCCCACTCTATTTCTTGATGTACACAAGATGATCATTGCCTGTCATAAATGCCAACTTTTTGAAGGCAAAAGGAATCTGCTACCCTAACCTCTGCATCTAATCACTGTTGAAGCTCCTTTTCAATAGTGGGGACTTGACTTCATAGGAGAAATCCATCCACCATCATCTGCCCAACATAGATGGATTCTCACTGCAACATACTACTTTACCAAATGGATAGAAGCCATCCCTTCTAGGCAAGCCAATGACTCAGTCATCATAAAATTCATTGAGACCCATATTCTCTCTATATTTGGTTGTCCTAGGAAGATCATCACTGATAATGCAGCAGCATTCAGATCCAAGAAGATGGTTGAATTCTTTCACAAGTATCAGATTACATTGGGCCATTATACTACTTATTACCCTCAAGCTAATGGGTTAACAAAATCCTCAAACAAAAGTTTGGTGAACATAATCAAGAAGTTGATAGAGGACAACAAGAAGTCTTGGCACACAAAGCTAGTTCATGCACTATGGGCTGATAGATTGACATTGAATAAATCTATTGGGATGTCACCCTATTGAGGTTCCCATTTTTTGGCCAGATTGGCAAGACCAAAATATGAGACAACATCATAACCACTTTGGGGCCCTAGGATCTAGCCCTCTTGGACCCGGAGAGGGATCTCTCCAATAAAACAAAGAATGATATATATTTGAAGCTCAAAATGAGATGTTAGGCTAGGTATGAAGAACAAAGGGGGGTTTTAAAATGATTTGGTTGGTTGGTTGCAGGGTTGGTCATGAGATCATAGACTGAGAAAGTGATGGGAGGAAAAGGAACAAAACAGCAGGATGTTTCAGTAAGGAGGATAGGTCAAGACAGTGCCATCCATTGGGATATGGAGTCATGAAAGGTAATTACATGCAACAACTAGCCAAGGCTTTCAGAGGGCAAGTCATCTACACTAAAGGATCTTTTTAGATAGATGGTGGGATGGAACATTAAGGATTGAAAGTGAAGAAGGAAAGCAACCCAATTTCCGTCTATAGATCAGGTCAAAGGTCATTTAACTTCAGACCTGCTTGGACATACTCATAGGAAAATCTCAAAGGGGGGACAAAGGGGAAGCTTATAGATCGAACCAGAGGTCATTTAACTCCAGGTCAGCTTTAGCGTGCTCCAAGGGGAAAAACAGAGATAAGTTTAACATAGCCAGCGTCTATAGATTAGAGAAGGACTTTGAACCTTCAATGCTTTGACACCAGGAAGAGATCTTAGAAAGGCCAGCTGGTCACACAAGGATCCTAGTGGATAGGGCTAACTCTAATCCCAAGTGTTCCCAAATCTTCCAGCTTAAACCCAACAAGAACAACTAAGCAGCAGAAAACATTAAGGGCAAGGAGAGTAGAAACATAGGGTACCTAACAAGGGTAAATCCTATGCCAATATTCTGATGCGAGCCCAGAAGAACAATGAATAGCATGAAAATGTAATTAAACAATAAGATAAGAGAAACATCACCCGTAGTAATAGACCAGGATCCAAAGAAATGTGCTTTGATTAATTGATGCAAAATCAGTCACATACACTAAGCTCAATGGTTGTTACAATCCAAACTTCTCCTCCCAGCCTACTACAATACAAACTACTCTGCTACTCTCTCCCAAACTGTTCTAACAGTTAAAACTGAATCCCTCTAACTACAACGACAGCAGCCGAATAAAAACCTTTACAATATGTTCTTCAGGATTCTTATAGGAGAAAAGAACAACAGGAGTAGATGTAAAGTAAATGCAACATTAAATTCTGAAGTAGTAAGAGGGCCAAGGATCCATTCAGCTTAAATTTTGGGCATTTATCTCTGGTACTCATTGGATGATGGAGTGGTCTTCGTCAGGCTGTAATTTACTTCCAGGTATGTCTCTGATGTACATGTTGCAGTGTTCTGGTGAATTGCACAAAAAGGAAAAATAATGATGCTAGGGTCTCCCATATCGTGTAACAAATGCTTCTGATGGCATAGGACTACTGTCAAGGCGGAAATCTTCACTCAGACACAATGTAGACTGAAACAATAATGTGTAACATGTCCTTTCATGGAAGAATGTTCTGCTGATATTGAAACCCTGATAGTATGGTTTTCTGTGCATTGGACCTTCTCAGCGGTCCATGGGGTCTTTAATTCTGGTACCTTGCCTTTGAATAATTGGGTTAAGTCTTATAATTTGCAATTACAGGCCTTAAACACTCTATTTTTCCACTAATACTCTTTGCCGCTTTCACGATTTCCTCTTACTGCGAAATCTGTTCTTTAATGGCGCTGGAGAGGTTTTGCAGAGCTTGAATTCTGTCCTTCGATGAAATTAATGTTGCAGACACCTTTTCTGGACATTTCCTTGTAATATTAGGCTCTAAATTCAGCTTCTTCTGTGCATTGTACCACCACAACAGTGAATATGAATCATGGCGGTTTTTCGCCGCCTGTAACCCTGCAAAACACGAAAACTTGTTAAGAAAACATGCATGGGGAGGGTGGCGCAGATGACTGTGACAATGGCACCGTGGCCCGGACGTGGAAAATGAATGCAGTGAATACTGTGGAGGAAAACCATGGAACAACAGGAAATGCACGGGAAGATGTTGAGACAGACAATTTAACGTAAAACATTAAAATTTTACCTATGCATGGAATATATATAGGGGACGGACGAAAAACAACGAACACACGTGGAAAAATGACGTGGCGGGACCGGTCAATGGCAGGCACTTGCAGTTAAATCTGGACCGTCCGATCTCAGGAGGAGATCGATGGCTAGGGACATGGCGGAGAGCGAATGAATCTAGACCGTCCGATCTCGGGAGGAGATCGACGGCTGAAAATGCATCGGAGGGTGATGGATGGCGGGCCAGGGGTACGGATGCCTTGGGTTATCCACCACGCAACTTCATGGCATGATGGCTGTTGGATGGGCAATCGCAGATCGAATGGTTTATATGCATATCGCGCCATGTCAAATACCGAACGATAACGCGTGATGGGGGGGGCGATTTTGGAATAGTGACGGAGCCACGTGTCAAGAGATGAATGGGATCGCTCCGAAATGAAAAATACCACCCACCTCCAAAAGGCGGTGCGATAGATACCACCGGTTTTAGAATAGTGCGCGGGGACCACCGGGGCGGGTAAAATCCGGGCCATTAATCTGGCGGGTTAACGGACGGTGGAGATGCGATGAACGGGCGATGAACGAGTTGGGCCACGGGTGTTGTGGAGCTGCGATGACCGTCCGATCTATACAGATCGACGGTTCAAACTGCGCCCGATACATATTTGCGCTAAGCGCTTTTTCGGGCTAGTGCGTGGTTTCGGCGCCCGGGTCACGTGGAGGGGAAAGGTGCCGGAGCTTGGCCGAAAGGGGCTAGGCCCCATATACATGGAGAATATGGTTTTCGGAACATTATTAATGAAATTAAAGGCAAAAATGGGTAACGATAGAGGGAAGAAGGGGTTATTAAACCACACCAGGGATGTGTGTATGGTTTAGAGGAGATTTTGGGAAGGTTGAGAAGGATTAGGGGAGGGATTTTGGGGGTAAAAAGTGGGATTTTAACAAAGGGAAAAAGGGTTGAAAAGGGATATTTTGCAGGGATACAAGGGGCTAAAGTAGGCCTTTTGGAGCACCATTTTTTGCAATCAGAGAGGCTTAATCATGGGAATTAGCAGAGGGGATTTATAAAAGGACAAAGGCACAAGGAGCCTTCAAGGATGATGTGTTTTCAGAGGAAATGCATTCCTTGAAGGCTCAAAAACATTCTAGCCCCTTGTTTTCCTGTCAAAAATTTATAGGGGGGCTAACAGTGGCTCCACATGGGGATGGCTTCTTCTTTAAGGAGTCAAGAATTCAGAAAATAAATCTTTGGTGTAGGCCAGATGCCTGGTACTTGACTCATTCATTTTTTTTCTTTTTCTTGGATCAGCTGCCACAAACTGTGAATACATCATATCAGTAGAAACATTCTCAAAAAATATACCTACCTAGACTACAATCCTAGCATTTTTCTTTAAGGGTGCATTTGAACTAGCAGCCCCTTTACATCATTTATTTTATAAACAAAAAATAAACCTATTCTACTTCTACCCTTATTACTCCATGAGACCAGATTAAACTATTGGTCTCATAGTTTCTCTACCTGATCTAGTATCTGCTAGGATTAAACTGTCTAGCAGATTTCTTCTCTACATTCTACAACAGGAATTGAAACGGTCAAGCCAGGATTAGACTGTCTGACTTGCTGAACTCTGCAGAAATTAAAAACAACTGACTAAATTCTCATAGACTGAGATTTATTAAGCTTTTCCTACCTACCCTACTCTAACTAGAATATTTACAAGTCTAGCTTACAAACATTGTCTTCCAATGCAACTAGTCCATCAAATGATCCCATGACTGGTCCTTCTTGCTCAACTCTTTGAGCATGCTGGATAGGCAGGGCTGCTCCCGCTCTTTTTGTTCCACAATAGCATATTTGAACAATTTTCTTTCTGCTTGCAACATGCTGCTCAAAAAGACCTTTGATCCTTCTTCAAAAGTGTGCAGGAAATGAGCATAAGGATCATGAAAAGATACCTGGTTATGAATATTTGGTAGGCAGGCTTCAACCAGGATTTCTTCTTCTTCCACTGGATCAAGAAAAATACTCTCTTGAGAAAGAGAATCTCCCTCAACTTCTTCATTTTCTGAACTGGAGGACTCATCATATATGGCAGTGCTGACCTCTTGGACCTCTGATATATTCTGATCTGGTGTGCTGAGCTCTGAGAAAAGATCTAAGTATTCTTGAGCAGTGATTTGTTCCATTACTTCCTCTTTTTCAAGAGATGGCTCATTTCTTTCAAACTGCTCAAAGATCTCTTCCTTGTTCTCCTCTTCATCTTCTGAGATGAAAGGCTGCTGACCTCCAATCATGTGAAAACCATTACTGATGAGTTGTAATGGAGTGAAGCAAAGATCAAGAGATCCTTCACCCTCTTCTGCACTCTTAAAGCTTTCTTCATTAGTATCATAAATAGCCTGCATTGGCTCATTACTCTCTGGAAGTAAAGGGAACTAATTCTCCTCCCATAAATCTACTAATGATGACCCTGCAAGATCATCTTCTGTTTGGATAACATCATCATCAGATAGATCAAAAATAGGAGAATCATGAATGTAAGTAATACTACCAATCAGATATACTGGATTATCAGCAGATCTTTCTTCACTCTGATTTACATGTGATCTTTCCAACTCTGTACAATAAAGCTCATCAGATGAATGGGCAAGGATGTCTGATCTGTAAAAAATTTCAGAGGTTGGCTGCCTATTGATGATCTGATATATTTCTTCTTCTGTCAAAGGGGAAGATGGTATTGTGTTCCTTTGTGCAGAAGTGCAACAGTTCTCTGTTTCCTTTGAAGACTGGATTTGAGGCAGAATGTCATCTAAAGACTCAACTGCAAGGGATGATGGGTCAACATCTGAGTTTCCAGGAATATCTTGAGGAATGTCTATGATCTCTTGAATTTTTTCTTCCTCATCTGATTCATCCATGTTTGTGTGATAGTTAGGATGCATATGGAATTCTTGAATGGCTGTTAACAAATCTTCAGGATGCATATTAGCCAAATCCTCATCAATACCTAATAGGTATTGTATGATATTCTGAGATTGATCACAACAATCCCATGATAAGGATGGAGATTTTCCTTTATAATTCTTGTAAAATACTTGGTGCATGTCCCTTAAAGAAAACAAACTCCGAGGTTATAACCATTCATACCAGACCCTAGCTTTTCCTTCTAATGTTTCCATGAACATTTTCATTAGGCGCAGTCTTCATGCCATTCAACTTTAAATTTCCACACATGTATATGAAACTTGATGAGATGTAGCAAGGAATCATCAGCGTTTTCACCCTGAAAGGTAGGCAGGTTTTTTAACCATTCCACTTCAGGCATTTTGTGTGGGAATCCAGGGATATGCTCCCTACTCATTGGGGCATATCTTCTCTGTATGCATGGAAGCATGTTTGAAAATCAGGGAGAGGTCACTGTATCTGGTCAACCAGTTCAGAGTCTTCTGCCAATGGAGTCATTTGGTCTTTTGGGAGTTATGGAGTGTGGAGTCTCCAGGTGGATGTATATGAATGCTTGAAGCAGGATGTTGTCCACCATCAGCAATTGAATGCCAATCTAACCATAGTTCTTGGGTATTTTGAGTGCCTAAGAATGTTTAAGGTGAAATGCACTCAATTCCCCAGTGAAGTTGCCATTATGTTGGGGTTCCCATGTTTTGTCCAGATTGGCAAGACCAAAAGATGACACAACATCATAACCAATTTCGAGCCCTAGGATCTAGCCCTCCTGGACCCAGAGAGGGATATCTCCAATAAAACAAAGAATGATATATATTTGAAGCTCAAAATGAGATGTTAGGCTAGGTATGAAGCACAAAGGGGGGTTTTAAAATGATTTGGTTGGTTGGTTGCAGGGTTGGTCATGTGATCATAGACTGAGAAAGTGATGGGAGGAAAAGGAAAAAAATAGCAGGATGTTTCAGCAAGGAGGATAGGTCAAGACAGTGCCATCCATTGGGCTATGGAGTCATGAAAGGTAATTACATGCAACAACTAGCCAAGGCTTTCAGAGGGAAAGTCATCTACACTAAAGGATCTTTTTAGATAGATGGTGGGATGGAACATTAAGGATTGAAAGTGAAGAAGGAAAGCAATCCAATTTCTGTCTATAGATCAGGTCAGTGGTCATTTAACTCCAGACCTGCTTGGACATAATCATAGGAAAATCTCAAAGGGGGGACAAAGGGGCAGCTTATAGATCAGACCAGAGGTCATTTAACTCCAGGTCATCTTTAACGTGCTCCAAGGGGAAAAATAGAGATAAGTTTAACATAGCCATGGTCTATAGATCAGAGAAGGACTTTGAACCTTCAATGCTTTGACACCAGCAAGAGATCTTAGAAAGACCAGTTGGTCACACAAGGATCCTAGTGGACAGGGCTAACTCTAATCCCCAGTGTTCCCAAATCTTCCAGCTTAAACCCAACAAGAACAACTAAGCAACAGAAAACATTAAGGGCGAGGAGAGCAGAAACATAGGGTACTTAACAAGGGTAAATCCTATGCCAATATTCTGATGCGAGCCTAGAAGAACAATGAACAGCATGAAAATGTAATTAAACGATAAGATAAGAGAAACATCACCCGTAGTAATAGACCAGGATCCAAAGAATGTGCTTTGATTAATTGATGCAAAACCAGTCACATACACTGAGCTCAATGGCTGTTACAATCCAAACTTCTCCTCCCAACCTACTACAATACAAACTACTCTGCTACTCTCTCCCAAACTGTTCTAATAGTCAAAACTGAATCCCTCTAACTACAACGGCAGCAGCCGAACAACAACCTTTACAATATGTTCTTTAGGATTCGTATAGGAGAAAATAACAACAGTAGTAGATGTAAACTTAAATGCAACATTAAATTCTGAAGCAGTAGGAGGGCCGAGGCTCCATTCAGCTTAAATTTTGGGCATTTATCTCTGGTACTCGTTGGATGATGGAGTGGTCTTCGTCAGGCTGTAATTTACTTCCAGGTATGTCTCTGATGTACACGCTGTAGTGTTCTGGTGAATTGCAAAAAAAGGAAAAATAATGATGCTAGGGTATGCCATACCGTGTAACAAATACTTCTGATGGTGTAGGACTTCTGTCAAGGTGGAAATATTCACTCGGACACAATTTAGACTGAAACAATAATGTGTAACGTCTCCTTTCATGAAAGAACATTCTGTTGATATTGAAACCTTGATAGTATGGTTTTCTGTGCATTGGACCTTCTGAGCGGTCCACGAGGTCTTTAATTCTAGTACCTTGCCTTTGAATAATTGGGTTAAGGCTTATAATTTGCAATTACAGGCCTTAAACGCTCTATTTTTCCACTGATACTCTTTTCCGCTTTCACGATTTCCTCTGACTGCGAAATCTGTGCTTTAATGGCGCCAGAGAGGTTTTTCAGAGCTTGAATTATGTCCTTCGATGAAATTAATGTTGCAGACACCTTTTCTAGACATTTCCCTGTAATATCAGGCTCTAAATTCAGCTTCTTCTGTGCATTGTACCACCACAATAGTGAATATGAATCATGGTGGTTTTTCGCCGCCTGTAACCCTGCAAAACATGGAAACCTGTTAAGAAAACATGCATGGGGAGGGTGGCGTGGATGACTGTGACAATGGCAGCGTGGCCCGGACATGGACGATGAATGCAGTGGATACTGTGGAGGAAAACCATGGAACAGCAGGAAATTCACGGGAAGACGTCGAGACAAACATTTTAACGTAAAACATCAAAATTTGACCTATGTATGGAATATATATAGGGGACCGACAAAAAATGACGAACACACGTGGAAAAATGACGTTGTGGGACCGGTCAATGGTAGGTGCATGCAGTTAAATCTGGACCGTTCGATCTCAGGAGGAGATTGACGGCTGGGGACATGGCAGAGGGTGAATGAATCTGGACCGTCCGATCTCGGGATGAGATCGACGGCTGAAAATGCATCGGAGGGCGATGGATGGTGGGCCAAGGGTACGGATGCCTTGGGTTATCCACCGCGCAACTTCGTGGCGCGAAGGTCGTTGGATGGGCGATCACAGATCGGATGGTTTATATGCATATCGTGCCATGTCAAATACCGAACGATAATGCACGATGGGCGGGCGGTTTTGGAATAGTGACGGAGCCACGTGTTAGGAGATGAATGGAATCGCTCCGAAATGAAAAATACCACCCACCTCCCAAAGGTGGTGCGATAGATACCGCCAATTTTAGAACAGTGTGCGGGGACCACCGGGGCGGGTAAAATACGGGCTATTGATCTGGCGGGTTAACGGACAGTGGAGATGCAATGAACGGGCGATGAATGGGTTGGGCCATGGGCGTTGTGGAGCTGCGATGATCGTCCGATCTATACAGATCGATGGTTCAAACTGCGCCCGATACATATTTGTGCTAAGCGCTTTTTCGGGCTAGCGCGTGGTTTCGGAGCCCGGGTCACGTGGAGGGGAAAGGTGCAGGGGCTTGGCCGAAAGGGGCTAGGCCCCATATACATGGAGAATATGGTTTTCGACACATTATTAATGAAATTAAAGGCCAAAATGGATAACGATAGAGGGAAGAAGGGGTTATTAAACCACACCAGGGATGTGTGTATGGTATAGAGGGGATTTTGGGAAGGTTAAGAAGGATTAGGGGAAGGATTTTGGGGGTAAAAAGTGGGAATTTAACAAAGGGAAAAAGGGTTGAAAAGGGATATTTTGCAGGGATACAAGGGGCTAAAGTAGGCCTTTTGGAGCACCATTTTTTGCAATCAGAGAGGCTTAATCATGGGAATCAGCAGAGGGGATTTATCAAAGGAAAAAGGCACAAGGAGCCTTCAAGGATGATGTTTTTTCAAAGGAAATGCATTCCTTGAAGGATCAAAAACATTCTAGTCCCCTCTTTGCCTGTCAAAAATTTATGGGGGGGCTAACACACCCTACCAGCTTGTGTATGGTACAGATGCAATTTTTCCTACCAGCCTTTGTGTACTAGTTATGAAGTTGATTCAAGAGGTTCAATCTGAAGACAATGACATGATCATAAGGGTAAATCAAACTATTCATCTTCAACAAACCAGAGAGGAGGTTTATAACAAAGCATTACTAAAGCAAGACAACATCAAGAAGCTTTTTGACAGAAGAACAAAGGCCAGCAATTTCAATGTTGGGGAAAAAGTGTTAAAGTGGGATTAAAGGAGAGAAGACAAGGGCAAGCATGGGAAAGTTGACCACTTATGGCTTGGCCCTTATCTCATTCATTCTGTTGCTGGTAATAATGCATATTTTTTTGCAAGAGTTGAATGGAGCTGAACTCTTTGGGGGTCCTGTCAATGGAAGGATGCTCAAACATTACAAATATTTCATCCATCATTGCATTCAAAGTTATAAAAATCAAAAATACAAAAACAGTGAAAGAAAGAAAAGAGGGCAGATTGTAAAAACAATAAAGGTACAGCCCCATACCAAAAAAGAGAAAAACAGAGTCTGAAAGTGTGCAAGCTCAAATTCCAATCCTGAAAAACACACTTCTAGTTATTCTTACAGCCTAATCATGACTAAATTAGTTTTAAATTGACTGATGATAGGTTAGTGAATTCGATTTTCCAAACAGTTTAATCTTGGCTTATCAGTTAGGAAGATTAGGATAAAAATTAAAGGTTCAAACAAGCTCAAAATATGAACCTAAGTGTCCAAAGGAATAATGACTCCTATCTATTTTAATTTTGAGTCAAAAACAAAGGTAAAACTGGTTCTAATCAGCTCAAAATCTGAACCAGATAATAAGGAAAAAACAGCTTGAATAAACTCAAAAAACAGAGCTAAAGAAAAGAGAAGGCCATGCTTAGAACTTTCAGATATTAAGCCTTCCATTTTGATTTAATTTTCTGTAAAATAATATCTATGTGCAGCTTGTTTTTTATGCCATAGATCAGCAACAAGTTAGACTGTTCAATCCTAACTTGTATGCTTTTAAATTTCTGTTTTAGAAATTACTGAATAAAAATCTGTTAGACAGTTTAATCCTAACAGATTAGTAGATTAGGTAGAGAAGCTTATGAACTCAACTGTTTAATCTGAGTTCATGGAGAAATAAGAATTATAAATAGATTATTTTTTTGCTTTCAAAATAATAAAATGTTTGTAAAAGAGTTTTCCAATCCAAGTGCACTCTAAAAGAAGAAAAAAAGTTAGATCAGTAGGATTGGGTAGGTAGAAAGCTTGTGTTGATAAAGTTCCATTTTTTTTTCATGGTTGCTAACCATTTTCAGAACAAAAGAAGATTATCCAAGTAAAGAAGTTGCAGCCCAATGGATGAGGCACTGATCAACCCCCCAGAGAATGCAAGTCTGAAGTTCTTGATGGTTTCAAGAAGGCACCATCCCCATGTGGAGCCACTGTTAGCCACCTATAAAAAATTTTATATCAAAAGGTGGCTAAATCATTTTTTGGGCCTTCAACAAACAATTTTTATTGCAAAAAATTGTTATCTCTTGAAGTCTTTTGAAGACATCATGTCCTTTGGTTAATCTTCACTACTGTTTCCATTTTAAACTCAAAAATTATGTTGTTTTCATGAAGAAAAGAATGCTGCAAAACTCCATTTTTCCCCTCCCTCCACTCAAAAATAACCTTCATTTTCTTCCCTTTTTCCCCCATGAAAATCCTTTATTTTTCATGAATTCCCTTCTTCCCTTCATAAAATCCATTTTATAAGGTTTAAAACTCATTTTTGAACCTTACCGAAACCCCCAAATCCATCAAAAAACCTTGAAAAGTTCATAAAAAATACATTTTTTGTATTAAGGCTTAAGTCCCTTTTGGCTAAGTCCTAAACCACTTCCTCTCCATGCGACTTGGTGTTGGAACCAAGCGCTATGACCAAAAGCACTTATCACATTGAAACAATCGGAGAGCGCAAGTTTGTTGGCTTTTATAAAAACTTCGATGCAATTAGCTCCTTTATATAAGATCCCCGATCCTTTGCTTTATTCGCATAACCTTAAGTTTTTATTGGGCGCTTTAAACATTGCATAAACCCATCTCGATCCCCTTTTCCCTTTTAAATTCAAAAAAACCCCTTTTCCTATGTTTTTAACTAAACGCGCTCGTTAAATGTTTTTAATGGAGAGGACCGTTGATCTAAAGCTGATCAATGGTCAATACAGTATCGCATCGGAAGTTTTACGTCAGGCATATTTGAAAGCCCACTCCATTGTTCCGTTTTGATTGGCCCTTTATATGTTTAAACCCCGGTACCTTTATCTTTTTCATATATCCGAAGGCCCCGCAATCAGGCGCTAATCATTCAATAAGACCCTCCCAATGTGTGTTTTCCCTTTGTATTTCATTAAAATCCGATTTTTTTTGTTTTATAAAGAAACACGTCATTCATTGGTCGGAGCCCTTCTCTGCCGTCAATCTTGAGCCAATCAATGGCTAGCGCAAACTCGCATCAGGATATTTCCTTTAGTGCATTAAATATTTTATTCACCCCCCCCCTCCCTCATTAGCTTCCTCTGATACATTCTCCACCATCGATCTGATCTGTAGATTGACGGTCTACGTTCAATCGCACCAGTGCACATTCAACCTTTTCCCCCGCCGATCGCAAAGCTCTGATTACATCTGGGTTGTCCATGTGTAAAGATCCGATGGTCCAGATCTTTCCTCGCCACCTTGGTTAAATTTCATGCACCCTGTTGTATAATTTTATTTTAGCCAATCTCATCCGTTGATCTCTGTAGATCAACGGCCCATATTAACCTTTCCTCCACCTTGTATACTATTTCATTAACCTCTAAAATCAATCTGAGCCATCCATTCCATTCATCCAATGGCCCATATTAATCCCGATAGGTCCAATGCCCTGGGTCCTACCCTGTACCAAATTTGATCTCAGTCGTTTAATCCAAAATCTAATGGCTTATATTAAAACCACCCTACCGCGTTCCACTCGTGCATCTTATCCATATCGCGTTCTCTCTCAGCTGTCCGATCTGACGCATCAGATCCAACGGTCAGTGCACATTTTCATGCAGATTTATGCCAGAGCATTAATTCTTAGAAATCACGCGATATGGGTGGTTTTTAAATTCCACGTGTTGCCTAATAATGCATATCGCATTCGAAAAGTGAAAACTGCCTATTCCCCTTTTGGCTGCGCGATACTGCCAATTTTCCCACCCAAAACCGCTTTCCCCTTTTATATGGCATTTCATCGTGTTTGCTTCCTGCCGTTGATCTATGTAGATCAACGGTTCAGATTCAATCTGGCCTTTAAAATATCGCCCTCCGCCATACACCAAGGGATTTCACGACCAACCACAACCATTGATCTCTGAGGCCTATCTGATCTAACGGTTCAGGATAATCCGCGAAACCCCAATTTTCATCTGGACTTTTTCACTGCTAATTAAGGTTTTAACCCCATTTCTTTGCATTTTTCACCATTGCATAATATATGTGACCCCTTCACATTATGCTTCCCCAATTGATCTCGACTGTCAATCAACACAGATCAATGGTTCGGACTTAATCTCCCACCATTTCATTCCAACCGCCTCCATTTTTATCTTTGTGTGTGATCTCCACCGTTGGATGCTTTCATCCAACGGTGGTGTTCTAATCACCAGCCTCTGAAGCAGTCTGACCCAAATAGCGCAGGATTTCCTAATTATTTCTTTCTTTTATGCAAGTTCTTAAAGTTTTCAAATATTTTAAAAAGAAAAATGAAAGTCGAGGATGACGATCCTCCTGGTCTTCATTCATTAAAGAATATACATTTGCAGGGCTCCTATCAAAGTTTATCAGTACATCATGAGCATTGATACCACTATGAAGCCTCTGTGCACCTACACATCAACAAGACACATTAAAAATTAAACAAGAAAAGAGTATTAGTGTTGAAGACCTAACCACAGCAGAACTGAAGATTGAATATTTTTTTCACAGTTTTGGTGGATTACGACTAAGATCGAAAATCAAAAGCCTGATCCACTAAATTAAACATGATTAAAGAATATAAGACAATTAATTAGGCCTAATTATGCCTAACACATAGAGTTAAATAAAATTAACAGTGTTTGAAGAAAATCAAAAATATCTACCAGACCGAGAAGCCTCCACTGCCACATCAGAGGCTAATTGATTCCTCTCAGCTACCTAATGCCACCTGTAGCCTCAAATAATTCAAAAGAGGGCCGAGTTATTACCAGAGCAGATCATATCTACCTCAATACAACCGAACAGTTATTCCAAGCCAAAAGGATTTATTGCAAAACTATCAGCAGAGTTATTACAAAATGACACAGAGCCTTAAAATTCAATAAAATCACCCCACCGAGCTTAATTCTTAATGTAAAACAATTAATACAGAGGAAATATCTGTAAACTTCTCCATTGATCCCTCAAAGGCCGAGAAGTATTAAATCTATATTAATTTAACCTTGAAGATCTTTTATCCCATCCCACCTCCTCATGTCTTCTATAAATACTTTTGTAGAAGATAAAACAATGTTGGTTGCAGAACTTTGAAATATACTTGTGCTCAAAACTTTCTATGTGTAAATAGTGTTCAAAGGCTCTTGAAGCTCTGTTTGTGATCTAACAAGTTAGTTTGATAAGTGAAGATGATTTCTGAACTGAAACATCGGACTTGAAGAATGTAACTGGTTTGACATCAATAAAGAAGTTGTTTCTTGGGATCCTGGTCTATATCACTGGTGAAGTGCTTCTTTCTGTGTTATTGTTTTCCTTTCATGTATTCCATTTTTTCCATTTATTCTATGATAAAGAACAGCAAGCATAGAGTTATGATTTATTGTTTACAGTACCCTTCTCTGACTGATAAGATTTATCTCAATGTTTTCCTCTAAATCGTGTATTTAAGAATGATTCAATACAGTTCAAGCAGTTAGGAATGTTGGCATTCCCTCATCCTACTGTTTAATTTAAACATTATTCTTTAATGTTATTTTCATTATTTTCTTATTAAATTTAGACTAGAAAAGTGATGGTGTGCCCTGTTTTCTAGCTTCTTTCTCCAAAGGTGAATTCTGAAAGTTTCCCTAAGCGTATGCTGAAAACAGACTAGATTTAAAAGTATCTTATTTGATCTTAAATTGCACTTTGTTTCTCTTATGTGTTTTCTTCCTTTCTGAAGGTAATTATGTGGATTACTGGATTTTTTTTCTATTGATTTGCTTTAATACGAACTTGCCCAAGAAATTTATGGTTAGCCTTGTTCTTGGTTGGTTTTAAACAGTTACTTAAAAGGATTTTCTTGTTTGGACAGACTGTTAAATCCTAGTTGAAATTAGTGTCTTTTTCCACCCCTTCAACACTTTTATTTTTTCCATCCCATCATTTAATCTCAAAGATCTTGTGATATATATGACTTTCCCCTTGGACCACTCATGAAATTTTTTCTCAATTAAACCCTTTTATGACTCCATAGCCCAATGGACTAAAAACCAGCATTATATGTATCTTATCAGCCAAAGTTTGTTCTGATTTCTTGCAACTTCACACCTTTGAAACTCTATCCATTTTAGGACTTTCCACTCAACTAAAATCATGCTCAACCATCCGAAAACAAAAACAAAAACCCTCGTTCTTAATAACTAGCCTAATATCATACCCAAAAGCCTTTAAAGATAAATCAATCTTTGCACTTATTAGAGAGATCGCTCTTCGGATTCAGGAAGGCTAGATCCTAGAATCCCAAAGTGGTTCAAGTATTCTCTTTGCAGTTTTGGTCTCACCAAACTGTTGGAATTACGGGGAGCTAACAGATGACACCCAACACAAATAATGGTTTATTTCCATGCTGCTACTGCATCTGCGCCAACCCTTAATTCAGCAGAAGATTGCCACGCAGGTCGAAGCCGTAGAGATTACAATGAAGCTAGAAGCTTCATCGGTACCCCCTATGCAGATCGGGATCCAGCAGATCCAAAGCCATTTGAAGGCAATTCACTTAGAAATATAGAGCCTGTCAAAGGATAAGGGAAAGGAGGCATGCGCAAATGTCTGGTGTATATGCTACAAATTTTTCGAGCATCACAAGGATCGGTGCCCTATATTTAATGACTATATGCAAGTTGTAGGGACAAGCTCTCTTAAGATCATGGCTAGACAAAGTGGAAATCCTACATTATGGTGCATAACTTTTCAAGCATTGGGTATGCATACGATAAACTATTATCGGTGGATTGGTAAATATATGATTGAGCTTAAGCAATCTTTCTGCAATTTTTTATCATTGTCGGGACATGACAAAAAACATTGTCACAACTTTGATTTGATGATTGATGTTGAGATTGCAACAAGATGATGAGCTTAGTGGAAAGAAGTCGCCTTCACTAAGTGGGCCCGCAGGCTATTTTTGGCTCAAAGTGTATTTTTATACATGTCGATCGTGATTATAAGAGTTGCAGGATGCTATTTGTGGATGGTTGGTCAAGTTGGAAAAATATATGGACTTCTATTTTTAGATATAATGGGCGGAATCTATTTTTATATTGCTAGTCTAAAAATAGATATGTCGAATATTATTAGCTCTTAATAATATTTGGACTATAAAAATTATCTTATTCTCTTGGAGCACTTCAGTTAAGTGCATAGATGTAATACGAGTCGACGGAAAGATTAAGCTATTCCTGGGGGTTAAGTGGAGCTATTTCATGGATACTTCAGTTAGAACTCATGTGACAAATTTTGGTGGAGTTATAGAAGTAGTTGGTGGAGTTGTGTTCAGTTTAACTCAGTTCGACACAGTTGAGCTAGTTGTATCTAGTCTAACTGATTGATACACTAGTGAGAGTGGTGTGAATTAATTATTAATTAATTAAATAAATATTAAATCATTAATCAACTGAAGAATAAATTAGTTAACTACAGTGCATGGACAGTTTTAGTGGAGACCAGTGGAGAGATAGGTGAAAGGGCAAGTTGACTATCAGTTGGGACTATAGTGATGCATTGTTTGCATCCAACACAGAGTGGAGTTGCCAATGAGGATTGCGTGAGAAAGGCTGGACCAATTTGAGTTCATTCAGAGCCATTCTTCGGTAGTGATTGCGCAGTAGGCGGGCTATCAAGTGGCGAGAGATTGGAGCATGTGATTTGCTCGATCAGGCTTGATTAGTGGTATGTGTAGGAGTGGAGAATATACGAAGGCTTGTGAGGAGCTTTGTATAATTATTGTTACATTATCTCTATGACATATAATATACAAATAGTAGGGGTTTTTTAGCTTTAAGCTTTCCCATAAAATACTGTGTTCATATGTGTGATTGTTTATGGTTTTAATGTGCGCATGCGATTGTTGTTATTTCCGCAATTAATGATCAATGGTAGATTAGATTCTGTATTGTGCATGAAGTTAAAATAATGTGTGATCAGGAGAATCTCGGTGAATAATATATCAGTTATTCAAATTTCTACATGGTATCATAGCAATATTGATCATTGGAGCAATTTCAAAACATTGAAGCGGTTGAGTTTTGAGCTGGTGGAATTCGAATTTGCAGCAGTGTTTTCTTGGTGTCGAAATTGATATGTCTTTCAACGGATTACTATTGGAGTATGCCCTTGAGGGCATCTCGAATTATATTGCATAGAAGGACAGGATGGAGGCGGTGTTGGATGACAATGGGTTGAAGGAGTTCATAGATGAAGAAATTCCAAAACCTGCTTCTAGCGATGTTGCCGCACTTGACGCATGGCAAAAGAAGACAGCAAAGTGTCAAAGAATTATATTGGAAGGTGTAAAGGATCACATAGTGTCCAGCCTTCATGGTAATGATTCTCCATTATTGATGGGGAAAGCATTGACAGACTTATTCCAAAGCAAGAGTGACCAGAGGAAGTTGGCGCTCAAGGATAAACTCGGGAACATAAAAATGGAGAAAGGCGACAGTATGCCCAAGTACCTCACGAAGTTCATCCAATGCAGGGATGAGCTGTGAATTGTGGGGGTGACTGTAGATGATGAGGACTTGGTGAGCTTGGCTCTCCTTGGGCTTCCGAAGAGTTGGCATTCCTATCAGGACTCTGTCAATGGTCGAGATAAATTTCCAGGATGGGAGTGACTTTGGTCGGATCTTGTGTAAGAGGAGATAAGGCGAAGTACCAGGGATGGATCTTCATCAAAGAACTCAGATGAAGAAAATTGTGCTTTGGCTGCCAAAGCAAGGAAGGGGAAGAGCAAGAGAATTCTTCTCTCAATCCGGAGCGAAAGACAAGAATCAAGACATGTACAAGGTGAGCGCTCCTTGTCACCAACGGACCACCTGTGCTAATTGTCCTAGAAGAAGAAAAATGGTAAGGTTGTTGGATGCAGCCATTTAGGCCTTAGCCTCAGGCATATAATGGAAAGTTGATCGCATGCTTGGTCTCCATTATGATGAGTTCGATGTGGTTTATTGACAGTGGTGCATCTTTTCATATGACCAGAGACAAAGATTTTTTTACTGATCTGGATGAGAAAGATCTTGGAGTGCACATCGAGATCGGCGATGATGGTAGATACAGTGCGACTGGTTTTGGTACCATTTCCTTTGAGAGGGAGTCTGGTAAACCCTTTTTTTTGAAGGAAGTGATGCATGTTCCAGGATTGAAGAAGAATCTTATCTTTGTGGCCATGTTAGAAGATAAGGGATATGATGTTGCCTTTAGCGAGGGAAAGGATTTCTTGCGCAGTAAGGAAACTGGTGAGACCCGAAGGATAGGGGTTTGAGTTAAGAACCTTTATCAGTTGCCGGTAGATGGATCCGCAGGAATGGCAGACAAGGTAGAAGGAGTGGTGAGGATGATGAGCGGGCGTGACGCCGAAAAGTGGCGCACTCTCTGGAAAGGAAGATCTACACGTGATTTCCTCTTGGGCTTCCTAAGGGTACTCTTGCGTAGTCAGATCAGTGCAAGGGATGTACCTTGGGAAAATTTGTGAAAGCCACCTTTCACGAGAAGGATAATCGCGCCACAACGATCCTTGAGAGAATTCACACAGACATGTGTGGACCTTTCTCAGTAGCTTCGGCAGCAAAGCACAGGTACTATGTGATATTTGTTGATGATTTTTCTCGGAAGTGTTGGATCTTCTTCATGCAGAAGAAGAGCAAGACATACTCAAAGTTCTGTGAGTTCAAGGCACTGGTTGAGAAAGAACCGGGGAAGCTGGTGAAGGCTCTTAGGAGCGAAAATGGTGGTGAATTCATCTCTGGCGAATTCAAGGACTTTTGCAGCGCAGAAGGAATTCGAAGAGAGCTCATAGCACCTCATAACCCACAGCAGAATGGGGTTGCTAAGCAGAAGAACGGAACGATCATGGGTGCTGCACGAGTAATGTTTCATGATCAAGGCCTTCCCATACACTTGTGGGTTGAGGGATGAAATACTGCAGTATATGTGCAGAACCGTTGTCCTCACAGGATACTTGGCATGAGTACACCCGAGGAGGCGTTTTCTAGTAAGAAGCCTGATATTTCCCATTTGAGGATTTTTGGTTCACCTATTTAAATTCATGTGAATAAGGATGCCAAGAAGAAGCTGGAGCCGACCGCAGAGGTCTGGATATTTTTGGGTTACACTGATACACCCCACAACTATCGTGTGTATTTTCCAGACAGTCGCAAGACTGTTGTGCGACGGGATATAAAATTTCAGGAGGAGAAAGCCATGAAGTGTTCACTTGAGAGGGAGCCACACTTACATGCAGATGAGGAGCTATTAGTTCCTAAGGATGAGCTTCACGATGTGGATCATCCATAAGAGGAAGTTCATAGAGTGGAAGAGACCACTCATGCAGCACCAACCATCAGAGGGCGGAAGCGCACTACAAAAGCTGAGCGACTGGCTCAAGATGCAGAGAGGATTGGAAGAGCACCTACATCACAGCGCAGACACAGATAGTCACCTGATCGGTACACTGGATACATGGCTCTTATCAGCAAGTGTATCATGACAGAGCCATCCTCTTTCAAGGAAGCTGTGGAGGATCCCGCATGGGTAGATGCCATGGTGGAAGAGTATGATTCGATTGTCAAAAACAGTGCCTAGGAGATTGTCCCAAGGCCGGAAGGGAAATCAGTGGTGGGTTCGAGATGGATCTACAAAGTGAAGCAGCTAGCTGATGGGAGTGTGGAGAATTACAAGGCAATATTTGTTGCCTGAGGCTTCTCACAGATTGAGGGGATCGATTATGAGGAAACCTTTGCACCTATCGCAAGGTATTCTTCCATACGGACGATTCTTGCTCTCTCAGCGCAGATGGGATGGCACATTCATCAGATGGATGTGAAGACTACATTCCTCAATGGATTGATTGAGGAAGAGGTTTACATAGAGCAGCCCGAAGGTTTCGAGATCTTCAACAGCAATTCGCATGTGTGTAGGCTCAAGAGAGCGCTGTATGGGTTGAAACAAGCACCTCGTGCTTGGTACACATGGATAGACAATTATTTCACCGGACTTGGATTCTCCAAGAGTGAGGCGGATCTGAACCTATACCAGCTTGTGGTGGAGGGTAAGTTGCTGATCATTGTACTTTATGTAGATGATTTGATTTTGACAGGTGATGAGCTATTGATACTGTCATGCAAGGATGATCTTGCAAAA
This sequence comes from Pinus albicaulis, assembly GCA_034641835.2. Taxonomy (NCBI): domain Eukaryota; kingdom Viridiplantae; phylum Streptophyta; class Pinopsida; order Pinales; family Pinaceae; genus Pinus; species Pinus albicaulis. The sequence continues at coordinate 960,424,560 of CM076579.1, forward strand.
GAGTTTGAGATGAAGGACTTGGGCCTCCTTCATGATTTCCTGGGATTGGAAATTTGGCAGCGCAGTGATGGACTATTTGTGTCTCAAGGCAAGTATGCCCGGGAGATACTGGAGAAGTTCAACATGCATGGCTGCAAGCCTATTGATACTCCTCTACCTGGTGGTTGGAGGAAGGAGGATGCTACATCAGCAGATGTTGTGGATGCCACTGTTTATTGACAGTTGGTGGGGTCACTTATGTATCTGGTCAATACACGACCCGACATATGCTATGCTATTAACTAGCTTTCACAAGCTATGGTTAAGCCTACCAAGCTCTACTGGAAAATAGGCAAGCATGTATTGAGATATCTCAGAGGCACATGGGGATATGGATTATGGTACAGACAGTCGAATGAGGTGAAGTTGTGTGGCTTCACGGATGCAGATTGGGCAGGGAGCCCAACGGACAGAAAGAGCACATCTGGAGGGATTTTCAGTATCGGGTCGACAGAAGTTTCTTGGTACAGTAGGAAGCAGAGATCCATGGCACTCAGTTCAGCAGAGGCCGAGTATATGGCAGCGAGTTTGGCTGCATGCAAGGCTATATGGATGAGGAAGATCCTGGTAGGGTTGTTCGGTTCACACTTAGATCCTACTGTGATATATTGTGATAATCAGAGTTGCATCAAACTCTCAGTTAATCCAGTATTTCATGATAGATCTAAACACATTGACATCTGGTATCATCATATCAGAGATTGTGTGCAGCGGAAGATCATGTTACTTTTATACATTCCCACGGAGGATCAGGATGCTGATATCTTGACGAAGGTGCTCACCAGGAGAAAATTCAAATACCACAGGGGCAGGATAGGGGTGGCAGATAATCCTTATCTTGTTTAGAGGGAGTGTTGAGATTGCAACAAGATGATGATCTTAGTGGAAAGAAGTCGCCTTCACTAAGTGGGCCCACAGGCTATTTTTGGCTCAAAGTCTATTTTTAGACTATGTCTATTTTAGACATGTCGATCATGATTCTATGAGTTGCAGGATGTTATTTGTGGATGGTTGGTCAAGTTGGAAAAATAGATGGACTTCTATTTTTAGACATACTAGGCAGAATCTATTTTTAGATTTCCAGTCTAAAAATAGATATGTCGAATATTATTAGCTCTTAATAATATTTGGACTATAAACATTATCTTATTCTCTTGGAGCACTTAAGTTAAGTGCACAGATGTGGCACTGGAGCTGACAGAAGGAATTACACTATTCCTGAGGGTTAAGTGGGGCTATTGCATGGATACTTCAGTTAGAACTCATGTGACAGAGTTTGGTGGAGTTATTGAGCTAGTTGATGGAGTTGTGTTCAGTTTAACTGAGTTAAACATAGTTGAGCTAGTTGTATCTAGTCTAACTGATTGATACACTAGTGAGAGTGGTGTGAATTAATTATTAATTAATTCACTAATTATTAACTAATTCACTAATTATTAACTCATTAATCAACTGAATAATACATCAGTTAACTACAGTACATGGATAGTTTTAGTGGATACCAGTGAAGAGGTAGGTGAAAGAGCAGTGTGACTATCAGTTGTGACTATACTGTTGCATGATTTGAAACACACGGTGACTGGAGATGCCAATGAGGATTGTGTGAGCAAGGCTGGACCAATTCGAGTTCATTCAGAGCCATTCTTCAGCAGTGATTGGACAGTAGAGGCAGGCTATCATGTGGCAGAGATTGGAGCATGTGATTTGCTAGATCAGGCTTGATTAGTGTGTAGCAATTGGAGATTATATTGAGAGCTTGTGAGGAGCTTTGTATAATGATTGTTACATGATCTCTATGACATATAATATACAGATAGTTGGGGTTTTTCAGCTTTAAGCTTTCCCATAAAATACTGTGTTCATATGTGTGATTGTTTATGGTTTTAATGTGCGCATGCGATTGTTGTTATTTCCGCAATTAATGATCAATGGTAGATGACATTGTGTATTGTGCATGAAGTTAAAATAGTGTGTGATCAGGATAATCTCGGTGAATAATATATCAGTTATTCAAATTTCTACAATTGATCGAGTTGACCTATATAGAATGCATGTTGAACCTACCTCACCAGCATCCCCTTCTAGGCATGGGGGATTCCAAAATAGAGGAAGAGGAAGAGGAGGAGGAGTTGGCCAAGGAAGGGGACAAATCATCTACTATAATTGACCCTCCAGGAAAGAAGAGAGGTGTGTGTTACATAATCACTGCAACAGGCTATGTGAGTAGATGGGTTGATGATAAGCCTGTGAAGGATTGTAGTGAAGACACAACTACACACTTCATTTTTTATAACATCTTGACTCGGTTTGGGTGCCCTAAGATTTTGATGAGCAACCAGGGTATGCACTTTGTAAATGAAACTATCGAAGCTCTCACGAAAGAATTCCATATTCATCATCAGAAGATAAGTCCATATCACCCACAGACGAATGGTGTGGTGGAATATTTTAATAATATATTGGAGACTACACTCACTAAGATCTACAATGCTAATCGAAATGATTGGGATTTGTGCATAGCTGCGGTTCTTTGGGCATACAGAACCACGTGCAATAAATTAACAGGAAATACACCGTTCTAAATGGTGTATGGGTAAGAAGTTCTTATGTCGATGGATTATATTTTCCCATGTTTATGCATTGCAGCGTTCACTAATGTGGTAGAGCCGTATATTATGGAAGAACAATTGTCACAATTCATTGCGCTGGATGAGGATCAATTCATTGTAGGTTTCCATCAGCAGGTGCAAAAGGCACGCGAAAAGGCTTGGCATGACAGGAACATTAGACAATAGGCCTTTAAGGAATAGGATTTGGATTTTTTGTATGACAGCAAGTATGTGTGCCACCCAAGGAAGTAAAAAATGCATTGGCTCATATGATATGATGTCAAGGAAATCATAGGCAAAGGTGCGGTATGCCTAGCCACCTTCAGCAGAGAAAACCTTCCTGGGTATGTCAATGGAAGTCGATTGAAACCATACATGGATGAACCTCTCCCTATGTGCACCAAATGACTATATGGCTAGAAATATGGATCTCTGCAACAAGGATGGTGGATCTGCAGACAGGTGCAACGAGCGTGCAGTAGTTAGGCGCAGAGGTTGACTGGGTCATAGAGGCACCAGAATATAGTCGTTGTAAGAGTAATTCTGGACAATAGGACATTCTTACCATTTGGAGGAGCTGCTAAATTTCATTTAATGAGGAGATTATGCGAAATTTGAAGTCGTTTTGTCATTTATGGGGCTATATTAATGCACAGAAGACCATTTAAGGCGCGCCTATGTTATAAATATGATTGAATGGGTCATAGTAGTTCCCTTTGCCTTCTATGCTATTTTTGCAAGTTGTGCTCTTTGATTTCTCAAGATTGTCGTAAGCTTATGTCTGGCCTTGATCTGATCTTTGAGGAGGAGTTGCATCGTCAAGGTTTAGGTCACATAATTCTGCCAAGCATGACTGCCATCAAGCCTGCCCTTTCTGTGATGCTATTTGAAGAGACCGATACGCAGGCTGTTGAGTCCCATGTGTCGGTCCAAACTAAGAAGGGACAGTCCTCGGGGTCCCGAACGTTTCCCTGTCAGAAGACCCCAAATTCACGCTCCACTGTTGTTGAGTGCCATAAGAAGCCTATTGCATACTTGCTTGAAAATATAATGGAGGAGGATGTTGTAGAAGTCGCTGACCCCATCTCGGGTTCCCTGTGTATTTCGCGCCGCGCAAAGACTCTGTGAAGGTCTTGAAGGATCTTGATAAGGTGCAGTCATATATCAATATGTCTTTGCTCCCCGAGAACGTACCTGTTGAAGGTGATATGTTTTCCAAAATTCCACTGTTAAAGATGGAGGATTGGGCCTGGCAGACTAGGAGAAATTCCCAGAGCTCATGCCCACTATGTACTTAGAAAAAGTCACCTATGATGGTGGGGTGATCAATGTTGAGCCAAATCCCTAGGCATTGGGTCTGCAAAAATTAGGCTTGATGAACCTATTATCACAAAATTGCACCTGAATGGCTACTAACCAGAAAAATTTATGTAACTATTTCAAACCAACTTGTGACTGAAGCTTAGACTCTTCAGTCTGAGAGGGCTCTCTCAAAAAGGGTTAATGATATTTGATAATGATAACCTAGATGGCTAACTTTACTTGGAAAATTATTTTTTTATGATAAGTGTAGGTTGAAAAGAACATCAGTACGCAAACATTGGGCTTATGGAGTCAAAAAATCAATAATTCAGTAGATATTTCACTTGACATGGAAGCTAAGGAAGGTAAGAGTTTTTAGCAAAAGTACACACACATGAAATAGGAAATAACATAGTCAATTTATCTGTAAAGGAATTCAGAGCATTACATGAATTAATTATGAGTATTAGAGATGAAAACCACTGAAAATGGTACACACAAAAGATATAGATAAGATATGCACTAAAAACTCAATCAGAATCTCAGGTTGGTCAAGAAACAAGTCCCTGTATTAGTGAAAATAGTCAATTACATAAAGCTGCAGTTTTTGCCAAAAAGTCTCCAACCCTTTACAAATTCGACCCTTTGCCCTTTAATAGACTTGTTACATGATGAGATGATCTGCCTCCTAGCTAGATTCATTGAATTTACCCTACTCACACCTTTCATAACAATAAAACATCTATTTTAATGATAAAATGACAGTTATCCTACCTGACAACCCTTTTCCTAATAGGATGCAAATTGTTCATTATTACATTAACAACCTTATCTCCTAAAAACAATTACATCTTTGACGACTATTCCCTCACATATTCGAATAGGGTGTGATGGGACTCATCACTATATGACATCTTAATTGACCTCCTCTAAAACTAGAAACAAACCCAGGTTTTTAGGAAACACTAGTCTTTATCTTCAACGAGAAGTTTGGCTAATGAGTTGGCTTCATCATGGGGTCTTTAAGTCTTGGATGACACATGGTAAGATCCCTTGAACCTTTGAAAGTACCCATCTATCCAGCAGTGCACAAAATCTTGCTCATATAGCTTCGAAACAGTACGCTACGAACGTATGACAGTTTCGTAGCGTATTTTCGTAGCGCTACAAAAATTCCTTTTGCCATCAATATTACTGGTTATTTCCTCCTGCAAGATGTTCATTATGCCTTAATACATCTTCCATACCATTTCCACCTCTTGTAAGCTCCCAAAACTAATTCAAAATGAAAAAATGAATGCTACAGTAGTTTCGTAGCATTTCCTGTTCTTTAAGCTCGGGAACGCTACGAAACCGCTGAAAATAGTGAAAATTCCATATTTCTGTGTAACCTCAAAAATAAACTTTCCAAGTGTAAAAATTTAGCTTCTAGCATGCCATTAACCTTCAAAATGATAAACCATCTCACACTATTATTCTTGAGGGGTTTCTTCCTCATTGATGATGAGCTGAGCAATTAGCTCCTTAACTACTGTCATTTTAAGACCTTTTTTCTCCAACTCCTCATGAATTAGTTTAAGTTGTTCCTAGAGGTATTTAACCTGATCCTTAAACTTCCTATTAGTATATTTCAACTACAAAATAATTTTCCTGACATGTTTCACTTCCTTCCTCAAAGGCATGGTCCATTTGATAAACTGTTGTGTGTTATCTAGGGTATTGGAACCACTGTCAACCTGCTCTTCCCAAATCTCCTTCATATTTTCAAACTAAACCTTCTGGACATTGTGTTTCCTTGCTTCTTTCTTCATAATAGCAATCTCATGGTTGGCCAACTTCAAATTTTCTTCAAGGAGTTCAAACTTTGTTTTTCCATTACTTTCTCCTTTCCTTTCTTTGGTTTGCTAATTGAGTCTTTCTCTGCAGGTGATGAAAGATCAATGATGTCTTGTGGTGGCTTGACTGTGTCAGTAAGTGGATGAACTTTGTTACTCTCCAAAAAAAATTTAGCATGCCTTTTCATGGGCTTTCTTGCCTGGAACATAAAGCTTGCATCTTCTCCTTCAAACTCTAGTTTCTTTGCAAATTTGGCTTTCTTCAATTTTTTTCCTCCTTCCTCTATATCTTCAACCTGGACTATAGGAGTCTCTTCTATGTCAATGGCATGTAATATGTCTTCAAGATTTCCTTTAGCTACAAATTTTTCTTCTACAGCCATTTTTTTAATCTTCTAAAGCCATTATTTGACTCCTTGTCATCCTTTTGGTTCCTTATTTACTCACATCCTGTTTTTGTTTTGGAGGTTTGACCACTTTTGATTTCTGTTTTGTAGGTGGAACATTGGATGTATCAAAACTCTGCAAATGTTTTGTTTCCATCATGACTGGTTCATTTGGTTCTACTCTTGTTGATTCACTTGGTTCTGCCACCAATGGTTCACTTTGTTCTGCTACTAAGGGTGATGGGATCCTCCTAGGTTTAGCAGCTCTTGTAGGAGTAAAAGCATCCAACTCAAAACCACTAACAAACAAAAATGAAGACCAATCTCTGCCTAGTCTTTGGAGCTCATCTAAAACCAGCAGTTTAATTAAACCATGATGAAACAATGAAGTCTCACTCCCTTCATATTTTGATTTTACCTTATCTATCATTTTTGATAAAATTCTATGTAAATATAAAGGCAAATCAAGAGATATCTTACCAGTAAAGTGTAAGAGAAGCTTGAAATGATAAGAGTAAACTTTATGTTATCTCCCTTCATAAGTAAAATACTTTTGGATGATGAGAAACAATTTTGAGTAGTTATCCTTCATGCAACTCCTTGGAATGGCATTAGTAAGGTCCATTTCACTGTTTTCAAACTTCATAAACTCTTTGCACTGCTCCATGTTGAACTTGAACCCTTTGAACCACTTCTCTTGTCCCCTTGGAATCCCTGTTGTTGTTGCAATGACCTCTGGTGTAATGGAAAGATTAAGCATCCCCACTTTGGTAGTTGTTCCACTGAAGTTTAAAGAAAAATCTTTGGAAACTTGTACATGGAAACCTTGTAATATTTTACTAAACTGTAAGCATCTTATCCTTCTGAAGACTTATACAGTTGTTGGGTCTTCATTAATCAGATTCATATCTACTGGTTCATATCTCAGACATTGGCCACCCTTATTTTTCCTTCTTTTTTCTGCCATGGTTTCTTTAATGCCTTCTCAGCCTCGCTTGATTAGTGATCTTTTTAAACCTTTGAAAACACCAGCCATAGCTTTGGCTCAATGCAATATCTCTCCAGAGCTCGATATCATGTGAAGAAGAAATGAAGAATGAGAAATGACTGAATTAGGAAATATTTTACAGTTTGATGTCCACACACAACACAATGATGACTCATACATGCCTAAAATGGTGATGATGACTTCAGACCTGACCATGTACCTTGATATTATCCCTTAATGAATCGAATGGTATCTAACTTACCCTTTCCCAATGATTTTCTGACACCTAACAGCTAATTTGATAAGACAGATAGGAAACCACACTTTCGTAGTATGTTTAGTGTAAATATGGAGGTTTTCACTATGAAAGTATCAGCAGTTTCATAGAAAAAAAGTGTATTTTCTCAGTGTATTTCGCTACGAAACTGTGGTTTCTTAGCTAAAACCACCATTTCAGTACAAAAACCTTGGGAATTGAAAATTGTCAGAAAATTATGAGTGAAGTGACATGAAGGGATTTAAAAGTGAGTGGGTTTGGACCTTAGGGTAAGCTTAAACAAGAAAAATTTAAAATTTTCCTTGACCAAGTATATAAAAAATGAATACTACAACCCTACCTTTGACACATGAACCTATATGACTTTGTCAAATGATGCTTCATTTTTTGGTGATAACATAACCTATTACATATTCCACACTTCAGGCATAGACCAATTAATGACATATGTGTGTGCCAGTTGCTCACCCTAGTGCACGATGACTGTTTGTGGCTCAGAGAGCACATTCCAATTGATGTTGATCTGATACATCGTATCACCAACATGCCCAGTCAAGGGGAGGACCGTGTGGTGACCAATCGAGGAAAAGGCCGGGAGAAGAAAGTTATAGACAAAGTCAAGAAATACTATAAGGTATTGCGCAACACTCGAGGATTCCTTGTCAGCGAAATCAGTGACCCCGCAGTACAATTTGGCACAATCATATTTGCCTGCAAAATGATGTGGAAGTGTCAGCCAAAGGAAGTCCCATCCCATGTAATTGCTTTAGATAGGAAATTTGAGAAGGGCGTTCAGTATAACTGAGCTCAGTACCTATGCATTGAGTTCTTGGAGAATGTGCGCAAGGCGCAAGAGGAGGGGAAACATTCTTACTATGCTTAGATATTACTCCTTATTACGCTCATTAGATGGAAGATGCCTCAAGATACGCAACTATCGGATATTGAACCATACCTATGCAAATCCTCGCGCTATGCAACCCATTGGAGTTCGAAGATCCCAACTAGAGTCACATAAAATAAGATTTTCTGGGTGTTGTTTGACTTTTCTCTCTTCCAAGCCATTTAGTCAAAGCCAAGGTTATCGCCAACCTTGTATGAGAAGTATAAGTTTATTACGGACTTAAAAGCTACATTCACAACCTACATATCCACATGAAGGGCATTGTGGACGATGTTTTGTATGAACAGTCATAACTAGTTACGGAATTTGACTTGGTGCACATCCTAGCAAAGTGGCCGCCTGCTTGGTTAGATTCACGCACCATGGGGGATGACTCATCATCAGTTTTGAAGACTCCAACGAAGCCATGCACCACCAAAGATACATAGAAAAAAGGAAAGGACGTTAAATTTTGAGCCAGATCCTACCACAACAAGAGAAATCATAGACTTGGAATAGGAAGCTGAAAAATATGGTGAAGGCACCGAAGGTCCTAAGACGCAGACCGCTAAAGAAGCTAAGCATGGTTCTCAGGCCACTAGGGGTCCGTGCAAGAAAGGGAAGGGGTGAAAAATGGTAGGAACAAAGTACCTCACCCTCACGAAGGACAACTTCGCAGAGATTGAGAACAGATTCAAGTCGAAAACAGAAGATATCTAGACCGAAATGAAAGCGTAGTATAAATATATGCTCAAGGGAGTATAGTTGGGTATCTAGGAACTCAAAATGCAAGCGAGCGTGATACAAGCGTGAATAAATAAATCTAGCTACAATCGAGCGTGACAACTTCCAGCCTAGGGCAGACAAGTGCACATCTCATCAGCATGGTGTTGCCATCTCTCGGGGATAGTTGCCTGCTTCAGATCTCGGCGCCAGTCATCATAATGGAGCCACCTACTTTGTGCACTTCCTTGAGAGCCTATAGAGAGATCAACATTGATCTAGTAGTTCTACCACACGGAAAGCTCCATGCGATCCACATCATGATAGTAGATAAATTTCAGTATCAAGGAGCTCATGCCTTCCACGTTGCAAAGGAGTCTCAACAGCAAGCCATGGTGCTCCAGCAGAAGAAGTAGACAACAGAAGAGGCATGCCATGCAACTGAGGATTTGCATGCTACACTAGAGGAGATGATTGATCAAGTGTGTGGTGACCTGCTAGAGGTCACTGTCTCTGCATCAGCCGCGCTAACAATGAAATTAGAGAGCTTGGTCGCTGCAATAAAGGCATCACGTATAGAAATATAAACCATCCAGGATGAGTTTGAGCAACATATCACTGAGCTGCAGATGAAGCTCCAACCTGAGACACAACCGGAGGTTAGAGCGCAGTGTGCAATAGAGATAAAGGAAACTACAAATAGTGTAGCAGCCGTAGTGACAAAATGTGGAATGTTATTGTATGAAGCCATGAGCATTTTGACAGTTTTTCAAAATGACCCGATGGTACAAAAACTGAGAAACGAGTTGTGCATTAAGGAAAAATAGTTTACAGAGATTAGGATGGCAGCACCCACATTGGTAGTAGCACAGAGACTTGCCAGATTGCATGAAGGCAAGGAAATTCAGACATAAATTGAAGACCTGCACCAATGGGAGTAGCTATTGGAAACCAGGATGCAGCCTTCAGCTGAGGAAGCCTTGTAGCTCTCACAAAATCTTGATGGTGCCCTCAAAAGCCTCCAGAAAAACCAGCGAAGCATTAATTTGGTAGCTAAGGGGCCAACAACAGTAAAATTGGTTGATAAAGCACAGAGCGTTGTTGCATAGAGCGTTCAAGTCATCTTGCCACTCTAGAGCTCTATTGAAGCATTGAAGACGAAGATGAAGGCGATCACCCCGTAGAGACTCGGGACGAGTCACGAGATTGTGTTGGGGGTATGTTGGAGCGGGGTTCACTGGGGTGCATTTTTGGGTACTTTTGTCTAAGTTTTGTTGTACACATTGTGCGCAAAGATTCAAAGGGGATTTGGGGCAGGTCAAGGTCCCTAAATCATTGTAATGGATTAAAAGGGAAAACCATGAGTCTCAAACAATGGTTTGATACCATGGGATGTGCGCACCTAGATAGTGTAAATATGTAAGGATCGATTCAAGTAAGAATCAATGAAGATATCGAATGTATGGTTGTTGTTAATGTTTTGATATAAGTCTGGGTGTTTGGGTAGAAAGGCTCCTACTGGCTATGTGCATAGAGACCTAAGTCCTAGCTGTGTGTGGACTCTATTGGTTGTGTCCGCAGAAGGATTGAATGTACTAGATTTGATAGATCTCTTAATAAAGAAGGCATTTTGGTGAACTTGGATTCTCATGTGATGTAATGTATTGATTATCTCTTATTTTCTTTAAGATCTGAATCTATTCTTTTATTGCATATTTACTCCTGTTAATAGTTAATTTCATTTGTAAAAATATTAGTTAATGAATATATCTGAATGAAGTACATTGTACACGGATATCGGTTGATGTTAGATGGATATATTTGATTTAAATACATTTAATTAATGTGCGCAAGATGTATTGAAATATTCTCTGATAATCTGTGAAAGGGTTTGATCTGTTGATTGTGCATGCACGTAACTCTTATATTATCTGCACTAACTCTGATTAGGCCCACTACATCAAAAACTTCCTCAAGGTGTGCAAACCTGGTTCCAGAACCCCCCCCCCCCCCCCCACCATACTTCTTCGAGTGAGACTTTGGTCTACGCAAGCATATCATTGTCAAAAGGGCTAGTATATGGATGGTTTTTTTGGTTTCGTGATAACTCTGAACCTAGGTCAAGACCCCTCAAGCCAACAGTGACACAAAAGATACACTTTGTGATGACTATGATGACACATTTGCAACAGTTCTTAAAACTTTGGAAATGGATGTGAAACATATTTACATGGTAAGACCAACTCATTTACACAAATATTACCCTTTGAAAACACCAAAAATATCGTGTGTACATAGTGTGACACTTAACATGCTAAAAGACAACACTTTGATTTTCTCACAAATGGTACCAAAGCACTTAGAGAAAAATCATGTAATGTTGTGTTTTCGAAAACAGCATGCAAAGTCAAAGTAGGATCTGAAATTTGAATGTAAGCCAAAATTTGGGAGGGTGTTGTAGCAACGACAACATATCTTTAACAGACATTTCTTATATGTCCTCCACAACGGGTGTCTCAAAGTTTGATATCACCACGTTTTGAGGTGTCTTAAATAACCTGTTAATACGTTCAGGATTGATATCTTGTATTTATATTGGGTCATACAAATTTTTTCAACCCTCCATTTTTCCTTTTTAATAGTAGTTTCAAAGTTTGGAATCTCAAATTTTGTAATCAATTTAGATAAAATACTTTTCTCCCTTTGATTACTACCTACATATCAATTATATGGGTTAGTAGGTGGATTTTTGTTATCACCAAACAAGTTAGGTGGAATTTCATACTTAAGTAACTTACCTTCACTATCCCTAGGTCTTATTAGACAAGGTTTCAAATGACCCACTAAAGTGGATGCAGTAGGCTAGGACCTCTTTCAATATTTCTGAAATGGAGGCATCTTTGTGTCTTACTTTCTTCCCTCCAATAATATGAATAGTGATTGAGAAAACAAACAAAACTAAAAGACTATGTTTTCATTTATTACCTTTCAATCGTTGCCCGACAATGATGCAAAAATGTTTGAACAAATTAATTAAGTATCAAAGTTCCCTATGTCAACATTAGAGGAAATTTTAGCCTAAAAGTGGCCTCCTAAGGAAAAATAATAAATTAATATTTATAATAATAAAATAAGAGCTATGAATTTTGGAGCGAAAAGAAGAAATTGTTTTGTTATTGTATTTTTGGCTTATCTCCTTATAGGTTTAGTCAAATTTCAAGTGTAGATGCTCATTGGATGCTGAATTAAATTCCACATCCAATGAGTACCCATTATGCATACTTCTAATAAGATACACATTGATAAAAATTGAAGATACATTTACAAATTGTGTTCAATACTTCTGAGAATTCTCACATTGATACAAATTGAAAATATACTAAAAAAACATGTTCAACATGTTCTTTTAATGTATCTTCAATTTTTATCAATGTAGTTATTCTCAGAAGTATTCATAATGGGTACTTGTTGGATGTGGAATTAAATTCCACATTCAACAATTGAATTCGAAATTTGAGTAAAACTATAAGGAGATAAGCCAAAAATACAATTAAAAAAATTAGTTTTCTTATTTTCCTTCCAAAATACTTACATTTATCTGTTTTTTAAATTTGAAGGATTTTTATTGGTTTACATATTATGACATTGAAATTACATGAAAAATTCATGGGAAATTTTAGGCTAAAATTTCCTCTAATTCCTTATTTGTATAACTTATGAATTGTTGGGCATAGGGAGTGCGGGTAAAGGGTATAAACTAAAAACCTTAATGATCTAATACTGGAACTGTACTACTAACTTCTCAAATCAAATTTCTATGACTGGAAATAAAAAATCAAACAATCAACCAAATTGGATAACTCTAAAGTAATCCTTCTCTATTTTTATTTCCCACTTCAAACCCTAGGAGTAATATTTCATTGGGTCCAATCAGTGTTCATGCTTTCCATTTTAAAGGGTTAAATACAATGCAGGGAGGAAGATTAAAATAATATCTATCTAAAATGGAAATAGACTACTGAAATTTCCATTGAAATTGGTCTTTATATGATTGCTACATGACTATTCAAAGCATGTATAGATGCAACAGGCCTAAAGGAAGATCCAAAAGAGGAGCAACAAGTAACTATTGTATGTGAATATGGGTAGTGAGAAAAGTTATGGGATCTTTGCACTGTTGTACTTAGAGACATTTTCTCTATGCAAGGGTGTCTTTAAGGTTCTTCCTCTAGCTATGTACGCATTCAATCACACTTGGACATTTCTAGCTCAGAACCTTGCTCTAGGCAACCTCACTGTTAATGGCTAAGATAAATCTCTTAACATTGTTTTGGGTATTGGATATCAGTTTGGAGTTGTTATATTGTGATTGGTTAGTTCCTCTAAGAGAACATGGCTCTTATCAATATAAATAAAAACCACTCTAAAACTGCAAACCACTCTTATTCATATGCATTACAAGATGTTCAATAAAAATGTAGTCAACAAATCATAACCTTGTCTATTCAAAGAATAAAATATTAAAGTATAATTTGGGTTCCATGTTGTTTTCCCATGGCACTGGAATCTATATTAGGGTCTTAGAATCACTGACACTACCAATCAAAATACCACAAAAAAATAATTTGGACAACGAAACATGAACAATAGTAAATCTTATAGTGGAAAAAATATAGACAACTTTTTACAATTTTCAACAAACCAACTTTGTTGTGTTAACAAATTTTAATACAACTGTCTAGGGCTCTTGTACCTAGGATAATAGCCCTAATGCATCCACTGATACAAGAATACAAAGTAGGGCTTTATTTTAAACAACTATGACAACCAAGCTTCCCTGAATAAGATATATTGACGATCTAGTTGATGTAGTGCATAATCACAACTCCTCTTGTCATACCCTAAACAAAAACTACTAGTCAATTTACTCCCAATATGTAGCTCTGCCTCTATCAGTGGTCTTTCTCCTTTAGGTCACTGAACACGACTTACAAAAATTCCCTCTAGCTAATCATTCATCCATCAATGCATCAACACTCAGTATCTTCTATTGAGTTCTTCACAACTCCATTTATGAATAGCTATCAATTTCCCATTGTTCCTCCTCAACTCTTTTGGGACTTATTCCATATAATTTCTTCTTGTGCTACTCCTATTGATCGGTGGTTGTCATTGAAGTCAACCCAAGCAGCACCAGGGGTTACCCCGATATTGCATGGGAATTTTGACCTACCAAATTACTATATTCTGAGTCAAGGATATTTTTTATGGCTTCTACTTGTCGAGATGTTTCCGTTGATATCGAGCTCACCACGTAATTCTTCACGGTTTGAGAGATATTCATGTTTGAAGTTAGTAACCCCAGTTAGTGGGCTAAAACCCCATGGGGTTGTGGCATGACACTAATCGTTGGTTGTGTTCATTGATCAATTAGTAATTAATAATTTTTGAGCTCCTAAAATCCCTCCCACATTCACTTGTTGAAGACCCTCTCAACCTAATCATTTATATAAATTGTGATCCTCATATCCTCCTAATGCAGGGATTTCGCTACTTGAAACAGGTCATTATGGAATTTTCACTATAAATTTTTTTAAACAAAAGTTCAGAAGCTAAAAATTTTATCACGTGAAGTTCGCAATATTTTTGGAGATATGATCTGTGGAAGTTAGGGTTTTTGCAAGATCCTGAACTTCATCTCAAAGAGGTGACCTTGGAAAAATCATCATAACTCTCTCTCTGAGCATCAGATTGGAATTCTGTAAAAAGTGGCTGATAGTGCACAGATTTTAGTTTTCTTTTTATCGATTTCAGAGCCGTAGGAGGAAACAGTGATACGTGTCATGCCGTACAAATTCACTCTACTGAACTAGTCCATAATATGCCATTGTGAGAGATTGGGCATAACTTTTCCTTGAAGAATCCAAATTGGGTCAGACCTGTGGCATTAGAAAGAAGACTTAGAGGGATAATACAAGGCCAAAAATAACATATTGGAGATTTTAAATAA
The DNA here is from genome assembly GCA_034641835.2 of Pinus albicaulis. NCBI lineage: Eukaryota > Viridiplantae > Streptophyta > Pinopsida > Pinales > Pinaceae > Pinus > Pinus albicaulis. The sequence continues at coordinate 960,439,612 of CM076579.1, forward strand.
TGGAGATACATCAAATTCAATATCGAGCTCCTAGAAGAAAAGAAAAAGCTAGATCATGTGTTGTCAAGGGCTGCAAAGGACCAAACTTTATAGGGAAGCAAAGAAAAGCAAGGTATATTAGATCTAAGCTCTAGGTAAGTATATTCTATATATGCATGTTCATCTCTTAATTGCATTAGGTTCTTTTTATTCTATTTTTTTTTTTTTTTTTTAGCATTGACATATACTCTGGAGGATGAGGTAAGTTTTGCTATTATCATGTCATGGGTATTTCCTTGAAGAATTTTTGCGGGTATATATATTCATCAAGATAAGACTCAATGCATGATCTAATGTTCTAAAGAGTGAGAAATTGTAGCATGACAAGAGTAGCAATCAAGGTGTAGAACAGCAGCAAAAAGTTCACCACATGAAGTCTTCAAGTGGGAAGCACTACATACAATCCTTGTAAAGGTATCACTGTACTGAGTCATTGTAAAATTTGTACAAGTTTCTATCTGCCAAGAATTGAAGAGGCAGTCTTGGGAGGTCTAGGATCATCATTAGGTGGTTGTGTCATAGTTTGGATTATGGTCTATTGTGTCTTATTCTTCTACATCATTCTATATCATTGTAAAGTGGACCATTTTCCCTAGTATGGGAGTCCATTCTTCTTTTATTCTTCTATAGGGTGGTAGGGTGGTGATAGGCTAGTGCATGAAGTCACCAACAGGTTCAAGCCTATGAAAACTTCAGGGTGGTAGGATGGTGCTAGGGTGAGTTGTATCTCATTGGATGTTGGGGCATCCGTTCAGTTGACTACTGAATAATCTTGGGTGTTGGACTGTCCATCCAGTGGGAGCTGGAGAAGAATTCCTTTCTAGATTCTAGGAAGTTGGAGCTTTCTTTTCAATTGGAGTTGAATATTAAAGAATTATTATAAAATCATTCAAGTGGTTTTTGTCCCGGAGGGGGTCTCCACCTTAAAAAATGTGTACATTTGTGTTCCTTTTGTTTACTGTTATCATTGTATAAACATTGATAATAATTTAATATTAACTAATGCTATGAAAGATTAATAATAATACTAATTGAAAGGAATATTGATTCACCCCCCCTCTTAGTATTTCCAACAACTCCAATGAAGAAAAATTTTAGGACAGAGGGTTCTCACCTATCACTGCAAAATGTCCTTCTCCAACAATAAACTTGGGCTAACTCACTTAGCTCCCCTATCCTTCAAGGTGTCAACACTAGAGCCTTCAAATATTCACCCTCCTTATATCTATCAATGTCCTTCTTGGCAACTGATCAAGGGATACTTTGAGAACCTACTTATTTCCCTCCAACAACCTTAAGTTTCCCAATCAAAATATATCTAATCTTGACCAACTATCCGCTAGTAAAAACAACAACTCAAACACATTAACACATACCTTGGCACCTATGCATACTTTTGTAGCTTCACAATCTCAATAAGGCATCAAATCATACTTTTTTCCCCTTCCTTTCTTCTCCAATGGTCCTCCAAATATTGCGGCCTTTCTCAACCTTTTTTATACTCCTACTCATTTCCTTATAGGAGTGATACTAGTCCTTGTTCAAGCTTTATGACCTCCTTCCAAGGTAAGGTACAGGGATCGTCCCTTATCCAAAAAATCCCACATAGCTCAAATTCTAAGATAGATAAATATTCCACCAAAATATGCACCAAACAACCCAAAAATGTTCCTTCTCATACTCGGTCTACACCACTCATCCTCTCAACCTTAAAATAGTCTCAAGAAGTCATAAACAAGCTCCTTCTTCCCTTCACTAAAGGCATCCTTATCTGCGGCCAAGTTTAGATGTGTTTTTCTTATGTTTTGTTGCACTTTGGATGTGCCTTTTGATCCTTAGTGCCTCCTCTATTTATATACTTCTCCTTGGGATCCAATGAATTTTTTTAGTGAACACTTCTAAGCTAGCCAACTTGTCCTTAGTGCCACAATCAAACTTGAAATATATTAAAATTAATATCTTGCATTGTAGGGCCATCCCTTGGTGTTATTTTCATCCCTTAACTCCTTTTAGGTTCCTCTACAATCTCCAAGGTTTAAAACAAAAAAATTCAACATGTTTTTGGCCCAATGCCTTTGGGTATAAAACTCCCACCTTGGGCACTCAGCCCACAAACCAATTTTTGGGTGCTCATTCCTCCAAAACCCCAAACCCAAGGGCTTGGAGTGCCTCCCAAGATACAAATATTAACATTCTATCTTAGAGAGGTAGGTACTTCCAAGACTAGGAAGTAACTTTTCATCACTGTCATTTTTGCTAAAACTATACCAACTCCTAATTCCCATAACTCTAACAAAATTTGAAGCGTGGATTGTTCCCTTCTCGAAAGTGTAGCCACCACTGGAAACCTCCTGCTTCTTCTTCTCCTAAAATTCTTTTAGTTCATTCTTTATAGCTATAAAATCACCCTTGCTCCCCACTGACCATGCACTTTTCTTGGGTTGAACATTCTCCCTCTGAATCTACAAACTCTCTCTAGAACTTGGCTCCCTTTGAACCTAGAACTCAGGCCTTCTCTTCCTTCTTCTTCACATCATATATAGGCTTTCTCGTCATACTATATACACCATGCTCTCTAACTCCAATCATAACACCTATGGAGTTAGAGCCTTTGGGACTGAGTCTCACCTTTCTACCTTGGAACAAAACCTCAAATCCATTCTGCTCGATCATTGAGATATAAAACACGTTATATCTGAGCTCTAGTACAAATAGTACATCCTGAACTCACATCAATTGACCTTACTCCATCCTTAATGTCACGACACCTTATCCTTTGATCTCATTTTGAGACTTGTCACCCAACACCATGTGCAACTTCGAGTCCCACTCAGCTAGAGTCTCGAACACATCATGTGACCCTATCATGTGCTTTGATGCACCACTGTCCACGGACCATTAAACCTCATTGATGGTACCTGGAGAGGAATAAGAGATGAAGTAAAAATCCTCACTCTCCAATTTCCTGGAGAGATCATATACCTTGGTAGAAGTGGCAACACCTGCAACCTACATCCCCTTCTAATTCTCATCATCTCCTTGATTTTTCCTCGGACACTTCAACGAATAATGACCAAACTTGCCGTAGTTGAAACACTTAACCTTACTCAAGTCCTTATTTTTCTTTCCCTTCACCCTTGTTGCAAGTGCCACCGTCATCATCAAAATTATTCTTCTTCGGATGATGATCCTCATCTTGCAACTCTTCGTGAATCAATTCATCCCATAACCTATTCTAGTTTGGTAGCTTCTCTCTAGAAACGATCCCTTTAATGAAAATTTTTCATTCTAAAGTGAACCCCTTCAAAGCGATCCTCACCATCTCAGAATCTATAATAGTCATAGCGATGGTGGAAATCTTATCTCTAACATGAGAAAATAATGTTAGATAAAAAGTCACCCCTTCATACTCCATCATATTGGTGGCCTTCAATTTATCCTATAATACCAACTATCAGTTCTCGTCCTTATTCTAGATTAGATCCTAAAGATATTTCCACATCTCATGGGAAATTTTCTTCCCATAAAAAATGAGGTATTAAAGGATACTTGAGATTGTATGGGATGATTAACTTGGCCTTCATATCCATCTCTTCATAAAAAACTCCTTGGGGTTAATCGGCTTCTTGATCACTTTGTCGGTAAACTCCTAGATCTTGTTCACCATTACAACCAACTTTATCCCTTCCTTCCAAGGACTATAGTTGGAAAAACCTTCCAACCTATCCTCAAATTGCATACCCACAGACATCTTTGACATTACCATTGTCCCTTCAATAAAAATGTGACCAACTCCCTCTTAAGTTGTACTTCGTTGTGCACACTTTGATTCATTGGCTCTTCAAAGTATCTCTAGTACCATGTTTTTCCATGGCACTAGAATCTAGGTTAGGGTTTTAGACTCACTAACACTAGCAATCCAAATACCACAACAAAATACTTTTCACAACGAAACAAAATACAATATTAAATCTACTAGTGCACAAAATATAGACAACTTTTTACAATTTTCAACAACCCAACTTTATTATATTAACAAACTGAAATACAATTGTCTAGGGATCCCATACTAGGGATAATGGCCCTCATACATCCATTGATATAAGAATATAAAATAGGGCTTTGTTTCCAACAACTATGACAACCAAGATGCCACAAACAAGATACACTTACGATCTAGCTAATGTAGTGCACAATCACAGCCCCTCTTGTCATACCCTGAACACAACTACTAGTTTGTTTGTTCCAAATATATATAATATCTTCCTCTATTAGTGGTGTTTCTCCTTTAGATCACTGAGCATGGCTTACAAATATTCCCTCTATCTGATCATTTTCCCATCAATGCATCAACACTTAGGGTCTTCCACTGAGTTATTCACAAATCCATTTTTTATCAACTCTCAACTACCCACTACTTATCCTCATCTCATTTAAGGCTTGTTCCCTCTAACGTCTTCTTTTTCTTCTCTAATGAATACAAACTTTAGGTGGTAGATCGTCTCGCAAATACAAACATAAGCTTGCCAAAAAGAATTCCCAGCATTCCCAAAAGAAACATTTCACGAGAAAACCATATAAACATACTGAAGTGTTTTCTAATGGCAAAGAAATAATATGCTACAACTGTAATGAAAAAGGACATACCTCAAATAACTGTCCTAAGAAGAAGAAAGACAAAGGCAAGAAGAAATTAACCTATAGGAATAAAAAAGGCAAAGTTAATTTCTTTGATCTTCCTAGCCGTTGTGATGAATTGATATCTTCTGATTCTGAATCAGAACATGAATTGAATTATGTTTATTCTGATGAGTCTTCTGAAGAAGAAGAAATTTGCAGAGATCCACATTGTGTTGAATGCAGAGATTGTGAATGCAGTGACCCAGATGTCTGCAAATGTAATGCAATAAGGATGATGAAATCAGATGAAGATGAGACTAGCAGAAATCTTTTCACTCTGATGATAGCAGCCACTGATCCTCATATCAGAGATATGTACAAAACTTTGCTGATGAATCATCTGAAGCAAGCCCCAGCAAGCTCAAATACAAAGGAATCTCCTTATAAAGGGTATGTTCCTCCTGCTTCTTTATTTTCAGTAGAAGCATTAACAAGACAGTTTAGAACAGAAGATTTTGGTGAAGATCTTCCACAGACATTGCCTAGCATACATTAGGCAATAAAATATCTCAGGAAAACTGTCAAGGAAAATAAAATATTATGCCTAGAAAATCACAGAGAACTGAGTGTTAAATTAATAGGCATAAATCAAGCATATTCCTCCCAAAACTCTCCAGTGTCTGGAAAAGTAGAAAATTGGACATTTCATCAGAGTCCAATAATAGATCAAATGAATAAACCAGACAAAGCAATTCAAAAAGAAGAATCTGATGATGAATCAGAAAGATTGGGTTTGGGTCGTAATATTGTAAATAGAGATGTCATGTACTGTGTTAAAATGAAAGTCAGAATTGGGACACAGTATGAATATTGGAAAGTTTTAATGGACACTGGGTCTAGATTAAACATTGTAAGTAACATTGTTGTCAGTACTCATCTTCGGCGGCCAACATCATGTCCGAGAGTAACTACAGCCAGTGGGGATATAATGACAGTGTCTGAAACAGAAGTTGATGTTTTCCTCACAGAAGACATTGGAGTTCATTTAGTCTGTCCCATAGTACCAGGCATGGACTGTGCTATGTATCTTGGTACTCATTTCTTTCAAAACTTTTACAGGCATGGTGCTACAATCGATTAGTCTACTCAAAGGTATGGTTACTTTGTTAGATTGAAAGGAAAATAAATATTCTTTCCTTTTATAAATTCAAATTCACCTAATAGACTGAAAAGAGTTGAAATAATGGAAAATATCCTTGCAAAAATGGAAACAAAGAAGGAGATTTTGAAAACTGAAGAATTGCTTGATAATGGGAAATATGCCAGAGAGATAGCAGAAATCACTGCTAAGTTCAAAGAATGTTGCTCAGAAGATCCAAATGCATTCTGGCATATTAAGAAACAAGAAGTTGATTTTCCATTGAAAAAATATTTCAATGGTAATCTACGTCGATCAGCAGCAATTCCAATGAATGCAGAAAAAATGAAACTATGCAGGGAAGAAATCAAATACTTGCTGCAAAAAGGTTTTATTCGGAAAATCAAAAGCCCAATTGCATGCTTTGCTTTTTATGTGAATAAACATGCTGAAATTGCTAGAGGTAATCCGAGGTTAGTTGTTAATTATAAACCTCTGAATAGTATACTAGATTATGACTCTTATCCTCTACCAAAGCCTTCAATGATACTTGCTCAGATTTCAAAATCAAAGATCTTTTCAAAATTTGATCTTAAATCAGGTTTTTGGCAAGTAGGCATTAAAGAAGAAGATAAATGGAAAACGGCTTTCTCTGTCCCACAAGGACACTATGAGTGGAACATCATGCCTTTCGGCCTGATAAATGCACCTTCTGCATTTCAAAGGATAATGGATGAAACATTTGAAGGCATGGATGATTTTCTGAAGAAGTATATAGATGATTTGTTAATTCATTCAGACAATATCCCTGAACATATCAAACATCTCAAGATTTTCCTGAAAAGGGTAAAAGATATGGGAATAGTTTTTTCTGAGTCTAAAATGAAGCTTTTTAGATCCATGATTGATTTCTTGGGATATAATATCCAATATGGATCTTATGGTGTAATTCAAAGAAGTCTCAATTTTGTTGACCATTTTCCAGATGAAATCCTAGATAAAACCCAGCTCCAGAGATTTTTGGGTAGTCTGAATTATATCTCTAAATTCTTGAAACATTGTGCTCAGGACAGAAGACTTTTAAATCAAAGATTGCAAAAAGACCCTATTCCATGGAGCAAAGAGTGCACTGAAGCAGTCAGAATAATAAAGGAAAGAGTCAGAAAAATTCAGCCACTATCTCCGATTCAAGAAGACTGGGAAAAGGTAATAATGACTAATGCAAGTAAGATTGGATGGGGTGTAGTTCTCTGCCAAATAAATCCAAGAAATAAAAAGGAAATTGAAATCTGTCAATATGCATCAGGCTTATGGGCTAAGAATCAATTGAATTGGGCAAGTCTAAAGAAAGAACTTAGGGCTGTATGCTTAGGCATAGCTAAGTTCAAGGATTTTATCATCTACACCAAATTCACAGTTAAGACTAATTGCAAAGAATTGCAGTATGCTATACAGAGATGTGAATTTGAAGATGCAGTAATGGTTAGATGGGTCATGCAATTGAGCCAATATAATTTTGATGTTGAATTCATATCAGGAGAAAAGAATAGCTTTGCTGACATGTTAAGAAGATAATTTTTAACGGACAATTCTATACTTTCTCTCTCCTGCAATTTTATTAGAATAAATAATGAAAATGTTCAGATTGAAACGCCAAGTGGATGGATCACTTATGACTATGAAACACATCTAATGGATCATGATGAGACCTGGTTTCCTATCAAGGAAATTAGACACAGAGATGGAATTCCATTCCTATGGAATGAAAGATTGCAGTCTGAAATGAACATAGAAGCAATAGAAGCATTGGACTATTTGGTGCACATAGGGAGTATTTCTTATGGTCTGGAATACCTTGAAGATGATGATGAAGAAATTCAGAGTTGTCATATCACTCTGAGAAGATTTGACAACTGCAATCATAGAGACAACTATGACTCAGACCGTCAGAAAGAATCTTTTTACACAGGTATGAACTTACAGAATTATGCTTCTAACCTTTTTTATTCTATGCAGTTTTCTTTCATCTTTGAAGGATGGACAGTCGAGAAAATGGAAAGAGAAGACCCCACTCCTGAATGGTTATTAGACTGGTGGAAAATCTACGGATTATCTGCTTTAATCATAAAGCCATATTCATTAAGTATGTTAAAAATCAATGGCTTTAGTGAACCAAGGGCACATCAGTCTGGAATCTTTTATAAATCTGTCCAAAACATTGCCGACATTGAAGACCTACATTTTTATCATGGTGCCAAAAGATGCAGTCATGTACACTGGTTCATTACAAATCACTACAAGATAAGGCTAATCAGTACTAGCTATAATGACGGTCAAATCAACTATGATGATTTTCATGAAAGGATAGATCCAAATCAACATCCTTTTGAAAATTTAAATTTTCTGACACCCCCAGATAATAATCCATTTCATCGGTGGGAATCAGAAAAAGAAGTCCGTGTTCAATATTTTTCAAATCATTTGATTGAAAGGTTCAGGCATCTGCATTATTCACATCCACAAATTGAACACTATGTATTGTAGTCTTTCCAACCGACGTTGGTGTTGGACAGGTTTCCGTGGGATTCCCTGACCCAAATATCTCCACTGTGTAAGATATTTTGTACAAATATGCTTTCAAACTTTCGGCTTTCGTGGGTTCCCCTAGTATTGGAATCTCCACTTTGTAAATTTGATTGTACATAAAATCTTGAGTCATGAGATAACTTTGGATTCGGTCCCCACATGCTAGCAGGCTTTCCGTATGGAATAGGGACGAGATAATATGAGTTGTCCACTCATACCCGAATCCATGAGGTACTCTCATATCTTCGTCCTTAGATTTACTTTTCTTTAGTGGTGAATCTAGTACTTTGTAAGAATGACCTTTCACAAATGTTTGTTCCCCTTCAGATCTATAAGAAGGTAAGACTCATTCGGGAAAAAAGGGAGGAGAAAGAGATTTTGGAGTCAGTTTCTAGGTAAGAGGTCGGAGAGGTATGAGTTCTGAGTTACCTATCTCCTGCTCTGCATCTGCGCGGATATCTGTGATCTGCTTGCAACACGAGAAAGAAAACTCAAGTCTGTAATCTGAGGTCTATCTCTAGACTGAGTCTTCTTTGTGTGCCAGGTAGCCTTCAGATTTCTCTACTTTTATGCAAAGACATATCTGATTAATGCCACAGCAGTCCATCTCAGTAGAGAACACCCATTGTAATATGTTCCACCGCTACAAAAGATGAATAATATTTCTTCACTATGTTATTGATCCTGTAAATGGTATCAAAGCCAAGTTGTTGTGTGAGTGATGTTATTTGCTGAGTAATCTTTATCTGTGGAAAGGATATTGTTTGAGTGGATCGTGATTTCTCTTGATGTCGTGAATAGCGTTTGTAGCCTGTGTTTCCGTGTGATGGCGTTGAAGGCGTTGAAGACGTTCGACTAGAACTCGTACTTCGGTACGCGAGGAAGCCGCAATATTTCAGCTAAGTGATTTCCCAAATACATCCTGATAACTTGCTCTTTTTACTGTCTGCTATACTTTCCTGTGCAATGGATTCATCTAGTTCTCGTCCAATGGGTCGTTTTGGTTCTAAGCATTTTGATGAGCTTGAAAATGAAGAAACTTTACGTTCTAGTTTAGATGGTCTAACCAGATCTGATTCCCAAGCTTTAAATTCTGCTTGTTTAAATATTGAGGAATCTAATCCCCGTGTTGCTTGGAAACTTCCTGATGTCTCTCCTTCTGATGTCTACCAGCATGTCTCTCAGTTTCAATTCAAAGCTTTGAGTCAGATAAAAATTAAAGAAAACTCCATTCACACTGAACTCAATTTGAATACCATGATGACTATCCCTCTTTTAGAGCAAAAACACATTAATGTTTCTCTTAAATCTGGCTATAAGTATGTCCATCTCGGGATGGTGGGAGTAGGCCTGAATGCACTTCACAGAAAAGGTCAGCCAACCTTTGTTTTTTCGGCCTTATTAGATAATCGCTGGACATCCTTCACAAAAGCCCTCATTGGTGGTATCGATACTACTCTGTCCGATGGCCTTGTACAGTATGATGTATATCCTGATTTTTCTGTAGCCTTAGATGATCTTCATATCATGAAATGTCTTACCCTCGGTGTACAAACTCAATGATATGAAGAATTTACAGCCAAGGCTAAAAATTTGTCTATATATTATATCACATGTGTTCGTTTCTTCAACACTACTATTCCTTTTGTTTTACATTCTGCTGATACTTCTTCCAATACTATTACAATGATACAGTACGATTCTTCTTTCAATCCAGTTGCTCCTGTAACTGTTTCTAAAAGAGATCTGTCTCCTCTAGATGAATGGGTCACTAATTGGAAAAAACATTCCCGTAAGCCTATTGCAGTTGCCCAATCTATTATCACTGAGACAGACAATCAAGTTGTCACTCGATTTCCCAGAGTTCGACAAGCTGAGAATGGTGGACCCTCTACCTCTACTTCAGTCATACCTACTGTCATTAATCCACCACCACCACAGTCTTCTTAGCCCATGATAATGATAGATCCACATATTCTTGAAAAATTAAAATCTTGGTTTTCACAACCCCCTGTACAGTCTCCTGCAACTCCAATTTTAGCTTCGGTTTGTGATCATCCGCATTTTTCAAAAACATTCTGTCAGTTTTCGTCAGATCCTCCAAAGCCTCATGGAGAATCTTCTCCTTCTGATCCGTCAAGGAGAATAAATATGATAAAGTTTGTTCCATCCTCTGAGTCTTCTGAACAAAGTTATAAGACAGTGACATTCTTCAATGTTCATGAAGATTTGCTTGTACAGTCTGTTTCTCGTACCACATCCCGTGGATTAGGATTTGTAGATAAATCTGTCATTCCTGCATACAGAAAAAATCCAATTGACAAAATTCCTAAGTCAGTTGAGATCCCTTCAGATTCTAAGATAATTTCTTTCCTAAAAATATTCAAGGGCATAAGACCTTATGATCCAGAAGATCAATGGAAGAAAAAGATGTTCTACTGTGACATCTATACTCATGAAAAAGAAAATTTATATATGCAAGAGCTTCTTCTTCTGGAAAAATCAGATAGGAAAGAATTCAACCAGCAAAATGATACAGAATGGAAATCTTGGATGAAAGCTAACAATCAGTGGATATCATTCTATGAATGGTATTATCCTTCTGTAAATCAAGTAGAAGAGTCTCTGATTAAGCAATTTAGAAATGAAGCAAAACAGAAACGAATCAAACAAACAGAAGACTATGTGTCAGAAAAATGAGAAGGAAACCATGTTGTTATTCCTTCTCCTCTTCAGCTCCCAACCTTTTCTCCCAAGATCCATAATATGCTATCAAAACAAAACTTGCCAAAACATTTGATAGCTGTAAGAACTAAAGGAGAAAATCTAGTCAGAGATTATGCTTGTATTTCAAGGTGAATATGATTAGAACTGGTGTTCCTAGCAAGCATAAGTGGGAACTTCTAGATAGTTCTGTATTTGAAACAGATACTGAGTTTCCACCATGGAAAAATTTTGTGATCTGTCAACAAGATGGGAAGATGTTCAAAATCCTTCCCTCACAACTTGATGATGCTGCTCTCTCCACAAGAGAAGCCATAGCAGCAACAAATTGGACTAATCTAGCCTTGTCCAGTTTAGAAAAATTTATGAGAAATGAATTTTCTTCTCTTCAGATTGCATGTGCTGAAATAAAGAGTATGCTTGGAAGGATCTTGCAAAAGCAAGATTATAATACAATGTGCCTGAATGAAAATGTTAAGACTTTGACTGAAAATGATTAGACTCTGGCACAAAGTCTTGATAAACTTACTCTTCAAACTGACAAGAAGATTCATGAAGCTGCAGTTGCACATGGTAAAGAACTTGTCAAAGTTAATTCTAGCCTTGATGTTATAAAGAAACAGGTCTGGACTGTTTCTACTAGTATTGAATCTTTGAAGAAAAAGCCTAGCTCAGAGGCATATAAGTCTTCAACTTGTTTTCAGAACCCAAGGCTTCAATGCCATACTCAATCTCATCCTCTGTTGAAAGGCTGATTAAGACTCCTAGCAAGATCAGTTTTCCTGCTCCTGATGCTACCTTTCAATACTCTCCTTTTTCCAATCCCAGTTTCTTTGGCAAAGCTCAAAAGGAGTTTCCTATAAAAGAGCCTGAAGATGAATGAATTAGTCTCTCTGATCTCCTAAGAGGAAAAGATCAAGAATCTTCTGCCACAAGAGATGATACTGAAACCAATCTCCATAAGATTGATCAAGCTCCAGAACTGGAAGATCTTGAGCAATGTGTAAATAATTTTTCAGCTCAAGATAAAGAATTGTTTGGTATAAATTCTGCTGAAGATCTAGATGAAACCAGAGTCAATCCTATCTCTTCTAGATCCCGATATCAAACTACTTGGAATCCTGCACCAGATCATAGAGATCTCATGAAATCAGAATATCATAAAGATTGGTCTACAAATTCTACTTACTCATGGAACATAGACAATTGTACAGAAGTTGAAGTCATGTCTGTGTTACATTCTATGTTGGTTTGTTATCGTACATATTTGTCTGATGATATTGGTCCAATAACTGCTACAAGAAGGATTATAGGTGGTTTTGAAGGTACTTTGGATGCATGGTTAAAGGCAGAAACATTGAAGAATTCCAATTTACTTCCTTCTTGGGAACAGTCAGTGATTCTTAATGCTGATGGTAGTACATATATGGATCCAGTAACCAGTCTTCCTGTGAATAATATGATTGGTTGCCTCTTGTATATTATTACTGTAAATTTTATTGGTTTTCCCCAAATTACCAATGAAATTACTACTATCACATTATTAGCTATGAGGTTGCACAATATGCAACATTTTGATGAATATTTTAATGAGTTTCTTCACAGACTCCACACTCTGTCTCCAAAATTGATCTTGGAACCCAAGTGGAAAGAGATTTTTGTTGCTTCTCTTCCCCATTGGGTCTCTTATGCACTGGTCAATAAACTCCCTGGGAAAATGGGAGATTACAAATTTGGTGTCATACGCCAAGCTGTTAAAGCAGTCATTGATGAATTATGCTCTCAAATGAAAATTGCACGTGCTGCAAATAATCCTAAAAAGCCTCATGGCTACCAACATCTTTGCAAACAATGGCATCTTGGTAAAGCTGGCAATTCTGAGGGGCGTAGAGGGTTTCCACCTATCACTGCAAGATGTCCTTCTCCAATAATTAACTTCAGCTGAATCACTTTGCTTTGATTTTTCCTTCAAGGTTTCAACACTGGAGCCTTCAAATATTCACTCTCCTTACAGCTATCAATTTCCTTCTTGGAAACTAATCTAGGGTGACTTTGAGAACCTAATAATTTCCCTCCAACAACCTTAAGATGACCAATCAAACACTATCCAACCTAGACCAACTATCCACTAGCAACAACAATAACTCAAACACATTAACATATACCATGGAACCTATGCATATTGTTGTAGCTTCGATGTCTGGTCATGGCATCAAAAAAGGCTTGTTTGTCCCTTCCTTTATGCTCCGACAAACCTCCAAATATCGCGGCCTTCCTCTACCTTTATTTTTATCCTACTCACTACCTTCTAGGAGTGATACCAACATTTTTTTATACCTTATGGACCCCTTCCAAGCTAAGGTACAAGGCTCTTCCCTTCTCCAAATAGTACCACAGAGCTTGGTTTCTAAAATAGAGAAAGATTCCACTAAAACATGAACCAAACAACCCAAAAATGTTCCTTCTTCTACTCAATTTGTACTTTTGATCCTCTCTAACTCCAAACAGTCTCAAGAATTCAAAAAATAGCTCCTTCATCCATTTGTTGAATTCCTCCTAACATGCATCCAATTTGTAACATGCCACCCCACATTTACCCGCTTTTACAAGCCCTCTCGGGTAAATGTGAACTAACTTGCCACTATGACCTGACCCAACCTCCTAGTTCCAATTAAGAAAGTGGGACCTACATCCTATACTTACTGACCTCCCTTAGGAACCATAAATCACTCAGAGGCTGAAAAACCAGCCGAGGTGATCAATCCCTAAGTTAGAACCCTTCTTATCTAACCTAGACCTATAACTACACCCTTGACATTGTTTGCATGTGGTTATGAGGCTCCAACCACACTCATTGATTTGGGTAAATTTATGGTACCCTTTTAACCAAGATCTTTTTGCTTCGGCTGATGTGTTAGAATTTCATTTTTCAAAGCATTAATGGACACACATGTAGATATAATTAAGGGAAAAATATGTCTACAATCATATGAAAAAAACACAAGAGGTTTAATAATGGAGTTCGTCCAGTGTGGACTACATCTCTAGGCCTTGGTGTGTCAATGGTGTTGGTCGCTTCATTCAGTTTTGTAACTGGTTACAATGTACATGGATGTTGTTGACTTTTCATACAAGGAAAAGTCCTCAACATGAGTCGAAAAGTCTCTCCATGAGACGTTCCGTTCCAAGTAACTCTCACTCATCACAAACCTCCTTTCAGCATGACAACTTCACACATGGTGACAAAGAGTATCCCGCCATCAAGGTAACAAAGGGATCTCACAGCATAGATCACCATCCATGATAAATACATACCACGTGAAATACACATAAATATTTCGCATCTTACATCAAGCGGGAATAAAAATAAAAAAAAACATGAAGAATCTGCGTCATACATCAAGCAGGAATCGACATGACATAAAGCATCCTACATCAATAATCAATGAAGTACACAGAAAAAGCACTTCATATACCTTAACTCTAATGACAACTGAAGAATAGGCTACTCAATTGCTAGATCTAAATGCACCATCACAGATATGGTGTCGAATGGCGAGAAATTGATTGTCCACATGTTGAAATCCAACACGGTCATTCCCATCTGGAATATGGCCGAAAAATTGAGACCTCTGTTGCAGAAACTGACACTGCCATCAGGTTTTCGTCATCGAGAGGGGTAAAATCCATATAATTTTTTTCCAATTTGGACATTGGGAAAATTTGACCCCTCTGGAAATGAGGCTCAATCATGGTTCCACTGCCTCTGCACACTAGCTCATAGTTATGCACCTACCTGCAATTCAAATAATAATACTACTTGATATTTGTGTTGCTCCAACTTGCCCCTCGGCGCATCTGCATAAATGAGGGTTTATATAATAAAATTTGGGTGAATAAACCAAAGCAAGGTGGTTGGTGCAATGGTAAATTCTGGAGGTTTGTTGGAGGGAGGTAATGGGGTCAAATCCTGACCCCTCCATAATAGGCGTGTTTTTTTTTCTACAACCAAACCATTGATTTAACATGGCGCATAAATAATTTTTAAAACCCCCATGGGGTGGTCGGACCCGCATCAGGCGACCCACCCTAACTGTATGCATTGTTTTGTATGGGGTATGGAGGGGTGGCATGGGTTGGGTCCACCAGAGGTGGCCCGCCCACCCACATTATTGCTTCAACCGGTGGCATATGGAGTGGGTCTGGCAGGGTCATGGCTGTTGGCCCTTTTAAAATAAAATGTTTGTTATATGGTTTGGGGGGGGAGGGTCATGGCTCGCCCCTCCAATTTTTATTTTTATTTTTTATTTAATAAAAAAAAATACATTTTTAATTCCAATGATTTTTTACCGAAGGAGTGTTTTAACGACCCCACAAATTCACTCGGAATCTGGCTTGAGCTGGCCAGAATCCAGTCACCAAAAAACAAAAAAATTATTGCCTCCTTAACCTGCCACAACACCAAGTCAACCTTAGAACTTTGACCAACTCTATCTTTCACATACAAACTCGGTTTGACGAAATGTTCACACCATTGCGATCAGGACGATGAGATCTTCAACCCGAAACTGAGTTTTATAGGTTTCCATCACTTTTATTTTTGAGATTTCATAAGCCCTCTTTGTCTTGTGTGTGTCATTGGATCCACCTAGATCATTCCTCCCCAATGACGATATTTTGGTCCTCCAAAAGCATTAACAATAATATGCAAATAATGTGTACAATGTCTGCCCCACAAGTGTCCTGAAAAAGGTCACCCTTCCTTCTTCTTCACCTTTGTCCTTCGGAGCCATAAGCGATGAACCGATACCTGCATCCTCTGCAAACCTGTAGTGCAATCTCTCGCAAATTACATGCTCAAATATGACCAATTATGACCCAAGCATTCCATACTTGCCCCGAGTTTATAACACATACTCGGTGGTCAAGCTTACATTAAAATGGAATCAATACCCCATCTATTAATACAAGGCCAAAAACAATATTGTCGCATTTCGAAGTGATGGTAAACACATCATCACTTTTACATGAAAGAAATGCATTAAATGATTTACAAAACAAGGCCAAAATATCATGGTTTCTTAACAAGTGATGGAAAACATGTCATCACTTTTACAGTTAAAATTGAAACATATGATTTACAAACACGGCGATGACACACTACCACATCTAGAAGAAACATCTCTCACTTATCAAAATGAATGGGTAATCTCCCTATGGCACACTTGCTTGTCGAACAATCGTTTCAACTGGTTCATGCATCGACGCTTCGTCCTTAAGGTGCTGCTATGGATGGAGCCTTGAACACGTGGCTTTTTTATGAACATTTTGGTTGCAATGGGTGCAAAAGGTCTTCTTCCTCTAGACCTACTTAACCAATTTATTTCCCTGTTGAGGGGAAGGCTTTCCATGCCTCATCCTCCTTTGTGCTGCCATTCTTTTCCAACACTCAGCAATGACATGGATATGTAAACTGTAAAAACAACAAGTTTTCTTATGCCATGATTTACGTTCATGATTAGCAACATGCTTATAATCAAAATGAACTTGCGAATATCTAGACTTATTATACCTTTCCTAGTGGTCTCTGGTGCGGTCATTGTGATGAGAGCTTGCCTCAACTCTTCTATTGCAACATGCACTTCCATAGGATGATGGGGAAGTGTTGCCATCAATCCTCTTCTCTGGTGAGTTCAAAAAAAAAAAATTTCCTTTGATGTCCTTATGGCGATGAAAGCTTGCCTCAACTTTCTCTCTACAACATGTGCTTCTATAAGATGATGGTGAAGTGTTCCCATCATTCTCTCTCCTTGAAGGTCTCATCAATGTCATGGAATCTTTAGACACCTTTGAGAATTCTCCTTCAGTGTATCCCAAACCTACGTAGCGAGGTCTCTACCCAGCCTCCAATGGTTGATTTATGCCTTTTCCATGAATGCCAATTCCTCCTCCTTTGTACCCCATCCTAGTAAGGAGTCTCATGTTGGTTCCTGTAATGGGGATCTCCACATTTCCAATAGAAATAATAGCATGTGAAGATGAAACTAAAGAATAATCACAATTGTTTACCTCAAATGTCGATTTGGAAAGATGTGAAGAGGTCTTCTCTAAACCTTTGTTGCGCTTCACTTCCTCCAAGGCCTCTGTCGCGACTTGTAGCTGAAGCTGCAATCGCCACTTCTCCTCCTTCTCTTCTCGTAGCAGTGTCTTTAATGCATCATGATATGTTTGAAGCCTTCTGTCGTTGCGCTTCAATTCTTCCAATGTCTCTGTTGTGGCTTGCAACTGAAGCCGCAATTATTGTTTTTCCTCCTTCTCTTCTTGTAGAAGTTTTTTCAACTTAGCGTTATCTGTTGCGTATTTCTCATAAGCTTCATACAACATGTTTGTTAAGTCCCTATATTAATAGTGTAGCCCCTTATTATGTTAGTGTAGCCCCCCTTATTGTTATTATTGTACCCCTGTAACCCCCATATTGTTATTATTGTGCCCT
This sequence comes from Pinus albicaulis, assembly GCA_034641835.2. Taxonomy (NCBI): domain Eukaryota; kingdom Viridiplantae; phylum Streptophyta; class Pinopsida; order Pinales; family Pinaceae; genus Pinus; species Pinus albicaulis. The sequence continues at coordinate 960,457,212 of CM076579.1, forward strand.
TACATTATTATTGTTAGGTACAATAATAACAATAAGGGGGGCTACACTAACATAATAAGGGGCTACACTATTAATATAGGGACTTAACAAACATGTTGTATGAAGCTTATGAGAAATACGCAACAGATAACGCTAAGGCGTGAATATCTCTTTATTGTTTTTCCTCCTTCTCTTCTTGTAGAAGTTTTTTCAACTTAGCGTTATCTGTTGCGTATTTCTCATAAGCTTCATACAACATGTTCGCTTTCTCGGACACCGTACGCATGGTCTCATACATGTCTTTTACATCCTCCATTGTTTCACATTCAACGGTTCACGCTTTCAGTTCACACCAACAAGAAGAAAGCTCTGATGCCACTTGATCCGAGTAAATTTCTGCTACTCTTTTAACCAAGACCTTTTGCTTTGGCTGATGTGTTAGAATTGCATTTTTCAAAGCATTAATTAACACATATGCAGATATAATTAAGAGGAAAACATGTCAACAATAATATGACAAAAACACAAGAGGTTTAATAACGGATTTCGTCCATTGTGGACTATGTCTCCGGGCCTCAGTGTCTCGATGGTGTTGGCCGCTTCATTCAGTGTTGTAACTAGGATAATTTACATGGATGATGTTGACTTGTAATACAAGGAAAAGCCCTCAACATGAGTGGCAAATTCTCTCCACAAGACGTTCTGTTACAAGAAACTCTCACTCATCACAAACCCCCTATTAGCATGACAACTTCACACATGGTGACAAAGAGTATCCCACCATCAAGGAAACAAAGGGATCTCACAACATAGATCATCATGCATAATAAATACATACCACATCAAATACACATAAATATTTCGCATCTTGCATCAATCAGGAATCAACAACAACAAATAAACATGAAGAATCAACATCATACATCAAGAAGGAATTGACATGAAATAAAGCATCCTACAGCAATAATCAATGAATTACATGGCAACAACACTTCTTATACCTCAACTCTAATGCTGACTAAGGAATAGGTCACTCAATCCCTGGATCTGAATGCATCGTCGCAAATGTGGCATCGAATGGCGATAAATCAACTATCCACATGCTTAAATTTGACATTGTCATCCCCATCTGGAATATGGACAAAAAATCAACACATCTATTACAGAAACTGACACCACCATCAATTTTTTGTCACTGAGATGGGTAAAATCCATATAAAATTTGTCCAATTTGGACACTAGGAAAATTTGACCCCTCTGGAAATGAGGCTCAATCATGGTTCCATTGCCTCTACACACTGGCTCATAGTTCTGCACTTGCCTGCGATTAAAATAACATATTACTAAAAATCTGTGTTTCTCCAACCTTCCCCTCAATGCATCTGTAGAAATGAGGGTTTATATAATAAAATTTGGGCGGATAAACTAAAGCAAGGTGGTTGGCACAATGGTAAATTCTAGAGGTTTGTTGGAGGGAGGTCGGGGGGTTAAATATCGACCCCTCAATAATAGGCACATTTTGTTTTTTACAACCCAACCGTTGATTTAACATGGCACATATTAAATTTTTAAAACCCCCATGGGGGGGTCAGACCCACATCGGGTGGCTCGCCCCAACCATATGCATTGTTTTGTATGGGGTATTGAGGGGTGGCATGGGTCAAGTCCACCGGAGGTGATCCTCCCACCCACGCTATTGTTTCAATCAGAGGCATATGGAGCAGGTCTAGCAAGGTCATGGCCATTGGACCTTTTAAAATAAAATGTTTGTTATACAGTTGGGGGGGGTCATGGCCCACCCTTCCAATTATTTATTTATTTTATTTTTTTATTTAATAAACCAACAATACATTTTTAATTCCAATGATTTTTGACCGAAGGAGTCTTTTTAATGACCCCAAAAGTTCGCTCAAAATCCGGCCAAAGCTGGCCAAAATCTGGTCACCGAAAAACTACAAAATTTTTGCCTCCTTAACCTACCACATCACCAAGTCAACCTTATAACTTTGACCAACTCTAACTTTCGCATACAAACTCGGTTTGAAGAACCATTCATACCATTGCAATCAGGACGACGAGCTATTCAACCTAGAATTAAGTTTTCCAGGTCTCCATCACTTTTATTTTTTATCTTTCATAAGCCCTCTTTGTCCTATGTGTGTCGTTGGAGCCACCTGGATCACTCATAAGCCTAGTTTCATGTATTTATGACTTCAGATCCTCTATTTTGTTCTTTAGTTCTTGAGATTTGATCCAATCTTCTAGGCTAGCCTCCAGACCACTACCCAGAACTTCTTGTAACTTTCTAGAATCATATTTAACATGAAGACAATGTTAATCATTCAAACTTGAATCAGAAACTTGATCTATACCAACTGGAACATAATATACATTTCGTCAAACACATGGTAAACATGTAAGCTACAAGTCATGAATGCATATGTTAGTGTCAATCTCTGTACATTAGCTAAAAATCACCAAGAAGGTCTAATGTCTTCTCAAGTAGTTGCAACAACACTTATTAGCCCATGCATTCATAAACCATTCATTAACTTATAAAAGCATAACAAGAGCGATAGATATAGCACATCTTAAATCATGATTATAACCTGTATATAACTAGACTATTAACCATGACAGGAAATACAACAAAGAAACATAATAATAGGTACAAATTGCCATAGAATAGAATAGAAAAATAGCTCTTATTAGCATATGCAAAATCCAACCAACTTAGGAACTTCCATGTACCACCCGACCATAGATTGAGCTTAACCAAATATTTATTGTATCCAGTCACCACCATGCCATATTCCAAGCATGAATGTAGGTTCTCATGGGATAAACCAAGACATAAAAAACCATGGGAATCCAGAGGTTAAACAATATCCACCCTCAAAGTATCATACCTCACCAAAAACTAATCAACAGATCACAAAACCAAAACAAGCTTGGATTCCTTAGAATTTATTCACCATACCTTGAGGAATTTTTCCTATCTCCACCCACATGTTGAGGGATTCCCAGAGAAAACAATATTCACCCACAACCCTTGGGAATTCTCCTGAGAACACCTCACCTAGTTCCAAAACCTTCCAGAAATTATAAGCTCAACCAATAAATAAATACCATAACACCATGTCTATCCAGGAAATGGTAAGGCAATGTTTAAGCCACTATCAAACACTACAAACCCATTCCAATAATATAAAATGAACCAAATAAAAAAATTCATGTACCATGCATTCACACCTCAACTAGGAAATCACACATGCAACCTGTTACCTACAAAATATTCCTGTTGAAGTTGTTGATCCATCCTTCTCCTTGCTTTCCTTGATTGTCCTTTGCTTTCCTTTTTCCTTCCTTTGCTTGCTTTCTTGATTTCTCTTCTCTCTCTCTCTCTCTCTCTCTCTCTCTCTCAAACTAATTCCAAAACTAGACTGTCAAAAGACTGTGAAATGGTTCTTTAAATCCTTTTTATTATTGATTTCTCCTTTTTATTCATTTTCCTTAATTTCATTCTAATTTCCCTCTCATGCAAATCAGTGTCTCTCAACCTTCATTTTCTCCTATTTTCCTTCATTTCACATAAATGAATGTCAATTATTTCCTCTTTTCCTTTTTCCAATTTCCTTATCCATAAATAAACTGCAAGTGATCCCCACTATAGTGCTTTTTCCTAACATTCATCTTGGAATACGTGTCCCATGACATTGGTCTTATTTTTCTATTATTAACATTTATTACATGAACATTTAACCCATGGTTTTTACAAACCCCTCCCCCTTAGGGGAACATCATCCTTGATGTTCTATGACACCTATGACCATCAAACCACCGAAAAAAAACATACTGCGCATGAAGCTTTATAACATAGCTCAATACACTATTTACAATGAACAAATGTTGCAAACCATGACCAATATGACAATCATACTGATTATTGGAGCTTTATAACATAGCTCATCATGGTACTTACAAACATATATATACACATACATATACCAAAACTCATTTTCTTGACCCAGCAAATAATGAAGGATACAAATCCCGCATTTGATAAACCATCTCCCATGTAGCTTCATCAGGCCCAAAGTGCTTCCACTTCACCTTAATTTTCTCTATTGCTTGGTTCCGGAACATGAGTTGTTTCTGTTTCAATAGGCATTTAGGTTCTGGCTAGAATTCTCCCTCTAGTTCAACCTGCAATAAAAACCAATAAATCACATGATCAACATTATAGACATACTTCTTAAGAAATTAAATATTGAAAACATCATGGAATTTCACTATAAGAGGTAGTGCAAGTTGGTAGGCCACTGGTCCAATCCTCTTAAGGGTCTCAAAAGGCCCAAAATACCAAGCTTCCAACTTGGCACATGACCAAATCCTCAAGGAGCTCCTCTTGGGCTGGATGCACAAATACACATGCTCCCCAACCTGAAAATCCTTAAATACCCTGTGTTGATATGCACAAATATTCTTCTTGTCCTGTGCTACCTTCAAATTCCTCTTAATAACCTACATTTCATGTTCCATCTCTGTCAACATATCTAGTCCAATCAATACCCTCTTCATTATATTACTCCAACTGGTGGGAGTACTACAACTCCACACGTAAAGAACTTCAAATAGACTCATCTTCAAGGAATATTGATACCCATTATTACAAGCAAACTCTACTAGTGGAATATACTACTCCCACTTCCATTGTTGATGCATGATGTACATCCTCAACATGTCCTCAAGAATCATGTTGACCCTATATGTCTATCATTTGCATGTGGATGATAAGTTGCAATGAAATCTAAATCTGTCCCTAAGCCTGCAAACAACTCTTTCCAAAACCTCGAACTGAACTTGGCATCTCTATCTAATAAGACCTTATTTGGAACATCGTGCAATCTCACTGTCTCCTTGATGAAAATATAAGCTACCTCACTAGTTGAATTCATAGACTTAACTGCAATGAAGTGAGTTTCCTTACTTAACCTGTCAACCACAACCATGATGGAATCACATTTTTTCGATATCCTTGGAAAAACTGTAATGAATTCCATGTAAATGGCCTCCCATTTCCACTCTGGAATTCGATCAGCCACAATAAGCCACCTGGATGCTTACAGTAATTTTTTACTTGTTGAATATCCAAACATCTAGCAACAAACTCAACCACCTCTTTCTTCAAGTTCAGCCAATGATAGAACTTCTTAACTATTTTCAATGTTTCCCGGGTGACTTGAATACAACTTGACATGAAACTCTCTCAAGATAAGCTTCTTGAGCTCATTGTCATCTAGCACATAAATCATGTTCCTGAATCTAACCAAGCCATCTTCTATGAGATGATACTCCTCATCACTATCACCTTCAACCTGTTCTTGTAACTTGTGCCTCAACTATTGAATCATGTCATCATGTTGTCCTACCTTCAAGATACACTCTTGTAATTCTATCCCATAAGAACTCCCTTGTTGCAATATGATTCACATGCACTCTTCTATTGAGATCATCTACAAACATGTTCTCCTTTCCCATAATGTACCTGATCTCAAAGTCAAACACACTGAGAGTAGCCAACCATATAGCTTTCCTGGCATTCATATTAGGTTGTTCAAACAAGTACCTCAGTCCACTATGATCACTTATTAGAATAAACATCTTTCTAAGAAGATAATGTCTCCACATCTTCAAGGCATTAATGATAGCTTCCAACTCAAGATCATGCATCACATAGTTATGCTTGTGCTCATTCAACTTCCATGAATCATAGAATACCACCTATGCTTCTTGCATTTAGACTCCACCAAGTCCTCTCTTGCAATAATCTATACAAACCATGAACTATTTATCTGGATTTGCAATCTTCAAAATCAGAGCATTTGTAAGCAAATGCTTCAACTACTCAAAAATAGTTACACACTCGTCAGTCCATTCAAAATTATTTCATTTTCTCTATAAATATGTAATAGGGTATAAAATATGTGATAAGTTCTTGATGAACCTTTGTAATAACTTGCTAGTCCCATGAATGATTTGGCCTCATCCACATTCCTAGGAGCTTCCCACTCCATGATTGTTATACAACATGTTGTTGGACTCCCTGTCTCATGCCCTGAGCTATCGAAATTTGCCCCAAATGTTGCAAAGTGAAAAAATTTGTTAATGTGTTCACCATGAAAAAATTATCAGAGCATCCCTGAAGAACAAAAGAAGAAATTCTTTGAAGCAATTTTGGAAAGGCTTTCCAAAACCCCTATTTGCAGGCCCAGCGTGATCCTCATAACTTATGCCTCACACTTGTCACCTTCACCATTATATGGGTCTAGCATTGCCAACACCGGAATTGAAGTGAAAAAGTGCACTGCTCCTCTTCAGGCAGTTTCTCCAAAAATGGAGGAGAAGCTTGTCTTATAAGAAGCCTCAAGAACAGTGAGTTGGATACAAGTGAATAAGGATTAGGCTGAGATCTCCCATTTCAAGACTTTGATCATAATATTTGGGATATTCCCCTTATGATGTGGACCTTCTTCCCCCTTTTGTAGATCCCTAACTCCCTTTCCTTCCCTATAATTGAATTCCCTACTTTCCTCAAATGGTTGATCTTTGTTGGTTGATCAATGCTGGTTTCCATCCTTATGCTCAGTTGTGCCTAAACGTTTCCATTTTGTGAAGGAGAAAGGAATGCTTAAATTTCTTGGCTAGGACTTGGAAAATCATCCAAAGGAGGCCTCTAACATCAGAGCTTAAGTGGTAGTATGCTTCCCTTACTTTATATTAATAATGCATTATGTGTTTTCTTCCCATAAATGTGTAAATCATTACTCATTTAGTGTGATACTCTTTGATATGCCGTATAGTTTATGTTAGAATGAATTATGCTATGTATGTTTTTGTTGTCTTTGTTTGATCTTCCTTGCAGGTATTCATCTGCAATGACGTAAAGAGGATTGGACTTGGAAGTGAAAGATCGAGAAACAACACCAACAAGTGTTAGCATCAGAGTGAGGTAGACCATCTATATTACTTTGTAATTTTTGATATAATCTAGGAAAGTTTACACATATTTGTCTAGTTTGTTTCTAGATCCTCTCATCAAGACTAGAGAGATCACTTTTGTCCGCAGAAGGGATTGTCTGTATAACAAAATGGTGAATCCATTGGGGATATGATCAAAATTTGGGGAAAATTTCGATAACTTAAGGCATGAGACAGGGAGTGCGAAAATATACTATATAACAATGATATATCTGATCTTTTCTGAGTCCACTACTATACCTTCCTTGGAAACAACATGTCCCAAGTAATGAACTTTAGTCTGAAAGAAACTACACTTACTAGGATACCATACAATTGATGTTCTCTCAATAATATTACCATTGTTGCTAAGTGATATGCATGCTCTTCCTCATTCTTAGAATATATCAATATATCATCAATGAAAATTATCACAAACTTGTCTAGATAAGGACGCAACGCACTAGTCATCAAACACATGGAAGTAGCTGGAGCATTAGTAAGACCAAAAGGAACCATTACAAACTCATAATTTCCATACCTGGTATGTAATTCAATTTTGTAGATGTCCTATTCTTTGATGTGTACTTGATGATATCCTGATCTGAATTCAATCTTCAAAAACATTGTTTCTCCCTTCAACTAAGTAAACAAGTCATCAATCCATGACAAAGGATACCTTTTCTTGATAGTCGCCTTTTTTAACTTCATGTAATCAATGCATAACCTAGATTATTGTCCTTCTTCTTCACAAACAACACTAGTGCACCCCAAGGCGATCCACTTAGCCTAATGTATCCCTTATCAAGCATTTCCTTAAGTTGCAACTTCAATTCCACTAACTCTGGAGTGCTCTTCCTGTATGGTGCCTTTGATGCTAGTGTTGCTCCTACTACCAACCCAATAGAAAAATCAAATTCCCTGTGAGGAGGTAACTCTGAAATCTATGTTGGAAATACATCCTGAAACTACTGAAAAACAAGATACCTCTTCAAGACTTCAACATCCTCAACATCCTTCCCTTTGTCACTAGAAACATGCACTACAAAAAATACACACCCTTTCCTGCAACTGCGCTTTTCCTACATAGATGTAACCATTCTCACTGATGCAGGCTTCTTATTTCCCTACAAGATTCTCTTCTCTCCATCATCATCCAAGCACTCAATAGCCTTCATGTAGAAAACTACCTTAGTTTTGTGAAGGTACAACCAATCCATGCTTTAAAACATAATGTACGAACCCAAAGGAAAGACATTTAGATGTGATGATGTAGGCATAACATACAGCTCAAATGCACAAGCTCTCACCCAATGATGAACTCTTTTCTTTGTCCCTGTAGCCAATTGCACCAACCAAGACTCTGCATGCACTTCTTTACTAAGGACACACTTATCCATTAGATCAATATTAACATAATTCTAATTAGATCTAGGATCAATCAAAATGGAAACAACTTGATCAAAAAGCTTCCCTGCCATCTCAATAATGGATTCTTGGTAATTTTCCTCCTTGTTATCAAATGTTGCATAAATCTGGGGAATGCTCTGACTAACATTCCCAATTTTCTGTGTCTCCTGAGCACTCTAGATCTGAGGTATGCCATCCTAATACAACGAAAAATCCTTCTTACAATGATCCTTGCTATAAATTCAATACTGCAACAATTCTCTACCACTACCCTTATTATGTTGTTCTTCAAGCTGAGGTCCATGTCCCTTCTCAACTATGTTGAAATTCTTGTAAGGGGACACATTTTCTTTCTCACCTGCATCCTAAGGTATTTCCCCCTTTGGAGACAATTTTCCTTTGGCATTTCCATTTCCCTTCCAGTCACACTTAGGCTCGGTCTTGCACTTCGACTACTCATAACAATACTTCAAATTCCTAAGGACTTCCTCCAATGATCGAGGCTCATCATATTCAATCTGATCCTTGAATGTTAATGGCAGTCCATTTATGAATCTTTTAACCTTCACCTTCTCATCATTAATATAAAGCACATACCTTAACAACTCCATAAACTTAGTCACATACTCTTCTTTTGTAATAGACCCCATCTTCATCTCATAGAAATCCTTACCCTTTCCATCATAATATCTCTTTGACAAGTACTTATTCCTGGAGAGTATTTTGAACTCATGCCAACTCAATTCCTTTGTCTTGATTCCTTTTAAATGCTCCACATCTTCCTACCAAATTTTTTCTTTTCCCTTGAGAATAAAAATAGTTATCTCGGATTTCATGTTCTCTATATAATCATTCAACTTGAATAACTTCTTCATTCTAGGCATCCATGTGTCTACATCTTCCTATTTCTTCAACTCTCCATGAAATGTATGAGGCTTGGATTTCTTGACCTCATCTAGCAAGTATCCCCTCTCACTCCTCATGTAAGGATGATAGTGATGATGACCCTTATGTCTCTCTGATCCAGAACTAGAATAGAACCCGTAACCACTACCTCTAATGTCAGGTGTCTCCATCCATATGGAACATATGGCCATGTCATCCATGTCAGACATGTGCCTTCCTTCAGATCCAATACCATATGCCCCATTAGTCCTTTCCTCCTATCCATAGTTGATCTATGGTTGTCCATGTTTCTACAAATATGATAAGCTCTAAAGGATCATTGCATTGATGTTGACTTGCTTTTCCTAATCCCTAGAAAGCATTTCTTGTGAACAAATTATCCTACCATTATTTCCCTTACAACTTCTAATATCTACCTTCAGAATTATCAAGGAATCTTCTTTTTCAGGAGAGTAATCATCTCTTTACTAATTTTTTGATCTATTAGGGGAGTCACATGAACTGTAATCCACTTGCTTGTCATCTTTGGTCTTCTTCTTCTACCATGTTAGATAACCAAATATAAACATAATGAAAAAATGCCTTGGTGAATTTTATGGGAGGCTATCTCCTCTGCAAAAATCAGTCTAGATTAGCACGATATACATGTATATATATAATGACACCAACATATCAATCTATTGACATCGTCTCAATCATCATGCATGATAACTCAAACTGTGACACTAACTATATACATGAAAAATATAGCCACTGTGATGCATGCATGTGACTATCATGCATGCATAATAATCAAATCCTACCCATCTAGTCCAAGTGTCTGAATCTAGAAGCTATGATACCAATTTGTAACAAACCACCCCAAATTTACCCACTTTTACAAGCCCTCCCAATTAAATGTGAATTGAATTACCACTATGACATGACCTAACCTTCTATTTCTATTTAAGGAACTAGGGCCTACAACTAGGACTTACTGACATCCCTCAGGAACCACAGATCACTCAAAGGTTGAACAACCACCCTAGGTTATCAATCCCTGAGTTGGAACCCTTTTTCTCTGACCTAGATCTATAACTCTACCCTTGAGACTGCCTGCATGTGGTTATGAGGCTCCAACCACACACAAAAGCCTAACTACATGTGATTATGACCTTGGATCCTCATTTTTATGCCTATGGTCTTGAGATTTGAGCCGCTTTTCTAGGCTAGCCTCTAAACCACTACCTAGGAATTCCTATAACTTTCGAGAATCATATTTTAACATGATAAAAATGCTAATCATTCAAAATTGAATCAGAAACTTGACCTAGACCTACTGGAACACAATAAACATTTTTCCAAACACATGGTAAACATGTAAGCTACATGTCATGAATGCATATCCAAGTGTAAATATCTTTTACTTTAGCTTAAAATCACCAAGAAGGTCGAATTCCCTCTCAAGTAGTTGTAACAACACTTGTTATCCCATGCATTCATTAACCATTCATTAACTTATAAAAGAATAACAAGAGACATAGTTATAACACATCTTAAATCATGCTTATAACCAACATATAACCAGATTATTTACCATGACAGAATAACCATAAAAGAAACATAATAACATGTATAAATTCCCATATAATAGAATAGAAAAATATCTCTTATTAACATATGAAAAATTCAACCAATTCAAGGACTTCCACATACCACATGACCATAGATTTAGTTGAACCAAATCTTGTTTCAACCAATCACCCCCATGCCATATTCCAAACATGAATGTAGGATCTCATGGGATAAACAAAGACATAAAGAACCAAGGTAATCCAAAGGTTAAACCACCTCCACCCTCAAAATACTGTGATCTCGTCAAAACCAATCAAGAGATCAGAAAACCAAAACAATCTTGGATGCATCGGAATTTCTTCACCCATACCTTTAATGATTTTCCTATCTCCACCCACTTGTTGAGGGATTCTTGAAGAAAACCATCTCCGCCCCCAACCCTTGGGAATTTTACTTGAACCACCTCACCTGGTTCCAAAACCTTCTATCAATCCAAATATTAACCAAAAAATAAATCCCATCATGTCATGGCTATCTAGGAAATGGTAAGGAAAGGATGAAACCACTGTCAAACTCAGAAAAACCCATGCCAATGAAAATAAATGAACCAAATAACAAATGCATGTACCATGCATTCACACCTAAACTAGGAAATAACACATGCAACCTATTACTTGCAAAATATTGCTATTGAAGTTGTTGATCCAACCTTCTCCTTGATTTCCTTGCTTTTCCTTTGCTTTCCTTTTCCCTTCCTTTTATTTCTTTATTTTTTTATCCTCTTGGTTCTCTCTCTCTCTCTCTCAAACTAATTCCAAAACAAAATTGACAAAAACGTGAACTGGTTCTCTGAATCCTTTTTACTATTGATGTCTCTTTTTTCTTCATTTTTCTTCATTTTCCTTTTAATTTCCCTCTCATGCAAATTTTTGTCACTTCACATCCATTTTCTCCTATTTTCATTTATTTCTCATAAATAAATGCCAATTATTGCCTCTTTTCCTTTACCAATGCCTTATTCAATTTCCTTAGCTATAAATAAACCGCAAGTGAATCCCACTTTACTTATTTGCCCAACATTCAGCTTGGAATATGTGTCCCATGACCTTGGTCTTATTTTTCCTTTATTAACCTTTATTACATGAAATTTTAACTTGGGGTTGTTACACAAGTTCAAATGTGTTTTTCTTATGTTTTGTTACACTTTGGATGTGCCCTTTGAGCCTCAACACCTCCTATATTTATATACTTCTCCTTGGGCTCCAAAAAATTATTTGAGGGCATAATTCTAAGCCAAGTGGCTTGTCCTTAGTGCCACAAGCCCACTTGAAATATATAAAAATTAATATCTTGCATTGTAGGGCTCCTCCCTTGGTCTTATTTGTGTCCCCTAACTACTTTTAGGGTCTTGTACAATCTCCAAGGGTTAAAACAACAAAATTCAACATGGTTTTGGCCCAAATCCTTTGGGTGAAAAACACCCACCTTGGGTTCTAAGCCCACAAATCACTTTTTTGGTGCCCATTCCTCCAAAACCCCAAACCCTAGGCCTTGGAGTACCTCCAAAGCTACAAATCTCAGCATTCCACTAGTGGAAGGGTGAAATAACCTAACTGTGCAAAAAATTCAACAATAAATCCAAGGACTAACTATCATTCATAAATAAATCAGTTATTCAAGAAACCATTTACACCTTCAAGGTATTCAATGTAGTTTCACTACACATGAAAATGTATTTATTTGTGGACTAATGTAACTCACTATGTATGTAATGGACCACAATATATCTCAATATATTTTCAATAAATCCATTGTGCAATATATTTTACTGTGTATGCAACAAATCACTGGGCACAAATGTATTTCACTATGTATGCAACAATCCACTATACATTAATTTATTTACGCAAATAATCCTTGTGTATCAATATGAATCAATGTTCATGCAAGAAACCACCCTATAAAAATCTAGTTCTTTAGGCTTGCAATGGGGTTGTTACAATGCAATGGTGATTTCTATAATCCCTCAACCATTCAAATCAAGGATAACCCCTTCTATACTCAACAGTCCTTCAATGCTTCAAAAACCTAACAAATAAAATCAGATATCATGGAGAAATTCTGGTTCAATCTTATATTTTTTTTACCATGGATCACATGCAACAGATCAAAGCTTTACTAAGGAAATCAATTTCACTTATGGATAAAGGTTTATGCATTAAAAATATGGTCAATACACGTTTTTGAAAAATAAGAATGATATACAAATATATATGTGTGTGAATAAGCATGCAGTTGGATAATAAGATCGATGGATTAAAAAAAAAATAGGTTAGTTAAAATCCATATCGTGACCTCCAGTATGTTATCAATAAGAGATGCAAGTACTATGCATAAATTCTTAATAGAATTGTGTTAAATTTTATGTAAATAAGGATATATAAAATATAACACAAAGGAAGAGAGGGAAAAGTGCTCTATTCCATTTATGTTAATCCTTGAGTGATAATATTGCAAGAAATCATAGTCTTCAATGAAGGTTTCTATTATTCAAACCAAATCACCATATTTCTAATCATATAAACTCAATAGAAAGTATTAATTATTGTGTCAATGTATATATAGGGTTTTATTGCAACAACAGTTAATCTATGCTAGAGTCATGAGATTCCTAAACATTCAAACAAGATTACTATATTCAAGCAAGATTAACAAATACTAAGTACTATAGATATAATTTCATGTTATAAGAAAAAACTTAATATGAACAAGAACCAATGAGATCTCATCATAAAACCACAAGAAAACATCTGAAATGAAATAAGGATAGACAAGCTCTTTCTGAACTAGATTGGTGGGCCCTTTCCAATCTAGGTTAGCGAGCTACTATGTTACAAGCGCACTAATAAGTTGCACCAACAATAAAAATGAAGTTTCCATTAACCAACAAAGGGATTACAATAGCTAAAACGTGTATATCCAAGCCATAACAACATTTTAATGTTAATGATAAGGAATCGGTGCAAGTCTTGTTTGCAAAAGCTCACACTACAATATCATATCCTCAAAGCAAATATTACAAGGTTCAATAAAATGTTTATAAAGAAAATATCTACTTGTAGATAAGTCATCCTATCTAACCTCAAGGATGAGAGGGAGAAATTACGACATTATTTTCTCAGAAATAGTTACACATACATATATTTTAAGTAAAATTTGGATCAAGAGATCTGATATTCATCTCCGGTGGTTGAAGTCCATGTCCTTATCTCCATGAATAGTGAAACATCCTTGGTTGCATCGAAACAGTTGGGTTGAACCTTCACGAGCAGGATGACCATGATCCAAGTCTTTCCAAGTTGACTAGGGTTGGTCTTATGCTCTATGTGACCAAGCCCCACATACAAGCATTGGCCATAGGTTTAAAGTGTTTCAATAATACAAACAAAGATAACATTTCTTCATTAGTAAATGCATCCTCTAATATTTCCATTAACCATGTTAGTGTCAGTTTTTTCATAATGCCATCAGTGATCAAATTTACTCTTTTGCATTTGCATAGTAGGAGTCCCATACTATAAATTTTCATCATTCCATTAGGTCATGAATTCATTGATGGTAGTAGTCTTTCACCAGTTTTCCCTCATGTGAAAACTTGTTGATTCTCCTCTCTATGGTCTTCAGTCATGATTCACTTTCACTCCACAATTCATGTTATTAGGTCATAGGGTTTCTCTCATTAGGTTCTAGGATCTCATCATAGTCAAATTAATGAGGAAAGTGTTAATAAAAGCAGTAAGGACATGAGGATGTCTAATAAACTAAAAAACATGGTATCTAGAAAAATCAAAGAGTTGTTCTTTCAGCTGAATGTAATTTTCACCTCAAAACATCTTTTGAGGTGAAAAACAGGGTACTTTGTTTTGATTATCATCTTTTATGTAATTTTATGTCTCCATATGTAATAAGTTGAAATTTAGAAGCTGCTATCTCCATAAAGCCAAAGGGGATTTTTCTCTGCCTGGTTTCCAAAGGTGTTCTCCATAGGATTTTCAGTGCAAATCACATTTTAAATATGTTCATTAGAAAGAGCCTGAAAAGATCTTTCCAACGGTATATTATACTCCCAAAACTGATTTCTGGATTGGAAGATATGCCTAAGTGAATAAAATCCCCCAAAAGCCTAACCTTACCCTTCTTTCTCATTTGGTCCCTTAAACTTTATAATTTCTATCTTTTCATATGGTTTTAAAATATTCATCACAAAATCCCCTTTGAACTTTCATTTCTGTCTCCTACAAACCTCCGATGCGATTGATCGCATCGCAAAATTACATAGGCCACTGATCGCAACATTTCCGATGTGATTGACCCATCCCCGATGCCGCTGATCCAATCGCATCACAAAGCATCACAAAGTCTGATCGCATCATCGCAATCCCCTTCCTTCGATCCAATCAGTCCAATCGCATCGCAACTTTGCAGTGTTCCCGCAAACTCATGACCCCACTCTTCCGATTTCCTGAAGCGATTATTCGCATATCGCCCATCGCAATCGGCGATTCCCGCAACATTTAACTCCAAACCCCCTCCTCTTCCAATATTTGATTACGATGCCCAGTCCCACCTGAAAATCCTTCTACTCTTTTCAAAATAAAACGGGCCTTTCTCTATGTTATAGCACAAATTTCATTTCATTTTTTTTTTAAAGGACTTTTCCTGCATCGCAAGTTTCCATCGCATATCGCATTTCTGCCGATGCGATTAACCCACCTCCTATGCCTCCGATCTGATCATCCCATCACATCGCAAGTTTTCATACGACATGATCCCACTCCCCTTCCACTGTGATTTGCGATTGTGATTGCGATTTCCCCGGTCCCACCAAAGCTTTCCGCCCATCGCACCATCAGCCTCCCATCGCATCGCAAGTTTTCAATCGCTCCATTGTGCAAGTGCACCCTTCCCCGATGCCAATTTTCGATTTTTGATTGCAATTTGGGCCCACCATCCTTTCCTTTTGCTATTTTTCAATGAAAAAGGGGCTTTTCTTCATTAAAATGGCAAATGTGATTTTCTTTGGTTTTAAAGGCATTTTTTCTTCGGCAAAGGGTTTTTCTTCAAAGAGTAAAGACAGAGATATTTGTTAAGGCCGTGAGCTAAATGTGAACACAGAAACCATTCCAGCATCGACATCAATGATAAATGAAGGGATCATTTCCAAATTTTGTCTTTCTTCTCCTCTGTTTGAGTAAATGTAACAGCAAAATCTTCCAGATGGTCAAATATATTGTTTCCCCTCTTTTTGAGGGAATATTGTTGGTTTATTTTCTATGTTCAGATTTCAGTTTCTGGGCAGGTGAAATAGCTCCTCCTTCTATGGATCTACCCCCCTTGAAACTGATATATTTAATGTAGTTTTTCATCATTTGTAAAAGGAGAAAAAGGTGGAATAAGTTGGAATCATTGAGGACGCTCTGTGCTCCATTTGTAACAGTTTGGCAGGGAATTAATAAAGAAATGCAGTACTGGTTTATGGGATCCCTGTGGTATGGATTTTAGCATTGTTCTTTCCTTTGTGATCATTTTTTAAATGTTATGTTTGTCATTCATTCATTCATATTCCTGTTTGGATGTTTTTTAAGATAGATAGGTAGAATCCATTGTATAATGCTCTGCCTTGGGAAAATCATTCAATACTCTATGTTTTCTGTTGTCTGAAGAGGATCCATCTCCTATGCCCTTTTCAGCTTCTCACCAGTCTTACACATTCCATCATTATAAAAAACAAAGTTTTTAAAATCCTTGCCTACCTTGCCCCATAGAATACCCTGTATCTCTGATTTAATTCCCCAGATTCAAACTTCCCAGCCCCATCTGATCCATACAACCCTGAATTTGATAAAAAATTTCGAGCTACTATACCTAGCCTAAGATCAATTTGTAGTTATATTTCATTGAACATTTTTCACGGAGAGAGCCCCCTCCTGACCTTGTAGGGCTAGCTACAAGGCTGAGCGTGGTTTGAGGTTACCTTGATTTTCCTTCCTTCAGCCTGAGGTTCAAATTAGGTAATAAAAAACTGTATCAAAAGCTTAGGAAAATGACAAATAAAGAACTTATTTACCTTGATTATGTTTTCAAAGGAATAGGGTCGAATGGTATGAGTTTGGGAAATATTAGGGTTGGATGGAAATATTATAATGGGATATTGTAACAAAATCGTGACTTGTCAACTAATCCAAATCGGTGAAAATAGAGGTTCAACAAGACAAAATACAAGCAGATGAATGGAGAAGACTAATGGGAATGAAAACATTGGTGATGGTAGACAAATAAATAAAATATTCTTTTGAACATTGAGGTGCTTAGGCTAGGCCACAAAACTAGTGGCCATTAGGGGAATTTTGAGGTCTAAAATGGGCCTCCTAAGGAAATTATAAAATAATAGTGGAAAAAATCAAATAAGATTTGATGACATCATCAAATTTTAGAGGGAAAAATGGAAAAACTACTTTTTCAACTTCTATTTTCAACTTATCTCCCAAATTTTTTACTCAAATTTCGGGCAGGAGTACTCGTTGGATGCAAAATTTAATTCCTCATCCCAAGAGTACCCATGTTGCATAATTTTGATTGACCTTGCTACATTAAAAATGAGAAATACATATAAAAAAAAACGTGATTACAATCATGTTTTTCATGTATGTCTCATTTTTCGTGTAGAAGTACCCATCAAAGGTATGCAACATGGGTACGCCTTGGATGAGGAATTAAATTTTTCATCAACAGGTACTCCCTTCAGAATTTGGTAAAAATACAGGGGAATAAGTTAATACGAGTTGAAAAAGTAGTTTTATTATTTTATTATTTTTTAATATTTTTACCCTTTTATTTAAGAAATGGTAAATCATCCCCCATGGTTGACATCATCATCTTGAATCCTATTGGTTGTTATAAAGTTTATTTTTGTTGTACATTTTTCTTAGGAGGCCCATTTTAGACCTCAAAATTCCCCTAATGTGAAACTATTAAAAAAAGCAGGCATACACCTACTTTGATAGAATGTTAAACACATGTTGAATTGAGAGTAAAGATATGATAACTCATGTGATTCATTCTAATGACAAAAATTACATATTAATACATTGTCCTGGCCCTTGGTTATCATCTTTCGAGAGGTTTATTGGATTTCAATGACTATTGGAATTCCTTCACACCAACCCTAATGGATTAGGTTTCCAACACCTATCAATTTAGACTACTCCATCACCTAAGATTCTAGGCTCACCTTCCAACTCATGAGTTATGTAGTATCACCTACTTCCTCCTTCAATCCCTCAACGAGATGAACACCAAAGCGAAGGAAGGTAAGAATAATTACCTAACCCATCACAATCTCATTAAATTGATAGCCACTGATGGCTTGAAAAACCTTCAGCATCCCATACCTTGGATGGATTTTATGGACACATACATAATTTAACAAGCCACAAAATAATTAAACCAAGAAGAGGAAAGGGAAGGAATTGGCTAGCCCTGTAAAACAAAAAAAAAGGAAGAAGCACTAAAATAAGAAGAAGAGATTATAGCCACACTAGTATACCTTAGCACTCCCACCAAGCCAAAAGAGATTAGGCCTATTCAACAAGTTGTGTATACGAAAAGGAAAATCCAAAAGCATCCTTATGTTACTCCCATTACCATTGAGGAAACCCCAAGTACCAAAAGGAGAGAGGTTGTAGGAGAGAAAAGAGTAAGTATTAATAGAACTATATGCATAACAAGGGGAATTGCAAGAACTCCCTTAGGTAATCAAGTAAGTACAATTACAAGGATAGGCTTCCCACCTATAGGAGAAAAATATTCTACTACAGAATCAATTTGTAGAATTATAGAAAACTCAAAAATAAATAAAGCAATAAACCTAAGGAAGTCACCTTATTTTTTCTCTTGGAAATTGAAAGCTTATCCCCCAACTACAAGAACATCAAGAAAAGTACTCCATAAACACATAGTTCCCCACTTACTACTTGAAGTGGATAAATAAAAAGTAGAAACTCACCGATGGAGGAGAATATCCCAAGACAACGGAGTGGCTAATAATGATAAAATAGATGATGAGATTAATAAAATTATGGAAGAGATGGCCTTATAAAGGATATATGAATAAAATAGGAGGAAACAACATGAAAAGGAGAACACAAGGATAAGAAGTCAATTGAATTCAGCATAGGGGTTGCGACAAGCAAATGACGATCAAATTGCCTCATTGGAAACATCTATAGGACTATGGTGCACCTCTCCTTAGAGGCAATTAGTTGCAGATAACCTTCAAAGACTTGCTCATTATTTTTGAAAGAAAAATTAGGTGAATTTTTAGGTATAAAATGGGCCTCATGAGGAAAATATTAAAATAATAACACAAGAATTACGATTTTTTAAATAAAAAGAAAGAAAAAAAAATTTAACTCTATTTTTTAACTATCTCCTTGCAGGTTAACTCAAATGCCAAGTGTAGACAATTGTTGGATGAAAAACTAAATTCCACATCCAATGAGAACCCACTCTGCATACTTCTTAGTAGCCCCACATCGAAAAAAAAAATACATGAAAAAAACATGTTCACACTCTTTTTTAAAGTATTTTCAATTTTTTTCGTTGTGGGTCTACTCAAAAGTATGCATAGTAGGTAGCGTGTTCACATTCTTTTTTCATGTATTTTCAAACTTTTTTATGTGGGTCTACTCAAAAGTATGCAAAGTGGTTACTCGTCGGATGTGGAATTTAATTTTGCATCCAATGAGTGTCTACATTTGACATTTGAGTAAATCTATATGGAGTTAAGCCAAAACTATAATTAAAAAAAGTATTTTTCATCTTTTCCCTCCAAAATATTTACCCTAGGGATGACATCATCATCATGAATCATATTTATTCTTTTAAATTTAATTTTTCTAGTACATTTTTTTTGTTTTTAGGCCTATTTTTTACCTCAAAATTCCCCTAATGAGTGGTGTATATTTTAGATCAATCAGATTGGATAGAGAGGGACCATCCATATAAAATAATCCTCAGAATTCATTGATTTTTTCCTACATTGTAGTGTGGAGGACAATACCAAGGTTGCTAAATTATACCTCCACAATCATGTGCTTATAGATTTGAACATATGGGATCCAAACCCAATTTTGGGAGATGCGCAATTATTAGCCCTAACATCCTAATTGAGGCATGAGGAAATCAAGGCTGAATGTGGAGAAGAAAATGGATGGGGAACTAAGAGAGTCATTGTGGATCACCCCTAAGCACCCAAATCTCTCCATACTCACCTCAACTCATGCCATTCTTACTGAAGACCCCCAGGTAGTGTAAGTTTGGAAGAAGAGACAAGTAGAGGCCATCCTCCTCTTTGAAGACACTTTTAGATTGTTAGGGGGGAAACACATAAGCTTACCAAAGAAGATGGTAATTGTTTCCCCTAGCATGAAAATCAGAGAATATCACTCTCTTGACCAATTATAGGTAGCACTAACCAAGACTCCCTTGTATAAAATGATTATCTAGAGACTTGGAGTCTAGTGGATTCAGACTAGGTTCAATCCACCCTTGTTGTTGGGACTCCAATTAGAACATCAAAGTCTAGAGGAGGAATCCAAGGAATGGAAGTTCATATAAGTAAATGTGGGTTTCCACCCATCATATATAAACACCTCTATCTCAACTTGGGATGTTAATCAAGTTGTTAGAGAGATGAATGAGAAAGAGCGTAGGAGAGAAGAAGAGTGACTTGCTCAAAGGGTGAGAAATTATTTTAGTAGTGAGGTATGATGGGCCTCTCGAATAGGTAAAATTCAAGGCCCATCTAACCACTCCTAAGCACATACAAGCTATATTAAACCTACCTTTTACACTTAATGGCACACTTTCCAAGCTTACTGAGTTCTTAGGAGATTCAATGAGGTATTTCATAATTTATGTGCCTAACATGTTCATTGTGTGGGATTTTGAAGAGATTTGGAACATATTTCGAGGAGATCCAGCTAGAAATGTTCATGGTACTTGATCCTTGTTGCAGGAGAGTCTCAAATCAGTTTTTTTAGGGAATTTAATGTTCCTTCCCACTGTTGCAAGGTGTCCTAAGAAGAAATATTCCCTTTTCTAGGTATTTTTGGAGGGAAATGTAGTCCTCCCCTCAAGGAGGCTACTCCAAACTCATTGTATAAATAAGAGGCTTAAGTAGCCTAGTAGCAGAGTAGAGAAGTGTGTGAAGCATAGGATAAAATTATAAATTAGTGTTTTCAAGCAATTTTTGTAGCTATGTTATGTACAAGAAAATTTTCAATTAATGAAAGTGATATCCTATTTCAGCTCCTAATTTGGCCTTTTTTTCTAAGGGTTATGATATTCCTTGGGTTAGGGGCCACCCCAGGTGCTCCAAATACCTCTTGTATTATTTATTTTATGCATATATTTACTTTTGCAATACCTTTCTGAAAATTATTCTATTTATAGCATTCATGCATGGGTAACTAACAATTTTTTCTTGCAGGTTATATGGACACTTGGTTATAATATTTGCAGTAGTTACATTAGTTAAGTGAAATTTTTACTATGCATTTAGTACATTCCCTTTGTTTCTATTCATTGTTCACTATTTACTATTAGGTCCCTATACTACTAGTTTAGTCCCTTATTTTTATTAGTGTAGCCCCCTTATTGTTATTGTTGTACCCCTGTAACCCCAATATTGTTATTATTGTGCCCTTACATTATTATTGTTAGGTCGGCTAGGATTATATTGTGGCCCCATGGACTCCTAAATATAGAAGGAGGTTTTGGTCATTTGTATCATCCGAGAATTGTTCATTTATGTAATGTATTGGAGTTTTCCCCCTCAAAGTGGCTAATTTCTAAGGCGTTGATCTCTCTTTTCTTCTATTTTTGGAGCTGGTTTCATAACATTTGGTATCAAAGCTTTGGATTCTAGGGTTTCGCTGCTCCAAACAGGTTATCGTGGAATTTTCGCTATAAATTTTTTTCTAGCAAGCTTCAGAAGCCGAAATTTTTATAGAGCGAAGCCGAAATCCTGAGGAACGTCATGGAAAAATTTCAAAC
Organism: Pinus albicaulis; assembly: GCA_034641835.2. Lineage (NCBI taxonomy): Eukaryota > Viridiplantae > Streptophyta > Pinopsida > Pinales > Pinaceae > Pinus > Pinus albicaulis. The sequence continues at coordinate 960,479,199 of CM076579.1, forward strand.
CTTGGTTCGCAATATTTTTGGAGATATGATCTGTGAAAGTTAGGGATTTTTGTAGGCTCCTTTATTTAACCTAAACATGTCACTTTGGAATTTTCTCTATAAAATTTTTTCTACGAGGGTTCAGAAGCTAAAATGTTTACAGAGAAAATCTGCAATCCTGAAGAACGTTGTGGAAAAATTTCAGAGCTTCATTCGCAACATTTTCAGAGATAGGGTCTGTAGAAGTTAGGAATTTTGTCAGGCTCCCGAATTTCATCTCAAAGAGGTGATCGTGGGAAAATCCTCATAACTCTCTCTCTGAGCATTAGATTGGAATTCTATAAAAATTGGCCACAATCACACGGAATTTAGTTTCCTGTGTATCAATTTTAGAGCCGATGGAGGAAACAGTGACAGGTGGCATGCCGTACAAGGTCGCTCTACTGAACCAGTCCATAATTAGGTCATTGTGGGATATTTGGCATAAATTTTCCTTGAAGAATCCAAATCAGGTTAGATCTCTGGAATTTGAAAGAAGATTCAGAGGGCTTCTATAGGGCCCAATTTCAGTTATTGAAGATCCGAAATCATAAATATAATTCAGTTTCAATATCGAGCTCCTCAAAAGCAAGAAAAAGGTGTGTATTTTTTTCGAATTACATAAGTCTCGTTTGAAAAAATTATTTTGAATTTATCCCAAGGGAATATTGAAGAATAGATATTAGTATTTGGTTCTAAAATGCCCCCTACAAAGAATTCAACACCCATTAAGCCTTTAGAAGGCTCTACTCTGACTCATGAAGATGAAGAAATGCAACATGAGATATCAAAATTACAAGAGCAAGTGCACCAAATTTTGCTATCGCAAAGAGCAACAAAAAATGAAATGGAAGTTTTGAATAAAGGCATGGAAACTAAGACGGATGGTTTGAATAAAGGCGTGGAAGCTAAGATAAATGGTTTGGAAGCTAAGATGGATGGCATGGAAGTTGGCATGGAAGCTAAGATGGATGGCATGGAAGCTAAGATCGATGAAAACATGAAAGACAACATGGAAAGCATGAAGAATGATCTAAAAGTAGGCATCAAAGGTTTGGCAAAGTTGATACAAGAAATGTTTCCTAATGGCGAAAAGATAGTAGAGGAAACTCATGATGAGAACAAAATAAATGTCAATCATGATTTCATGAACTCTAATGTTGGATGGAAGAACCACCATATTAAAAAGATGGATATGAGGAAGTTTGATGGCAAGGATCCCATAACATGGATACTACAGATGGAGCAATATTTTGATCTCAATAATGTGAAAAACACACAAAAGGTATGCATTGCAACTTTACATTTAGAACAAAATACATTTGTATGGTATCGATGGATTTTCTCCCGTAAAATAATTGTCACTTGGTCAATTTTTACGGAGGAAATGATAACACATTATGAGGATAAAAAAAGCAACACCTCCTTTAGCCAATTGATAAATCTCAAACAAAAGGGTTCAGTGGTGGAGCACATTGAGGACTTTCAAAAATTGAATATAAGGATAACTGATATTCTAGAGGAACATAGGATTGATGTCTTCATAGGGACTTTAAAGGATAACATCCAACATGAAGTTCACGTTTGGGAACCTAATTCATTGGAAAAAGCATTCAGGTTGGCAAGTAAAATTGAATGTAAAATTATGGCAGCAAGGAAGCCTACCACTTACATATATAAACATGGAAGTGTTGTTGTTGAGATTGCAACAAGATGATGAGCTTAGTGAAAAGAGTCGCCTTCACTAAGTGGACCCGCAGGCTATTTTTGGTGCAAGTCTATTTTTAGAATATGTCTATTTTTAGACATGTCGATCATATTCTATGAGTTGCAGGATGCTATTTGTGGATGGTTGGTCAAGTTGGAAAAATAGATGGACTTCTATTTTTAGACATACTGGGCGGAATCTATTTTTAGATTGCCAATCTAAAAATAGATATGTCGAATATTATTAGCTCTTAATAATATTTGGACTATAAACGTTATCTTATTCTCTTGGAGCACTTCAGTTAAGTGCACAGATGTGGCACAGGAGCTGACAGAAGGAATTACGCTATTCCTGAGGGTTAAGTGGAGCTATTGCATGGAGACTTCGGTTAGAACTCATGTGAGAGAGTTTGGTGGAGTTGATTGAGGAAGTTAATGGAGTTGTGTTCAGTTTAACTAATCTAAACATAGTTGAGCTAGTTGTATCTAGTCTAACTGATTGATACACTAGTGAAGAGTGGTGTGAATTAATTATTAATTAATTCACTAATTATTAACTCATTAATCAACTAAAGAATACATCAGTTAACTACAGTGCATGGACAGTTTCAGTGGAGACCAGTGAAGAGGTAGGTGAAAGAGCAGTGTGACTATCAGTTGTGACTATAGTGTTGCATGATTTGCAACACATAGTGGTTGGAGATGCCAATGAGGATTGCATGAGCAAGGCTGGACCAATTTGAGTTCATTCAGAGCCATTTTTTAGTATTGATTTCACAGTAGAGGCAGGCTAGCAGGTGGCAGATATTGGAGCATGAGATTTGCTAGATCGGACCTGATTAGTGTGTAGCAATTGGAGATTGTAGTGAGAGCTTGTGAGGAGCTTTGTATGATGATTTTTACATGATATCTATGACATATTGTTGAAAATGAAGCAAGATGATGGAGCTTAGTGAAATGAAGTCGCCTTCACTAAGTGGGCCCGCAGGTAAATTCTGGCGCAAAGTCTATTTTTAGACTATGTCTATTTTTAGACATATGGATCATGGACCGGGAGCTGCAGTATGATATTCTTGGAGGATTGGTCATGTTGGTAAAAATATATGGACCTCTATTTTTGGACCTATAGGCTCTAAGCTCATTTTTAGACCGCCATCCTAAAATAGGGAAGTCAAACATTATTTACCCTTAATAATATTTGGACTCTAAACTTCGCTTATTTCTGAGCACTTCGCCTGAGCTGCTGCAAAATGGCTCATGCATCCGATGTATGGGAATTCACTTATTCCTAAGTTTGGTGAGTCTATGCATGGTTGACTTCCAGTTAGGACTGTCAAGGCGTGTTTGGTGAGCTGATGAGACAGGCTGGTGTGGGAGTTGTGTTCTGTTTATTTTAGTTGAACTAGTTGAGATTAGTTTAACTAGTTAATCAATTAGTTATGAGTGGAGTGAATTAAATATTATTTAATTCATTAATTAGTAACTCATTATTCAACTCAAGAACACATCAGTTCACTACAGTGCATGATCAGTTCAGTGGAGACCAGTGAAAGAGGTAGATGAAAGGGTGAGTACAACTATCAGTTGTGACATCAGTTGTGCATGAGATTTGCACCACACTTGGAGGAAATTTCCCATGATGATTGCGCTATCAAGCCAAGGAGATTCGAACCTTGGATCTTTATTTAGACAGGCCATGATTGCGCAATAGAGGCAGGCAATTAGTGGATGTGTTTTGAACTCGTGACTTGTTCAAAACCAAGCTAGTTTGTGTGTAACTTCATGAGATAGTACTGAGTACTTGTGAGGAGTATTGTACTGAGTTTGTTACATGTTTTCTCCATTATAATATACACAATAGCTGCGGGGTTTTCAGCTATAAGCTTTCCCCATACATACTTTGTTAATGTGTATGATGATTTGATGTGCTATCGCTTGTTTTATTTCCGCATGTGTGATGATCTGAGTGGAAGAGATTATGTGTTGCATATGAATTCAAATTGATATGTGATCAGGATAATCTCGGTGGATAATTAATCATTATTCAGCAAATTTCTACATGGTATCGGAGCTATTGAAGCAGAGATTGATCATCACAGTGATTACAAACTTATTTCGGTAGACAGAGTCTGCATGCGGGCCAGGTAGCCTCTCGATCCATCCTTTCCTTTGAAAGGTGATATATCCAGTAAATTCCCCTGCAGTCGATCTCTGTGCTAGAAATAATTTGTTCTCACAGATCAAGAGCGGTTGAGCTTTGAGTTGGAATTCGAATTTTGCAGCAGTTTTGTTTTCTTGGTGCCGGAGTTGAAAATGTCTTTCAACGGTTTGCGACTCGAATATGCTCTTGAAGGCAGTTCGAATTATGTTGCATGGAAGGATCGTATGGAGGCAGTATTAGAAGATAATGGACTGAAGGAGTTCGTAGATACGGATGTCCAAAAGCCCACTGATCCTGCTGAAGTCGAAGCTTGGCAAAAGAAGATGGCGAAATGTCGAAGGATCCTGTTGGAGGGCGTCAAGGATCATATTGTATCCAACCTGCATGGAAAGGCTTCTCCATATTTAATGTGGAAAGCTTTGACGGATCTATTCCATAGTAAGAGCGACCAAAGGAACCTGGCGCTCAAAGATAAGCTCAGGAACATCAAGATGGAGAAAGGCGACATTATCGCCAAATACCTCACGAAGTTCACTCAATGTAGAGATGAGCTGGGAAGTGTGGGGGTGACTGTCGAAGACGAGGACATGGTCAACCTGGCTCTCCTTGGTCTTCCGAAGGCTTGGCACTCATATCAAGATAGTGTCAATGGTCGGGAGAAGTTGCCGGGATGGGAGCGCCTTTGGGCGAATCTCATGCAGGAGGAGATAAGGAGGACTACTCGGGATGGATCTTCATCAAAGGGAGCTGATGAAGAAAATTGCGCTTTGGTTGCCAAAGCAAAGAAGGGGAAGGGTAAGAAAACTTCTCATTCCGGTGCAAAGGGAAAGAAACAGGATATGGCGAAAGTGAAGTGTTTTCACTGCCATGATCACGGACATTATGCTACCAATTGTCCGAAGAAGAAGAAAAACAAGCAAGCGGGTAGATCTACAGATGGAGAAGCTTTGGCTTCACAGTTCGAGCTTGAATTTTCACTGATCGCATGCTTGGTTTCAAGTGTGATGGGATCGGTGTGGTTCTTGGACAGCGGTGCGTCATTTCATATGACGGGAGATCGGGATTTGTTCTCAGATCTGGAGGACAAAGATCTGGGTGTGCACATCGAGATGGGCGATGATGGTAGATAAAGTGCGACTGGTATCGGTACCATATCCTTTCAGAGGGAGTCTGGTAAACCCTTTGTATTGAGGGATGTCATGCATGTACCTGGATTGAAGAAGAACTTGATCTCTGTGGCGATGTTGGAGGATAAGGGGTATGATGTGGTCTTCGGCGAAGGAAAAGCCTTCCTGCGCAGTAAGACTACTGGAGAGACCCGGAAGATAGGGGTTCGAACCAAGAACCTTTATCAGTTGCAAGTAGATGGCTGCGTAGCAATGGCATGCAAGGCGGGAGAAGTGGTGAGCCGGGATGATGAGGGCGAACTGTGGCACAGGAGATTGGGCCACCTTCACCATGGAGCTTTGAAGATCCCGCAGCAGATTTCTACTGGGCTTCCTAAGGGCACTCTTGCGCAGTCAGATCAGTGCAAGGGGTGTACTTTAGGGAAGTATGTGAAAGCCACCTTTCACGAGAAGGATATTCACGCCACGACGATCCTTGAGAGAGTTCACACAGACGTGTGTGGTCCTTTCTCAGTTGCTTCGACAGCAAAGCACAGGTATTATGTGATCTTTGTTGATGATTTCTCTCGAAAGTGCTGGATCTTCTTCATGCAGAAGAAGAGCGATACATTCGCGAAGTTCCGTGAGTTTAAAGCACTGGTCGAGAAGGAGTCGGGGAAGAAGGTGATTGCTCTAAGGAGTGATAACGGTGGTGAATTCATCTCGGCTGAATTCAAGGAGTTCTGCAGCGCAGAAGGGATTCTGAGAGAGCTCATCGCACCCCATAACCCACAGCAGAACGGGGTGGCTGAGCGGAAGAACAGAACGATCGTGGGTGCTGCACGGGCGATGTTGCATGATCAGGGCCTACCCCTTCACTTGTGGGCTGAGGCATGCAATACAGCAGTGTATGTGCAGAACCATTGTCCTCACAAGGTTCTTAGCATGAGTACACCGGAGGAGGCTTATTCTGGCAAGAGGCCTGACATTTCCCATTTGCGGATTTTTGGTTCTCCTGTCTACATGCATGTGACGAAGGATGCGAGAAGGAAGCTGGATCCAACTGCTGAGGTTGGAATATTTGTGGGGTACACTGATACACCTCACAACTATTGGGTGTATTTGTTAGACAGTCGCAAGACTGTTGTGCGACGGGATATAAAATTTCAGGAGGAGAAAGCCATGCAGTGTTCGCTTGAGAGGGAGCTACACTTGCATGCAGATGAGGAGCTGTTAGTTCCTAAGGAGGAGATTCTGGATGTGGATCAGCCACAAGAGGAAGTTCAGGAGGTGGAAGAAACCACCCATGCAGCGCCAACCATCAGAGGGCGCATGCGCACTACAGAAGCTGAGCGACTGGCTCGAGATGAAGAGAAGGTTGTAGGACCACCTACAGCACAGCGCAGACAGAGGCAGTCACCGGATCGGTACACTGGATACATGGCTCTTGTGATTCAATGTGTCGTGACAGAGCCATCCTCTTTTGAGGAAGCTGTGGAGGAACCCGCATGGGTAGATGCCATGATCGAAGAATATGATTCGATCGTCAGAAACAGTGCATGGGAGATTGTCCCAAGACCGAAGGGGAAATCAGTGGTGGGTTTGCGATGGATCTACAAAGTGAAGCAGGCGGCTGACGGGAGTGTGGAGAAGTACAAGGCAAGATTTGTCGCCCGTGGCTTCTCACAGATCAAGGGGATCGATTATGAGGAGACCTTTGCACCTGTCGCAAGGTACTCTTCCATACGGACGATCCTTTCTCTCTCAGCGCAGATGGGGTGGCACATCCATCAGATGGATGTGAAGACTGCGTTCCTCAATGGAGTTATTGAGGAAGAGGTGTACATAGAGCAGCCTGAAGGTTTTGAGATCTTCAGCAGTGAGTCGCATGTGTGCCGACTCAAGAGAGCACTGTATGGGCTGAAGCAAGCACCTCGTGCTTGGTACACTCGGATAGACAGCTACTTCACCGGGCTTGGATTCTCCAAGAGTGAGGCGGATCCAAACCTGTACCAGATTGTGGTGGAGGGGAAGCTGTTGATCATCATACTGTATGTGGATGATCTGATTTTGACTGGCGACGAGCAGTTGATACTTTCATGCAAGGAGGATCTTGCACGAGAGTTTGAGATGAAGGACCTGGGCATCCTTCATTATTTCCTGGGATTGGAGATTTGGCAGCGCAGTGGAGGACTGTTTGTTTCTCAGGGCAAGTATGCCCGGGAGATTCTGGAGAGGTTCAACATGCAAGGCTGCAAGCCTGTTGACACTCCTCTTCCTGGTGGTTGGAGGAAGGGAGATGCTACTTCAAAGGAGGTAGTGGATGCCACTGTCTATCGACAGTTGGTGGGGTCGTCGATGTATCTGGTCAATACTCGACCCGATATATGCTATGCAGTTAACCAGCTTTCGCAAGCTATGGTTAAGCCTACCAAGCTCTTTTGGAAGGCAGGCAAGCATGTATTGTGCTATATTAGTGGCACATCGGGATATGGTCTATGGTACAGACAGGAGGATGGAGCGAAGCTTTCTGGCTTCACTGATGCAGATTGGGCAGGGAGCCCAACGGACCGGAAGAGCACATCCGGAGGAGTTTTCAGCATTGGGTCGACAGCAGTTTCCTGGTACAGCAGGAAGCAGAGATCCGTGGCACTCAGTTCAGCAGAGGCCGAGTACATGGCAGCTAGCTTGGCTGCATGCGAGGCTATTTGGATGAGGAAGATCCTCGCAGGATTTTTCAGGTTGCATTTGGAGCCTACAATGATTTACTGTGATAACCAGAGTTGCATTAAAATCTCGGCTAATCCAGTATTTCATGATAGGTCCAAACACATCGACATCAAGTACCATCATATCAGAGATTGTGTTCAGCGGAGAATCATGATGCTTTCATATGTTCCCACGGAGGATCAGGATGCCGACATCCTGACGAAGGCGCTCACCAGGAGCAAGTTTGAATTCCATAGAGGCAGGATAGGGGTTGCAGATAATCCATATATTGCTGAGAGGGAGTGTTGAAAATGCAGCAAGATGATGGAGCTTAGTGAAATGAAGTCGCCTTCACTAAGTGGGCCCGCAGGAAAATTCTGGCGCAAAGTCTATTTTTAGACTATGTCTATTTTTAGACATATGGATCATGGACCAGGAGCTGGAGTATGCTATTCTTGGAGGATTGGTCATGTTGGTAAAAATAGATGGACCTCTATTTTTGGACCTATAGGTCGAACTCTATTTTTAGACTGCCTATCCTAAAAATAGGGAAGTCAAATATTATTTACCCTTAATAATATTTGGACTCTAAACTTCAGTTTACTCTCTTGGAGCACTTCAGTTCGAGCCTTGGAAGTGGCTCATGCATCTGACAGAGGAATTACGCTATTCCTAAGGGTTTGGTGAGCACATGCATGGTTGAATTCAGTTAGGACTTCAGTGGCAGAAGTTTGGTGGAGTTAATGAGACAGCTAGTGGAGTTGTGTTCGGTTTAACTTAGTTGAACTAGTTGAGATTAGTTTAACTAGCTAATCAACTAGTAATGAGTGGAGTGAATTAAATATTATTTAATTCATTAATTAGTAATTCATTATTCAACTCAAGAACACATCAGTTCACTACAGGGCATGGACAGTTCAGTGGAGACCAGTGAAAGAGGTAGATGAAAGGGTGAGTACAGCTATCAGTTGTGACATCAGTTGTGCATGAGATTTGCACCACACTTGGAGGCAATTGCCCATGATTATTGCGCTGTCAAGCCAAGGAGATTCGAACCTTGGATCTCTATTTAGACAGGCCATGATTGCGCAATAGAGGCAGGCAATTAGTGGATGTGTTTTGAACCTGTGACTTGTTCAAAACCAAGCTAGTTTGTGTGTAACTTCATGAGATAGTACCGAGTACTTGTGAGGAGTATTGTACTGAGTTTGTTACATGTTTTCTCCATTATAATATACACAATAGCTGCGGGGTTTTCAGCTATAAGCTTTCCCCATACATACTGTGTTAATGTGTATGATGATTTGATGTGTTATCGCTTGATGATCTGAGTTGAGTTGAGTGGAAGAGATTATGTGTTACATATGAATTCGAATTGATATGTGATCAGGATAGTCTCGGTGGATAATTATTTATTATTCAGCAAATTTCTACACATATAATATACAGATAGTTGGGGGTTTTCAACTTTAAGCTTTCCCATAAATTACTGTGTTCATATGTGTGAATTTTTATGGTTTTAATGTGTGCATGCAATTGAATTATTTCCGCAAGTAATGATCAATAGTAGAAGAGATTATGTATTGTGCATGAAGTCAAATATTGTGTGATCAGGAGAATCTCGGATGTATAACATATCAGGTATATAATTTCTACAGTTGCTACTCCTAGACTTCCACAATCTACAAGGTTGACACCACAACAATTGGAAGAAAAAAGAGAAAAATTTCTTTGCTACAGTTGTGATAGAAAATACACTAAAGGTCATAAGTGTGCTGAGAAGAAATTGTTTTACATAGATTGTGAAGAGGAAGAAGAAAATGAATAAGAATCTTCAAAAGAAGAGGATATACACCAAGAACCAACCCTAGAAGAGGAATAAATGAGTCCGACCATATCGTGTAGTGCATTGGTAGGAATTACCACTCCTCAAACTCTGAAGATAGAAGGAGATATTAAGAAGAAAAAGGTAATAATGTTGATTGATTCAGGTAGTACCCATAATTTTATTCATTGTAAGGTAACCAAGGAATTGAATTGTTTCCTATACCCAACACTAGAATGTCAAGTGATGGTTTCAAATGGAGGAACTATAAATTGCTCTGGAAAATTCCATAATATCAATCTAACCATGGGGGAATATGTATTGAATAGTCAAATGCTTTCCATTCCAATGGGAGGTGCTGATGTTGTACTAGGAGTACAATGGTTACAATCTTTGGGCACGGTAGCTTTTAATTTTCAAGAACTTTTCTTGAATATTTTTTCAGAAGGAAAGGAAGTCGAATTGCAGGGTATCGCAGGGAAGCTGGGAAAGATAATAAGCTATAATTTCATGACAAATATTCTAAAGAAAGAACAAAGAGGCGTAATTGCACAATTATGCTCACTAGAAGTTCCAACATCAAAATCATCTATTTTTGCAGATCTCCAAAAAGTTTTGAACAATCATTCCAAGATGTTTTAAACTCCCAAAGGACTCCCACCTATTCGTGATCATGATCATGCTATTCATTTGATCCCAGGAAGTGTTCCTCCAAACATTAGGCCTTCTAGATATCCTTATGTCCAAAAGAGCGAAATTGAACGTATGATTGTAGAAATGTTTGAGGATGGTATAATTCAACCTAGTCAAATTTCTTTCTCTGCTCCAGTAGTATTGGTGCACAAGAAGGATGGATCATGCTACATTGATGCAGGAGCATTAGGCTCAAAGAAATACTTTGTATGTAAATAGACTTAGGGGTTTCTAGTTTTCAAGAGAGTTGGATTTTATGTAGTGAATTTAGTGGGTTTTAATTAATTTTAGTTAAATTTGGAGAGAATTGTAACTACCCTCGAATGATTAGTTGGGCATATGAAGAGATGAGAGATTCAGAAACTGCAGAGTTGGAATCAGTTTCCACAAATCTAGGGACTTAGTCTAATTTTAGGAAATCTGGAATTTTAGGAGTTTTGTTGAGAATTAAGGGAAGATGAATCAATTTTTATTAATTTGTATAAATAAGCCCCTGTGGCATTGAGCAAACAAACCTGTAGAGCTGCATGGAGCTATAGAGCTGGGTAGAGTAGATTGCAGAAGGGCCATTTGATTTGAAGATCTGGCCAATCAAGGAAGTTTTGTAAGTAAATTCATATACATATTATGAAAGAATTGTTTCAGTATTATATGTGCATCGGTTGAATTAATTTATGTGTGAGAATGCCTTGAATCTCTGTGAGATGGGTATGAGTAAGACTCTGTAATTTTGTTTAAAAGTTTGTCTGTATATTCAGTGATGAGAGTGTATGAGAACCAGTGTGATAAAAACCTATGTTAAGAGCCAATGGCAATGTGTTGATTCATTTCAAGAAGTAATTGTATGACAATGCGTTATATGAGTCTCTATGTAAATGATTAAAATTGTAATCCTACACATGACTGGGTTAATGGTGTTCTGCATGCCTTGATAAATTAGAATGGAAGCGTACAGTCCTTAATTAAAGGTGCGGATTTGCATTTGTTGAAGGGCCGGAACGAGAGGTTATTAGTTCTTTAGATCTGTTCAAACCGAAGTGTTGAACCGGGTATGCAAGGGTGTGTGTTAAACATTGATGAAATGCAGGTTACATATGAAATGGTGCAGAACCTCGAGCGTAGAAAGAAGCGGAACCGGGAGCGTAAACAGTGACAACGGTTTTTAGAACCGACCAGCAGTTTTCACACTTTTATTTGGCGGTAAGTTGTTTCACAAATAAAAATGCGATACAATCTGGTGCCCGACATGTGTCCTAGAGTGGTTTTTGGAAACCACCCATTTTGCACTTTTTCTGAACGTTAAAGTCCTGTGGGGAAATTAATGTGATTCTCATCCGATCTTGAGGGAAGCAGATCTGAGGGTTTTCGCATTCGCAAATTGCGAAGGGTTTAACGCAAGGGCGAGGTACGTATGTCATGATGTGTTGTGGGCCCGAATACATTGTGTTGAGGTTTAAATGTTAAATGGGTCAGAGTTTAATAACCAAAAGGAATTATTTGAATGAGTGCATATAGTTTACGAAAAGGGTTAAGGCATTGATATTTGATTAATCAAAGTTTGAAGTATGGTGGGTTGTTAAAGTATTAACCCATGCGAAGATTATATTTGATATAATATATGTTGCCAACCATATTATAAGTTGAGTTTAATCCTAGTCCAACACATTCAGATTTCTGGTGAAGTTCGAAGACTTTGGGGCTAAATGCCTATTTGAATATTAATTTAAGTATGCATGTAATGGGTTTTAATAAAAGGGCATATTATATGCATTGGGAGTTTATAACCTTTTAAATATAAGCTTCCGCCTTATTTAAATTGCTAGTTGAGATTTTATTTGGGGAAAAATTTGGAAATTCATTCTTATATGCACAAGAAAGTGGGGACTGTGGGTTTTACCCATCATCATGTGGTATCAGAGCTGGAATAGCTCATTGAAAATTTATTTTTGAAATTCATATATACTAAAACAGTGAAGAAAGTTTGGGTTTTAAATCTGTTTAATAGAAATGCAGATTTGATTAGGTGGGCTGTGAAGGTATTCATATCTGCATAATCTGGAGCTGAAGACAAAGTGTTTTGAAGATTGTAGCATATAGAGATGTAGTGCAGGTGAGAAGAGAAGCAATATTACACAGAATCTTGAAGGTGAGTTGATGAGCATTATTTAAACTCTGGTTTGAGGTATTGTTTGCAGAACTCAGATTGCAGGCAATTGAGGAAATCTCAGCAAAAGCATATCACAGCTTTGAGAGCAGTGATGAAAGAGTTCAGCAGAGGACTCTGAAGTGAAGAAGAAAGTGTGGAAGAACCTGGAGGATTCCCAACAGAGGTTGGATGAAAGAAGAACATATGTGTTCTTGAGAAAATTTGCAGAGTGAAGCCTAGAGAGAGCAGAAGAGAGTGCTCAGAAGGTTCCAGCAGAAGGGGACCAGTACTTTCCAAAAGCCCAGATCCGGAGGAAAGGATTGGTGAGGTAAGTTGAAGCAAGAGAGATTGACGTTGCAGAGGCTTAATGTAGCTTGTGAGTGAAGAACTCATGGAGGAGAAAATGGCTTCTAATAGCCATAGCAGAGATTGCAGAGGTTCTGAGAGAGGCCACAACAGAAGAGTGAAGGAGGATGCCAAAGCAAATTGCATGAGGAATAAATTCACTGATGAAGAATATTGGAAAGAGGTAGCTGAGATCTGGGAACATTTCAACAAATTGGAACTGATGATAAAGGAAATCCAGAGAATTGATTGGCTCATGAAGAAGAAAGTAAAGTGGCAGAGGCTAAAGATGAAGAAAGAGCAAATGATAAATGCTCAGCTGAAAGAGAGATTACTCAGGATGATTGAGTATCTGGAGAAGGACTTGAAGACTGAAACTTCAAGTGAGACCAAGAGGTCAAATGGCCTTACATCTCACAAATTTTGTATGTTTGCAGGAAGAACATGTGGGAAAGAACAAACTGTTGATGTTGTCACTAAGGAAGAAAATGGGACAGCTAGATATTTTGAAAATGTCCATGCACCATTGGGGAAAGGTTTTTTTTTCCAATACATTGGAAGCAGAGGAAGTCTGAATTGTGATGATGGCCAGAAGCTGAGAATTGGGCAGTTAATTGGACAGCTTGAAGAAACTGAAGAGGAGACCATTAAAGAAATTCTGAAATGTATAGAAGACTTGGAGCAGCATGAAGATTTGATGATCAAATCATCAAATGAGACAATGGGGTCTTATGGTTCTAAAACTGACAAAATTTGTGTGAATGTAGGTATTGAGGAAGACAGTTCATATGATGAAGCTGTGATAAATGAAGCTGAAAGTTGCCAATTCACATATGATGATTATCTTTCAGATGAAGATCAAACTGAATTACTGCAGCAGAAGGAATTCATAAATTCCTTGTTTAATGAAAGAGATTGTTTCAATGGAGACATGACATTTTTGTCTGATGGTGATCAATTTTTTATTAATGCTGATAATGACAAATTGCTTTTATTGAATGGCCAAATGGAGAGTGATGGAAAGATAGCTGAAGTTATTGCAAGGATGGAAGATCAGAATTATACTCTGGTGGAGGATGAAGAGATAGTGACAGGAGGAAACTTTACTTTTGAAGATAGTGAAGGTTGAGCAGAAAGTTTCTCAAATGAGATGGCAGAATTGTGGCATGAGTTAAGTGTTCTGGAGCAGAGGATAGAAACACGGAGAAAAGGTGTTCAAATTTTAAAGGCAGAGATGAATGAGAATGAGAAAGTTCATTTTTATGAACTAGATCAAGGAGACATCCTTGAAGGATGCAGAGGAGAGACTAACTGGCAGTCTCGAGAATTGTTTGAAGGATTGGAATCAGCATACTGATGTGCTGATAGAGAAGGAAAGAATTTCAGGACAGCATACTGAAATGCTGGCAGAGGAAGGAAAGGCACTGAGGCCTTATGACTTTTGTTTTAACAATTGTTTTGTGAATATAGATTTTGTTGGTGATGGAGAAAAATTGACACCACTAGGCAGTCAATTAAAAGAGGAGGAGAATTCTCTGGAAGATTTTAACCCATGGAATGAAGAATTTAAGTTGCTGGAGATTATGCTGAATCAGCAAGATTCAATGCAAGAAAGAGAACCTCAATTTCAAATTTGGGGATTGCAGAATGTGAAAATACAAAGGAATGAAGACTAGGAAGATTTTCCGAGTCTCAGAAAAGACTTAGAATTTCAGAAAGAAGAATTGGTGACTAGATCATCAATTGAGACCATTAGGTCTTGTGATTTAAAAATCGACAATTTGGTTGTGTTGACAGGGATTGTGAAAGACAATCCATCACTTGGAGTTGTCTTGAATGAAGATGGGTTGCTGAAGGAAGGTGAGGATATCATATCTCATATGCAGAAACTTGTTACCGTTGGTGACAAGGAAGAATTGGCTTGTCTGATGGGCCAAGAGAAACTTGGAGGGCAGATTTTTGGAACTTCTACAATGGTGGAGAATCAGAATTTTATTCTAACAGAAGATGAAGACATAGTACTTGAAGAACTTTATTTGATTTCCAGAATCATCAAGAAGAAGGAATAAAATTACCAAAGATTGTCAAGGAAGAAGAAGAATATGCTGAACCCGAATTGCAGCATATTAATGACGTGTTTTTACAAAGGAGATGGCTGAATTGTTTGCTGAAAAAATTTAGAGAAGAGAATGAAATGGTAGAGCAGTAGATTGAAGTGTTGCCAGGGGAGATGTTAGAACAACAAATTGAAGTGTTGCCAAAGGAGGAAGAGACACAAAGCTTTTATAAATTTGGTGTTTGTTTTATGATTACAGATACTGATAAAAGGACTAAGGAATGTTTAGTCCGGGAGAGAAAAAGAGATGGTGACAATGACTGGAAATTTAAATACCAGTCTAAAGAATTGCTGAAGTCAGAGAATGAATAAATTGTCATGGATGACAATCAAGAAGAGTTTTACTGTTGCAAAGAACAATAGGGTATGGATGATTGGGTGGTAGTAAGCGTGAGAGCTCAGCAAGTTAAAGCTGGAGCTAGAGCTAGCACAGGAGCTAGAGATAGAGTTAAAGTTAGGGCTCAGCAATTAAGGGCAAGAGCCAGAGTGAGAGCAGCAGTAAGGACTGAGCAAGCAAGAGTTCAGCAAATGAGAACTCAACAAGCAGAAGTAGAAGTTCAACAATCAAGATGGAACAGTGCCCAGCAATTAGAAGACATATTAGACAGAGAAATTGAATTTATGAGAAAGTTGATGGTGAAAGTGTCTTAGAGGAAGACATCAGCAAGAGAACAAAGAAGCAAAAGCAGTAGCAGAAGAAAGACAGAAAGAGAATGTAAAAGTGCAGCTAGTGGAGCAAGACAGAATAAGATATGGAAGCCTGGTGAAGTGCAAAAGAAGAATATTGCAGCGGATGATCAGCTACAGAAAAAAGTGTGGGATCCAGGAAGACAAGGATGAAAGCACATGATCAGGAGATCATGAATCAATTTAACCTGGGAAGTCTGATACAGGAGCATTAGGCTCAAAGAAATACTTTATATGTAAATAGACTTAGGGGTTTCTAGTTTTCAAGAGAGTTAGATTTTATGTAGTGAATTTAGTGGGTTTTAATTAATTTTAGTTAAATTTGGAGAAAATTGTAATTGCCCTCGAATGATTAGTTGGGCATATGAAAATATGAGAGATTCAAAAACTGCAGAGTTGGAATCAGTTTCCACAAATCTAGGGACTTAGTCTAATTTTAGGAAATCTGGAATTTTAGGAGTTTTGTTGAGCGTTAAGGGAAGATGAATCAATTTTTATTAATTTGTATAAATAAGCCCTTGTGGCATTGAGAAAACAAACCTGTAGACCTTCATAGAGCTGCATGGAGCTGTAGAGCTAGGCAGAGTAGATTGCAGAAGGGCCATTTGATTTGAAGATCTGGCCAATCAAGGAAGTTTTGTAAGTAAATTCATATACATATTATGAAAGAATTGTTTCAGTATTACATGTGCATCGGTTGAATTAATTTTTGTGTGAGAATGCCTTGAATCTCCGTGAGCTAGGTATGAGTAAGACTCTGTAATTTGGTTTAAAATTCGGTCTGTATATTCAGTGATGAGAGTGTATGAGAACCAGTGTGATAAAAACCCATGTTAAGAGCCAATGGCAATGTGTTGATTCATTTCAAGAAGTAATTGTATGGCAATGTGTTATATGAGTCTTTATGTAAATGGTTAAAATTTTAATCCTGCACATGACTGGGTTAATGGTTTTCTACACGCCTTGATAAATTAGAATGGAAGCACACAGTCCTTAATTAAAGGTGCGGATTTTCATTTGTTGAAGGGCTAGAACGAGAGGTTATTAGTTCTTTAGATCTATTCAAACCGAAGTGTTGAACCGGGTATGCAAGGGTGCGTGTTAAACGTTGATGAAACGCAGGTTACATATGAAATGGTGCGGAACCTCAAGTTTAGAAAGAAGCGGAACCGGGAGCGTAAAGAGTGACAGCAGTTTTAAGAACTGACCGGCGGTTTTCGCACTTTTATTTGGCGGTAAGCTATTTCACAAATAAAAATGTGATACGGTCTGGTGCCCAACACGTGTCCTAGAGTGGTTTTTGGAAACCACTCGTTTCGCACTTATTCTGAACGTTAAAATCCTGTGGGGAAATTAATGTGATTCTCATCCGATCTTGAGGGAAGCAGATTCGAGGGTTTTCACATTCGCAAGTTGTGAAGGGTTTAACACAAGGGTGAGGTACATATGTCGTGATGTGTTGTGGGCCCGAATACATTGTGTTGAGGTTTAAATTTTAAATGGGTTGGAGTTTAATAACCGAAAGGAATTATTTGAATGAGCGCATATAGTTTACGAAAAGGGTTAAGGCATTGATATTTGATTAATCGAAGTTTGAAGTATGGTTGGTTGTTAAATTATTAACCCACGCGAAGATTATATTTGATATAATATATGTTTCTAGCCATATTATAAGTTGAGTTTAATCCTAGTCCAACACATTCAGATTTCTGGTGAAGTTCGAAGACTTTGGGGCTAAATTCCTATTTGAATATTAATTCAAGTATGCATGTAATGGGTTTTAATGAAAGGGCATATTATATACATTGGGGTTTTATAACCTTTTAAAGATAAGCTTCCGCCTTATTTAAATTTCCATTTGAGATTTTATTTGGGGAAAAATTTGGAGATGCATTCTTATATGCACAGGAAAGTGGGGACTGTGGGTTTTACCCATCATCACACATGTGTCTGGATTATAGGGAGATCAATAAGCTCACCATTAAAGATAAATTTCCCATTCCTATGATTGATGAATTATTGGATGAATTACATGGAGCAATTTATTTTACCAAGTTGGATTTCGTTCAGGATATCATCAAATTAGATTGAAGACTAAAGATATTCTGAAAACAACATTTCGAACTCATGAGGGTCATTATGAATTTTTGGTCATGCCTTTTGGCATTAGCAATTCACCTTCTACATTTCAAGGGTTGATAAATTCCATTTTCAAACCCTTCCTTAGAAAATTTGTGCTAGTATTTTTTGATGATATACTAATCTACACCAGGTCTTGGAAGAATCATGTTCAACATGTTGACAGTGTACTCAAATTAATGCAAGAGAAACAATTATAGGAAAAAACATCCAAATGTTTCTTTGGAGTACAAGAGGTGGAATATCTGGGTCATATTGTATCTCACGAGGGTGTTAAGGTAGACCCTAACAAAATTAAATCCATTAAGGAATGGAAATTCCCCACAACCATAAAGCAGTTGCGAGGATTTCTCGGGTTAACAGGGTATTATCTCAAGTTTGTTAAGAATTATGGGAGAATAGAAGCACCTCTAACAGTATTATTGAAGAAAGATGCATTTTCATGGACTCTTGAAGCAATTAAGGCCTTTGAACATCTTAAAGAGGTAATGTGCCTAGCACCAGTCTTAGCTACGCCAGACTTCACAAAAACCTTTATTGTGGAATGTGATGCCTCAGGAAATGGAATTGGTGTTGTTTTAATGCTAAGGAAGACCCATTTCTTTTTAAAGTCATCCAATCAAAGGAAAGTATTCATAGAAAGCTATTTATGAGAAGGAAATGTTAGAAATACTACATGCACTAAAGAAATGGCGACCTTACCTAATGGGAAGACACTTCAAGGTAAAAACTAATCATGATATTCTTAAACACTTTTTGGAACAAAGATTGTCTTCATAAGAGCAGCAAAAATGGGTCACAAAGATGTTGGGTTATGACTTTGAAATAATCTACAAAAAAGGGAAGCTAAATGTTGTTGCAGTTGCACTCTCAAGAAATAATGAAGAGGTGGAAGCATTTCTTGGTGCCATTTCTATTATCCAACCAGATTGGATAACCGAAGCAAGGGATGAATGGAAGAAGGACGAAGAAGTGTGGACACTTCAAAATTTGCAGCAAGATCCTAGTACATCTGATACATTTAGTTGGAAAAATGATTCCTTATAGTACAAAGATCGCTTATATCTTTGTAAGAATTCCCAATATAAAACAAAATATTATTTTGGAATTTCACACTTCTCCTTTAGGAGGACACTCAGGATATTTAAAAACCTACCACAGGGTGAAGAAATAATTTTTTTGGGATGGCCTTAAATCTGATATTAAAAATTTTGTGGCGGAATGTTTGGTTTGCCAGCAAAATAAAGTTGAGACAATTAAGACCCCAGGTCTTATACAAAATTTATCCATTCCAAGTCAATGTTGGGAGGATATTTCATTAGATTTTATCACAGGTTTACCTAATTCCAAAGGAAAGAGTGTCATCATGGTGGTAGTTGATAGAATTACCAAGTATGCACACTTTTGTGCATTATCTCATCCATTTAAAGCAAGTAAAGTTACTACTACATTTATGGACACAATTCAAAAGCTACATGGAAACCCAAATATTATTGTGAGTGACAGAGATCCCATTTTTACTGAAAATTTTTGGACGGAGTTATTTTCTTGTTTGGGTACTCAATTAGCTCATAGCTCATCTTATCATCCTCAATCCGATGGTCAAACTGAGATAGTGAATAAATGTTTGGAAGGATATCTTCGTTGTTTTGTATCCGATAAACAAACATAATGGGTTAAGTGGTTACCTCTCGCTAAATGGTGGTATAACACTTCCTTCCATAATGCAGGAAAAATGACCCCATTTATGGCACTTTATGGATATCATCCATGGTCCATCACATCATATTTAAGAGAAAATTCTAAGGTTCAAGCAGTGGAAGATCACATCGAGCATCAACAAGAATTTCTCCAACTCTTAAAGGATAACCTAAATTTGGCACAAAATTGAATGAAACAACAAGCATATTAACATCGTAGCGAGAGAAGTTTTGATGTAGGAGACTGGGTATTTTTACGGCTACAACCATACAAAAAAATGTCCATCAAGAAAGCTAAGAAGGATAATAAATTATCGCCAAAGTACTATGGTCCTTACAAGGTGTTACAAAACATTGGTACTATGGCATACAAATTGGAGCTTCCTACTTCTTCACGAGTACATCCAGTTTTCCATGTTTCATGCTTAAAGAAGGTTATAGGTGAAAATCTTCAATTTCAAACAATATTTCCAGAACTTGATGAGCAAGGAAAAATCATATTGGAACCTGAAGCGGTCACGGAAACAAGAACTCGATAGCTATGAAATCGATCAATTTCAGAGTATCTCATAAAGTGGAAGAACTTACCCTCTGAAGATTCTACATGGGAGGATGAGAATTTTATACAGAAGCACCCAGAGCTACTCAAGCATTGAGGACAACACTTTTTTGAAGGAGAGGGGTATGTTAGATCCCTATACTACTAGTTTAGTCACTTATTGTTATTAGTGTAGCCCCCTTATTGTTATTGTTGTACCCCTATAACCCCAATATTTTTATTATTGTGCCCTTACATTACTATTGTTAGGTCGGCTAGGATTATATTGTGGCCCTATGGACTCCTATATATAGAAGGAGGTTTTAGTCATTTGTATCATCCAAGAATTGTTCATTTATGTAATTTATTAGAGGTTGGCCCCTAAAAGTGGTTGATTTCTAAGGCATCGATCTCTCTTCTCTTCTATTTTTGGAGTTGGTTTCATAACATTTACTATTTTCCTGCACTATAACATGTTTTGTAGTTATAGGCACGTTATAGGAAAGCCAAAGATTTGTTTTTTTCTAGGTAAAAATTTCAACAAGTTGTTGTGATGTTTTAAATAGGTTTATTTTTTCCTTTTATAGCTTCTCCATATATTATTTTCTTCTCCAACTCACATTTCACTTGGCTACTTGTTCAATGGACTATCTCCTGTAGCAAAATTGGGACTCTTGTAGCAGTTTGTAACCAACCTCTCAAACTCACTCAGATTTGCAATAAACTCATGATTAGTAGTATTTGGTATATTACAACACTCTCAGAACCCTAATAATGGAACTTGGAGGTATAAATACCTTGTATAAGTTTTCGATTGGTTTACTTTAGAAATATATTTTTTTGCAAATCAGGTTTTACAATTTACAATGTATTTTGGCAATGTGTTTTTATTTTTTTGCAAGATAGCATAGAGGTGTGAAAGTGTGATTTCATTTAATTACATATACTTTAGAAGTGTGAAAGTGTGCATTCCTTTATTGCGATTCGAAAATGGTCGAATGGTGATAGAACCTTAAAAGATCCATTGTCTTCTTCCCCATTACATAATGAACAAATAGTCCCTTGATGCTTACTAATTAATCGATTTGCCCCATTGGAAGAGTATCCTAGGTTTGCATTCTGTTTTCCTTTTAATAAGTTATTTCCTACAATTTCAATTTTCCTATAGCATATGTTAGTCAACTTGGTGTTTGTACATCTAGATTTCATTTCAATAATCCCACTTAAGTAAAAATAAATAAGATAAATAGATAGCTCCTACTGCATATATAGTGTTGGCCCATATTAAGTTTGTATGAACCTTGGGTTGACAATTGAAGTTGAGACCCTTGGGAGTTGCAACATTTTTGTTGCAATATTGAGTGCCATCATATATTCACTAGTGAACTTTCTAGAGATAACCTACAGATTATACTAAGTAAGAAATATATCTGGATTCATTGTTATTTTCACTCAAGAACGATGTGTGAGTGATCTCTCAAGACACAAAAAAGTACTACATGGTCATGGGAGAACTTGCTACCTAACCAGATCAATAAAATCATGTTGGAAACTAGGATAATACTGAGAGGGGGGTGAGTCAATATTATACATTTTTTCTCAAATTTTAAATATCTTCAAGTTATTAAAAATAAACTATAGAACATAGATTAGGAGACACAAATATTTACATGGAAACCCATATGGTATAAAACCACAAAACTTATGTTTGAATTTTGTTGTAGGTTCTAACCTACCAATACATTCAATATACTGGCACCAAACAGAAGGAGACACCCATCCCCTTAATTTTAAAGGAATGAACTTGAAGGAGACACTTCCCCCTTGATATTTACATGCCCTGAACTAAAGGAAACATCAATCCCCTAATCTTTATAGGAAAAAAATTAAAGGAGATACCTATTTCCTGATTCACAAGCACCAACCCCCCAAGATTTGTAATAACTAACTTTTCGTTACTGTTATCACACTCAAAATTTTCAAAATTTGTTTTGATAAGGTCACCATAGGTTTCATGTTATGTCATTTTGGTTCATGCATTTGATGAATAATTTATAAAATCGTGTTTATCCTATGTCAAAAAACCATTATGAGTCATGTCATGTCAGCCAAATCCATTTTATATCATTTAGTTTTCACACCCATGCCTTAAAATAAAGAAATGAACCACTTGTCTAGTTTTTCACAGTTTCGTAGCGAATATAGTGGAAGAATAGTAGATTTCACTACGAAATTGCCTAAAAATTTAGTAGCACTCATTTTCCAAAAGAAAATCGATGAATTTTCATTTTCTATTGGTTTTAGGGAAACGTTAGATCACCTATTAGGTTATGGCAGTTATCCAACATGTGAAATCATAAGTGATTGTCATCATTGCACTTTTATCCCTCCATTTGTCATTTTCCCTCTCATATTAGAATTTCATATTTTTTCACCCAAGCTCCTCTCTGTTATTAATCCTTCAGCCTTTGCATGTATTGGTCATGTGTCACCCTTGAAAATTTTTAGCTTTGTGGCAAGCAGCTTGCTGTCTAATTTTCTTTTTACAGGTGTCACATTTTTAAGAAGGTAGCTTGGTTATAAAGAGATATGGACATGAATAAGAAAGTGTACAAAGGAGGCTCTATGGTTAGATAGAATTTGATGGACTTTAATATATCCATGTATGAACCTAGTTTTTTTTAAGCATTCACCAATTCAGGTTGCTTGAATTTCTGCTGGAGCTAACAAGGAATTTGCTAAGTTTTTGGACTGTGTGAGCAGTCAATTTCAAGAGAAGATTATGAATAAAAAGAGATGAATTATGAAATACTAAGAGAGGTTATTTTCAAGAACATAACAAGGAAAAATAACCTCCTTCATGTTTCTCACAGGTGCTACCAGTTTTGATATTCGAAGATGTCTCTGGGACTTATTTTCAGAATCCAGAACTTTCATGTTTCATACATGTTTTTCGAATGAAGATTCTGGATAGTTGGAGAGGGTTTTGAAAAACACAAGAGAGGTTTTTCTTCATGACATACTTACCTACAAAAACTTCCTTCTGTTTCGCAATAACTATCAAGGATAGGGATATAGGAGCTCCTCTCTGAACCCTATTGTTTCAGAAAAACAGTCATTTTATTGGTAAATTAACTTGCTTAAGGTGAAAATGATGCTTTTTTAAGAGGGTAAGAGGCAAGTTTGTCTTATCATATTTCATTATATCAATTTTCATACCTAAAGGTGAAATTTGGAAGAAAAAGGGAGAATTTTTATTTTTCTCCATAATCAGGTAGTTTCGTAGCGTGCTCCAGGCTTGAAGGCTTAAAAACGCTATGAAATTTTTGAAGATGCTTTTTTTCCTATAAATTTTTTTCTTGAAGATCCAAGGAGGGAAGTTGATGGTATTCACTGATTTTGACCTGACAAAAATTGTTTTACCAGCAGAGAAGGCAGAAAAGGAGGTTGAATGGCTGAAATAAACATGCTACCAAACTACGCAACGAAACTTCTTGTTGCAGTCTATTTTTTGCCACGAGGTGTTTTTAGTTGTATTGTGATGTTTGGAAAGTGTATTGAAGAGAATCCAACCATGTGGATTAGTAAAATAGTATCAGTTAACATTTTTTTGGTCAAAATACTCAACAAAGAAGGTGATTAGGCTGCCAACTCATCAATTTTGGACACATCATCAACTATGACAGCACACCCCCAAAATTCGAGGAGCAAACCCTTAATGTCAGTTTGCTTGTTTTACTATTTGGTTATAGATATTTCCACCTCATTCAAAGTGGTTATGTTCGATAAGTTTCATCATGAATATATTATCTAAAAGTTGTTAGTGAAATAAATAGGTTGTAGAGTCCTAGTAGGTCTCTAAGTCCTAAAGTTAGTAGCTGTCAATTTTGTTTCCTTGTAATATGATTTTGGTTAGATTAGGTGTCAAAGGAAGCATTCGAAGGCTCAATTTTGTTGATAGGATCAATGTAAATATGTCTAAGCCTATTAATAGGGAGATTATTGAAGGAGAATGGGTTGGAGAGCATTGTACTACACTGTTATTTTTGGAAAAATTTCAACTTCAGTAATATACATTGGATGTTTTGGTCTTCTTCACCTAAGATTCGAATGAGGTTTTCAATAAGTTCTATGTCTTATATTTTTCTTGTTTAATATATGCAGCAAGTTTATGTCTAATTACTCAGAATTCTTGGATAACAGGCTCTGAATTCCTTTAGATATTGAACTATTGTTTTTCTTCCTGTGTTGTGTGTGTATCATCTTTTCATTGAAACATTCATTTTCCTCGGTTTCCTCAAGAAAGATCATTTTCATTGAGTTTCCTGATGTTGAATCTATTAGCCCAATGGTAGAAATTCCTTTACATTGTCAACCTATAATCAATCACAATCAAGTTATAGTCGTAGAGTTAGCCATCTAGTATAGTTTTCATTGCCAATCCTTTGATAAGTTGAGAGAGCCCTCTCAAGCTAAAGAGGCTAATATTCAGTCAAAATTTGGTTTGAAATAGTTACTCCAATTTGACCATTGCAGCAACCCAATAGGACTCAATTTGGTGATATCATTTTGGCGTCATTTCCAGGGATCGAAGGTGTAAATTTTCTCTGAAAAGAACGACAAAGTTCGTATTTGACTTCTGATGGTGAACAAAAGCCAAACACAGGAAGGTTGTACCATTCACCTGGAAACTCCATTGTTCAAGATCCCGAGCTTCAAAGTTTAGAACAACTTCACTGGGAAGAATCCAGATTTCAAAACATTCATGGTGATCCAAGATGACAGGTTATGTGGCAAACCCTTTATATGATGAAATGTTACAAAGTGTAAGGGATGAGTTAGCAGAATTTCAGATAGATGAACATTTCTCCACCATAGTATATCGT
Organism: Pinus albicaulis; assembly: GCA_034641835.2. Taxonomy (NCBI): domain Eukaryota; kingdom Viridiplantae; phylum Streptophyta; class Pinopsida; order Pinales; family Pinaceae; genus Pinus; species Pinus albicaulis. The sequence continues at coordinate 960,503,975 of CM076579.1, forward strand.
TGTTTGAAATCGAGTCGACTCACACCTGAAAATAAAATTTGTTTTCTTGGTTTAGCTGCTGAAAGATTAGAGAATGAAATTAAACTATTCGATGTTAAAATTGGATCATATGATTTCATAGATCCTAAACAGTTCTTGGAAGGTCTTCCTCCTCCAAAAAAAGGAGGAAATTATTATACCATATGACTTGAAAATAGAGGAAGAATACGGTTATGAGCTTGATATTGTAGAGCTGGAATCAAGGTTCAGCATTGATGAAGAAAATGAAAAGGATATCCAGGATCAATTTTTCATTGAGAGCTTAAAATGGATATCAATAAATTATGTCTTCTTTGATCCCATAGTTGATTACATGGAAGAGTTCTGTAGTCCAACTTTTCAATAGTTTTTTCACTATGAAAAACATTCCCATTCTATCTTACCTTTATCATTTTAGAATACTGTTTTTTTTTTGTTCAAGAACAGTCAAGGAGTTCAAGTATCAGATCATCTCATTGACTGGATTTATTGGAGGTTTCATGTCCCTTGAATCAAACATGAAAATTGTCATTGTTAGGGTAGGTAGGAGTGTGTGTGAATAAGCTCAAGTAGATTGAGCATCTTTTTAGTATGTACAGATTTGTTTTTTCAGCAGTAATCATCAAGCTTGAGCTCGAGGAGAAGGCCATAAGAGCTTGGCAAAGTCTTCATCAATTTTAGAAAAATTTCAATTTTTCAAGAGAGAGGCACTGGAACTACAAGTTATTTTTTGTACCACAGGGGCACACCATCCCCACTGGAACCATTGTTATCACACTCAGAATTTTCAAAATTAGTTTTGATAAGGTCACCATAGGTTTCATGTTATATCATGTTGGGTCATGCTTTTGATGAAGAATTTATAAAATTCTGTTTATCCTATGTCAAAAAACCATTATGAGTCATGTCATGTTAGCCAAATCCATTTAATATCATTTAGTTTTCACACCCATCCCTTAAAATCAAGAAATGAGTGACTTGTCTAGTTTTTCAAAGTTTCGTAGCACTCATTTTCCAAAATAAAATCGATGAATTCTCATTTTCTATTGGTTTTAGGGAAAGGTGAGATCACCTATTAGGTTATGACAGTTACCAACATGTGAAATCAAAGTGATTGTCATCATTGCACTTTTAACCCTCCATTTGTCATTTTCCCTCTCATATTAGAATTTCATATTTTTTCACCCAATTTCCTCTCTGTTATTAACCCTTCAGCCTTTTCATGTATTGTTCATGTGTCACCCTTGAAAATTTTAAGCTTTGTGGCAAGCAGCTTGCTGTCCAATTTGCTTTTTACAGGTGTCACATTTTTAAGAAGGTAACTTGGTTATAAAGAGATATGGCCATGAATAAGAAAGTGTACAAAGGAGGCTATGTGGTTAGATAGGAGATCATGTAATTTAAGCTATTCATGGAGGAACCCATTTTTTCTTAAGCATTCACCAATTCAAGTTGCTTGAATTTCTATTGGAGCTAACAAGGAATTTGATGTGTTTTTGGATTGTGTGAGTAGTCAATTTCAAGAGAAGAATATGGATGAATAGATATGAATTATGCAATAATAAGAGAATTTATTTTCAATCATAGAACAAGTAAAAATTACCTCCTTCACTTTTCTCACAGGTGCTACCATTTTGGAGATTTAAAGATGTCTCTGGGACCTATTTTCAGAATCCAGAATTTTCCTGTTTTATACATTTTTTTCTAATGCAGATTCTGGATAGTTGGAGATGGTTTTAAAAAAAACCAAGAGAGGTTTTTCTTCACAACATACTGACATAAAAAAAAATCCTTCTGTCTTGCAACAGCTATCAAGGATAGGGAGATAGGAGCTCATCTCTTAACCCTATTGTTTCAGAAAAAACAGAGTCATTTTATTGGTAAATTAACTTGCTTAAGGTGAAAATTATGCTTTTTGAAGAGGGTAAGAGGAAATTTTGTCTTATCATAATTCATTATATCAATTTTTAGACCTACAGGTGAAATTTGGAAGAAAAAGGGAGAATTTTGAATTTTCTCCATAATCAGGTAGTTTCGTAGCGTGCTTTAGGCTTGAAGGCTTAAAAACGCTACGAAATTTCTAAAGATGTTTTTTTGCCTATAAAAAAGTTTTTTTGAAGATACAAGGAGGGAGGTTGATGGTATTCACTCATTTTGACCTGAAAAACATTGTTTTACCAACAGAGAAGGTAGAAAAGGAGGTTGAATGGCTGAAATAAACATGCTACCAAACTACGTTATGAAACTGCCATTTGAACTCTATTTTTTGCAGCTAGGTGTTTTTAGTTGTATTGTGATGTTTGGAAAGTGTATTGAAGAGAATCCAACCATGTGGATTATTCAAAGAGTATCAGTGAATATTTTTTTGGTCAAAATACTCAGCAAAGAAGGTGATTAGGCTTCCAACTCATCAATTTTGGACACATCATCAACTATGACATCACATCCCCAAAATTCAAGGAGCAGACCCTTAATGTTAGTTTGGTTGTTTTACTATTTGGTTATAGATATTTCCACCTCATTCAAAGTGGTTATGTTCGATAAGTTTCATCGTGAATATATTATCTAAAAGTTGTTAGTGAAATAAATAGGTTGTAGAGTCCTAGTAGGTCTCTAAGTCCTAAAGTTAGTAGCTGTCATTTTTATTTCCTTTTAATATGCTTTTGTTTAGATTAGGTGCCAAAGGAAGCATTCAAAGGCTCTGCTTTGTTGATAGGATTAATGTAAATATGCTTAAGCCTATTAATAGGCAGATTATTGAAGGAGAATGGGTTGGAGAGTATTGTACTACACTGCTATTTTTGTAAAACTTTCAGCTTCAGTAATATACAGTGGATGTTTTGTTCTTCATCACCTGATATTCGAATGAGGTTTTAGATAAGTTATATGTATTATATTTTTCTTATTTAATATATGCAGCAAGTTTATGTGTAATTACTCAGAATTCTTGGAGAACATGCTCTGACTTCCTTTAGATATTGAACTGTTGTTTTTCTTCCTGTGTTGTGTGTGTATCATCTTTTCATTGAAACCTTCAATTGCCTCAGTTTCCACAAGAAGGATAATTTTCATTGAGTTTCCTGATGTTGACTCCATTAGCCCAATGGTAGCAAGTCCTTTACATTTTCAACTTGCAATCAATCGCAAAAAAGTTACAGTCATAGAGTTAGCCATCTAGTAGAGTTTTCACTGCAAATCCTTTGATAAGTTGAGAGAGACCTTTCAGGCTGGAGAGGCTAAACTTTAGTCAAAAGTTGGTTTGAAATAGTTACTCCAAGTTGACCATTGTAGCAGCCCAACAGGACTCAATTTGGTGATAAAATTTCCTATCAAACCCTGCTTTCATACATTTTCAAACTCAAATACATAGGATTTTTAAATCAAACTTACTCATACAAACTTTTAGATCTCCAATCTAACATTCAACTCCTTACTTACAACAACAATCTAAGCATTCTTGATTAACTTACTTGTCCTTGCACAACTCTTCACATAATTATTCTCTTTCCCAATTCTAATTTTATAATGGTCACCATCTACTCATGGTCTCTTCAACTATCTACTTAGCTTCAGATGAAACTCAGATATGCTCTGATTTATGTTGTTGTCACCACACTTTACTCAACATTTCTTTATTCAAATATGATCTCAGTATTCATACCTACTCTGATATGTTCCATGTCTCTTCTACTTTAGCCTAGATTTAATCACAACATTCATATCTAATCTCGTATTCTCTAGATGTATTATTTTATGACCAAGATATGATCACAACATTCAAATCTACTCTGATCTGCTTTGCATCTCTTCTTTTATGGCCCATATCTAATCACAACATTTAGATTTTCTCTAGTCTTTTCTACATCTCTTCTTTTGACATATCTCCTCAGATATTTTACTTAATATATTTCTCATATACACAATGTAATATCCTGTTTTGGGAATATCTCTAAAACACGGCAACTCCAACCAGAGATAGATTGGGAGGGAATTTACCGGATATTCCGCCTCTGAAAAGAGGATGAGATCTGGAGGCTACCTGGCCCTTTCCATACTTTGTCTAAGAGTGAAAGATAAATGCACCAAGTGGTATAGAACAAGAATGCTCAAAAGAAAATAACAGTGCAACAGACATATAATAGCATAGAGAGAAAATACGGCAAATACGGAAACTCATCCAGAAACATAGAGAGGAAATGCTAAGCCATTTTATTAATCTGAGAAATATAATGAAGTACAATAGGTGATCAGAGTGATGGCACCTAATCTTGCTCAAGGCAAGTGAAGAGACTCTCTCAGAAAATACTAGAAATGGCTGCTCTATGAACTGCGTCCCAGCTGCTGGAAAAATGCCGTGTAGCTACTACTGCTGGTATGAACTGAAGACTAGGGGCTGATCCCTTTGCCAGAATGAGCTAAAAATATGCAGACCTCCTCTACTCACTAACCTGGACAAAATCCAGAAACCATACCAAAAATGGCCAACCCCCAAAAATCACCAGAGAATGCCTCCTCAGTGAATTATGCTGGCCTCCAAGGCTCTGTGTAGAGGCTAGTTGGAAATAGCTGAAACACTGCCTCAAAATCCACCAAAATCCTCCTATGGGCAAAGGCTAACCCTCTACTCAAAATCCCGGCTGAATCACCTGCAGAAACCCCAATCCGAAGCACCTCCACAATGTACTGCGTCCTCTCTCCCAGTGACTGCGCAGTCTCTATAAGCTCTAGCTCCGCAACAAACCCAAACAATAAAACTACTCACAAAATGTTGAAAAAACAACCTTGGCCCAGCAGGCACTCGAATTCCCTCGAGGCTAAGGGCGAGATCTCTGACCGAAGACACTCAATGCACTAAACAGTGTTGCAGACTAGTTAAACAACCAGTGTGCTCAAGAAGACAAATGTCTCACTCAAAAATCCTCAACTCCAAAGTGAATCAAATGAGGAGGCTCCTCCATATTTTATAACGTTGGTTTCCCTCCAAAACCCAATGTAGCCTCTCTCTCCTCCACATTTTCATCCTCATCTACGCAGAAGCTTGCAGAAGCTTCTAGAGTGTACGTAGGCCCCCCTCCTATACGTGGTTTTAGGCCCCCATTGACTCCCACTTAAGTCACAACGTTGTGCTACTAGGTGGATGTCTTATTTCACAAAAGTGAGTTAGACCCTCTTCGCTCACTTTTTATTTATTTACAAACTATAGACAGAAAACTAAACAAAATTGAATATCCCAATTAGCTGTCGCTAATTAGGAATATTACAGTCTCCCCTGGCAAAATGTTGCTTGTCCTCAAGCAACTGAAGTGATGGATGCTGCAAAATCTTCTCGCTCTCCCAAGTGGCATCCTCATTCGGAAAATTCTTCCACCTCACCAAGAATTCCCGAACCGTCCTGCTCCATTAACGCCTCTCCCTGGTATCAATAATGGCCTCCAACTGCAACACCAAGTGCCCCTCATCATCTGTAGGTGGTAGCTCCTTTGTCACTGTCACCTACTGTCCCAGCGCCTTCTTCAGGCATGATACAAGGAAAATGTTGTGGATCTTGCTGCCTTGGGGTAGCTCCGACTCATATGCAACCTACCCAATCCTGTGTATCACCCTATATGGCCTGTAAAAGCGAGGTTTGAGATTCTTAGCTCCCTTCTTCTTCAGCGATGATTGTTGGTATGGTTGTAACCATAGGTAGACCAAGTCCCCTACCTCAAATTGTCTCTCCACCTGACCTCTGTCGGCATACAGCTTCTGTTGGTTCTGTGTTGTAGCCATATTGTCCTTAAGAGCTCGGATGATGTCCTAACTCTCTTGGATCCAAATATTGGCTCTAGGAGCCTTGCTACCACTGAACATCACATCAGAAAAAGATAAAGGATGGTATCCATACAAAGCATAAAATGGTGACATACCAATAAACATGTGATGTGTCGAGTTGTAGCAGTACTCCCCCAAATGCAACCATCTCAACCATGCTCGCTGCTGCCCACTAACATAGCTACGCAAGTAGCCCTCTAGCCACTTTTTAACTATCTCCGTCTGTCCATCCGTCTGTGGGTGGTAGCTGGTACTCGGTGTCAACTCTGTCCCCACTAGTTGGAAAAGCTCCTGCCAAAATCCGGCCATGAAACGGTTGTCCCTATCACTGATGATGGTCTTAGAAAGACCGTGCAACCTGAAAACCTCTCTGAAGAATAGCTCGGCCACCTGTGCTACTGTGTAATGTGCGGATATGGTGAAAAAGTGTGCATAATTTGTTAGTCGATCAACGACAACAAAGATACAATCCTTGCCCTGCACCATGGGCAACCCTGTGATGAAGTCCATCGATATGCTCTCCCATTTCCCTTCCGAAATGGGAAGAGGCTGCAACAAACCTGCGGGATGGCTCATCTCCCCCTTGTTCCTATGACAAACATCGCACTCCCTGATGTGTTGGAGTACGTCCTCCTTGAGGCCCTTCCATGAGAACCTCTCTCTAATGGCCCTGTAGGTTTTAGTAAACCCCTGATGGCCTGCCAATGGAGAATCATGTGATGCCTGGAGTATTTTATTCTTAAGCTGAAACCCCTCAGTCAAGAAGATATTGTCCCTGTAGTAGATGATCTCATCAACCACCCTGTACCTGTCATCCACCACCTGTCCATCCAGCACCTCACATGCAAATCTGTCCTTGGAGTACTCAACTAAAAGTCGAGCCCTCCAATCTGTATCCAAGCTCATAAGAGATAACGTGGCTGGTCTACGTGAAAGGGCATATGCTACCACGTTATTCTTACCCTTGACATACTCAATGTCAAATTCATATGCTTGGATCTTACTGATCCACTTCTGATGCCTCTCCTGTAGCTGCTTCTGCTCCAAAAAGAACTTGAGGCTGTTGTGATCAGTCCTCACCCTAAACCTATTCCCTACCAAGTACTGCCGGAATTTGGCCAAAGCATGCATGATGGCCAACATCTCTTTGTTATATATAGAATACAACCCCTCATGTGGAAGGAGCTTCTGGCTTTCAAAAGCTATAGGGTGTCCCCCCTGCATCAATAATGCGCTGATCCCCTCTCTCAATGCATCACACTCCAAGACAAATGGCTGCGTAAAATCCGGCAATGCAAGCACTGGGCATCTACTCATCACCTCCTTGAGCTTATTAAAGGCTCGCTGTGTTGTATCTGACCAACTGAATGCCCCCTTCTTAGTCAAGTTTGTAAGGGGTGCAGCAAGCTGTGAGAAACCTTTGACGAATTTCCTGTAATAGGTACATATCCCAATGAACCCTCGAAGTTCCGTTACATTCTTCAGCTCTGGCCAATCTCTGATGGCTCTAATATTCTCCTCGTGGACCCTCACTCCATCCACTCCAATAATGTGACCCAAATATAACATCTCCGTCATCCCAAACTCACACTTGGAGAGCTTAGCATAGAACTGTTGCTCTTCCAAGATGTGTAGTGCTGCCTCTATATGCTAGAGATGCTCCTCCCAAGTCCTACTATATATGAGTATGTCATTGAAGAAAACCAATACAAACTTCCTCAGATGACTGCAGAAGATATGGTTCATGCAAGACTGAAAGGTGGCTGGTGCATTGGTCATCCCAAAAGGCATAACCAAAAACTCAAAGTGCCCATAATGACACATGAAGGCGGTCTTGGGAATATCCTATTCCCTCATGCAAATCTGGTGGTACCTTGATCTCAAATCAATCTTCGAGAAGAACTTAGCTCCTCTCAACTCATCCATCCTGGGTATAGGGTACCTGTTCTTTAGTGTCTTATTATTCAAGGCCCTGTAGTCAATGCACATCCTCAAGGTGTCGTCCTTCTTCTTCACCAGCACTACAGAAGAAGAAAACAGACTCATGCTCGGTCTGATGTGTCCAAGAGCCAACAACTCCTGGATGGCCCGCTCAATCTCATCCCAATAGGCTTTGGGATGCCTATATGGGGTAGTTATCACTGCCTGAATCCCCTGCTCAAGCTCAATGGTGTGCTCAAACCCTCGATCTGGTGGCCGAACTGGTGGTATATCCCCAAACACTACCTCATGCTTGTCAAGGATGGCCTGTATATCTGGGTGAACTGCCTGACTAGTAGTCTCTGCCTCTGAAGCCCGTAGCTCAACCGCCCACTCTATGTCTCCCTTCTGGAAGTCTGCCTCCATCCATTGTGCTGAAACTGCCTAAGGTGGGTAAGTATGCATCCCACAGATCTTCTCATGATTCTCGATCTTCTTGTCATCCCACTCCATCTCTAAGGCCTCCCAATCTACGGTGACCTTCCCCAGAGTAATCAACCAATGAACACCCAGCACCACATTGGTGTCTGGTATGTTGACCACGAAAAAGTGATCGGTCACGGTGTAGGTACCCATCGTCATTGCCAACTCTGGAACATACTGGGCACACTACATCGTCTAGGCTCTTGGGACCAAGACTGAAAACCCGTCAAAACTCTTGGTCGGTATACCCCTCCGCTCAACCATCTGTGCATCAATGAAGTTGTGGGTTGCCCCAATATCAACCAAGACTGATACTCGCTGACCACGTATTGTCCCTCGTACACGCAGCGTCAAATACTTAGGAACTCCTTGCAAAGCTGCAAGTGCCCCTCTTATGGGTGCAAAAGCTGCACCTCCTGTCCCTGGAGGTGGAGGTGGCAACTGATCCTGGGCCGTCTGACTATCTCCTGCCTCCTCATCATCCTCCTCATCCTCTTCCCCGCTATCATCAGAGAAGACCTCAATGAAGTGTGCTTTGTCAGCAACACACCTATGCCCTAGTGCCCATGGCTCCTGAAAAGTAAAGCACAACCGCTTCTTCTTCTACTCCCTCCTAGCATCATCATCTGTCTAGGCCCATCCTGGATTCCCCTTGGGAGGGAGAATCCTCACATCCTTCCCTTTGGCCTGGAAACCCTGTCTTTGGGGGTAAGGTGTCCACGTCCTGGGCAATGCATCCTGTAAGTCCCTGGTCCTGCTGATAGCATCCTGGAGTGTAGCTGGTCTAGTAGATCTGACTAGACCTCAAAGTGGCTCTGCCAATCCCTCCACAAATATATAGATCATTTGTGTCGCGGATAGATCTGGCACCATCACCGAAACCCTCAAGAAATCTGCAATGTATGTCTCTGGGCTCCCTGTCTGCTTGAGCTTCGTCAGCTCAAAAAAATGCTTTTCCAGATCCCTCCGGTCAAAACACTCCATCAACCTCCTTGTAAACTCGGCATATGTCATCACTGTAGAGTGTCCGAGTGTAACCATCCCATGGAACCACCAGTCCTGGGCTTCACCATCCAAATGTAATGTCGCCACCTTGATGGCCTCCATCTCCGACATCTGATTAAGTTGGAAATAGATATCCATCTTCTCCACCCAAGACTTTGCCGAACTGTTTGATGATCTATCAAATGTAGGCAAATGAAATCTGCTAGAGGCACAGTGGGAATCTCCATCATGATAATTCTGGTGCCCTCTATGACGGTCGCGGGGTCTACTGTCCTGCTGGAGCTGCACAAAATCTTGGAATGAGAGAGCATCCCTAAACTCTTGCCCATAGGCCTAATACTCTGCAAAATACTCGCCCATGTGTCCGGCCTCTGTCTCCTGCTGGGCTCCTACCCTAGTGTCTGCTCCCAAGAAAGTGGGCATGGTAGAGCAGGTAGGTGCATGTGAAGCCATCGGCTGAGGAGTCTCACGCTGAGAAACACCATGCTCCAGAAAATGATGAGATGTACCTGATCCCTCTCCTACCTGGAAAAACCATGGAGTCTCACGCTGTCTAGCCTCCACAACTGTGAACCTCTGTCCCATCACCTCAATCTATCTAGCTAAATCCTGCACCAACTTGAGGAGTGTCTCTCCAAACTGTTTGGCCTCTGTGTCATCTGCCATCGGCCCTTTCTGCTTTGAATCTACTACAGGCTCCTCCTGCTTTGCGTCCGTCACAGTCTCTCTCTCCTAATCTGTGTCCTCTACCCGAGCACAGTCTTCCTCTTCGTAGGTGGTCTCCAACCTACTCTCACGGTCTCTATACTTCCTGCCTTTGTATGGTCTCTTTCCCTATGTCATAGACCACAGGCTGAGCCAGAACTATGCTCTGATACCACTGTAATATCCCGTTTCGAGAATATCTCTAAAACATGGCAACTCCAACCAGAGATAGACTCGGAGGGCATTTACCGGATATTCCGCCTCTAAAAAGAGGACGAGATCTGGAGGCTACCTGGCCCTTTCCAGACTCTGTCTAAGAGTGAAATATAAACGCACCAAGTGGTATAGAACTAGAATGCTCAAAAGAAAATAATAGTGCAACAGACATATAATAGCATAGAGAGAAAATACAGAAAATACGGCAACTCATCCAGAAACATAGAGAGGAAATGTAAGCCATTTTATTAATCTGAGAAATAGAATGAAGTACAATAGGTGATTAGAGTGATGGCACCTAATCTTGCTCAAGGAAAGTGAAGAGAATCTCTCAGAAAATACCGGAAATGGCTGCTCTATGAACTGCATCCCAACTGCTGGAAAAATGTCGTGTAGCTGCTACTGCTGGTATGAACTGAAGACTAGGGGCTGATCCCTTTGTTGGAATGAGCTAAAAATTTGTAGACCTCCTCTACTCACTAACCCGGAAAAAATCCAGAAACCATACCAAAAATGGCCAACCCCCGAAAATCACCAGAGAATGCCTCCTCAGTGAATTACGTTGGCCTCCAAGTCTCTGCACAGAGGCTAGTTCGAAATAGCTGAAACACTGCCTCAAACTCCACCAAAAGCCTCCTATGGGAAAAGGTTGACCCTCTGCTCAAAATATCAGCTGAATCACCTACATAAACCCCAATCCGAAGCACCTCCACAATGTACTGCGTCCTCTCTCCCACTGACTGCGCAGTCTCTATAAGCTCCAGCTCCGAAACAAACCCAAACAATAAAACTACTCACAAAATGCTGAAAAATCAACCTTTCCTGAGCAGGCACTCGAAGTCCCCCGGGGCTAAGGGCGAGATCTCCGACCAGAGACACTCAATGCACTAAACAGTGCTGCAGACAGGCTAAATAGCTAGCATGCTCAAGAAGACAAATGTCTCACTCAAAAATCCTCAACTCCAGAATGAATCAAATGAGGAGGCTCCTCTATATTTTATAACGTTGGTTTCCATCCAAAACCCAGCGTAGCCTCTCTCTCCTCCACATGCTCATCCTCATCTGCGCAGAAGCTTGCAGAAGCTTCTAGAGTGTACGTAGGCCCCCCTCCTCTATGTGGTGTTAGGCCCCCCTTGGCTCCCACTTAAGTCACAACGTTGTGCTACTAGGTGGATGTCTTATTTCACACAAAAGTGAGTTAGACCCTCTTCGCTCACTTTTTATTTATTTACAAACTATAGACGACAAACTAAACAAAATCGAATATTCCAATTAGCTGTCGCTAATTAGGAATATTACACACAAGCCATCCCATCCTTGAGTGTTTTCCTCTCCTTTTAGAGTTTCATTCTTCTTCCATTTACCATGGGCATCAATCCATGGTATTGACCCATGGTATTATATCTTGACTGTCATTATGCCTTCTTGACTAGTTCAACATGCCATATTTTGTTTAGTCACAATAATCTCACATTTCTCTTAGTTCCATCTTTAACTGGATCAATTCTCTCTCTTGTTAGACCAATTCCCTCTCTCTCTCTTTCTCTCTCTTTGTGCTCTCTCTACCTCAACCTCGGTAAATCAGGCACTCATATCTTCATAATCTCATGAAACAAAACTCCCTCACATGAATTTTCATGAAATTATTCTCATCTTCTTGTCCACAACAATCTTGCACTTACACTACATGAGAACTCCACACTTTCATGTCGTTTAGACTCATTTTTATGCCCACAGACTTCAAGATTTGAACCTGATACAAAAGTCTTTTATTTTAACAACATAATTGTTTGTATTCCTAAACCATTAAATTTTAGGCCTTAGCACTTGAACTAGAACCAAGTCTCCTTGTGACCTAGGGATGGTAACATTAGGCTTAAACCCCTAGATGCTTTGTGCACTCCTCGGATGTTTGGTGCCCTGGTACCCCAAGATTTGTGAATTTCCAGTTATGCTACTTAACGATGATGCCTCCATTACCCTAGCCAAGCACATATCACATTTCTTTATAATTGTTTCAACCTCCCAATGCCCAGTAGCCTAGTATGAGCTCCACACTAGCCATACTTTAGATATGATGCTAAACCTTAAGTGTAGACCTAAAGGACACGTGATTTGATTGTATGAATGTATTTGGGTATTTGGAGGACATTATCTTAGTCTTATTTGTATTGGAGTTGTGCTCCATGTTCACATTTTTGTACATTGTGTGTACTTCTAATTTTTATGTATTTGGATCATAACATTTTGTATCAAAGCATGTAAACCTAGAGTTTTGCTTCAAATAGGACATCTTGTTATTTTCACTAGTGAAACTTTGGAAAATATTGATGAGAAATGTCATGGAACATCTGTTTCAAATTTCATATATTGTTTCACTATATTTTCGAAGATATTCTCTAAGAAATTTAGGGTTCCTGGATGCTCCTGAAACTCGTTTCAAATAGGTCAGTTTCGAATTTTCACTATAACTTTTTTCAACAAGGTTTCAAATGATGAAACTTGGATAACAATGAGTAGTAATTGTACAAAGAATTTGTTTTAAGTTGCAAATCTTAGTTTTCTATATTTTCACATATATCCTCCAAGGAAGTTAGGGTTCCTAAATTATCTTAAAATTAGTTTCAAACAAGTTTGTTTGGAATTTTCATTACAATTTGTTTTCTATGAAGTATCAAATGGTGAAACTTGCAGAATATTGAGTATAAATATTGGGTTCAAATTTTAAATATCTATTTGCTACACTAAATATATTTGATATGAAAGGGTTTGTGAAGGATCGTAAAATTAGTTTCAAACATGTAACTTTTGATATTTTTGTTATAACTTATTTTGGGGAATTTTTTTACTGTGAAATATTCAGGGACCTTAGGCGACATATAAAAGTATATCAGGTAATAATTTCATAACAATATTTGAAGAATTGGACATGTGGCATGATGTACACGTTTGATCATAGGAAGAGGCCAAAATCCAACAAGCTTTGGGATGTTCGATTAAGGTGATTCAAAAGCTATTGGAAAGAGAAACATAAAAGAATATACGTGAGAAAGGATTATAACTATTTTATATCATTATTCGTAATATATTGAAGTTGTAATATAATGGTTTGGGTTAGAACTCAATTATGAAGCAATGGAAATACCTAAACTTAGTGGAGATGAAGATAAAGATGCAATAAATCCCATATAATGGTTGAAGATACTAATGGAATATATTAATTATCCTTCATTGGAGGGTTAATACTCTATTGGTGAAGCTCATGAGTGTTAGTGGAGTTTTGACATAGATACTATATGGAACATTACATGGGAATCATTTGAAAAGCCATTTTCCAATAAATGGATAAATGATACAAAAATGGAGGCATTACATAAATTTCAACATGAATTAAAAGAAGCTAAAGAAGAGACCAAGAAGAAAGGTGATGAGCTATATAAGATGCGAAACATTAATGAACAACTCATTAGGGAGATTGTAAAATTAAAATTAGGGAAAGAGTAGAAAGTGTAGAAATTATACAAAGAATATGTATATCATAGATTCAATCTGATCTAACAATGAACTAAAGCTAGATATTGAATCACTTCTACAAATAAATTGAGGAAATTAAACACAATCGCTAATCACAGGAAGCAAAGAAGAATCAATCAAACCACAACACAGATAATTTCTCAGGGAAAGTGTGCTTCTCAAAACCCCACTATCTTCTATTGTATATTCAACATGGATACATGAAACAATTACAATACAACTCTCCTCACAAGAGAATCATGTACTCAGATAATTGTCTCACACTGTCCCGGACAAAACTGACCACCACTTAGCCAATTATCAGCCTCTAAAAAACTTGCCTTGCTTGCGTAATTATGCATGAATGAAATCCCTATTCTTTAGGAATTTTTGCCTTCCTAAACTGCCCAAGGATCATGGGCAATCCAATGAGTGTTTGGTTGCATGGGTGCAACCCAATAATCCTACAACTGATATTTAACATCCCTTTCACCTAGATATCAACTGGGTCTCCACTGGAATGTTGAAAATGGCAACAAGAAACAGTGAAGGAGGCCTCCTGAAACATCTTTCCTGATCCTAGTTGGAAAGTGATCACCTAAACTAGGTGGGGACCACACATGTGATTTTTTTGTCGAAAAGTCTATTTTTAGAGATATGGATCATGGACCAGGAGCTGCAGTATGCTATTCTTGGAGGATTGGTCATGTTGGTAAAAATAGATGGACCCCTATTTTTAGTATTTAGGTCGAAGTCTATTTTTAGACTGGCGGGCTAAAAATAGAACAATCAAATATTATTTACCCTTAATAATATTTGGATTATAAACTTCGGTTTACTCTCTTGATACCCGGAGGTGGGGCATGTAGCTTCCAGAAGGATTTATACTTTTCCTATGGGTTAGGTGAGCTAATTCATGGTTGACTTCAGTTAGAGCTCAAGTGGCGGAGTTCGGTGGAGTTGATGCGACAGTTAATGGAGATGGTGTTCTGGTTAACTAGTTGAACTAGTTGTATTTAGTTTAACTGGCTAATACACTAGAAATGAGTGGAGTGAATTAAATATTATTTAATTCACTAATTAGTAACTCATTATTCAACTCAAGAACACATCAGTTTAACTCAGTGCATGGATAGTTCAGTGGCGACAAGTGAAAGAGGTAGATGAAAGGGTTGAGTTAGCTATGGTTGCGACATTAGTTGTGCATGAGATTGCACTACACTTGGAGAAGTACAATGAAAATTCTTGTGATTAGAGCCGGTGAGATTCAACTTGGATCTCTATTGAACCCGACCTTGGTAGCAGTAGAGGCGGAAATTAGTGACATTGGTGTGTTTTGAACCTGGCTGACTTGTTGAAGCCAAGCTGGACCACACATGTAGCTTTGGGAGATAGTGCGAGTACTTGTGAGGAGTTTGCACTATGTATTTGCTGCATGTTCTCTCCATTTATAATATACTATAGCTGGGGGTTTCCAGCTATAAGCTTTCCCCATACATACTGTGTTTAATGTGTGTGATGATTTGATGTGCGATCGCTTCTATTCTTTCCGCATGTGACAATTAATTGTAGAAGAGATTATGTGTTATGCATGCAATTCGAAATTGATGTGTGATCAGGTTAATCTCCATTGAATAAGTGATTTATTCAGCAAATTTCTACATGGCATCAGAGGTGTGTTATAGATTTTCTACATGGTATCGGAGCGATATTAATTGTCGAGATCTATTACGGTGATTGCAAACTTATTTCCTCGGACAGAGTCTGCATACGGGCCAGATAGCCTCCGGATTCATCTTTCTTTGGAAAGTGAAAGGTCTAGTAAAAGCCCATGCAGTCAATCTCTGATTTGGAAGTAATTTGTTCTCAAGTGTAGATCGGAAGCGATTTAGTTATCAACTGGTGGTGAAATTCAAATTTGCAGATTTGTGTTCTTGGTGTCGCGGCGAAAATGTCTTTCAACGGTTTGCGACTCGAATATGCCTTGGAAGGAAGTTCGAATTATGTTGCATGGAAGGACCACATGGAGGCTGTATTAGATGATAATGGGCTGTTGGAATTCATGGAGAAAGAGATTCCAAAGCCTACTTCTAATGATGTTGCTGTTGTGGAAGCCTGGCGGAAGAAACAAGCAAAATTTCGAAGGATTCTGTTGGAGGGCGTAAAGGATCACATTGTATCTAGCCTTCATGGAAAGGCTTCTCCATATTTAATGTGGAAAGCTTTGATAGATCTATACCAAAGCAAGAGCGACCAAAGGAAGCTGGCGCTCAAAGATAGACTCGGGAACATCAAGATGGAGAAAGGCGACAGTATCGCCCAATACCTCACGAAGTTCACTCAGTGCAGAGATGAGATGGGAAGTGTGGGGGTGATTTTCGAAGATGAGGACATGGTGGACCTGGCTCTCCTTGGTCTTCCGAAGGCTTGGCATTCCTATCAGGATAGTGTCAATGGTCGGGAGAAGTTACCGGGATGGGAGCGACTGTGGTCGGATCTCATGCAAGAGGAGATCAGGAGGACTACCAGGGACGGATCTTCATCAAAGGTAACTGATGAAGAAGACTGCGCTTTGGCTGCCAAAGCAAGGAAGGGGAAGGGCAAGGAGAAGGCTTCTCAATCCGGTGCGGATGGTAAAGAGCGTGACATGTCCAAAGTGAAATGTTTTCACTGTCACGATCATGGACATTACGCCACGAATTTCCCCAAGAAGAAGAAGAACAAGCAGGCTGCTGGATCTGCAGCTGGTGAGGCTCTTGCCTCGCAATTTGAGCTAGAATTCTCATTGATCGCATGCATGTTGTCTAGTGCATTGGGATCGGGGTGGTATATTGATAGTGGCGCTTCCTTTCACATGACGGGAGATGCAAATCTTTTCAGTGACTTGGTGGAGAAAGGTCTCCAGATGCATGTTGAGTTGGGCGATGGTGGACGATACAATGCGACCGGCATTGGTACCATAACCTTTCAGAGGAATTCAGGTAAACTCATTCTTTTACAAGATGTATTGCATGTACCAGGTCTAACAAAGAATTTGATCTCAGTCGCAATGTTAGAGGATAAAGGGTATGAAGTTGTCTTCAGAGAAGGAAAAGTTTTCCTTCGGCACAAGGCAACGGGACAAGTCAAGAAGGTTGGGATTCGAGCAAAGAATCTCTACAGACTTGAAGTAGATGGGATTTCTATGGAGCTTCCTACTGTTGGGAAGCGGAAGGAAGACATGCAACTGAAGCTTGAGAGGGAGCAAGTGTTGCATGCAAGCGAGAAAGACATGCAATTGAAGCTTGAGAGGGAGCAAGTTTTGCATGCAGATGATAGTGAACCTCAGGATGTGGAGCAGCCACAAGAGGATCATGGAGTGGAAGAAACCACTCATGCAGAGAAATTTCGTGCCAGACGGGCAGAGGGAGTGCATGCAGCTATACCACCAGGTGAGAGGTGGGGCGACATGCATGATTAATCCCATGAGGAGATTTCTGGGCAAGATTCATGAGATGGTGTGGATCTCATGGATTGAACCTGGCTACGAGGTGCCCACAACGCAACAGTAGCAAGATCAGTTGGAGTGATGCAGGCAGATCAAAGTGACAGTGTCGGATACTGGAGCGCGGATCAGAGTTGACACCAAGTGCAAAAGTGCATGGGTGCAAAGAGTCAACAGCGCAGTGGTTCCTGATGACATGTGCAGTTGGCCAAGCAGAAGTCGAAGAGTTTGATGATAGATGCTAGATACATCAAGACTGATTGAGTTGTTTGGAGCCTATTCAGTTTCAGAGGAGTTGCAGAGCAGATGCATGGAGTTGCATGGCGCTTGTGGAGGTTGCAGGGCGAATGCATGGAGTTGCATGTCGCATGCAAAGACAGTCCTTTCTTGTTGAGAGGGAGTGTTGAAAATTACAACAAGAAACAGTGAAGGAGGCCTCCTGAAACATCTTTCCTGATCCTAGTTGGAAAGTGATCACCTAAACTAGGTGGGGACCACACATGTGATTTTTGTCGAAAAGTCTATTTTTAGACTATGTCTATTTTTAGACATATGGAGCATGGTCCAGGGGTTGCAGTATGTTATTCTTGGAGGATTGGTCATGTTGGTAAAAATAGATGGACCTCTATTTTTTGGACCTATAGGTTGAAGTCTATTTTTAGACTGCCTATCCTAAAAATAGGGAAGTCAAATATTATTTACCCTTAATAATATTTGGACTCTAAACTTCAGTTTACTCTCTTGGAGCACTTCAGTTTGACCCCCAGAGGTGGGGCATGCAGTTGCCAGAAGGAAATACGCTTTTCTTATGGGTTAGGTGAGCTAATGCATGGTTGACTTCAGTTAGAGCTCAAGTGGCAGAGTTCGATGGAGTTGATGCGACAGTTAATGGAGGTGGTGTTCTGGTTAACTAGTTGAACTAGTTGTATTTAGTTTAACTCGCTAATACACTAGAGATGAGTTGTGTGAATTAAATATTATTTAATTCACAAATTATTAACTCATTATTCAACTAAAGAACACATCAGTTTAACTCAGTGCATGGACAGTTCAGTGGCGACAAGTGAAAGAGGTAGATGAAAGGGTTGAGTTAGCTATCAGTTGCGACATTAGTTGTGCATGAGATTTGCACTACACTTGGAGGAAATTACCAATGACAATAGCACAGTTGGAGCCAGTGAGATTCGAACTTGGATCTCTATTTAGACCAGCCTTGACTGCGCAATAGAGGCAGGGAAATTAGTGGGTGTGTTTTGAACCCGTGACTTGTTCAAAACCAAGCTAGTTTTTGTGTAGCTTTGGGAGATAGTACTGAGTACTTGTGAGGAGTTTGTACTATGTATTTGCTGCATGTTCTCTCCATCTAATATACAGAATAGCTGAGGGGTTTTCAGCTATAAGCTTTCCCCATACATACTGTGTTAATGTGTGTGATGATTTGATGTGCTATCGCTCCTATTCTTTCCGCATGTGACAATTAATTGTAGAAGAGATTATGTGTTATGCATGCAATTCGAAATTGATGTGTGATCAGGTTAATCTCCATTGAATAAGTGATTTATTCAGCAAATTTCTACATGGAACTGACATGCATGCAATTAATAATAGTAAATCATCAGTTGCATGTTACATCACTAATTGTGAATTAAATAATATTTAATTCACTTGATCTCTCACTAGTTGTAATATTCCCAACTTAGCTCATAGCTAAGTGGAATAATAATTTTTGTCAATAAATTCAAATGCATGAATAAGTGAGCAAGGAGGCTCATGAAAACTACTCTAGCATGAATAAGAACCCTTCACAATGTAAAAAGGGGCCATGAAGTAACCAGCTCAAGCATCCACGTGTGTGAACAAGGTTAAGTTGACCAAGTTAACTCAACTTGATTTTTTTTTAAGAATGGATCCATGAATAAGGCAGCTCAATGTGAATGGAGGCAAATTCAACAAAAAAATTTGAAGACTCCTTAAATGTGAAAAGGGGCAAGGAAAAGAGACTCAATCAAGGAAGATTATTAGAAGATTCATTTAGTCACATTGACTAAATCAAACCACGCATCACCTAGTTTCTCTACACTTAATGGGACAGTGTAACCCTAGAGGAGGGAAGCTTGGCAAGGAAGCAAACCCTAGTGGAGTGGGGCCCTTGGAGGAGAAGCTCATTTTCTATATAATGAATGAAGGGAAACCATTTGGGTTTAGATTGGAGATTATGTTTTCATGAGGTATGCTTATACTTCCTGCATACTTAGCTGCTTAGCTAAGTTGTTTCACTTCTTAGTGCAAGGGTTTTCTCATGTGGGAATGCCCTACTTTTTCTTGGAGATCTTGTAGCAAGAGATCTAAGGGAAGCTTCTGATCTATAATTTCCACTTTCAGGTGTTGGGCCAAGCACTTTTGATCCATGTCTGTGCAATCCCTTGAGGATACTGCATTATTTTTGTAGAGGTGCAGTGGAAGGGGTTAAAACCCCACTATTTTGAGCTAGTTTCCCAAAGGGGAGCTCAATATTTCTTTTGGGAGTTGATCAAAAGAGATTCTACAACCATATTTATGTGTTACCATCCATTTTATGCAAATATACAGCCATACAACATTATTTCAGTATTAGATCTGCAGTTTCTCTTTTACATATTGTTTCTTGTGGATAAACCCTTGTCGGGTGATCATAAAATTGTGTAAAAGGGATTGGATCTCTGTCCTTATTCTTCATTGAGAATTATAATATAAATATCATTCATTCTCTCTTATTTTTCTGAGTATTTACTTCAATATACTGCGCAGTGTCTTTGGCAGCAGCTCCGGCATTTGCATGTTTTGGGGGTTTTGTCCATTTTCAGCTATTTGAGCATGGGATGCCTGTTTAACTCTGTTGTTGGTATTTTTTTCTGAAATAATCTTGCATGAAGCTCCTATATTTTCTAATATAATGGGAAAAACTGTTATTTTACACTGATATAACTCAATACTCAGAAAAACAGCGTTTCTGGGTCACTAGTGGTGCTTTTCCCCACTTGGGTGTCTTTCTGAAGTAATTTTTGTTGTAGCTTTGGTCAAATTATGAGCTATGCATCTGATATAACCTTTGATCTGATAATTTTCTGATTCCTCTTGATTTTCTGAAGAAATTATGCAAGTTCTGAAGTAGGATTTCCATTTTGCTGCAACCTTCCTCTTTCAGCAGTTTTCAGCTAGTCTAGTTTGTGGGAGATTTGTTTAAGGTCTCTAAGTTCATTTGTTTCAGATTAAATTCCATACATAAGTCACATACAGCCCATATGAGATGAACCAAGAATTAATCTATGTTTCTATTTTTTCTTATACAACGTTTTCCTTGAGCTTCGTCAATAATCCTAAAAGGGAAATATTAGTTTTCGACATAGTTCTATAGACAGAGTCTGCTAATGGGCCAGCTAACCTATGGATATCACCCTATTTTTAGAGGTGACATATCTAGTAAATTCCCCTGCAATCAATCTCTGGAATATATCCAGTTGTTGATTGTTAATGTTTTCTTGAAAAAGGATTTTTATTTACCGGATTCATGAGCATTTCCTGATTTGGAATATTACAATGGTATCAATGCATGATCTCTGGCCCAGCCTGTGAGATCAAGATATCAGAGGAGTGATGAGGAGAAGAATCAAGTAGAGATCAGAAATTATGGAGAGGATGAGATTACTCTCATCAATATTCAGATCCAAGAAGAACCTCTCAAAGGGGTTGAACAGTTGGAAGCAGAGAGATGTAGTGAAACTCCAAGAGGGTTTCAAGGAGAAGAGGACTGCAGTGAAACCTTTATGAGGTTTCAAGAATAAGAAAAAGAAGACATGAGAATTCCTCCTTCAAGGGAAGACCAAGATCTAGGGTCCCCTATTGAGGATGGGACATTTCCTATATTTAGAGAAAAACTGGGGGTGACAGCGCAGTCATAACAGAGGCACCTCTAGCATCTCAAGAAGAAGAAGTGGTGAGGATAGTTGCACCAAGGAGAGAAGCTCTTGCACCTTTGCAAGGAGTTTCAGAGAATCTCACATATAGAGATTGTGGCACAATCCATGTGCAGTATGTGCCATCATTATCAAATGGTGAGATCTGGAATATTACAGAGTTTCATAGGGTAAGCAGTATCTACCCCTCTATATTTCTGAAGAATGATGCACAAGGAAGGCAGGAAGATCCATGCACATCAGTTCATCCATATCTCTATGATGATCTATGTCTTGATGCCCCCTTATGTGAAGAAGGGCAATTCCCTGATGAGAAGAAAAACAAAGTGTTCCCTCAACATGATACAATGGAGACACCTGAGGTCAGAGGAGACACTGTCACAACGCTGGAGGTTATGGGTAAGAAGCATATTTATGAAAGTAAAATTTTATTTTATGATTTCATGTGCTCTCTTACCTTATATGTGCAAGCCATAACTCCCAAGGGGAGTGTTCTACCTTATAAGCTTCATGGCCAACTATGGGCTAAGATTGTTTTCAAGTATGGCCACCTCCTTGATGAGTTCCCTAAATCCCCAAATATACATTGCATCTTCAGCCATGGTGAAGTGATAAGAGAAGCAAGTAAGTGGCATGCAAACCACTTACCATATCCTGATATGAAGCAGGGAGAAGGAAACCTGCGCTGGTTTCTGTTGGGTGAGTGTGGGAACTCCCCAAAATTTATAATTCTCATGACTCATGCCTCGTACTCCAAGAGAAGGTTGCATAATGGGAAGGCACGGTTGTTATGGCTGTCACAAGGAGGGTTTGGACACTATATGTTGAATATTATGTCCAAATACTTACCCATGTTTGAGGTATGTCTCATGCATTCACATGTATTTTGGGTTGAGATATATTTCAAGTATATATATTGGTTTGGGAGGAGGAACAACTCCCACATGGTGTGGAAAGGGAGAGCTAGCTTGCACTATGTTGATGGAGCACCCCACATGTCCATCATTACATCATTGCTCCGTGATCCACACATTGATAATGTAAGGAAGCAACAAGAGCCCTTGTTGCTATGGTTACTTTTGGGAGAGTATGGGCTGAAAATTCTCCATACTCAACACAACATTCCAAGAGTAATGCATGGCACATCCCAAGTGCAAGAAGGCTACCTTTCAGCAATAATGGAAGGGAGGGAGATCCTCTCACATAGCAGCACAAGGGTGAATGGTTTTTGCATGTGGAATGTCAAGGGGAAGATTCATGGAGTGACAAGAGCATTGCTACTTAAGCCTACAGCGTTGTCCTCTAAGAGCAAGTTTCTGATGATGGAGTATTTCCAAAGAAGTGTGCATCCTTTCATCTTGCATAAATTTATGAGAAGATTGTTATGGGAGGGCTCACTCATGGATCACATCTTCTGCTCACACATGAGGCATGGTAAGAAATACATCTATGTGCCTATTGATTATTCTATTAAGAATTTGTATCTTCTCACCAATTGTAAGCAATGCATTGCTCTGCAAGAGAGCAAGATTATTCATGGGTGTTATGGTCACTTTAGGGCCACATTTTGTAATGATGTTAACCCATCTCTACATTACTTGGAGCAAGTGCTTTGTTGTCTTGATTGTATGCAGCTGATATATATTGTTGCTCACTACTTTCTAGTAGATGAGTTGACATGCATAGCTGAAAATTCTTTGGGAGGCAACTTGCCACTTGATGTTTTAAATCAGCAGTTGGGAAAACTGTGTTATACCCACCATGGAGGCCATATGTATCATCTTCACTTGCACATAAAATTCATCAAATTTCAGATTTGGATGACATATGGTGGTGATGTGCCATTCCCTTTGAATGGAATTATTTGGGCCAGCAAGATCCATGACTTTGGAGGAAGGATCTTTGGAGATCCAACCTTTGTTTTGCCATCAAAGGGCAGCCTTATTTCATCCCAAAATCAGTATGTGCACTACTCTTACCATGAGTGGAGAAGGAGACAGTGTGGGGTAGGCTATTTTGCCTATCATGTTCAGCCATTCAGCCCACCTTCTTTACAGGAGCTTAAGGTGGAGAATATTTACCATGAGTTTCCATCTTGGGAGGCAACCAATTTTTCTTGGATGATAGCATGGAGAGGAGAGTCTTTCATTGATGATGAAGTGCTCCATGATTGTCACCACTCCTATCTTGTGGAGGCTTTGGATCAGCAAGAAAGTTCCCATATCAGCCTTCCATTCTTCCATGACAAGACCATTGGGCGTTATTCACCACAGGCCAACTTGTACACTTAGGAGGAACCATTGGAAGACAAACACTTTGGCAGAAAATCTGATGCAGGGATGGAGGCTATGGATGAGAAGGCCACAAAGGAAGGAGAAGAAATTTTGCAGCACCCTTGCAGTTTCTTGAGGACAAGCAAAATTTGGGAGGGGGAGACTGTAATATTCCCAACTTGGCTCATAGCTAAGTGGAATATTAATTTTTGTCAATAAATTCAAATGCATGAATAAGTGAGCAAGGATGCTCATGAAAACTACTCTAGCATGAATAAGAACCCTTCACAATGTAAAAAGGGGCCATGAAGTAACCAGCTCAAGCATCCACATGTTTGAACAAGTTTAAGTTGACCAAGTCAACTCAAATTGTTCTTTTTTAAAGAATGGATCCATGAATAAGGCAGCTCAATGTGAATGGAGGCAAATTCAGCAAAACAATTTGAAGACTCCTTGAATGTGAAAAGGGGAAAGGCAAAGAGACTCAATCAAGGAATATTCTTAGAAGATGCATTTAGTCACATTGACTAAATCAAACCACACAACACCTAGTTGCTCTACACTTAATGGGGCAGCGTAACCCTAGAGGAGGGAAGCTTGGCAAGGAAGCAAACCCCAGTGGAGTGGGGCCCTTGGAGGAGAAGCTCATTTTCTATATAATGAAGGAAGGGAAACCATTTGGGTTTAGATTGGAGATTATGTTTTCATGAGGTCTGCTTAGACTTCCTGCATACTTAGTTGCTTAGCTAAGTTTCTGCACTTCTTAGTGCAAGGGTTTTCTCATGTAGGAATGCCCTGCTTTTTCTTGGAGATATTGTAGCAAGAGATCTAAGGGAAGCTTCTGATCTGTAATTCCCACTTTCAGGTGTTGGGCCAAGCACTTTTTTTCCATGTCTGTGCATTCCCCTAAGGATACTGCGTTATTTTTGTAGAGGTGCAGTGGAAGGGGTTAAAACCCCACTATTTTGAGCTAGTTTCCCAAAGGGGAGCTCAATATTTCTTTTGGGAGTTGATCAAAGGAGATTATACAACCATATTTATGTGTTACCATCCATTTTATGCAAATATACAGCCATACAACATTATTTCAGTATTAGATCTGCAGTTTCTCTTTTACATATTGTTTCCTGTGGATAAACCCTTGTCGGGTGATCATAAAATTGTGTAAAAGGGATTGGATATCTGTCCTTATTCTTCATTGAGAATTATAATATAAATATCATTCATTCTCTCTTATTTTTCTAAGTATTTACTTCAATCGACTGCTCAGTGTCTTTGGCAGTAGCTCCGGCATTTGCATGTTTTGGGGTTTTTGTCCATTTTCAGCTATTTG
Source organism: Pinus albicaulis (assembly GCA_034641835.2). NCBI lineage: Eukaryota > Viridiplantae > Streptophyta > Pinopsida > Pinales > Pinaceae > Pinus > Pinus albicaulis. Next base: position 960,528,689 of record CM076579.1, read on the forward strand.
AGCATGGGAGGCCTGTTTAACTCTGCTTTTGGTATTTTTTTCTGAAATACTCTTGAATTAAGCTCCTATATTGTCTAATATAAGGAAAAAACCATTATTGTATACTACTATAACTCAATACTCAGAAAAACAACGTTTCTGGGTCACTAGTGGTGCTTTTCCCCACTTGGGTGTCTTTCTGAAGTAATGTTTGTTGTAGCTTTGGTAAAATGATGAGCTATGCATCTTACATAACCTCTGATCTGATAATTTTCTGATTACTCTTGATTTTCTGAAGAAATTATGCAAGTTCTGAAGTAGGATTTCCATTTTGCTGCAACCTTCCTCTTTCAGCAGTTTTCAGCTAGTCTAGTTTGTGGGAGATTTGTTTAAGGTCTCTAAGTTCATTTTTTTCAGTTGAAATTCCATAAATAAGTCACATACAGCCCATATGAGAGGAACCAAGCATTAATCTATGTTTTTTTTGCATAGTTTTTCTTATACAACGTTTTCCTTGAGCTGCTTTTCAATAGTCCTAAAAGGGAAATATTAGCCTTTGTCATAGTTCTATAGACAGAGTCTGCTAGTGGGCCAGCTAGCCTCTGGATCTCACCCTCTTTTCAGAGGTGAAATATCCAGTAAATTCCCCTGCAGTCAATCTTTGGAATAGATCCAGTTGTTGATTGTTAATGTTTTCTTGAAAAAGGATTTTCATTTGCCGGATTCATAAGCATTTCCTGATTTGGAATATTACAGTAGTGCAAAAAATAGTTACAACTAGCACAATTTAATTTAACTCACTTAACTGAGTTAAGCGGATTACAACATGCATTAAACTAATGCACCACTGCACTTCAAAATTTATTATAGCTAGAATTACTCTGCATGCCTACCAACTACCCTTAACTCAAAATTCATGAGCTAATTGTTTTTATCACACTTTGTTAAATATTACAAGTGATTATGAGATAATATTACATTTTATTGTCCATTTTAATTAAGGGAAAATTAAAATAGACATGCACCAAATTTAGCCCACATTAGTGTAGGTGCTGCTAAGACCTGTGGTCCCACACTAGTGTAGGTGCTGCATGGACTTCCTGATCCCAAACTAGAGTAGGTGCTGCAATTTCTTGTTGAACTTCAACACTCCCTCTCAACAAGAAAGGGATTATCCTTCACCCTGATCCTGCCTCTATGGTATTCAAATTTTCTCCCGGTGAGCGCCTTCGTCAGAATATCTGCATCCTGATCTTCCGTGGGAATGTAATGAAGTAACATTATGCACCTTTGCACACAATCTCTGAGATGGTGGTACCGAATGTCTATGTGCTTGGATATATCATGAAACACAATATTAACAAAGAGTTTAATGCAACTCTGGTTATCACAATGTATCACTGTCGGATCCATCTGAGAACCAAACAAACCAACCAGGTTCTTTCTCATCCAGATGGCCTCACATGCAACTTGACTTGCTGCCATGTACTTTTCCTTTGCTGAACTAAGTGCCATAGATCGCTGCTTCCTGCTGTACCAAGAAATTGTTGACGATCCTATGCTAAAGATCCCTTCTGGTGTTCTCTTTCTGTTTGATGGACTGCCTACCCAATCCGCATCCGTGAAGCCTTGAAGCTTCACTCCCTCTGTTCGTCTGTACCATAATACATACTTTTTAGTGCCCCTCAGGTATCTCAAGACATGCTTCTCCACCTTCCAAAAGAGCATGGTAGGCTTAACCATAGCTTGACTCAACTGGTTAATTGTGTAGCAAATGTATGATCTGGTGTTCACAAAGTACATCAATGAACCTACTAACTGCCTGTAGACAATAGCATCCACTACTTCTTCAGAAGAAACATCCTCTTTCCTCAAATTTCCTGGAAGAGGAGTGTCCATGGGTTTACATCTCTCCATGTGAAACTTACCTAGTATCTCTTTGGCATACTTGCCTTGAGAAACAAAAAGTTCACCATCTTGCTACCATATTTCCAAACCAAGGAAATAATGAAGGAGTCCCATGTCCTTCATTTCGAACTCCCTTGCAAGATCCTCTTTGCATGAGTGTATCAGCTGCTCATCACCAGTCAAAATTAGATCATCAACAAAAGTATAATAATTAAGAGCTTACCCTTAACCACAATCTGGTACAATTTTGGATTAGCTTCACTTTTGGTGAAGCCCAATTCGATGAAACAACATCAATCTGAGTGTACCAAGCATGAGGTGCTTGCTTCAGCCCATACAATGCTCTCTTGAGTTGACACACAAGCGACTCACTGTCAAATATCTCTAAACCTTATGGCTTCTCTATGTACACTTATTCCTCAATAACTCCATTGAGAAATGAAGTTTTCACATCCATTTGATGAATATGCCACCCCATCTACGCTAAGAGTGCAAGGATAGATCTAATGGAAGAGTACCTCGCAACTGGTGTGAAGGTCTCATCATAGTCGATCCCCTCAATCTATGAGAATCCCCAGGCTACAAATTTGGGCTTGTACTTATCCACACTCCCATCAACAGCTTGCTTTACCTTGTAGATCCATCTAGATCCAACCACTGATTTACTGATTGGTCTTGGGATAATATCCCATGCATTGTTCTTGACAATGGAGTCATACTCCTTTGCCATTGCATCAACCCAAATTGGTTGTTGCACTGCCTCCTGAAAGGAAGATGGTTCTATCACAATACACTTGCTCATAAGAGCCATGTATCCAGTAAACATGTCTGGAGACTGTCTCTGTCTGCGCAGTAAAATAGGGGCTCCTACATTCTCTCTTGCATCAAATCTCAGTCTATCAGCTTCCGTGGTGCGCCTTATACCATTTTTGGTGGATGGCTTTGCATGAGTGTTTTTTGCCACTCCATGATCCTCCGCATGTGGCTGATCCACGTCTTGAGGCTCATACTTTGGAGCCAATATTTCCTCCTCTGCATGCAAATCCAGGTCCCTCTCAAGGGACAATCACATGGCTTTCTCCTCATCAAATTTTATATCCCGTCGCACAACATTCATTCTGCTATTGGGAAAATACACCTGATATTTGTGGGTAGTTTCAGTGTACCCCAAAAATATCCCAATCTCAGTTGTTGGTTCCAGCTTCTTCCTAGCGTCTTTGGTCACATGCACATAAACATATGAGCCAAAAATCCTAAAATGTGAAACATTAGGATTCTTACTAGTAAAAGCCTCTTCTAGTGTACTCATGCCAAGTATCCTATGAGGACAACAGTTCTGCATGAATACCGTTTTTTTGCATGCCTACGCCCACAGATGCAATGGTATGCCCTGATCATGCAACATCGCTCTTGGTGCACCCACAATCGTTCTGTTCTTTCTCTCTGTGACCCCATTCTGTTATGGGTTAGGAGGCGCAATCATTTCTCTCTAAATTCCTTCTTTGTTGTAGAAGTTCTTGAACTCATTGGAGATGTACTCACCACCATTGTTGCTCCTAAGAGCCTTCACTTGCTTCCCCGTGTCTTTCTCCACCAGTGCTTTGAACTCAAAAAACTTTGAGAACGTCTGATATTTCTTCTGCATGAAGTAGATCCAGCACTTTCAAGAAAAGTCATCAACAAATATCACATATTACTTATGCTTTGCTATCGAAGCAGTAGAGAATGGTCCACACACGTCTGAGTGAACTCTCTCAAGGATCCCCGAGGCTCGATTATCCTTCTCATGAAAGGTGGCCTTTGCATATTTTCCCATAGTACATCCCTTACATGTGTCTGACTGTGCAAGTGTACTCTTGGGAAGACTCATAGAAATCTGTTGCATGACTTTTAAGGCTCCGTGGTGAAGATGGCCCAATCTCCTGTGCCATAACTCACCCTCATCCTGAATCACCACTTTGTCTGCCTTACCCATCAATGTTGCACATCCATCTACATCAATTTTATAGATATTTGTAACTCGAATCCCAATATTCTTGGCTTGTCCTATTGTTTTGTGTCGCAGGAAATATTTCCTTCACTGTAAACAACATCATAGCCTCTATCCTCCAACGTTGCAACTGAGACTAAATTTTTCTTCAAGCGTGGTACAGGCATTACATCTTTTAATTGAAAGGGTTTATCTAACTGTCTCTGGAAGGTAATGGTACAAATCCCAATAGCACTGTACCGCCCATCATCACCCATTTCGATATGCATTTGTAGGTGCTTCTCCTCCAAGCAACTGAAAATTTCTTTGTCTCCCGTCATGTGAAAGGATGCACCACTATCAACATACCACACCAATCCCATTGCACTTGACACCATGCATGAAATGAGAGAGAATTCAAGCTCAAATTGTGAGTCCAAATCCTCACCAGCTATAGATCCTGAAACCTTCTTGTTATTCTTCTTTTGTGGATCTTTAGTGGCATAATGCCCATGCTCGTGACAGTGAAAACAATTCACTCTGGACATGTTGTGCTTCTTGCCATATTTACCGAACTTGGATTTGGAATGGAAATTATTTATTTTCCCTTTCTTCGCCTTGGCAGCCAAAGCACTATCTTCTTCATCTTCATTCTTAGATGAAGATCCATCTTTGGTATTCCGTCTGAACTCCTCTTGCACCAAATCTGACCAAAGTCATTCCCAATCTAGCATCTTTTCCCTTCCATTGACAGAGTCTTGATAACTATGCCAACTCTTGGGAAGTCCTAGAAGAGCTAGGCTCACTAAATCATCATCAGTGACAGTAATTCCAATGCTCCCAAGCTCAACCTGACATTGGACAAACTTTTTTAAATATTTCGGCATGGAGTCGCCTTTCTCCATCTTGATCTTCCCGAGTTTATCTTTCAGTGCCAATTTCCTATGATCACTACTGCTCTGAAATAGATCTGTCAAAGCTTTCCACATCGCATATGTTGTCTCTTTTCCATGGATATTTAAGACAATGTGGTCTCGTACTCCCTCCAGTAAGATCCTTCTCGCCTTTTCCACTTTCTTTTTCCATGCATCAAGATTTGCAACATCTGTCACAACGGGTTTGGGAACATCATCGTCAATGAATTCCTTCAAGCCATTTTCTTTGAGTACTGTCTCCATCATGTCTTTCCAAGAAATATAGTTAGAGCTTCCCTCTAGTGCATACTCCAATATCAAGCCATTGAAAGCCATTTCGATCCTGAATCACTTGTAGCACCAAGAAAGTCTTCTGCAAATTCGAATTCTATTCAGTCACAAACTCAACTCCTCCTATACTATTGTGATTTCATGTGCTCTAATACTATGTATAAATTGTACAAAAAATATGTATATCATGGATTCAATCCTCTCTAACAATGTACTAAAACTAGATACTGAATCACTTCTGCAAATCAATTATAGAAATTAAACACAATTGCCAATCACATGAAGCAAATAAGAATCAATTAAACCGCAACATAGATAATTTCCCAGGGAAAGTTTGCTACTCAAAACCCCACTATCTTCTATTGTATATTCAACATGGATACATGAAATAATTACAATAAAACTCTCCTCACAAGAGCCTCATGTAATCAACTAATTGTCTCACACTGTCCTGGACAAAACTAACCAACACTTAGCCAATTCTCAGCCTCTAAACAACCTGCCTTGCTTGCAAAATTCCTAATGAATGCAATCCCTATTCTTTAGGAATTTTGGCCTTCCTAAACTGCGCAAGGATCATGAGAAATCGAATGAGTATTTGGTTGCATGGGTACAACCCAATAATCCTACAACTGATAGTTAACATCCCTTTCACCTATATCTCAACTGGGTCTCCACTGGAATTGACATGCATGCAACTAATAATAGTAAATCATCAGTTGCATGTTAGATCACTGATTGTGAATTAAATAATATTTAAGTCACTTGATCTCTCACTAGTGCAACAATCAGTTACAACTAGAACAACTGACTTTAAGTCACTTAACTGAGTTAAACTGATTACAACATGCATTAAAATAATGCACCACTGCACTTCGAAATTTGTTACAATTAGGATTACTCTGCATTCCTCACCAACTACCCTCAACTTGAAATTCATGAGCTAATTGAGTTTATCACACTCAGCTAACTATTACAAGTGATTATGATATAAGATTACATTTTATTGTCCATTTTAATTAAGGGAAAATTAAAATAGACATGCACTAAATTTATCCCACACCAGTTTAAGTGCCACTAAGACATGTGGTCCCACACTAGTGTAGGTGTTGCTTGGACCTCCTAGTCCCACACTAGTGTAGGTGCTGCAATTTCTTGTTGGACTTCAATAGGGAATTGGAAAAATGATGACTCAAGGGAAGAATTGAGAAATAAAGACAAAGAAATATATAGATTACAAAACCATAGTATAAATATACTAGATTATGCAAACAGATTGAAGGAAGAAAATAAGTGTTATCAAAGTCAAGAAGAAACAAGGATCGTAAATGAGGAGACTACCAAAAGAATTGAAGAGGAAATTTGTAAGTGGATTGAAGAACCCCTAGACATGAATGTGGTAAAATAAAAATGCACTATAGAATCAAAGAAGGACATCGAACTTTGATAGATGGTGTCACATTGTAGCTTCAAAAAGAGAAAGAAGACAAGATTCAAGAATGTCTCCAAAAGATACTTAAAGAAGTTGAACTCCATCTAGAGGATGTGCATGCCAAATATGATGGTATTATATCCAAGGCTAGAGAATCCAAAGATCAATCAGAGAGGATAGAGGATACCATTATCTCTGGAAAGAAGATAGATGAAAAAACATGTGACACAGAATGAAGGAAAGCCATCAAATGTGGAACCATATTGACATCCTCATTACCTAGAAATAATTCAAGGAAGACAAGAAGACCAATATCAACATTATCAAGGAATACAAGAAGATCTATATCAATATTATCGAGGAAGAAGATGAATTACTCATTATTATTCATGGAATAAGGAATCACCAATCATTATTCAAAAGGATGTCATAAAATGCCAACAACTACAACAAATTGGAGAATTCACAACAACAAGACAAGGAATCAAAGGAAATAAAACTATGCAATAACCAACCATCAAGGATTAATACCAGAAAAAATTGAGTTCCATGGATGTATTATCATTAGTGGAAAGAAGAATGTAGGAATTTAAGGAAATCCTATTATTTGATTCCATCACATGTAACTCTCTTAACAACAAAGCTTTGAGGAAAAATCTTTTCAAAGGAATGTACTATGTTATGACCCAAAGGGGGGGTCATACTGGGTTAAATTTAGAGATGACTTTTTTTAAACTACATGTAAATGAACATATGACTGTAAGCGTTGGTTAGGTATGCATACCCTTGTTTACTGTAGAGTGATAGGAGGTACATATAATTTTTTCTAAGCTGAATCCAAAGAGTTTCTCCAAGTCAATTTTAAATGGGGGATTGTTAGGTAAACTTGACTTGGTTATATAGTCAAATGAATTTAGCCTAAAATCATTGTTTTCGGGCACATGGTATTGAGCTTGTGGATTACATGTAATGTATTCTTTAAAAGGTTTAGAATCCTCCACTGTAATGTGTGAGATGTGAGTATGTGTTAGTCTCACATGGCCAATAGCTTGGCTAGTTTTTGCTAAGTGGAAATTGAAGATATCTTCATGGCTAGTTTTTCCCTAATTGGGGTTCTTAGGGTGAAATTGTTGTGTTGTTGTTTATTGTGTTTCTCTCTCTCCCATTTTAGTCCTAAGATGTATCTCATGCCAATATTACAAAAAATATAATCAAACGATGTATCACAAGGTTGCATATTATCTCACTCCCTATAGTTAAATCATATATAATTTGGATTAAATAAATTAGTTTAAATTCATCTTAATAGTAGTCATCACAGGTTCAATTCCCTTCCCCGATGTATATGTTGTTGAAGAAAAAAAAAGAAAAAATAAAAGGTACTACCAAGCTTACAAAAAAAACAGTAGACAACTAAAATTACCAAGCTTACAAAAAAAACAATAGACAACTAAAAAACACTTAGTCTAAAAAAGCATCGAAATGGCCCAGAATCCGGCAAAGATTTAATCAGAATCTTGTTTACAGTTGTTAAACTTTAGTATTTTGAGTACCCTAAGGGTTTTTGATAGCGCTGAATCCATTTCCACTATCAAAAATGGATTCCAAACACTCCAACTACCTGATTTTTTGAATTTTATTTTACTGGATTCCAACAAAAAACTGCCATCCGAGCTATTCCACATGCTGGATAGACAACTTCATAAAAAAAAAAAAAAAAATTAAAGTGTAAACTTGTGCTTAATAAATTAAAATAATTAAAATTGATTTAAACTAATTTATTTTATTATTATGCATATTGTTTTTAGTTATTCATTTTGTTTTAATTTAATTAAATAACATTGTGGACATATTTTGTTTTAAACATCTCATTCATAGAATTTGTAAATACCCCTCATAGCTCTCAATGCACAAGTAATGAAGCGAGTTAATAATTTAACCCCCTTTTTTGGGAAAAGCAAAGTTCTCTCATCAATTAAAAAATGGAAGAAAATTTATAAATCTAAATTCATTTATAAATTTTAAAATAATTAAATAATAAAAAATCACAATTTTACTCCAAACCGTATTACCACATTCTTAAAAAAAACTAAACATTAAATAGTTAAACTCCATATAATTATTTTAACTTTTCAATAAAATAAAATTATTATTATTATTATTATTATTATTTAAAAAATCACAATTTTACTCCACAGTGTATTACCAAATTCTTAAAAAAACTAAACATTAAATAATTAAACTCCATATAATTATTTTAACTTTTCAATAAAATAAAATAAAATTATTATTATTATTATTATTATATATAAAATGTATACATCTCTAAAATTAAATTGGCATGTCCCTTTCCTTAATAACATGAAAGCCATATACCTTAATTTAATTAATTTAACATTGAATTAACACTTATATGACTAAAACATGCATGGTATATTTTGTTCACTTTATTTATTGGAAATTGTGATATGTTAATATAAGTTATAAATTAGATGTATCATGTTTATACATTGTATTTATATATTAAAATTAATATAATAATAATATAAAAATCAAAATCAAAATATTATAATAAAATTATATATAGTAATTTATTTTATTTTTATAATATTTTTATTTTTTTCTTAGAGAGGTTATTTGGCAAGTTTCATGCTATGTAAAGTTTTGTGAGTAATGATTTTTTTTTCAAATTCTATCTAGACGAGTATCTCATATTTGGGGCAAGGTAGTTATCCTTAGGGGTTATAGTATTAGTGGTCAGAATGGGATAAGGTAGCTACACCTAGGGGTTATAGTGGTAGAACACTCAATTCCTCTAGTTAAAATAATAATAATAATTGATATATGAGACTCCTTCCATATAAGGAGAAGATGTACATACTCTACTACCCTATATATTTTAACTTATAACCTCTTAGGAAGAAACGAATATTATTAACCATTAGACCCACTCAAGTTGTAACCATTTAAACTACTTAATAAACTCATAACTTGCTTAATAAACTTATAAGTTAACTTAATTAAATGGATGGTAAACTCTTATAGACTTCAAAACACTTATCTCATGATAAATCTCACCCTGCTAGGATTTAAAAAATCATAAAAATAAATAAATCATAACTATTATTATTATTATTATTATTATTATTATTATTATTATTATTATTATTATTATTATTATTCATCATATATATATATATATATATATAAACTATGGAGATTCACTTCCACCTTTTACTTTGTAAATAAGATTTTGCTACAAAATCACGGTTCATTATCATAACTTACTAATACCACATTCACAAAAAAAACAATCATGTTTTTATGACTTTTTTTAATTAAGTAATTTAATTAAAAAATCAAAAGGGCATAACTATTTTTTAGGTAAATCTCCTCCACTAGGTCTAGGACTTGGATATATTGTGATAGGGTGGGCCGTTAAGGCACTAGAGTGTGTTGTTAAGCCACTCCTTTATGTGAGTCACTGTTCAATTCTCCGCCTCAGGGTGATGTATTTGGACATGATGATGAAGATATAGTCCTACCCAGCTTACAAAAAAATTGAGGTAAATCTTAACCTTTGATATACCACTACTATTAAAAACATTATAGAATATTAAGTGAAAATTAAATCCTTAGTATCTACCAAATGTTTATTGATATTTAATTTAAAATTTTAAAAACCTCATTTCAAATTAAACAATTTTTTTTTTCCAAAGAAAATTTATATATACTAGTCTTCCAATACTCGTCTTGCATCAGAGTTTCCATAAGCTAACATCAAACATACTCCTCCAAATACTTTTGGCAGCCAGCCCCTTTACAAAAATGAAAATATTTTTGAACCCCATCTTTCTAATATCTTTGGCTTGGCAATCCATTTATAGCTTTGGTAAATGCATATTTTTTTTTTATTTTTTTCCTTTCTAAAGAAAAGGAAAACATAAACTACTAATTTTATTTACAATTGTAGTTGGTACATTAACCAAAGTCAACCAATAAACTAGAATTTCTTCCAAAACTAATTTTACCAAAACTAATTAACCTCCCAAAAAGTTGTGATATGCACAATAATTAATCCAACATTCCACTTCCTTTATCATTCAAAACTAATCTACAACTAAATAATTATTAACCTTTAAATAATAACCAATATATTTTATTCTCTTATCTAAAAAAACACATTTAAATTTTAAAAGATAAACTTTCATAAAATCCATAAACATACCTCTACACATAATAAATTATAACTTGTTAAAATTATTTTAATAATAAAAATATAATAATAAAAAAATTACTTTAAATAAAAATATAATAAGAAAACTGCTCTAAAATATTAATTAATAACAATATGGAGATATAGTAGAAAAGAGAGGGAGAAAGAGATACCCACGTATCACAAAATATAAATATCCGAGAATGCATGAAGCATGTGCTATGCCAAATATATTCCATAATCAAAGTAATGAATTTTAGAATGACACCGAATAAACAAACTTCGTCTGTTTGTTTGTTTTTTCTTTTAACTTAAACCTTTTTCATGCTCTCAACACACAATCCACGCCAAATAAGAATTATAATTTAATTTAAAGAAGCCTTTAAGTTGACTTTTGAAATTTTTACATAAATGATATAATTATCGACCATCGAATGATTTTAGTAATAAAAAATTAATAATATTACAAATTAAGCATACCGGCTTTTCAGCAGCAAATACCATACGGTGGAATATAAAAAAGTGGGTACAAGCCACTTGGTTAAAAAAGTTGTGGATTTGTCTGTTACGAAGGAGGAGAGGGGGTTGCATGGCGGTATATTGAGATGAGACGGGAGGTGTGAGTTAAAGAGACGTGGGGGGTGTACCAGCGATATGAATGGACGAGGAGGGAACAGGTGCGCTCGCTTTTGGTACCCCGTTTCACGCACCGTCATCATCATCACCCAATTTTGTCGGTCTTCTGTCGGGACGTTGTCGGCCACTACGAGAATATCTGGTAATGTGAGGCTGAACATAAGAACAACGATATCATCATGTATTGTATTGTATTGTATTGCTCCCATGCACGTGGAGCACCACGCAGCCATATGATCCTCTTAATGTGACCCTCATCATTAGCGCTTAACTCTGCAACGCCACTCCAATGGCCTCGCAGATTAGCCTAAGTATTATAATTGATTAATCATAATGAAGCTTTTGCAGGACAGAGTAGTCTGTTTTTGGATAAACTTTTTCGATCTAATTTGTCTGAATTTCAAGAAGAAATAATAAAGAAATAATAAATTTAAGTGGTAAATTTTTTAAATTTAAATATTTTAACTAAATATTTTAAATTACTAAATTAATATATATATAATAAAAACATCTTTTAAACGAGATAATTAATATAGTTAAACAATGGCAATCACATTAAATGGTGATGGAAATGTATGTATGGATGGATGGGTTGGTATGTTGATGAAGGCCTGAGAGGGTGAAATAGATACCTAGAGTCTAGAGGCTACTCACTTACAGACTGCACTTTCACACTGTTGTCTGTCCCTGTCCATGTCGACGTCGACGTCGAAGTCGCTGTCGCCGTCCATGTCCGGGAGAAAGCATGCAGGGCAGCCATCACCTTCTCTCGTTAACTTAATCATTCATGCCGATGTTTCATATTGCGCGCTTCCCAATAATTCTCGTGAGCATTTACTCCAACGTAAAACAATAAGAAAAGGGGAAACGGGGAGAGAATTATTGAGCAGTCCCGGGTTCGAACTCGAAGAGGGTGTGGAGCAGGGGGCGGATGGGCCGGCAATGGTCTTCATCAATCCTGACACGCTGGGCATATGAGTTACCCTGCGTCGTGTCTGCAGTTACAGAGTTGTCTCCAAGGACGCGGTAATCGAGTGTGAGCGATCCCCCTTCTTTTTTTTCCATTAAAAAAATGCACGCTTACCTTTGCTTCATATCCTCCGTCGCCGATGGGGCAGTGGGCATCTCTGGCTTTATATTTCCAGCGCTTTTATCTTCATAAAAGCTCTCCCCTTCTCCGCTTGAATTCGTTGGAGCTTTTTCCGTGACTTGCTCTGTTCTCACCTCTGTCATATAGATAGCATGGGCTGCTGTTTGGCGTATCCTTGGGTAGTTGTTTGGGAAGGTTAATTTAATTTGATATTTGATATTTGATTTGCTTTGATTGGGTTGGATTTGTTTGGATTGGTTTGGATTGGGTTGCCATTAAACTGAGCTGAGCAGAGTTGAGAGTACTAGGTATAACCAGTCCAGACCATTTCAATGCAAAGAAACAGGCCCCTAGAGATGGAGATGATGATGAACTCCAGAGGTTACAAGTATTCTCAGAGTTCCATGGCCGTTCCGCCTTCGATTTCGTTCCATCGCCTCCCTTTAGGTGAATGGATTAACCCTCAGTTTGTAATGGACCCATCTGTTGCTCAGCTTCCCTCTGCAATTCCTTTCATTTATGACCATGGCATAGTTTCTCTCAATAACCAGGCCGAGTCTGTAAAGTCATCCCTCCTCCATTTTCCCTGCCACCCTGCTGCTGCTGTGTCCATGATTCCAAGAACCTACTCAGCGGCTGCAGATCAAGAACTTAAAGATAATGAAGATGAAGAAGAAGCTGATGAAGAACCCTTTCTGAGCTTGCGGCCACCTGGTCAGACGGAAGCGGCCATGAAGAATAATTGCGCCAGCAGCAGCAGTCACCCGTGCTCCTATGTCACAGATCAGGACGATTCCGATGACAATGTGACCGTGGCTCTGCAAATTGGCCTTCCGAATTCGGAGCTTCGAGAGTGCAGAAGCGAAGGTGCCGGAGAATATAACGACGCGGTTTCCATGAGTCCCGACGATGGGTGTTTTCAAACGGGAGAAAAATTGGCAGAGGGGCAGTACTGGATCCCCACGCCTGCGCAGATCCTCGTCGGTCCTACGCAGTTTTCTTGCGCCGTCTGCGGCAAGACCTTCAATCGCTATAATAATATGCAGGTATTTTAACTCACATCTCAGAAGGGAGAGTCCATGTTTTTGTTTTGAGAGAAGAGTAATTTTGTTTTAGGATTTTTAGATGATTGAAAATTTTCATAGTTCATTTTTTAAGTCGGCAAATATGACTTATCTTTTTATTTATTTTCAGAACATGAGCCACATTTGCTAGCTCAAAACATTTATTATAATTAATATGCATATTTTCATAGATGAGAGAAATTTTGTGAGAAGAGTAATTTTGTTTTGGCATTTTTAGATCATTGAAAATATTTATAGTCGATCTTTTGGGCAAGAAAATATGGCTTATCCTCTTATCTTTAGAACATGAGCTACACTTGCTAGCTCAAAACATCTACCATAATTTTTTTTAAATGTGAGTGATCCGAAAATGCTAAAACACAATCACTTTTTCTTGAAATCCTTTTGTTGGCTTTTTGATCTGTTTTGATTCATGGAAATGCTAGTGGGTTTGTAAAATCTGTTCTGATTCATGGAAATGCTGGTGGGTTTGTGAAATTTGGCCTGCAGATGCATATGTGGGGACATGGATCTCAATATCGGAAAGGCCCAGATTCGCTGCGAGGAACCAAGCCGTCGGCCATTCTGAGGCTCCCCTGTTATTGCTGTGCACCGGGTTGCAGAAATAACATACACCACCCGCGTTCGAAACCCCTCAAGGACTTCCGAACGCTGCAGACCCACTACAAGCGCAAGCACGGTATGAAGCCCTTCGCGTGCCGCAAATGCAGCAAGGCGTTTGCCGTTCGGGGAGACTGGCGCACCCACGAGAAAAACTGCGGGAAGCTCTGGTTCTGCACATGTGGTTCCGATTTCAAGCACAAACGCTCGCTGAAAGACCATATCCGTGCCTTTGGAAATGGTCACGCGCCTCACGGGGTCGAGACCTGTGAAGACGACGACGATACACCTTCAGAAGAGGTGGATGATGACTATTCGGCTGGTTCTCACTAGGATTTTAACTAAACTTCACCAATATTGCAGAATGTGAGGAATATTTGAGGTTCAACGTCCAGGGTTTTGCATTAAAACTGAGAGGAACAAGCAAGAATTAAGTCTCTATATGTAAAATCTGCTGCTCGTCTCCTTTCCTCCTCTGCACCGTTGCGTATTATGTTGTAAGAGAGATGGAAAGCCGCCATACATACCTAGACTACACTACACTGTAACATTCCAAACATTTGATTTCTTCTGTAACTGCATTAATTTGGCCAGTAACTCTGATTTATATTCTATTTTTGATTTGAATTCAAAGGAGTAGGCAAAGAGACATGCCGTGGCTTTTTGGCAAACTTAAAATTGTTTCTTTTGGAATATGTGCTGTACCTCCATTTCCTTTTTTCATGGCGTACCTGTAAATATATTTGGCCGATTTTGTTTATCGTGATTCTGGTTCGGAACATTGGCCCTCACATCATTCATTAATGAAACAAAAGTGACGAGGGTACGGTACAGTTTGACCATCATAAATAATGCAAGAAAATGGGTATAAATGTCATGAGTGCTCAACGGATTGCTCGCTGCGTCGCGCTCTCATCTCTCCCTTTAAATAAAACAGAACAGAACAAATGAAGTGGAGTGTAGCAGGAATTATCCATCCATCTGAACCTGAACCTGAACCCAAGTTTTGACGACGTACATGAAAACCAGAGTTTGGCAAGGAGACCCGATCAAACAGTGAAATTTTGAAAAGCCTGCAAAGCTACAGTCCCATACCAACAGCATTTTCTAAAGCTATCATTCATGGTTCTGCGACGTGATCCAATTGGGGTTTGCAGTATTGAAATGTGTGATATTTCCTTGGCCATAGTTTCAAAGTATTCAAGTGGGAAAAGGGTTTTTAGGAATTGGTTATCATGTTTTTTTGAGCGGTTCAAATATTATAAATATTTCTTTTTGGATTTTATATGAGTTTTTAATTAACTAAATTTAAAATTTAAAAAACATTTTTTTTTAACTATCGTAAGAATGGGTAAGTGGGTTGATTAGGCTTTCCTGGCATCTAATTTAAATTTCTAATCTCGTAGATTTGACATGGCCTCCAATTTAAATTTCTAATCTCAAAGGTTGTATAGTAATTTATACCAAAACTATTATTAATTAATGAATAATGGATAAATGACCCGGTTTAGCAAAGGTTTCGTGTGAAATCCAAATTAAATTTCTGATTCCATAATTTAGATAATAATTTATATTAAAATTATTATTAATTACTAGATAAGTGAACTGGTTTAGTATATACTTGACATCGTATATAATTAAATTTCTAATTTCATAATAATTCATGTTAAAATTATTCTTGGTTAAATTTATAAAACCATTATCAATTAAACTTACAAAATAATTACTGATTAAACTTACTATTACCATGGAGTAGTAATTGTTTATGGGTTGGCTTGTGTGAAATGCTCTCTCCCGTATGTGTGTAATAGATTCACTCTAATCTCAATTTCAATGACGCAGTCACAGCCTCAATTAAATTGCATAGTTTCTATCTCTCCTGGTCATGTTGAGATTCAACAAGTTGATGATCCTAGTGAAAAATAAGCACTTACACTAGGTGGGGCCCGCAAGGTATTTTTAGGTGTATGTCTTATTTTAGAATGTTGAGCAAAATCTATTTATAGTGAGAGTCTATTTATAGATGATTGAGCAAATTCTATTTATAGATGAGTTTCTATTTTTAGATCCATGGGCAAAGTTTATTTATAGATCACATGTCTAAAAATAGAATGCATGTTGATTATTATTAGCCCTTAATAATAATCAGACAATAAATAATAATCTATTCTCTTGAAGCACTTGATTTCAGTTAACTGATGTGGAAAACCAGTTGATTGAAGGAATTACGAGTTCCAAGGTTGGTTGGTGGGACATGCACAGTGGACTTCGTTGTAACTGAGTGATACAAAGTTGTAACAGAGTTGGATGTGTAGTTATGTGAGTTGTTATTTAGTTTAACTCAGTTGTGCTAGTTGTAACTAATGATACACTAGTGAGAGATCAGTGAATTAAATATTAAATTAATTCACAAGTAGTAGTCTCACATGCAACTGAAGAAATACTATTGTTAACTACATGCATGTCAAATCTAGTGGAGACCCAGTGGAGAGATAGGTGAAAGGGTCTATTTGACTATCTGTTGTGACTATAGTGGTGCATTCAATGCAACTACACACACATTGGAGATGCCAATGGGGATTGCACAGTCAAGGATAGACAAGATCAAATTCATTCAGGGATCTTCTTCATCAAGGATTGCACAGTGGAGGCAGGCTGTCAGGAGGCAGTAAATTGGTGCATGTGTGAGCCAATTTTTGTATGACAGTGTGAGACGATTGTATATTGTACTGAGAGCTCTTGGATTAGATTTTTGTATGAGATTGTTTCATGATCCATGATATACATAATATATGATAGTTGGGGTATTTAGCTTTATGTTTTCTCGGTAAAAAAAAAAAAACATCTTGTTATGTGCGATTGATTTTGCTTCATGTGTTTGCAATTGGCGATTAAATTTCCGCAAAGAATTAAGTAGAAGAATTTCTGTATTTAACAGTGGCATATAATTGTTAAATCAGAAGAATTCGATAATACATCATTGTATTTATTAAAATTTCTACAGGTCATAGGGCTAGGGTGGTGGTCGTCTGCCTTTTGCTCCTCCTACGGGCCTAATTCGGTATTCTCTCTTTCATTCCTGCAATTTGAGAAACTTTCCTTCTCTGTCCTAAACCAGAGGGTGTGTCGTCTGCGATTTTGGTTGGTTTTGGGTTTAGTCACTTTGCGTTCTCTGGGTTTCTCCCCTTGATATTTTGGTGGGTGTTTCTTGGGTCGTAAGTGTCTACTGTTTGCCACTCGTTTTATTAGCTTTGGGTCTTCTGGTGGTGTTTTTTTCCTTTTGGTCGCAGAATTGGCTCAGGGGTGGTGTTGGTATCCGGGTGTTTTCGTCTGTCGGTTCTTCCCATTTGGGGTCGCTCGTTTCAGACCTCCCTTCGGCACCTCTTTGCAGCTTTGATGTCAGTATGGATTATGGGAGCCTGCTTTTCACATTTCTCTTTTTTGTTGTTTGCTACTCTCCAGAGTTTGGCAAGGAGACCCGATCAAACAATGAATTTTTGAAAAGCCTGCAAAGCTACAGTCCCATACCAACAACATTTTCTAAAGCTATCATTCATGGTTCTGCGACGTGATCCAATTGGGGTTTGCAGTATTGAAATGTGTGATATTTCCTTGGCCATAGTTTCAAAGTATTCAAGTGGGAAAAGGGTTTTTAGGAATTGGTTATCATGGTTTTTTGAGTGGTTCAAATATTATAAATATTTCTTTGTGGATTTTATATGAGTTTTTAATTAACTAAATTTAAAATTTAAAAAAAAAAATTTAACTATTGTAAGAATGGGTAAGTGGGTTGATTAGGCTTTCCCGACATCTAATTTAAATTTCTAATCTCGTAGATTTGACATGGCCTCCAATTTAAATTTCTAATCTCAAAGGTTGTATAGTAATTTATACCAAAACTATTATTAATTAATGAATAATGGATAAATGACCTGGTTTAGCAAAGGTTTCGTATGACATCCAAATTAAATTTTTGATTCCATAATTTAGATAATAATTTATATTAAAATTATTATTAATTACTAGATAAGTGAACTGGTTTAGTATATACTTGACATCGTATATAATTAAATTTCTAATTTCAATTTACATAATAATTCATGTTAAAATTATTCTTGGTTAAATTTATAAAACCATTATCAATTAAACTTACAAAATAATTACCAATTAAACTTACTATTGCCATGGGGTAGTAATTGTTTATGGGTTGGCTTGTGTGAAATGCTCTCTCTCGTATGTGTGTAATAGATTCACTCTAATCTCGATTTCAATGACGCAGTCACACCCTCGATTAAATTGCACAGTTCCTATCTCTCCCGGTCATGTTGAGATTCAACAAGATGATGATCCTAGTGAAAAATAAGCACCTACACTAGGTGGGGCCCGCAAGGTATTTTTAGGTGTATGTCTATTTTTAGAATGTTGAGAAAAATCTATTTATAGTGAGAGTCTATTTATAGATGATTGAGCAAATTCTATTTATAGATGAGTTTCTATTTTTAGATGCATGGGCAAAGTCTATTTATAGATCACATGTCTAAATATAGAATGCATGTCGATTATTATTAGCCCTTAATAATAATCAGACAATAAATAATAATCTATTCTCTTGAAGCACTTGATTTCAGTTAACTGATGTGGCAACCCAGTTGATTGAAGGAATTACGAGTTCCAAGGTTGGTTGGTGGGACATGCACAGTGGACTTCGTTGTAACTGAGTGATAAAAAGTTGTAACAGAGTTAGATGTGTAGTTATGTGAGTTGTTATTTAGTTTAACTCAGTTGTGCTAGTTGTAACTAATGATACACTAGTGAGAGATCAGTGAATTAAATATTAAATTAATTCACAAGTAGTGGTCTCACATGCAACTGAAGAAATACTATTGTTAACTACATGCATGTCAGATCTAGTGGAGACCCAGTGGAGAGATAGGTGAAAGGGTCTGTTTGACTATCTGTTGTGACTATAGTGGTGCATTCAATGCAACTACACACACATTGGAGATGCCAATGGGGATTGCGTAGTCAAGGATAGACAAGATCAAATTCATTCAGGGATCTTCTTCATCAAGGATTGCACAGTGGAGGCAGGCTGTTAGGAGGCAGTAAATTGGTGCATGTGTGAGCCAATTTTTGTATGACAGTGTGAGACGATTGTATATTGTACTAAGAGCTCTTGGATTAGAGTTTTGTATGAGATTGTTTCATGATCCATGATATACATAATATATGATAGCTGGGGTATTTAGCTTTATGTTTTCTCGGTAAAAAAAAAAAAAACATCTTGTTATGTGCGATTGATTTTGCTTCATGTGTTTGCAATTGGCGATTAAATTTCCGCAAAGAATTAAGTAGAAGAATTTATGTATTTAACAGTGGCATATAATTTTTAAATCAGAATAATTCAATAATACATCATTGTATTTATTAAAATTTCTACAGGTCATAGGGCTAGGGTGGTGGTCGTCTGCCTTTTGCTCCTCCTACGGGCCTAATTCAGTATTCTCTCTTTCATTCCTACAATTTGAGAAACTTTCCTTCTCTGTCCTAAACCAGAGGGTGTGTCGTCTGCGATTTTGGTTGGTTTTGGGTTTAGTCACTTTGCGTTCTCTGGGTTTCTCCCCTTGATATTTTGGTGGGTGTTTCTTGGGTCGTAAGTGTTTATTGTCTGCCACTCGTTTTATTAGCTTTGGGTCTTCTGGTGGTGTTTTTTTCCTTTTGGGTCGCAGAATTGGCTCAGGGGTGGTGTTGGTATCCGGGTGTTTTCGTCTGTCGGTTCTTCCCATTTGGGGTCGCTCGTTTCAGACCTCCCTTCGACGCCTCTTTGCAGCTTTGATGTCAGTATGGATTATGGAAGCCTGCTTTTCACATTTCTCTTTTTTGTTGTTTGCTACTCTCTAGAGTTTGGCAAGGAGACCCGATCAAACAATGAATTTTTGAAAAGCCTGCAAAGCTACAGTCCCATACCAACAGCATTTTCTAAAGCTATCATTCATGGTTCTGCGACGTGATCCAATTGGGGTTTGCAGTATTGAAATGTGTGATATTTCCTTGGCCATAGTAAGAAAGTATTCCAGTGAGGAGATTTTTAGGAATTGGTTATGTGGTTTTTTGAGCGGTTCAAATATTATAAATATATTTCTTTTTTGGATTTTTATATGAGTTTTTAATTAACTAAATTTAAAATTTAAAAAACATATTTAACAATATTAGCAAGAATGGGTAAGTGGGTTGATTAGGCTTTCTAAAATACAATTTAAATTTCTAATCTCGTAGATTTGACATGGCCTCCAATTTAAATTTCTAATCTCAAAGGTTGTATAGTAATTTATACCAAAACTATTATTAATTAATGAATAATGGATAAATGACCTGGTTTAGCAAAGGTTTCGTATGACATCCAAATTAAATTTTTGATTCCATAATTTAGATAATAATTTATATTAAAATTATTATTAATTACTAGATAAGTGAACTGGTTTAGTATATACTTGACATCGTATATAATTAAATTTCTAATTTCAATTTACATAATAATTCATGTTAAAATTATTCTTGGTTAAATTTATAAAACCATTATCAATTAAACTTACAAAATAATTACCAATTAAACTT
Source organism: Pinus albicaulis (assembly GCA_034641835.2). NCBI lineage: Eukaryota > Viridiplantae > Streptophyta > Pinopsida > Pinales > Pinaceae > Pinus > Pinus albicaulis. Next base: position 960,549,424 of record CM076579.1, read on the forward strand.
ACTATTTCCATGGGGTATTAATTGTTTATGGGTTGGCTTGTGTGAAGTGCTCTCTCTCGTATGTGTGTAATAGATTCACTCTAATCTCGATTTCAATGACGCAGTCACACCCTCGATTAAATTGCACAGTTCCTATCTCTCCTGGTCATGTTGAGATTCAACAAGATGATGATCCTAGTGAAAAATAAGCACCTACACTAGGTGGGGCCCGCAAGGTATTTTTAGGTGTATGTCTATTTTTAGAATGTTGAGCAAAATATATTTATAGTGAGAGTCTATTTATAGATGATTGAGCAAATTCTATTTATAGATGAGTTTCTATTTTTAGATGCATGGGCAAAAGTCTATTTATAGATCACATGTCTAAAAATAGAATGCATGTCGATTATTATTAGCCCTTAATAATAATCAGACAATAAATAATAATCTATTCTCTTGAAGCACTTGATTTCAGTTAACTGATGTGGCAACCCAGTTGATTGAAGGAATTACGAGTTCCAAGGTTGGTTGGTGGGACATGCACGTTGAACTTGATTTCTGCTTGGGTAATCCCTGAGGTTGTAACAGAGTTGGATGTGTAGTTATGTGAGTTGTTATTTAGTTTAACTCAGTTGTGCTAGTTGTAACTAATGATACACTAGTGAGAGATCAGTGAATTAAATATTAAATTAATTCACAAGTAGTAGTCTCACATGCAACTGAAGAAATACTATTGTTAACTACATGCATGTCAAATCTAGTGGAGACCCAGTGGAGAGATAGGTGAAAGGGTCTATTTGACTATCTGTTGTGACTATAGTGGTGCATTCAATGCAACTACACACACATTGGAGATGCCAATGGGGATTGCACAGTCAAGGACGACGAATCAAATTCATTCGGGGATCTTCTTCATCGAAGGATTGCACGGTGGAGGCGGTATGGGAGCGGTAAATTGGTGCATGTGTGAGCCAATTTTTGTATGACAGTGTGAGACGATTGTATATTGTACTGAGAGCTCTTGGATTAGATTTTTGTATGAGATTGTTTCATGATCCATGATATACATAATATATGATAGTTGGGGTATTTAGCTTTATGTTTTCTCGGTAAAAAAAAAAAAACATCTTGTTATGTGCGATTGATTTTGCTTCATGTGTTTGCAATTGGCGATTAAATTTCCGCAAAGAATTAAGTAGAAGAATTTCTGTATTTAACAGTGGCATATAATTGTTAAATCAGAAGAATTCGATAATACATCATTGTATTTATTAAAATTTCTACAGGTCATAGGGCTAGGGTGGTGGTCGTCTGCCTTTTGCTCCTCCTACGGGCCTAATTCGGTATTCTCTCTTTCATTCCTGCAATTTGAGAAACTTTCCTTCTCTGTCCTAAACCAGAGGGTGTGTCGTCTGCGATTTTGGTTGGTTTTGGGTTTAGTCACTTTGCGTTCTCTGGGTTTCTCCCCTTGATATTTTTGTGGGTGTTTCTTGGGTCGTAAGTGTCTACTATCTGCCACTCGTTTTATTAGCTTTGGGTCTTCTGGTGGTGTTTTTTTCCTTTTGGGTCGCAGAATTGGCTCAGGGGTGGTGTTGGTATCCTGGTGTTTTCGTCTGTCGGTTCTTCCCATTTGGGGTCGCTTGTTTCAGACCTCCCTTCAGCACCTCTTTGCAGCTTTGATGTCAGTATGGATTATGGGAGTCCACTTTTCACATTTCTCTTTTTTGTTGTTTGTTACTCTCCTTTCGACCTTTTTCGCTATGGATTCATTCACTTGTTTTGGTCTAGTTCGGTTCTAGTCTGGTGCTGAATTTTCGATGGAGGGAATTTCTACGTTGGATTCTCTTTCCCCCTCAGTCCATGACATGGTTTGCTTGGCCTCTAGTGGAAGGTGGTTGCTCATTGGGGCTCTTAATTCTTGTATGTGTGTTGTTGGGTTCATTCCGGTAGCCTTTGGTTCAGTTTCGTCATTTCCTCCGAGACCTCGACTTCCTTCTGGGTTTCATCATGAAGCCTAGCCCTCGCTCTTTGCATGTCCTGGCCTTAGAAAAGATGGAAGGTTCACTTGCTCATGCAAGTTCTCGGGGTAGTGCAACAAATGTGAGTGGTGGAAGCTCCAAGAGGGGTGCGAGTACAAGGAGTGGTGTTGGGCGTGGGGGTTGTGAAACCTGAGGGGGATGCAGGTCCTTGACCGTCACCATGTCGAGTAGTCGCAACAGTAGGTCAATTCAATGTGGTCATGGTGCCGACGGAGGTGGTTGAGGTCAAGGTTGCAGTTGTGTAGTGGCCTCTCGAGGTTGATGTAGCAGTCAAGGATGTGCAAGATCTGCAGGTTTTTCTCCTCCGAGGTGTCTCGAGACTTCCACGACGGTCCAGGAGATGGTTCAATCTGTCATTGCTCGGTTAGAAAATCTCAATAGAGCCGAAGGAAGGAGAATGGGGTCATCATGGCCAAACTAGAACAACTCCAATATTTCCAGTGCCATGTTCATGAAAGGGTAGTGGTTGGATGGCACGGGCAAAATCTGCTGATGGAGAAAGTTGAAAAACTGGAAACTTGGCTTGCTCACTTTGAGTACCATGTCAATTATATGTATCACCCTCCTCCTCCTTAAGGTACAGGGCTAGATAATCCTGCTTCAATTGCCTCTGACGAATGATTATGATCACTGGTGTTTTTCTTGTTCTTCTAGCTTTCTAGTATGATAGGCTTATCAGGCTATGGACCTCTCAACTGGCCATTTTGTTTTTTGTATGTTGTATGATTATCGTATTGGTCAACAAAACTGGTCAGGATGAGACCACATGCATTTTGACATCTCTCTATATCCTCTTTGATTAATAAAAACCTTTCGACTTACAAAAAAAATGTTATTTTCATACATAATATTATATATTATTATTTAAAATATAGGAGTTTTCTTTAGTGCAAATTTTTGGATTTTCTGGTGCCGAAATCCCACGAAAAAATGAGGTGAAATATTGGTGTGTTATTTAAATTGGGGTTTTCACTATATATATGGATTCAACACACTAAAAAACCCTTAGGGCACTTCAATTATGTAGGGGTTACCCATCAAACTTGTGATTTCAATAAATTCCTGCACGATTTTATAGAAATATCGAAAAAATCCACTAAAAAAGCTTCCAAAAAATCTCAGTAAAAATAACTCCTAAAATATATAACAATAAAATCATATTGTATATATATATATATATATATATATATATATATATATATATATATATATATATATATATATATATATATATATATATATGGAGTATATTATTTCTCATTTTAATTTAACATTTTATTTATAAATTTATAAAACTAAATCATTATTAAAAGAAATTGATGTCATTCATATTTTCGAATATATGTAGTACACATATTCCCATTCAAAACATATTTGTTTTTCCCATGAAGTTCACACATCTTTAACAAGACTAGTTCACAAATATTTCATAAAATCAAATATTGAGAGTGTAAAGTTATGTGATCGATATTTGACATCACATCTGAAATAATAGAGCGAAGACCTTTCGAACTACTAAGTGTAGTTCATCATCATGAAAATGATGATTGTAATGATCCAAATACCTTTTATTTATTTAATAGAAATAAAAACTAACTTTAAAACTTTTAAATTTATATAAATATATTAAATAAATTTTAAATTAGCAATTAAATTTTATATTAATTTTAATATATTAAAATATTGATATTTCATGTATTTATTACAAAATAAAAAATTATATTTACAAATTTTAAATTAAATTATTATCATTAAAATATCTTTTTAATATTCAATTAGATATCTAATATTTTTATAAATTTCCTTCAAACATTAATTTAATATTTAAAAATATTTTAATAACTCACCTTCACTACCTATCCAAAACCATGTAAATTAATTAGATATTTAAAATTATATTAAATTAATATATTAAATATTTAAATTTATATTACAATAAATTTATTAATTAAATTATTAAAATTAAAAATTTTCTAAATTATATAATATATATATATTCCATTCCATTCTATTTGATTTGATTAATTATATTTTTAACTAGTATATTTTTCATATTATATTTACATTTCATTGATAACTTACCTAATGTGTTTTTGAACTTGATCGAATGCATGTGCTTTCAATTATATTTACATTCTTTTATTTGAAAGAAAATTTATAGGGTGTATTTTTTATTTTATTTAAATATATGCTTTTTTAATAAATGAATTGATTTTTATATTGATCAAATGCATGTGCTTTTAATTATATTTACATTCTCTTATTTGAAAGATAAGTTATAGGGTGTATTTTTTTATTTTATTTAAATATATGTTTTTTAATAAATGAATTGATTTTTATATTGATTTACATTCCATTTTATTTAATTATATTTGATTGATAGTTAGGGTGTTTTTGAATTAGGTAAAAAATAGGTTTTTTCTTATTTTTATGATATGTTTTTCTAATTTATAGGGTGTGTTTTTTATTTTATTTAAATGTATGTATTTTCTAATTTACAGATTGATTTTTACATCAATAAAAATGATGTAAGGAATTTGGTTTTTGTGATCCTTAAATTGTGTATAAATTTTTTTGGTGAAAATCACATTCAAACAGATTTTGTGGACAATCAGCCAGTGTGGTTTATCATTAGGACAAGATGAGAAATCATCTAGGACCCAGTTTAAATAGAAAAGAAACTCCAACTAGCCGTTTTGAAAAATACAAAGAAAAATTAATAGTTTATTTAATAATTAAAAGATTTGAATATAATAAAATATCTATATATAATTAAAAATAAATATAAATAAATAAACAATAACAATAATAATAATAATATTATTAATAATAATAATAATAAAAATAAATAAATAAATAAAATAATTAAATACAATAAATAAAATAAATAAATAATATAATATTGATGATAAATCAATAAATCAATAAATCAATAAATAATAATAATAATAATAATAATAATAATAATAATAATAATAAAAGGAGGAAGAAACCAAGGAACAGAGGAGAGGAAAAGATATGAGGAAGAATTGAAGGGAAGAAAACCAATAACTAAGAACGAAGGGCAGGGATCCAGCATGTGCTAACACTCCACCCATCATCTCTGTTAAGGTTGAGTGGCCTCTTTTCGATTGACCATTTCCACCATCGAAAGTTGAGAGAAGCCTTAGAAATCGAAAAGAGGCTAGTCAACCTTAACAAGGATGATGAGTGGAGTGTTAGTTATTGGTTTTCTTCCCTTCAGTTCTATCTCCTATCCTTTCCTCTCCTCTATTCCTTGGTTTCTTCCTCTCTTTTTTATTATTATTATTATTATTATTATTATTGTTATTATTTATTTATTTATTTAATTATTATTAGTATTTATTCATTTATTGATTTATTGTCAATATTATATTATTTATTTTATTTTATCTTAGTTATTTTTTTAATTTTATTATTTTAATTTATTTATTTTTATTTTATTTATATTATTATTATTATTATTTATTTATTTATTTTTGTTTTATATTATTTTTATTTATTATTATTATTATTATTTATTTTATTTTTTTTAATTATATATAGATATTTTATTATATTCAAATCTTTTAATTATTAAATAAATTATTAATTTGTCTTTGTATCTTCTTATTCCAGTCAAACTAGCTGTTATTTCACAACGATTAATTGGAGTTTCCTTTCTATTTAAACTGGGTCCTAGATCAGATTTCTCATCTTGTCCTCATGATGAACCACACTGGCTAGTTTGAAACGCGTCAACAAAATCTGTTTGAATGTGATTTCGAACGAAAGATTTTATACACAAAAAATGATGTAATTAATGAATTGATTTTTTGATTTTTAACATTAATGTAAGTATAGTCAATCTTTAACGTTGATCAACCTTATTAATCATGATCAATAAATCCACCCCACATAAGTAAGTTGTAACTAGCACAACCATATTTACTAATATAATTAATATAGACTAATTTACAATCAACCTATATCAACCGCATTAATAAATATAATTAGACTAATTTAATTGTATTATCAAATACCAAAATAAATTCAACTTCGTAAAGAAAACCTGTCATTCAAATAAGCACTTGAATTATATAACTTAATAATAATTTAATATCATGACTTTCACTCTTTCTACATAAATCCAAGAAAATTTTACGTCTTTGCTTTGATTTTTATGATGTCACCAAAGCCTTCATGTATCTTTTTGCGGATGGAGACTTCCATTAGCAAGATAGCCATATTATAGAAATTCTCTCAAATACTTTAGTCTTGGTAGCGTGCAAGACTATTAAAACCAAAGATTTTTTATTTTTTTTTCAAGTATTCGTCACTTCGTTGATCAGTAAATTCTCCATGTTCTCTATTTAATACATATAACTTACCTTCGCCTTAAGCCTTCAATGTATTGTAATTCGCCTCCACCACAAATATGTACATGGGAGTTACATGGGAAGGGGACTGAACTTGGTCCTCACTCATGGATTCAAAATGTTACTGGAACGAACTAGAGTACTTAATATTCTGGTCTGGTCCATGATCTAGCCGAGTGTTGGGAAGGCATGGATGCTTCCTCTATCTGTGGGATATGCACCTCATCCTCTAAACATATAATCCTTTAACTCTGTCCAGATGTTTCTGCAACCATTCCTATCAATAGATGCTTTCTCAGATATGAGATTTGTGATTTTTACTTACAATTGTCAATAATAAATGAATTAGGCGGCTTCTCTGTAATGTTCAAAACAATGAAGATCTAAAAAGCCTCGACGGGGTGATTAAACCTCTCTTGATCACACAGCGAAAAAAGCTATTTCTAATGGCAAGTTTTAATTTTTTCATAATGGATCTTTTGTTTTGTTTTGGAATCCTTGGGAAGAGTTTTATGGTTCAAATTGAGGGAGATGTGTAATTGGGTCATCTTTATTCGGCAGATTCTTGAAATATGATAGTAGTTAGGTCAAACAATTTGATCTTATTGTTTTGTTTGTTTGATTTCTTTGATGTAGGATTTTGATTCCTCAATATTTCTAGAATCTGCAATAGTTCAACTCTGTAATTCCTTTAACGCTCAATATGTACCTCATACATAACATTCAAAAAAATATTAACATATATATATATATATATAGAACATAACATCCCAACACTTAATCTACTAATATTGTATTTATAATTGATTATATTATTGAATTTTGTATGAGCATGTAAGTGTAAATTGGAAAAAGACCTTGTAATGGTAATCTAATATCAACTAATGAAGAGGTGAAACATTGATATTAACCATGAGAAGTCATGATATGAGAGAAGTTAGAAAAAAGTGATTGGAGAATTAATATTGCCAATGAATTATTGGTTGTGCCAAAGGATCATGAGATTTGAGATTTCCAACCTTCTCCCAAGAAAATATCAAATGGGCAGGTGTATTAATAACTACCAATAGTGATGAGAAACGAACCACTATAATACTTTTAGAGTCTAACCATAAGCTTATGACTTGATCCCAATGGACAACCCTAACAAAAAAAAATCTACAAAGGAAGAAACCTAGAAAGGTGGAGGGAAGCACATGTGGGGAACACAGGTAGAGGCACTCATGTGCAAGACATCAAAGCATCATGAAGAGCAAAGAGCAAGGAGACCAAGAAAGATAGATGAGATGAGGCTCTCATGTGAACAAGAAAACCTTGTGCATGATTGAGTCCACCTAGGTCTATGAGCAGGGTTAGTGATTGAGTCCTTAGCCTAAGCTGGAAGGTTGAATGGATTGTTGAGGAATATGTCTATGTTATGCACAAAAATTCTAGAGGGAATATTGAGGTACTCTTAGCTAAGCAAAGGGCCCTTTCATGTTGTGTGGTCTTCGAATGACCCATTTACTAAGGAAGCTTGATGAGAATCATCCACTAAAGCACTAGAGAGAGGCATCGACGAACTCTAGGTTGAGTGAAGGACTCTCCTATTGTGCAGGCTCCATTGTGGCCACATTATGAATGAGAACATACCCTAGCTCTATAGGTTGAAGGACTCCTTACTAATTTCTAAGTGGATGAACAAGAGTGGCCTTCATATTTACACCACTAGTAGCTTGGGATATATTTTTCCCTTGGGTGCATGTTGTGTAGAGTAGTTGAGAAACCACCCACAACAACTGGATATAATTCTAAGCTTGGTGTGATCTTAAGGGAACTAATGAGCTTGAATAAATGAAGGAGAAATAACCTCATGACTCACCTTTTAATGTTGAGTTAGAACTTCCCTCATGACTTTATGATCTATCTCAGAGATGGCCAACCATAGGAAAGAATGCAATGTAGCTAAGCCTATAGTGGAGTGGAACATTTTTCATCCTTCATTAGTTGTGGGAAACATAAGACCTTTATCAGATAAGCACACTTGTGAACTTCATCTCTGTAATGTAAACCATATTAATGAGAAATAAATAATAATTGATGAAATTTGTTATGTATGTGCTTGTCTATTGAATGGCTACGATGATCTGTGTAGAAATTATACAACCATATGTATATCAATGGATTCAATCCGATCAAGAAATGTACTAAAGAGAGATTTGAATCCTTCTACAAATCAATTGCGGAAAATAAACACGATCGCCAATCACAACAAGTAAAGAAAGAATCAAATCAAACCACAAAACATATATTTTCCTAGGGAAAGTTTGCTGCTCAAAACCCCTTTATATTCTATTGTATATTCACCATGGAATCATGAAACAATTACAATGCACTCTTCTCACAAGAGTCTCCTGCACTCTCACAACTATCTCACACTGGCCCAGACAAAATCGACCAACACTTAGTCAATTCTTAGCCTCTAATAAGTCTGCCTTGCTTGCGCAATTTATGTGGAATGCAATCCCTATTCTTTATAAATTTCAGCCTTCCACAACTGTGCAAGGATCATGGGAAATCTAATGGATGTCTGGTTGCATGCCAAAAACCTACTAATGATACAACTGATAGTTAACATCCCTTTAACCTTTGTCTCAACTTGGTCTCCACTGGAGCTGACATGCATGCAACTATTAATAGTAAATCATCAGTTGCATGGAAGATCACTGATTGTGAATTAAATCATATTTAATTCAATTGATCTCTCACTAGTGAAACAAACAGTTACAACTAATTCAACTGACTTTAACTCACTTAATTGAGTTAAGTTATTGCTCATGCATTAAACTAATGCACTAACTACAACTTAAACTCCATAACTAATAGAATCACTCTGCATGCCTCACCAACCACCCTCAACTCGAAATTAATGAACTAACTGAGTTTATCACACTCAATTAACTATTACAAGCGATTATGAGATAAGATTACATTTTATTGTCCAATTTAATTAAGGGATAATTAAATTAGACACTGCACCAATTTATTAAATTAAATTGGCTTTCACACTAATGTATCGCTAGGACCTGTGGTCCCACACTAGTGTGTGTGCTGCAATTTCTTGTTGACTTTCAACGCTCCCTCTCAACAAGAAAGGGATTATCTGCCACCCTAATCCTGCCTCTATGGTATTCGAATTTGCTCCTGGAGAGCACCTTCGTCAGAATATCTACATCCTGATCTTCCATGGGAATGTACTGAAGTAACATAATGTGCCTCTAAAAACAATCTCTGAGATGGTGGTACCGGATGTCTACGTGCTTGGACCTATCATGGAATACCAGATTAACCGAGATTTTAATGCAACTCTGATTATCACAATGTATCACCGTTAGATCCATTTGAGAACCAAACAAACAAACCAGTATCTTTCTCGTCTAGATGGCCTCACATGCAGCCTGACTTGCTGCCATATACTCTGCCTCGGTTGAACTGAGTGCCACAGATTGTTGCTTCCTGTTGTACCAATAAACTATTTTTGATCCTATGATGAAGATCCCTCCTGATGTGCTCTTTCTGTCTGATGGATTGCTTGCCCAATCTGTATCCGTGAAGCCTTGAAGCTTCACTCGCTTTGTCTGTCTGTACCATAATCCATACTCTGCAGTGCCCCTGAGATATCTCAAGACATGCTTCCCCGCCTTCCAAAAGAGCTTGGTCAACTTAACCATAGCTTGAATCAGCTAGTTTACTGTGTAGAAAATGTCTGGTCTTGTGTTCATTAAGTACATCAGTGAACCCACTAGTTGCCTGTAGACAGTAGCGTCCACTACTTCTCCTGAAGTAGCATCCTCTTTCCTCCAATTTCCTGGAAGAGGAGTCTCCATGGGTTTACAACTCTCCATGTGAAACTTACCTAAAATATTTTTGGAATACTTTCCTTGAGAAACAAATAGCTCACCATCCCGCTGCCATATTTCCAAACCAAGGAAATAGTGAAGGAGTCCCATGTCCTTCATTTTGAACTCCCTTGAAAGATCCTCCCTGCAAGAAGTTATCAACTTCTCATCACCTGTCAAAATTAGATCATCAACATAAAGTACAATAATCAAGAGCTTACCATCAACCACAATCTGGTACGGGTTCGCCTCAACTTCAGTTTTTGTGAAGCCCAACCCAGTGAAATATCTTTCAATCCAAGTGTACCAAACACGAGGTGCTTGCTTCAGCCCATACATTGCTCTCTTGAGTTGGCACACATGCGACTCACTATAAAATATCTCAAAACCTTCTGGTTGCTAAATGTACACTTCTTCCTCAATAAATCCATTGAGAAACATAGTATTCACAACCAATTGATGAATGTGCCACCCCACTTGCGCTGAGAGTGAAAGGATAGATCTAATCGATGAGTATCTTGCAACTAGTGCGAAAGTATCCTCATAGTCAATCCCTTTAACTTGTGAGAATCCCCGAGCCACAAATATGGCCTTGTACTTCTCCACATACCCATCTGCCGCTTGCTTCACCTTATAGATCCATCTAGATCCAACCACTGATTTTCTAACTAGTCTTGGGACAACTTCCCATGCACTGTTCTTTACGATGGAGTCATACTCCTCAACCATAGCGTAAACCCAAATTGATTGTTGCATTGCTTCCTCAAAGGAGGATGGTTCCGTCACAATACAATTTCTCATAAGAGCCATGTATCCAGTAAACCTATCTGGAGACTGTCTCTGTCTGCGCAGTGAAGTAGGTGCTCCTACATGCTCTGTCGCATCAAGTCTCAATCTATCAGCTTTCGTCGTGCACCTTCTACCATTTCTGGTGGATGGCTCTGCATGAGTGTTTTATGCCACTCTATGATCCTCCTCATGTGGCTACTCCACATCTTGAGGTTCATTCTTTAGAACCAAGAGTTCCTCATCTACATGCAAATCCAACTCCCTCTCAAGGGACAATCACATGGCTTTCTCCTCATCAAATTTGATATCCTGTCTCATAACAATCATCCCGCTGTTTGGAAAATACACCCAATAGTTGTGGGGAGTATCAGTGTACCCCACAAATATCCCAATATTAACTTTTGGTTCGAGCTTCTTCCTAGCATCTTTGGTCACATGCACATAAACAGATGAGCCAGAAATTTTAAAATATGAAACATCAGGTTTCTTGCTAGAAAAATCCTCCTTTGTTGTACTCATGCCAAGTATTCGATGAGGAGTACAGTTTTGCACAAATACTGTTGTGTTGCATGCCTCCACTCACAGATGCAATGGTAGGCCCTGATCATGTAACATCACTCATGCTGCACCCACAATTGTTCTATTCTTTCTTTTTACGACCCCATTCTATTGTGGGTTATGAGGAATAATCAACTCTCTCTAAATTTCTTCTTTGCTGTAGAAGTTATTGAATTCATTTGAGATGTACTCACCACCATTTTTGCTCCTAATAGCCTTCACATGCTTCCCCGTATCTTTCTCCACCAGTGCTTTGAACTCAAGAAATTTTGAGAACGTCTGATCTTTCTTATGCACGAAGTAGATCCAACACTTTCTAGAAAAATCATCAACAAAGATCACATAGTACTTGTGCTTTGCTATCGAAGCAGTAGAGAATGGTAAACACACATCTGAGTGAATCCTCTCAAGTATTTTCGACGCTCGATTCTCCTTCTCGTGCAAAGTGGCCTTTGCATACTTCCCCATAGTACATCCCTTGCATGTGTCTAACTACGCAAGAGTACCCTTGGGAAGACCCATAGAAATATACTGCATGACCTTCAAGGCTCCGTGGTGTAGATGGCCCAATCTCCCATGCCATAACTCACCCTCATCTCAGCTTGCCACTTTGTCCGCCTTACCCATCAATGCTGCACAGCCATCTACATAAACTTTATAGAGATTATTTGCACGAATCCCAATCTTCTTGGCTTGTCCCGTGGCTTTGTGTCAAAGGAAAGCTTTCCCTTCACTGAAAACCATATCATAGCCTCTATCTTCCAACATTGTGACTGAGACTAAATTTTTCTTCAAGCCCGGTACATGCATTACATATTTTAATAAAAAGGGTTTACCTGACTATCTCTGGAAGGTAACTGTACCAATCCCAGTAGCACTGTACTACCCGTCATCACCCATTTCAATATGCATCTGGAGGTCCTTCTCCTCCAAGCTACTGAAAATTTCTTTCTCTCCCATTATGTGGAAGGATGCACCACTATCCAAGTACCACATTGATCCCATTGCACTTGAAACCATGCATGGAATGATCGAGAAGTCAAGCTCAAATTGTGAGGCCAAAGCCTCACCAACTGCAGATCCTGAAGCCTTCTTGTTCTTCTTCTTTTGTGGGCAATTAGTGGCATAATGTCCATTCAAATGACATTGAAAACAATTCACTCTAGACATGTCCTTCTTATTTTCATCTTTGCCAGACTCAGATATGGAATAGGATTTATTTCCTTTCCCCTTCTTTGCCTTTCCAGCCAAAGCGCAATTTTCTTCATCATCTATCTTAGATGAAGATCCATCCTTGGTATTCCACCTAAATTCTTCTTGCACCAAATCTGAAGAAAGTCGTTCCCAACCTGGCAGCTTCTCCCTCCCATTGACAGGGTCCTGATAACTATGCCAACTCTTGGGAATTCCTAGAAGAGATAGGTTCACCAAGTCATCATCCGTGACAGTAATTCTGACACTCCCAAGCTCATCCCGACATTGGACAAACTTTGTTAAATATTTCAGAATGGTGTCGCCTTTCTCCATTTTGATTTTCCTGAGCTTGTCCTTCAGTGCCAATTTTCTATGATCACTGTTGCTCTAAAACAGATCTGTCAAAGCTTTCCACATTGCATATGGTGTCACTTTTCCATGGAGACTTGAGACAATGTGGTCTCGTACTACCTCCAGTAAGATCCTCCTTGCCTTTGCAACCTTCTTTTTCCAAGCATCAAGATTTGCGGCATCTGCTACAGCGGGTTTGGGAATGTCATTATCAATGAATTATTTCAACCCATTGTCCTTCAGTACTGCCTCCATCCTGTCTCTCCACACAATATAATTGGAATTTCCCTCGAGTGCATACTCCAATCTCAATCCATTGAAAGCCATCACGATCCTGATTCGTGTGTCACACCAAGAATAATTTTGTAAATTCAATTTCTATTCAGTTACAAACTCAGCTTCTCCTCCACTATAGTGATTTCCTGTGCTTTGATACCATGTATAAATTATAAAAACGTATGTATATCAATGGATTCAATATGATCAAGCAATGTACTAAATCTAGATACTGAATCCTTCTACAAATCAATTATGGAAAATAAACATGATCGCTAATCACAACAAGTAAAGAAAGAATCAAATCAAACCACAATGCAAATATTTTTGTAGGGAAATCTTGCTGCTCAAAACCCCTCTATCTTATATTTTATATTCACATGGAATCATGAAACAATTACAATGCACTCTTCTCACAAGAGTCTCCTACACTCTCACAACTGTCTCACACAGACCCAGACAAAATTGACCAACACTCAACCAATTCTCAGCCTCTAATCAACCTGCCTTGCTTGCGCAATTCATGTGGAATGCAATCCCTATTCTTTAGGAATTTCAACCTTCCAAAACTGCAAAAGGATCATGGGAAATCCAATGGATGTCTAGTTGCATGTAGGAAACCTAGTAATGATACAACTGATAGTTAACATCCCTTTAACCTTTGTCTCAAGTGGGTCTCCACTAGAACTGACATGCATGTAGCTATTAATAGTAAATCATCAGTTTCATGGTAGATCACTCATTTCGAATTAAATCAGATTTAATTCACTTGATCTCTCACTAGTGCAAAAAACAATTACAACTAGTTCAACTGACTTTAACTCACCTAACTGAGTTAACTGATTACTCATGCATTAAACTAATGCACTAATTGCAACTTGAACTCCATAACTAATATAATCACTCTGCATGCCTCACCAACCACCCTCAACTTGAAATTCATGACCTAACTGAGTTTATCACACTCAGTTAACTATTACAAGTGATTATGAGATAATATTACATTTTAATGTCCAGTTTAATTAAGGGATAATTAAATTAGACACTGCACCAATTTATTAAATTAAATTGGCTTTCACACTAATGTATCTCTAGGACCTGTGGTCCCACACTAGTGTGTGTGTTGCAATTTCTTGTTGACTTTCAACACTATGTAATGCATATTTATGATGTGAAGTATTAGATATGGTTGATTTGGATGCACAATATTGATATGCATGCTATTCCATATTTAATGCACTCTTATATTGTGCCTTTCATGATTATAAATAGACAGTTAAATTCTCACCTTAGTGTCCATGGTCTTCTAGTAGAAAGCCTAGAGAAGCTCTAGGTCTGTTGAAGTGATAAGAGGGTCATGTGAATAATGTGGAGATCAAAGGAAAGGATAATAGTCTTGACTACAAAAGAAGATACTTAGATGAAAATATTCTTCTCAAAACATTTGAGGATAAGTATTGAAGAGTTCATTGAAGGAATCTTTAGCCAGTGGAAAGTCTAATGAAGAGCTTAAGTGACATTGAAGTGAAAGTGTTTTGCCTTTGCTAGGCCAAAAGGAGGACTTAGCAGGTTAGATGTGTATCTATTTGGACTATAAATAGTTGGAAGGTTTCCCTAGTTGGGAGAATATGCTTAAATACCTCAGAAGAGGAAAAAATTGTACAATGACCTCTTGAGCTTCCTAGAACAGAGGCTTGTCAAATGGTTGAGGAATGGAGAATCTTGGAAACTTCTATGGTCAGGTGAACATATTTTTATCACTAGAAGTCCTGTAGTTTGTTTAAATTCCCTATCAAAGTCATTATTAGCTCTTAGGATAGGTTGAATTCCCTCTGCAAATATTCCTCGCCAAAGAGAAATTCAAGGATACACATATTGTTTTGGGATGAATGATAATTCAAGTATTGATCCCCCTTTTGTGTTGGCAAACAAGAAATTTAGAGTTTAGAGTCTTGACCCTTAACACCTGAGTCATATGGCTGACAAGAGGTTTGTAACCAATAACTTAGCCAGAAGAGGGCCTAAGTCTGGGAGGATGAATATTAGTTGTTAGATTAATGGGTTTTGGCTATTGGGTTACACTCTAAGTAGCGACCAGATTAAAGCCCCATATAGACAAAATCCAATATTCTCGGTAATTCACATAAACAAAGAACTTGGGAGTCTGAAAAATCAAGGAAGGTCAAGAGATCATGTGTTAATAGTTCTTTAGGGAGCATTCTGCATAAATTCCCGATACTAACATAACCAAAATTTCCATCAGTTAATGAAAAATGAATGGTTGGGTTTGATAAGTGATGGTGATCAAAGATAGACTCTCAAGCATCAAGCTATCAAAAGCCATGTATCAAAAGAACAAAAAATAGCTCTTAAAACTTCTTCCTGATACTGATGAAGCCTTATAAGGTGTACACATGGGCTTTAATATGTGGCATGATAAGTGTTGTTGACAATGAAATAATGTGTCATCTATGTAGAGCTAACATAGTGATGATGTGGCACTAACATGGAGACGACATGTTAGCCATGTGGAGATTATGTGGCACTAATACAACATTGACTTGGATATATAACATGGATCAGAGTGCATATTATCACCAAGGTGGTGATCATCTAGCAGCCATGATGGCAGGTGATTTGGATATTGAAAGTTAGGAGGTTGACATTTGAGCATCAAAATTTCAGGAGGTTAGGACCTCCTTATTGGGCCTACCCCTTATATTAATGGAAATTTCACTGCCCATCAATTAACTAAAGTTTCATTGTCAGATGATGTGTGTTATCCACTATCAAAGGGTCTATTGTTGGGTGTCTAGATTTTTCACATCTTGACCCTCTGTTGGTGAAAAAGGAGGTCTCTGGGCAAGACCCAGGTTCAGAATTGATGCCAACAAGGTTTTTGTTGTATTCTAGGACAATGTCGACATTTTCACCCTACTCGAGGGAGCAGGGAGTCTCACCTGAGGCATGTCATGACCTTACTGAGATTAGAGGCTTGATCATTGACATTGAGGAAAGATCACTAACACAGATCATATTTATGAGCATACAAATGGCATATATGTATCTCAAATATAAGAAGTAAGTTGTCATTCATCACTAAATATTCAGAGTACCAAATTAAAAATTTAAAACAGGCATACATTCACCATCAACAATCAAGCATAGACTAATTCATAGTATACAACACAATATCGGTGCGATTCCATTAAATTGGTTCAACACGGCATAAACATACTCTGCGGAGTTTATTACAGTTTAGTTCAATACAAAAGGCTCCAGAGAGCTCTCACTAGGCTCTACTCTCCTATCAACCTCTCTCTCAGACTAACTGACTAACTAAATAACTAACTAACTACGAAGTCACTTATTTCTTGCCTATTTGTTCTTACCGACTGACACTTTCAGTCTTTTCTCCTTTTGCGCTCATCTGTTCCCCTGCGCTCCGTTGCCTTCTGTTTCTTCTTTATCACTGGGAGTTCCATTGTTTGTTCCTTGTCTCCCATCTTTGCCATTTGTGCCGTTATCTATCTATGCCCCACCACCTGCCTCCAGGTTTTCAGCAAGCGTGACAACTCCCTGTCTACCTTGATTGCACTCCGCCACCTGTCTCCTGGCTCTTTGCAACTAAAAAACTATTCTATTCAAAACAAAGGCCCCAACAGGCCCTGACAACATACTATTTACTCGTCTCTAGTCAATATTTCTCTATTGTTGCGGCTTCTGGTGGTCTTTCGGCTTCTAGTGCTATCCTAGTTTCTCATGTTGCTTCCATCTCTATTCTTTCTTGTTCCAGTTTTCCCTATTCCAATAAAGGCCCCAACTCGGGAACCTTTCTTATCATTTTTGTTATGAGCTCTATGAACTCATTTATCGCTTGATTCCATGTCTTAATCATAGGGTCTGTTTTAGTGACGATTCTGTCGGCCTGAGTTGAATCCATTACCTGCATTAGATTGTTGAACACCTCCTGGATTTTGGGTTCGACTTTAGCCACCAGCTGCTGAATTTCCTCGACATTCTGCTTCACCGGTTGCCATAGGTCCCTGAGAAGTTTCTTTTTTGTTGTTGAGTGTTCCTTGATGGCCTGGATTTTTGTTTCAAGTATGTCCACTTGGTCATACAGTTGAGTTCTGCTGACAGAATCTGTGGTCCCCCTAATTTCAAGGACAATCTTCTGCAGTTTCCCTGAAACTGGTTGTGCCTTCATTGTTAGAGAGTTTGAGCACTCATGTAGTTGCTCCAACAGGCTATATGCTTCCTTGATTTTCATGTCAAGTGTTTCCTTTATACCCTGCATCTCTCTCTGCCTCTAGATTACTTGCTCGACATATACTGTAGAGGGATTGGGTAATGCTGGTCTCGCTGCAAGCGCCTCCTTTAACTCCTGCATTTTGACTCGAATGGATATTTTGACCATTAAGCATGAAGAAATATCTGTGGGTGTTGTTTTGTCTAGGGCAGTGACGGTCGTCCATAGGTCCTTAAAGACCTCTGTTACTTGGTCTAGTTGCTGCTGTAGGTTATCCTTTTCGCCTTAGATTTGATTGTGCTCATCAGTAAGTGCAATCAATTTTTGTTGTTGCTATTCAAATATCTGCAATAGGTCATTGTGGAGACCTTCTTCTTGTCTTGTTGCTATCTGGATGAAATTGAACAGTTGGCTAGGTCCCCAGCTTTGCATGTTCCCACTGCTCGACATCTCCTGGCTTGGATGTCTCTCCCTGAACGGTTTCCCACTGGCGATTGATCTTTCATAATGTCGCTATGTGGATATTGGTTGAATTTTTGTGGTAGCTGGGGCTCAAGAATGTGTAGACTAGTGAATGGCATGAACTTTTGCAATAATAAATTGGATTGTTGGAATGGGTTTGGCTTTGGCGTGGTGGGGGTTGTATCGGAAATGAGGGACCCTTCCTGTATTAATAACTCTAAAAAGGTGCCCTATCCTACTGTGGTTTGATCAACCTCAGGCACTCTAGCTGTACTAGGCTGCAAAAGCTTCCTCATTGACTTCTTTGGTGCTTAGGTCCCCTGATATCTTCCATGGCATGAACCTTAGCACCATCGGTTGGTCTTGAGTGATCTCCACAAGTGGCCTGATTCCTAGTGGAATCCACTTCCACATAGCGAGGGCCATGATCAGATAACCATATATAAGTCATGTGGCTCTCTTGTAGTTGTCCTCGCAAGCCTCGAACATTTCATGTAACAAGAATATGCACCAATTCAGCTGTGCTCCCTGAATACAATGCTCTGCGACTGAGATTGTGTCTAGGGTGCCTTCCCCCCTTGGTGTAATGCCTCATCATTTTCCTAGCAATCAAATAGCAGTCAAATTTTACCATTGGGTTGTTTATGAGGTCAATTTTATCTCCCTTTCCTCCTCTCCTTATTTCATACTTTCTGTAGTAGTCACAATCTCCTATCTTCTTAGCTCTCTTGGACGTATTTTTAAAGGACGATGAGATGTCATTTCCTGCTGTTGATAACCCTGTGAGTCTGTATATGTCTTCTGCATGAATTGGGATCTCCCTCCAAGCCATAATGATCCATTCTGAATTCTTCTAATCAAGAACTTGGTGCACTGAATTACTGCTCTTGACGTCCCGAATACCAGAAAGCTTCCAAGGTGTATAATTGTCGATCTCTAGATGCCTATGAAGTCTGGGTGCACCTTTGCTACTTCACCTCCTCCCTCCTTCAAATAATTTTCAATGTACACCTTCCTTTTCATTACTGGGAACTAGTAGGAGTCTATGAATTCAATATCTATCAATGAGACATTGTCATATTTTCCTATCAACAACTCCACTCTTTGAATTCTTCCATCGAGCTCGGGCTCAACGACTAAGGTAACCATCTTTGTCATTTTATTCCTTCTGCTGTATACTAGAACTGCTGCTGCTAGTCTACTGCTCTCAATTTCTGCTGTTGGAATTAGGCTTATCGTTATATTTGTTTCTTTCTCTGATAATTTGGAATTTTCTGGCATTCTGTTGTTTCCCTCCTTCATGCTGGTTAAGTAGTATTACTGGCATGAATAATGTTGATGCGACACCATAACTAATTAATTCTTGCTGTCTTTCCCCATGGATATAATCGTGTGATTAGTTACAGGGATAAGGTGTACTCTGACAGTGCTGATGTTGGCTTTAGAAATCGGGTAAACATGACAGGTAATAATTATGGCTTAATATGGAAAATTTATTACAGTATGGGGGTTACTAATTACGACAGTTATTTTTCAATTTCGGGTGACCTTACGGACTGACAACGGTATGATGGGTCATTATGAGTGAATGATGGTTGACACACTTAGGCTATGTAACATTGTAGACTCTCCCCCTGACCACAATTGGTTGCGATGTGGTCTCCACATCAAAACAGGGTGATTGATGTCTTTGCGTGACTTTGCTGGTTTCTTATTGAGGATTCCTACTCTAATGGACTGAAAAGATTAAGACATAAACTATTCTATGTCTCGTTTCAGTTGCGAGAGATTTTTTGACTCTAATCTACTGACTACTCTCAGGTGCGAGAGTTATTAAAATTAAAAGGATTGTGGTGCTTATTGATGATAGGGTTTAAGGCATGCGCCATTCACCCATCCTTGAAGTATCTCTCCATCTAGTTGGGCTAGCATGACCACGCCCGAGTCTTTTATCTCTATGACGTAATACGGTCCCATCCAGTGCATCCTGAGCTTCCCCAGGAACTTTTGGAATTTTTTGTCATAGAGTAGTACTTTTCCTCCAATAGTGAATGTTTTATGTTTGATGTGGCGGTCATGCCAGGATTTTTGTCACTATTTCTAGACTAATTGATGGAAATCCGCCAGAAATCTATCTTCTTCCAGATCCTGCAATTCATGAAGGCATGCAGAGATGGAGTCCTCCTCTGTCATGTGTGTTTTCGAAGAAGTTAAGAGGCTTGGTATGATAAACATCGCTGGTATTAGTACCTCTTTCCCGTATACTAATTAGAATGGAGTTTGATTATGCAGTCTCTTTATGGTTGTCTTGTATGCCTACAACGTGGCTGGTATTATTTCATCCCAGTCATGATGGTTAACGTTGCATATTTTTGTTAATCTTTTCTCCAAGATTTTGTTGAAAGCCTCGACGGTTCCATTCGCCTGAGGGTGGTATGGGCTACTCTTGTGGTGTAGTATCATAAAGTTGTCCAACGATGATTTAATTGTAGCGTTAATGAAATGTGTGCCTTAATCACTTGTTAGGTTCCTTGGACAGCCAAATCTTCTAATGATGTTCTAAAAAAAAAATCTAGTTTTTGTGTCTGCTATACAGTCTCTTATTGGTGCCACCTCTACCCATCTTGTGAGGTAGTCAGTTGTGGTGATTATATATCTTTCCTGCGAGTGTCGTGTCGTTGGCGCAATTGGTCCTATGAAGTTGACGACCCATTTCTCAAATGCCTGCATAGCCCTCATGGGTTGCAAGGGTAGCTCATCACAATGTTACGTTCATCCTGTTCTTTGGCAGACGTCGCATTTCTTCACATATTTCTTGCTATCATTGTGTACGGTGGGCCACCATAATCCTGCACGTAGTATTTTCTTTGCGATGGGTTTTGCGCTGACATGGCCTCCTGCAACTCTACTGTGACACTCCCACAAGAAGTCTACTCTTTCGTGATCTAAGACACATCTTCAAAGGATATGATCTAGGCCCACTTTATATAACTTCCCTGCTATGAGTTGATATTCGGTTGCTTTAACTACTAGATGTATTTTTTGGGTTGCTGTGTATTCTGATGGGCATTGTCGTGTGGCCAAGTATGTTGCTATATGTTCTAGATAATATGGGATGGCTTCTACTCATAAGAGATCAACATACAACAGCTGGTCATCGAGGGATCCCCCATTTTTCCCATTCTCCAATCTTAAAAAATGGTCAGGACCAACATTTAGCCTTCCCAGTTTTACTATTACTTCAAAAGTGAATTCCTGGAATAGTAGGATCCATCAACAGATTCTTCCTTCCAGTAAAGGTTTTTTTACCCGATATTTTAGTGCTGAGTGATCTGTGAAGAACTTGAATGTGCCTCCCAATAAGTAGTGGTGAAATTTTTGTCGAGAGTATATCATAGCAAGAGCCTCTCTTTCTGTTGTTGTGTAATTCCTTTCTGTCATTGACAACTTCCTTCTTGCGAAGTATTTTGGGTGATCTATGGAGGTTTCTCCTGGCTGAGCTAGCACCGCTCCCGAAGCAATACTTGAAGCGTCAATGTGGATATGAAACTGTTTATCCCAATTGGGATGGGCCAATATAGGTGCACTTTCTAGTTTCTCTTTCAATGTGTCCAATGACTTAGTGCATTCGTCGTTCCATATAAACTGTTCTGACTTCTGCAACAACTTTTCTAATGATGTTGTGATTTTTGCGTAGTTGCAGATGAACCTCCTGTAGTATCTGGTGTGTCCTAATAGTGACCTCAACTGTTTTACATCCTCTGGTGCTTCCATGTTCACAATTACTTCCACCTTCGCAGGGTCCACACATACCCCTTGTTTGCAGACAACATGTCCCAAAAGTGTTCCAAAAGGTACTGCAAAGATGCACATTTTGAGATTTAGAGAAATTTGAAGTTGTCTACACCTATCAAACATAATCTTGAGCAGAGTTTCATGGTTCTTTAGTAGACTGTACACCATCCAATCATCCATGTATACTTCTATAAACTTATGGATATAGTCTCTGAATGCTACTATTACTATCCATGAAAACACAGATGGTGCATTCTTTAGCCCAAAAGGCATGACATGATAGGCATATTGTTATAGAACAATTTTTCACTATCTTTGTACTCCCCGTTCCTTGATCCTGGAGGACCCATACAGTGACCCTTGTGTACTTTCCAAGCATGGAATACATACCCATGAACCACACTTTGTCTGCCAATTCATCTCCCTTTACAACTTTTCTCGAAGAACCCTATAAAAACCTAGTTTTCAAGGTCGATGCTTTGTCTCAGTGTCTGACCCGTGCCGATAGAAGAGATTTTCACTAAGATCCGCGTCGATCGACGCTCTGTCTTAATGTCATACCTGTGCTAATCTTCTTTTGGAATTTTTTTAAAAATAGAAATGAAGCTTCCGTGACTAGAAGCTTCGCGAGGCGACGAGCTGGAAGTTTGTTTTGAGGATATGGCCTAGGAATTCCCCTTTCAGCTTCTTATTCCCAAGAAATAGGAACTAATCCAAAGGATAAGCTCTTTTCCCATTATTTGAGGGCCCATCATCTCCTCCTCCATTGTTATATAAGGAGACCTCTTTCACCTTTGTTGCCTTAGTTAGCTAGAGAGAAGAAGCAATCATAGCTTCAGCAGAATAGTGCAGAGTGTGATTGTTTTTGTGTGTTGGGAACATAGTGAGATCTTATACCTTTGTGTATGAGGGTGTTGAAAATGTGTGTAGATACAGACCTGCCGAAGGAGAGCCTCAACATCAAGGCTTCGTTGTAAACTCCCCTTGTCTTTATCATAATAAAATGAAACTGATGTTTATCTTCCACTCTTTTTTACATTTATAATGAGAATTATAGCATTCCTTGATCAGTTAGATAGGTTGTAATTGTTTTATGTTTTTCATGATTTTACGCTTGTCGTGGTGTCTTGATTGTCTGTATAGGTAATCGAATGTTGGTATCAGCATGCATCGAGCTTAGAAGAGCGACGGATCAAGGAGCTTCAATGGAAGGCGGCAACATAGCTTCAGAACAAGGTAGGTCATCTTCCTTGCTCTAAATTTCATTTAAAATATAGGAAGGTAGATGTTAGTATGTTCCTGTAGTTGCTAGACCCACCCTAGGGCTAGAGGGATCGCCTCTGTCTGCAGAGGGGATTTACCTGGACAACAAATTGGTGACTTAATTGGGGAGTTTCCCTTGAGTTTTTCACTCTTTGAGGTCTTAGTCATTTGACAAGTTTAGTCGAACGGCCATTTCCCTGTTTGTTCCTATGTTTTTCATAAATTACAATCTTTTAGTTTTTGCTTGAAGTGGTGAGTCTAGTCTTGGTTAGGATAAATTATTTGTTTTTTCTTTTCCAGGCATGGGCGCTTTTATTTTTCTAACAATTGCACTGATTGGCACTAGTTTTCAGTTAGCAAGCCACACCAATGGGCCATTGGCACTAGTTTCAGCCCCAAAATTCGTGCCAATTCTAGCACGTGTGAAAAATTAAGGTTTTTTCCTTTAGTCTTTCACTAGTGTGTCTTGCCCTTCTAGTCCTTTTCTCTGTATGATTTACATGTTCTACCCTTTAGTCAAGTTGGTTTGATTGGCTCATTGGATTTCATTTTGGTTGTTTCTTTTTTCCTTTATGTTGGGACGTGCATCCTTACATCCTAAGTTTTTCTAGGATTGTGCGTCAATTGCTTGGTTGCATGCTTCATGGGAAATCACCCTGCTGATTCAGTTAGTCTCCTTGCTTGGTGAGATATCTCCAGTTGATTGCCTTTTTCTTTTTGGTTGATTGAGTGTTCAAGTCTCAAATGTCTCTCAAGTTCATGTGGTCTGCTTGTTCGCTTGTGAGCATAGATTACATTGCTCATTGTTCAGCTGAAAATTCTTCTTTCTCTATGTAAAAGGGAATGAATGCCTTGTTTTGATCCCATGCTTTGGAAGTCCTCTTTGTCCTTGAACTCATATGTCTTGTAGCCTTTTGAGGAATTTTGTTACAAAGTGTTCAAAACAGGATTGTATTCTTTATGTTTGTTGCATCCCTTTTGCATTAAGCTAATTTGCGTTCATTTAGTTTTCGTCTCAAAGTTTGCTTTTTGTTAAAATGCATTAGATCAAGTTGCATTGAAAATTCATGTTCGAAATTTATCATTGAACTTATATTACATTGTTTAATGATTGGAAACTAAAGGTCGCATTGAGTGCATTCTCTTTCATTAAAAGCATGCATTAAGTAGATCCCCATTTCTTCGAAAAAATGAATTGAGTGCATTCTTATTCATTCAAAAGAAAAAGGAAATTGTGCATAGATTACGATTGAATAGTTTTAAAAAAGAGGATTTTGCATAGATTACATTGCATAATTCACATCGTTGAATGTTTTAGATTACTTTTGGATAATGAAAGTCATCTCGTTAGGAAAAAGTTTCATTTGCAGTGTTGTTGTTTGTTGCATCATTATTTGAGACCCTTCCCTTTTACTAGATAACATTCATTGAATTGAAAGGGTTCTTTTCTCATATAGCTGCATATAGGATTGTCAGATGATAACTGTAGGGACTTGGAATTGAAACCTAATTAAAGATAAACTGTTAAAATTTATTCAATCAATCTAAGGAAGCATTGAAACTTAACGCTCACACTTAGAGGTGTAGGCTAGTGACGTGTTCTGGCGTCATTAAACCTAGTAGCTGTCGTTCACCATCTGGCATTAGACAAAACTAGTATGAACTTGTGCTCCCCGTACCATCGTGAATATAAATGGATACCCTCAGAGGTTGCAATCCTTTATCCATAGGAATTCGAGTCTACCGCCCTGTAACCGTGATACACCGAACACAACATTCAGGAAGACTGCCTGCACGTACGTTAAGTCCTTGGTAATTTCTCTTTCATTTGATCACCAAGGTGTATATTGCAGTTCACAGAAACTTATTACACCCTCTTTATTAGATTTCCTAAGTAGTCATTTCCGATCTTTATTTACTCTTTAAAATTGAAAAGATCATCGAGCCCTTGTCCTTTAGAGCTCGTTAAAACGGAAAGCGACTAGAGTCACCTTTTTCCCTTTTCTTGACTCTTAAAATATGAAAAGGCAGAGTTCTGTTTCAGTTTCTTAAAATTAACTGCCCGTGAAATATTCCTGGTTAAAGTTGTATTCCTTAGTGATTTTTAGGATTGAGGCCAATGGCGACGTTTCCTGGGTTCACCAACCAAGGAATCCCCTCAGATGGGAATCCTGGTCCTTTTCCTTCATTCGGGAATGTTGGCACCACATATATGGAAAAATTGTCCCTTATTTGGTTAACTATTGGTCTACCCATTTGGTTATTTTTGACCTTAGCTTCTCAACCAAGTTCTCCTCTGCCTGAACCATGTCAACCCTATGTTGATCCTAAGGTTTCTTCGCCCATTTCTTCACCTCATTCTTCCTGTTTGCCTGGTGAAAGTTTGGATTCTAGTACCCATGTGGCTAATGTTGAGATTTAACAAGATGATGAGCTTAGTGAAAAGTAAGCACCTTCACTAAGTGGGGCCCACATGCTATTTTTAGGTGTATGTCTATTTTTAGACATGGTGAGCATATTCTATAAGTTGCAGGATGCTATTTGTAGATGGTTGGTCAAATGTGAAAAATAGATGAGATTCTATTTTTAGAATATTGGGTGAAGTATATTTATAGATCATCAATCTAAAAATAGGTGCATGTCGATTATTATTAGCCCTTAATAATAATCTGACAATAAATATCAACTTATTCTCTCTTGGAGCACTTTATTTCAGTGAACAGATTTGGAAAATAAGTGGGCTGAAGGAATTACGCAATTCACAGGGTGGTCGGTGACTCATGCATGGAGGACTCAGTTAGAATTGAAGTGGCAAAGTTGTGACAGACTTGGAAGAGTAGTTATGGGAGTTTTTATTTAGTTTAACTCAGTTAAGTGAGTTAAACTCAGTTGAGCTAGTTGTATCTAGTCTAAATGAAAGATACACTAGTGAGAGTTTAGTGAATTAATTAGTTAATTAATTCACAACTAATAACTCACTAAAAACTGAAAAAATACAACAGTTAACTACTTACATGTTAGTTCCAGTGGAGACCCATTGGAGAGATAGGTTAAAGGGTGAGATGGACTATCTGTTGTGACTATAGTGATGCATTCAATGCATCTGACACACATTAGAGATGAAAATGAGGATTTCATAGTCAAGGCAAGGCAAATTCTAATTCATTCAGGGGTCTTCTTCAACAGGGATTGTGCAGTGGAGGCAGGCTGTCACGAGGCAAGAAATTGGTGCATAGATATGCAAATTTCTGCATGATAGTGTGTAATGATTGTTGATTATACTAAGAGCTTGATGTACTAAGCTTTGTATGAGATTATTACATGATCCATTGATATACATAATATATGATAGTTGGGGTTTTTAGCTTTAAGCTTTCTTGTTAAACAACTGTGTTTATGTGCAATTGATTTTCTTCACATGTGTTTGAAATTGGCGATTGAATTTCCACAAAGAATTAAGTGGAAGGATTCTGTATTTAACATAAGATTAATTTGTTAGATCAGGAGAATCTGGTAATAAAATCAATATTAATAAATTTCTACATGGTATCGGAGCAGTGTTAATCACTGGAGATTTCAATTGTGAAGCAATGCTGAGTTTGGTGCTAGTGGACAATTCGAATTTGCTGCAGAAATTTCTTGGTGCGACAATTGAGTATTCATTGAAATGTCTTTCAATGGGTTGTGATTGGAGTATGCCATTAAGGGTAGCTTGAATTACATAGCCTGGAAAGATAGGATGGAGGTGGTGCTTAAAGATAATGGATTGAAGGAGTTCATCGATAGCGATGTTCCTAAGCCTAATTCTAGCGATGTTGCATTACTTGTCGCATGACAAAAAAAGGTAGAAAAAACAAGAATAATTCTGTTGGAAGGTGTGAAAGACCATATTGTGTCAACCCTTCACGGGAAAGCCACTCCATTTGCAATGTGGAAGGCTTGATAGATCTTTTCCAAAGCAGCAGGGACCATAGGAAGTTGGCACTGAAAGATAAGCTTAGAAAAATCAAAATGGAGAAGGGCGACAGTATTCCAAAATATCTCATGAAGTTTGTCCAATGTAGGTATGAGCTGGGAAGTGTGGGAATTACAGTTGCGGATGATGATTTGGTGAGCTTGGCTCTCCTTGGGATTTTGAAGAGTTAGCACAGCTATGAAGACTCTGTCAATGGACGAGAGAAACTGCCGGATTGGGAGCGACTTTGGTTGGATCTTGTGCAGGAGGAGATAAGGTGGAATACTAGGAATGGCTCTTCATCGAAGAATAATGATGAAGAGAATTTCACTTTGGCTTCCAAAGCAAGGAAAGGGAAGGGGAAGAAATCCCATCCAAAATCCGAGGCTAAAGGCAAGAAGCTGGAATTGTCCAAAGTGAAGTGTTTTCACTATCACGAACATGGGAATCTCGCCACTAACTGCCCAAAGAAAAAGAAGAACGAGAAGGTTGCTAGAGCTGCAGCTGGTGAGGCCTTAGCCTTGCAATTTGAACTTGATTTCTCTTTAATTGCATGCTTGGTTTCAAGCGCAATGGGATCGGTGTGGTATCTTGATAGTGGTGCTTCCTTCCATATGACTGGAGACAAGGAGTTGTTTAGTGACTTGGAGGAGAAGGATCTCCATCTCCAAATGCATATAGAGATGGGCGACGATGGTAGATACAATGCGAACAAAATTGGAACCATTACCTTTGAGAGGGAGTCAGGTAAACCATTTCTGTTGAAAGATGTTATGGATGTTCCAGGTCTGAAGAAGAACTTGGTCTCGGTCGCTATGTTGGAGGACATAGGTTATGATGTTGTTTTCAGCGAGGGAAAAGCCTTCCTGCAACATAAAACAACAAGTCAAATCAAGAGGATAGGGATTCGAGTTAAGAATATCTACAAGCTGGAGGTAGATGGCCATGCTGCAATGATGGGCAAAGCAAAAGAAGTGGTGAGCCGGGATGAGGGGGAATTATGGCACAGGAGATTGGGCCATATTCACCATGGTGCCTTGAAGATTTTTCAGCAGATTTATACTGGACTTCCCAAGGCTACTCTTGCATAGTCAGATCAGTGTAAGGGATATACTATGGGTAAGTTTGTGATGACCACCTTTCATGAGAAGGAGAACCGTGCTTTGGTGATCCTGGAGAGAATTCACATAGATGTGTGTGGACCTTTCTCGGTTGCTTCAACAACAAAACACATGTATTATGTTATATTTTTTGATGAATATTATCATAGGTGCTATATCTTCTTCATGCAGAAGAAGAGTGAAACATTCTCAAATTTATGTGAGTTTAAAGCATTGGTGGAGAAGGATTCAGGGAAGCAAGTGAAGGCTTTGCAAAGCGATAATGGTGGTGAATATATATCGAATGAATTCAAATAATTCTATAGAAAAGAAGGAATTCGAAGAGAACTCATAGTGCCTCATAACCCACAGCAAAATGGGGTCATGGAGAGGAAGAATAGAATGATCGTGGGTGTTGCACGAGCTATGTTGCATGACCAGGGCCTACCAATGCACTTGTGGGCGGAAGCATGCAACACTGCGGTTTATGTGCAAAACCGTTGTCCTCATAGAGTACTTGTCATGAGTACACCTAAAGAATCTTTTACTGGTAAGAAGCCTGATATTTCTCATTTGAAGATTTTTGGCTCATATTTTTACATTCATGTGACAAAGGATGCCAAGAAGAAGCTGGAGCTGACTGCAGAAGTTGGGATATTTTTGGGGTACACAAAAACACCCCATAATTATCTTGTGTATTTTCCAAACAGTCGAATGAATGTGGTGTGACAGGATATAAAATTCAATGAGGTGAAAGCCATGAAGTTTTCATTTGAGAGGGAGCCACACTTGCATGTAGAGGAGGCGCTACTTGTTCCCAAAGATGAGCCTCTAGATGTGGATCAGCCACAGGAGGAGATTCATGGAGTGGAGGAGTCCACTCATGCAAAACCAAACATCGGAACTGGCAGAAATCATACCACAAAAGCTGAGAGACTGAAGCTTGATGTGGAGGAGAATGTAGGAGTCCCTACATCACAGTGCAGACATAGAAAGTCACCTGACTGATTTAATAGATACATGGCTCTTATGAGCAAGTGTATCATGACAGAGCCATGTTATTTTGAAGAAGTAGTGCAGGAGCCAACATGGGTAGATGCCATGGTGGAGGAGTATGACTCCATTGTCAAAAACAATGCTTGGGAGATTGTTCCAAGGCCGGTTGCTAAATCAATGGTAGGTTCAAGATGGATCTACAAGGTAAAGAAAACTACTGATGGGAGCGTTGAGAAGTATAAGGAAATATTTTTTTCCCAGGGCTTCTCACAGATTGAGGGGATTGATTATGAAGAAACCTTTTGTAATATTCCAAAATGGAAAAGACAGGAATATAGAACATATGCACAATTCCAACTAGGGTAAAATAAGAATTAAACATGTAGAAATGGAAAAATGCCAAAATACAACAAAAAATCATAAAAATCATAATCAACATCAAATGAAATTACATAGTGCTCCAAAATGAATGCACTCAAGCCACAAGATGGCTGAAATACACCAAAGAAACCAAGCACTGGAAATGTGTGCTGCTACTGCTACTGCTACTAGAAACTACGGTTATTATGAAGAATAAACATGTGTGGAAGGATGTTAGAGTGCTCAAAATGATCTGCGCTTTCAACCATAGAATCTACTGAAAAAACCCAGAAAAACCCATAAATGGTTTGGCCATATTTTAAGTTTGGATTTTCGGCCTTTTTCTGAGTTGCCCACTGCATTTTTGCTGCCTGAATTACGCACCCCCTGGGAATGAATGTTGATGTGGGGCTGAAGGAATGATCTATCAACTAAAAAAACACCCAATCAACTCAATAGGTGAAGGGTTGGTCCCCTCACTAGAAAATAAGCTCAAAAATTGGAGATTTCTCTCCTCCACTACTACACCCTTGCAACACAACCCAACTCTAAATAGAACTGCGTTGTACATGAGACTAAAGCTTGGAAAAATTCCCGATTGTTGAATTATAGTGAAAAATACTCCAAGAGCTCCTCAATGGAGAGGTGGGATTCCCGATCAAGAACACCTTGTGCTAAACAACACAACAATCTCAACTAAACAGTTGAAGGATGCAAGTAGTCTATACAGACCATACAAAAAATAATAATCCAAAACATGAATAAAAATGGTTGCTATCCCCTCCATATATAGCATGACAGCCTCCTCACATTGGGTCCCATCCATACTTGCCACCAAGCTCATGCAAGTTGTCCTCCACTAAAACTACGCTGTCTCATCATAATGACTACTCCTCCATGACAACATTGTTGATTTGGTCAAAGTTGACTGAATCAACATGATCCAATCCCTGTTCACACCCAAAAGTGCTTAATCCAGATGCTTATTATTCCTCCTTTCACATTAGGAGTGTTACTATTCCTTTTAAAGGGGTTTTATGAGTCTCCCCACCCACTTATTCACCTACCTAGTGATAAAACAAACTATAATATTCCATTTAGATGAAGTCTAAATTTTTGGCATATTACAGTCCTCCCCTCCAAAATGTTTCTTGTCCTCAAGCAACTGTAAAGGTGGAGAAAAATTCCTCCCTTCCTCTTCTTGTGGCCTCTTCATCAATAGCTTCCACCAGAACTCAACATAATCTGCAATAAATCTGCCCTCCAATGGTTCCTCCCAAGTATGCCAAACCAAATGGTGTACATCATGAGAAAGTGGAAGGTGTAAGTGGAAACCTTATTTTTTTCCAATGGCCTCCTCAAGGTAGAGTGATGATAAACATAGGGAATCTCATCCCCAATGAGAGTCTCCGATACCCATGCTATCATCCAAATGAAATGAGCCATTCTAGGTAGCTCATCAAAAGAATCTTCAACCCCCAGTTCATGCAATGTCTTAGGGCTGTATGGAGAGATTAAATTCTTCCACCCAAGTTGTTTCTCTCTCCATTTATGGTATGTGTGGGGCTGCTGCTGATTTTTGGCTGAAATTTCATGGCTTCCAAGAATGGCCTAAGCTACCCCACCAAACAAATCAGCCATGAAGTGCCTCCTCCAAAAACTCAAGTTCTCCAAATGGCTCCTCCCACATGAAGAAAAAATATTTAGCATGGCAATCATGGTTTGCCCATTGTTTCTCCTAAAACATGAAACATGTAAAGTAGGGAGAATCATACCCCCAATGGGCACCTCCAACTCTTGTCCCACTCTCCAAACAATGCTTCCCATGAACATAGGAACATCAACAATATATGGAAGAAAAAACCAATGAAAACAAGTTGCCATATGACAACTGGAAAGTGGATCGTATTTCCATACATGGAATTAGCGCAGTGCATCCCTTTCCTACCTAAAAAAAAAGAATAACAAGTTCTTTTTCAGCCACTTGTTTACTACCACAATCATCCTACATGATAGGATCATGAAAGTAAAATGTGGTGCCAATGGTGCACACCAAGAATAATGTGGCCTCCCCCACAAACCACTGATAGAATAGCCAAAATCAATGCTACAAATGGCCTCAAGTACATGAAAATACAATATACAAGAAGGAAATATCCTCCTTAGTACAATACGTCGCTCATATAAAGTAAAGAAGTACAAATCAAAATGCAAAATTGTACCTTCTCTCCCATGTACTTTGGTCCTTGAGCTGAAATGGCTCAACTGAAAGTTATACCTCACTCTCCATGAGTAGGGAAGTGGCCGTGACAACCTCTCCATCACCATCCAGGCTATGCATCTCTCCTCATGCTAATATACATCTTGTTGAATGCCCTCCCAAGTGAACTCCTCCATGAAGGAATGAAATGCATCAAAGTGCATGGAAAGAAAGTCCACATGTGCTGCATGTAGTAGCTTCCTCTTAAGTTTATAAACTCTAGTCAAGAAGACTCTACCATAATAATAGATGATCTCTCCAACCACCATGTATCTATCATCTCCCTCTGGGTCATCAAGAATCATACAAGCACCAAGATACTTGGAGTACTCTACCAAGAGTTGAGACCTCCAATATGGATCAATCCTCCTAAGAGATAGTGCTAAAGATCTGAAATGTGAGTCTCCCCACATGTTACTGTCTTCTTCTTTGACATCCCTCATGCCAAAGTCATCCTCCAAAATGTTTCCATGCCCATCATGCAGCTGCTCATGATCCAATAGAAGTGGTGATCTTTGGAAGTTGGCCTCCCATGAGAAGCTACCATCCAAAAAGAACCTCCTGATCTTGGCCAATGTAAGCATGAGTGGCCTCCATCTACTCCAACGTATGGAGGATTCCTTCCTCAAAGGAAGTACCCTTTGTTTCTATAAATCCATGGAGCAGCTCCCTTGCACCATGAAGGTGCCATCCTCCATTACTGCATCAAATTCTGTTAGCATAGTGTGTGTAGTGAGAGTGGGTAATGCTGAAAATGGGAGAATGTCTCCCTCCTCCTTGAGTCTATCCCAAACTCTCTGCGCTGTACTAGACTCCTCCAAATTCTTCACCCCTCCAGAATCTAAGAGTTTTGAACCAAATGGAAAGATGTCTCTCACCCACTCTAGATCTGGTGGCCTCCCAGGTGGAACGCCCCCATGTAGTGAGACATCAAAATATGAAGTGGACTGTATATATGAGTGGACTGATTTGTCCCTCTCTTCACTGTGCAATACATTCTCCTTCTTTTGCACAGAAACCTCCTGAAATAGATAAGGGTGAATGCTCATCATCCCTTGATGCTGATCCTTCTTCTCTTCTTCTCCTCCCATCTCACAATCCACAAAAACTAATACATGCTTCTCTGGAATAGTGTTTTGGTTCCCAAATGTTGGATCATTTGGAACTCCTTGCAAAGATACAAGGGCTCCTCTAATGGAAGAAATGGCTCCCTTCCCATCTCCATTGGTGATGGATCTCCTCCTAATGGTACAATGATGTTAGCTCTTCTTTTCTCATCCTCTTCATCAATATTTGAGAATTCCCCATCATTAATGAGAGACCCTTGATCTTGGTCTTCCCTTGAAGGAGGAACCTCCATGTATTCATCTATAGAAGAGGGCCCTTCAAGGAGTGGAGATCTTGCCCTTGGCAAGGTATCATGCATGTTATTATCCCCTTCAATAGAAATAAGGAGTGGAGTTGGCAGAATAGATCTCTCCAACTCATGCAAAGGTTTTGAGTCTTTGGGTTCAACAAATGATGTTTTACAGTGTTTAATATCAAATATTCCCACTAATTTCTTAGTGAACCCAGCATAAGTGTTTACATTTGCATGATTAAATGAAGAAAAACTACAAAACCACCAATCATGGGCCATACCTTTGAGGTGCAACGCTACTACTCTAATGGCCTCCTTTTATGAAACTTGGTGTAGCTGAAAATAGGAATCTAGCTCCTCCACCCAAGCTTTGGCTGTACACTTTGCTGATCCATCGAAGTTAGATAGAAAGATTCTACCTATCTTGATTATATTATGGTTTTTGGATCTTCTATCTTCCTTGAGTTGGAAAAACCCTTGGAAGTCCAAGTGTTTTTTGAATCTCCATGATTGAGACTCATACTCTTAAAGATAGTCACTGAAGGTCTCCTCCCTTGGTGCATCTTCTTCCTCCATCCTTCTTGCAGTGAATGTGGGAAATAAACTACGCTGTGGATCTGCATGTGTGGCTGAATGTCCACACCCATCATGTGAATATCTAGGGCTTGATTTACTTTCAAACCCCCTTGGAGTTTTTCTACATCTCTCCTCTTTCATCTCCTTGAGATCTTCCTTGATATTTTTCATAGTTTGGAAAAGAAGCTGGGAGATCCTCTCTTCCTTCATTTCCCCAAATAATGGAGTCTCACCTTTGTTTCTTTTGTACAACTTCTCTTTTTTGTGAGAATAATCTTATCCTTCTAATGGCATAATGTCTTGAATGGACAGGCTGAGCCAAGGTTATGCTTCGATACCACTATAATATTCCATAATGGAAAAGAAAGGAATATAGAACATATGCACAATTCCAACTAGGGTAAAATAAGAATTAAACATGTAGAACTGGAAAAATGTCGGAATACATCAAAACATCATAAACATGGGAGAAAATAGCTGAGCCATCTCATTATATATCAGCATCAAATGAAACTACATAGTGCTCCAAAATGAATGCACTCAAGCCACAAGACAACTTAAATACACCAAAGAAACCAAGCACTGGAAATGTGTGCTGCTACTGCTGTTGCTGCTGGAAACTATGGTTATTATGAAGAAGAACCATGTGCGGAAGGCTGTTATAGTGCTCCCAATGATCCGTGCTTTCAACCACGGACTCTACTCAAACAACCCAGAAAAACCTAGAAATGTTTTGCCCAGATTTTATGTTTGGATTTTCGGCCTTTTTTTGAGTTGCCCACTACATTTCTGTTGCCTGACTTATGCACTCCCTGGGAATGACTGCTGATATGGGCCTGAAGGAATTATCTATTAGATATAAAGACACCCAATCAACTCAATAGGTGAAGGGTCGATCCCCTCACTAGAAAATAAGCTCAAAAATTGGAGATTTCTTTTCTCCACTACTACACCCTTGCAACACAACCCAACTCTAAACAGAACTGCGTTGTACATGAGACCGAAGCTTGGCCAAATGCATGATTTTGGAAGTATAGTGAAAAATCCTCCAAGAGCTCCTCAATGGAAGAGGTGGGATTCCCAATCAAGAACACCCTGTGCTAAACAACACAACAATCTCAACTAAATAGTTGAAGAATGCAACTAGTCTAAACATACCATACACAAAATAATAATCCAAAACATGAATAACAATGGTTCATATCCCCTCCGTATATAGCATGAGAGCCTCCTCACATTGGGTCCCATCCATACTTGCCACCAAGCTCATGCAAGTTGTCGTCCACTAAAACTACGTTGTCTCATCATAAAGACTACTCCTCCATGACAACGCTGTTGATTTGGTCAAAGTTGATTGAATCAACACGATCCAATCCCTGTTCACACCCAAAGGTGCTTAATCCAGCTGCTTATTCTTCCTCCTTTCACATTAGGAGTGTTATTATTCCTTCTAAAGGGGTTTTATGAGTCTCCCCACCCACTTATTCACCTACCTAGTGGTAAAACAAACTATAATATTCCATTTAGATGAAGTCTAAATTTTTGGAATATTACATCTTTGCACCTGTCGCATGGTATTATTCCATAAGGACAATCCTTGCTCTCTCAACGTAGATGGGTTGGCACATTCATCAGATGGATGTGAAGACTGCATTCCTTAATGGGATCATTGAGGAAGAAGTGTACATTGAGCAGCCTGAAGGATTTGAGATCTTCAGCAGTGAGTTGCATGTGTGCAGACTCAAAAGAGTGATGTATGGGCTGAAGAAAGCACCTCGTGCTTGGTACACTCAGATCGACATCTATTTCACTAGACTTGGCTTCACCAAGAGTGAGGCGGATGAAAACCTATACCAAATTGTGGTGGAGGGTAAGCTTTTAAACATTGTTCTTTATGTTGATGATTTAATACTAACGGGTGATGAGCAGTTGATACACTCATGCAAGGAAGATCTTGCAAAGGAGTTTGAGATGAAGGATTTGGGCCTCCTTCATTATTTCCTTGGATTGGATATATGGTAGAGAGAAGGTGAACTATTTGTGTTTGAAGGCAAGTATGCTTGGGAGATTCTTGTTAAGTTTCACATGGAGGACTGCAAGCCCATGGATACTCCTCTTCAAGGAAATTGGAGGAAAGAGGATGCTACATCAGCAGAGGTAGTGGATGCTACTGTCTATAGACAGTTGGTGGGTTCACTCATGTATTTAGTTAATACATGACCAGACATATGCTATGCGGTGAACCAGCTTAGTCAAGTGATGGTTAAGCCTACCAAGCTCTTTTGGAAGGCATGCAAGCGTATCCTGAGATATCTCAAGGGCACATCTAAGTATGGATTATGGTACAGATAAACGGATGAGGTGAAGTTGCATGGCTTCACGGATGTAGATTGGGCAGGAAACCCAATGGATAGAAAGAGCACATCAGGAGGGATTTTCAGTATCATATCTACAGCAATTTCTTGGTACAACAGGAAACAAAGATCTGTTGCACTCAGTTCAGTGGAAGCATAATACATGGCAGCAACTCAAGCTGCATGTGAGAGTATCTGGATGAGGAAGATCTTGGTCAGTTTTTCCAGTTCTCATTTAGATCCTACAATGATACATTGTGATAATCAGAGTTGCATTAAACTCTCGATTAATCCTATGTTTCATTGTAGATCTAAACATATTGATATCCGGTATCATCATATCAGAGATTTTGTGTAGCAAAAGATCATGTTGCTTCAGTACATTCCTACGGAATATCAGGATGCAAATATTATGACGAAGGCACTCAGCAGGAGAAAATTCGAATACCATAGAGGCAGGATCGAGGTGAAGGATAATCCCTATCTTGTTGAGAGGGAGTGTTGAGATTGAACAAGATGATGAGCTTAGTGAAAAGTAAGCACCTTCACTAAGTGGGGCCCGTAGGCTATTTTTAGGTGTATGTCTATTTTTAGACATGGTGAGCATATTGTATAAGTTGCAGGATGCTATTTGTAGATGGTTGGTCAAATGTGAAAAATAGATGAGATTCTATTTTTAGAATATTGGGCAAAGTCTATTTATAGATCGTCAATCTAAAAATAGGTGCATGTCGATTATTATTATTATCCTTTAATAATAATCCGACAATAAATATCAACTTATTCTCTTGGAGCACTTTATTTCAGTGAACAGATTTGGAAAATCAGTGGGCTAAAGGAATTACACAATTCCTAGGGTGG
The DNA here is from genome assembly GCA_034641835.2 of Pinus albicaulis. Classification (NCBI taxonomy): domain Eukaryota; kingdom Viridiplantae; phylum Streptophyta; class Pinopsida; order Pinales; family Pinaceae; genus Pinus; species Pinus albicaulis. Next base: position 960,586,461 of record CM076579.1, read on the forward strand.
TTGGTGACTCATGCATGGAGGAATCAGTTAGAACTGAAGTGGAAAAGTTGTGACAGAGTTGGAAGAGTAGTTATGGGAGTTGTTATTTAGTTTAACTCAATTAAGTGAGTTAAACTCAGTTGAGCTAGTTGTATGTAGTCTAACTGAAAGATGCACTAGTGAGAGTTTAGTGCATTAATTAGTTAATTAATTCACAACTAATAACTCACTAACAACTAAACAAATACAACAATTAACTACTTGCATGTCATTTCCAGTGGAGACCCAGTGGAGAGATAGGTGAAAGGGTGAGATGGACTATCTGTTGTGACTATAGTGATGCATTCAATGCATTTGACACACATTGGAGATTCCAATGATAATTTCGTAGTCAAGGAAAGGCCAATTCGAATTCATTCAGGGGTCTTCTTCAGCAGGGATTGCACAGTGGAGGCAGACTGTCAGGAGGCAAGAAATTGGTGCATATATATGCAAATTTATGCATGACAATGTGTAATGATTGTTGATTGTATAGAGAGCTTGATGTACTAAGCTTTGTATGATATTATTACATGATCCATTGATATACATAATATATGATAGTTAGGGTTTTTAGCTTTAAGCTTTCCCATTAAAAAAATTTGTTTATGTGCGATTGATTTTCTTCACATGTGTTTGCAATTGGCGATTGAATTTCCGAAAAGAATTAAGTGGAAGGATTCTGTATTTAACACAAGATTAATCTGTTAGATTAGGAGAATTCGATAATACAATTAGTATTAATAAATTTCTACAACTTAGAAGAAGAAGGAAAATAAGCTAGGGGGAAAATCAACAACTATTGCTACCCATGCAGCTAATATGGAGAAACCTCCCACTCTGTCTTGCAGAGTCAAATTCCCTTGTAAGCTATGTGAGGGTGACCACCTTCTTCATGATTACCTTGGTATTCCCAAGGTGCTGGAAGTGTGGTCTGTTGGTTCGATTCATCCTTCATCATCAACCTTTGGGCATCATGCTGATGATGAGCCTTCAGCTAAATATAATGAGACTCGTAAGAGACAGGGTAAGATCAAATTTCCTTGTAGGTTATGTGAAGGGAACCATCCCATTCACCTATGCCATTATATGGATGAAGCTTCTAAATTATTGGATACCCTTTCAGATTTTGAGTCCTGTATTCCCATCGATTACTTGAAGTTTTCTTAGAGACCTCCTATAGTTGATCAACCCATTGATCGGGATTCATCTCTGATCAATTCTGCTCTCTCTAAAAGTCAGTCTCTTGAGTCCATTTCTGACCAATCATTGGTTGAGAAGAAGGGCGACTTGGTTCCACCTACGATCCATCAGGTATTTTCCATCAAGAGTGGGTCTCATCCCAGTCAGGTTCTTTTTTTTTCCTTTGATTCACTAGGATCAGAGGGTGATCCTCCTGTTTCTATGATCTAGGAGGGTGATCCTCCGAATCCTATGGCCACAGTTCCAGAAAGTGATTCTCCTGCTCTTGTTCCCAAATCCCAGGGGGATGGTATTTCTTCTCCCGTAACGCAAGGGGATAATTCTCTTATTCCTATGACACCCCCTCCATGTAGTTGGGTCACTTCCTTTGATTAGAGTCGATTTACATGATACCGTCTTCCTTCTTACGTGCCCTTTGAGATCACTGTACATGCTTGCAATATGGTTGTATCAGGCACAATTATATATGAAGGCACTTCGGTTAGTATTTTGTCCTCAACTACATGGAAGCTTTGGGTTCTCCACCACTTGTGCATGTTACTTAGAATCTGTTGGCTTTTAACATAGCAACAAATCAACCATTAGGGATCCTTTCGAAGTTGCCTATTAATTTGGGAGGAAAAACTGTCTATATATACGTGGTGGTTATCCAAGGCCCTTTGTATTTTAACTTACTCCTAGGGCAAGACTATACTTATGTCATGGGAGTGCTTGTATTTTCCCTCTTTCGTGTGATTTTTTTCCACATGAATATCGGATCATGACCATTGATTAACTTACATTCTTTGGTCCTGATCTAACATTTGGTCTATCATCATCCCTTCCTGGTCCTTACCTTCCGGTGATATCTTCCCCACCATAGGTCAATTATGTGGCCACCTGTTCCATGTCTGCATCTGCTAATGATTTAGTTAGTGAGGTAGTACACAATGTACTAGGGGCATTGGGTCTTAATTTACAGAGTGTTGTTCTCCCTTTGGATGAGAAACTATTGGAAGCCATGACTTCTTATTCGTCATGATCAAGTCATTGGAGCATAGTTCATTTTCTTGTGTCAAGCTCTTTAAAAAATGAAACAAGCTCGTCAGAGTAGAGTTCGTTTTCTTGTGTCAGGCTCCTTAAAAAATGAAACAAGGTGTCATGAGGATAGTTCTTTTACTATGTCGACCACGTTAAAAAAAAAGAGTCAGGTTCCCTTTTCAATTCAAGTCTTTGATTAGATCTCATAAAATCCAAGTCGAGTCTTTCGCCTGATCTTGTAATTGAACCTTCATTCCATCCACCTGTCAGTAACTAGCAGTATACTCCGGTGAATGAATTGAAGCTTGGGGGGCATGTAACTTGAATTGAATCACCATGCTGGGGGCATGCAAACTTTTTCAAGCATAGTTTATCTTTGTTTCAAGCTTCTGTAAAAATGAAACCAACTTCAAGCAGAGTTTCCTAAGTTCAATATTGAGTAAAAATGAAACCATTCTTATTTTATTAGCCTATTTTGCTAGATGAGCCTTGGTTTTCTCATTCCATCGTTACCATTTGCTCGGCCAATCATATGCCCTCACTTGATTGTTTTACCCATTCCCGGGGAACCGTTGCAATGAGTGGTCTTGTTAGCTAGCCTCTTGACTTTTATCATGTTTTGAGCAGTTCCACCATCACTAGAACCAGTTGCTACCTTATATACCACTCGTTCCTGCACGTGGAGTCACCTTTTAGCTATTTTCTGACTCCCGAAAATTGAAAAGATTTTCGAGACTCTTGTCACTTTGAACTTGTTAAATGGCTACGAAACAATATCTACCAAGTATACGTTTACCCCTTTTTCAGACTGGGATAGATTATTTATGAAAAAGGAATACCTTAGCCTATTGTGACTAAGAGGTTCTCTCAGACATAGTTTTATGCCTTTTCGGATCGGTGAGACTACCTATGAAAAGGGACTGCTAGAGTTTTCCTTTCCAGCGCTTCTTTTCAAAGTCGTTAAAACTATGACATTGGATATCGTCATCATGATGTTACCAAGTTCCTCCTTCCTAGGGCGCATAAAATGTACTAGGATGGATTTGTCTAAAGGAAAAACTTATATGACAAGCATATGCTATCCTCTTCAATATTGTGTAAAAATAAAGAGGTACTCACCAGAAATGGTGGGGGAAAATGGAAGTTATTTGTTAGTTGTGTCGGCAGTATGTCACTCTTGAACATGACACTTATCTGCTGTTCGTGTCGGGTTGAGATATCTTCAGTCTGTCACTTTGCCTCCATGGGTTTGGGAAATCCGTTTGCCTCTCATTCGATTACCAATTTTGTCAACATGACCTCTGATCCTATTTGAGTCAAATGCTGCCAAATTCTAGAGTCATGTCACTGATATGTTCAAGAGAAAATCCTTTTGCAGTTTCTACATTCCCTGATCCTCTATTTTAGTCTTGATTAACACTCATATTACATTCTGTTTTTCGTGTCGATGATGTGGGATTAATTATGAACCTCCTTCGACAGATCGTTTCATGTCGAATTCAACTCATTATTCAGGAAATTGATTTAAAGACTCCTATCTAGTACCTTAGAGCTTGCATGCCTCAATGGGAAGTTCTTCGCATTCGACGACAGGTTCACATCATTGGCCTTCGATCGGGTGATTTCACAAGTGTTCGACTTTAGCTCACTGTTCACATTCCGTGGATTGTACTATTATTACCTTGAAAGCCATTTTCATCATTGGTGGTTTCTCTCACTCCTATTAACATTTTACATCATTGAATGGTAATCAGGTGATTTTCCTACATGTTCGACTTCAACTCATTTATTTGCAGGCTTGAAATTGTACTTGATCGGGTTGTGACAGAGTGCAAGACCCTAGATTTTATTATCTAGAGTCCAGGTTGCGAGGCGATATGATTTGTCCATGATTGGATACATGTTTCTTTCAGATGGATCGCTATGACCATACCATGAGTCTATATGAGATCCTTCTCAGATGGATGGCTGTGACCATACCATGGTCTCTTTTTCGGATGGCTGCGTCCATACCTTGATTCATGTATTTTCATCAGAGATTCTAGTTATGTATATATATCTATGCTTGATTTGCAGGTCTCTCGATGGCAGTGCCTGGTTCCTCGCACGTACTTGTAAAGCATTTCACCCCTCACTTGTGATTGGACTTCATACTTTAGGGGGCATCTGTTATAGAGAAATTTGTCACTGTCCATGTACTCCCTGTTTCTTGATCCTAGAGGACCCATACAGTGACCCTTGTGTACTTTCCAAGCATGGAATACATACCACTGAACCACACTTTGTCTGCCAATTCATCTCCCTTTACAACTTTTTTGGAAGATCCCTATGAAAACCTTGTTTTCAAGGTTGATGCTTTGTCTCAGTGTCTGACCCGTGCCGATAGCAGATATTTTCATTGAGACCCGCCCCGATTGGCGCTCTGTCTTAATGTCGGATCCACGATGATCATCTTTTGGAAAGTTTTTAAAATAGAAACGAAGCTTCCATGACTAGAAGCTTCACAAGGCGACGAGCTGGAAGTTTGTTTTGAGTATATGGTCGAGGAATTCCCCTTTCAACTTCTTATTCCCAAGAAATAAGAACTACTCCAAAGGATAAGATATTTTTGAGGGCCCAAACCTTCTCCTCCATTGTTATATAAGGAGACCTCTTTCACCTCTGTTGCCTTATTTAGCTAGAGAGAAGAAGCAATCATAGCTTCAGGAGAATAGTGCAGAGTGTGATTGTTTTTGTGTGTTGGAAACATAGTGAGATCTTGGACCTTTGTGTATGAGGGTGTTGCAAATGTGTGTGGATACTGACCTACCGAAGGAGAGACTCAACATCAAGGCTTGGTTGTAAACTCACCTTGTCTTTATCATAATAAAATGCAACTGATGTTTATCTTCCACTCTTGTTTACATTTATAATGAGAATTCTAGCATTCCTTGATCAATTAGATAGGTTATAATTGTTTTATGTTTTTTTTGATTTTATGCTTGTCGTGGTGTCTTGACTGTCTCTATAGGAAATCGAACGTTGGTAGAAGCGTACATCGAGCTTGAGAAGAGCGACAGATCAAGAAGCTTTAATGGAAGGAAACAACATAACATCAAAACAAGGTAGGTCATCTTCCTTTCTCTGAATTTCATTTACAATCTAGGAAGGTAGATGTTAGTATGTTCCCGTAGTTGCTAGACCCACCCTAGGGCTAGAGGGATTGCCTCTGTTCACAGAGGGGATTTACCTAGACAACACATATGATCTGCATTCTATTGTGAAAGTAGTTTTTGTTTTGTCTTCTTATGCTATTCTCACCTGATGATATCCTAAGAAGCCATTTGTGAATGAGTATGATTCATTTCCCGCTACATTTTCAAGAACTTCATCGCTAAATGGAGTTCGAAACGGATCATGAATGCATGCGTTATTTATACTTCTGTAGTCCACACATGCTCTAATTTCTGGTTTCTCCTTTTTAATTTGTATCACAATTGGGTTGACCCATTCTTCTTCCTCAACCGGAAAAATCAAGTCTGCATTCAACATTTTGTCTATCTCTGCTTTAACCTTTTATTTTACTCTTCGATTCAGGTGGTAAGGTCTATGTTTTACTAGCATTGCATCTAGTTTTAAGACTATGCACATCTCCCCCAAATCTCCTTTGATTCCTTTGAGCTCTGCTACTAAATATGGGAATAAGTCTTCATACTCTTGTAGCAGGTCAAAGATTTATTTTGTTGTCTCTGTGTCCCAATAATCTCCAATGGATGAATTTTAAGCTTCTCTGTGATTCTAATATTTTTCTTCTTTGTCTTCAAGGGTAACAGGTGAAATCCCTCAGTAGTTGGTTCTTCTTGTATCTCCCGTTCCCCTTCCTTTTCTTCAAAGTATAGATGTCGAAGATTCTCTAAATCATCATTGTCTATCTCCCAATCTATCTTTTTACATGCCAATGAATCCTTGAGTTTATTCTCTGATAAAAATAATTCCTCACTCTCCTGAAGCTTTGGGAAGAAAAATATTCTTTTAATTACTTGAAGGGTATCTGTAATTTTCTCTGTGTCCCCCTTGAAAGAAAAACATTGCGTAATTTTTTCTGCAATGGGTTCCCAAGTACCTGTTATTCTCTTCTTATCTTCTGTCAGGTACCAAGATTGTGGAATGGTGTCCAGTGAATGTATGAAGTTGTGACATGCCCACAAGGATTTTGGATATCCCTCTTTCTTCCACTTATACTCGCAGCTATTTAGATGTGCTAGGGGATCCGAATTCCCTCAATACTTTTCTCCCAGTTGCGGTTCTGAAGCCGCATGGAATACTGTTCTTAATGCTATGAAAATATATTCCCATTGCAAAAGAGAGTTGCGATGGGTTTCCCACCACGTTTGTAATATTCCAAAAATTTAGCTTTCAACTAAATGAAATATTATAGGTTATTTTGTCACTAGGTAGGTGAATAAGTGGGTAGGGAGGCCCATAGATCTCCTTAGCAATAATAAAAACACTTCAAGTGTGAAAGGATACCCTCTAAGAAGCTAAATAAATCACCTTTGAGTGTGAACAGGGGATGGAACATGTTGAATAGGTAAAATTTGACCAAATCAACAACACTGTTATGGAGGAGTGGACATTTAATGAGGAATAACACAATTTTGGAGGGAGATTGATTGCATGGAGGTAGTGACCTAATTGAGTGGGGCCAAGGGTAAGGAAGCTCATAGATTATATAAGGAAGAGGATGGCAGCGATATGGGGGATGTTTTGGCTTATTATTTTGTATATGGTCTGTTTAGACTTCTTGCATTCTTTAGCTATTTAGTTGAGTTTGCAGTGCTGTTTAGCACAGGGTGTTCCCGAGTGGGAATCTCATCTCTTTCCTTGAGAGGCCTCTTGGAGGAGAATTGAACTACATTTCCACACTCAGGATTAAGGCCAAGCTACAAATTTCTTCATCAACGCAATTTCTGCAAAATATTTTGTTGTGTTGCAGGGTCCAACAGTGGATAATTATATTGGGTGTCTTCAGAGCTAGTTTTGCAGTGGAGGAAGGTTTCCATCCATTGGAAGGCCTGTAAAGAATCCCCTTAGGATTTATTGACATATTTGGCATCAGTCCAAGGTGTATTTATCTCCTACAATGCAGTTTCAGCCCATATCTGCGTTATTTTAGGGAGGAGTTGCAGGGGTGGTTGCAGTGATTGTTTTGGGAGGTGATTTCTCTATTGGAGAAGTGTTGTAGGTTTCTACATCAGCTTCGACCATATCTTCTCAATTTTTTTGTTGCATCATACCTTCATCCCTAGGGTTGTAACTTACATTGGCACATTGTGTGCATTTTTCGGAAACTCTCTTGGGTTGTCTTGGAAAGCTGATCTAGTGCCCAGATCTTTATGTCTAGAATATATTGGGGCCTATAATAGTATTTTTATATCATTGTATCATCTTCAGCTATATTTATGCTTAATATCATTTCACTATAGTTACTCTTCGACATTTTGTATTGTAACAACATCTCATATTTGGGAGTGATTTCTTATGGGAGGCTTGTTTACTCATTGCATATGATTTATGCCTCACTATTTTGTATGTATTTTCTGTTCTTATACATAATTTTATGACTCCATATTGGTCTCCAATGTTGATGTGTTGATTTACAATGCTATTTCCAGTTTTTTGTTCATATATTCCTGCTTCCCCATTTGGGAATATTACAGTGGTATCAGAGCATAATCTTGGCTCAGCCTTTGCATTCAGCCAATATGTCACCATAAGGAGAAGCTTCTCACAATAAGAGAAGATGTACAAAAGGGACAAAGACAGGACTCCAGTATTTGGAGGAAGGGAGGAAGAGGAGCTCTCAAATATTCTTTTTCAACCTATGCAGAGCTTCAACGAAGATATCAAGGAGATGAGAAGGGAGATTTGTAGGAAATATCCAAGGGGGTTTGAATATGAAGCAAACCATATATTTTTACATTATGAATGTGAGAATTCAGCCACACAATATGATCCACAACGCAGTTTTATGCCCACATTCACAGAAAGAGAGATGGAGGAAGAAGATGCACCAAAGGAGGAGACTTTGAGTGACTATCTTCAAGGGTATGAATCTCAATCTTGGAGATTCAAGGAGCACTTGAACTTCCAAGGGTTTTGCCAAATTAAGAAGAATAGAAGGCCCATAAATCACAACAGAAGAAGAAGAGGTAGATTATTTCTACCAAACTTTGATGGGTCATCTAAATGCACAACCATGGATTGGATAGAGCAGCTAGATTCATACTTGCAGCTGCTAGCTACATCAAGTTTTAGAAGAGGAAGCCCTTAGGATAGCAGTGCTGCATCTTGAAGTTAAGGCTTATGCTTGGTGGTTTTATGAATCTTCTTCATTTAATCATGCAAATATAGCTACTTATATAGGATTCACTAAGAGATTAGTGAAGAGATTTGATGAAAAACAACTTGAAACATCTTTGATTGAGCTAGCCAAACATAAACATTCAAAACCTTTTCATGAGTTGGAAAGATCCATTGCACCAAATCCACTTCATATTTCTATTAAGGCGGATAAAAACTTGTATGATACCTTTCCAAATGCAAGATCCCCATTGCAGGAAGAGCTTTCTTCTCAAAAGGAAGACACAGAGATTTCTCCTTCAAGGGAAGACCAATATCTAGGGTCTCTCATGAGTCATTGTTGATGAGGTATTCTCAAATTGATGAGGAGGAAGAACAGAGAGGAAGTAATAGCGTTGTCACTTCAGGAGGAGAACCATCACCACATGGAGATGGGCACGAAGCTATTGCTTCAATTGGAGGATCTTTTTCATCTTTGCAAAAAATTCCCAAGGTGTAGCATGTGACAGTAGTGATAGGAAGTAAGACATTCATAAAATAAGGAGAAGAAAATGTGGATCAACATCAAAGGATGGGTAGCATACAACCATGTTCATTTCAGGAGGTTTATATACGAGAGAAGGAGACTAGTTTGAACCTCAGAAACATGCATTGGTAAATGCTTCATACAATATTATTAGAGTCATCTCGCGTCTCTCTCTCTCCTATATTCTCTAGGAAGGCTAGCTTGAGTCATACCAACCCATACCATTGTGCATCCCATAACAACCGTAATCAGTCTTAAAGCAATATCATGGTAGGCCCTTTCACTCAAAATGTAGTGCATTGGGTAGAGACAGAACATAATTGTAATAAAATCTCTCTCTATTTCAAGGCCCTTTCTTCCCTCTAGGCAGCGTGCCAGTTCTTTCAGAGACCAGTTTGTGCAGTGAAAGGAGGGACAAATCAGTCCACTCAACTACACAGTCTACTTCAGACTTTGATGTCTCATTACATGGAGGCATTCCACCTGGGAGGCCACCAGATTAGGAGATGAGAGACATCTCACATCAGGTTGCACCACTCATTGATCCGGGAGGGGTGAGAACCTTGGGAGGATTTGGCACAGTGCAAAGAGTCTTGGGTAGGCTAAAGGAGGAGGGAGACATTCTCCTAATATCATCATTACCCACTCTCATCAACTATTCTGCGCTGGGAGAAGATGTTTCTAGGTTGGAGGATGGCACCATCATGGTGCAGGGAGACCACTCCATGGAATTGGAGTACCGGAGGATACTTCCACATGGGAAGGGATCTTCCCCATTTGGTAGAGGATGGTGGCCACTCATGCATGAATTGTCCAGACTTAGGATATTTTGGATAGGTGATAGCTTCCTATGGAAGACTAGCCTCAAAAAACTTCAACCTTCACTTGAGCATGAGCAGCTACAGGAGGGGCAATAGGAACATGTTAGCAGCATACCAGTGCTTGAATTTGGCATAGGATATGTCAAAGAAGAGGGAAGACACATGACAGGGTCTACACAGTATAGATCAGAAGTGTTGTCATTAGGGAGTTTAGATCCTTATTGGAGATCCGAGCTATTGGTGGAATACTCCAAGGATCTCCTTACATGCAAGATACTTGATGACCAGTTTCCAGATGGGAGATATACAATGAGATATGGGGTCATCTTTTATTAGGGTAGGATCTTCTTGACTAGAGCCTCAAATCTCAAGGAGAAACTACTACATGCAACTTATGAGGTCTTGCTCTCCAATTCCACTGGTTTCATTAGAGCATACCATACTCTCTTGGAGGGATTCATGTGGGAAGGCTTCAAGGAGGAGATGCACTATCACATGAGGAAGTGCATAGATTGTTTTCAAGTTGATGAGAGACATAACTCTTGGGAAGAGTTATCATCACCATGTCCTTATTCATGGGGTGTGAGAGGGAGCTTATCCATGAGATAATTCACTAGCTTGAACCAATTGTATGGTATGGATTGTATTTCTAAGCATCATGATATACTTACTATGTAATTGCATTTTCTTACCACTCATGTGCAAGGCATTTCTCCAATAAGGGGGCACTATTTCTTATTGGCTTCATGAGCTATTTGGGATCATGAGTAGTGATGATGTTGATCACTCCCTAGGATATTTTGGGGAGATGATGTATTCTTCCTGGTGTGTTTCATTGACACCACACATCATACACCCTCTTCAAATATGTGAGGAGAATGGGGCAGCAAACAAGTGGTGGGGGAAACACTTGTTATATCATATTCTATGGAAGTTAGGAGTAAAACTGCGCTGGTTGTACTTGAGAGACCATTTCTCTTCCTCAATACTACACATGGCAGCTAGCATGACCTTGATTGTGATTCCACATGTTGATGATGCTATTATCTTTGTTGGGAACATGATTGGAGAGACAACACATTGGTTGGATGTGTCCATTGGGAATGAAATTTCCCACACTTTTTATGCTTCATACTTCAAGGGGAGTATGGGAGATGATATGGCCACTACCATAGTTCACATGTTTCTTTATGAGGTGAGCCATATGATTGTTTGGAGCACTTGGGAGATGCCTCTCATGAAAATTTGGGAGGAACTTTTCTATGAATTACCATGCTGGAAGGTGATTCATTTTATTTGGACGATAGCATGGAGATGGGAGTATCTCATTGGGAATGAGATCCCCTATGATTGTCATCACTCCTACCTTGAGGAGGCCATTGGAAAACAAGAAGGTTTCCATATAGAACTTCTATTTTCTCATGATGAGAGCCATTTGGTTTATCCACCAAAGGCCAACTTGCACATTTGGGAGGAACCATTGGGAGACAAAATTGTTGTAGAATATCTGAAGCAATGGTGGAGACTATTTGATGAGGGGGCCACAAGAAGAGGAGGGGAGAATTTTTCTCAACCCTTACAGTTGCTTGAGGACAAGCAACATTTTGGAGGGGAGGACTGTTATATTCCAAAAATTTAGCTTTCATCTAAATGGAATATTATATATTATTTTGTCACTAGGTAGGTGAATAAGTGGGTAGGGAGGCCCATAGATCTCCTTAGCAAAGATAAAAACACTTCAAGTGTGAAAAGAGACCCTCTAAGCAGCTAAATAAATCACCTTTGAGTGTGGACAGGGGATGGAGCAAGTTGAAAAGGTCAACTTTTACCAAATCAACATCGATGTTATGGAGGAGTGGACATTTAATGAGGAATAACACAGTTTTGGAGGGATATTGATTGCATGGAGGTATGACCTATTTGAGTGGGGCCAAGGGTAAGGAAGATCATAACTAATATAAGGAAGATGATGGTAGCCATATGGGGGATGTTTTGGCTTATTATTTTGTATATGGTCTGTTTAGACTTCTTGCATTCTTCAGCAGTTGAGTTGAGTTTGCAGTGTTGTTTAACACATGGTGTTCTCGAGCAGGAATCCTGTCTCTTTCCTTGAGAGGCCTCTTGGAGGAGAATTTCACTACATTTCCACACTCAGGCTTAAGGCCAAGCTACAACTTTCTTCATCAGTGTATTTTCTGTAGAATATTGTGCTGTGTTGCAGGGTGCAACAGTGGAGAATTATATTGGGTGTCTTCAGAGCTAGTTTTGCAGTGGAGGAAGGTTTTCATCCTTTGGAAGGCCTATAAAGAAGCCCCTTGGGCTTTATTGACATATTTGGTATTAGGCCAAGGTGTATTTATCCCCTACAACACAGTTTCAACCTAGATCTGCATTATTTTAGGGAGGAGTTATAGGGGTGGTTGCAGTGGTTGTTTTGGGAGGTGATTTCTTTAGTGGAGGAATGTTAGGAATCTGTAATTAGCAAGATTGGAAAAGTCCTAAAGGCAAAGAGTTTCAAAGGTGAGAAGTTGCAAGAAATCAGAGTAAGCTTTGGCCAAGAAGATAGATAATTGCATGTTTTAGTCCATTGGGCTATGGAGTCATAATAGGATTTAATTGGGACAGCAAGAGGCAAGAGTGGTCCATGGGGCAAGTTATCTATGTCTAAGGATCTCTTTGAAGTTTTATTTATGGAATGAAATGGTACAATAAGAAGGAGAATTAAACAGATGAGGAACAAAGAGCAGCCCAGGATCTGGTAAGTACTTCTAAACTAGCCAACCTTTGACATAGACTCAAGAAAAACATACAAGTAAACTAGGATATGGTAAGTACTTTTAAACTAGCCAGCCTTTGATACACTTTCAATAGAAAACATTTTAAAACAAAGGGAAACTTGAAGGCAACTATTGGAGTAGAAACTAGCGGGCCGAGCTCACCACAAATCCTCTCCTCGCTCTGCTTTACTTGGTTACTTTCAAGATAAACATAAAGATAACAAAGAATGGCCTAAGATCTGGTAAGTACTTCTAAACTAGCCAACTTTTAACACATTCCAAGGGAAACATCCAGACAACCTTTGGGGATAAAACTAAGACCAGGGAACACCATATCTTCCATAGTTCATCTCTACTTAACTAATATTGAACATAACATCCAAGAATAATATTCAGCTAAGGAAATAAGACGAGGGAACGCCATCATTCTTATGCTTAAACTGAATTAAATCATTCCCAAATAACACAGATTGGAAGAAAACATTCAGATAAATAATTTCAGTCAGAGAAGGTTACTGATATACAGTAGGTCCTAACTATATGCATGTTGTTCTTTATAAGAGAAGATGAAATACAGTGAAAACAGAAACAAAATGACAAGTTACAATGAGAAAAACATCACCGTCAACATAGACCAGGATCCCATAAATTAGCTTGTATTGATGCTCCAAACCAGTTACAACTTTAAGTCCAATGCTTTAGTTTAACAATCATCTACTCATATTAGCCTAACTTATCTATCACAAGAAGAACTCCAAGGGCCAGTGAACACTATTTACAATCAGAATTTTAAGCTCAAATGTATTTCAAATTTCTGCAACCAAAAATTTCTCATTTTCTATAGAAGTATTTATAGAAGAATGAGGAGGTGAGATCTGATAAAAGATCTCTTAGGACAGTTAATACAAATTAATGACTTCTCAGCCTTTGAGGGGCTTGATAGAGAATTTTACATGTGTGTTGCTGTATTAACTGTTTTACAATTAAGATTAAAGCTCGGTGGGAGCTTTTGTTGACCTTTGAGGCTCTGTTTCATGTTGGAGTAACTCTGCAGACATTTTTTGCATTAAGTTCCTTGCAGAAGTAACTCTATGGCTACGCTGAGGTGAATATCTTCATTTGATCAATAACTTTGGCCTCTGTTTGAATGCTTTAAGGCATAGGTGGCACTTATGGTAGCTGGGAGGAATCAATTCGCCTCAAATGTGGCGGTGAAGGCCTTTCTGTCTGTAAAACACTTATGATTTTCTTTTAACTATGTTTTAATTTGGGGTATTAGGCTTTTCATAATCCATCTTAGCCGTAATCCCTAAAAATCGGTCTTCAATATTCTGTCTTGCTGTGCTCTATCTTCAACACTGATACTCTTTAAATCGTGTTTTAATAACATAGTGTCTTGTTGATGTGCAGCGCCATGCTGGGCTCGTAAAGCATCACTGCCTCATGAAGCAATGATGAGACATTGAGTAGAGCCCCGTGAATGGCTCCCTTTTATGAATCGAAGGCACATGAATCATCATCCCCGGCCTTCGGCCTTTCTTTCAATATAACGGATAAACCTTTAACTCCTGCAAAATACAAAACTTATTAAGAAATCCTGTGTTTGTGGGTTTAACTGCTGCAGAGGATGTGGGGAGGAGCGTAGTCATTGGATGGCAGCATCCGACGGTGGAGATCATGCATAGAAGAGGTTTAAAAAAGGAGAGAGAAGGGATATATAAGTCGGATCCGTCCATCTGCAGAGATTGACGATCAGGTTTTAATCGAGAGGAGATAAAGCGAAGGGGTCACTTTATAGAGAAATGGCGAAAAAATTTAAGAAATAAGGTTAAAAAACTTTATCAGAGGAAGAAATGAATTAAAGAGAAAATGGGTTTCGGGATAAATATGAGCCGTCGGATGTGACTAGACCCACAGAGATCGACGGTGGATATCAAATCGGGAGATCGACGATCGGGGCGAACAAAAAATTGTGCCCAATGAAAAGTTGCGATGCGAAGTAGCGTGAACCGTTGATCTGAGGATCAGATCAACAGTGGAAAATGAATCAGAGGGATGGCCAATTGGGAGGAACAGAAAAACGCACCAATGAAAAGCTACGATGCGATGTAGTGCGGACCGTTGATCTGGGGATCAGATCAACGGTGGAAAATGAATCACGGGGTTAGCCGATCGAAGGGAGCAAACAAAGGCATGCGATGAAAAACTCCGATGTGATTGAGCGCCTGCCATTTGATCGGCCCATGATCAACAGTGGGGATTAGTTTTATAACGAACCGGCGGAAAAACCTTATAATATAAAAAACCCAAAAAATTTCAATAAAACAAAGGTTTTGGTATGTGCGGGGTATATATATATATAAAATGGTTAGGCGCCCATTTGCGGGGCCTCTAGTTGTATGAAACATGATGGGCCCGGGGCGTATACAACAAAGAGCTAATTGCAATCAGAGCCTCGGGCTCGGGCTTTTCAATCAACCCAATGAAATTTTGCGATGCGATTGAGCACCAAAAATGGTTAGCGCTTGGTTCCAGCCTCAAAGCGTATGGTGGGGAAGTGGTTAGGAATTAGCCCAGGGGAGCTTAAGTCCATGGTAACAAAAAACTTGTTTTTTATGAAATTTTTCAGAGTTTTCAATGGATTTGGCGGTTTTGGTATAGTTTAAAAATAAGTTTTAAACTATGTAAGGAGGATTTTCATGAATGGGAGAAGAGGGATCATGAAAATAGAGGAGTTTATGGAGAAAAAGGGGAGCAAAATGAGGGTTAGTTTTGGAAGAGGGGGAAGGGAAAAATGATGGTTTTGCAGCAGTCTTTCTCTTGGAATTTAGCTGAATTTCTGAGTATAAAATGGTAACATCAAATGAAGATTTTGGTCAGAGGCATGAGGCCTTCAAGAGTCTTTAAGAGCCAACACTCTTTAGTAATAAAATTTTTTCCTTGAAGGCTCATAAAGTCTTAGCCACCTTTTGCTATAAAATTTTTTATAGGTGGCTAACAGTGGCTCCACTTGGGGATGGTGCCTTCTTGAAACCATCAAGAACTTCAGACTTGCATTCTCTAGGAGGCTGACCTGTGCCACATCCATTGTGTTCTCTGGGAGGCTGACCTGTGCCTTATCCATTGGGCTGCCCTTCCTTTGCTGGGATGATCTTGCTCTGAAAACACATTAGCAGCTATAAAAAAAATGGATCTTTCATTAAAAAGCTTTCTACCTACCCAATCCTACTGATCTATCATTTTTTCTTCATAAGAGTGCACTTGGATTGGAAAAATCTTTTCGGAACATTTTATTCTTTTTGAAAGCAAGAAATATAATCTATTTCTACTCCTTATTTCCCCATGGACTCAGATTAAACAGTTGAGCCCATATGATTCTCTACCTAATCTATTATCTATTGGGATTAAACTTTCCAACAGACTTTATTCTCTAAATTATACAATAGAAATTGAAAAGCATTCAAGTCAGGATTGAACAGTCTAACTTGATGCTAGTTCATGGCATAGAAACAGGCTACACATAGACATTTATTTTGCAGAAAATTTAAAACAAAATGGAAGGCTTAAGATCTGAAAGTTTCTCATCATGGTCTTCTCTTTTTACAGCTCTGTTTTGGCTCTTGTTTGAGCTGCTTCTTCCTTGTTCTCTGGTTTAGATTTTGAGATAATTAGAACTAGATTTACTTCTTTTTTGACTCAAAAAAAATAAAACAAATTTGAGTTATCTCTCTTTTGGAAACTTAGGTTCAGATTTTGAACATGTTTGAACCTTTAATTTCTATCCTAATCTACCTACTGATAGGCCAATATTAAAGAGTTTGGAAAATCAAATTCACTATCCTACCAGCAGAAAATTTAAAACTAATTAGTCAAGATTAGGCTGTTTGACTAACTAGAAGTGTGTTTTGCAGGAGTGGCATTTAAGCTTGCACACTTTCAGAATTTATTTCTCTTTTTTGGTATGGGGCTGTACCTTTCTTGTTTTCATTCTGCTCTCTTTTCTTTTTTCTATTGTTTTTGTATTTTTGATTTTTCTAACTTTGAATGCAATGGTGGATGAGATATTTATAATGAGAAAAAATATAAAAAGGCTTTCAGAACATAACATGGATCAAGAGAAGTAATGCTTAAGCATCCTGCCATTGACAGGATCCCCAAAAAATTATGCTCCATTCAACTCTTGCAAGAAAAATGCATTGTTACCAGCAGCTGAATGAATAGAGTACAGGCCAAGCCATCAGTTGTCAAATTTTCCATGCTTTCCCTTTTCTTCCCTCCTTGAGTCCCACTTTAAAACTTTGTCCCCAATTTTGAAATTGATGGCCTTTGTTCTTCTGTCAAAAAGATTTTTAATGTTGTCTTTTTTTTTCAATGCTTTGTTATAAACCTCCTATCTGGTTTGCTGAAGATGAATGGTCTGATTTATTCTTCTGATCATGCCATTATCTTCAGTTTGCAACTTTTGAATCAACTTCATCACTGGTACACCAAGGCTATTTGGAAAAATTGCATCAGTACCATATACAAGCTGAAAGGGTGACATGCCAATAGATTTCTTTAATGTCAATCTGTCAGCCCAAAGTGCATGAACAAGCTTTGTGTGCCAAGACTTCTTGTTATCCTCCAACAGTTTCTTGATTATGTTCACTAAAATCTTATTTGAGGATTCTTCAAGTCCATTACCTTGAGGGTCATAGGCCGTGGAATGCCCCAATGTTATCTGATATCTGTGACAGAATTCAACCATATTATTTGATCGAAATGCTACTGCATTATCAGTGATGATCTTGGTAGGACAGCCAAATCTGGAGAGAATGTTAGTCTCAATGAATTTTATAATAACAGAGTCATTGGCTTGCCTAGAAGGAATGGATTCTATACATTTAGTGAAGTAGTCTGTGGCAGTAAGAATCCATCTATGCTGGGAAGAAGATGGTGGATGGATTTCTCCTATGAAGTCACGTCCCCACTGTTGAAAAGGGGCTTCAACAGTGATTGGATGCAGAGGTAGGGGTAGCAGTTTTCTTTTGCCTTCAAAAAGTTGACATTTATGACAGGCTATGATCATCTTGTGCACATCATGAAAAAGAGTAGGCCAATAGAAACCAGCCCTCAAAATTTTGTTGGCTGTTGTCTTCCAGTACAAATGGCCTCCACACTCTCCTTCATGGAATTGGTGCTTAACCTTCTCTGCATCAAACTCAGGCAAACATTTAAGCAATACACCACTTACATTTTTCCAATAAAGACATCTATCTATAATGCAAAAGTTTACAGCTTTTAACTTTAGTAACCTTGCCTTTGTTTTTGTCAAATTGGGAGGTGTATTTAAATTAAGCAAAACATAAATAATATCAGCATACCAAGAGGAATTCATAAAATGGTCTTCAACAATGGGAGTTGAGATTTCCTCTTGATCATCTAAAGCATTAATCATATTAATATCAAGAACTTCAAAATTTGATTCAGCCATTAATCTAGCCAGACCTTGGCCTTTGATCAGCTTAGTGGGTTTTATCTCTAAATCATATTCAAGGATAACAACAATCCACTTACCTCTCTTACCATCTAGGTCCTGCATTAGAATGTCTTTAACAACTGAGTTTGGGACAAAGGAAATGATGTGTGAGTGAAGGATGTACACTCTAAAGTCTTTCAAAGCTTTAACCAAAGCAAAAGCTTGCTTCTCCAATATAATGTTGTACTTCAGAGGGGCATCTCTCAATGCCTTACTAAAGAATGCAATAGGCTGCTCTTGTCCTTGTGGATTTTTCTGTAAAAGAACAGCAACTATGGTATGTTCTGATGCAAATGAAGAAATATACAAATCCTTTGAAAAATCAGGACTTATAAGAACTAGTGTTTTGGTTAACGCTTGTTTCACTAGCTCAAAAGACTTCTTTGCTTCCAAGGTCCATTTTACCCCTTGCTCCTTTTTTAAGATGTTTGTGATATTCTTAAGAAGCTCAGCTAAGTTGGGGATGAACCTTCTCAAAAATTTAATCTTTCCAATGAAAGACTGCAACTCTTTGATGTTCCGAGGATGAGAGATTTGCAATATGGCCTCAATCCTCTTTGGATCTATCTTTATACCCTCCTCAGAAATAATGTGCCCAAGAAGTTTACCTTCTTGGAGACTAAACAATGTCTTCCTAGGGTTTAAAGATATTCCAAACTTTCTGCATTTCTCGAAAACTTTTCTTAAATGTTTTAAGTGCTCTTCATCTATTTTTGAAAACACAGTGACATCATCAAGGTATATAATGATGAAGTAGCCCAGTTATTCCGAGAATGCTATGTCCATGGCTCTTTTAAAAGTTGCTCCAGCATTCATTAGACCAAAAGGAATTTTCACATACATGAAAGTGCCCCATGGTGTAGTAAAGGCTGTCTTTATTTGATCAGCAGGGTGAACTAAGATCTGATTGTACCATGAATAGCCATACAGCAAAGAAATTCTTCTATACCCTACCACCCTTTGTAAAATGTGATCCATCTTGGGTAAAGGGTAGTTGTCTTTCAATGAAGCTTTGTTCAAGTCTCTAAAGTCTATACAAAGCCTAATCTCTCCAGTTTTCTTCCTAACTGACACCAGATTAGACACCCATTCAGAATATCTAATAGGGACAATAATACCAGCGTCATACATTTTCATGATCTCCTTATGAACCAAAGGCAACTGAATAGGGTTTATTTTGCGCAGTTTCTGTTTGAAAGGTTTTTGGTTTTATTTGAGGGGAATTTTGTGTTGTATTATTTCAGTGTCATAGGATTTAAGATCTTCATAACTCCATGCAAAAAAATCAGAAAATTCGTTAAAAAACTCTATGTCATTGAGTTTAATGTGAGCTGGTAAAGTCTTAGACAATTTAATCATCATAGGTTTAAGTTTACTGCCAATATTTCACTCTTCCACTTCAGTCTCTATAGGTTCCAGTTTTGGTTTATTTGCCACATCGTTAAAATCGAACAACTCTTCTAAAGGGGCCAGGCCCTTAGGCAAAATTTCATCTTTAGAGTGCAGAGTTTCTAACTATGCATTCAATTATGTTTTGTTTATAAGTTTGCTTGTCAGAAAATTAATATTGACAAGCTCAGGAGACGACTCTTCTTCACCAAGAAAATTTTCTTCACTGCAGTCTGTCTCATAATCTGAGTCCGAACTGTGTAGTTCGAATTCATTTCTGAGTTGCATGAAGTCTTCTATTTGTTTGTCTCCTTCAAACACCTACCAATATTTTTCGTTATCAGGAACGGCTGGTTTGAATTTAATCTGAGTTGTGTAGTCTTTGGTTTGATATGGCAGTAAGCATGTTCTAGTTGCAAAGGCTAAATTGTGGGCGACAATATTTCTTGTTCTTGGGACAAAAATTAGTTTGGACTCCTTGAAAATTTTCAGAAGATCCATGACATCGTTGAGGTAGGCCCTAAGTCTGGGATGATTTGCGTTATACTCCCCATTGACTTGCCTAATGACTAACTCTGAATCCCGATACACATTGATTCTTTTGGCTCCTAACTTCTTCAACAATCGTAAGCCTAAAAGAAGGGATTCGTATTCTGCTATGTTATTCAAACACTGGAAATTTAATCTACAGGAAACACATTCTATGTGGTTGTTTTCAGTGTTAAAAATCTAGACACCTGCACCAGCGTTGGTCTTAGTGAAAGACCCGTTGAAGTGCATACTCCATAGAGGACTAGTTCTGATTTCATCTATTTGGTGAATGTCCTCTTCAACTACTGTGCTTTTTGATTGTTCTTGAGTATCAACACTCAGTTGAATTCGTTTCATTTCCTCAGATATATTATTGGGTTGAGGACTACTTTCTTTACTCTCAATGTTTAAAAGTAAAGGACACGTAATTTGTAGTTCAAGACCTGTGTTTTGTTTGCTAGATTTTACAGGTTTAGAAAACTGTTCTGACACATCTACATTGTCTTGTTCCTCGTCTCTATCTATCATTAATCCTATTATAGTGACTTGATCACTAAATGTTTCATCGTTAAACATAATAAAAGAATCAAGACCTGTATTTACAGAATAGAGGGGAGAGTTTTATGGTCTGTCTTGGCTTGTAACTGTGTATTGCGTATGGGATTCCCTGTAAAGTCTTCTAGTCTAATTGAAAACAGGGATGGTCGCATAGGTCATGTCCATCTGCATAGTCCCTTGTAACTTAGCCCCCCACGATCTTGAGAACAACATTCCATATTTGGGGGGAACATTAGCCACAACAATATCCATTACTAAGCATTTGGCTAGAATTTGGGCTAAGTTAACACATAGGTCTTTGATTAATCCTAAACATTTTACTCTACTTGATTTAAAGTAGTACAGGTCCTTGTAAGGTCTGGTGATTTCTAAACCAAGGCTCTCCATCACAGCTTTAGGCATTAAATTATGAGAAGCCCCAGAATCATGCATAGTGTTGTGGAAATTTTTTTCATGAATGTTTAAACTCACATAAAAGGGAGGAGCAGGTCCCTCTTGATACATACCTTCAATCTTTGGACCAAAGATAAGCTCTGGTTGGTCATCATTATGATTGACAGTGTATTCATTCTCTTCAATGTTTAAAGCCTTCAAAATTTGGGTCCTATATGCATGTTGGGAAGCTAACTCTATCAGGGGAACAGAGATTTTGATTTTGGAAATTTCCTGCTCCAGGCTGAAAGGAATTTGACTCTTTAAAGCACTTTTCTCAGCCTTATTAGCTGTCACTCTATCAGCAATATCAGCTTGCTGATTTGTTCTATTTACATTCGACAATATGGTTTTAACAAGAGTACTAGCTAAAGTGTTAGTACTTCTAAGGTCTGCACTCTGTTTTGTAACGTTTTGAGTGCCTTCTTCTTTATCATTACCAGAATTTACAGCCACTATTTTTTCCTTTTGTCTGACAATTTTAGGCTTGGCCGTAGTGCTGTTTTGTGAAGATTTGTCGAGGGTTTTGTTGTTTGGAGTTTGTTGACTAGTTTTTCTTCTAAGATCATATTATTTTTGAGATTCTATGATGACATTTTCCATGTCTTGATAATAATTTTCATCATCATCTCTTCTGTCATAATAAGGTGTGTATAGACCTTGTTTTCTATCATAATGAATCTCAAAGTCATCATTATCTACCCCCAGCATGTTGATATCATCCTCCTCTATTATTTCATCTATTTCCTCAACCTCACTTACATAGTTTTGATGAAAGGGAGGAGTGATCTGCTGATCATCTTCCCTGGGTCTGTTTGGAGGTTGATTCCTTCTAAAATTTTGGTTTTGGTTCTGATTTCTATTTTGAGGAGCAGTTTGGTTTTGACTGGCTTGTGCTCTCTTAATTATGCTCATCTCTTTCATCATCTCTTCCATCATTCTCTCCATCTTTGATTTGGAAGTAGAGGGTGTAGATTCCTCTCTAAAGGACATTCTATTTTCATTTTTCATTCTTGCTCTCTTTTCCATTAATTTGACTTCCACAGAAAGAGCACCCTTTTGCATCTCTTCAAGAGTTGCAGGATCTCTTTCCCTCAGCTGATATGCCATCTCAGGGTCAAACCCTTCAGGAAACTTATTTAAAGCTGAGCCTTGTGGAGGTTTTAGTTCTAGGGAAAGCGCATTATACACACTATTAAATCTAGTGCAATAAGCTTGCACACTTTCCCCAGTGTTTCTATGGAGGTTATTGTAGTCAGAAAGGACCTGGAGAGGGTTTTCTTTACTTCCCATTTGTTTAAGAATGTTTGATGGAAGGCTTAGAGATCATTAATACTATGGGGGGTTAAACCTCTAAACCATTTTCTTGCTTCTCCCCCTAAGCTCTGAGAAAATAGTCTAAGCTTGACAGAATCATCATCAATTTCATTTTTGTCAAAGTAGTCATTCATCTTATCCACATGTTGTGATGCAGTTGTAGCATTGCTAGCATCATACAATGGAATTTTGGACTGATAGTCCTGTGGAAGATTGACTAATGGAAGAGGAATGACTAAGGGAGCATACCATGCTGCCATGATATGTGGTGTAGGTGGATTCACAAGGGGTGGATTAAAAAAAGGGAAATTGGGCTTAAGTAGAGTGGTTTGAACAGTGGATGATGGATGAAGGGATGTGGATGGACCAGGAGTAGATTTCTGAGCTGATCTTGGATGAGAGACACCTAAATTGTGAAGGAAATGTAAATCAGGAGGTGTTGTTTCTCTACTACTAGGATGTTCACTTGTCTCCGGGGATAAAAGTGAAGACTCAGAGTCTAGCTGGATTATACCATCAAATGAACTAGTTCTAAATGGATTTACTAAGTCATCTTGTGATTGTTGTAGAGCTGTAAGATTTTCAGGAACTGAATTAGCTCTCAAGGGTGATCTGAAAACAATTGATACTTTAATCTTAGGAGACTTCCTAAGGATACTTTCTGGATTATCTACTATCTTAGGTGGATCAGGGTTAGGATGGGCTCTAGTGTGAATCTTTCTAGGAGTCACTATGCTGTGTTTTTTAGACCCAAATAAACATGAAAAGTTCAACCAGGTATGATAGTATTTGAGAGGTTAACTAATCTGTTTACACAAATTTTAATCCTACAGTCCTCTAACAGAGTTTGAATGATATTACAATGACAAAGGTTCTTCCCAGTGGAGTCTTAAGGTCTGTTAAGGATTGCGGAGTCGCCAAGTGGAAGCTTTTAGCTCTTTTCAGAGGTAAAAGGTTCTATGGTCCACCACCATGTTTATTCAATACCAATCTGAAATATTTTTAGGTTTTTCTGAGTTATTTTTCAATTGTGTGGTTTCTAAGAATATCCTAACTCTGTTTCAAAACTTAGCTACGGTTATGAGACAAAGACAATCCACTCTTATGGCTAAGCCAGCTGATTTTTCAAGGTTAGATAAAGTCTTATGAGAATCCTAGGGTTTACCTAGTTTGTCACTGATTCAACAAGTTTTATCATGATTACCATTCTTTGGTAGTGCTTGAAAAGGCTGCTTTTTACTCACGAGGTTTTATGAAATTTCTAAAGGAAACTAAGATGTAAAATTCGACTCAGTTCCCTAGTGGAGTCACCAGAAATGTTAGGTACTGGTGGCTCAACTGGCTAACACATCAAATATTCTTAAATCAAGGGATTTATGGTATCTTATGATTTCCTCTGGTATCTGGGTTTGATTCCCCAGCGGAGTCGCCAGAAATGTTAGGTGCTGGTGGCTCAACTAGCTAACACATCAAATATTCTTAAATCAATGGATTTATGGTATCTTATGATTTCCTCTGGTATCTGGGTTCGATTCCCTAGTGGAGTCGCCAGAAATTTTAGGAATCTATAATTAGCAAGATTGGAAAAGTCCTAAAGGCAAAGAGTTTCAAAGGTGAGAAGTTGCAAGCAATCAGAGTAAGATTTGGCCAAGAAGATAGATAATTGCAGGTTTTAGTCCATTGGGCTATGGAGTCATAATAGGATTTAATTGGGAAAACAAGAGGCAAGAGTGGTCCATGGGGCAAGTTATCTATGTCTAAGGATCTCTTTGAAGTTTGATTTATGGAATTAAATGGTACAATAAGAAGGAGAATTAAACAGATGAGGAACAAAGAGCAGCCCAGGATCTGGTAAGTACTTCTAAACTAGCCATCCTTTGACATAGACTCAAGAAAAACATAAAAGTAAACTAGGATCTGGCAAGTACTTTTAAAATAGCCAGCCTTTGATACACTTTCAATAGAAAACATTTTAAAACAAAGGGAAACTTGAAGGCAACTATTGGAGTAGAAACTAGCGGGCTGGGCTCACCACAAATCCTCTCATAGCTCTGCTTTACTTGGTTACTTTCAAGATAAATACAAAGATAACACAGAATGGCCTAAGATCTGGTAAGTACTTCTAAACTAGCCAGCTTTTAACACATTCCAAGGGAAACATCCAGACAACCTTTGGGGATAAAACTAAGACCAGGGCACACCATATCTTCCATAGTTCATCTCTACTTAACTAATATTGAACATAACATTCAAGAATAATATTCAGCTAAGACAATAAGATGAGGGAATGCCAGCATTCTTATGCTTAAACTGAATTAAATCATTCCCAAATAACACATATTGGAAGAAAACATTCAGATAAAGATTTTCAGTCAGAGAAGGTTACTAATATACAGTAGGTCCTAACTCTATGCATGCTATTCTTTATAAGAGAAGATGAAAGACAGTGAAAACAGAAACAAAATGACAAGTTACAATGAGAAAAACATCACCGTCAACATAGACCAGGATCCCATAAATCAGCTTGTATTGATGCTCCAAACCAGTTACAGCTTTAAGTCCAATGCTTTAGTTTAACAATCATCTACTCATCTCAGCCTAACTTATCTATCACAAGTAGAGCTCCAAGGGCCAGTGAACACTATTTACAATCATAATTTTAAGATCAAATGTATTTCAAAGTTCTACAACCAACAATTTCTCATTTTCTATAGAAGTATTTATAGAAGAATGAGGAGGTGAGATCTGATAAAAGATATCTTAGGACAGTTAATACAGATTAATGACTTCTCGGCCTTTGAGGGGCTTGATAGAGAATTTTACAGGTGTGTTGTTGTATTAACTATTTTACAATTAAGATTAAAGCTCAGTGGGAGCTTTTGTTGACCTGTGAGGCTCTGTTTCATGTTGGAGTAACTCTGCAGACATTTTTTGCATTAAGTTCCTTGCAGAAGTAACTCTCTGGCTACGCTAAGGTGAATATCTTCATTTGATCAATAACTTCGGCCTTTGTTTGAATGCTTTGAGGCACAGGTGGCACTTATGGTAGCTGGGAGGAATCAATTTGCCTCAAATGTGGTAGTGGAGGCCTTTATGTCTGTAAAACACTTATGATTTTATTTTAACTGTGTTTTAATTTGGGGGATTAGGCTTTTGATAATCCATCTTAGCCGTAATCCCCGCAAATCGGTCTTCAATATTTTGTCCTGCTGTGCTCTGTCTTCAACACTGATACTCTTTAAATCGTGTTTTAATAACACAATGTATTTTCGATGTGCAGGGCTACGTTGGGCTCGTAAGGCATCACTGCCTCATGAAGAAATGACAAGACATGGAGTAGAGCCCCGTGAATGGCTCCCTTTTATGAATCAAAGGCACAAGAATCATCATCCTCGGCCTTCGGCCTTTCTTTCAATATAACAGATAAAAATTTAACTCCTGCAAAATACAAAACTTATTAAGAAATCCTGCGTTTGTGGGTTTAACTGCTGCACAGGATGTGGGGAGGACCGTAGCCATTGGATGGCAGCATCCGACGGTGGAGATCATGCATAGAAGAGGTTTAAAAAAGGAGATCAGAGGGATATATAAGTCGGATCTGTCAATCTGCAGAGATTGACGATTAGGTTTTAATTGAGAGGAGATAAAGCGAAGGGGTCACTTTACAGAGAAATGGCGAAAAACTTTAAGAAATAAGGTTAAAAACCTTTATTGGAGGAAGAAATGAATTAAAGAGAAAATGGGTTTCAGGATAAATATGAGCCGTCAGATGCGACTAGACCCACAGAGATTGATGGCAGATATCAAATCGGGAGATCAACGATCAGGGCGAACAAACAATCGTGCCTGATGAAAAGTTGCAATGCGAAGTAGCGCGGACCGTTGATCTGAGGATCAGATCAACGGTGAAAAACGAATCGGAGGGATGTCCGATCAGGAGGAATAGAAAAAAGCACCGATGAAAATTTGTGATGTGATGTAGCGCAGACCATTGATCTAGGGATCAGATCAATGGCGGAGAATGAATCAGGGGGTTAGTCGATCGGAGCGAGCAAACAAAGGCATGCGATGAAAAAATCTGATGCGATTGAGCGCCTGCCATTTGATCGGCCCATGATCAACGACAGGGATTAGTTTTAGAAAAAACTGGCGAAAAACCCTTATAATATACAAAACCCAAAAAAATTTCAATAAAACAAAGGTTTTGGTATGTGCAGGGTATATATATAAAATGGTTAGGCGCCCGTTTGCGGGGCCTCTAGTTGTATGAAACATGATGGGCCCGGGGCATATACAACAAAGAGCTAATCGAAATCAGAGCCTCAGGCTCGGGCTTTTCAATCAACCCATTGAAATTTTGCATGCGATTGAGCGCTGAAAAGGGTTAGCGCTTGGTTCCAGCCTCAAAGCGTATGGTGGGGAAGTGGTTAGGATTTAGCCCAAGGGGGCTTAAGTCCATGGTAACAAAAAACTTGTTTTTTATGAAATTTTTCAGAGTTTTCAATGGATTTGGGGGTTTTGGTATAGTTTAAAAATGAGTTTTAAACGATGTAAAGAGGATTTTCACGAATGGGAGAAGAGGGATCATGAAAATAGAGGAGTTTATTGAGGAAAAGGGGAGCAAAATGAGGGTTGGTTTTGGAAGTGGGGGAGGGGAAAAATGATGGTTTTACAGCAATATTTCTCTTGGAATTTAGCTGAATTTTTGAGTATAAAATGGTAACAACAAATGAAGATTTTGGATAGAGGCATGAGGCCTTCAAGAGTCTTCAAGAGCCAACACTTTTTAGTAATAAAATTTGTTCCTTGAAGGCTCAAAAAGTCTTAGCCACCTTTTTCTATAACAAATTTTATAGGTGGCTAACAGAGGAGCCATTCTTTCATCCGGAGGATATATTGGAGAAGAGCTGTAGGTTTCTACATCAGATTCATCCATATCTTCTCATTTCTATTGATGCAACATACCTTCATCCTTAGGGCTACAACTTACATTGGCACATTGTGTGCATTTTCGGGAAACCCTCTTAGGTTGTCTTGGAAAGTTGATCTAGTGCCTAGATCTGTATGTATAGAATATATTAGGGCCTATAGCAGTATTTTTATATCATTCTATAATCTCCAGCTGTAGTTATTCTTAAGATGACTGCACTGTAGTTGCTCTCCCACATTTTGTATTGTAACAACAACTCATATTTGGGAGTGATTTCTTATGGGAGGCTTGTTTCCTCATTGCATATGATTTATGCCTCACTATTTTGTATTGATTTACTGTTATCATACATAATTTTATGAATCCATATTGGTCTCCAATGTTGATGTGTTGATTTACACTGCTATTTCCAGTTTTGTGTTCATATATTGCTGCTTACCCATTTGGGAATATTACAACCTTGCTGATGTGGATTGTAGTGCTACGTCCATGAGAGGGAATCTATGTTATATTAGTACTTTGACTTCCACTTTGGTAATAAATATATTCATAGCTTACATATTTGAAAGAGTTGGATATTATATTACCTCTATACCAATCCAGTTGAATCCATGAACATTGGCGCATCTTCTGGTGTTGATTTCATATCCTCCCTGTTGCCAATAATCCCAAGCTACTTCTGATCCTAGGTCAGAACTCTGAACACTTCTCCAGCTTACTGTTTCTCCTACTATAGGATTAATGTAATATTCTCTCCTTCCTGGCATCATCTAGTAGATTTGATCTAGAATCTGTGCGTCTTCTCTATTGTCAACAGTCTCTATGTATCGGGATCCCTGATATGGGTCCAATGGATGAACTACTTTGACTTCACCATCTTTGAATATCATTAATTCATTTTTTAAATCTATGACTGCATAATTTTCAAAGGCCCAATCTATCCCCAACAAGGCAGGATAAGGGTCCTTGTCACCCATGTTATCTATTACTTCAAAGTTCGTATAAGTCTTTACTCCTACAACATCAACCTCAACTTCTTCCAACCTTCCTATTGGTACAATGTAGTATTGATTTTCCATTCTGAGTGGTATTGGTGAGTATGACGGATTTTGTTTTCCCAGTGCTTCCCTTGTCTTTCGTGGTAGAATTTTGACATATGATATGAGATCTAGCATTGTGTCTCTAATTTGGAATCTCACAAATTGAGTGTTTACGCGAAAATAATTTCCAATCCTTCTATTATTAGTTTTTACTCTTCTTATATATATTTTTAGTTGAGTTACCTGAGTATCCAGGTCCTGCTCCTCCTTGCACGACCATTTCTAGATTTTTCTTTAATTGTTCCAGCATCTATCCATTGTTTACAATTTTCAGGAATAGTCAGAATCACTCTTCTATAGGTGTTCTTGTATGGATTATCTTTCCTCTCTCATTATATTGTTGTGGAAATTCCAGACTCTATTGTCTTCGTATCTATGAGAATGTTTCTAGTGCTTCTTTAAAGTACTGTTTCTGTCGATCTGGGCTGAAATATTTCTTTCGGGATGCTAGTTTGATTAGCTTTATCGGGTCCATGTCTTGTCCATCCTCTCCTATTTTTTTCCCTCCCCGCGTGACTATAGCTACACTTTGCAGAGGCTGAGTCTCTACTATCCTTGGTTCTGCATTAACTAGGTTAGCTCCCCTTTGTCTGGCTCTCTCTTCCCACCTCTTAATCAGCTTTGGGCAGTCTTCAGTAGGATGTGCATTGAATCTGTATTGAGAGAACCATGGTCTCTTGGGTAGCGGACATTATCTCACTACAAGACCTTCTTGATCGCATTTATAACACCTTACTGGTCCTCTTCCTCTAGTTCTGCTACCTCTCATTCCTCCTCCTCACCCCCTTGGAGTCTCATTTACTCTATAGGACGACCTGTATAATCGTTCTGCCAATGCATCAAGGGCTCTGCATTGCTCTGTGTTATGAGTTGTAGTGGCACAAAATTCACAGTAGATGTTGTTTGGAACATTTGAGTATTTTTGCAGAATTGGACACAGTCGTGGAGGATGACCAATACCTTTACATATTTCGTAGCATTCTGCTGCTGTTTGATTCTGTTGATTGGGGAACCCCAGGAAGTGGGGTTGTGGTTGGTATAGCCCTTGAGCATTTATCTGCACAACTCCACCGACTGGTGGGGCCTCCTGTGTTCTGGATGCTGAAGTTCCAACATTTTCTCCCCGTAACCTCGGACATTCTGTGGCTACATGTCCTTCCATCAAGTAGTGTGTGCACCACACGTTGGGTCTTACTGGTCGTACCGGTTGAATATATTTTAGTTTCTCCATCAAACTCTCTATTTGATGTTGTAGTCCTAGTATGGATGGATCTTGTATCACTACCCCTTCTCTGAAATCCTATGGATATCCTGCCATTGCTTCTATTTTCATTGCTTGCTCGAGAGCATCTTCAAGAGTATCAATCTTTTGTTGTGTCAATGGTGTCCTTATCAATGATAGGAGTGCTTTGATGAACTAGTCTCACTGGTGATTTGGATCGACTGGGTAACTTAGCTTTCCAATCGCGTCTATAAATATTCTCATCAAATCCCAGGTTTTTTCTCCTTCCCACTGTTTTATTTCACATAGCTCAAAAAATCCTAGCTGATTCATTTAAGGCAACTTGAATTCTTGGATGAATTCCTTCTTAACATCATCTATTGTTGGGTTCTGGTGTGCTTCTAACCATTTGATGAACCAGCGCAAAGCTCTTTCCCTTAATGTGGTTTGAAACCCAATTAACTTGATGCATTTGGTGTCTATCGAGCCCTCAAAATTGCTTCGTAGAGATACCAGTGCTATTCTACATCGTTGTTAACTTTTCCAAAGAATTCTGGGTATCGGGTGAATGATCCCACCATATTTCGTTGTGTTGGTGGTACTAAAACAAAACCTCTTCTTCCCGGCTGAGAGATTCCACTACTAGCATTGTTGCTAGTAGATATTTATAATGTGGATTTAATGCTACTCAACTTGCTAAACTCCCATAACTTAATAAAGAACTTATGAGGTGGATGATAGAGTACTAGGGGAAGGTTAGGACTAGTGCTACTTGAAGTTTGGGGAATAGGATTACCTTTCATTATGGTTATTGGCCTCTCTTGGAATAGTTTCTCCATCACAACATGAAACTCCACATCAGATTCCTCCTTGGGGCGGGCGTCCTCCTCATTGGAATTTTCTCCTTTTTCTCTTTGGGCTAGGCTCCTATAAAATTTCCTAACTTCCTTAATGGACCCTTCCATTCTTTGGGGTCCAATTTGACCTTCTATTTCCTTTTTCATCTGCAGCAGCTTTTCCTTGTTCTGTCAGTTCTTCTCCTGCTTCTCAAATTCTCGTATTGCCCTTTTACGCCACTTCTCAACAATCTTCACCCCTCGATGTGCTCTCTACTATCTCTACTTACTGGAGGTTCCAACATCCATATTCCTATTCCCCCCTTTTCCTTACTCGTAGCATCTTTCCCTCAACTCCTTCCCCCAGTACTGGAGGTTTAGGTCTCCATCTCAGGATTTTGGAATGACATCAGGCCTTCGTCCACCATCAGAGCTTTAATCCACAATGAGATTTCTTTCAACAATTCTCCCTGCAACCCAAATCTAAATATGTCTTCTGCTTTTGTAAAATATTGGTAGCACTTGGCTGCAAACTCTACAAGGTACCCCTCCACAGTAGTTTGTACCCAAAAATCCATTGCTCGGGTTAGGTCTGTATCTAACCAAAGTAGCACCTCTAGATCTATGTGCATCCAACTGCAACAGACTCTACACAATCCTTTGGGGAGTGACTTGATCTGGAGTCTCCTTAACCAATTGCAAATATCTTTACGAATTTTTCCCCAGAAAATTTCATACAAGTCACTCGCGGAGTCATAAAATAAGACTCGATCCTTGATAGTCTTTTCTCTCTGCTGTCGAAGCTCCTCTTATTGTG
The DNA here is from genome assembly GCA_034641835.2 of Pinus albicaulis. Lineage (NCBI taxonomy): Eukaryota > Viridiplantae > Streptophyta > Pinopsida > Pinales > Pinaceae > Pinus > Pinus albicaulis. Next base: position 960,617,818 of record CM076579.1, read on the forward strand.
ATATGAGCTAATCTATGTGCTTGTACCACCAACTACATAGTTCCTCCTCATAGATCCTTGATACCATTATCTATCCTCTAAATAAATTTTTGGGTCTCGGAAACAAAATCATTAGTTGGTGAAAAAGGAGGTCTCTAAGCAAGACCCAGGTTCAGGCTTGAGGCCAACAAGGTTTCCGCTGTAGTCTAGGACAACGCTGGAATTTTCACCCTGCTCGAGGGAGTAGGGAGTCTCACCCGAGGTGTGCCACAACCTTACTTAGATTGGAGGCTAGATCATTGACGTCGAGGAAAGATCACTAACACAGATTATATTTATGAACATACAAAAGACATATATATATCTCAACTCTAAGAAGTAAGTTATCATTCATCACGACATATTTAGAGTACCAAATTAAAAATTTAAATCGTGCATACATTCACCATCAACAATCAAGCATAGACCAATTTATAGTATACAACACATCAATGGTCCGGTTCCATTAACTTGGTTAAACACAACATAAACATACTCCACAGAGTCTATTACAGTTCAGTTCAATACCAAAAGACTCTGCAGAGCTCTCACTAGGCTCTACTCTCATATCAAAATCTCTCTCTGACATACTAACTAACTAACTAACTAACTACGGAGTTGCTTCTTTCCTGCCTATTTGTTCTTGCTGACTGACACTTTCAGTATTTTCTCCTTTTGTGCTCATCTATTCCCCTATGCTCCGTTGCCTTCTGTTTCTTCTTTATGACTGGGAGTTCCACTGTTTGTTCCTTGTCTCCCATCTTTGCCATTTGTGTCGTTATCTGTTTATGCCCCACCACCTACCTCCAGGTTTTCCGCAACCGCGACAGCTCCCTGTCTACCTTGATTATGCTCCGCCACCTGTCTTCCGACTCTCCACAACTCATTTTTTTTTTGTTAAAAACAAAGGCCCCAACACCCTCTTTATCAGGCTTACCCCTGATAGTAGCATAACCCAACAAGTATATTAGGTGATGGAAGTTGTGGGAATTTAGCGTTTGTTAATTGATGACCCATTTTCAAGTTAGGTGGAAATTGTAACAAATAAATTTATTTGGTAAATACTTGATTGGGGACCAATATCTAACATGTCTGCTAGCAATATAGGCTAGTAGGTGTGGGCTAGTGACATAAAGACATATGATGAGTGTTAATGTGGCCTTTAGGGGGTAGATCTTCAACTAGGCATAATTTTATGCCTAGAGATTAGTTTGAGATGAAATTTATATAGTTGGGAAGTTATTAACAAGTAGAATATGATGACAATGTCAAAAATGAGTTTTGAGGTGGTTGCGAAAATAAGAATTTTTTTAACATCGTCTCTATAACTTAAATTTGGAGGTCAATTTTGGATACCCCATAAAAATATTCAATAATTATGGGGATGGATACAATACGAATGGTATCAAATCCAAGGTTCAACACTAGGATTGAATGTGCTCAAGAAAGGTTAAATTATCAAAGTTTTTGTTCAAACATTAGACACAAAGGGATAAAGATATACTACAAAGATGAATGTATTAGAGAAAAGGTTCAAAATTTTACTTGGATGGGCCAAGAAAAATAACTATAAGGTATATTGAAGTGTCGAGGATATATTATAGAAATATAATTGCAAATTAGACATAAATCACAAAGAAAATATTCCAGAGCAAGGAAGTGTCAGAATAAAACTATATTGCATGGGAATCAAGATCATCTAGGATAATAGAATGATTGTATAGACTCAATACTTATATAAAAGGAGGTCACCAAATTTTTGACATGTGTGGTAATCTATGTTAAGAGATCAAGATAGAACTATTAAAGCTCAATTGAACAATAATTGCACAAACACATGGCCAAGTGAAGAAACCATGATTACGAGAGGGAATATATCAACTTATTTCTTATTATTTTGAGGTTTTATTAAAATTTTAAAAATTGTTATATGTTGATAAATAAAGAGCATATGCATGATGAGATCACAAGAGACTAAACAGACTGTAATGAATATGTATTGATAGGCACAAATATAGTTAGATGTTAAACACATATAATTATTTCCATGGTGTATGTAAATAATGACTGAGCATACATGTAATATGTTTATGAAGAATTAGAGTAGTTTTTATCATAATATGATTATGGTGACTAACCATGGATTAATGATGAACATGTAAATCAGGAATAAGTTGACCATATTGATATAGAAGCTAATAAGGATGTTACATATAGAGTCTTGTGGGGACAAGTATGTGGATAATGTTATCACTCTATAATTTACAAGATTAGTAAGACTAAATTATAAATAACAACATCAAGACCACTTGAAGCCTAGGATCTAGCCCTCCTAGAGTCAGAGAGGGATCTCTCTATAAGATTTAGATTTATTTAGGGTTTCTGATATTAGGTAGTTAAATTAATTGTGAGAGTTTTTTTGTAATATTCCCAATTAGTCCTAAGCTAATGGGAATATTCATTTTTGCTTTATTTTTCTGTTTCATGAATAAAAATGTAAAGGAGGTTCATAAAACTCCTAAACAGTAAATAAATCAATGCCAAATGTGAAAAACGCTAAATATTGGCTATGTAAGAAAGCACCCTTAGGTGTGAAAGGGGCTATATATTTTGACTGGGTCAACCATGACCAAATCTATAGTGATGTCTTCGAGGAGTGACCATTAATGAGGCACAACACAATTTTAGATGGAGATGGCTTGTGTGAAAGAAGTTATTTCATTGAAGGAGGTTTAGGGTTTACAAGCTCTTAACTTATAAAAGGAAGAGTATGGCATCATGAAAAGGTTGTTGAATGATATTGGATTTCTGAAGTATTTTCTGTTTAGACATACAAATTTCTTTGAATGTTTAGCCTAGATTGCAAATGTTGTTTAGCATTGGGTGTTCTTGATTGGGAATCCCACCTCTTTCCTTGACAGGCCTCTTGGAAGAGTCTTGTATTGCATAGTCCACTATCTAGCTTGAGGCCAAGCTTCTTCTTCCAACTAAAACGCAGATCCTGTTGAGGGTTTGGTTGTCTTTGAAAGTTGCAACAAGTGGAGGCTAGAACTACTCATATCTAGATCATTCTAGTGCTCCTTTTCAGTGGGGAAGGCTTCTATCCCATTAGCAAGAGAGTATTGGATCATTGGAGCATCATTTCAGATCTTGGCATATGGCCAATCATATTCTAAACACTACAGTGCAGTTTTACTTCCAGATCTACATTTTTACTGTAGGTTCTATTGCAGGGTCTTTTGGCATACCATCTGGAGAGTTGGTTTTCAAGTGTTGGGGATCTGCCCTTCACCTTGGAGATCCATTGGAGGGATAATTATCTTATTTCATATCAGATCAGATCCATTTCCAGATCTGAATATTTCTACAGATTTTCTGTCTTAAAAATCAGATCTACAAGTTGTACATGGTGTAATGCTAAAAACCCCAAGGGGATTATGAAGAAGAGCCTATTTAGTGTATGGATCTTTTACAGATCTGAATTTTCATGCAATAATTTTCTCTAGATCTAAAGTTTAATATTTATCTACTGTAGCTCAATAAAATAACGCTGTCAAGCTCTTTTCATTTTTAATACATGGTTGCAACACCTCTTTTTGAGGATTTTCTTCCATTGGAGACTTGTATTTCATGTTGTGTATCTAATGGGCCATATTGTACATCTATTTTGCTGCTGTAAATGCTATTGAAAGGTCTCCATATTGGCCTCCTTCTCTTACTTTGACGATATGCGTTATTTTCCTACATATCTTTCATATATTTCTACATTCCCCATTTGGGAGTACTACAGTGGTATCAGAGCATCATCTTGGCACAACCTATGCATTCTAAGAAGCCAATATGTCTTCTGAAGAAGAATAACCTCTGAATGACAGAGAGAAGAGGTATCTAAAGAGATGGCAGAAGAAGAATTTTGATTACACCAATGGCAATGAGGACAAGGGTAAAGTCCCTGAATCTAGAAGTGAATAAGAAAAAAGTATTTTCCTAAGATCCTTTTGAGAGCCATGCAATATCTTGCTAAAGAGATCAAAGAGATGAGATTGGGTAGAATCAAAGAATATCCTAAAGGATTCCATCTTGGAGAAAGCTCTGGCATGTCTCATCACTGGAATGATCAACCATTGCATCAACGACATGTTTCCCAACGCTCTACTATGCCTACCTTTTTGGCTGTGGGAAATGAAGGGTTTAAAGAGGAAGAATCCCTTGAAGACTATTTTTAAGAACATGAGTCTCAAAATCAGAGATTCAAATATCACTTGAGTTTTCAGGAGTTTGGTCACCTCAAGGACAAAAGAAGACCAGGGCATCATCATAGAAGTAGTGGATTCATTCAGAATCATGATCGACATCACTCTACGAGAAGATTATTTTTACCTAACTTTGATGGGTCATCCAAGTGTTCTGCCAAATCATGGGTTGAAAAACTTGACATCTACTTTCAGTTGAACACGGTCCCAGAGATGGAGGCTATCAAGATTGCAACACTGCAATTTGAAGGTGAAGCACACAATCGGTGGTTCCCTAGCTTGTCTACATTGGGTAATTCCAATGTGACTACTTATTCAGAGTTCACTAGAAGGCTGGTGGAAAGATTTGATAGAAGAGATCCGGAGGCACCATTCATGAGCCTTGGAAAGTTGAAACAATTAGGTAATACAGAGTCTTACATTTCTAAATTTTTAAGATTATTTGTTCTGGTTCCTGATTTGTCTATAACAAGAAGGGTGTACATGTTCATTGATGGCTTAGATGAACCTATTCATGGGTTGGTTAAATCTACCAAGCCCACTACCCTGCATGATGCTATTGAAAGGCCTAGAGACCTTCAATATGACTTGCCAAAAACAAAGGCAAGATTTCAGCATAAGCCCTCTTTTCCTTCAAAGGGAAAGGAAGAAAAAGCTGCTCCTTCTGTTAGCACTCAAATCTACCTCAGGCTGAAATGAAGTAAAACTCAAGGCTACATCAAACCACGCTCAGCCTCGTAGCTAGCCCTACGAGGACAGGAGAGGGCTCTCTCCGTCAATCTCGAGAAAATAAGCAATAGAATGTGAGATGACTTATAATAAGAACTGATTTTAGGCTAGTAAAGAGATAGGTATGTTTGATTTTTGGTTTTTTGAGTTTTCGCTGGAGAAATGGGAAAACAAATTTTGGGTCCGGGGATAAGGTCAGACCTTTGCAGATTTCAAGTTGGGGCGAGGTAGGTGAATGTCTTGATGCTTTTGATTGGATATATGGACAGATTAGACCGACGAGGAGTTGAAGAGGGCAAAGAAGAACTTGGATCCTCTCCAAACAGCTGAAAACATATAGAACTAACTGAATTCAAAGGCCAAGCACTGTAAACAATGGATTCAACCTTATTTCACTCATTCAATTTAGTTCAGAAGCATAATGAAAGGATGGCAACATTAAACATGAAGAAACTTACAGTAAACAAAGGAGAAACACCATCAAGAACAGAACACCACAAGGATCCCAACAAGTTCCGCAAAACCCCTGATCTTTCCTTAGCCAAAATATGAAAAATATGTACAATAGTATCAAAAGTATCCCAAGAGTCCAACCTCTCCAACCTCTGAAAATGATTGAGAAATTACAATATATAGATCACTCTAACACCTTTCCCCACCTCTAGGGGTTGAATTCCCTCTTCAGGGATCAGTTTCAACCAATTCTAATCATGGAACTACAATCTAGGCAGCTAACCACTTGCCTCTAAAAGAGTGGAAACTGATCCATTACATGATTTTTACTCATTTGAGAGTGAATCTTCTAGAAGAGATAAAAACAAGCCAAAGTTACATATCAAACATGAATTTACATCATAAAAACCCAAAAATTCTACCCATAAGCAAAACTGGTCCATAATAGGCGAAATACTGAGCTGGCAGCTGAAAATTCAGAAAAATTTCTAGGTGGGTCGCTCATGTTCCAGGCTGATTTTGAGGTAGCTCCCGGCATCCAAATTGAGCTCATGATATCTCGTTGGAAAGCCCTGGATGTATACTTTCCAACCCAAGTGGAATTTTTGAATTTGGAGTTGATTTGACCCTCCAAAACCTCATTCTCCCAGAGGTACTTCCTGCTGGTGCAAAAGGTGGCAGCAAGGTGATTTTCATGGTGTTTTTGAGCTGTTTGACCATCCAGATTTTGTTGAAATGCTAAGTTGACTTCAGAGGATGCATAATTAACCATGAAAAATCCAAAATTGTAAAAATCTCCTCCAGCAAATTGTCTCAAAAAAAAAAGCGACGCATGCAAGCGACCCAAGTAGGCTGAAGCACATTTTAGACCAAAAATTTGAAAATGACAAAATTTTCTCCCAATTTGCCCAAATTCGGAGCGGAGGTCCTCCATCATGTGTCTTGCTCAGTCAATGAAGCCTCGGCCAAAATCCGGAGTGGATCAGGCCTTTTCCGCCATTTTAGTGCTCTCCTGGTGCATGCAGTTCCTGTGATGAAAACACTGTCTCTGTTGTATGATGTGTTGTTGTCAGTCATGATGTAGCAATGTGTATGTTCAACCTGTTGAAAATGAAAAATGGGACCTTGGTGTCTTTGTCTCCATCATTATCTTGTGAATGTACCTGCGCTGATGAAGAAGGCGAGACCCCTTCCACGCCATGTGGAGATAGTACTCGCGTTGCTGATGAAGTCAACGAGACCCCTTCCACACCGGGTGAAGATAGTACTCGTCGTGATGTTGAAACAAAGCTCTGTGGCTTCTCTGATATGTTACCACTACTGGTGCACTGGTATGCTCCATCTCAGTGCATCAACCTCAACGATTGAGTCACTGTCCGACTCCTGCTCATACTCTGACTCTGTCTCTGTCATGGCCTGGAACAAGATATTGGCACTATGTATACTGATATAGATGCAGTGAAAAGAGAGTTATGATGTGTGTTTCAACACCCAATAAATATCCCCATCGTCAAAACACCATCAAGGAATCAAATCATGGATAAAATCTCTGTTTTAGATGAATTGGAAAAGGCACAATCTCTGTTTTGAATGCAAGTGAAATTTTGACCAAAAGGGAGCAGGCAACCTTCCAAATATTGAAAAAGTCTAGTCAAAGGAGAGCATGGCATCAACAAAATGTGTTTGTCTATGAGTAATAACCACAAAGGTCTCACTGTGCAGTTTAAAACAAAGTCATGAAAATATTTTTGCATTGGGCAGTGAGACTCATTACAACCATCGTCATCATGGAACAAAGGGTTTTAACATGGTATAATAATGGCAATGGCCAAAATGGAAAAATGGGCATAAGAGCAATATGGTTTTGATATTATATGCAAAGCTGGATGTATCACTGCCATGAGATAACAAACAAACTCATTCAACCATTAATTTTCATTTTAAAACCCTGAAAACGATATTGCCATGACTGTGGGGTTTAAATCCTCCATTTGAAATGTTTGAAACCACCAACGATGCCACCGGTGCATTTAAAAACATCAATAAATTGCAAATAACCTGTTTGAAGGCCGATGAATCGATTCCAAGCAAGGCTGGGTGCTCAGAATGAATCTCGAAACCCTGTGTCTGCGTGGGTCGCGCAGCCTCTGCGTGGGTCGCTTGGCCTCTGCGTGGGTCGCGCAGCCTCTTGCAGGAAGCTTTTGGAGGCCTTCCCGGTGTCCAAATCAGGCGTGTGATAGCTCGTTGGAAAGATATTGGAGTCTAATTTCCAAAAAAAGTGGAATTAGGAAATTTGGATTTCATTTACCCTGTCAAAAATCAAATCTCCCAACACTAGTCAAAATGATCAGAATGAGGCTGCCTCAAGGCAGAGTGCTGTTGCAGTCAACTTTTGAAGGTCTTCCTCAACTACAAATTGAGCTCATGATAGCTCATTGGAAAGGTATTTCTGTCTAGTTATCATTTGACTCATCAAGCAAGTCATTTGGCCAAAAATTCTAGGAGAAAACTTGATTTTCCCAAGGTCACTTCAGAGGTGCATTCAATTCTCCTGAGGCAACGGAATTTTTGACATTTCTCTAAAACCATGATACCTGTGTAAAAAGTGAAGGAGGTTTTTCTTCCTTGGGATGTTGTGGACAAAAACCTCTCTCAGTTTTCCAAAATTCATCTTTTATTTCTCTGAAACATCTTTTGAGTGAAACCGATCCCGATGTGTGGAACAAGGGATTTTGTCGAAATGAAGCGAAATGAAGGGGATAAGGGGCTTCTAAATTCTTGGGGAAATTTTGGGAATTAGGGAGGGATGTTAGGAAGCAGGGGGAAGTGGAATCACAGAGATTGAGTGAGGGGAAGGGGTCCAAAAGGGCAAAACACAGGCCTAGCCTAGAAAATTGCCAAGTTGTGGCTAGAAACTAGGGTTTGTGCAAAAATGAGGAATTTGGGGGATCTCAGTGATGGGAAGTGTTTAATTATGTGAATTAATGATAGGGGAAGGTGTATGAACATCAGGATACAAGTTTTTCGATGATTTGACCATCCAAGAGAAATTACCTCCAAAACCCTAGGAGAGGGAAATGGACCTCACCAAGACACAACTGAAGCATGAACAAGCTGTGAAATGACTCAATGGAACTTGAAATGATGATGAAAACCCTCTGAATGATGGCACACTCAGCTGAATGGTGACATGAAATGACATTTGGACAACTTTGGAATGAGTGAAAACAAACCCTAGACCTAATGCCTAGTGAGCAAATTTTGCTTGAAAACTCTTTGAAATGACAAAATTTGACCTTGACACCTTAAAATCACTTTGTAAGAGCATGTTTGATCACTGGAGGAAGGCTGTAAAGGCTGACTCTAACATCGGCTCCAATGGGGATGGTAGCTCCTTGGAGGTGCCAAGAACGGCAGATCTTTGGGAGAGCAGACCAGTGCCTTCATCCATTGGGCGATGGAATCATTATTTGAACGGATAACCCAAAACCTTTGACACATTTATAGAATGAAAACTTGACTGAAAACTGAATGAAACTTAACTCAAACCAACTCGATGGCAAACTGAAATAACTTGAAAAACTGACTCAACAGACCAAACACACATGACTCATGACTGACTTAAAACAAGACTTTACAAAGCTTTTGAAAAAAGGCAGTAGTCCATCAAGATTTGGAATCATGATGACAACCACCTGCATACCAATGAAATATGTACAATCATGTATAATTAGCTTTCCAATGTAACCAGTCAAGCAGATGGCTACACCTCAAATTTCTTCTCTTACTCTCTTCAAGTAGGCAGAATGCTAAACCTGTAGGCAACTCAACACAATCACTGAAACCAAAGCTCATGAAAATAAACCAGGCAACATTTATCCTTTCTAATGCTTGCAGAAGAATGCTGAAGGGATCTTGAAAATCCTGAAGCACTGGCTTATCTGGAGATCCAGCTGCAAAAATACTAGTATTCACCTCACTCTGATCTGAAAGGACAATTGATTTCTGAGGGATAGAAATGCACAAATCTGCCATCTGAGTGTTGGCTGTAGGTTCCTTGACCATGAGCAATTATGGCATATACTCTTCAATTTCATGATCTAGGTCATTCTTAAACAAAAAACAATCTTCAAGGTTATCAAACATGACAACCTTATCATCTTTGTGAAGGAAAAAATTATCTGTTTGCTGATCTACACAACTGATTACAAGACAGTCATCTTTTTCAAAAGAGGAAGAAGTTTCATCAACACTTTCCTGACTATGTGTGCACTGCAAATCTGCTGTAACTTCGGCTGAAACAAGACCTTTCAAAAGTAGATCTATCTCATCTTCAGACAAAGGTGACAATGCTTTTTGTTTTCTTCTGCTTAAACAGTAATTATCTTCATATGACAGGGCATTCAAACTATCATTCATTACCGAGTTATTGAAAGGAGATTTATCACTTACTTGCACAAAGATCTCATTCTGATTTTCATGAACTGACTGAATCACCTCTTCATGAAGGCTGTGTTCTAATGATGAGCTGATAGTATGACTGAGAACATTTGGATCCATTACTGTGTCTTCTGCATCCCAGATGATTTCAACAGCAGAGTTCTCCTTGATGGGCTTTAGCACAAGATATGCTTGGTCATCCTGATCTGAATCTGAATCTGAAGTAGCTGTCTGGACATTATCACAATCTGCAATTAGTACTGGACTTACTTGCATGCTGCTGTCTTCCGTGGGCAGATCTGAAACAAGCTCTTCTCTCTCATCATCTTCAGCCATATAGACATCTTCAACCTGCTGATCTATAAAGCTGCTTACAGGACTGTCATCCATTTCAGAAAAGGAAGAAGTTCCACCATCACTTTCTTTACCATGTGCACACTGCAGATCTATGTTAACTTGCGCTGGAACATGACCTTTCAATAGCTGATCTATCTCATCTTCAGACAGAGGAGATAATACCTTTTGTTTTCTTTTGCTCAAACAGTGATTGTCTTCATTGATTTCAAGTGAAGGAGTATACAAATTTTCCTCATACTGCTGATCCATTTCATATAATTCCGGCTGACTATCAAGATTCAAAACTCCTTCATCTTCCACCACACTAAAATCTTGATCCTGCTGCAAATTTTCATGATCGTCTTTATGCTGCTGAAATGGGTTTTCATACAATGCTTCCATGATCTCATCATCCATGAAATTATCATTTTCATAATATTTCTCAAGGCTTTCAATAAAAGTAGAAGCATGTTTGCAACAATCATGAACTAAATTTAACGATGGATAAGATACTTGATATCTTTCAATGAACAGGGCATGAAAATCCTTTAAACAATAAATACAGGCCAGCGGCAAATTTTCATACCAAGATTGGGCTTCAACTTCCAGAGTGGCTAGGAATATCTTCATCAAACAATCTTCAGGAAAATCCACTTTCAACTTGCGAATATGCATATGAAATCTAACCAAATGTTAAGCAGCATCCTTCTTACCATCATTGTTAAACGTAGGCAGATTCCTTGACCAATCTACCTTGGGCATCTTATTCGGAAAACCTGGAATGTGATCTCGGCTCATGGGAGCATATCTTCTCGTGATTCGGTCCATCTTGAAAATCTCACAGCTACTGATCTCCCTGTAGTGAAGTCACCATGAAGCATCGATTTCTGGATTTGTTCAGTGAATGAAGTCGCCAAGTGAATGATTTCAGCCTTGCGATGTCTGACCGTTGTTCACCATCAACGACCAGATCTGAACTTGATACATGTACTGGGGCAATTTACAAGTTAAATACTACGATTACAAGTTATACCGGAGATCGACTGAAGCAGCGTTTATCTACTTCGCTGATGCATAGCAACAGCGTTTCGAAGGCTACCTGGCGTGACTTCAGACTTCGTCTATAACAAGCAAACGTTTTGAGTTTCTTCCCCAGTATGGTCGCCACTATGTTAGCACTCAAATCTACCTCAGGCTGAAATGAAGTAAAACTCAAGGCTACATCAAACCACGCTCAGCCTCGTAGCTAGCCCTACGAGGACAGGAGAGGGATCTCTCCGTCAATCTCGAGAAAATAAGCAATAGGATGCGAGATGACTTATAATAGACGGTTATTTGAAGCTAAGTAGAGGTGGAATGTTTGGTGATTTTTGGGTTTTTGAGTTTCATTTGGAGTAATGGGAAAACAAATTTTGGAGTCAGGGGATCAAGGTGGACATTTGCGATTCCAAGGCTGGGGCGAGTGAGTGATGATCTTGATGTCTTTAAATTGGATTATGAATGGATTGGGAGCAGACGAGGAGAGTGAAGACGAGAACTTGGATCCTCTCCAAACAGCTGAAAACATATAGAACCAACTGAATTCAAAGGCTAAGCACTGTAAACAATGGATTCAACCTTATTTCACTCATTCAATTTAGTTCAGAAGCATAATGAAAGGATGGCAACATTAAACATGAAGAAACTTACAGTAGACAAAGAAGAAACACCATCAAGAACAGAACACCACAAGGATCCGAACAAGTGCCGCAAAACCCCTGATCTTTCCTTAGCCAAAATATGAAAAGTATGTACAATGATATCAAAAGTATCCCAAGAGTCCAACCTGTAGAATGCCTCAGAAATTACAATATATAGATCACTCTAACACCTTTCCCCACCTCTAGGGGTCGAATTCCCTCTTCAGGGATCAGTTTCAACCAATTCTAATCATGGAACTACAATCTAGGCAGCTAACAACTTGCCTCTAAAAGAGTGGAAATTGATCCATTACATGATTTTTTACTCATTTGAGAGTGAATCTTCTAGAAGAGATAAAAACAAGCCAAAGTTACATGCCAAACATGAATTTACATCATAAAAACCCAAGAATTCTATCCATAGGCAAAACTGGTCCAAAATAGGCGAAACACTGAGCTGGCAGCTTAAAACTCAGAAAAATCTCTAGGTGGGTCGCTCCTGAACTGCGTGGGTCGCTCATGTTTCAGGCTGATTTTGAGGTAGCTCCCGACATCCAAATTGAGCTCATGATAGCTCGTTGGAAAGCCCTGGATGTCTACTTTCCAACCCAAGTGGAATTTCTGAATTTGGAGTTGATTTGACCCCTCAAAACCTCATTCTCCCAGAGGTACTTCCTGCTGGTGCAAAAGGTGGCAGCAAGGTGTTTTTCATGGTGTTTTTGAGCTGTTTGACCATCCAGATTTTGTTGAAATGCTAAGTTGACTTCAGAGGATGCATAATTAACCATGAAAAATCCAAAAATGTAAAAATCTCCTCCAGCAAGTGTCTCAAAAAAAAAGCGAGCGCATGAGCGCGCGACCCACGTAGCTGCAAAACCTGTTTTTTAGACCAAAAATTTGAAAATGACAAAATTTTCTCCGAATTTGCCCAAATTCGGAGCGAAGACCCTCCATCATGTATCTTGCTCAGTAAATGAAGCCTCGGCCAAAATCCAGAGTGGATCAGGCCTTTTCCGCCATTTTAGTGCTCTCCTGGTGCATGCAGTTCCTGTGATGAAAACATTGTCTCGGTTGTATGATGTGTTGTTGTCAGTCATGATGTAGCAATGTGTATGTTCAACCTGTTGAAAATGAAAAATGGGACCTTGGTGTCTTTGTCTCCATCATTATCCTGTGAATGTACCTGCGCTGATGAAGAAGGCGAGACCCCTTCCCCGCCATGTGGAGATAGTACTCGCGTTGCTGATGAAGTCAACGAGACCCCTTCCACCCCGGGTGAAGATAGTACTCGTCGTGATGTTGAAACAAAGCTCTGTGGCTTCTCTGATATGTTACCAATACTGGTGCACTGGTATGCTCCCTCTCAGTACATCAACCTCAACGATTGAGTCACTGTCCGACTCCTGCTCATATTCTGACTCTATCTCTGACATGGCTGCGAACAAGATATGTGCAATATGTATACTGATAGAGATGCAGTGAAGGCAAAGTTATAATGTATGTTTCAAATACCCAACAAATATCCCCCACTATCAAAATACCATCAAGGAATCAAATCATGGATAAAATCTCTGTTTTAGATGGATTGGAAAAAGGCACAATCTCTTCTTTTCAATGCAAGTGAAATTTTGAACAAAGGAGCGGGCAACTTTCAAAATTTTGAACAAGTCTAGTCAAAGGAGAGCATGGCATCAATATTAATGTGTTTGTCTATGAGTAATGACCAAAAAGGTCTCAATGGGAAATTTGAAACAAAGTCCTGAGAATATTTTTACATTGGGCAGTGAGACTCATTACAACCACAGTCACCATGGAACAAAGGGTTTTAACATGGTATAATAATAGCAATGGTCAAAATGGCAAAATGAGCATGAGAGCAATATGGTTTTGCTATTATATGCAAAGCTGGATGTATCACTGCCATGAGATAGCAAAAAAACTCATTCAACCATTCATTTTCATTTTAAAACCCTGAAAACAAGAATGCTATGACTGTGGGGTTTTAAATCCTCCGTTGAACATTTGAAACCACCAATGATGCCACCAATGCATTCAAAAAAATCAATCAATTGATAAAAACCTGTTTGAAGGCCAGTTGCATCGATTCCAAGCAAGGCTGGGTGCTCAGAATGAATCTCGAAACCCTGTGTCTGCGTGGGTCGCGCAGCCTCTGCGTGGGTCGCTCGGGCCCCAGGTGGGTCGCTCGAGCCCCTTGCCACATAGTGCATTTTGCAGGAAGTGTTTGGAGGCCTTCCCGGTGTCCAAATCAGGCGTGTGATAGCTCGTTGGAAAGCTATTGGAGTCTAATTTCCAACACAAGTCGAATTAGGCAATTTGGATTTCATTTACCCTGTCAAAAATCAAATCTCCCAACACTAGTCAAAATGATCAGAATGAGGCTGCCTCAAGGCAGAGTGCTGTTGCAGTCAACTTTTGAAGGTCTTCCTCAACTCCAAATTGAGCTCATGATAGCTAATTGGAAATTTATTTCTGTCTAGTTATCATTTGACTCATCAATCAAGTCATTTGGCCAAACATGCTAGGAGAAAACTTTATTTTCCCAAGGTCACTTCAGAGGTGCATTCAATTCTCCTGAGGCAACGGAATTGTTGACATTTCTCTAAAACCATGATACCTGTGTAAAAAGTGAAGGAGGTTTTTCTTCCTTGGGATGTTTTGGACGAAAACCTCTCTCAGTTTTCCAAAATTCATCTTTGATTGCTCTGAAACATCTTTTGAGTGAAACTTACCCCGATGTGTGAAACAAGGAATTTTGTCGAAATGAAGCGAAACGAAGGGGGTAAGGGGCTTCTAAATTCTTGGGGAAATTTTTGGAAGTAGGGAGGGATGTTAGGAGGCAGGGGGAAGTTGAATCACAGAGATTGAGTGAGGGGAAGGGGTCCAAAAGGGCGAAACACAGGCCTAGCCTAGAAAATTGCCAAGTTGTGGCTAGAAACTAGGGTTTGTGCAAAAATGAGGAATTTGGGGGATCTCAGTGATGGGAAGTGTTTAATTAGGTGAATTAATGATAGGGGAAGGTGTATGAACATTAGGATACAAGTTTTTCGATGATTTGACCATCCAAGAGAAATTACCTCCAAAACCCTAGGAGAGGGAAATGGACCTTACCTAGGCACAACTGAAGCATGAACAAGGTGTAAAATGACTCTTTGGAACCTGACATGATGATGAAAACCCTATGAATGATGGTACACTCAGCTGAATGGTGACATGGACCGACATTTGGACAACTTTGACAGGAGTAAAAGCAAACCCTAGACCTAATGCCTAGTGAGCAAATTTTGCTTGAAAACTCTTTGAAATGACAAAATTTGACCTTGACACCTTAAAATCACTTTGTAAGAGCATGTTTGATCACTGGAGGAAGGCTGTAAAGGCTGACTCTAACACCTTCCAAGGAGAGCTCATACAAGAAGCCTCTTGATGATGAATTCCTGAGAGATCTAAGAAAAAGGAATCTATGCTTCACTTGCCAAGAATCATGGGTACCTAGACATAGATGTGCTGCTAGAAAAGCACATTACATAGAGGTCTTCTCAGATGTTGACGATGAAGAAGAAGATGAACCAAGAAGAGGTCATAGTGCTGACACTACAGGAGGAGAGCCAACACCATCAGGTGATGGGGATGGAGCATTTGCTCCTATTGGAGGGGATCTTGCATCTTTGAGAGGAGTACCTAAGTACTTGACCTTAAAATTTCAAGGTTCCATCTTGAATCAAAGGGTCTCTGTTTTGATTGATAGTGGGGCAACCCACAATTTCATTGATGCCCATCTAGTATAAAGGAGGGCAATACCCACTGATACTTTTGAGGGATTCTTTGTTTTGGTCCCAGGAGATATAACAATGCAATTCATGCATTATGTCCCATCACTTTCAGTCACCATGGGAACTTATACTTTGGTTGATCACTTCTTTGTGGTTGACATATCGGACACCAATGTGATTTTGGGTGTTCAATGTTTGATTACATTGGGGAAAGTCACCACTAATTGTGAGGCTTTGAAAATGGAATGGGTGGACAATAAGAGTGGTGAAACTCAAATTATCAAATGCATGCATACATATCCCTCACATACCACTTCCACACAAATAACATAGAAGGATTTGCGTAGTGGAAGCAAGGACCTTACAGTCCCATCTATCATGCTCATGAGATTGCTACATGGGACACTCTTATCTAGTGGCAAACCACTTGGGAGGCCACTTCATTTAGTTTTTGTGGGATATATATTCTCACAACATGGTTCTCCAAATTCAGATCCAGGAGGGATGGGAGAATTGGAAGACAATGACATAACAATGGGAGGCTTAGGTAGGCACAAGGAGGAGGGACATTTTCTTCCCTTATCATCATCGCCTACTCTCATTTCTGATCTTGCACTATGGGAGGAGAAGAATGGAAGGAATGGCCTTCCAATATGGACCTTTGGCATGGGGAATTTCAAGGAGGAGAGCAGCAACATGACATACATTTCTTTTGATACATCATTAACGCTGTCATTATTGGGCAGTTTAGATCCATATTGGAAATCCCAACTCTTGGTAGATTATTCCAAGGATCTTCACACTTGTATGATAATTTATGACCAACTGCATGAAGAGGGCTATTTAGTCCAACAAGAAGTCATCTATCATCATGGTAGGATCTTCTTGTCTAGAGCCTCCAAGCTCAAGGAGAAGTTGCTACAAAGGGTCTACAAAGAGTTCTGTTTCAGCCACACATATTCCGCGAGGATCTACAACATCATCATGAAAAAGGTTTGAATGGGAAGGGTTTGGAGGATAACTACATCAGCATTTTCAAGAATGCATGAACCATGTGGACTTGGGACAGTAATATGACTCTATGAAAGAGTTTTTTCAGCCATCTCGTCCTTCTTTTGAGAGAGGAGATAGATCTATGCACCACTCCATTTGTATGAGGAGGATTGTTGGTGAAGAACATTCTCATGTAAAACATGTTTTATTTTCTGATTGTATGCATTATTTCACCATGTTTATACAGGCCATGAATCCTAAGAGGAGTATTGTATCTTGCAAACTATATGGCCAACTTTGGGCCACACAAATTTCTGAATTTGGCCACCCCCTTGGTGGACAAAGGGAGATTTTTCATCATGATGGGAGCTTTCCTAAGGCACCAAATATATCTCACACTTTCAACCATAATGAGATATATGATTTACCACATCTAGATCTGATGCACGCAGGAGATGCACTGTGCTGGTTCCACATGTGGGAATATGACCCACCTCCATATGCACAAATTTATGTTTGTATGTATATTGTTTTGCTCCCATACATTGATGATATACTTGTACTTTTTATGGGAATGTATGGAGGGAGGATGGGAGGTATGTATGTGCCATATGGGATGGAGGTTCTCCATGTGTCTTATGCTACATGTTTTATGGAGGACATTGGGCAAGCCATGTTTGTTTCATTTGAGTTATTCTCTCCTTGTGTGATGTACTATTTACATCTCATGAGAAATTTGGAGGAACAATTCATGGAGGGTTGGATTGGTGAACACTTAGCTTATGGAGTAAACTTATCACCTGATGGTGTCACCAATGGAGGAGGAGAAGAGTTGCAACACTCACCTTATCAATTGCTTGAGGACACGAAACATTTGGGAGGGGAGGACTTTAATATTCCCAATTAGTCCTAAGCTAATGGGAATATTCATTTTTGTTTTATTTTTCTGTTTCATGAATAAAAATGTAAAAGAGGTTCATAAAAATCATAAACAGTAAATAAATCAATGCCAAATGTGAAAAAGGCTAAATCTTGGCTATGTAAGCAAGCACCCTTAGGTGTGAAAGGGGCTGGATATTTTGACTGGGTCAATGATGACCAAATCTACAACATTGTCTTGGAGTGACCATCAATGAGGCACAACACAATTTTAGATGGAGATGGCTTGTGTGAAAGAAGCTATTTCATTGAAGGTGGTTTAGGGTTTACAAGCTCTTAACTTATAAAAGAAAGAGGATGGAAGCATGAAAAGGTTGTTGAATGATATTGTATTTCTGAAGTATTGTCTGTTTAGACATACAACTTTCTTTGGTTGTTTAGCCTAGATTGTAAATGCTGTTTAGCATTAGGTGATCCTGATCGGGAATCCCACCTCTTTCCTAGAGAGGCATCTTGGAAGAGTCTTGTATTTCATAGTCCACTATCTGGCTTGAGGCCAAGATTCTTCTTCCAACTACAATGTAGATCCTGTTGAGGGTTTGGTTTTCTTTGAAAGCTGCAGCAAGTAGAGGCTAGATCTACTGAGATCTAGATCATTCTATTGCTCCTTTTCAATGGGGAAGGCTTCTATCCCATTGGAAAGAGAGTATTGGATCATTAGAGCATCATTTCAGATCTTGGCATGTGGCCAATCATATTATAAACCCTACACCATAGTTTTACTTCCAGATCTGCGTTTTTACTGTAGGTGATGTTGCAGGGTATTTTCGCATACCATCTAGAGAGTTGGTTTTCAATGTTGGGGATCTACCCTTCACCTTGGAGATCCATTGGAGGGATCATTATCTTATTTCATATCAGATCAGATCCATTTCCAGATCTAAATTTTTCTGCAGATATACTTTCTGAAAACTTAGATCTACAAGTTGTACATGGTGTAATGTTAAAAACCCCAAGGGGATTATGAAGAAGAGCCTATTTAGTGTATGGATCTATTGCAGATCTGAATTTTCATGCACTAATTTTCTCTAGATCTAAAGTGTAATCTTCAGCTGTTGTAGCTCAATAAAATAACGCTGTCAAGCTCTTTTCAATTTTAATACATGGTTGCAGCACCTCTTTTGGAGGATTTTTTCCATTGGAGACTTGTATTTCCTGTTGTGCATCTTATGGGCCATATTATACATCTATTTTTCTGCTCTAAATGCTATTGAAAGGTCTCCATATTGGCCTCCTGCTCTTACTTTGATGATCTGCGTTATTTTCCTACATATATTTCATATATTGATGCATTCCCCATTTAGGAATATTACATTTTTTGTTTGATTGTTTGTGGTTGGATTTAAGGGGTTTCTTAAAATAGTTTCCATTGGGCTATGTAGTCGAAATAGGTTGGGTATATGCATCAAATCCTAGAGAAAATGCAAGGCAAGAAATGGAGAACAATGTTTTAGTAATGATTTAAGAGACACTAAGAATTCCTAAACCATACATCAGAAGAAAACATTAAAATTGTAAAGTCATTCAAACTTAAGGGACTCTGAAAAATAAATCTTAAGCTAAATTTCTTGTTTCAAAATTAGAATTTTAAATGATGCACATGAAAATATTACAGTGGAAGAACATTTAAACGTGAATAAGTAAAAACATCACCAGAATACACAACACTTGAATCTTGCGGACTGATCTCTTTATTGATGCTCTAGTTTGAAGAATTACAAGTAATTGCAATGAAAACTGCTTACAAAACCAAGGTCCAACCCCTAATATTGAATGAGAAGCTATATTTAAACTATTGGAAACTGATTTCCATTATAAAAAGGGAAATCAGTTCATTTATTACAAAGTAACTGAAACTTGACCGGTGCGTCTCATGCATGGATGCATTGTGATAGCCTTTTAATAGTTGTCCAAAGTCACTGTGAAACTGTCATTCAATTTTACGGCTTTTAAAAAATGTGTGACATCATCATAACACCATTATTCAGTGTTGTATCGGCTTGTTGTGCTGGAAAATTGGACACTGTGGATTTGTTTTGATACACTAGAACTACTTTACATAGATACTTCGCTGAGCTGGTTGTTTGGTCATCATGCTTAGTTTTCATCCTTCATGGAGTCCACATAAATTTTTTCATTCCTGTTGAGTTGGAATCTTAGTTTTGTTCAAATTTCTGTACACTTCATCAACGTCAGTGTATTTCACAAATGTAGGCCTCAACTAAAATATGCGCTTAATCTCGTGTTGTATGAAGACATCATTGCTGATAACTTCATAAAATGGTTTCCTAGTCATAGTGTTCTTCATATTTTTAAGCTTGGATGTGTCATTTGAAATCTCTGTAAGCCTTTTTACATAGTGAGTCCTAGGGATCAGCTTGTCATTGATAACAAATAAGGAGGGCAATCCCCTTTTTTCAGTGGCTCGATCCTATTGAAAAACTTACTCACTGCAATCTCCAGCTGATGGCATCTTACCTCTAGTTGTGTAACTAGACTCTTCTTATTCAACAAATTTTTTACCTCAAGTATGGTGGCTGTTATGTCTACTACTTGTAGTTGCTCCAATTCATGACTACTTTTAGAATTCAGAAATCTAATGATGTTGTTGGAAGTTTGGGGATTATCCCGAAGTTCATCATTTGTTTTCTCAATGGAAACTTTCACTAAATCAATTAAATCCCTCTGTCCAAAAATCATTTGAATTGATGCCCATATATCGTTCATGGATTCAATTATATCCAACCAAATAATTTTCTTAACTCTTCCTACCATGCTTCCAATGGAGGATTCCTGAAGGGACTTCTAAAAACATTCTTTTAGCTTTTAACTGATCTATAAATCTATGGAATGTGCTGAATCTTTCTTTTTAAACTACTCTTGTAGGTCACTGAGTTGATATTGTAGCTTTTTAATTTCTGTTGTCTGTAAGGACATGTTCTCCATGGCTTTAGCTAACTGCTCAGTGCCTTCTCCTGGTGTACCTGTTGTTGTTGTAGGTGCTAGAATCACTATAAGGGGGACTACCTATAGTGGAATCATGGCCTTAGCTGCTTTTTTCACTGCTCCCTTCATTGCATCTCTTATTTCTTGTTGCCTTTATTTTATCCTTTTCTCCATCTCACTCTCCATTTTCTTAATTCGTTTTGTTTGTTCGACAATCAATTGCAGCATTTCTGCCCTTTGTGTTTCATTTTATTCTATCTCCTTGGCCATAGGGTCTTTCGTCACTAGCATCTTAAGCTACCTCCTCAAAGTAGCTATGTTTTCATTCCTCTTCCTCACAAGCATTTCTACCACTGCTATGTTTGATGGATTGTACCCGATTTGCATCACTAAATCCTCCAGGGATTTTATCCTTGAGTCTTTGGACATGGAGGATATATTTTCCACCTTCAACTGTGACTGTGTGTTGGACAATGTCACCTGCAGTTTTGAGAGACTCATGGCTGTACTAGTTAGAGTGGAGGAGATCATTTCTCCTATCTACTTGTGCATCTTCATTTGGTCTATTGGATGAATGTTCTTTGTGTCAAACTTAAAAGAGGTATTCTTGTAGTCCGCTACACCTTTTGGCTGAAGAATTTGTGCTTCTAAGAATTCCATATTAATTCTTCCCTTCTTAGAGTCAAATGCTGATAGAAGTCTACTCTGGGAGCTGCTTGTTTGTTTCCAAAACTGATTGTATGTGTTGGTCTTTAGAACCTCATTACGTCTTTTGATCTCCTTGAATGTGTCACAGATATCTTCCTCCTTTTGCTCTGAAATGGATGTAGATGTAGGAGTCTACACATTATGCTGTTGGAAAGGCACAGTGGCAAAGGATGTTGAGAAAATTGTTTGGCCATCTGCTGGAGATGAACTTGGTGAATCTCTGATTGTGATGATAGCTTGTTGGTCCTTCTCACTGCACTGGTCAATGTCTATGCAGATTCTAGCCCTCTTCATGTATTTCATTTTGAATTTTTTAGTGGAGGAATCAATGTACATGTCTATTTGATCCTCCCTAGTCATCTTGCTTCCTATATCCTTTCTGGGCCCTTTCCTTTGTCATCCTAAACTCCTACAATTTTCCTTTCTTGCGGAATTGATGTTTGAATTCCTGAAGTAGAGATGACTTGCTCTTCTGCCTCCTGGAGTGTGTCTGCTACCCATTCTTCTTGGTTCATGTAATTTTCTATCTCCAATATGTGGGTATAAATGTAGGGTGTTGACT
This sequence comes from Pinus albicaulis, assembly GCA_034641835.2. NCBI lineage: Eukaryota > Viridiplantae > Streptophyta > Pinopsida > Pinales > Pinaceae > Pinus > Pinus albicaulis. The sequence goes on from CM076579.1 coordinate 960,639,665, forward strand.
TGTTCTCCACCCTCTTCGTGGAGATGATCCCCATTGGATCATAGGACCAAGTGAAACTATGTGTGACCTTCATCTCCTTTAACATTTTATTTGCCTCATCCCCTGTTGCTCTGTTGTTGCAAATAAATGGACCAATTTGGGATTTGATCCTGAATCATGACTTCTTCTTGGCAAATACAAAATGCATCTCATCTACATTTATCATTTGTATGATATATTCAAGTGAAAAGATTCTCATAGAGAGGTACTTGGGAAATTTGTATGGAGGAAATTCACTGCCATAAACTATGATCTCTGTGTAGTTTTGGTAGAGGTACTAATCAGTTTTCCTAATCTGATCTGTCAAATGCATCTCCTTCTTAATTTCCTCACTGATCCTTGGCTTTGTGGTGTTGTTGAGTGCACCAATTGCTGGATGAAAAAATAGGTCTACAAAACTCTTGAAGGAATAGTTTTTATGCTCCTTCCTCAATAATTTTTTCCAAAAAATTATAGATTGGGATTGAGAGTCATCATCCTGCTTCACCATATCAAATTGGAACTTTTTGGATTGAAAAAAAGGAAACATGTACACCAACATAGAGGTGTATTTTAATACCTCTTATATCTAGAACTTCAGGAACTGATCATGAATTGCATAAGCAAGAAACTGAGCATAGTTGAACATAACATTGGTCTTAGCATCTAAGGAGAGGATAGACAAGAAACAAATCATGGATTAATCTACCCACTCATCATTGTAGTACCCCAATAAGTAAGATAAAACAATGATGATGTGCTTGGTCCTGTCAGGAAAGATGGATGAAGGGTATGGGGGATTTGTGGTAGGCCTCGGGGCATCAATGACCAAGAATAACTCTAAGGCTTTGGTCTTGCTGGTGAAATATAGATTTTGGTATAAATCTACAAGGGCCTCATTGTTATGCAACATTTAGTCACTATCCTTGCAATCCCCATCCCGCACATTGGAGGATCATTTCTGTGACTAATAACAAGTGTCATGCCTTGCAAAGACCATCATTGCATCCCTTTTGCATGAGGAAAAAACTCCTTCTATTGACAATTTCTTGAGCAGACGATCAACAACACATGTTTTTTCCTTGGCGCTAGTAGACTGTTATAACCTCGCGCTAATGAGGAAGGTTAACACTGGGCCCCACGCCTATTAGCACTCTGTCCCAGTGAGCTACCCATGCCAACCTATTTATGGAATGTTTTTTAAAAATAGAGGCGAAGTTTCCATCATAACAACTTCGTGGGCGAGTCATCTTGAGTGGTTCGACTAAATAACCATGACCTCCCTCCTTTGGCCTCTTGTTTCCACCTTTTGGGGAAACCTCCCAAGGGATAAGGCCTCCCTCCCAACCTCCTCCTCTCCCTCTATAAATAAAGCCATCTTCCATTGATGAGCTAGCTAAAGATATTATAGCTAAAATGTTGAAGATGTTAGCCACCTATAAATTTGTTATACCACAAGGTGGCTAAATGATTTTGGAGCCTTCAAGGAACAGATTTTATTACAAAAAAGTGTTACCGCTTGAAGACTCATGAAGGCATCTGGTCATTAGTCTTAAATATTCCTTGTTGTTTCCATTTCATACTCTGAAATTCTGTTGTTTCCATAAGTAAAAATACTGCTGCAAAGACCCTTTTCCTCCTTCTACCACAAAACTAACCTTCACTTTTTACCTCTTTCTTCCATAAAATTCCTCTATTTTTTCATGAGTTTCCTTCTTCCATTCATGAAAATCCACTTTGTAAGGTTTAAAACCCACTTTTTAGCCTTACCGAAACCCTCAAATCCCTTTAAAAACGTTGAAAAATCATAAAAATTCATGTTTTTATTAACAAGCTTTAGCCCCTTTGGCTAAGCCCCCTAATCACTTCCCCACCATACACTTTGGGGCTAGGACCAAGCACTAATCCTGTTCTGTGCTTATCGCATCGGAAATATCCAAATGCGTGAGTCTTTGTGCCATTACAAAACTCCGATGTGATTAGCCTTCGTATTTATAAACCTCGAGCACATTATCTTTTCATATAACCCGTGGGCCTGCCTCTAGCGCTTAAAACTTTGTAATATTTTTCCCCGGTGGTATTTTCCTTTGTAAAACAAAAAAACCCATTTATCCAAATAGTTGATCTAATATGTTAAAACCACATGTTAATATAAAAATGGTTAGATTTAAAGACCGATCGCGCAATCGCATCAGGATATTTCAATGGGTTGATTGAAAAGCCCAGGCTTGAAGGCCCGACCCCGATTAGCCCCTATATACATAAGGCCGGGGCCTATCAGAGGTCTATATAAAACCAGGCCCCAAAACCGGGTGCCCAATCGCATCGAAACTTTTTCTTTGGCGCGGTTTAAATGTTTACCACCACCGATTGCGATGGCTCGATCACACATCGCATTGGCCCTTCTCCGATCGCGCACATCACTTCACCTTCAATTTCTGATTGCGATTTCCCCAATGCTTCATACGTCGTCGATCTAATCTGCAGATCAACGGTATACGTTTGATTGCACCACTTAACTTCCAACTGCTGAGTGCGATCCTCCGATACATCTCCCGCCGTCGATCTGATCTGCAGATCGACGATCCACGTTTGATCGCATCGTATTTGTTCATCGGGCGCGTTTGTTTGTTTTCCCCGATCGCTAATCTCCTGATTTAATATCCACTGTCGATATTTTTAGGTCTAGTCGCATCCAACGGCCACGCTCTCTCCCGACGCCCTCTGAAGCAGTTTACCAAATAAACGCAGGATTTTATAATTTTGTGTGTGTTTTTGCAGGATCTGATGGATTTCAAATGTTTTAAAGGGGAAATCAAAACCAAAGGATGATGATCCTTTAGGCTTTGTTTATTAAAAGGATCCATTTAAAGGTTTCAACACCATGAAGCATTGATACCATAAAGAGACCTTCACGGATCTGCACATCAACAAGACACCGTGAAGATTAATCTAAATCAAAGAGTATCAGACCGACAACAGAGAATCAAAGTGGAAAGTTATTTAAAGAATGTTAACACATTTTAGAGGAATTAAGACATAAATTTGACTGAATCAAGCATCTGATTCACGATTAAAGGAAGTTTGAAGACTAGAAGACAGAGATTGGGCTTAATTAAAGCCTAAAACACATAATTCAAGTATACAACAGGTGTTTTCGGTTAAAATAAAATATATGTCAGTTCAAATAGCCTATGCTACCACATCAGGGGAAAATTGAATCCCCCAGCTACCGCAGAGCCACCTACAGCCTCAAAGTAATCAAAGAGAGGCTGATTTATTACCAGACCAAGAGAATTTGCATCAATGCAACCACACAGTTAATTCCACCAAAGGAATTTATTATAAACTGTCAATAGAAGTTATGTTAAGGATAAAGAGGAGCCTTAAAGTCAACAAATTCTTTCCAACAAGCTTAAATAGTTAATATAACCAATTAATACAGGAGAAATATCAGAAGGTTCTCCATCGAGCCCCTCAAAGGCTGAGAGACAATGAACTGTATCAATTCAACTTAGAAGATATTTATCCCATTCCACTTCCTCATTCTTCTATAAATACTTCTGTAGAAGATGAGAAGTTGTTGGTTGGTTGGTTGGTTGTTTTTTGATCACCAGTTGTAATACTGAAACTCTCTGAAATAAATACATAGTTCGTTGAAGTTGAAGAAGAAACTAAAGTCTTGGAAACCTTGATGATGTTGTTGCATGCTTGTTCCTGAGAAGGCTCTATCATTGGATCCATGAGCTTGGTTTTTGGTGAAGTATTCTGAACTGTTTTATGTTTTCCCCTGTTTTCATTATGTTCCATAATTTCTTACTACAGTAGGTTGAAAGTTTTAGGCTAAGAAATGACTCTTGGAAGCACCTTAGACCTGCTCATCCTTCACTGTTTCATGTTTTCTTCTGCTGAAGTATTTAGAGTCTTTAATCTCTCTCTTTAATCTTCATGCTTGTTTATTTCCTTAATAGTTCGAATAGTTGGTTTCAAAATGATTTATGGTTCTCCCTGCTTGTCTGCTGCCACTTAAAAACTGTTATTGAAGTCTCCCTTTGAAGTTCTTTGCTTATAGTGAATCAAAGAGGTATGTTTTGATCTTGCCCTTTGTCCTCACTTAAATAGTTCACTTAAAGGTCGTTATAATTATGATCATAGATGTTTTTAGGTGTTCCCTCTTCTATGACTGTAATTATCAGTAAATATTTTATGTTTCTAAGTCCTTTAAAATAAATCTTTGAGGAAATAGGGTGTTCCCCGAATCTTATATTTCATTTTAAAAGTTGTTTTGAAATCATTATTTTCTTAAAGGTGTGAATTTTATAATTCATGGTTAGCCCTGTCTATCAGAAATCTCTTTATTGTTCAAATTGTGTTTCCCAATTCCCTTTGTTGAGAATTAAACTTCTCTTTCCAAATCATTGATGTCCATATCATTCCAGAAACCAAAGGATCCTATGGCCAAGTTAGATTTTCCCTTTGATATCCCATATCCATTGATGAGTTTGTTATGACCTCTTCTTGACTCCATTTCCCAATGAACCAGATGTTTCTCCATTCTATGTATCTTTCCTAGACCTTTCATTTTCTGCTGTATCAATTCAATCCAACCAAACAAACAAACAAACACCTGCACTTAATAACTAGTCTAAAATCAATACTATAAGCACACAAGATAAACCTTTGCAAACAAATATTCGAGAGATCCCTCTCTGAGAACAGGAGGACTAGATATTGGGACTCTAAAGATTGGTTCTGATGTTGCCTTGTCTTTTTATTTTCCAAACTATCAAAACACGGACACTAACATAATGGCGATCAAGGTGGGACCACTGAGTTCATAGTTGCCTAGCAAGCTCTTATAAACTCATTTGTCTTTCAAACAACCATAGAAACTCAAAAAAGCCCAAATTTTTTTTAGTTTGGCTTCATAATAAGCATGGTGGTGGAACCATCCAATATCTTACCTTCATAAAAAAAAAAACAAAACTAAAAGTTTCCACTTGGCGACTCCACTGGTAGAAGACTCTAAACTGGTTGAATAGACACAGTGACCTCTTTCGTGATTTATAAAATTATTCCAAGGATACAACGAATGTATGCCCCAATGAGCAGGGAGCATATCCTTGGATTCCCACACAAAATGCCTGAAGTAGATTGGTTAGAAAAATTACCTAACTTTCAGGGCGAAAATGTTGATAACCCCTTGCTACATCTCATCAAGTTTCATATACATGTGTGGAAGTTCAAGGTTCAATGGCACAAAGACTGCCTAATGAAAATGTTCATGGAAACATTAGAAGGAAAATCTAGGGATTGGTATGAATGCTTGAGATCTAGTAGTTTGTTTTCTTTAAAAGAACTTGAATATGTGTTCTATGAGAGATATAAAGAAAACACTACATCATTATCATTAGGTGCAATACATTATAATCCATCACAAAACATCACCCAACACATTATAGATAATGAGGATGCTCTGGAAGAAATGCATCCTGAAGATATTTTAACGACCATTCATGAGTTTAATCTCTTTTTTAAATATTATAAGAAAATTGATAATCAGGAGCAGCCCTTTATTTTTCTAAATCAATAACAAGCTAAACCATTACAAGACCTAGACAATGAGCAATATATAGATGATGATCAAGACTTTATAAAATAAGGTGAACAAGATTACAAAGAAAGCAATGAAAAAGGTTGTCAGGAAATTCCTGATTATCTACCTATATCTTGTACCATGCTATTAAGAGAACTTCATAACCAGATTGCAAAAACTAATAGTGAGCAGTGCCTTGAGGAAAACATAAGCCATTTTGAACCCACAAAATCTGAAATAGGAGAAGAGACATCCTTTATGTTATGAATCATTTCAGATTATTAAAAGGGGATGGCATCCTGACAATATACTTGAAACAACTCATGAACATTATAGTCAAAGTAACTGCCATGAAAATCATGAGGTGTTGTTTGAAATTGAGATAGACCAGGAAAAACAAGAGAAACCTCAAAGTTCCCCTGCAAACTCAAATGGAGATCCACTAGAAGAGGTTCATCAAGACCATTGTGATTTTGTCCTAAGAAAAAATACAATTCCTTCTCTCTTAACAGAAGAAGAGATTGATCTAATATTAAACAGACAACCAACCTCCAAACCTCCATTTGAACAAAACACTTCTGCTCATCTACTTACTAAACCTTGTTGTCTTGAAATAGAAAATAAACTTGTAGATCAACTAAAAGAACAAACTGATAAACCAATATGCTTGATTGGTGAAATTGTTTATACTAATGATTTTTCAACTTCTAATCAAACTAATGATGATGATGAGCTCCAAATAGAAACTAATCATGCAGGGCAACCAACAGTCGATTGGTATCATGAATTTCATTATCATCAGCTTGAGAGCAGAAATCAGCCAATCCAATGCATCAACAATAGCTTTCACATAATTGGGAATCAACTATCTATTAGTTGTAATGTTAGGGTTGAGAAGAAAGAGGAATTTCTTGAACAAGATGCATATAAGGAACCTACTCCTGAAAGGGTTGAGGTAATAAGAGATACCCCTGCTCAAGAACATGATGATCTCTTCACAGAGCACAGTCCACTGAATTAGAGCATAGCAGGACTACAAGAGGACAACACTGCAATATATGATGAATCCTCTAGTTCAAATAATAATGAAGATGAGGAAGTTTTTCTTCCTCATAAGAATCTTTGCCTTAATCCAGTGGAGAAAAAAGAGATGATCCTGGTTGAAACACATCTTCCAAACACTCTTAACTAGGCATTATTTCAAGATCCCTATGCTCACTTCTTGAAGGCATATGAAAAAGGGATCAAGGTCATTAGGAGTAGTGTATTACCAAAATCAAGAAGATTATTTAGCACTGCTGCTAAAAAACAAAAGGAATGGGAGTGGTCCTGTTTGTCCAGCTTCCCAAGGATATGAAAAAAGAGCAATCGTGGAATCATTTACTGGATTGGTTGTACTAGAAAAGAGATTTCATCAGCTAAATGTGTAAATAATTCAAGATTAGATTAGGTTAGATAAGAATGTCAATAAAGCTCAGTTTTTAGTAGTTAGTTAGTTGTTGATTTTTGTCTTGAAAGAAAAAATAAAAATCCAAAAACAATAAAAAGGAGAAAAGAGGGAAGATTGTAAAATAAGAAAGGTATAGCCCCATACCAAAAAAGAGAAACAAATTTGAAAGTGTGGAAGCTTAAATGCCACTCCTGAAAAAACACACTTCTAATTAGTCATATAGACTAATCTTGACTAATTAGCTTCAAATTTTCTGCTGATAGGATAGTGAATTCGATTTGCCAAACCGTTTAATCTTGGCTTATCAGTAGATAGATTAGGATAGAAATTAAAGGTTCAAACAAGCTCAAAATATGAACCTAGGTTTCCAAATAGAGATGACTTAAATTTGTTTCAAATTCTGAGTCAAAAGATGTAAAAATATGGTTCTAATTAGCTCAAAATCTGAACCAGAGAACAAAGAAGCTACAGCTCAAACAAAAGTCAAAACAGAGCTGTAAAAAGAGAAGGATGTTCTTGAAAATTTTAGATCTTAAAGCCTTCATCATTTTGATTTGATTTTCTACAAATAATAATCTATGTGCAAATTGTTTTCATGCCATAGATCAGCATCAAGTTAGACTGTTCAATCCTGACTTGTATGCTTTTTAATTTCTGCTTTAGCAATAAGAGAATAAAAATCTGTTAGACTGTTTAATCTTAACAGATTAGTAGATTAGGTAGAGAAGCATATGGGCCCAACTGCTTAATCTGAGTCCATGGAGAAATAAGAAGTAGAACTAGATTAGATTTTTTTCTTTCAAAAAGAATAAAATATTGAAAGAGAGTTTGCCAATCCAAGTGCACTCTAAAGGAAGACAAAATGTTAGATCAATAGGATTGGGTAGGTAGAAAGATTTTTGATAAAAGATCCATTGTTTTCCATGGATGTTAGCATTTCCAGAGCGAAAGAAGATCATTCAATCAAAGAAAGGCAGCCCAATGGATTAGGCACTACTCAGCCTCCCAGAGAAAGCAAGTCTGAAGTTCTTGATGCCTTCAAGAAGGCACCATCCCCAAGTGGAGCCATTGTTAGCCACCTATAAATTTGTTATACCACAAGGTGGCTAAATGATTTTGGAGCCTTCAAGGAACAGATTTTATTACAAAAAAGTGTTATCGCTTGAAGACTCATTAAGGTATCTGATCATTAGTCTTAAATCTTCCCTGCTGTTTCCATTTCATACTCTGAAATTCTGCTGTTTCCATAAGTAAAAATACTGTTGCAAAGACCCTTTTCCTCCTTCCACCACAAAAATAACCTTCACTTTTTACCTCTTTCTTCCATAAAATTCCTCTATTTTTTCATGAGTTTCCTTATTCCATTCATGAAAATCCACTTTGTAAGGTTTAAAACCCACTTTTTAGCTTTACCGAAACCCTCAAATCCCTTTAAAAACGTTGAAAAATCATAAAAATTCATGTTTTTATTAACAGGCTTTAGCCCCTTTTGCTAAGCCCCCTAAACACTTCCCCGCCATACGCTTTGGGGCTGGGACCAAGTGCTAACCCTGTTCGGCACTTATCGCATCAGAAAGATCCAAATGCGTGAGTCTTTGTGCCATTACAAAACTCCGATGCGATTAGCCTTCGTATTTATAAACCTCGAGCACATTATATTTTCATATAACCCTCGGGCCCGCCTCTGGCACTTAAAAAATTGTAATATTTTTCCCCGGTGGTATTTTCCTTTGTAAAACCAAAAAACCCATTTATCCAAACTTTTGATCTAATATGTTAAAACCACGTGTTAATATAAAAATGGTTAGATTTAAAGACCGATCACGCAATCGCATCGGGATATTTCAATGGGTTGATTGAAAAGCCCAGGCCCGAAGGCCCGACCCCAATCAGCCCCCATATACATAAGACCGGGGCCTATCAGAGGTCTATATAAAACCAGGCCCCATAACCAGGTGCCCAATTGCATCAGAAATTTTTCTTTGGCATGGTTTAAACGTTTACCACCGTCGATTGCGATGGCTCGATCGCACATCGCATCGGCCCTTCTCCGATTGCGCACATTGCTTCACCTCCAATTTCCGATTGCGATTTCCCCGATCTTTCATCCGCCATCGATCTGATCTGCAGATCAACGGTCTAGGTTTGATCGCACCACTTCACTTCCAACTGCCGATTGCGATCCTCCGATACATCTACCGCCGTTGATCTGATCTGCAGATCGAAGGTCCACGTTTGATCGCATCACATTTGTTCATCTAGCGCATTTTTTTGTTTGCCCCGATCGCTGATCTCTCGATTTAATACCCACCGTCGATATTTTTAGGTCTAGTCGCATCCAACGACCACACTCTCTCTTGACGCCCTCTGAAGAAGTTTACCAAAAAAACACACGATTTTATAATTTTTTGTGTGTTTTTGCAGGATCTGATGGATTTAGAATGTTTTAAAGGAGAAATCAAAACCAAAGGATGATGATCCTTCAGGATTTGTTTAATAAAATGATCCATTTAAAGGTTTCAACACCACGCTCAGTCGGTGCATCATGAAGCGCTGATACCATAAAGAGACCTTCGCGGATTTTCACATCAACAAGACACTGTGAAGATTAATCTAAATCAAAGAGTATCAGATCGACAGTAGAGAGTCAAAGTGGAAAATTATTTAAAGAATTTTAACATAGTTTAGAGGAATTAAGACATAAATTTGACTGAATCAAGCATCTGATTCATGATTAAAGGAAGTTTGAAGACCAGAAGACAGAGATTGGGCTTAATTAAAGCCTAAAACACATAATTCAAGTCTACAACAGGTGTTTTTGGTTAAAATAAAATATCTGTCAGTTCAAACAGCCTATGCTGCCACATCAGGGGAAAATTGAATCCCTCAGCTACCACAGAGCCACCTACAGCCTCAAAGTAATCAAAGGGAGGCCGAGTTATTACCAGACCAAGAGAATTTTCATCAATGCAGCCGCACAGTTAATTCCACCAAAGGAATTTGTTATAAACTGTCAACAGAAGTTATGTTAAGGATAACGCAAAGCCTTAAAGTCAAAAAATTCTTTCCAACAAGCTTAAATAGTTAATATAACCAATTAATATAGGAGAAATATCAGAAGGTTCTCCATCAAGCCCCTCAAAGGCCGAGAGACAGCGAACTGTATTAATTCAACTTAGAAGATATTTATCCCATTCCACCTCCTCATTCTTCTATAAATAATTCTGTAGAAGATGAGGAGTTGTTGGTTGGTTGGTTGGTTGTTGTTTGATCACCAGTTGTAATACTGAAACTCTCTGAAATAAATACATAGTTCGTTGAAGTTGAAGAAGAAACTGAAGTCTTGGAAACCTTGATGATGTTGTTGCATGCTTGTTCCTGAGAAGGCTCTATCATTGGATCCATGAGCTTGGCTATTGGTGAAGCATTCTGAACTGTTTTATGTTTTTCCCTGTTTTCATTATGTTCCATAATTTCTTACTACATTAAGTTGAAAGTTTTAGGCTAAGAAATGACTCTTGGAAGCACCTTAGACCTGCTCATCCTTCACTGTTTCATATTTTCTTCTGCTGAAGTATTTTAGAGTCTTTAATCTCTCTCTTTAATCTTCATGCTTGTTTATTTCCTTAATATTTTGAACAATTGGTTTTAGCATGATTTATGGTTCTCCCTGCTTGTCTGCTGCCACTTAAAAACTGTTATTGAAGTCTCCCTTTGAAATTCTTTACTTATAGTGAATTAAAGAGGTCTATTTTGATCTTGCCCTTTATCCTCACTTAAACAGTTGGCTTAAAGGTCGTTATAATTATGATCATAGATGTTTTTAGGTGTTCCCTCTTTTATGACTATAATTATCAGTAAATATTTTATGTTTCTAAGTCCTTTAAAATAAATCTTTGAGGAAATAGGGTGTTCCTCGAATCTTATATTTCATTTTAAAAGTTGTTTTGAAATCATTATTTGCTTAAAGGTGTGATTTGTAGAATTCATGGTTAGCCCTATCTATCAGAAAGCTCTTTATTGTTCAAATTGTGTTTCCCAATTCCCTTTGTTGAGAGTTAAACTTCTCTTTCCAAATCATTGATGTCCATCTCATTCCAGAAACCAAAGGATCCTGTGGCCAAGTTAGATTTTCCCTTTGTTATCCCATATCCATTGATGAGTTTGTTATGACCTCTTCTTGAATCCATTGCCCAATGAACCAAATGTTTCTCCATTCTATGTATCTTTCCTAGACCTTTCACATTCTGTTGTATCAATTCAATCCAACCAAACAACCAAACAAACACCTGCACTTAATAACTAGTCTAAAATCAATACTCTAAGCACACAAGATAAAACTTTGCAAACAAATGTTCGAGAGATCCCTCTCTGAGAACAGGAGGGCTAGATCTTGGGACTCTAAAGATTGGTTCTGATGTTGCCTTGTCTTTTAATTTGCCAAACTATCAAAACACGGGACACCAACAGAAGAGAATTCCTGAAATTTTTGCTAGAAAGATAGAATGGAAAGAGACATTTGTCGAGAGAGCTTAGGCTTGTGTCCTCACATTGTTTGAATTCCCCGATGATCCTTCAAGATACGCTTTGACTGAACCCCGCTAAAGGAGGTTGCAACATCAAGACTCCGGTTGTAATTATTTCTTCCATTTATATATATACATGATTATTGTCTAGTTCCCATATTGTGTTAATGTGTTTGATTTGATGCAATATGCTTAACCCTCCTTGATTGGTTAGTTGATTATGAATGAAATCATTGTCTTGTATGCTGCTCATGTTTGCTGATCTTTGTGTAGGTATCTGAGTTTTTTTGCAGAATTATTGTGACCCGTCGAGATAGAGATCAAGAGGCCACCACCACCATAGTGATGGCAGCGTTGGACTCTAGGTAGGTCGATCTACCCTTTCCTTTTCATTCATTAATTAGGAACCTACACTTTGGCTTGTCCCTTTATTGCTAGATCCACTCTAGGGCTAGAGGGATCATCTCTACCTATAGAGAGGATTTACCTTCCCAAAAAACTGGTGACTCTGCTGGGGATTAGTGTTTGTTTTTCGTTTCGTTGCCAATTAGGAATTGGACCTGTCAAGTCGACTTCGGTTGTTTGGTTTCTTGTCTGTCTTTTTTGGCTTGTTTGAGTGTATAGAATCCTCCTGTTTGGCTCCAGAGTGTGAAGATTGACCTCTGCTCACTATTTCTTCCCTCCTCCCATAGTTATTTGGCTTGGCGCGAGTTTACCTTGAACAATCGCGCTAATTGGTGCTAGTTTCTTTTGTTGCAGTAGCACCAACCCCTGTTTGGCGTGGATTACCACCTTACAGTCGCATCGAATCCTGTAGGATATGGTTTGACCCTTTTTTTGAGTTTTTTGTCAGTTGTGCTTGACTCTATATTGTTTCTTGATTTGAAATTGGTATTTTTGTAGTTTTTTTGACTGCTTTAGGCTTGCTCTTCTTAGTTGTTTGTATATTTTCTTATCGGTGCAGTTCATATCCCTAGGGTTCTAGGTGTCTTTCGCTCACTAAGCCTTCTGATTGAAGTTCATGTCTTTTTGTTTCTTGTCAGTTCAATTCCCTGATCAGATGCCTGAGTCTTTCTTGATCCTTTGAGTTTTTGGTTTTTTGAGCGATTAATTTTGTGTTTGTTCGACTCTCCGTCTCTTTTTTTTCGAGCATAGATCACATTGCTCATTTGGGTCATTTTGAAAGCTTTCAATTTGTTTGAAAGAGTGCATCATTGTTTTGAGTACGTTTTTATGTCTGTATTGCTTTCGAATTGTTCGTTTTGAGATCTCTACATTAATAGTGCTCTAAACTAATGTTTGATTTGATTTTTTCTAATTAGTGCATTGTGTGCTTCATTCATTCAAAAAGCAAAAAATTGCATTCTTTCGTTGGCATTGAGAATGAAAATTTCTTTTACATAACTAGCGCTTGCATCTAGGAAAGAGTTTTTCGTTTTTCATTTTGATTGTATTAGATGCATTAGGGGGATTCTTCGTATGTTTTCATTGTTTGCTTCTTTCTGAAAGATCTCTCTCCTTCTCTTAGTTAGCATTCATCAAATGTAAAATGATGTTATATTGCATGTAGATTGCATTTAGGAAATTTGAGATCAAATTTGGTAGGGCCTTGAAACTGAAACATTAATTCAAGATCAACTGTAAAATTTATTCAATTAACCTAAGGAAGAATTGGAACCTAACATAAACATTTTTAGAGGTCTAGGCTAGTGACGTGTTCCGGTGTCGTTAAACCTAGTAGTTTTCATTCACCACCTAGCCTTAGAAAACACTAGTACGGACTTGTGCTCCCCATACCGTCGCGTATATAAAGGGAGAGCCTCATAGGTCCAAATCCTTTATACATAGGAAGCTGATTCTACTGCCCTGTAACCATGATACACCGAACACAACATTCGGGGAGACTACTTGCACGTACGTTAAGTCCTTGGTCATTTATCTTTCATTTTATCACCAAGGTGTATATGGCAATTCATGGGAACTTAGTACATCCTCTTGCTTAGATTAACTGAGTAGTCATTTCGATCTTTTAGTGACTCCTTAAAAATAGAAGAGATCATCAAGCACTTGTCCTTTCACGCTCTTTTAAAATTGAAAGTGACTAGAGTCATCTTTTGTCTATTTCTCTAATCTTAAAACATGAAAGAGCAAAGTTTTGCTCCAGTTTTGTAAAATTAATTACCCACGATCACATGCCCGTTAAAATTTATTTACTTGGCTTGTTTTTGTAATTCCTTAGAATTTGGTCTTGAAGCCTTGAATTGGCTATCTCATTTTCCTTCCTGTGTTGAAATATTGTCACAGTGGCAGAACCACCAGTTTCTTCATCTTCTTCACTTCCTCCTAGTGGTAGTTCTTTTCTTGACTTTTCTTTCGAAACCCCTCAGTCCACTAGGTTTTCCGAGCTTGTGTACCCTATTCTCCTGAGTGCTCAACCTCTCACTACCCAGTCTCCTCTTGAAGAGTCAGTTGAATTCAATTGGCCTCCTCAGGGTGCTTGGTCTGGTTTTGGGAGTGAGGAAGAATTCCCTCCTCTTACTTTAGGATCACCTTTTACAGCTGCGTCTATACCTCCTAGTCCTCGTCATATTTTCTAAGATCTTACAACTTCATCAGACATGGATTCTTCGAGTCCTGTCAAAAGTGAAGAAATGCCCATGTCCACAGGAGAATATCAACATTTCCCAGAATATCTCCCGCATGTTTCTAATCAATATTCTCCTCCTTCGGTGTCACTTCCACCCGATTATCAGACTTTGAGTCAAAATATTTCTGGTGTTGCGTCCAGAGCAAACTCTAGTACATCAACTCCTCCAAAGAGTTCAGTCCTTCCTTCATTAGGATTGTTGCCTTAGACGCCTAGTTCTTCAGTCATTGTTCCATCTGTCCTAGTCCAACCTACCATTTGTGTTGCTTCGTTTGCACCGGTTGTTACACATCAATCATCAGGATCTTTTCACACTCGCAGGTCTATCTTTCTTAATCCCATGTGGCTTGTCAATCCTGGCCCAGGAAGATCACAACCCCACGTTGCGGAGGCCACGCCTGCTTCTAGTGTGGCTATGACTTCCTCTGCTATTCCTGGTGGCCTTACTTTTGAAGAGTATAAGTTGGTTGATCAGTAGCAGAACTCTCAGGGTTCTCAGCAGCCCCAAGCTCCTGTCAATCCTCTGCATCATTATGATGTCTATGGTAACCCTGTCTATTTGCCTCCTATTGATCCAAATTAGGCTGTTTATCTGCCTCCAGCTGATCCTTATTGGACTGTCCCTCATCGATGGCCGATAATACAAGGACAACCCTTTGGTCTACAAGGACAACCCCCACAGGGACAACCTTTGATCCAATAGGGACAACCTTATGGTCCACAAGGACAACCCTTATAGGGCCAACCATTGGTCTAGAAACCTTACGGTCCTTCTGGTCAACCTTAGTATCAATTTCAACCAGGAGCATCTTATGTTCCTGGGGGGAAAATGTATCCACCACAAGGAAAAAATTTTGTGCAATAGCAACAGCCTTACATTCAACAAGGCCAGAACTTTATGCAACAAGGACAACCCTACGGTCCTGCTCTGGGTCAACCTGGTTATCAGGGATAACCTGGTCCATTGCAACCGTCAGGCCAACCCCTTCCACAAGGGAAACCTGGTGGCCCTTAGTATCTAGGCCAACCTTCTATGTAGGGACATCCTGCTTAGCCTCAACAGCTGATTCAACTTGCTCAACGGGCTTAGTAGCCAGTTCAACCTGCTCAACAGCCAGTTCAACCTATTCAACCAGCTCAAAAGCTCGTTCAACCTACTCAGCAGGTACCTCGTGCTCAACCCCAAAGTGCTACTTACCCTCCTCAAGGTCAATATCAGGCGGTATATAGTGCGCCCCAAGGTTTCACTTATTACGCTCAACATCAATCCCAGATGGTGTATAATCTACCTCAAGGCAATTCTTACATTCCACAACAGAATCCATACGTTGCTAAGCAAGGACCTCAATGGTATGCTCTGAATCAGTATCCCAATCCTCAACCCCAGTATGGGTAGAACTATTAGGCTTATAACCCCGATGGTCAGAATCCTTTGGGACAAAACATATGGGGGCAGAATTTCTCCCAGACTAGGTGGAATGCTAACATAGGTCCTTATCAAAGGCCTCCAATGCCTTTTAATCCTCAATTACCATTTCTCGTTACGTTGGAACTACCAGATGTGTCAAATTTAACGAACGATGCAATTCTTCATAACTCGTATTGGCCTCTAGTTCCAACCAAGATTCCTGGTGATTGTCCTAAGTTTGAGGGCAAGTCCGGAGAAGATCCCCAAGCATATGTTATGACCTACCACTTGTGGTGTTCCTCTAACTCTTGGGTTGACGATTCCATCCGACTCCATCTTTTCCAACGGACTCTTACTGGTGCAGCTGCAAAGTGGTAGATTGAATTATCTCGTGGCATTTTCAAGATTTCAAATCTTTAGCCATGGCGTTTCTTACACATTTTCAATTACCAGTTCATTATGAGACTAGGACACACCTCGTCACATCCTTGAAACAGGACCGAGCTACTCATATCTCAGATCATATTCATGAATGGAGGCACCGTCATCGCTTGATCAAGTTTGACATTCCTGATCAGATTCTAACTTATTGGTTCATTACCTCGTTTTTCAGTCAAATCACTAAAGAAATAGCTATGGGGGTATGTGTAACCGAAGAAAAAGCCATTGCTCATGCTTAGTAACTTGATCTTTTGTACTCTCAATCTGGCATGTTGTATGATATCTTTCCTGATGCTCCTCAACCTAAAACTTCCAAAGCACCGACGACACCATCTATCGATGGTATCATCAGTTTCGCATCTCAGAATTCTTGGAAGTCTTCTCCTTCAAACACTGGGAAGAAAAAGTCTAACCCTTCCAATGATACTGCTTCTTAGTCCACCCCAAATCCTGGTAAAACCGTGGAAGTCAATGATGTTCAGGCTAATCCAGTGGAGAAGACTTCCAAGGGAGAAAATAAGGGTATAGGTAAGGCCAAAGCCAATACACCGAAACCAGATTCATCTAAATCTTGTGTTGATGATGGTTCATAGCGTAAGTCGAAATACCCTTGTTTGATTTGTGATGAAGAGCACTACACCAAGGACTGTCCTTGACAAACCAAAGTAAGTACATTTCTCAAAGGCACCTAGGGAACTACGGCTATTCTCAAAGAACCTTTTCCATCACAGCAGACCCAGATGGTAGAGAAACCTCAGCCCTCTGCCCCATTTGGCTCTTATGTTTTCATGATGAATGGTTCTACATCCGTTTCTATTGCTACTTAGTTGAAATATTATACCAGATCGCATCAGGAAATGGGGAAAGAGATCGCTGATGGTCCTCCTCCTCCGCCTACTTCTGTCCCTCTTCAGATTGAAAGGCCAAGTACTGAGCTTGTTGTATGACAACCTTCCAAAGGTGTACTCCATAAGTCTTCTTACAATCCCAACGCTCGTGTTGCTCAACATTAAAGTATTGTTGAGGATCTAGCTCAGGAAACATCTGCCATGTTTGCATTAGAAGTAATTTAGAGTTGTCCATCCCAAAAGAAGGCTTTGTTATCTATGATCGACAGGGTTGATCTTGCTGATTTTAGCCTTCTTTCTTTTGACTTAGAGAATTTTTTCCCATGATTCCCGCACCAAATTGCGCTCATCATACAAGTTGGTATTAATGGTCTAAATATCCATTGGGCGGTTGTGGACGAGGGTGCATCTACGTGCGTCATGTCATTTTCTTGCTGGAAAGCCATTGGTTCTCCAGCTCTAAATTCATCACCAAATGCCCTTGAAGCATTTGATGGGAGAGAATCTAAACCTCTTAGTGTTCTAGCTAGTTTTCTGATTACATTAGAAGGAAGACAGTCAATGTCAAGGTTGAAGTAGTTGAATCCAAGCTTAATTACAATCTCCTCCTCGATTGCAGTTGGAATCACACCATGCTATGCATTCCATCCACTCTCTTTTGTGTTTTGAAATTCCCACATGAAGGAAATATTGTTACTTTTGATCAGTTGTTATTCTTTACTTCTTCTTCCGTGAACAAAATTTCATATGTGGATCAAATTCCTACTCCCTACAAGAGCGTAGGGTGGGGTCTCTTCAAATATCCTACCCTCATGGTTATTTTTCCTCTTCCTCCACCCAATACTGTTCAGATCAATATGATCTCTTGATATGACGACCCATGGATCATCCCTTCGCTTGAGAAAATCAATTCTTTCGGAGATTTGATGCCATTGAGTCCAATTGAGATAGACTATTGTGAACTCATTTCATCTTCAGAGCCTCTGCCTTCTGATCATGATCCTTTGAGCATGTCTCTTGACATTTATTCTAAATCCCCTTAGCTTAGCAATTCAGATTTGCCCGATCCCTTAAAAAAGATATTTCCCTCCGCTGAAGCCATCGTGGAAACTATGTCTCTCGAGGATCTTTCGTGGGATGATAGTCATCATCGTTCCTCGTTCATGCCCGGACCCAGGGCCATGTCTACGTGTCTTGATAGGTTTGCATCTCAGGTTCCTTCTCCTCCGCTTAAAACACCTATTCTGACAAATGAAGTTTTTACGGAGGGTAACTTGAGTAACATGACGCAAACAATTCCTATCGACATTTCCGTGACACCAGGAATCGTCAAGAACATCCATATCAGGGTCACCTGTTCTTCAAATGAAGTTCAAGTTTATACTAGCCTTTTCTGTGATTTCAGCGACGTCTTTGCATGGTCTTACGAAGAGATGCCTAACATCGATCCTAGTATAGTGGTGCATGAGATTCCTACCTACCCTGGTTCGAAGTCTGTTCATTAGCGCCTTTGTCCTGTGCACCCTAGAAAGGCTATCGCCATCACGGATGAAGTTGAAAAACTTCTCAACGCTGGTTTTATCTATCTGATTCCCTTGATAGAATGGGTGTCCAACATTGTCCCTGTAGATAAGAAGCAAGGTACCATTGAGGTCTGTGTTGATTATCATGACATAAACCGGGCCTATCCTTATGATAATTATCCTACTCCCTTTATTGATCAGATCATTGATGACTGTGCTGGGAGTGATATATTTTCCCTCATGGATGACTTTTCTGGCTATAAACATATTAACATTCTCTCGAATGACCAACACAAGATTGCCTTCATCTGTCCTTAGGGTACCTTCACGTATAAGAAGCACCCTTTTGGCTTGAAGAATGTTGGGGCCACATTTCAGCAGGCTATGTCATATGATTTTAACGTTATTAAGAATATCATTCAGCCTTATCTGGATGACCTTCTAGCTCATTTAGCTAAACGTAAGGACCACCTTGACCATCTTCATCAGATATTTCTTCGATGTCAATGCTATAAAATCTGGTTAAATCCGCATAAGTGTGTCCTCTATGTCGATTTTGGTAGACTCTTGGGGTTTATCATTTCCAAATACAGGATCTGCCTCAATCCACTCAAAGTGGAGGCTATCATTAATCTCCCTTCTCCATCCTCATTACATCAGCTGTAGAGTCCGTAGGGGAAGGCTAATTTTTTACGCCGGCTTATACCTAACTATGTCGAAGTGGCTAAAGGATTCTGGCGATTACTAAAGAAGAGTGTCCCGTTCCTTTGGGATGAGATCACCTAGAAGTATTTTGATGCTTTTAAGATGTTGCTTGTCAACACTCCTCTGTTTCATCCGCCGAACTATCATCACGATTTTTCCTTCTATTTAGCCGTTGCTTTCAGCACGATTGCCATGGTTTTGGTACAAGACGATGATGGTGGTGATGAGCATGTTATTTATTACCTCTCTCGTAACCTTCTCGATATCAAAACACACTATGCTCATGTCGAGAAGTTAGTGTTAGCTGTGGTTCAAGTAGTTCAACATTTTCATCATTACATTCTGTTACGTACTGTGACTGTGATTTATGACTGCAACCCTATGACCTATATATTTTCAAGAAAATTGCTGGGGAGAAAGTACTCGAAGTGGATTTTCATCCTCCAAGAGTTCAATTTGGAATTTACTATGGCCAAGTCAAATAAATCACTAGTCTTTTCCGATATGATCTTCTCCCTCCCCTCTAACTCCGCTCTGTCTGGTTTTGAGGAATGCATTCCGAACGATTCACTTTTTTTGATTAGCACCCTCGATCCTTGGTACAATGATATCACCGTATATCTAAATACTTCTACTTTTAGATTTGATTTGATGAAGGATGCTTGCTGACACATCCGTCATCAATCACAACCTTATCGTATAGTCCGAGATACACTCTACTGCATCAGATTAGATTCCATTATCCGTCGGTGTTTGACTCTCGAGGAGGCTGAGAAAGCCTTGAATGATTGTCATATTGGTGCCTGTGGCATTGACATGTCTACTTATGCCATGACACAAAATATTCTTTATGCTGGGTATTTCTGACCCTCCATCTTCAAGGACTGCATTTTTGCTATTCGAAAATGTCATGATTACCAGTTCTATCTGTTAGGGCTCCCGTAGTTTGCAAGATTGGCAAGAACAAATGCTGCAGGACCTACATCATAACCATTTTGGAATCCTAGGATCTAGCCCTCCTGGATTCAGAGAGGGATCTCTCTATATGTGTTTAGAATGATATGCTTTTAAAGCTCATGATATGATATTAGTCTAGTTATGAAGCACAAGGGATTTGTTTTGGTTTTGGTTGGGTAGGATGTCATCAAAATAAAAAAAGTCCTTTGAAGGGTGAAGGTGTGAGTAAGTTGAAAGAATGGTTCAGCAGATAGGATAGGTAAGAGACAGTATCAATCCATTAGGCTATGTAGTCACAAAAGGATTTAATTGCACAACAAGTTCAAGAGTGGTCCATGGGGCGAGTCATCTATATCAAAGGATATTTTTAGGTTGAATTGTGATATGGAAGATTAAAAGTGTTGTGAAAGAAGAAAAGTTAATAACCATTTAAGAATCTATTAACTTCACTAAACAAGAAAAGCCTTTCAAAGTAACTGTTTGAAGTAGGCCAAAGGACAGGGAAAACCATAGACCTCTTTGGGAAAACTTTTACTAAAGCACACTTTTCAGACAACAATCAAGCAATCTAACAGATTACCTTTAGAAAGAAGAAAACATATAATATAAGCAAAAGAATAGCCTAATATCAAGTAAGAACTTTGAATCTATCCTGCTTTTGGCATACTCTTAAAGGAAACTTTCAAAACAACTGTTGAAGACTAAAGAACGTACAGGGCTAACCATAAAATTCCTTGATTAGGACTCTACTTAGCATGCAGTGAAAATATCATTCAAGAACAACATGTCAGGTTTTACTCAGCAAGACATGGGCTCACCAACATTCCTTTATTGGTTATACTCTATTGAAATCATTCCCAAAGCAACAATTAGAAGAAAACATAGAGATAAAGCTTATGAGTGAGAAATAGGGTACTTTGCAATAAATCCTAATCTATATTTCCTGTTCTTTATTAGAGAAAGTGGACAGTATGAAAACATAATAAAAACAACAATTACAGTAAGAAAAACATCACCATTGACATAGACCAGGATCCCATAAATCAGCTTGTATATTTGATGTTCAAACTAGTTACAATCTTCAAGTCCAATAGGTCTTTATAGCTTCAAACTTCTCTTCTCAGCCTATCTTTCTTCAATTCCTAACAGAGCTTCAGCAGCCTCAGCAACTATTTACATTCAATGAGTATTCAACCAACAACAATACTGGGCTCCTCATATGATATATATAGGTAAATTGAGGAGGTGGAGTGAAAAGAAGGTCTAATTATTCAATTAATACAGATTAAATGCTTCTCGACCTTTGGGAGGACTAATGGAGAAGATATCTAATGTATTAACTCTGTTAATTGATTTTTACATTAACTTTCATTTACTTCAGTCACTTTTGTTGACTTTTGAGGCTTTTGGTAGGATGGCAATTACTTTCTGAGCTGTCTTTGGAAATATCTCTGACTGTGCATTAACTTTGTATGCTTTTGAGGCAAAACAAACTAGTAGGTGGCATTTTGATCTTTAGAGAAGTAAAGGGTTTGGTGATTTGGCATTTGAAGCCATATTTCTGCTGGTCTGTCATGATTTGTTGCTTTGAAATTGAATTAGGCCTTTGATATGTGTTAGGCCTCCTTTAATCATCTTTCGGGCTTTTTGTCCTTTACTAAATATTTTAACTTTAAACTAATTTTGTCCTCAAACTGCGTTTTATCCTCGAAATATGCTGATTAAGTCCTTGATCTTCTAAATTTTGATTTTATCTTTAATCTTCACTATTTTTTCCTTCTTTTCTGTGGGTAGGTATCTTTGGCGCACTGAGGGTTTCATTTGTTTTACCAGCGTTCATGAGGCACTGATAAAACACTTAAAAGCCACGATAAATCCCTATTTGCATTTTTGACCCCAAGGATCGTCATCCTAGGCCTTGAGCCGATGTAATTGGCTGTGGGAAGACTTTATATCCTTTCCGCCATGAAAACATGCAACACACATGAACTGATAAAATAAAACCTGCGATGCTTGGGTTAAACCGCTTAAGAGGGCTTTGGCGGGGGCAGAGGAGCATTTGTGGAGGAAGTGTATGCAGCGGAGGTAGAAAACCATGCTGGATAGGAGTAAACAGGGTTCAAACATGGATTATGGCGTGAAGTGGTGATGAGCGGTTTTGTGAAACTAGAAGTGGTTTTCGCGCAAGGGATGGGCGGTAAACGATTTTCCGCAAATCAAATGCGATATGGTTCATTTCTCGACACGTGGCTTCTGCAAAACTGGCAGTTTTTCATTCAAGATGCACGGTGGGGGGAGGGGGCATAACAGATGCGAAATGGCGTGATATCTGTTATATATTCGTGCTAGAGATCTAAGGCTGAGAATGAACGCGATAGGAGGGGAGATGCATGGTGGAAGAATGAGGTGGGGTCGAGCTGACGTGAGCTAATTTGTCGTGTAGTGGGGAGGCTTGAGGTTGGGTAAAACAATGTGCACCATTGGATTATAGTGATAAAGGGTTATAATCAAGGTAGGGGCAAATATATAAAGGGAAAAAGGTGGAAGTGGGAGGGAATAAAGGTGTGAAAAAAATTCTACACCGTCTGATCTAGGAGATCGAAAATTGAGATCAAACGCAAAGGTAGAAAATATGGGATGAAGAAATGTGGGACTTGGCGAAATGACGTCAGCAGTTTTGGCACGTAGCGGAAAAAAATTGGGCAGAGTTGAAAGGAGGGGATCAATGGGAGCCGTCGGATCGAGGAAATGGATGGCTGAGATGAACTCGGGGGATCGACAATCAGCAGAGAAGAGGGTCCGGGAAGGAGGATTTTGGAATTTCAATGTGCCGATGGCCGATGGGAGAAGTAGGTGCGATGGACAGAGGACTGTTGGATCGATATTGAGATCAACAGTGGAGATGTGATCAGGGCTTCGCATATCGGTGGAGAAAAGGTTCAGGGGATATGGAAGCAGGAAACGCCGAAGTTCAACAGAGTGAGGACCGTTAGATTTGGGAAAGATCAATGGCAAAGAAGGGAAGGAGACAGGGAAAAGGCGTAGCACGATCCGATGCAGTGGAGCGATGCGATGGAGCGCGGAGTGCGATGGCCATTAGATCTTGGAGAATGGACAGTCTTGATCTCATTGAAGGATTGGCATATCGACGGAGTAAAGGGTATGGGAACAAAGGAACTGGGATCGCCGATGTGCGATGGGCGATAGACTTAGCGCTTCATCACAGAGCACGGTCTTATGGTGGAAAAGGGTCTTGGGCTTTAAGAGAAAAGGGCTTAAGGCCTTATATTTTAAAATGAAGGTTTTTTGAAGGATTTTGAGGGTTTCGATAAGGGGAAAAAAGGGATAAAAACATTAATAAAAGGATTTTACAAGGTTTTAAGGGGAATTTTGAGGAAAATAAAGGGTAAAAATGGGGGAAAATGGGTCTAAAAACAGTCTTTCCTTTGGGACAACAGGGATTTCTTAGGTTTTGAATGAAGAGATCAAAGAAATGGATCTTTTTGGCCAAGGTACACAACAAGGCTTCAAGAACTCACAATTTTTCTTAAAATTTGTTTCTTGAAGACTAAAAGATCTGTTTTAGCCATCATCAGTTATGAAATTTTTTTATTGATGGCTAACACTATCAACGCAAGATGCGCGTCGCCTACACATCTCCACCCTGTCATTACCATTGGTCCCTTCGTAAAGTGGGGCATCAATTTTATGACGGTAACCCTAACTCAGTCGAGGGGCATGCTTACATGATCGTAGCTGTTGACTAAATGACCAAATGGGCTGAAGCAATGCCTACACTTGCCACTGAAGATAAGATAGTAGCTCAGTTCATATTCAATCACATCATTTATAGGTTTGGTGTCCCTCAAGACATCGTTACCGATCATGGTTCCTATTTTCGACATTATATGGTGGCAGAGTTGACTTCCAAGTTGGGCTTGCATCGCGACAACTCAACGCCATACTATCCTCACGCCAATGGCCAGGATGAAGCTTTGAATAAGGTTCTTGTCACTATGCTTCAACGTATGATTGGGATGCACAAATCCAACCAACATCTCATTTTATTTTCGGCTCTTTGGGCATACCGAACCTCAATTAAGGATACGAACGGATTCACTCCATTTCAACTTGTTTACAGTCTGGAAGCTACCCTTCCGATTGAGTGTGAAATACCTTTGCTCAAGTTGGCTGTTGAATTGTTGTCGAACACTTCGCCAGAAGAAGAGCGTCTTCTCTACTTAGAAAGGCTAGATGAAACTCGCCACTTTGTTTCTTTGGTCATCGAGGCACAGAAGAAGTGGGTCAAAGCTCATTTTGACCAGTCGATTTCCCCTTGTTCCTTCATAGAAGGAGACCTCGTCCTCCTCTATAACGAAGCTCATGATAAGCTAGGGGTAGGAAAATTTCAACCCATGTGGCATGGGCCCTACATTGTTAAACGTGTCTTGCGAAATGGGGCTTATGAGCTCATTGATTACGAAGGGCATCCTCTAGATCAGCCCAGAAATGGGTTGTATCTCAAAAAATATTATGCATGAGTCATTCGTGCATGTTTTGTGTACATAGGTGTTCTTTTCATTTTTGTACATTTTTGGCTTGGTGTGATTTGCGAGTGTTTTCATCCTTATTGGGTCATTGCTTATTGTGCAGATGTTTATTATCCCTTACGTCATTTTCGCGGATGGTGCTTCCCGCAGTACTTGGAACCTGTCTTTGGAAGCCTAGGTGATTTATGATCCTGCTGGTGAGTTGATAGATCTACAAGGTATTTTTCTAGGATGAACTACAAATAATGTCACTGAGTATAGTGCTATCATTGAACTATTAACCAAGGCGATTACCCTCGGCATTTGTCCATTGGTTGTAACTCAGGACTCACAACTTGTTGTTCTTCAAGCTAATGGACATTATTTAGTTAGAAACCCTCTGATTTTAAGGTTGTATTTACGTGTTAGGTTGCTAGAAAGACATTTTGATTACATTACATGTCAACATATTCCGAGGTGAATGAATGCATTGACTGATACAGTGGCTAACATTGTATTAGATAAATGTTTGCGTAATTTGTTAAATCATCGTCACATGAAAGTATTCATAACAAGAATATATATATATATATATATATATATATATCTCTCTCTCGAATGTTTGCATCAATGTGCATCATAAGTACAAAAATATGTGTGTTTCTATTACATCCTAAGTCATCATGTCTCCAAAATATGCAGAAATAAATCCTAGGAGTCTAATCGGCATGATGCTCATGATAGCATGTCATTGCATGTAAAAGCTACCTCAGTAAGTGGTGAACTCAGTTTGACACCCCTACAGTGTGTCTCTAGTAGGCATGAGGAACATCGTCGAATTGCGCATAGTCCAAAACCCCTCATCATATTCCCTCCAAGTTGCGCATGATTTCCTCCTCCTCGCCCCCCTCAGCATGAGGGGAAATATCAAAGTTGCGAGGGATCCACCTCACTATTGGAGACATGCCTGTAGGTTTCTCTGGGCGAACATCTGCAAACACATGGATTCAATGTCAAAACATGCATAAAAAAAAATCATAATACTCATGAAAATAAAAAACGTGTCTTACCAAGTGCTTCATCCCAATCCTCTCCTTCTGGGAGTGGGAGATTTGGATCACCAGTGAAAAGTGTGCCAGAGTAGGGCTAGTCCTCCATGAAAATCATCTGTTGGTGGAGCCAATAAAATAACTCTGGTCTCCAGGACATCTATTTACCATCCCCTAACCTTGGCATCAACGCTGCCCAACGGGCCATCCATGGCTCCTGTGCCAGTGGTGTCGGAACTATCACTTCCTGTCGCTGAAAGATTGGTAGTCGTTCCAGGAAGAATGATACTAGGATGGATCCGTAATTGAATTTCTTTAGTTTGGTCTTATTGCATTTCTTCAGTTGAAATTTCATATTGATCGTCACTCCCTCTGCCCAGTTGTAGAGGGTCAATGTCAGACAATCTACTGCAAGAAGTAGTTGTGTTTTTGTTGCTTTATGTGGTGCTTGTGATCCCGCAGATCGCGTGATGGTGTGTAACACTACCTTTAGTGCCAAGTTCGTGATAATATGGATATCCACTTTCCCGCTTCTTGATCCTTTTCATGCCCCTCGACATACCCTGTCGATCACCATGCTCATGTTCTCCATGGTGGGATGGGTGCCAGTCAGGACTGGTGTTTCCCCTTTCCACGACAACCCTGTTATGAAATAAATGTTTGAGACATCAATCTCGAGTTCCTGATCACAAAGAATGAATTTTTCCTGATCCTCATCCCAGATACCGATCAAGTATTGTAGCAACTATGATTGAGCTCTGAGGCATGGTGTCATGAAGAATTTTTTTAGTCCACAGTCTCTGAGAGCTTCCATGCATCTTTAATTTTCCATGGCAAGCTTGTCTTATTCATTATTTTCCCATTCTTTCCATTTGATCACCATTTTCCCCTTCACATCTGCAAACATATTCATATGAATCTCATTAACCAAATTAAAAGCTTTAAATTTGTGAAATTTGTGCCCTATTTTTTTCAAATTCCCCTAGAGAATTCCAAATTTGGGGTTGTAGGTGATGAAAGAGGAATCAAAATGCTGGGAAGGATGTCACATCTTACCTGGAACTGATGAATTCGATATTGGTCTACCGGATTGTCTGCTATCGCCGCCGCAAAATCACTGTGTAAAAAGGGTAACTATTGCTTCACAAGAGGTAAAAGTGAAAATAATTATTTTTTACCATTTTTGGTTTTATATAAATTTTCAGAACCCTAGTTAGGTTTTAAGACATGTTTTTCGATTATTTCACTACGTTATTTCGAGAAATTGATTTCATGTTTGTCTCTTGTGCAGCGATAGGTATTTAATGAGATAACAATGAAGTAACGAGTTGTATTTTATACTTTTTCATACTTGGTAAAAGCATGAAAAATTCACTACTGGAGTCATCTTTCAGCTCTTTTCTGACTCTCTAAAATTGAAAAAATTACCGAGACTCTTGTCGTTTTGAACTGGTTAAATGGCTGTGAAACAATATCTACCCAGTATATGTTTACCCCTTTTTCAAGCTGGGATAGATTATTTATGAAAAAGGAATACCTTAGCCTATCATGACTAAGAGGTTCTTTCAGATATTGTTTTCTACCTTTTTGGATTTGAGGGACTATTTACGAAAAGGGACATGCTGGAGTTTTCTTTTCCACTTCTTTTCAAACTCTCTAAACATGAAAAGATGTCGATTTCTTCCTTTTTCATACTCGTTAAACCCTGATGACATCGAATATCGTCACCATGATGTTCACCTCCTTCCTCCTTCCTAGGGCTTGTAAAGTGTACTAGGATGGATTTTTCCGAAGGACAAACTTACAATACAAGAATATGTTATCCCCTTCAAGTTTGTTTTTAAAAAATAATTGGGGTACTCACCAGAAATGGTGGGGGAAAATGGAACCAGATTTTAGTCGTGTCGGTAGTATGTTTCTCTTGAACATGACACTTGTCTGCATTCGTGTCGGGTTGGGGATATCTCATTTCATCATTTTTGCCTCCATGGGTTTGGGTAATCTATTTTGGCCTCTCATTTTCTCTTTTCCACATCATCATGACCTGAGATCCATTGATGTAAAATACTGCCAAATCTAGAGTTATGTCGCTGATATGTTCAAGAGGAGTTTGCCTCTGCAGTTTTCAACCTCCCTCTAATCCTCTATTCAGTCTTGATTCATTACCATCATGTTCCTCTGTCTCGTGTTGACGATGTGGGAAAAATTATGGCCCTCCTTCGACCGGGTCATTTCCTGTCGACTCTAGCTCATTATCCAGGAAGTTGATCTAGAGATTCCATTCTGGTACCTTGGAGCTTGCATGTCTCAATGGCAAGTTCTTCTCATTCGATGACCAGTCCACATCATTGGCCTTTGATCTAGTGATTCTAAAGGTGTTTGATGCCAGATCACTATTCAAATTCTATGGATTGTACCTATTGTACCTTGAGAACCATTGTCATTATTGATGGTTTCTATTGTGCCTGTTAACAACTTTCATCATTGGCTGGTAATTAGGTGACTTTCTTGCATGTTTGACTTCAGCTCACATATTCACATGCTTGAATTTGTACTTGTTATGGTCAAGATGGAGCAGAAGACCCTGGGTTTTGTTTGATAAGATCCAGGTTACGGGATATTGTGGTTTATCATGACTTATTGCATGACCCTTTTTATTGGATGACTGCGACCATACCTAAGTCTATTTGTTGATCCTTACTGTTGGATGGTTGCGTCCATACCTTGGATATCGGTTTATATATGTACTCTATTATGGATGGCTGCGACCATGCCACATGTTCATGTATCAGAGATATCATTTGTATTTGTAATTGCAGGTCTTCCAATAGCGGTGTTTGGTTCGAACGCATTCTCGTAAAGCATTTCACTCCTCCCTCTCTCTCATAACTCATGCTTTAGGGGGCATCTATTACACAACATTTTTTCACTGTCCCTGAAATCCCTATCCTGCACATTGGAGGATCATTTTTGTGACTAATAACAAGTGTCATGCCTTGCAAAGACCATCATTGCATCCCTTTCCATGAGAAAAACACTCCTTCTGTTGAGAATTTCCTGAGCAGACCATCAGAAACACATGTTTTTTCCTTGGTGCTAGTAGACTGTTATACCCTCGCGCGAATGAGGAAGATTAACACTCAACCCCACGTCCGTTGGAGCTTTGTCCCAGTGAGATACTCCTGACAACCTATTTATGGAATGTTTTTTAAAAATAGAGGCGAAGTTTCCATCATAACACCTTCGTGGGCAAGTCATCTGGAGTGGTTCAACTCAATAACCACGACCTCCCTCCTTTGGCCTCTTGTTTCCACCTTTTGGGGAAACCTCCCAAGGGATAAGGCCTCCCTTCCACCATTGTAGGGATCCCAACCTCCTCCTCTCCCTCTATAAATAAAGCCATCTTACATTGATGATCTAGGTAAACATATTATAGCTAAAAGGATGAAGAGAATTCCTGAACTTTTCACTAGAAAGATAGAATGCAAAGAGACCTTTGTCAAGAGAGCTTAGGCTTGTGTCCTCACCTCATCTGAAGTCCCTGACGATCCTTTGAGACACGCTTCGACTAAACCCCGTTGAAGGAGGCTACAATTTCAAGGCTCTGGTTGTAACTCTTTCTTCTATTTATATATATAAATGACTATTGTCTGGTTCCCATCTTGTGTTAATGTGTTTTATTTGATGCAATATGCTTAACCTTCCTTGACTGGTTAGTTGATTATTAATGAAATCATTGTATTGTATGCTGCTCTTGTTTTATGATCTTCGTGCAGCTATCTGAGCACTGTTTCAGAAGGATTGTAACCCGTCGAGACAAAGATCAAGAGGCCACCACCACCACATAGACGACAGCGTTGGACTCTAGGTAGGTAGATCTACCCTGTCCTTTTCATTTATTAACTAGGAACCTACACTTTAGCTTGTCCCTTTGTTGCTAGACCCACTCTAGGGCTAGAGGGATCATCTCTATCCACAGAGAGGATTTACCTTCCCAACACTCGTATAAAAAAGGGATAGTGTTCTCAACAATGGGGGCTTGCATCATCTCTTGAATGGATGGGGCATTGATGTAAAATAAAATTTCTCCTACAGGGTTCACTATGGCTCTTCGGTTGATATCATAGCATGATTGAAATTTTCTGATTAGCTCAGGGCAGCTATGGGTTTTAGGAAAGACGTAATATGGAAGCTTGGTCTCCTATAGACTGATATCATCTGCTTCATCAAGGAGCTTATCCTTGAACCAGTAGTAGACATCGAAAAAGTCGATGTCTGAATCTGTCTCATGGATTTTTTAGTTCTGTCAGCCAGGGGGATGTGATCTAAGTATTCCTAAGGATAGACCATGGGATTGAAAGGTTGACGGCCTGCCTTGAGAGGCATGATTTGTCTTCTGTATCTTATTTCTCAATTACCTGCAATGAAGAATGGGATGCAAGAAAAGGGGAGCAGAGAAGGGAAAATGATATAGATCAGCACTGGGAAAGGGAAATAATAGAAGGGGAAGCATGAAATGAGCTAAAGAGTTGATAAGAATCCATAATAGGAGTGTTGTGAGTTAAAAAATTTCCTTTGATGAACAACAAACTCTCTTCAATAATGATTAACTGTTTCTTCTTGTGAATCAAATACCTGTAATTTTAACAGTATGAGTAGATCAAACTCTACTTCTGGCTTGAGTTCAGGGTTTAACATGTAATTGGGGGTGATCGTTGAGTTGGTGCAGGCTCGTTGGATAATGGTACAGGAATTCATGGTGCAACAGGCTATTATAGGGAAGAGATGTGATAGGGTGGAGTGGAAAGATGATGGTGGACGTTGCGCAGTAGCATTGGTAATGGTCAAATGGATGCGACAGTTTGGTTGATGGTGGAAAATTCTTTTCAGAGGGTGTCGAAGGCGGTCAATGGTATCAACGGGGTGGGGGGGGGGGGTGCGAACTCTTCTCGGCACGATATGTAGAAGGAGCGGAGATATGGGATACTGCCCATTTCGGACCCTCCCCCATTTTTTAACGTTCAACGACTGAGGGGGGGTTGAAAGGCATTGTGGACCATTCGATATGTGGTGGTAAGTAGAGATGGCGGGGAGGTACGGGAAGTTTAGCACATGATGTGATGTGGTGATGGGATGGTGGGGTTAGGTTTATGAATAAGCATCGGGGATATGGTAGGACTTAGGATAGAATGAATATGAGTGTTTAGGGGGTTAGAAATAAAGGGGATATTACTATCTTCGGGAGTTTTGGGTAAAATTAAGACATATGGGGAATGGGCGGTCCCGATCTCATCGGAGGATCAACATATCGGCGGAGTAAAGGGTCTGGGAACAAAGGAATTGGGATTGCTGATGTGCGATGGGCGATGGGTGATGGACTTAGCGCTCAGTCATGGAGCGTGGTCTTATGACAGAAAAGGGGCTCAGGCTTTAAGAGAAAGGGGCTTAAGGCCTTATATTTTAAAATGAAGGGTTTTTGAAGGATTTTGAGGGTTTAGACAAGGGGAAAAAAGGGATAAAAACCTTAAAAAAAGGATTTTACAAGGTTTAAAGGGAAATTTTGATTAAAATAAAGGGTTAAAATGGGGGAAAATGGGTCTGAAAACAGTCTTTTCTCTGGTACAACAGGGCTTTCTTTGAAGGTTTTGAATGAAGAGATCAAAGAAATGGATCTTTTTGGCCGAGGTACACAACAAGGCTTCAAGAACTCACAATTTTGCTTAAAAAATGTTTCTTGAAGACTAAAAGACCTGTTTTAGCCATCATCAGTTATGAAATTTTTTTATTGATGGCTAACAGTGGCTCCACTTGGAGATGGCAGCTCCTTGTAGGTGTCAAGAACCTCAGAGATAAATTTCTAGAATGTAGACCTGTGATTTTCATTTTAACAACCTCTTTCTTGTTTGATCATGTTGCTTTAAAAAGATGATCAGTATTACATCAAACAAAATAATTCATTCCCCAAACAACTACCTACACAACCTACTTTCCTAACATTTTTTCTTGATAAGGTGCACTTGGATTTGCAAAATTTTTGACATCAAGATTTTATTCTTTTATTGAAAGCAGGAAAATAATCTAAATCTACCCTTATAACTTCCATGAGTCCAAATTAAACAGCTGAACTCATTAGCTTCTCTACCTAACTAATATCTGTCAGGATTATGTTGTCTGACAGATCTTATTCTCTATATTCTAAAACAGAAATTTAAAAACAGACAAACCAGGATTAGACTGTCTGATTTGCTATAAGCATATGGCATAAAAACAAGCTACACAAAGACGGAAATTTACAGAAATTTAAAACAAAATTTTGAAGGCTTAAGATCTGAAAATTACAAGCATCCTTATTTCTTTCTTTCAGCTCTAGTTTTGATCCTTTTAGAGTTGTCTTCTTCTTTACCTGGTTCAAGTTCTCAGCATGTTAGAACCAGTTCTTTTTCTTCTCCTTGGCTTAGGTTTTGATCTGATTTGAGCCATTCCTCATCAAACTTACAGGTTCAGGATTTAAGCTTGTTTGAACCTCTGCTTTTCTATCCTAATATAGTCTACTGATAAGACAATATTAAATTGTTTGGCTAATCTGATTCACTAACCTATCAACAATAAATTGAAATCTATCTAGTCATGATTAGGCTGTATGACTAAATAGAAGTGCTCTTCCAAGTAGTGGCATTTAGGCTTGCACAATTTCAGATTGTTCTTTTCTTTTTTGGTATGGGGCTGTACCTTTCTTCTTTTATATCTACCCTCTTTTTCTCCTTTTCTATTGTTTTTGTATTTTTTCTTTTTTGAAATTCAAAAGTAGTGTTATATACAATGAATAAAAATCTCTAAAACTAAAATATCAGTTAACAAAAATAATGTTTGAGAATATTTCCATTGATAGGACCTCGAAAATATTTAGCTCCATCCAATTCTTGCAGAAAGAATGCATTATTTCCGATAACAGATTGAATAAGATAAGGGCCTTGCCATAAATTATCAAATTTTCCATGTTTTCCCTTATCTTCTCTCCTCAAATCCCATTTCAATACTTTGTCAGCAATTTTAAAGTCACTTGCCTTGGTTCTTTTGTCAAACAACTTCTTGATGTTTTCTTGTAGTTGTTGTGCTTTGATGTATACCTCCTCTCTGGTTTGTTGTAGATGTATAGTCTGGTGTATTCTTCTTGTCATATCATAATCTTCAGAGTGTACTTCTTGGATCAGCTTCATGACTGGTACTCCTAGACTGGTTGGAAATATTGCATCTGTTCCATGAACTAGCTGGTAGGGAGACATTCCAATTGATTTTTTAATTGTTAGTTTGTCTGCCCATAATGCATGTACTAGTTTTTTGTGCCATGATTTCTTGTTATCTTCCAGCAGCTTCTTGATTATGTTCACCAAAATTTTATTTGAGGATTCTACCAACCCATTACCTTGAGGGTAATAAGTTGTAGAATGACCCAATATAATCTGATATTTATGACATAATTCCACCATCTTTTTAGACCCGAATGCAGTAGCATTGTCAGTTATGATATTTCTAGGACAACCAAATCTAGACAGTATATGGTTTTCAAGGAATGAAATGATAACTGAATCTATGGCATTCCTAGAAGGGATGGCTTCTATCCATTTGGTAAAACAGAATGTTGCTGTGAAGATCCATCTGTGTTAGGTAGATGAGGCAGGATGGATTTCCCCAACGAAGTCTAGACCCCACTGCTGAAAAGGAGCTTCAACATTGATTGGTTGTAGAGGTAAGGGAAGCAGCTTTATTTTGCCTTCAAATATTTGGCATTTGTGATAGGCAATAATCATTTTGTGGATATCTTGAAAGGGGGTGGACCAGTAGTAACCAACTCTAAGGATTTTGTTAGCAGTTGACTTCCAGTAGAGGTGGCCTCCACACTCTCCTTCATGAAACTCGTGCTTGATCTTATCTGCATCATTCTCAGGCAAACATTTAAGCAATAATCCACTAGCATGTTTCCAATATAAACATTTATTCAAAATGCAGTAATTTACAGCTTTCAACTTTAAGAATCTTGCATTTATTTTAGAAAAACCAGGAGGGACATTTAGGTTGAGAAAAACATACAGAATACCGGCATACCAAGATGAATTCAGAAAATGATCTTTAATAATTAGAGTTGTCAACTCCTCCTGTTATCTAATTCATTAAAGATGTTTATATCCAGAGATTGAAGTTGGATTCAGCCATAATTTTTGATAGTCCTTGACCTTTTATGAGCTTAGTGGGCTTGATTTCTAAGTCATATTCTAAAATTATAGCAATCCACTTTCCTCTTTTTCCATATGGATCTTGGGTCAATATGTCTTTTACAATTGAATGAGGCACAAATGCTATAATGTCGGAATGTAAAATGTAAACTCTGAAGTCTGTTAAGGCTTTGACTAGGGCAAAGGCTTGTTTTTCCATTATGTTGTAGTTCAGAGGTGCATCTCTTAATGCCTTACTAAAAAATTCAATTGACTGCTCTTGTCCCTTCAAGTTTTTCTATAATAGGACAACAATTACTGTGTGTTCTGATGCAAATTAAAAAATGAAGAAATCATTTGTAAAATTAGGACTAATAAGAAATGGTGTTTTGATGAGTGCTTGTTTTACCAGCTCAAATGATTTCTTTGCTTCTAAGATCCATTTAACTTCTTCTTCTCTCTTAAGAATATTTGTCATGATTCTGAGTTCAGCTAGATTGGGTATGAACCTTTTGAAGAAATTAATCTTCCCAATGAAATATTGAAGTTCCTTGATGTTTCTAGGATGGTTGATTTGCAATATACCATCGATTCTCTTTGGGTCTATCCTTATTCCTTCTTCAGATATGATATGTCCAAGAATTTTACCTTCTTGGAGACCAAACAATGTTTTCTTTGGATTTAAAGATAACCCATATTTTCCGCATTTCTCAAAGTCTTTTCTCAAGTGTATTAGGTGTTCTTCATCTGTTTTAGAATAGACATTGATATCATTAAGGTATATCACAATGAAGTAACCTATTTCTTCTGAGAATGCAATATCCATGGCTCTCTGAAATGTGGCACCAACATTCATTGAACCAAAAGGCATTTTCAAATACATGAAAGTACCCCAAAGTGTAGTAAAGGTTGTTTTAAGTTGATCATCAGGGTGTACCAATATCTGATTGTAACCTGAGAAGCCATCTAGCAAATAAATTCTTCTAGAACCAAATACCCTTTGTAAGATATGATCCATTTTGGGTAAGGGATAGTTGTCCTTTAATGATCCTTTGTTTAAGTTTCTAAAGTTAATGCAAAGCCTTATTTCTCCCATTTTCTTCCTAATAGATACAAGATTAGATACCCAGTCTGAATATCTTACTGGGACTATGATTCTAGCATCATACATTTTCGTGATTTCTTTCTCTACCAGAGGTAATTGAACTGGATTGATTCTGTGCAATTTTTGTCTAAAAGGTTTCTAGTTTTCTTTGAGGGGTATCTTATGTTGGATTATCTCTGTATCATATGAGTTTAGAACTTCATAAATCCATGCAAATACATCAGAAAATTCTCTAAGCAGCTCAATGTATTTCAGTTTAATGTGAGCTGGCAGCGTCTTAGATAGTTTGATCATTTTGGGCTTTTCCTCATTGCCTATGTTGCATTCTTCCACTTCAGCTTCAATAGGTTGCAGTTTTGGATTTTTGGAAACATCATTCAAGTCAAACAATTCTTCTAATGGGACAAGTCCTTTTGGCAAGCTTTGATTTTTAGATTGCAACACTTCTAAGTCTTCTTTTTCTAAATCTATGCTATTTTCTATTGTATGTTTGCGTCTATTAGTTAACAGATTTATTTCAGCAATCTCAAGAGACTTTTATTCTTCAAAAAGTGGGTTTTCTTCAGTAGGACAATCTTGTTCATACTCTGAATCTGATTTTGGTATTTCAAATTCATTTTTGGACTGTAGGAAGTCTTATATTTGTTTATCTACTTCAAAAAATTTCCAGTATTTTTCATTATCCGGGACAGCTGGTCTATATTTGACTTGGACGGGGTATTGTTTTCTTTCATAAGGTCTTATACAAGTACTAGCAGCAAAGGCTAATCTATTGGCAATAATGTTTTGGTTCCTTGGGACAAAGGTAAGCTGGAATTCAACAAATGTTTTTAACAAGTCCATGGCATCATCTCTATAGGCTCTAAGTCTGGGATGTTTAGTAGTGTATTCCCCTTTTACTTTCCTAATTATCAACTCTGAATCTCCATGAAATGTTATCCTCTTGGCCCCTAATTTTTTCAATAAATGCAGGCCTAAAAGGAGAGCTTCATACTCTGCTATGTTATTTGTGCATTGGAAGTTTAATCTATAAGAATGACCCTCAACATGATTTTTTTCAGTGTTGTGTACCCATATGCCTGCTCCTGCACCAGTTTTAGAGGAAGACCCATCACAAATCATACTCCAAAGAGGAATAATTTTATATTTTTCATTCATTTCATTGTTTTCCTCTCTGTTTTGTTTGCCTAATCTTTGACTGTGTTGTTCCTGTAGGACTGCACTGTGTTTGTCTTTATTTTGTTCCTCAAGATTTTCCCTGTATTGAGGGCTTATTTTTTGATGTCCTTGATTGGTACCATGTTCATGATTGTTTTGATGCTCAAGACCTGTGATCTGTTTGCTATGATTTTCTGAATTAGCAAACTATTTTTTAGTTTTCTCCTTGTTTTCCTCTGCATCTATGGCTGCCACTATGTTTGTGGATGGAGTGGCCACTATATTGGTTGATGTTTCATTGATTAATCCTTGCTCATTAGAAATCTAGTCATTATAAAGAATGAATGAGTCAAGGTTAGTATGTATAGAATAGAGAGGGGAGTTTTCTGGTCTTTCTTGACTACTCATCATATATTTCATGTGTGTTTCCCTATAGAGTCTTCTGGGTTGACTAAAGATAGGAATGATGGCATAAGTCATATCCATCTGCATAGTACCTTGCAACTTAGCACCCCATGATCTTGAAAGAATCATGCCATATTTAGGGGGTATATTAGCCACTACAATGTCCATCACTAGGCTTTTGGCTGGGATTTGAGCTAAGTTAACACAAAGATATTTTATTAGGCCTAGGCATTTCACTCTACTTGAATCAAAGGAATATAAATATTTGTATGGTCTGGTCACCTCTAAGACTAATCTTTCCATTATTACCTTGTGCATGAGGTTATGTGATGCTCCTGAATCAAGCATGGCATTGTGCAACATCTTATCATGGATATTCAAACTGATGTAGAATGGAGGGGTAGTTCCTTCTTGAAATTTTCCTTCAATCTTTGGACCGAACAGAAGCTCTAGTTTATCATCACTTAAGTTAACAGTGTCATGAACACCTTCTATGTTCAAGGCTTTCAAAACTTGAAATCTATATACATTTTGAGTGACTAATTCAGTGAGACGGAGAAAGATTTTGATTTTGGAAATTTCATTCTCTAGGCTAAAGGGAATCTGGATTTTCAAAATGTTTGTTTCAACCTTGTTAGCCACTCCTTTATCAACAAAATCATCTTGCTAATTTCTACTATTTACAGCAGTAATTTTTTGTTTTTCAGGAGCATTAACTGAAATTCTAGTGCTGCTAGGGTCACCACTCTATTTTTCATTGATTTGGGTGTTTTTTCCCTGGTTTGGATCAGAACTTTCAGCCACTGTTTTATGGTTTTCTGCTGTATTTTTGGAAGTATTTACAGGGTTGTTTTTGGCAGAATTATCAGAGGTTTTCTTATTGGGAGTCTCTTGGTTCCTTTTACTTCTTAGGTCATATGGTTTGGGAGCTCCTATGATGGAATTTTCAAAGTCTGGTTCATAGTATTCAGTTTCTAGTCTTTTATCATCATAGGATGTATATAGAACTTGTTTTCTTTCATGGAGGAAATCAAAATCATCATTGCTTACTCCCAGCATGTTTATGTTATCATCCTCTGTTTGTTCATTTGTTTCTCCATCCTCATTAACATAATTTTCTTGAAAAGGAGGTCTGATTTGTTGATCAACATCTCTTTGTTTGTTATGAGGTTGATTTCTCCTAAAGTTCTAATTTTGATTTTGGGATTTGTTTCTATTTTGAGCAGCGGTTTGGTTTTCTCTAGGAGGGTTTATTTCATTTAAATTGATATTTTCCATCATTCTATCCATTACCCTCACTAGGTTGTTAAATTTGGCCTCAGATGAAGAAGTAGATGCCATAGTTTCATATTTATATGTGACTCTTTTCTCGGTTCTCAACCTAGCTCTCTTCTCAATCAGATTTGCTTCCACACTAAGATCTCCCTTCTGCATATCTTCTAAAGTTAAGGGATCCCTTTCTCTTAGCTGATAGGCCATTTTAGGATCAAATCCTTCAGGGAATTTGGCCAAAGCTGAGCCTTGTGGAGGTTTCAAATCTGGGGGTAGCACGTTATAAACACTATTAAATCTAGTGCAATAATTTTGAACACTTTCCCCAGTGTTTCTCTTGAGGTTGTTGTAATCTGAAATTATTTAGAGAGGGTTATTCCTAATTTCCCATTTTTTTATGAATGCTTGATGTAAAGGAGGGAGATCATTTATACTATTAGGAGTTAAACCCTTAAACCATTTCTTGGCCTCTCCTCCTAAACTTTGGGCAAAGATTCTCATCTTAATGGTCTCATATTCTATTTCAATATAATCAAAGGCATCATTCATCCTGTCTATGTGTTGTTGAGCAGTAGTGGGTTCATTTCTGGAGAAATGGGGAATTTTGGATTGATATTCATTGGGTAAAGGAACCAGAGGTTGTGGTAATACTAGTGGAGCATACCATGTTGCCATGATAGGAGGTTGTGGAAAAAATGGGGGGTTTACAAGTGGAGGGTTTATGAAAGGAGGGGGAGGATGGAATGGAGTGGTTTGAACAGTGGGTGTATGGATACCAGAAGTACTTGGACCAGCAAGAGACTGTTGAGCAGATCTAGGATGAGAAAAACCAAAGTTATGAATGAAATGCAGATCAGGTGGGGTGGTTTCTATGCTATCAGTATGTTCACCACTATGTTGGGGTGAGTGTGGAGACTCAAAGTCTATATGATCTATATCACTAAGTGAATTAGTTTTGGATGGGTTTCTTATGGATGGTAAGTCAACTTGTGTATCTTGCAGAGCTGAGAGATTTTCAGGGATAGAATTAGCTCTATGAATTGGTCTGACAATAGGTGAAGTCTTGGATTTAGAAGATTTCCTAAGGATTCTTTCTGGATTATCAACTATCTCAGGAGGAATTGGGTCAGGATAGGCTCTAGAATAAATTCTTCTAAAAGCCACTATGTGGTGCTTTTAGACCTAATGATGAGAAAAGTTCAACCAAGTATGAAAGTCTTTTAAAGGCTAACTAATATTTTTCAAAGAAAACTCAATCCTCAAAGTCTTCTTAACTGGGTTTGAATGATGTTTAAAGGATAAAATAATTTCCCAGTGGAGTCTTAGGAAAAGCCAGTGGGGTCAACAGGCCTACTGAATACCAATGGAGTTGCCAGGTGAAGGATTTTACTTTTTTTCAAGGTTTGGTTGTTGTTCACCATCAACAATCACTAATAACCAGTCTTGGTGACACTTGTCTCATTTAGAAATAGGGTTTCGTTGAGTTGTGAAGTTATATATTACTCAATATTCCCTAGTATGGTCGCCACTATGTTAGGTCTTCCGTAGTTTTCAAGATTGGCAAGAACAAATGCTGCAGGACCTACATCAGAACCACTTTGGAATCCTAGGATCTAGCCCTCTTGGATTCAGAGAGGGATCTCTCTATATGTGTTTAGATTGATATGCTTTTAAAGCTCATTATATCATATTAGGCTAGTTATGAAGCATAAGGGATTTTTTTTGGTTTTGGTTGGGTAGGATATCATCAAAATAAAGGAATTCATTTGAAGGGTGAAGGTGTGAGTAAGTTGAAAGAATGGTTCAGCAGATAGGATAGGTAAGAGATAGTATCAATCCATTGGGCTATGGAGTCACAAAAGGATTTAATTGCACAACAAGTTCAAGAGTGTTCCATAGGGAAAGTCATCTATATCAAAGGATATCTTTAGGTTGATTTGTGATATGGAACATTAAAAGTGTTGTGAAAGAAGCAAAGTTAATAACCATTTAAGAATCTATTAACTTCACTAAACAAGAAAAGCCTTTCAAAGTAACTATTTGAAGAAGGCAAAAGGATAGCGCAAACCGTATACCTCTTTGGGAAATTTTTTACTAAAGCACACTTTTCAGACAACAATCCAGCAATCTAACAGATTACCTTCAGAAAGAAGAAAACATACAATATAAAAAAAATAATAGCCTAAGATCAACTAAGAAATTTGAATCTATGCTACTTTTGGCATAATCTCAAGGGAAACTTTCAAAACAACTGTTGAAGACTAAAGAAGGGACAGGGCTAACCATAAACTTCCTTTATTAGGACTCTACTTAGCATGCAGTGAAAAGATCATTCAAGAACAACATCTCAGGTTTTACTCAAAAAGACATGGGCTCACCAACATTCCTTGACTGGTTATACTCTATTGAAATCATTCCCAAAGCAACAATTAGAAGAAAACATAGAGATAAGGCTTATCAGTGAGAAATAGGGTACTTTGCAGTAAATCATAATCTATATTTCCTGTTGTTTATCAGAGAAAGTGGACAATATGAAAACATAATAAAAACAACAATTAGAGTAAGAAAAACATCACCATTGACATAGACCAGGATCCCATAAATCAACTTGTATATTTGATGTTCAAACCAGTTACAATGTTCAAGTCCAGTAGGTCTTTACAGCTTCAAACTTCTCTTCTCAGCTTATCTTTCTTCAATTCCTAACAGAGCTTCAACAACCTCAACAACTATTTACATTCAACGAGTCTTCAACCAACAACAATACTGGGCTCCTCATATGATATATATAGGTAAATTGAGGAGGTGGAGTGAAAAGAAGGTCTAATTATTCAATTAATACAGAGTAAATGCTTCTCGACCTTTGGGAGGCCTAATGGAGAAGATATCTAATGTCTTAACTCTATTAATTGATTTTTACATTAAATTTCATCTACTTCAGTCACTTTTGTTGAATTTTGAGGCTTTTGGTAGGCTGGCATTTACTTTCTGAACTATCTTTGGAAATATTTCTGACTGTGCATTAACTTTGTATGCTTTTGAGGCAAAAAAAACTAGTAGGTTGCATTTTTATCTTTAGAGAAGTAAACGCTTCGGTGATTTGGAATTTGAAGCCATCTTTCTGCTGATCTGTCATGATTTGTTGCTTTAAACTTGAATTAGGCCTTTGATATGCGTTAGGCCTCCTTTAATCATATTTCGGGCCTTTTATCCTTTACTGCCTATTTTAACTTTAAACTAATTTTTTCCTCAAACTGTGATTTATCCTCGAAATATGCTTATTAAGTCCTTGATCTTCTGAATTTTGATTTTAACCTTTATTCTTCAATTTTCTTTCCTTCTTTGCTATGGGCAGGTATCTTTGGCACGCTGAGGGTTTCATTTGTTTTACCAGCATTCATGAGGCACCGATAAAACACTTGAAAGCCACGATAAATCCCTATTTGCATTTTTGACCCCAAGGATCGTCATCCTGGGCCTTGAGCCACTGTAATTGGCTGTGGGAAGACTTTATATCATTTCCGCCATGAAAACCTACAACACACACGAACTAATAAAATAAAACCTATGATGCTTGGGTTAAACCACTTCAGAGGGCTTTGGCAGGGGCGAAGGAGCATTTGTGGAGGATGTGTATGCAGCGGAGGCGGAAAACCATGGCGGATAGGCGTAAACAGGGTTCAAACATGGATTATGGCACGAAGTGGTGAAGAGAGGTTTTGTGAAACTAGAAGTGGTTTTCGCACAAGGGATGGGCTATAAAATATTTTCTGCAAATCGAACATGATATGGTTCATTGCTCAACACGTGGCTTCTGCAAAACCGAAAGTTTTGCGTTCAAGATGCATGGTGGTGGGAGGGGGCATAACGGATGTGAAATGGTGCAACAACCATTAGATATTTGGGCTGGAGATCTAAAAATGAGCATGAACGTGATGGGAGGGGAGATGCATGGCAGAAGAATGAGGTGGGGCCAAGCTGACGTGAGCTAATTTGTCACGTAGCGGGGAGGCTTGAGGTTGGGTAAAACAATGTGCGCCGTTGGATTATAGTGATAAAGGGTTATAATCAAGGTAGGGGCGAATATATAAAGGGAAAAAGGTGGAAGTGGGAGGGAGTGAAGGCGTGAAAATAGTTCTACGCTGTTCGATCTGGGATATCGATAGCTGAGATCAAATGCAAAGGGAGAAAATATGGGAGGAAGAAAGGTGGGACCCGGTGAAATGATGTCAGCAGTTTTGGCGCGTAGCGAAAAACTATTGGGCAGAGTTGAAAGGAGGGGATCAATGGGAGCTATTGGAACAGGAAATGGATGGCTGAGATGAACTCGGTGGATCAGCAATCAGTGGAGAAGAGGGTCTGTGAAGGAGGATTTTGTAATTACGATGTGTCGATGGCCAATGGGAGAAGTAGGTGTGATGGACAGAGGACCGTTGGATCGAGATCGAGATCAACAGTGGAGATGTGATCGAGGCTTTGCATATCGGTAGAGAAAAGGTTCAGGGGAGATGGAAGTGGGAAACACCGAAGTGTGATGGAGCGAGGACCGTTAGATCTGGGAAAGATCAACGATGGAGAAGGGAAGGCGACAGGGAAATGACGTAGCACGATACGATGCAGTGGAGCGATGCGATGGAGTGTGAAGTGCAATGGCCATCAAATATTGGGGAATGGACGGTCCCGATCTCATCGGAGGATCGGAATATCGGCGGAGTAAAGGGTCTGGCAACAAAGGAAATGGGATCCCTGATGTGCGATGGGCGATGGACTTAGCGCTCGGTCACAGAGTGCGGTCTTATGGTGGAAAAGGGGCTCGAGATTTAAGAGAAAGGGGCTTAAGGCCTTATATTTTAAAATGAAGGTTTTTTGAAGGATTTTGAGGGTTTCGATGAGGGGAAAAAAGGGATAAAAACCTTAATAAAAGGATTTTACAAGGTTTAAAGTGGAATTTTGAGAAAATAAAGGGTAAAAATGGAGAAAAATGGGTCTGAAAACAACCTTTTCTTTGGGACAGCAGGGCTTTCTTTGAAGGTTTTGAATGAAGAGATCAAATAAATGGATATTTTTGGCCAAGGTACATAGCAAGGCTTCAAGAACTGACAATTTTGCTTAAAAATTGTTTCTTGAAGACTAAAAGACCTGTTTTAGCCATCATCAGTTATGACAAAATTTTATTGATGGCTAACACTATCAGTGCAAGATGCGCATCGCCAGCACATCTCCACCCTATCATTACCATTGGTCCCTTCGCAAAGTGGGG
Organism: Pinus albicaulis; assembly: GCA_034641835.2. Lineage (NCBI taxonomy): Eukaryota > Viridiplantae > Streptophyta > Pinopsida > Pinales > Pinaceae > Pinus > Pinus albicaulis. Next base: position 960,682,772 of record CM076579.1, read on the forward strand.
CATGGAGTTTATGACGTGTAACCTTAAATCGGTCGAGGGGCATGCTTATATCATCGTAGCTGTCGACTTAATGACTAAATGGGCTGAAGCAATGCCTACAGTTGCCACCGACGATAAGAAAACAACTCAATTCATATTCAATCACATCATTTCTAGGTTTGGTGTCCCTGAAGCCATCGTTACCGATAATGGTTCCCATTTTCGGCATTATATGGTGGGGGAGTTGACTTCCAAGTTGGGCTTGCGTCGCGATAGCTCAATGTCGTACTATCCTCATGCCAATGGCCAGGTTGAAGATGTGAATAAGGTTCTTGTCACCATGCTTCAACGTACGATTGGGATGCACAAATCCAACTGGAATCTCATTTTATTTTTGACTCTTTGGGCATACCGAACCTCAATTAAGGATACGACCAGATTCACTCCTTTTTAGCTTTTTTATAGTCTCGAAGCTACCCTTCTGATTGAGTGTGAAATACCTTTGCTCAAGTTGGCTGTTGAATTGTCGAACACTAAATTGTGAAAAGAATAGAATCTTCTCTACTTAGAAAGGCTGGATGAAACTCGTTGTTTCGCTGCTTTGGTCATCGAGGCATAGAATAAGTGGGTTAAAGCTCATCTTGACCAGTTGGTTTCCCCTAATTCCTTCATAGAAGGAGACATCGTCCTCCTTTACGACCAAGGTCATGATAAGCTGGGGGTAGAAAAATTTCAACCCATGTGGCATGGGCCCTACATTGTTAAACTTGTCTTGCGGAATGGGGCCTATGAGCTCATTGATTACGAAGGTCATCCTCTAGATCAGCCCAGAAATGTGTTGTATCTCAAAAAATATTATGCATGAGTCATTCGTGCATGTTTTGTGTACATAGGTGTTCTTTTCATTTTTGTACATTTTTGGCTTGGTGTGCTTTGCGAGCCTTTTCCTCCTTATTGGGTCATTGCTTATTGTGCATATGTCTATTACTACTTATATCTTTTTTGTGGATGGTGCTTCCCGCAGTGCCCGGAACTTGTCTTCGGAAGCTTGGGTTATTTATGATCATGCTGGTGAGTTGATAGATCTATAAGGTATTTTTCTAATATGAACTACAAATAATGTCGCTGAGAATAGTGTTGTCATTGAACTATTAACCAAGGCGATTACCCTTGGCATTCGTGCATTGGTTGTAAATCAGGACTCACAACTTGTTGTTCTTCAAGCTAATGGACATTATTCAGTTAGAAACCCTCAGATTTTAAGGTTGTATTTATGTGTTAGGTTGCTGGAAAGACATTGTGATTACATTACATATCAACATATTCCGAGGTGAATGAATGCATTGAATAATACAATGGCTAACATTGTATTAGATAAATATTAGTGTAAATTGTGAAATCGTCATCACATGACAATATCCATAACAAGAAAATATATGTATATATATATCTCGAATGTTTGCATCAATGTGCATCATAAGTACACAAATATGTGTGTTTCTGTTACATCCTGAGTCATCATGTCTCCAAAATATGCAGAAATAAATCCTAGGTGTATAATTGGCATGATGCTCATGATAGCATGTCACTACACGTATAAGCTGCCTCAGCAAGTAGTGAACTCAGTTTGACACCCCTACGATGTGTCTCTGGTAGGCATGAGGAACATCATTGAATTGCGCATAGTCCAGAACCCCTCGTCATATTCCCTCCAAGTTGCGCCTGATTTCCTCCTCCTTGCCCCCCTCAACATGAGGGGCAATATCAAAGTCGCGAGGGATCCGCCTCACTATTGGAGACATGCCTGTAGGTCTCTTTGGGCCAACATCTGCAAAAACATGGATTCAATGTCAAAACATGCATAAAAAAATTCATAATACTCATGAAAATAAAAAATGTGTCTTACCAAGTGCTTCATCCCAATCCTCTCCTTCTGGGAGTGGGTGATTTGGATCACCAGTGAAATCTGTGCCAAAGTAGGGCCAGTCCTCCATGAAAATCAGATGTTGGTGGAGCCAATCAAAGAACTCTGGTCTCCAAGACATTTGTAGACTGTCCTCTGACCTTGGCATCCACGCTGCCCAATGGGCCATCCATGGCTCCTGTGCTGGTGGTGTCAGAACTATCACTTCCTGTCACTGAAATATTGGTAGTCGTTGCAAGAAGAATGATACTAGGATGGATCCATACCTGAACTGCTTTAGTTTGGTCCTCTTTCATTTCATCAGTTGACGTTTCATATTAATCGTCACTTCCTCTTCCCAGTTGTAGAGGGTCAGTGTCAGACAGTCTATTGCAAGAAGTAGCTGTGTTTTTGTTGCTTTGTGTGGTGCTTGTGATCCCGCATATCGCGTGATGGTGTGTAACACTACCTTTAGTGCCAAGTCCAGGATAGTCTAGATATCCACTTTCTCGCTTCTTGATCCTTTTCGTGCCCCTCGACATACCCTGTCGATCACCATGCTCATGTTCTCCATGGTGGGCTGGGTGCCGGTCAGGATTGGTGTTTCCCCCTTCCATGACAACCCTGTTATGAAATAAATTTCTGAGACATCAATCTCGAGTTCCTGATCACGAAGAATGAATTTTTCCTCATCCTCATCCCAGATACTAATCAAGTATTGCAGCAACTCCGGTTGAGCTCTGAGGCATGGTGTCAAGAAGAATTTTTTCAGTCCACAGTCTCTGAGAGCTTCCATGCATATTTCATTTTCCATGGAAAGCTCTTCTTCTTCACTGTGTTCCCATTCTTTCCATTCGATCACCATTTTTCCCCTTCACATCTGCAAACATGTTCATATGAATCTCATTAACCAAATTAAAAGCTTTAAATTTGTGAAATTTGTGCCCTATTTTTTTCAAATTCCCCCAGAGAATTCCAAATTTGGGCTTGCAGGTGATGAAAGAGGAATCAAAATGCTGGGAAGGATGTCGCCTCTTACCTGGAACTGACGAATTCGATATTGGTTTGCCGAATTGTCCGCTATCGCCATCGCAAAATCACAGTGTAAAAAGGGTAACTATTGCTTCACAAGAGGTAAAAGTGAAAAGTAATTATTTTTTACCATTTTTGGATTTATATAACTTTTCAGAACCCTAATTAGGTTTTAAGACATATTTTTTGATTATTTGACTACGTTATTTCAAGAAATGGATTTCACGTTTGTCTCTTGTGCAACGATAGGTCTTTAACAAGATAACGATGAAGTAACGACTTGTATTTTATACTTTTTTGGACTTTGTAAAAGCACGAAAAAGTCACTACTGGAGTCATCTTTCAGCTCTTTTATGACTCTCTAAAATTGAAAAAATTACCGAGACTCTAGTCATTTTGAACTGGTTAAATGGCTGCGAAATGATATCTACCCAGTATATGTTTACCCCTTTTTCAGGCTGGGATAGATTATTTACGAAAAAGGAATACCTTAGCCTATCATGACTAAGAGGTTCTTTCAGATATTGTTTTCTACCTTTTTGGATCTGAGGGACTTTTTACGAAAAGGAACATGCTGGAGTTTTCTTTTCCACTTCTTTTCAAACTCTCTAAACATGAAAGTATGTCGAGTTCTTCCTTTGTCATACTCGTTAAACCCTGATGACATCGAATATTGTCACCATGACATTCACCAAGTTCCTCCTTCATAGGGCTCGTAAAATGTACTAGGATGGATTTTTCCGAAGGAAAAAATTACATTACAAGCATATGTTATCCCCTTCAAGTTTTTTTTTTCAAAAATAATTGGGGTACTCGCCAGAAATGGTGGGGGAAAATGGAACCAGATTTTTGTCATGTTGTTAGTATGTTGCTCTTGAACATGACACTCGTCTGCATTCGTGTCGGGTTGGGGATATCTTATTTTGTCATTTTTTCCTCCATGGGTTTGGGTAATCTATTTTGGCCTCTCATATGCTCTTTTCCACGTCATAATGACCTGAGATCCCTTGATGTCAAATACTGCCAAATCCAGAGTTGTGTCATTGATATGTTCAAGAGGAGTTTGCCTCTGTAGTTTTCAACCTCCCTCTGATCCTCTTTTTGGTCTTGATTCATTACCATCATGTTCCTCTGTCTTGTGTCGATGATGTGGGAAGCATTATGGCCCTCCTTCGACCGGGTCACTTCCTGTCGACTCCAGCTCATTATCCAGGAATTTGATCTAGAGACTCCCTTTTGGTACCTTGGAGCTTGCATGTCTCAATGGAAATTTCTTCGCATTCGATGACAGGTCCACATCATTGGCCTTCGATCGAGTGATTCTATGGGTGTTTGACACCAGATCACTGTTCACATTCTATGGATTGTACCTGTTGTACCTTGAGAACCATTTTCATTATTGGTGGTTTCTCTTGTGCCTATTAACAACTTTCATCATTGGTTGGTGATCAGGTGACTTTCTTGCATGTTCGACTTCAGCTCACATATTCGCATGCTTGAATTTGTACTTGTTCTAGTCAAGATGGAGCACAAGACCCTGGGTTTTGTTTAATAAGATCTAGGCTACGGGATATTGTGGTTTATCATGACTTATTGCATGACCCTTTTGATTGGATGATTGTGACCATACCTGAGTCTATTTGTTGATCCTTACTGTTGGATGGCTACATCCATACCTTGGATATCGATTTATATATGTACTCTATTATGGATGGCTACGCCCATGCCACATGTTCATGTATAAGAGATATCAGTTGTATTTGTAATTGCAGATCTTCCGATAACGATGTTTGGTTTGAACGCGTTCTTGTAAAGAATTTCACCCCTCCCTCTCTCTCATACCTCATGATTTAGGGGGCATCTATTACACAAAATTTTGTCACTATCCCTGCAATCCCCATCCCACACATTGGAGGATCATTTCTGTGACTAATAACAAGTGTCATGCCTTTCAAAGACCATCATTGCATCCCTTTCCATGAGGAAAACACTCCTTCTGTTGAGAATTTCCCGAGCAGACCATCAGAAACACATGTTTTTTCCTTGGCGCTAGTATATTGTTATACCCTCGCACGAATGAGGAAGATTAACACTTGGCTCCATTCCCATTGGTGCTTTGTCCCAGTGAGATACCCGCAACAACCTATTTATGGAATGTTTTTTAACAATAGAGGTGAATTTTACATCATAAAAACTTTGTGGGTGAGTCAACTGGAGTGGTTCGACTGAATAACCATGACCTACCTCCTTTGGCCTCTTGTTTCCACCTTTTGGGGAAACCTCCCAAGGGATAAGGCCTCCCTTCTGTTAGTGTCGGTATCTTCATCCCTTCGTCAGTGATCAAAATTCTCTTGTTGCATTGAATATTAGGTGTCTCGATCGTCATCTGCATTCCATTAAGAGCATGGATCATCTAACAGTAGTGGATTTTTATACATTTTCCCTCATGTCCTTTACCTGCTGGCCCATTTCCTTTCATTAAGATCATCTACACTCACTTTTTGTCCTTAAATTTGTAAGAGTCATTATTTAGGTTTTCAGTCCCATCAGGTCTAGGGTTTCATAAATAAGGTCTTTAGAATGCCCAATAATGGTTAGCATGCACATGAGGAGTTTGAATAAAGTTCCAGTATTAAAAAATTTCATCATCATATGCCTAGAAATGTATTTTTCTTCAAAACTCAGTTTTGAAGAAAAATAAAGTATTTTATCTTTTTATGTATAAATGTAATGTAATTTCAAGTTCTCTCATTTGTAAATAATTTCAAATGGTAACCCTGGTCACCTTGTCAAGCTCCATCAAATCCATCCCCTGCAAGGCAAACAAAAAGCAAATAATTCAGTTAATCAGCGGCAAAATGAAGCAAATTGCCTAAAACAGAGTTTAAAAAAAAGTGTCAAAGGTAAACATTACAAAGTGGGTTTTTTGGAGTGGAAAATTAAAGCCTTTGGTATATAAGTCCTTTTCCATGTTCAAAGGGCTCATTTGCATCCAAAAGAGCAAGAGAAATTGGGAGCAAGCCCGTGGTCACAAAGTCACAGCGCAATCGTGCAAGTCTGTGGGCGCGGCGCATTGGCTGAGAGGCACGACGCATAGAGCCAGCGCAACGCATTGGGTCGGCCTCCACAGTGGTAAAAACACACAAGCGTGACGCACATAACCAGCGCGATGCGTTGGATTTGTGGCGTGACGCGTAGAGTTTCCATCTGTTTTAAACATGATTTCATTCAAAACTCAAATTTGCTCAGCTGCCTCCGGTCCAAAGTAAGTCAAGCAATCCCTCCAATGCCATAAATGTGTGTCTTTTTATTTTAATGAGGATTTAATTAAAAATTTCAAACCCTACTTCCTTGTTTAAGAGATGATAGCCTAGGGTTTGTAAACTGGTTTTTGTGGTCATCACTCCCTCATCTTTTATTCCTTCACTGTTTTTCTAGTTTCATCAACCCTTTTCCCTATTCCCCATATCCCTAAATTCATCTACCCCTATCCCATATTCCCATTATCCCAAATCCTAGCTACAAAATTCTCAAACCCCAATTCCTATCTCGAAAGCCCAGAGACTGTCCCTAAAACCCTTCAATTCCCCAAATTCCAATTGGCAATATTCCCAACATTCCCCTTACCCTCTCCCTCCATAGTCCCTCACATATTTTCATATATTTTGCAGCAAAAACCAAAGACACCTAAACTCTTCATACTCATATAAGACGACACAGACTTTGGCAAACATGAAGACAGATTCCTCTTACGACCGAGACAGTGACTCTACAACCGAATTGCATGCACCAAGGAGACCTCACAAGAGTGGTAAACATGTAAGGGAAGAGCCTACTTCACTTGCTGAGCTGCGGGCCTGCCCTCTTGCTATTACATGTTTTCAACAACAGTATTGTTATTAGTTTCGTGAGATGGTTTCTAGAGTCCAGTACCATCATGAGTTGGCCAGATTGTTTGTGCTTCATTTACATAATGGCCAAGTCACTCTTGCAGGTGTGACATTCACCTTGACACCTGAGTCTATCTCTCTAGCAACTGGTATTCCAAATCTTGGAGAGCAATGGAATAAAAGGTAGCAAGTTGAAAGGGAACACTATGAGCCATACATCAAGCCTGGTTTTTTGAGACAACTCAACAGATTTTTTCCCTTTCGGTACCTGAAAGATTCATACGCTCCTTTGATGAAGTTCATAATCAAATATTTTAGCTGTGAGGGTCGGTTTTCTCGTCTATAGGCCTATCACATTAGATTGTTGATGCACTTTACCAGGGTGAGAATGATGAACCTCCCCTAATTCATGTGCCGAAATATTGAGAATATGACCACCCTAGTGAAAAATAAAACTCTTGAGCAGTAGTATAACAGTATCTATCATTTTGCACTCATCAAAATTGTGGTTATGCATCGGCTTGGTTTGCAGGACATTTCATGGGAGGATTTCATTTCTAATGAGTTCTTCATAGCTCCTCAGGTGCCTTTGGAAGCTTTTAATGAGACAGGTGAACCTTCACATCTACAGGAGGGTCATGAGACACGGACCGCTAGTGTGCCGATGTTTGTCACCTATCAGAGGGGCACTAGAAGGTTATTTGTAGCAGCCAAGCGACTATTATCTCCACCCTGGGTGGAAGGGGTATCGCTTCCTTCATCAGAAGTGCAGGTATTTGACAAAGGAAAGAGGCCAATACATGATGAGGAGCCTTCAGGAGGGCAGGAGACAAATTTCATCCTCATTCAGGATGATGACACCAATTTGTGCTCACCAAGCTCAAAGCTTAGAGAGATCATTCGGGAGTAACGGGCGGAGATAAATACTTCATCCCTCAGCCTACAAAGATCCAAGTGGATAGTCAAATACCTTGAGCAAAGAAACAAGCATCTAGAGTGATGCAGGAGCATCAAGGGTGTTTTTTATTTTGTAAATATGTTAAAAGGGGGTGTGATAATTTTTAATATTTTATTAATTAATTTGAATAAAATAGGAGAAGGTGAGGATTTTTGTAAATATCTTTTTATTTAATAAAAGGATATGAGGGAATTTAATTAGTTGAAGGATTTTAGGGATAAAGATCTATCCTTTAGGGATGTTGAGAGATTTAGGGGTTTGTTGAGGAATTTAAGGGATTGAGCATTTAATTAAATGATTTTTTTAAAATTGTATAAATAAGAGGGGGTTTGAGAGAAAAAAAAAACATTGAGATAGTTGGAGAGGGTGAGTGAGTGTGAGTAGAGAGTGAGAGGTTTTCTGCTTAGATGCCTTCGGGCAGTTTGTAAGGGCCAATTGTTGAATATCTAGCCATGCACAAAGGGTTTTGAAATTGATTTGCATTTGTTTATACAATGAGGAATTTGTTCTGGAATTTTGTGTGAGTTTTATATTTTTGGTCGAATTGGTATAATGAGTTAGAGTTCTTAAATTCAGTCATTTGATAAGCTTTGTAGACAAGCTTTGCACATAAGTTAAGAATCGACATTAACAATATTATAGTTCTTATTTGAAATGATGAATCTGTATACTTTTATGTCGATTTATAAGGGCGCACTGTGAAACTGTGTTCATAGAATTGAACGAAATTACATTGGGGGAAAGCTGTTAAATTGAAATTGGTTTCAAATGAAGAATTAAATATATATTGTATGAAGCATGGTCTAATCAAAGTCAATCAGGGCGCAAGGTTTCTGTTTGATATTAAATGCAGAGTTCTGTGACTGGACATTGGCAAATAAAACAATGATCGATTGAAATGCTGTGTTGAAGAAATTGTGGTTAATTTCGAAGTCGATCTGTATTGAAGGTATTTTAATAGCCGAACTGCAACTAAATTAAATTGAATCGATACTCAGAGTGAATATGCGTTGGGCCAAACGTATTAGTACGTGGCTGGAAATCGGTGTATGGATAGCGTTGAATTAATAGCGCAGGTACAGAAGGCGTTAAACACTGGAGATTCGATGTTTTATATTACAGATTCAATTCAGGAATGCGTTAATGTTGAATGCGTTAATGTTGAATGAGAATCCCGGATCGATTCTCATTTCTGTTATGAATTTTATGATGGAGCGCTATTCTCATTAAATGTTAATGGTATTCTACCTGCAAAATAAGAATTAATTTGTGAATGAATTGCAGAATTCATATAACATGGTTAAGAACTGATGGTGTGTTAAATTGTGTGAACCATGGTGAAGTCTATTTTTCTGGAGCGATGTCAGTCCTGGCATAGATTGACTTAACGGTGAATCGAAGGTGTAGTTTGTCATCAAATGAAGCATTTGATTAAACAAATTAATAAATTGTAATGTGACAACGCACAGAGGGAAGAACTGACATTTATGTCAGATTGTGTTGGGGTAGGCGTAGGACTGTTATTTCAAATACTGTTGATCTTATTTGGAATTCGATGAAAAACGATTTTAATTGTTGAGAAGTTTAAATAAGCAACCTGGCAAATTTATGAAAAGCGTGCAGAGGCGATGAGGATGCATTGAAGCAGTGAAATGGTTGCTGAAGGATACGATGACAGCAGAGCAAATTCTGCGCTAAGAGCCAAGGGTGGAGTTACAAAAGCTGGAACAAATCTGAATCAATGGTATGTATAGAATGGCACAGCGTTTTAAACTGTGTCTATTGTGAATAAATTAAACAAGTGATATCGACTTATGTCAAATACAATGAATCATTGGGTTTCATGTATGGAGAAGTTCTGGCTTAGAATAATAGGACAGTCGACACATAGATGTCATAAATGTTTGAATGGAACGCTGTGTAATGATTGTATTGATCATTGAAAGTCTCAATTGGTAATCACAGGTAAGAGAGCACAGGATTGTATTCCTGTAACTCTGTTTATTCACATTGGAATACATCACTCCAAATATCTAATTCAAAATAGAGGCTGGCAGACAGTGATAGCAGGGCGCACCTTTTTATTGAGTTTGATTTTGAACTCCAGCATTATAAGAATGAAAGATGGGAGTTGGGTGATTCACACAAGAAAAAGGTAGATTGTTTCATAATATTAATTGGAGCGAAATTTCAAATGAAGTTTTTTAAAATGTGCATTAAAGTGAGGATGCAATCCAGGTCTTTGGGTTATGAAAGCATGGTTTGTGTGGATATAAGCTGAAGAGCTTGCATGTGGAAATTATTGTGTAATAAACAATGTCAAGTTGAATTAAAACATGGGGACATTTGACCTTTGATTGTGAGTTTGAAATCTGATCTTAAAAGGTGCATGAATTGGCTTTGTAATTGAGTTTTTTATTTAGGGCAAGAGTAGAGCAGCATGTTGATATGCGTTATTATTGAAGATCCTGGTTATTGCAGGCTTGGCCTGCATCAATTTGGTATCAAAGCTTGGCTCTGTTGAAATGAAAAATGTTTGTTTCTGAATGAAGACATAAGGTTTTGTTGAAGAACTGAAATGTATTTTTGAATGTGTGGAAAGGAAGATCAGATTGGAAATCTGATATGCAGCATAGACAATTGCAAGTGAACAGGATTGCAGTGAAGGAAATTGCAGAAGCGAATGAAGGACGAGATCAGGCAGGTGAGATGATTTTCTGATTTGAAATTTATGATTAAGGTTTATGGTTGCAGAGAAGATGATGGCAGTGAACCTGACATTCAGTTAGAGGCTGGATAGGGAGGACAATTGCAGTGTCCTGAAGAGAAAGGTGAGTTGAAGAGATAGCATAGAGAAAGAGCAGAGGAGAGTTCTCAAAGAGGTTCCAGAGGCAGTGAACCAAGTACTTACCAAAAGACTGAGTGAGGAGAGCTTGGTGAGGTAAGTGGCGGCAAGACATGAAAGCTTGTTGCTGAGGCTAGTGCAACTCATGGAGAAGATGATCATGGAGGATCAGAGAAGAGGTTCAGAGGAATGCCACAAAGATGAGATGACTGCAGAAGTTTGAGAAAGAGAAATTTCAGTAATGAAGGTACAATTGCAGGTACTAGAAGAATGGCTGCAAGAGAAAGAAGATCAGAATAGAAAATGGATCTTTCCACTAAAGGGAAAGAGAGTGATTTGGCGACAATTGCAGAGGAGGTTGAGGAAAATTGTGATTGCCTTGTTGAAAAAGGAACTTAGATTTCTTGAACCAGAGATGGAATTTGAAGATTCCACACGCAGATTTGTTCAGAAGGATGTGTTGGAGGAAGAAGTCAAGACTGAAAAGTCTTGTGGTTTTAAAACTGACAAGTTATGTATGTTTACAGGTATAGTACAGGGAGATGAACAAGCTTTAGAGTTTGTTCAAGAAGAGGTGAATCTGAAGGCTGTTCAGATCAATGATGAGATAGCAAGATCTCAGAAGGAGATGAAGACGAAGGAGTCTAATCAGGATGTTAGTGTAGAAAGAGAAGGACCAGCTGATGATTGGTCAAGCACTGGTGAAGGTATGGAAAATTGTGTGAAGTTTCCAAGTTCTACTCCTAATGAAGTTATTGAATTGTACAGGAAACTAGATCTCCAGAGAAGAGAATTGGAGAGACAGAGGATTTATGAAGCAGATGATGGTAAGAAGGCGAGACTAGCTGACAGTCTCATGATGAATGTAAATCAGCATACTGATGTGCTGAGAGAGGAGTCGGGAAGTAACTCAGAGCAGCATACTAGAGTGTTGCCAGAGGAAGCTGAGGAGAAAACTAGTGAAGATTTGCTGAGTCCTGAAGAAGACTTGGAGCTGCAGAGAGAAAACTTGGTGACTGAATCGACAAGTGAGTGTTATGATTTTAATGCTGACAATTTGATTGTGTTTACAGGTGAGAAATAAGACAGTCCATCATTTGGAATTGTCTTGGAAGGAGGTGAACAGTTGCAGAAAGAAGATGAGACAGTCATGTCTCATAAGCAGAGGCTTGTTACCATGGGTGACAAGAAAGAGTTGGCTTGTTTGTATAGCCAAGAGAAGACTGGTGGACAAAATTTTGAAGCTGCTACAGTGACAGAGGATGAAGCTACAGTGTTTGAAGAACTTGATTTGATTTCCAGAATCAATCAAGAGGATGATGGGCAATTACTGAAGATTGTCGAAGGAGAAGATAGAGGTTATGCTGGAGTTAATTTGCAGCATGTTGATGAAATGCTGAAATGTCTACTGGAGACATTTGAAACAGAGAAAAAAGTTGCAGATGAAATTGCAGATGATGAGCAAATGAATGTTGCAGAGGGACTGGAAGTTTGGGAGGTCGCAACATTTATGATGGCAGCTGAAGCAACATCCATAGTGACAGCTAGAGCACCATGTTTTATTGAAGATGCTGGAAACAATCAGCAGACAGAGGACATACTGGACAGAGAAATTGAGTTGATAAGAAAGTTAATGATAAAAACATCCCAGAGAAAGACGGCAAAAAGAAAGAAAAGGAGTGACAAAAAGAGGAAGACAGTAGCAGACTTGGAAGGCAGAGCAAGTGGAGAATTACAGCACAAAATATGGAAACCTGGAAGACAAAAGCAGATAGTAACAGCAGTAAAGCAATTGACAAGCAAGGAAAATAAAATTTGGGATCCAGGAGGAAATATCCAGACTTATGACCAGGTGGTCATGAATTTTCTTACATGGGGAGTCTGATGCAGGAGCATCAAGGGTGTTTTTTATTTTGTAAATATGTTAAAAGGGGGTGTGATAATTTTTAATATTTTATTAATTAATTTGAATAAAATAGGAGAAGGTGAGGATTTTTGTAAATATATTTTTATTTAATAAAAGGATATGAGGTAATTTAATTAGTTGAATGATTTTAGGGATAAAGATCTATCCTTTAGGGATGTTGAGAGATTTAGGGGTTTGTTGAGGAATTGAAGGGATTGAGCATTTAATTAAATGTTTTTTTTTAAATTGTATAAATAAGAGGGGGTTTGAGAGAAAAAAAAACATTGAGATAGTTGGAGAGGGTGAGTGAGTGTGAGTAGAGAGTGAGAGGTTTTAGCAGATACTGTTGGCAGGCGATTTATGAAGAACGGTGTTGAATATCGGCCATGCACAAAAGGGTTTGAAATTGATTTGCATTTGTTTATCGATGAGGAATTTGTTCACGGAATTTTGTGAGCAGAATAGAGGAGCTCATCAGATTGGTATAATGGGTAGCAGGTTTATTAAATTGATCATTTGATAAGCTTTGTAGACAAGCTTTTGTAAGTTAAAGATAGAACATTAACATTATGGTTATTATTTGAAATGCTTGATATTATCTTATGTCGATTTATAAGGGCAACAACTATTGAAACTATTTTCATAGTTGAGCAAAAATTACACTTAGAGAAAGGTACATTAGAATTGAAATTGGTTTCAAATGCAAAATTAAATATACATTAAGCATGGTCTAATCAAAGTCAATCAGGGCGCAAGGTTTCTGTTTGATATTAAATGTAGAGTTCTATGACTGGAAATTGGAAAATAAAACAATGATCAATTGAAACGCTGTGTTGAAGAAAATGTGAAGTCGATCTGTATTGCAGGTATCTTAATAGCCGAACTGCAACTAAGTTAAATTGAATCGATACTCAGAGCGGATATGCGTTGGGCCAAACGTATTAGTACGTGGCTGTAAATCGGTGTATCGACAGCGTTTAATTAATAGCACAGGTGCAGAAGGCGTTAAACACTGGAGATTCGATGTTTTATATTACAGATTCAATTCAGGAATGCGTTAATGTTGAATGCGTTAATGTTGAATGAGAATCCCGGATTGATTCTCATTTCTGTTATGAATTTTATGATGGAGCGCTATTCTCATTAAATGTTAATGGTATTCTGCCTGCAGAATAAGAATTAATTTGTGAATGAATTGCGGAATTCATATAATGTGGTTAAGAACTGATGGCGTGTTAAATTGTGTGAACCATGGTGAAGTCTATTTTTCTGGAGCGATGTCAGTCCTGGCATAGATTGACTTAACGGTGAATCGAAGGTGTAGTTTGTCATCAAATGAAGCATTTGATTAAACAAATTAATAAATTGTAATGTGACAACGCACAGAGGGAAGAACTGACATTTATGTCAGATTGTGTTGGGGTAGGCGTAGGACTGTTATTTCAAATACGGTTGATCTTATTTGGAATTCGATGAAAAACGATTTTAATTGTTGAGAAGTTTAAACAAGCAACCTGGAAAATTTATGACAAGCGTGCAGAGGCGATGAGGATGCATTGAAGCAGTGAAATGGTTGCTGAAGGATACGATGACAGCAGAGCAAATTCCGCGCTAAGAGCCAAGGGTGGAGTTACAAAAGCTGGAACAAATCTGAATCACTGGTATGTATAGAATGGCACAACGTTTTAAACTGTGTCTATTGTGAATAAATTAAACAAGTGATATCGACTTACGTCAAATACAATGAATCATTGGGTTTCATGTATGGAGAAGTTCCGGCTTAGAATAATAGGACAGTCGACACATAGATGTCATAAATGTTTGAATGGAACGCTGTGTAATGATTGTATTGATCATTGAAAGTCTCAATTGGTAATCACAGGTAAGAGAGCATAGGACTGTATTCCTGTAACTCTGTTTATTCACATTGGAATACATCACTCCAAATATCTAATTCAAAACAGAGGCCGACGGACAGTGATAGTAGGGCGCACCTTTTTATTGAGTTTGATTTTTAACTCCAGCATTATAAGAATGAAAGATGGGAGTTGGGTGATTCACACAAGAAAAAGGTAGATTGTTTCATAATATTAATTGGAGCGAACTTTCAAATGAAGTTTTTTTAAATGTGCATTAAAGTGAGGATGCAATCCAGGTCTTTGGGTTATGAAAGCATGGTTTGTGTGGATATAAGCTGAAGAGCTTGCATGTGGAAATTATTGTGTAATAAACAATGTCAAGTTGAATTGAAACATGGGTACATTTGACCTTTGATTGTGAGTTTGAAATCTGATCTTAAAAGGTGCATGAATTGGCTTTGTAATTGAGTTTTTGATTTAGGCAAGAGCAGAGCAGCAGGTTGATATGCGTTATTATTGAAGATCTGGGTTATTGTAGGCTTGGCCTGCGTGCATCTAGAGGATCAAAAAATCATCATGGAGCTGCAAAACATACGAGAGAACCGACAAGTCGCTAAAAAGAGCAAAATCAAGATGACATCACTTGAGCAAGAAATTGAAACTGATCACGAAACTTGGCTTGAAAGGGTAAATATGCATTTGGAGAAGCTATTGGAGAAAGACAACAAAGAAAAGAACATGTTGAGGCACATGGCCAATCATTATTGGGTGAGAGCCATGTTTGTAAAGAAAGGATCAAGATCTTGAAGGCTAGGTTGAAGAAGGCCTCAAAGCGTTGGAAAAGGCATGATAGAATTTATATTTTGGCCGAGACTTTCTTGGCCCAGAATAGCACATAATTGAGGACACTTAGCCCAAATTTCAAGAAATTTGGGACACTTTTTGCAAATTTTGAATTTTTGGCCTAAAAACAGACTTTTCAGCTCTATGCGTCACACCACTTGGCGTGCGCTTTTGATGGGGGACTCCTTTTGATGAAAAATCTACATTTTTGGATTTTTCATGGAAAAATATGCATGCCTACCTATTTCCAAGAGATTTTGACAGGTTTTGGGCTTCCAAAAGGGTCAAAAACACCCCAAAAATGACCTTTCTGCCCCTTTTTTGACACACAGGAAGTAGTCTTTGGAGAACTCAGTTTTGGAGGGGAAAATGGAAGCCAAATTCAGAAATTACACTTGTGTTGGAAAGTAGACAGGTAGACCTTTCCAACATGCCCACATGGAGCAAATTTGGACACCGGGAAGGCCTCCAAAATCAGCTGCAAACTGGCATGATGCATAGGGAAATCAAGCGCGTCACATTGGAGGTTTCTGCTAATTTTTGAACCAGAAAGTATGTTTTTCGCCTAGTTTTTGACATTTTTACTTTCTTACTTCCAAATGTCAAAATAATGATGTAATTGGATGTAATTTGATGGATATTGATGTAATTTTGTTAAATTTTCACTCATCGAGGTAGATTCATCCATCAAAAGGTGATTTGCAACTGAATGAATCAGTTTCCTAGTTTATAGAGGCAAGCTGTTCCACTGCCTACTTTCTAGTTCTCAGTTAGATTTTGTTGGAACAAATCCTAAACTTGTGAGCTTGACCCCTAGAGGCTGCGGATGAGTTATTGCTAGTCTATATCTTGTGGTTTTTCAGTCATTAGTATGGTTGGACTCTTGGGAATGTTTTTACCATCATTGTACATTCATCTCTGCATATTTGGCAAAGGAATAGACCGGGGTTTGCAACACACCATGGGATTCATGTGGCATTTTGTTTTGATGATGTGTTTCTCTCTATAAATGTAAGTCTAATTGTGTTTTATGGATGCCATTTTCTCTCTTATTTCTTCTCAACTTAAACAAACAAGGATAAAGGTAGAGTTCATTAAAATTTGCAGTGCTCTACCTAGGGTTTGTTTAATTTTTCTATGTTTTCAGCTGTTTGGAGAGGATCCCTGAAGGTTTCTTTCCCTCTTCAACTCCTCACCTCTCTCAACTCTCCATTTATTTCAAATTGGAAGTGTCAAATCAATTTCCTACCTTTCCCCATTCAGATCTCTGCAAAACTGAGCCTCATTCCCCGAAACCAAATTTACCTTTCCTCTTGAGCCAACAAAATATTCATTAAATTCAAATCAAGACTCTTTTGCATATATACCTAGCCTAAAATCAGTTCTCATTTAAGTCATCTCAAGCCTCATTGATCATTTTTTGCTGAGATTGACAAGGAGAGAGCCCTCTCCTGATCTTGTAGGGCTAGCTACCATGTTAAGTGTGGTTTGATGTTACCCTAGATTTTTCCTTTCTCATCCTGAGGTAGATTTAGGCCATAACATAGTGGTGAACATACTGGGGAAAAAAATATTGTTTCTTTGTTAGTGTTATTCTTTTAATAAACTACAGACGGAGCCTGAAGTTAGCCAGGTAGCCTTCGAAACTCTCTTGCCTTGCATTAGTGAAAGTAGATGAATGCTGCTTCAGTCAATCTCTGATTTAGTCTTATAAACATAACATCTAACTTGAAAATTGTGCCAGTACATCAAAAAATTCTAGACTTTTGGGTGATGAGTTTAGAATTTGATAGGCTGAACAAGTTGTTTTTGTCCGTATGATTTTTGGAAATAATTCAACACACTGGATTACAGACGACACACCAGGGAAAATCCAGATCCTGATCCACCTCCTGTGTATGAAAATTCAAATCTTATTTCGAGAATCCTTCATCGAGAAAGTCCTGTGATTCCTGTGTTCAAATCTCATTCATGTCATGCTGTTTTTGAGTATCTTGAGATCTTGAGTTTGACGAACAATTTGAGTTGTCATTATTTGAGACTAAGTCCGAAAGTGTTATTGATTCTACTGTCCTAAATCCAGAGTTTGTCAAAGATCTTGAAATTGAAAAAGCCAATAGATCAGTTGACATTTATATCTTGAATCTTCAGAATTCCATTATGGCAACAGAAATTCCCAAATTCATAGAGTCTGCATCTGCAACTCTTGGGTCATCCGTAATTGCATCTAGTTCAAAAATTCCTACCGAGCCTCCTCTCATTCCCACCATTCCCGTGCAGCCTTCTATCTCTGATAAAAAAATTGCAGTAGTATCACCTCCATCCACACCACACACACCTCATACATCAGCTGCTCCGACTCCTCCTATATCCCCAAGACCGGTTGTAAATCCACCTAGAGAAATGGCTTCCCGATTTTCACCCCTCGTGTTGCCTCAAAATTTGGATAACATCCCTGCTGATTATCAAAGAAAAATTCCATTATTTGATGTCACTCCTCAAAGTGTTATGGCTCAACAAAATGTGGATAGGATGACAGAATTCTTTGACCTTCACGAGATTGATGCAGAGAATGTGACCATGAGACTGTTTGTATAAACTTTTGGAGGTGAAGTAAGGAAGTGGTTCAGAGCTTTTCCAGATGGTAGTATTACTACATTCTCTAATCTTCAGAGACAATTCTTGGATCGATGGGAAGTGAAGAAAAAACCTCTTCAGATCCTTTCTGAATATGAGAATATCAAGCGGAAAATTGGTGAGCCTGTTCAAGATTATTGTGTTAGATTCAATTCTATTTACAATGCAATTCCTGTTGATATAAAGCCACCTATGGGGTTGGCTTTGATTAAGTTTCTGGATGGCTTCGATCCTTACATGGCCTATCAATTTAGAGAAAGAGATCCGGCCACTTTGGAAGACATGCAGAAAATTATAGTCAGCGTTGAAGCAAATCTGTTTGCCAAGAGAGTTAGAACGAGAGCTGAAAAGAAGGTAACAATAAAGGAAGAGGTTTCCACTTCAGATCAAGTGCTTCGTAAGATGGAACAAATGTTTGACAGATTGACGATTGAAAATTCTGAACCGCAAGTCAGAAATCCTAATTTCTGTGGTCAGCAACAATCGCAATTTAGAATCAAACAAAGAGAGAAACGAGTACAAGACCAAGCAATACAACAGCAAGTGAAGACACCCTTACAACAGAATTTTGTACATGGTCCGGAATCAGATGACGAGGAGAATATAATTGGAGAAGAGAATCATTTCTTTACACCTGATGATATGCCACTTTTTATTACTGAAGATGAGGAGTATTATGAGAACTCAACTGTACAAAGGGACGAGAATTTCATCTTGGGGAATGAAACAGTTCTTGAAGAAGAGTCTGATGAATATCAGAGGGGGTACATGAATGCTTTGACAGCCCAGCAGTGACAATATTCACTCAGAAGTAGAGATGTACCCATTAATCCAATTCAAAAAATAAAGGAAGCGACAGCACCAAAGAATGATCCACTCGTTGTGCAGAAAAAGGGGAAAGAGACAGCTGATCCCACCACTAGAAAACCACCATCAGCAAATGAAATATCCAATCAGCCAAATATATCAAAGGAGAAAACTAAAAAGAAGGATGTCCCAGCTAAAGAGGTAGAGAAAACTTAGGTTTTTAACTTGGAAAGTGAAATTGTTAAATTAAAAGTGTCCATTCCTTTGATTGAATTGATGAAGAATAGAAACTATAAGGGTCAGGTGTCTAATATTTTGAGCTTAGATCCATTATCTAATATGGTAAATGTGGAAGATGATTGACCTGAGTTGATTTTTGGTCCAGCATTGGATGGTAAGTCTCAAGATAGTGATGTACCTCCTTTTTACATCAGCCTTAGGTTGCACGAATTTGTGTTACACAATGCTATGTTTGATTCTGGAGCCTCTCATAATCTCATGCCTAAGGAAATCATGGAGAAATTGGGATTGGATATCACCAGAAAGTATCATGACCTTTATTATTTTGATTCTGGTAGAGTAAGATGCATTGGGCTTATCAAACATTTGGTGGTCAGTTTGGATCAGATTCCGACTAAAAATGTTTTAACGGATGTGGTTGTGGCAGATATTCCTCCTAGATTTGGCATGCTTCTTTCCAGATCTTGGGGAGCGAAACTTAAAGGGACATTGCAGCTTGATTTCTCCTATGCTACTATTCCCGTGTTTGGTCAGATGAGGAAATTATACCGAGAGCAAAATATGAAGTATATGATCGCAAGCAAGGAGAAACTGGTAAATCATCCAATCAACTATGTACATACGGATTTAGAATCATTTGTTTTATACTTAGATAGCTTTAACGATGTAAATAGCCAAGTAATTGAAGTAGAAGACATTCCAGAAATTACTGAAAATTTTAGAGAGGTCTTGAAGAAAGAGAAACAAATATGGGATAGTACCGCTGAGCAAGCAGCCCCCTGACAATAGAAAAATATTGATGGATAGCAAGGAGAAGTAAAAGAGCAAACATAATTTCAGCATTTGGAAGAGGAAGAAGCTGGTTTGTGGACCATGGATTTGGATGGTGCGGTAGGAAGGGAAGGTGATGGAATTTGAATTTGGATATGCAACCCTGTTTTCTTCCCAAAAAAAGTGCCAAGTAATGTAAGGGTCTGTTCTTATAAATTGGCTTTTGATTGTTCAAATAATGGCACTGAATATGAAGCTTTAATTGATGGTTTGAAAATTCTTAGAGAGTTAAATGCCAAAAGGATTGCAGTGTATGGTGACTCTGAATTAGTTATAAAGCAAGTGAAAGGTGGATACCAAGCTAAGCATCCTCGAATGCGGGCCTACCGCAATGCAGTGCTAGATATCTTGAGATTGTTTTCAGATTATACTTTGACGTGTGTCCCTCGTATTTAGAATGGTATTGTAGATGCACTTGCAACAACAGCAAATAATTAAAAAATTCTGATGAATTCAAACAAAAAAATTTAAATTCATGTGAAGCATCGTCCGACTGTCCCTGACAATCAAAGGTGTTGGCAAGTGTTTCAAGATGATAAAGAAATTGATGATTTTTTGCAAAATGAACGTAAATTCAAAGACACTTCTATTGATGGGGAGCATGATGATGGTGAGGCGAATATAGAAGTCAATCAGATGGAAGTTTTGTAGCTCAAGGAAAATGTCATTCCTAAAGGTTTAATACCTTTAGAGGAGCTTTTCAACCAAGATGATGTGGCTCGAAAATCGAGCTTGCTGCCAACCGAGAAAGGAGTTGAGGATGTGAACATTGGATCAGCAGAAAATCCTAAAATGGTGAAATTGTCCAAGGCATTGCCCCCATAGGTAAAATAAAAGTATATCAGTTTACTATCTTCCTTTGCTGATGTATTTTCTTGGGACTATTCAGATTTGAAGACATATGACACAAACATAATTCAGCATACCATCCCGATCAAGCCAAATCAAAAGCCCTTTCGACAGAAGTTGAGAAGAATAAATCAAAATGATCCAGATTTATGCAGGAACGAAAAAAAATAACCATATAACCATAAATACAGAGATGCAGCGGAAATAACACTTCATTTCATTAATATCAAAGAACTGAAATTTGCTTATAGACAGAATGGAAATAAAACTAGCTAGGGCACTAGTAGCTATCTCTGAGAAGAGATGTGGTCGCTACATGCCTCTGAACTGAGTTACAATGAGGCTCAAGGGCCTATTTATTATTGAGAAACAATGGAGAACCCTAAAAATCCAAAAACGTAACCTTAGGAGATGAAGCGCCAAAACTATGGGCCTCGTTTGGGCAAATTGGTGTTTCAACTTCCGAGGGACGTAACTTTGGCATACTGTCTCCGTTTGACGCACATGATACATCATTAAAAAGATCTATTCGAGGAATACAACTTTTGCCACAAATATAATTTTGAAGTGGAATGACATGAGGCGTGATGCCCAAAAAACATAGTTTAGGGCCTCAAAATAGCTTCGGAAGTTCAGGACCCGAAAAACTGCTAAAAATAGTAAGTTATGCCGAAACTGAAAAACTAAAAGAGACAATGGTGGGGGCCCAAGTGGAATAGGTGGGTGGCCACCAATATCAACCTGGATCATTCCTCCCCCCTTAGGAAACAATGGTCCCCATTGCGTTAAGTTCCTCCATGAGATGAGGAAATTTCTGCTGAACTTGGTCCTTGGTGAACCACTTTCCTTGGTGCAAGAGTTGGCCAGTGTTGACAACCCAATATAGTTGGATCTTCTGTTGGTGAGTGTTCTTGATTTGCATGTCCATGATACAATATGTGGTGGTCTATTCCATGCAGTCTAGGTTTAACTCTGTTGGTGTGAGTTGTTCTGCAATGTCCGAGGTGTCCATTAGAGGTGGGAAGTAAGGACGAAGGCGATCCACATTGAAGACTGGGTGCAGATAGGGTAATGGAGGAATAATAAGCTCGAAGGAATTGTTCACTACAGCCTTGGTGACGGTGTACGGCCCGTATCGGAGCGGGCGAAGCTTTCGGTGGGGTCTAGTGAGGCGCTCCTTCTGTAAGTGTAGCCATACTTTGTCGCCCACCTGGAAGTTGTGTGGCACCCAGTGTTGATCATGGCGCAGCTTATAATTCGCATTGGCTCTGTCCAATATATCATGAACTTGTTGGCGGATGTGTTGAATGCGCTCGATGAAGCTACTTGCTTTGTCAACTTCAGACTGGACATGAGCTGAATCGGCCTGAGCATCTGCAAATGGCATGGCTACGTCAATGGGACATAGTGGCTGGAATCCCAAGCCCACTTGAAAGGGGCTATAGCCAATTGAACTATAGAGAGCCCTGTTATAACTATGTTGTACATAAGGGAGGCTCTCGTCCCATGTGCGTGGATGCTTTGAATTGTACATGCGCAGAATGTGTACAATCATTCTATTGACGACCTCTGTCTAGCCATCTGTTTGGGGATGGAAAGTTGTGGAATTGGTGGGCTTTGTGTCCAACATTGACCAGAGGCTGGACCAAAATGTGCTGAGGAACTTGCTATCTCGATCTGATATGATAGACTGTGGGATC
Organism: Pinus albicaulis; assembly: GCA_034641835.2. Taxonomy (NCBI): domain Eukaryota; kingdom Viridiplantae; phylum Streptophyta; class Pinopsida; order Pinales; family Pinaceae; genus Pinus; species Pinus albicaulis. Next base: position 960,705,051 of record CM076579.1, read on the forward strand.
CCAAAGTGCACCCACACTCGTTCAAAGAAGAGTTTAGCAGTGGCTTCTGCTGTGATATTCTTCTTACAGGCCGCCATAATGGCCATCTTCGAGAATCTGTCAACGACCACGGAAACACAGTCATTCCCATTCTTAGTAGAAGGCAGGCCCGACATGTAATCCATGGAGATGGATTCCCAAGGTCGATCAGGGGTAGGTAGTGGAGGTATATAGGCCTTGCTTGATGGTCGGTTTGGAAATGGCACAAGGTGGTGGTGATTTGATGTGATGTCCAAGGTTCTACTAATAGAAATACTTCTGTAGTATTGCTACTGTTTTCTCGACCCTGAAATGCCCAGTGACTTGACTGTAGTGTGCTTCCCATATCATCTTGAAGGAACAAAAAGGTGTCCCAGGTGACATAAAAGTGCATCTTGGAGGTGAAAATTTTGAACTTGCGTGCCCCCCAAGAGGGCCTTGTAAGTGTGGCCAAATTCTGGGTCACTCTCATAGAGAAGCGGCCAATCAGAAGTCTCGTGCCCACAAGAGTTGAGCATGGTGGTGAGCGCCACGATCAGTGGTTGGCTGAGGTAGTCTGTAACATTATTGGTGCTACCCTTCTTGTACTTGATGTTCAAATGATACTGTTGCAGATATGTGGACCACTTCTGATGGCGATCATTCTGCATCTTCCCCTATGTCTATATGAACTGCAGGAGCCAGTGGTCTATGTGGATGATTGTTTTCTTCCCCAAAATGTAATGCTTCCATTGTCGACAGGCTTGCATAATGGAATACATTTCTTTGTCATAGGTGGGATACTTGCGAACTGTCTAAGACAATGTCTCACTGCGATATGCCACTGGATGTCCCTGTTGAGTAAGAACCGCCCCAATAGCATAGTCAGAGGCATTTGTCTCGATCTCAAATGGTTGTTGCAAGTCTGGTAATGTGAGCACTGGGGTAGAACAGAGGTGATTTTTCAATTCTGTTAATGCCTTCTGTTGAGGTTCTGACCAAAATAATTTTGCTCTCGCTCGTCCCTTAGTGACTTGACTCAAGGACCAAGTGATATGAGAGAATCCCAACACGAATCTATGGTAGAAATTAGCAATACCTAGAAAGCTGCTAAGCTCTGTTATAGTGGTTAGGGCTAGCCAATCCCGAATGACTTGGATCTTGGCTGGATCCACATGCACCCCCCTTTCATCAATAATATATCCCAGATATTGAACCTGGGTCATGCCAAACGTGCACTTCTCCAAATTGGCACACAACTTGTGTTTCCATAGTGTTTGGAGGACTTGTCGGATGTGGTGAAGGAGCTATTCCCAAGTCTTAATGAAGATCAGAATGTCATCCAAGTACACCACTACAAATGAGTTGGTGAATGGCCGCAAGATGTCCTCCATCATCCTCATGAAGGTTTCGGGAGCATTCGTCAACCCAAAAGGCATGACTAGCCATTCAAAAAGGCCTTCCTTGGCTTTGAAGGCAGTCTTCCACACATCAGAGGGTTCAATTGGTACCTGGTGATACCCAGACTTCAGGTCAATCTTGCTGAAATATTTTTCACCTTTGAGTTGGTCAAGAATGTCATCAATCCGTGGGGTTAGGTACCTATTTCGGACAGTGATATTTTTCAGCACCTGGTAGTCAATACAAAGTCTCCATGTCGCATCCTTCTTCTGTACCAACACGATCGGGCTCCCACAGGGTGATGAACTTGGTCTGATGTGACCTTTCTGCAACAACTTCTGAATCTGCCTCTTGATTTCATCATTCTCCAGAACAGAGCACTGATAGATCGGTCCATTGGGTAGCGGCGCACCTGGGGTCAAATCAATCAGGTGCTTGACCTGACAGTGTAGAGGAACCCCTGTGGGTGAGGTGAAGATGTCCCCATACTCCTCCAAAACCTTATCCATTTGTTGTTGTCGTGCAGAGGAGCCCTGTCTAGAGGTCGTGGCCACAGTATTCTTCTTTCCCTGGGGGCTGATCATCAGGAAAATGAATTTCCTGGTTTGGGAAATGAGCTTACTGCATTGTTTCGCAGTAACCAAAGAGATAGCCGCAGGAGGTGGTACCTCTGGTATCCTGTAAAAATTATTTCCCAAAGTAACAATAACAGCACGAGGTCGAGACTCATACATAGCATGATGCTTCAGAAACATCAATAGGATCAACATCACATAATACCTCATCCGTGAAGGGCTTGATGCTATAGGGAAGGTGGCACTGCTGGCTGACGTAGAGATCTCGTCCTTGGTGAAGCCACCCGATGGTGTATGGATGTGGGTGAGATGTGGTCGGCAACACCAACCGCTTCACGACGTCTATCGAAATGAGGTTCTTTTGGCTCCCATTTTCGACAATGAACTATACAGGGGAGCCCTTTACCCACATCTGGGAGTGGAAGAGACGTTCCTCCTCCTATGGATCTTTCGGTTCCTCCTTCTGGATCTTTGTAGTGGCAACAGTGGCATTGGGCTCTGCATCAATAATCTGTTTCCCTTTTTCATTCCCCTTTTCAAGTTCTAATTCGGAGTCGGAGCATGCATCTGACTCAGAAGCCCTCATCTCGGCCACTAGCGACTACTTGGCCCGACACTCACTTGTGTTGTGAGTGGAGCTCTTATGGAACTCACACCACTTTCCTGTGTCCTTCTTGGACTTTGCGGTGATGTTCTTTTCTTGTGGCTTTGAAGGGTTGTCTTTAGCCACCATGCCTTGGCTCTTTCCTTTTTTCTGCAGTTTGGAAGCACCTTTCCCTTGCTTTTGATTCGCAGATCCAAAGTCTCGCTTCTTCTGTTTGAATTTCTACTCAATATTGGCAGCATACTGGTATGTCGTACCAAGCGAGGAGATGTCGACGAACTCCATTTCCTCTTCAATGTATCTGTGCAGAAAACTGCGATACTTTAGCACCAAATGTTTCTTTGAATCTTTGATACCCAACTTTGTGCACAGGGTATGGAACAGATTCGTCAGCTCATGCACATCTTGATCCCTTTGTTGTCGCAACGTGGTCCATTGTATGTACTTGTCCTCATAGCTCCCCACGGGATAGTACTGTTCCTTGACGGCGTCTCGGAAAGAATTCCAAGTTGGTACGGCCGAGAACAGAGAAGGTTCTATCTGGTCCTTGTTCTCACAGTAGGTTTCCCACCAGTCCTTAACATGGGGTGTAGCTTTGAGGAGTGCAAAAATAATCTTCTCCCGGTCTGAAAAGTCATGAACAGAGAAATATCCTTCTAATAGATTCAACCATCTATCTACGGCATCTGTGTCTATTTGACCCTCAAATATGGGAATGTAAAAATTTACTTGTACCTTAAAGGGAGTCGCAACTCCAGAGTGGCTACTGGATGCAGATGCGCCGCCGGTGGGCAGCCGTTGAAGGATCTGAGCAAAGCTATCCATCATCGCGTTCCTTTGTTTTTCGAGGGCCTCCTCGAGCAATATTTTGATAGGATCTCCTGCTCCCTCATCTTTCTTTTCGTCCCCCCTGGGCGTCCGTCGAGGTTTGCGAGGCTGATCTTGCAAAGGTTCCACCAGATCAAGCCCTAGCTCCTTATACCCCGACCTCGTTGGGGACATGCAAAGAAGGATCGAGAAAAAGCAGACCGCTCTGATACCACTGATCTGGATTTATGCAGGAATGAAATAGAATAAACATATAACCATAAATACAGAGATGCAGCGGAAATAACACTTCATTTCATTAATATCAAAGAACTGAAATTTGCTTACAGACAGAATGGAAATAAAACTAGCTAGGGCGCTGGTAGCTATCTCTGAGAAGAGATGTGGCGGCTACAGGCCTCCGAACTGAGTTACAATGAGGCTCGAGGGCCTATTTATTATTGAGAAACAATGGAGAACCCTCGACATCCCAAAAACCTAACCCTAGGAGATGAAGCGCCAAAACTATGGGCCCCGTTTGGGTAAATTGGTGTTTCAACTTCCCAGGGACGTAACTTTGGCATACTATCTCCGTTTGACGCACATGATACATCATTAGAAATCTCTATCTGAGGACTACAAATTTTTCCATGAATATCATTTTAAAACAAACATTCTAGAATGGAATGATATTCCTTGGAGGTGCGATGCCCAAAAAACGTCATTTAGGGCCTCAAAACAGCTCCGGAAGTTCAGGACTCGAAAAACTGCTAAAAATAGTAAGTTACGCTGAAACTGAAAAAATGAAAGAGACAATGGTGGGGGCCCAAGTGGAATAGGTGGGTGGCCACCAATATCCACCTGGATCATCAAAGTTGCTACCCTCAATAGAGAAGGAAGTGAATCGGTTGTACAAAGATGGTATCATCGTCCCCATAAGATTTTCAGATTGGATTTCTAATTTGGTGCCCGTGTGCAAGAAAACAGGTGAGATCCGTTTATGTATTGATTTTTGGAATCTGAATAAAGTATCTTTGAAAGAAAACTATCCATTGCCCAAAATGGATCACATACTTCAGCGAGTAGTTGGAGCATCCCGCATGTCGCTACTCGATGGTTATTCCGGTTATAACCAAATTCTGGTCCATGAAGATGATAGAGATAAAACAACATTCACCACTCCGTGGGAAAATTTTCATTATGCTAAAATGCCTTTCGGATTGAAGAATGCTAGTGTGAATTTTCAACGAGAAATGGATATGGCATTTGCAAATGAAAAATATGTCTTTCTAGTTATTTATCTTGATGACTTGACTGTTTTTTCTAATTCAGATGAAGAGCACCTTTATCATTTGAAGATTATATTTCAGCGGTGTAGAAAATATGGTGTATCTCTCAATCCAAAGAAGAGTCTGTTTGCCATGGATGAAGGAAAGCTTCTCGGTCATATTATATCAAAGGATGGTATCCGCATCGATCCAGCCCGAGTGGAAGCCATTCAACAAATTGATCTTCCCTGAAATAAAAAGGAGATCCAATCATTCAATGGTAAGATGAATTTCTTACGTCGCTTTGTGCCTAATCTTGCAAAACATTTAAGGGAAATCACAAACATGCTCAAGAAAGATAGTATAGTGAAGTGGACTGAGGAAGCAGTAAAGTCTTTCAATTTGGTGAAATTGGCCCTTTCTTCAACTTCGGTTTTGATCAGCCCGGATTATACTCAGGATTTTATTTTGTTTTCATTTTCCTCAGATCATACTATGGCAGCAGTATTGATGCAGAAAAGAGATTAGCTTGAGAAACCAATTGCATTTTTTAGTAGAACCATAAGAGATGCAGCTTTAAAGTATAATATTATTGCAAAGAAAGTTCTTGCCTTGGTAAAAGCATTGAAATATTTTCGAGTTTATATTCTACATTCTCACATCCTTGCTTATGTTCCTAATGTTGCTGTTAAAGATGTCTTAGTGCAAACAGATCCAGAAGGGAGACGAGGCAAATGAATTGCAACCTTATTGGAATATGACATGGAGATCAGACCTAAAAAGCTCATCAAATGATAAGGGCTGGCTAAGCTAATGGCTGAGTCAAATTTGCATGCCTTGGACATTAATCTTATTGCTTCTATGTCCAAGGAAAATGAAGAAAGCTCACTTGCTCAGGTATTAGAAATTTTTATTCTTTCTCCTTGGTATTCGGACATTGTTTATGTACTCCAAAATCTATCACCATCACCGGGAATGGGTAAAAACAAAATTAGGACACTGAAATTGAAGGTTGTCAAGTTTTGTATCATGAATAATGCGCTTTATTGGAAAGATCCTGGTGTTGTCTTGCTCAATTGTTTGGTTGAAGAAGACGCAAAACAGGTTATGGAATATTTTCATAAGGGAGATTACGGAGGTCATCTTTTCTGAAAGACGATGCCAACAAAATTTTGAGAGCAGGATATTATTGGCCAACTCTTTTTGCTGATGTGTACAAAACTGTTAAAAGTTGTCATGAATGTCAGATTTTTCAAGGTAGGAGAAAATTGCAGCCTTTACCACTCAAGCCCATTGAAGTAAATGCTCCATTTCAGCAGTGGGGTTTGGATTTCATTGGCGAGATCCATCCTACTTCTTCGGCGCAGCATAAATGGATCCTTATAGCGACAGACTATTTTACCAAATGGATTGAGGTGATTCCCACTAGGCATGCCACAGATTTGGTAATCATTTCATTTCTTGAAAACAATATTTTGTCTCGTTTTGGCTGTCCAAACAAGCTGATCACCGATAATGCAGCAGCATTTAAATCTAAAATAATGATTGATTTTTGTGATAAGTATCAAATCACTTTGGGGCACTCTACCGTATATCATCCACAAGGCAACGGATTGGCCAAATCCTCAAATAAATCCTTGGTCAATATTATCAAAAAGCTGCTGGAAATGAACAAGAAAAGTTGGCACAAGAAACTGGTTAATGCACTTTGGGCAGACAGAGTGAGTCAAGAGAAATCTATAGTCATGTCCCCTTTTGAGCTCGTGTATGGTGTTGACACTGTATTCCTGACCTCTCTCACAGTTCTAGTGGTTAAAATTCTGTAGGAAGCTGGCAGCGAGGATGATCATTTACAACGAAGAATGAATCAAATTATCCATTTACAACAGACTAGAGAGGAGGTTTTTCAGAACACTTTCAAGCTGCAAGAGAGAATCAAGAAGATATATGATTGAAAGGAAAAGGTGGACAAGTTTCAAATAGAAGAAGTGGTGCTAAAATGGGACACGAGAAACGAAGATAAAGGTAAGCATGGAAAGTATGAGAATATTTGGAAAGGACCTTTTAGAATTGTTGCATATCGAGGCCAAAATCCTTTCCTTTTGAAAGAAATGAATGGAGAAGATTGTCCAGGTGGGCCGGTCAATGGTCGGCTACTCAAACGGTACTATTTTTGAAATGTTTTCTGTTGTCATATGTATCATTGTACATACCATTTTTTTTTAAGTTTCATTGCAAGCGTGTGCTGAGGGGCCCGAGGTGAAGGCTATAAAACTGAGGGTTGATTTCAGTTTTGGTTTAGTTTGTTTGAGTCAGTTTTGAGTCAGTTTTCAGTTCTGAAATTGAGTCAAGAGTCTGGTTTTGGTTTGTCAAAATTATTGACTCCATATCCCAATGGACGAAAGGCACTGCCTTCCTTCCCAGAGACTTGTAGTTCTTGGCACCTCCAAGGAGCTACCATCCCCATTGGAGCCAATGTTAGTGTCGGTATCTTCATCCCTCCGTCAGTGATCAAAATTCTCTTGTTGCATTACATATTAGGTGTCTTGATTGTCAGCTGCATTCCAATAGGAGCATGGATCATCTGACAGTAGTGGCTTTTTATACATTTTCCCTCATGTCCTTTACCTGTTGGCCCATTTCCTTTCATCAAGATCATCTGCACTCACTTTTTGTCCTTAAATTTGTAAGATTCATTGTTTAGGTTTTCAGTCCCATCAGGTCTATGGTTTCATCAATAAGGTCTTCAGAATGCCCAATAATGGTTAGCAGGCGCATGAGGAGTTTGAATAAAGTTCAAGTATTAAAAAATTTCATCATCATATGCCTAGAAATGTATTTTTCTTGAAAACTCTGTTTTGAAGAAAAATAAAGTATTTTATCTTTTTATGTATAAATGTAATGTAATTTCAAGTTCTCTCATTTGTAAATAATTTCAAATGGAAACCCTGGTAAGCTTGTCAAGCTCCAGCAAATCCATCCCCTGCAAGGTAAAAAAAAAGCAAATCAGTCAGTTAATCAGAGGCAAAATGAAGCAAACTGCCTAAAACATAGTTTAAAAAAAATTGTCAAATGTAAAACATTACAAAGTGGGTTTTTTGGAGTGGAAAATTAAAGCCTTTGGTATATAAGTCCTTTTCCATGTTCAAAGGGCTCATTTGCATCCAAAAGAGAAAGAGAAATTGGGAGTAAGCTCGTGGTCACAAAGTCACAACGTAGTTGTGCAAGTCTGTGGGCGTGGCGCATAGAGCCAGCGCGACGCATTGGGTCGGCCTCCATAGTGGTAAAAGCACACAGGCGCGATGCACATAACCGGCACGGCGCATTTGGTTTGTGGCACGGTTCGTAGATATGCTAGCTGTTTTAAACATGATTTCATTCAAAACTCAAATTTGCTCAGCTCCCTCCGGTCCAAAGCAAGTCAAGCAATCCCTCCAACGCCATAAACGTGTGTCTTTTGATTTTTATGAGGATTTAATTAAAAATTTCAAACCCTACTTCCTTGTTCAAGAGATGATAGCCTAGGGTTTGTAAATTGGTTTTTGTGGTCATCACTCCCTCATCTTTTATTCCTTCACTGTTTTTCTAGTTTCATCAACCCTTTTCCCTATTCCCCATATCCCTAAATTCATCTACCCCTATCCCATATTCCCATTATCCCAAATCCTAGCTACAAAATTCTCAAACCCCAATTCCTATCCCAAAATCCTAGAGACTGTCCCTAAAACCCTTCAATTCCCCAAATTCCAATTGGCAATATTCCCAACATTCCCTTTACCCTCTCCCTCCATAGTCCCTCACACATTTTCATAAATTTGGCAGCAAAAACCAAAGACACCTAAACTCTTCATACTCATCTAAACTCTTCATACTCATCTTGTTATCAGTTTTGTGAGATGGTTGCTAGAGTCCAGTACCATCATGAGTTGGTCATATTATTTGTTCTTCATTTACATAATGGCCAAGTCACTCTTGCAGGTGTGACAGTCACCTTGACACCTGAGTCTATCTCTCTAGCAACCGGTATTCCAAATTTTGGAGAGCAATGGAATAAAAGGAAGCAAGTTGATAGGGAACACTATGAGCCATACATCAAGCTTGATTTTTTGAGAAAACTCAGCAGAGTTTTTCCCTTTCGGTACCTGAAAGATTCATACACTCCTTTGATGAAGCTCATAATCAAATATTTCAGCTGTGAGGGTCGGTTTTCTCGTCTATATGCCTATCACATTAGATTGTTGATGCACTTTAACAGGGTGAGAATGATGAATCTACCCTACTTCATGTGCCGAAATATTGAGAAGATGACCACCCTGTTAGGGTCCCGTGATTTGGCCGATTGGTGAGCCAAATGACGATGTAACATCAAACCAAGCTTTGGAGCCCAAGGACCTAGCCTTCCTAGACTCAGAGAGGGCTCTCTCTATATGTGAAAAAGATATCGGTGTGTTTGCTTATGGTGTTCTGATATTAGGCTAGTTATGAAGTGAGTTTTTTGATTTTTTGGTTTTTTAAGTTTGTGAGGGATAAAATTGATCAAAGATATAAAAATGGATAACAAGAAGTTAGATCAACTGGGCTATGGGGTCAAACATGTCAAGGAAAGCTATCAGATGATGATGTAAGGCTGCTGTAGGGCCGATTTGATTCAAGGTAGAACGGATCTTTGGGAAAAATGGAGTAAATGAACATCAAGTTTGTGAAAGACAAGGGATTTCAAGTGTAACTAGTTAATAACGGACATAAACATGTTATAGCAAGCCATTAATCATGCTAAATGTAACTATGAGCTAATTAATACATAGAAATCAAACATTCCAGCCATGCATAGAAGTATAAGACCTTCTAACTTCGGGAAATGGCTATCAGACTTTGGGGAAAACACATAAGACGGAATAACAACTCAAAATACTATGCCGTAATGCCTAAACACAGTCTCTAAGTTATTGGGTACTTTGACAAACAAGCTTTCATAGTTTTAGGCAAAGGGCTAGATCGGGACTAGGCCTCCTTGGTTCAACAAGATGATAAACTAATCAGTCAAAGAGATAGTTTTATGGACAGAACTATGGAAAATCATAGGTAAGCAGGGCACACCATACATCCTACTCAACATACATAGAACTTGTAAATAAAACTAGCAACAATACCTTAAGTCACTAAAGAGCAGTTAAGAATTCTTTAGTATGACTAAGGAAGAAGAAAACATAAAGCTATGAAGATTCAGGAATTTTGAGGTGCCTCCATGGGCATATCTCAAACTTAATCTCTACTGATCTATAGTACCAAGAAGCATGTATAATGAATGGAAACTAGAAGACAACAACGAAGCAAGAAACACTATACCATTCTACCATGTCATGGATTCCATCAACAATCCTTCATCATTCATCAAAAGCATCCAAGAGGCAGTCCAAAATCATAACACAAGTATGTTCTTCAAAGCTCATATGACCAATATATTGATTCTTCTCTCAAGTTCAGCCTCTTTTTTACAATGAAGCCTTGTGGAATAAATAGGCTTGAGGGAGGAAAACCTCATGGAGCAACTAGCTATCCCATTGGCCAAGTCAAAATATCTAAACTTGTCCTTGAGGCTTTGCAAAGCCCAAGGCACAAAATATCCCATAAAATATCTAAAAAATGCTAAAAACAGAAATTATATTGACTTTACATCATTTCCCAAGTGTAAAAATAGCTAAACACACATTTGGGAAAAGCAGAGTTTTGAGGTTCAAAAATTGCAAAAATACTTCAAATTTATATCAGAAAAAGGTCCCCTGACTTGCTGGAGACAAATGGCAGCCTTCCTGGTGTCGAAACGAGGCTCATGATAGCTCGTTGGAAATATTTCTATGTCTAATTTCCGGCGCAACTGAAATCACCTCAATCTGATGCCCGGAAGTCCTCCAAATCTGTACCTGTGTGTAAAAATCCAGGAAATAGCAGACTGCTGATATGATAGGCAGAATGTGCAAAAAGCGAGCATTTTTCGACAATTTTAGGGGGCGAATGATCTCCGAATGCTCTGAAAATCGCTGGGGACCTGCTCATAGAATTATGGCATCAACTGGTATCATCCTTTTCCCTTGACAAATCCTCAAACTGAAATGGAGAAATTATGAGTTTTCGACCAAAAACCCAAAAAATGCCAAAAAACAAAAAGTTGCCGAAATGGGCCCAAAATTGGCATGCATGACCCTCAGGGGTCCCTAGCAATATGCTCCGAAGCTGAGGCCAAAATATCAAGGGCTGATGTGGCTTTATCCTCTTTTCGTGCCAAGCGCTTCCCCTTTGCTTTCTTCAATTTCTCTTGGGCTGCCTTTAGTTTGCGCCAGGTAAACTGATTCAACTTCTGAAAGTGATGTGTCCTCTTTCTTTGTAGCTCTAGATCTCTATTCGCCCTTTCGAGCTTCATCTCCAAGTGTTTGTTGGCTCTTTCAAGCCATGCCTCTTTGTTTTCTTCAATTTCCTGCTCAAGGAGTGCAATGAGAGGAAAGGCTTGGAGATGGGCTCGTTCTTCTTCTTTCTACTTTTCCAAGGCTCTTTTAAGCCCTATGGTCCTAGGCCTCTTCCACCTAGGTTGTTCTTCCTCTTCTTCCTCATCAAACTCACCAATGAGTTCTTCTATCCTTGCTTGCGCCTTAGCTGCCTCATTCTTATATTTGATCGCTCGTGCTTCATGAACAACTGTGTGAACATTCATCTGTTTGTTTTGAATCTCCAAGAAGTGGTTGAAGTTCCTTGCCCTTTGAAGATCCTCCTCTAAGGTCTCAATTTTCCCCTCTTTATGAATTAGGAGATTTTCAAGAAGGCGGGCCTCATTATCACTGTCATCGCTTTGGATAGGGATGACAGCCAATTCACCTCCATGCTTTGTACTTTCTCCAACTTTGCTTTTTCCTTTGAAGGCCAATCTTGCGCTTTTCCTCCTTGGCATGCTAGTAGGTGTCCTTTTGGGCGATTTCCTCTTGCTAGGAGAAACCTTGGTCACTGTTAGAGTGGCAGCCTTAGACCTTTTCTTCCTTGCTGTGCTGAGCTTTGCTCCTTTGGGAATAGGAGAAACAACTGATTTACCCTTGACATCTTCTTGAGACTGCTATTATCCTTGAGGCTACTGGATGTTTTCTTCTTGCTGTTCACTTTGCTGCCCTTGTTCGCCAAAATCTAGCTGCTGCTGTGCTTGGATTTCCTGCTCATTTTGTGGTTCAATATGTGGCTCAATTTCCTGCCCAACCTGCTGTTCCTGTCCTCCAATATCAAGCTGCTATTCTTCATTTTGTACCTGCTGTGCATCACCTTCTGTTTGCTGCTGCCCTTCATCTTGTACCTGCTACTGTTGTTCATCCCTTTCCTCCTGCTGCTGTTCATCCCTTTCCTCCTGCTCCCTTGACTGTTCAGTGGTAATTTTTATCCTTCTAGGAGTAGGCCTGCTGGACAAAGGTATAGGGTGATGAACAGGCTGAGTGGGAGATATATGGACTGGAGGGACAGTAGAGAAATCTGGGTGGTTGATGAATATATCCCATGGAACCTCTTTCTTCTCTAGCTGGTGTAGGACGATAATATTGATCAGCGAGTGATGAAAAAGAGAAGGTATTTGCAGAGGTGGGGCCTTCTTTTGGACTGTAGATGCCATCTTCTCGATGCTCTTGAATAAAAATTAAGGAGGTTTAGTTGTCTGTTTCTAGTAAAATGCATCAATAGGCAGACATGGTAGGCATAAACTCGATCAAACCTCCCTTCACAAGTAAAATATTTCATTATGACTTTCATAAGCGGAGCATAGCTATCAAGAAGATATGAAAAAGGGAAAATAGCAGTGAAAGCATCTCTATGCTCAGGATTGAGGAAAGGCTTGTAATCTTCTAAGTCAAGATGGGCCTGTTTGAACCATTTTTCGCCATGATATGGAATCTTGGTGGCCTTGGACACTGATCTTGGAGAGAACTTAAAATCAAGGTCTGCTACCCTGAAATGCTTGTCTTGGAACCTTAGGGCGCATAAGTGTGTTAATGGCGAAAAGCTTTTGACCTCTTGTATCTTCTGGCAGAAATCTAGGCAACCTACTTCATGGAAGTTGAAAAGGACGGATGGATGAGCATTAACCTCTTCTGTAGAGATTGGCTCATATATTTTATGCAGACCGCTCCTGCTGGCTTGCCTTGGAGGCATTCTAACCTAAATATGCTTTGGAAGAAACAAACTGCCTCACTGTGTGTAAACTGCCCTTTTGGAGTCAAACTATGTCAATTCACTGTTTTTTATAGAGATACAATGTATTTGTATGATTACACACTGTCCCTTCACAATGTAAAGAACCCCTGCTCTTTCAGAGAAAAGCCTGTCCACCTTTAAAGTACCTCTGTCAGTAGATTCCTCAATAGAGACCATACAGTGAAAAGGAGCCAACTGTTAGGTGAATTATCTGTGCACAGTGTTAAGAAAATCACCTTTTTCTTGTGAATTTTTAGAGGTCAATCAACACATCTATATCTTTGTCTTCAAGGTAAAATTTCCAATCATTTAAGAACCTGCTCTTCCTAATGTGTCAAGCACTCAGCAAACTTACATATGGTGCAATCAATCTTTATTATGATCAGACAATCAATGTCATAGTTTTATGTGCCCAGGTGACAAAGTTTTGAAAAATGCTTCAAAAAGTTCAACAAATCTTGCAAGAGTCTTTCTCTTTGCAAAATAAACAAGGCCTCTTAATAATGTAACACCTTTGGCTTTGTTAGAAAAACCTTTGCTCTGTATGCACATCCACTTATCAAATAAGCTCGAGGAATATACAACATCCAAGCCAAAACATAGTGAAAACTGTCTCTTACTGTGAGAAAATAGGAGTCACTTTTGCCCTGTAGCTTTCACCCTATATACTGTTCTTTGTCAAAAACCCTTTTTTCTGATTATACTCCACTGTTCTCTATATGTATGTCACTCCATCAAACAACACTTACCACATACATGATCAACCTTCAGTGTGGTCATACATTCGATTTCACTGTTATGGAATAAGGTGACAGGGTTTTTTGAAGAATGCTTTATAAGTTCAACCAAGCCTGTAAGAGTTTATCTTTTTCTCGCAAGCAAAATTCCTGTTTTAATATGGAAACCCTGCCCTTTGTAGAAAAAATTCTGCCCTATCTGAATATCAACTTGTCACAGTAAGCTTGAAGAACAAAACAGTCAAGTGGAAAACTCAGGAACAGACTGCCCCTTCTGTGGTCTTATAGGTTTAACCTCTGTCCTTTGATGCTTTGAAGGTATAGGATCCCTGGTCCTTTGATTAATGAAGGAGAAATAAACTGCTCTTAGTTTCAACACCAATTCTTTCCTGTAGGTGCCCTAAATAACACAACCAGCATCTTATCACAGTTTTACACTTCGAATCATCATACGGCCAAAACACTGTTCTTCTGAAAAGGTGACAAGGTTTGAAAGTTCTGTATGCTATGGTATGAGGAATTTGGAGAAGTTCAACACACGGTTCTCTCTATAGGCACTTCTAGCAGTGTATTTATCATTCAAACACAGCTTCAAACCAGGAGTATTTTCACAGCAAAATCATTTGACAGATATGGTGATATAGTAAAAGAAACGAGGACAAGCCACTCTTTTGATTTGACCCTAACCTTGCTAGGCAGCTTCTTAAAATATATGTCGATATATAAACCAGGTCAAACTCAACAATTTGTCTCACACTGCAGCTTAAAAACAGGGCTTTTTAAATCTTCATGTCACTTAGCTCTTGGTTTCAAAAACTAAGAAGGCATATGGAAATACCTTGAGAATATGATGGAGGAGCTTATTGATGAGTTTAGTCCAGTTTCGGAGGCGTTTGAATAGCTAAAGAGGGTCAAAGAGGTGAGCGACGTGCTGAGCTCTCAGAGTGCCACGCCGAAACAACTGTCGGGTGGCTTTTGTCGGGTTGGGCGGGCGCCGTGTACAGGCGCGTCGCACAATTGTACAGGCGTGTCGCGCATACGTTGACTGCCTGTGCAAAATCCCTTCCAGGCGCGTCGCGCAGTTTGCCAGGCACGTCGCGCGGTGAAAACTGCTGCAAACTTCTGCAATTTGACCCGGAACTTTCTTTGTTTGATGCCGAGGGTAACAAAAGGACCTTGCTCGATTTGAAAATGAAAATGCACTCTTCAATCTTACTCCCTTGACATAACAAAACTCCCAACAGTCATATTTTTAAATGTAACATGAACTTTCGGTTGGGTTTTGCAGGGTAATCACAGTCTTTTTGACCTTTTTCAACAATACCCCTCGGCGCATTTGCAACTTGGAATCACAAGCGATGCATGCATTGGAGATTTTCTATGTTTTTAGACCGTGTTAATCATGGATCAACCTCAGAAAACAAAACACAGTTATCATTTCCTTTGACCAGTGCATTGATCTTTTTTGTAACAAAATCATTCCAAGGTTCAGATCTGTCCACTGCTTGACACTTTTGGTGATATTTTTAACCTGGAAGATCCACTTAGTAATATACCAGTGATTTATGGGGCGTCCTTGACATCTCCACCTGTTTGCTAGAGAAAAACTGGATCATCATGCTGCAGGGGTATTCTTTGACCTTTTGACAGAAACTCTTTTCCCTTTCTTCAACACAAACTAACATCTTGCTCTTAGTGCTCATGTGATATCTCTCTCGATCTTTACAATATTTTTGTACTTGTTTTGAAAACCTCTTCGAAACCTGAGAGTATGCCCAAAATCTTTTTGTACTTTATAACCCTATATACTAGCTGCAGTATGTCTTGGGAAAACCAGGCTCAGATTTTATTGTCAAATTAGGACAAACTTATTTTGAAAAGGCACTTGTTCCATGAATGGAATTACTTTCAATAATGCCATTCTTTGATTAGCTTTGCATGCTGCCCTAGGGTTTTTAAACTTCAGATCTTAGGCATTTCCTGTCTTTGTATTGAAGATGCAAGTATATAAGATGTGGACAAATTTTTGGCCTATTTCATAGATACCAAAGCTTTCATAGACATCTTTTTTCTAATAACAAATTGAAAATACCAACCTACTGTATCTGAAGAAAAAGTCTGTCTTTGTGGTGAGGTGCAGCTTGCAACAGCTGGATTTGCATCAGCGCTTTGATAAATAGTAAAAAGTCTCCTGTTTGAGACTGTATGCCACTTTCTTATGAGTAGGAAAACCAATATCTTTTGAATCATAAACACCATCTGTTACCTGTGTAATGACTTTTTCTTTCCTTCTTTGTCTCTTTCCACTGCATCTTTTTACCAATCAGTCTTTAAAAACATTCAATGCCTTGGCCATCTGCTCATGAAAGAAGGAGGCCCTTCACTTGGCAGAGTATCTGAAGATTGTATGATAAGCCTGCCTGACAAGGGTTTTTCTTGGATATGATGGTAAGCAAACAAACTTGAAAACATTAATACTTTACCTCTGCCTGTGATCACTACTGTGCTTCAGAAAAACCCTAGTCAAGGTGTCACTGTCTCACTATACTGCTCTTTGCTGAGGGGAACTGAAAAATCACCATTTGCCTTGGTCAAATTGTGACAAACTATTTGAAAGATAATCTCTATGAGTAGGGAGGTTAGCACCCTTTGAAAAACAACCATCTTTTCTTCTGCCTGTGACATGATTTGTCAACATTTCTTCAAATTGGTCTTGTTGAAACAACAAGCTATTTATGATTAGAATTGTTTTCACTAATGATGTGTTTCTCCAAGGTTTTATCAATTCACATGATTTGGAAACTTCATATGACTTCCTTTACAAGACCAAACTCTGTTTTCCCTTGAACTTGCATATTTCAGACTCTAGCCCTGTTATGATCATCAATCATACTCAGAAAACCTGGAGTCACTGTTTCACTGTTCAGTAAAAAGCAAACCTGGGTTTTTGCAATCCTTAAAGTCAATACTGGCCAGCGCCCTCTGCTTGTAGATGAAGGAGGCGCCCTAACCCTCTGCTTGTAAATGAAGGAGGTTCTTGACCATGAAAAATTACCAGTTTGCTGTGACAGTGGTGTCTTTCTCTTACTGTGATTTTCCTGCTGAAAGGAAGCTGCAAGGTCTTGATGAGTCACTCTTTGTTTGCAGATATATCTCAGGCTCATGTTTACATGGAGAAGCAGCTGTTCTTCTGAATGTAGATTCAAGAATTTTCTCCTAAGATGAAACTATATTTCCTGCCTTTGTAGAAACCATAAAACACTGTGAAACACCTAATAATCAACTTGAGATTGTGGTTTATGCAGTGCTGAGACCTAGGGGTATAAGTGGCGCGACTTAGAGCTGTGATCAACTTGATTTGTAGAGTGGGAGGTCAGTCATGATTGGTTTGTAGCAGATGGTGGTTTTTTTGCCTTTTTATGGTTGCCAGGGGTAACATGCCTTAAAGCGCCACTTCCTAACTTAGGGAGGCTTTTGCAACAGACTTGGATTTGCTTTTTAGAGCTGATGGGCAGACCAGTAGGGCTGAAGCTAGAAAAAAATAGTGATAATGGGTTTTAACTTTGACATGGGCAGACTGAAAAGTAAGAGGGCGAAAAAAGTTTTATGAGGGTTTTCTAGATGACAAATTGACATATGGAAATCAGCTTCTAGAAAACTCAGTTATGGAAATAGTCATCACTAACATGTAAAAAATACTGATGGCTAACAGTGGCTCCATTTGGGGAGGGCAGCTCCTCGTCAGGAGGTGTCCAGAATTTAGATCTTTGGCTTATGAAGACCAGCGCTTTATCCATTGGTGCAAAATTCACCTTTCTTTGATGCTATTTCTGGAAAATGACAACATGATTAACATCAATGATACTTCTACCTACCCCACTATCTTTCCTAACATTTTTTCTTCTCTTTGGCGCATTTGAACTAGCAGCCTTTTGACAATGTATATTTTTCTTTTTGCAATATGAACCTATCTATTTCTACTCTTATATCTGTCGGGAGTTCAGATCAAACTGATGAACTCCTTCATTACTCTACCTATTCTTAATCGACTGTCAAGATTAAGAAGTTTGACAGGATTTCATTTTCTAATCTAAAACATGAAATTCAAAATGATCAAATCAGGATTAGGCAGTCTGATTTGTCATGCATTTGCGGCATAAAAGACAAGCTGCACACAAATGTTATTTTGCAACAAAGGGAAACTAGACAAGCGGGGCTAAGAGGTACAATGTATTTTTCATCCCTCGCTTCTCTCTTTGGTTCTGTTTTAGGCATGTGGAACCAGAATCTCTCCCTAATCTAAGCTCTGTGATAAGTCAATCTTACACAATGTTGACTATCTTTGCACTCACTAACTTATCAGCAAATAAATTTAAACATGCTCAGCTATGATTAGGCTAGATAGCTAAACAAGACTTTGAAGCACTAGTAGCGGCATTTAGACTTGCTCTCTTTCTGAAAGACTATTTTTTTTGGAACATGGGGCCTTGTTCTATATTCACTCACCCTCCTTTCTGTTTTTACTGTTTTTGGCTTTTCTATCTTTTACTGTTTTTTACTTTTCTATTTTTCAATATTTCAGACAATGGTATGTACAATGAATGAAAATGTTCCAAACTCAAAAATCTTGGAAATGACGGAATTTAAGCATTTTATCCTCGTAAGGATCTCCTCTCACCCTTGGCCCACTCAACTCCTGAAAAGAAAAATTTGGGAAGTTTTCTCTCTCTAACATGACACAAGGATTCATGCAAGAATCTCTGAACAACCCAGTATCTTCCCGCTGTACCTCTTTGAATATCTGATTTCCGCTCCTTTCCTTACTGTACATCTTCCTCAAGTAATGCATGTATTCTTGGTCATTCTTGAAATAGATAATGACATCATCAAGGTATGCAAAAATGCAGAAATTTAAAACTGGGAACATGGCCTTCATGAACAGAGTTCTGAGATTGGGTGGTTTTGCAATTTTGAACTTGAAATCAGATCTACCTCCCGCAAACTGGAAAAAATATTTAAGCTGTCTACTTTGCAAAGGAATTTTATGACCATGACCTGAAACATCATCTTGCGAAAATACATGATTAAAAGCACTTTTAATTGGTGAATCATGGTCTTGGGTAGAAAAAACATAATTTCTGTTATAGGGATATGCAGTATTACTCCTAAAATCAAAGCAGACTTTATGACCAACTGTTTTGTCCCTGATTATTTCAGTTTGATTCAGATTTTTGTGTTTTCTCTTGTCAAAGTTATTCTTTGAGGGAAAGGTAGTGACACAATATTTTCCCTTGTTTTTCCTGTAGAAATTGGTATTCTGCATGAGTTTTATGATTTTAGCTTTTCTGAGTTCTTCATGAAAAGACAGAAGATGAGCCAATTTTAGTAGCTCAGGTATGCTGGGATTGCAGCTATCATTCTTACTTATAAGAATTTTATCTGGCATTTTCTCTAGATTTTGAGCTGCTGAGGCTATAGTTAAAGTTTCATTTGCAGTAGGAGGGTTACATGATGGTAAATATTTGAGGTATGGTAGAAACATTAAACTCCCTTGCTCCCGGGTTCCAAACAGGTTTATGATGTGTAGGTCTTATAAAGCTTTTACCCGGAATAAATTTCCACAAGTTACTGCTGGTGTTTGACTAAAGCTAGAGCAATTTGCTTGATAGTACATAAGGGTTTGCGCTTCTTGCTCTAATCCTACTTCAGAAAGGGAAAACTTATTTTCCTCAAGACACGGCTGTTCATGATCATGATATTTTTGAGTGTGTAGTTCATCATAAGGCACCAGGGACAACTGATGTGGTGGATCAAAGTTCATTTCAGTTTCTCCTGACTCTTCCTCCATGTTTTCATCAATATGCATAATGAAAGAGTTCAAGTCGGAACACAAGGAACACATTGGAATGTTATCTGGCCTATCTTGACTGCTAATCATGTATTTCATGTGTGATTCTTGGTAGAGTATTCTGGTCTGGCCGAACACAGGAATGGTGGCGTATGACATGTCCAGTTGGATATTCCCTTGGAGTTTGGCTCCCCAAGATGTGGATAGAAGCATCCCGTACTTGGGAGGAATGTCTGCCACTACTATATCCATGATTAGATGTTTCGCAGGTATTTGGGCTAGACTAAAACAAAGGTCTTTGATCAGACCCAGGCATTGGACTCTACTCGAATCAAATGAATACAAGTCTTTGTATGGTCTTGTGATTTCCAAGCCTAATCTTTCCATTACTACCTTCGGCATAAGATTATGCGAGGCGCCAGAGTCTAGCATGGCATTGTGAAGGATTTGGTCGTGGATGTTTAGGCTAATGTAAAATGGAAGAGTATTTCCTTCTTAGAATTTTCCCTCTATCTTTGGACCAAACAATACTTCAGGAGTGTCATCAGCCAGATTAACAGTGTTTGCATCATTCCCTAGATTTAAGACTTTTAGTACTTGGGATTTATAAGAGTTTTGGGCAATGAGTTCTGTAAGAGGCATGGTGATCTTGATCTTGCCGATTTCGCCTTCAAAGCTGAAAGGCAGCTGAATTTTAGATATGTTTGTTTCAGTTTTTTCAGCTACGACCTTCTCTATGTTCTGAGTTTGTTGACCTTGTTTCGGGATTTTGTTGGCCATAGTTTCTTCGGTGACCTTTGTAGAAGTACCAGGAGTATCTGAGAGAGGCCTAGTTTGGGTAACTTTAGCTTTGCTTTGGTCAATTTTCTCAACCTTGATTTTGTCAATGCTTGATGCTTTCTTGAGGATGGTATCAGGGGCTTTAGCAGTATCTGAATTACCTTTCTTGGAACTATCTTGGTTTCTTTTACTTCTAAGGTCATACTGCCTGTGGGCTTCCATAATGGCATTCTGAAAATCTATGGCAGGGTCATCGAGATCTTCATAGTTGGTCTCTTCCTGATTAGGAGAAAAGAACGCTTGTTCTTCTTCTGTGAGGTACACCTCACTCTCATTATCAGATCCTATGAGGTTTAAATGATGTTCATCAAGAGGTTCTGAATCCCTGTCATCTTCTTCCACATAGTTTTCATTGAATGGTGGCCTAATCTGTTGGTCATTTTCCCTTGGTCTGTTTTGGGGCTGTTCCCTCCTATAGTTTTGGTTCCGGTTTCTATTTGGAGGGTTTGGCTGGTTGTCCCTAACAAGAGCCTTTTCATTTATCCTTTCCCACATTTTGGCCATGGTTTTGACTAAGTCATATATTCTGGGGTCTAGGGAAGGTGATGAAGTGGAGACCTCGTCTTTATATGTGACCTTTCTTTCTGATCTAGTCCTAGCTCTGTTTTCAGCTAAGTTGGCATCTGCTTTTATGGCTATTTGTTGCATTTCCTCTAAGGTAGGGGGATCCTTGTCTCTCAGATGATATGTCATGTCCGGATCGAAACCCTCGGGGAATTTTGCCAAGGCTAAACCAAGTGGGGGTTTGAAATGAGGTGGTAGGGAGTTATATACACTGTTGAACCTAGTGCAGTAAGCTTGGACACTTTCCCCATTTTCCCGCTTTAGGTTGTTATATTCTAACAGGATTTGAATGGGGTTTCTTCGGATTTCCCACCTATTTCTGAAGACTTGATGTAGTTCTGGGATATCATGGATACTGTTTGGAGTTAAGATTTTGAACCATGTTTGGGGTTCACCACCAAGACTTTGGGCGAATATTCTCATTCTGACGGTCTCGTCTTGTACCTCCAGGTATTCATAAGCATCAGTCATCCTACTTATATGCTGTTGAGGTGTAGTTGTGTCTTCTCCAGTAAAGTGTGGGATTTTGTCTTGATATTTATTTGGGAGAGGAGCCAAGGGAGGTGGCAACACCAAAGGTGCGTACCAGGCTGCCATGACTGGAGCTAATGGATGATGTACAAGATGAGGACTAGTAGGCTGAGATGAAGTGGTTTGAACAATGGTGGTTTGACCAGGTGTGGCGGATGAACTTGGACTAGTGATCTAGTTTTGAGTAGATCTAGGATGTTAGGAGCCAAACTGATAGAGAAGCTGGAAGTCAGGAGGAGTGGTTGGTGAAGCTTCTCTACTAGGACTCTGTGGTGGGCCTAGGGGTTCAAGATCGTCAAAGTTTATCTTACTATATGATTTGCTTCTGGGAAGAGTTTGTGATGACTCTAATTCAAAAGGTGAATCTGGTAAGATAGTGAGATGTTTAGGTACAGATCTTGTTTTACGGATGGATCTACCAGTAGCTAGATGATCAGTTTCGGAAGCTTGCCACAGAATCTTCTCTGGGTCATCTACTATGATAGGAGGGTTTGGGTCTGGATAGGATCTGGTGTTAATTCTTCGTGAAGCCAGATTTTGGATTTAGAGAGGATGGTATTGATGAAGGTTTTGGGTGATCTATCTAAAGTTCTACTAAGGTGAAGGATGATCAAAAATAAAAAGGGATGGATTAGTGGAGTTGCCAGGTGGAACTAGGTTGTTTTTATGAAGATAGCTATGGTCCACCACCAGTAACTAATCTAGGAATGTTTTGGATTTTCTAAGTTTTATGTGCAGCCTATGGTTTAAAGTATCCTAGACATGTTTCAACACTTTGCTAGGGTGATGAGAACAAAAAGAGTTTACTCTAAATGGGTCTATGGACTGCTTGCTTGTTTATGGTATCTAAAGGACCAATGAGTCTATAAGAGTTTGCTAGACTATCATGTACTCAGTGTCCCACCATCTCCCGCTATTGTAGTGAGCGATGGGATAGGTCTATCGGATAGTAACCTAGAGTTTGGTAAAATAGTAAGGTCTACTAGAAGTTAGTGGAGTCGCCAGGTGGAATATCAGTTTGTTTTGAGATATACTTGTATGGTCCACCACCAATATTGTCAAAACCCAATCTAAGGGAGTTTTTTGTGGTTTTTTCTGAGTTTTATGTGTAGCCTAGGATGTAAGAGTGTTATAAACCTGATTCATCACTTTGCTAAGATGGTGAAGCAGAGAGTTTACACTAAATGATTCTAAAGGCTGATGGTTTAAGTTAAAATTTGAAGGACTAAGGAGTCTACAAAAGTTTGCTAGACTATCATGAACTCAATATGTCCCACCGTGATCGCCATTATGTTAGGGTCCCGTGATTTGGCCGATTGGTGAGCCAAATGATGATGTAACATCAAACCAAGCTTTGGAGCCCAAGGACCTAGCCTTCCTGGACTCAGAGAGGGCTCTCTCTATATGTGAAAAAGATATCGGTGTGTTTGCTTATGGTGTTCTGATATTAGGCTAGTTATGAAGTGAGTTTTTTGATTTTTTGGTTTTTTAAGTTTGTGAGGGATAAAACTGATCAAAGATATACAAATGGATAACAAGAAGTTAGATCAAATGGGCTATGGGGTCAAACAGGTCAAGGAAATCTATCAGATGATGATGTAAGGCTAATGTAGGGCCGATTTGATTCAAGGTAGAATGGATCTTTGGGAAAAATGGAGTAAATGAACATCAAGTTTGTGAAAGACAAGGGATTTCAAGTGTAACTAGTTAATAGCGGACATAAACATGTTATAGCAAGCCATTAATCATGCTAAATGTAACTATGAGCTAATTAATACATAGAAATCAAACATTCCAGCCATGCATAGAAGTATAAGACCTTCTAACCTCGGGAAATGGCTATCAGACTTTGGGTAAAACACATAAGAAGGACTAACAACTCAAAATACTATGCCGAAATGCCTAAACATAGTCTCTAAGTTATTGGGCACTTTGACAAACAAGCTTTCACAGTTTTAGGCAAAGGGCTAGATCGGGACTAGGCCTCCTTGGTTCAACAAGATGATAAACTAATTAGTCAAAGAGATAGTTTCATGGACAGAACTATGGACAGTTTATAGGTAAGCAGGGCACACCATACATCCTACTCAACATACATAGAACTTGTAAATAAAACTAGCAACAATACCTTAAGTTACTAAAGAGCAGTTAAGAATTCTTTAGTATGACTAAGGAAGAAGAAAACATAAAGCTATGAAGATTCAGGAATTTTGAGGTGCCTCCATGGGCATATCTCAAAACTAATCTCTACTGATCTATAGCAGCAAGAAGCATGTATCATGAATGAAAACTAGAAGACAACAACAAATCAAGAAAAACTATACCATTCTACCATGTCATGGAATCCATCAACAATCCTTCATCATTCCTCAAAAGCATCCAAGAGGCAGTCCAAAAATCATAACACAAGTATGTTCTTCAAAGCTCATATGACCAATATATTGATTCTTCTCTCAAGTTCAACCTCTTTTTACAATGAAGCCTTGTGGAATAAATAGGCTCAAGTGAGGAAAACCTCATGGTGCAACTAGCTATCCCATTGGCCTAATCAAAATATCTAAACTTGTCCTTGAGGCTTTGCAAAGCCCAAGGCACAAAATATCTCATAAAATATCTAAAAAATGCTAAAAACGGAAATTATATTGACTTTGCATCATTTTCCAAGTGTAAAAATAGCTAAACGCACATTTGGAAAAAGCAGATTTTTGAGGTTCAAAAATTGCAAAAATATTTCAAATTTACATCAGAAAAAGGTCCCCTGACTTGCTGGAGACAAATGGCAGCCTTCCCGATGTCGAAACAAGGCTCATGATAGCTCGTTGGAAAGCTTTCTGTGTCTACTTTCCGGCGCAACTGAAATCACCTCAATCTGATGCCCAAAAGTCCTCCAAATATGTACCTGTGTGTAAAAAGCCAGGAAATAGCAGACTGCTGATATGACGGGCAGAATGTGCAAAAAGTGAGCATTTTTCGCCAATTTGAAAGGGTGAATGATCTCCGAATGCTCTGAAAATCGCTGGGGACCTTCTCATAGAATTATGGCATCAACTGGTATCATCCTTCTCTCTTGACAAATCCTCAAACTGAAATGGCGAAATTATGAGTTTTCGACCAAAAACACAAAAATGCCAAAAAACAAAAATTTGCCGAAATGGGCCCAAAATTGGCATGCATGACCCTTAGGGGTCCCTAGCAATATGCTCTGAAGCTGAGGCCAAAATATCAAGGGCTGATATTCTTTTCTCCCCTTTCCGTACCGGGCGCTTCCCCTTTGCCTTCTTCAATTTCTCTTGGGCTGCCTTTAGTTTGCGCTGGGCAAACTGATTCAACTTTCGAAAGTGTTGTGTCCTCTTTCTTTGTAGCTCTAGATCTCTGTTCGCCCTCTCAAGTTTCATCTCCAAGTGTTTTTTGGCTCTTTCAAGCCATGCCACTTTGTTTTCTTCAATTTCCTGCTCAAGGAGTGCAGTGAGAGGAAAGGCTTGGAGATGGGCTTGTTCTTCTGCTTTCTGCTTTTCCAAGGCTCTTTTAAGCCCTATGGTCCTAGGCCTCTTCCGCCTAGGCTGGTCTTCCTCTTCTTCTTCATCAAACTCACCAATGAGTTCTTCTATCCTTGCTTGTGCCTTAGCTGCCTCATTCTTATATTTGATCGCCCTTGCTTCATGGACAGTTGTGTGAACATTCATCTGTTTGTTTTGAAACTCCAAGAAGTGGTTGAAGTTCCTTGCCCTTTGAAGATCCTCCTCTAAGGTCTCAATTTTCCCCTCTTTATGAATTAGGAGGTTTTCAAGAAGGCGGGCCTCATTATCACTGTCATCGCTTTGGATAGGGATGACAGCCAATTCACCTCCATGCTTTGTACTTTCTCCAACTTTGCTTTTTCCTTTGAAGGCCAATCTTGCGCTTTTCCTCCTTGGCATGCTAGTAGGTGTCCTTTTGGGCGATTTCCTCTTGCTAGGAGCAACCTTGGTCACTGTTAGAGTGGCAGCCTTAGACCTTTTCTTCCTTGCTGTGCTGAGCTTTGTTCCTTTGGGAGGAGGAGAAACAACTGATTTACCCTTGACATCTTCTTGAGAATGCTGTTCTCCTTGAGGCTGCTGGATGTTTTCTTCTTGCTGTTCACTTTGCTACCCTTGTTCACCAAAATCCAGCTGCTGCTGTGCTTGGATTTCCTGCTCATTTTGTGGCTCAAGATGTGGCTCAATTTCCTGCCCAACCTGCTGTTCCTGTCCTCCAATATCAAGCTGATGTTCTTCATTTTGTACCTGCTGTGCATCACCTTCTGTTTGCTGCTGACCTTCATCTTGTACCTGCTGCTGCTGTTCATCCCTTTCCTCCTGCTGCCTTGACTGTTCAGTGGTAATTTTGATCCTTCTAGGAGTAGGCCTGCTGGACAAAGGTATAGGGCGATGAACAGGCTGAGTGGGAGATACATGGACTGGAGGGACAGTAGAGAAATCCGGGTGGCTGATGAATATATCCCATGGAACCTCTTTCTTCTTTAGCTGGTGTAGGATGATAATCTTGATCAGTGAGTGATGAAAAAGAGAAGGTATTTGCAGAGGTGGGGCCTTCTTTTGGACTGTAGATGCCATCTTCTCGATGCTCTTGAATAAAAAGTAAGGGAGGTTTAGTTGTCTGTTTCTAGTAAAATGCATCAATAGGCGGACATGGTAGGCATAAACTCAATCAAACCTCCCTTCACAAGTAAAATATTTCATTATGACTTTCATAAGCGGAGCATAGCTATCAAGAAGATATGAAAAAGGGAAAATAGCAGTGAAAGCATCTCTATTCTTAGGCTTGAGGAAAGGCTTGTAATCTTCTAAGTCAAGATGGGCCTGTTTGAACCATTTTTCGCCATGATATGGAATCTTGGTGGCCTTGGACACTGAACTTGGAGAGAACTTAAAATGAAGGTCCACTACCCTGAAATGCTTGTCTTGGAACCTTAGGGCGCATAAGTGTGTTAATGGCGAAAATATTTTGACCTCTTGTATCTTCTGGCAGAAATCTAGGCAACCTACTTCATGGAAGTTGAAAAGGACGGATGGATGAGCATTAACCTCTTCTGTAGAGATTGGCTCATATATTTTATGCAGACTGCTCCTGCTTTCTTGCCTTGGAGGCATTCTGACCTAAATATGCTTTGGAAGAAACAAACTGCCTCACTGTGTGTAAACTGCCCTTTTGGAGTCAAACTGTGTCAATTCACTGTTTTTTATAGAGATACAATGTATTTGTATGATTGCACACTGTCCCTTCACAATGTAAAGAACCCCTGCTCTTTCAGAGAAAAGCCTGTCCACCTTTAAAGTACCTCTGTGAGTAGATTTCTCAATAGAGACCATATAGTGAAAAGGAGCCAACTATTAGGTGAATTATCTGTGCACAGTGTTAAGAAAATCACCTTTTTCTTGTGAATTTTTAGAGGTCAATCAACACATCTATATCTTTGTCTTCAAGGTAAAATTTCCAATCATTAAGAACCTGCTCTTCCTAATGTGTCAAGCACTCAGCAAACTTACATATGGTGCAATCAATCTTTAGTATGATCAGACAGTCAATGTCACAGTTTTATGTGCCCAGGTGACAAAGTTTTGAAAAATGCTTCAAAAAGTTCAACAAATCCTGCAAGAGTCTTTCTCTTTGCAAAATAAACAAGGCCTCTTAAAAATGTAACACCTTTGGCTTTGTTAGAAAAACCTTTGCTCTGTATGCACATCCACTTATCAAATAAGCTCGAGGAATAAACAACATCCAAGCCAAAACACAGTGAAAACTGTCTCTTACTATGAGAAAATAGGAGTCACTTTTGCCCTGTAGCTTTCACCCTATATACTGTTCTTTGTCAAAAACCCTTTTTTCTGATTATACTCCATTGTTCTCTATATGTATGTCACTCCATCAAACAACACTTACCACATACATGATCAACCTTCAGTGTGGTCATACATTCGATTTCACTGTTATGGAACAAGGTGACAGGGTTTTTTGAAGAATGCTTTATAAGTTCAACCAAGCCTGTAAGAGTTTATCTCTTTCTCGCAAGCAAAATTCCCGTTTTAATATGGAAACCCTGCCCTTTGTAGAAAAACTTCTGCCCTATCTGAATATCAACTGGTCAAAGTAAACTTGAAGAACAAAACAGTCAAGTGGAAAACTCAGGAACAGACTACCCCTTCTGTGGTCTTATAGGGTTAACTCTTGCCCTTTGATGCTTGGAAGGTATAGGATCCCTGGTCCTTTGATTAATGAAGGTGAAACAAATTGCTCTTAGTTTCAACACCAATTCTTTCCTGTAGGTGCCTTAAAAAACACATCTAGCATCTTATCACAGTTTTACACTTCGAATCATCATACAGCCAAAACACTGTTCTTCTGAAAAGGTGACAAGGTTTGAAAGTTCTGTATGCTATGGTATGAGGAATTTGGAGAAGTTCAACACACGGTTCTCTCTATAGGCACTTCTAGCAGTGTATTTATCATTCAAACACAGCTTCAACCCAGGGGTATTTTCACAGCAAAATCATTTGACAGATATGGTGATATAGAAAAAGAAACGAGGACAAGCCACTCTTTTGTTTTGACCCTAACCTTGCTAGGCAGCTTCTTAAAATATATGTCGATATATAAACCAGGTCAAACTCAACAATTTGTCTCACACCATAACTTGAAAATAAGGCTTTTTAAATCTTCATGTCACTTAGCTCTTGGTTTCAAAAACTGAGAAGGCATATGGAAATACCTTGAGAATATGATGGGGGAGCTTATTGATGATTTTAGTTCAGCTCCGGAGGCGTTTGAATAGCTTAAGAGGGTTAAAGAGGTGAGCGACGTGCTGAGCTCTCAGAGTGTCGCGCCGAAACAGTTGTCGGGTGGCTTTGTCGGGTCGGGCGGGCACTGTGTATAGGCGCGTCGCGGAATTGTACAGGAGCGTCGCGCATACGCTGACCGCCTGTGCAAAATCCCTTCCAGGCGCGTCGCGCAGTTTGCCAAGCACGTCGCGCGGTGAAAACTGCTGCAAACCTCTGCAATTTGACCCGGAACTTTCTTTGTTTGATGCCGAGGGTAACAAAAGAACTTTTCTCGATTTCAAAATGGAAATGAAAAGGCATTCTTCAACCTTACTCCCTCGACATAACAAAACTCCCAACGGTCATATTTTTAAATGTAAAATGAACTTTCGGTTGGGTTTTGCAAGGTAATCATAGTCTTTTTGATCTTTTTCAACAATAACCTTCGGCGTATTTGCAACTTGGATTCATGAGCGATGCATGCATTGGAGATTTTCTATGTTTTTAGACCGTGTTAATCATGGATCAACCTCTTTATAGAAAACAAAAACAGTTATCATTTCCTTTGACCAGTGCATTGATATTTTTTGTAACAGAATCCTTCCAAGGTTTAGATCTGTCCACTGCTTGACACTTTTGGTGATATTTTTAACCTGGAAGATCCACTTAGTAATATACCAGTGATTTATGGGGCGTCCTTGACATCTCCACCTATTTGCTAGAGAAAAACTGGATCATCATGCTGCAGGGGTATTCTTTGACCTTTTGACAGAGATTCTTTTCCCTTTCTTCAACACAAACTAACATATTGCTCTTAGTGCTCATGTGATATCTCTGATCTTTACAATGACAACTTTGTACTTGTTTTGAAAACCTCTTCGAAACCTGAGAGTATGCCCAAAATCTTTTTGTACTTTATAACCCTATATACTAGCTGCAGTATGTCTTGGGAAAACCAGGCTCAGATTTTATTGTCAAATTAGGACAAAATTATTTTGAAAAGGCACTTGTTCCATGAATGGAATTACTTTCAATAATGCCATTCTTTGATTAGCTTTGCATGCTGCCCTAGGGTTTTTAAACTTCAGATCTTAGGCTTTTCCTATCTTTGTATTGAAGATGCAAGTATATAAGATGTGGACAAATTTTTGGCCTATTTCATAGATACCAAATCTTTCATAGACATATTTTTTCTAATGACAAACTGAAAATACCAACCTACTGTATCTGAAGAAAAACTCTGTCTTTGTGGTGAGGTGCATCTTGCAACAGCTGGATTTGCATCAGCGCTTTGATTAATAGTAAAAAGTCTGCTGTCTGAGACTGTACGCCATTTTCTTATGAGTAGGAAAACCAATATCTTTTCAATCATAAACACCATCTGTTACCTGTGTAATGACTTTTTCTTTCCTTCTTTGTCTCTTTCCACTGCATCTTTTTACCAATCAGTCTTTAAAAACATTCAATGCCTTGGCCATCTGCTCATGAAAGAAGGAGGCCCTTCACTTGGCAGAGTATCTGAAGATTGTTTGATAAGCCTGCCTGACAAGGGTTTTTCTTGGATATGATGGTAAGCAAACAAAATTGAAAACATTAATACTTTACCTCTGCCTGTGATCACTACTGTGCTTCAGAAAAAACCTAGTCAAGGTGTCACTGTCTCACTATACTACTCTTTGCTGAGGGGAACCGAAAAATCACCATTTGCCTTGGTAAACTTGTGACAAACTATTTGAAAGATAATCTCTGTGAGTAGGGAGGTTAGCACCCTTTGAAAAACAACCATCTTTTCTTCTGCCTGTGTAATGACATGATTTGTCAACATTTCTTCAAATTGGTCTTGTTGAAATAGCAAGCTATTTATGATTAGAATTTTTTTCACTAATGATGTGTTTCTCCAAGGTTTTATCAATTCACATGATTTGGAAACTTCATATGACTTCCTTTACAAGACCAAACTCTGTTTTCCCTTGAACTTGCATATTTCAGACTCTAGCCCTGTTATGATCATCACTCATACTTAGAAAACCTGGAGTCACTGTTTCACTGTTCAGTAAAAAGAAAACCTAGGTTTTTGCAATCCTTAAAGTCAATACTGGCCAGCGCCCTCTGCTTGTAGATGAAGGAGGTGCCCTAACCCTCTGCTTGTAAATGAAGGAGGTTCTTGGCCATGAAAAATTACCAGTTTGCTGTGACAGTGGTGTCTTTCTCTTACTGTGATTTTCCTGCTGAAAGGAAGCTGCAAGGTCTTGATGAGTCACTCTTTGTTTGCAGATATATCTCAGGCTCATGTTTACATGGAGAAGTAGCTGTTCTTCTGAATGTATATTCAAGAATTTTCTCCTGAGATGAAATTATATTTCCTGCCTTTGTAGAAACCATAAAACACTGTGAAACACCTAATAATCAGCTTGAGATTATGGTTTATGCAGTGCTCAGACCTAGGGGTATAAGTGGCACGACTTAGAGCTGTGATCAACTTGATTTGCAGAGTGGGAGGTCAGTCATGATTGGTTTGTAGCAGATGGTGGTTTTTTGGCCTTTTGATGGTTGCCAAGGGTAACATGCCTTAAAGTGCCACTTCCTAACTTAGGGGAGGCTTTTGCAACAGACTTGGATTTGCTTTTTAGAGTTGATGGACAGACCAGTAGGGCTGAAGCTAGAAAAAAATAGTGATAATGGGTTTTAACTTTGACATGGGCAGACTGAAAAGTAAGAGGGCGAAAAAAGTTTTATGAGGGTTTTCTAGATGACAAATTGACATATGGAAATCAGCTTCTAGAAAACTCAGTTATGGATATAGTCATCACTAACATGTAAAAAATATTGATGGCTAACACACCCTAGTGCAAAATAAAACTCCTGAGTAGCAGTATAACAGTATCTATCATTTTTCACTCATCAAAATTGTGGTTATGCATCAGCTTGGTTTGCAGGACATTTCATGGGAGGATTTCATTTCTAATGAGTTCTTAACAGCTCCTCAGGTGCCTTTGGAAGCTTTTCATGAGACAGGTGAACCTTCACATCTGCAGGAGGGTCATGAGACACAGACCGCTAGTGTGTCGGTGTTTGTTACCTATCAGAGGGGCACTAGAAGGTTATTTGTAGCAACCAAGTGAGTATTATCTCTACCCGGGGTGGAAGGGATCTTGCTTCCTTCATCAGCAGTGCAGGTACAGGACAAAGGAAAGAGGCCAATACATGATGAGGGGCTTTCAGGAGGGCAGGAGACATATTTCATCCTCATTCAGGATGATGACACCAATTTGGGCTCACCAAGCTCAAAGCTTAGAGAGATCATTCGGGAGCAACAGGCGGAGATAAATACTTTGTCCCTCAGCCTAAAAAGAGCAAAGTGGATAATAAAATACCTTGAGCAAAGAAACAAGTAGTAAGAGGATCAGAAAACCATCATGGAGCTGCAAAACATACGAGATAACCAGCAAGTTGCTAAAAAGAGCAAAACCAAGATGACATCACTTTAGCAAGAAATTGAAACTAATTGCGAAACTTGGATTGTAACTCTTTCTTCTATTTATATATATACATGACTATTGTCTGGTTCCCATATTGTGTTAATGTGTTTTATTTGATGCAATATGCTTAACCCTCCTTAACTGGTTAGCTGATTATTAATGAAATCATTATATTGTATGCTGCTCTTATTTGCTGATCTTCGTGTAGGTATCCGAGCACTGTTGCAGAAGGATTGTGACTCATCGAAATAGAGATCAAGAGGCCACCACCACCACAGCGACAATAGTGTTGGAATCTAGGTAGGTCGATCTACCCTGTCATTTTCATTTATTAATTAGGAACCTACACTTTAGCTTGTCCCTTTGTTGCTAGACCCACTCTAGGGCTAGAGGGATCGTCTCTGTCCACAGAAAAGATTTACCTTTCCAACACTCGTATGAAAAAGGGATAGTGTTCTCAACAATGGGGGCTTGCATCATCTCTTGAATGGATGGGGCATTGATGTAAAATAAAATTTCTTGTGCAGGGTTCACTATGGCTCTTCGGTTAATATCATAGCATGATTGCCATTTTCTGATTAGCTCAGGGTAGCTATGGGTTTTAGGAAAGATGTAATATGGAAGCTTGGTCTCCTATAGACTGAAATCATCTACTTCATCAAGGAGCTTATTCTCAAGCCAATAATATACATCAAACAAGTTGATGTTTGAATCTGTCTCATGGATTTTGTAGTTCTATTAGCCAGGGGGATGTGATCTAAGTCTGCTTTAGGATAGATCATGGGATTGAAAGTTTGAAGGCCTGCCTTGGGAGGCATGATTTGTCTTCTGTATCTTCTTTCTAAATTAACTACAATGAAGAATGGGATGCAAGAAAAGGGGAGCAGAGAAGGGAAAATGATATAGATTAGCACCGGGGAAGGGAAATAATAGAAGGGGAAGCATGAAATGAGCTGAAGAACTGATAAGAATCCATAATAGGAGTGTTGTGAGTTAACAACTTTCCTTTGATGAACAACAGACTCTCTTCAATAATGATTAACTATTTCTTCTTGTGAATCAAATACCTACAATTTTAACAGTATGAGCAGATCAAACTCTGCTTCTGGCGTGAGTTCAGGTTTTAAAATGTAATCGGGGGTGACCGTTGAGTTGGCGTAGGTTCGTTGGATAACAATACAAGAACTCATGGTGCAACGGGCTACTGTAGGGAAGAGATGTGATAGGGTGGAGTGGAAATATGACGGTGGATGTTGCGCAGTAGCATTGGTAATGGTCAAACAGATGCGACGGTTTGATTGACGGAGGAAACCGCTTTTCAGAGGGTGTCAAAGGTGGTCGATGGTATCGACGGGGTGGGGGGGGGTGCAAACTCTTCTCGACATGACATGTAGAAGGAGTGACGATATGGGATACTGCCCATTTCGACCTCTTTCCCTCGCCCCCCCCTCCCCCCCTATTTGTTAACGTTCAACGATCGAGGGGGGGCCAAAAGGCATTGTGGGCCATTTGATATGTGGTGGTGAGCAGAGATGGCGGGGAGGTGCGGGAAGTTTAGAACATGATGTGATGTGGTGATGGGATGGTGGGGTTAGGTTTATGAATGAGCGTCGGGGATATGGTAGGACTTAGGATAAAATTCATAGGAGTATTTAGGGGGTTATAAATAAAGGGGATATTACTATCTTCAGGAGTTTTGGGTAAAATTAAGACATATGGCATGCCCAAATGACCTTTGGAATATAATTTAATTCCCAAACTTTAGAAGGTAACCCCCTTCCCAACCCTTTGAGTAAAAACACTCCCTATTTTGGTTTTTCTTCTTACATCATAGGAAAAATGAATCTTTGATGCTGTACTTTGTAGAATAAACTTCATATTTTCCTTCTATCTTTGTCCTCAACACATCTACCTACCCAAAGCTACCCATCTAACATTTTTTCTTCTTTTTTAGAGTGCATTTTATTGGAAAACCCTTAAATAATTTTTCTTTTGAATTTCTATCCTAACACCCATCCTTATTTCAGCCATTGAATTAATTTAAACTTTTGAGTCAATTTCATTTTCTACCTATCTACTGATAAGCCAAGGCTAAACAGTTTGGCAAAAATTTTTCTCTAACCTATCAACAAAAATTGAAAACTGTCCAATCATGATTAAAATTTACGACTAGACGAACTTATCTAATGAGTAGTGGCATTTGAACTTGTAGGACTTTTAATTTTATTTCTTTTTTGGGGTTTTCTTTCTTTTCTCCTTTTCTGCTTTTTATACCCTCTTTTCTTTCTTTTCATATTTTTTTTTCTTATTATTTGAAATCATTTGAATTTTGAAAAGCCTTTCAATAATGAACACTTGCAAGAAATGTGAAGTATCCAATCACCTTGAGATCCTATAATTTATAGGGTACTAACACATAACAAAGTATTAATCATAAGATTGGTAAGGTGGAGTGAAAAAACCCTCGTTGCGATACCAATCGATCAAATAACATCCCATATATGGGCAACCATGTAGGTATGGCTGTGATATGCTCATAGCATTGAGAGGGTATGAGGTAAGATTTCCCTTAGTAAGAGTTTAGTATTAGCAATGATATGAATTCACTAATGACAAGTAAATCAAGAGCTTAGTATTGACATGATTCTTGTTGTTTTCTACCATATGAAAGAAGATAGCATGTAATGTTAAGTCTATGTCTATGAGACCTATCATTTGAATGACTATAAGTTCTCATAAGATATGTTATAATTACATTTCATAGATTTACATAAATGATGAGAAAAGTATAGATAGTGAACAAGCATGTAAATGTGCATGATTCTAGAATTTTTTAAATGCACAATTTAATACAAACTTACGAATATTCATGAAAAATGAATAAGTAAGTAGCTAAAAAGAATAAATTTGGTACTAACTCATGAAACTGAGATCATCTTAAGCACTACAAGACATTGCAATTGATCTGTATGAGATCTTAATGAAAATGTTCTTGAGGGTTTATAAATTGCAAGTGTTAAAAACTGAGTTTTATGAGCCTTTATGTTAAATCCTAAACCACATAAAGCATAAATTTAAACTCTGAAACTGAAGAAACAATAGAAAAATGCACCATAGAAATAACCACAACATAGCAAGTGATGAAGGAGTTCACCCCTCTTGGGCTACATCTCCTTGGTACAACTTTCAATGACTTGGCCATATATCATTATACTCAAAATGGTGATTACATACATTTATAGTGCTCAAATTTCTCCAAAACTTATTCCATCAGCTTCAAAACTGTCAAAACAAATGTCTGTCTAGCCTCTTTTTGCTCTAAAATTGATTAAAAATTGAAGAATTTATGAGCCTCCCTAGCTTTGCTACTAATCGCACAAAAAATTCCCCAAAATCTGAAATTGTACTACAAATTCGCCCCGATTTCAGCGAACCAAATGCCATTTTCATGGAATTCGAGGCGAAATTATCAGACATTTAAAATGCACAATAATGCCTAAAACTCAAAATTTAAACCATATTAAGCATGGTTATTTAATTTTTTTCTATTTAAAGTCCAGCAGGCTCTGCCGCGCCACACCCTTAGTCTCATGCCATGGTCATGTGCAATGTTATTTGGGGTCGGGGAGGGGGGGACAAGGCCAATCCCTAGCCCCTTACCCCCATACTCAACCCATCTAACATTTAAGTATGTTTTAGAATGTAAGGTTAAAGAGGGAATAAACTTGGCTCATTGGTTAAGGTGTTGCACTATCAGTTAAGAGGTCCTTTGTTCAACTCCGCAGTGGTGCAGTTTGGAACTTAAAAAAAAATTGGTAGCCCCCGTGCTGCCACGTGGCAACTTTTGATTGGGCCACGTGGCAACATGTGGTTGGCCATCAAAAAACCAACCAAAATATGCCAACCAACACCACTAGAATTCAAACAAGTGGCGAGGCTTGATTGGCCCAATGAACCCAATGAACCTTGCCCAGTCAGCAGGTCCAGTCAACTGTACGGACTGCTGACTGGGTTGCTTGAACAATTTTTGCCAAAATTTGGCTTGTTTTGGAAAATGAATAGAACTCGTTTCTGGGAGCATACAGTGTCAGTTTTCCATGAAATGAGTTGTGCCTGATTCAGAACGATGATATATACGTGGTTTTTCAGGTTCCACACTATTCTGACAACTTTCATTTTTAGCATGATTTTGAGCACCTAATCACTCCCCACTGGAAGATTTTGGACCCCAAAATATCATTTTTAGTTTTTAGTAGAAGAGGGTATAGTTCCCTCACCTTTCCAATCTCGATCCATTTGGATTTTCTTGGATTTTTTCCTTTGAGCCCCACACGAAGGTACTCCACATTCCCTTATTTTCAAGACCTTGTAATTCTGTCAAGAATGGTATCTTGTTTTAGTTCATCAAGGTATTCATGAGAAAAATTCTCACATTTTCTCCTTGATCTTCAATCAAAGGTGACCCATACAACGTTAAGTTCTCAACATTAACAACAACATAAATTTTCATATATGAAGGCATGAATCCAACCTGAAGGCATTATCACCAATCTTTTCTAAAATTCTGAATGGACCATTGTTTAGTCAATTTAGTGTCCTAAATTGCTAACATAAATTATCGACCAAAGCTAGTAAACTAATGAAGTGTGATGCACTATATGTGCCTAAGTATCCATTTTTCTTACTTCGTTGTTTTTAGTGTTTTATTGATGTTTTGGGGTTTTTATGTTTGATTCTTAGCATGCTACTCTATGCTAAAAAGATGAAGATAGATCTATGTCAAAAGGGAGAAAATGAAATGAATTAAAACAAAGTTTATTTGCAAGTTCTGTTCCTAACTAGAAAATGATGAAAATAGAGAGTCCTAATCCATGGATATTACAACTTCTAAATGAACATTCATGAAATTAAAAGTAACTCAAAACACTACAACTTAATATGATTCATTTAGTTAGAGATTTGTTGGAATAGCTTGTGAAAAAGATTAATTCTAATTCAATGAGGATCTCCTAAAACATAAAAGGAAATGTTGAAACAAACATTAACTTAGAACATTACAGTGAAATCTCATTCATTTGATAAAAGTTTATTGGAAGAGCTTGAGAAAAATATTACTATAATGTGGTAAGGATCTCCTATGAAATGTTGAAACAACTTATAACATTACAACTAAATCTCATTCATGAGTTAGAGGTTTATTGGAAGAGCTTTTGAAAGAGATTAATCATAATGTGATAAGGATCATCTATGAAAAAAAACAACCAATAACTCACAATATTACAACTTAGTCTCATTTGTGAATTATAG
Source organism: Pinus albicaulis (assembly GCA_034641835.2). Lineage (NCBI taxonomy): Eukaryota > Viridiplantae > Streptophyta > Pinopsida > Pinales > Pinaceae > Pinus > Pinus albicaulis. The sequence continues at coordinate 960,742,020 of CM076579.1, forward strand.
GTTTATTGGAAAATCTTTTGAAAGAGACTAACTGTAGTATAATGAGGATCTTATTTTTAACTAAATAACAGAAAATGAAATTCTAATAACTCAGAATATCACAATTGAATCTCATTCATTTAATAGAGATGTATTGGAAGAGCTTGAGAAAGAGACTAATTGTAATATCATGAGGATCCTTTATCTAAGCAAATGACATGAAACATAATGCTAAAAGCTATGATTTCAGAAAGCAGTCTAAGTAAGGAAATATGACAAAACATAATTGAAAATGACTTATCTAGAAAACATGTAAAACCTCCTCGAATAGCAGGGGCCCTCTGCTACCAATTTGGTGAAATTCTTCAGCTCCTTAAAGTTGTAATCAAAACAGCATCAATGAACTGAACTTCTTTATTGATAGACTCACAAATCTACATCCCATTCCATCTTAAGCTTTGTTACAAAACACTCTCTAATCCTTTCTCTTCTTCTCCTATTTTTTCACTACTCTTGATAGGAAAAAGCTTCCCCTATTTATACAAAAATATGAGAAGTTATCTCATTAATGAGAGTTCATGAATCTCTCCCTCTATCTCTAGAGTTACAATCAAAATATGAAATGACAAGACACATGTCTTTTTAGAGTTTCAATACAAATAAGAAATGAGACACATATCTTCTTAGAGTTTCAATACAAAAAGGAAATGAGACACATGTCCTCATGATCCCATGATCTTCTCCACTCAAATTCGAATTTGGTTTTGGGAGGCCACATAAAGGTCTTTTAGAAGCTTCATTTTGGCCTACACATGTCACAAAACTCGTAACACATATAGATATATGAAACTATGTTAATTTTCTAGTTTCTAATCATAAATTCATTTTAAACACATAAAATAAATAACTTTGGAAGACAAGGATCCTAACCCATATATTTATGAAAATGGTTACTTGATGTAGGGTTTTAGGTCAGATAGTTATGAAATGAGAGCTAAATGGTAATGACATAATGGAAATATGTATGAATATGGAAAACACTTTTGAGACTCAACATATCCCCCAACTGAAGTTGTTGCATGTCCTCATGCAACTATTGCAATGATTCATTTGTTCATGAGTTGATCTTTTATGAGTTTTGAATCATATTGATTCGTTCCAAACTTTTCTTTATAATATTTTCTTTTGGAAAAGTATAATACATTTGATTGCAACTTTTTTTTTATGGTTGGTTCTTGTGTAACAATCAGTTTTTTTTAGCAATGGTTCTTATGTAACAATGCTTTATTTTCTTTGTTGCATCAAAGTTCATGAAAACATTTAGAATCAATTACTTCATCAATGAATTGATCATTTGCAAGGCATATAATCTTTTGGATCATGTTGCAACAATAGTTAGTTGGGAAGTATATGTGGGTGGAAATGAAATGAAAATGTGTGATAGTGTATGACATGTGGATATGAAATGATGTCCCTTCCCCCCAACTAAAGATATGACAATGTGAAAAAGGGAGTGAGGAATTTTTCGAAAGTTACAATTTTAGCATTCTAATGAATTACATGACTAAAAATTAGAAAACCACATACCTTCACTTACCTTAAATGTGGATGAGTTGTGTATACTGAAGAGTGTGGCTGTTGATGTTGTTGGATCAGGAACTATGTAAACAAATGAATTTGATCTGCTTCTTTGTTCTCTTTGTGTTGATGGTAAGATTGAGATTTTTATTGCTGCTGATACAAATTGATTCCTGCTGCAAACTGCTGAAATGATGTAGTCTTCAATTGTTACAAAATTCGATGGTACAATTCTAGTCATGCAAATAAATGTGTTGATGTCAAGCATGAAGATAAGTCATTGGATTACCGACCATTGATGAATGTCGTTAACCAATGCGAGACAAACTCACCAATAATGTCAATGAGTGTCAAGGTACCTAAGTAAATCTTGCAAAGTGAGAATAAATGGGTTGATGTCGAGCCACTTGCAAGATCTGACGATCAAGGGACATTGATGTATTCCCATGATTGTCAGCGAGAGAACTTGTCATTAATGCATACAAGCCTCAAGGTACTATTAAGGACTCTAGTCTTGGACCTAGATAATGTGTTGATGTCGATAGGCCAAGACTTGTTAGAAGGGAGACCTTAAGGAATCCTCCATCATCTAACGCGAGCATGAAAGAATAATTTTTGAAGGACTATGGATTCAATAATTTGCATTGAAGCAAGGTTTATTTGCAAAATGAAAAGGATAGGAAAAAGAAAATGGAAATGGACAATGAAAAATGGAAAATGACAATGGGAAATAAGCATGTAGGTGAGCTTCTTGCTTTTATTTGTGGAGTAGACAAAAAGTAATGGAAAGTGTATGTGAATGAAGGAAAATGAACAACTAACTCTTGCTGGGAAAATAATGGTGGTTTGCTTTGAATTTCTTGGTTGGATTTACAATTCAAAAAGGGAGGAAAAGTAATAGTCTTGATGGATATGAACATGGACTTGTTCTTATGTTTCTCATGAAATTGGTCCTTTGAAAACCAATCGTGCGCACAATTAGTTTCCTTCAATGATCATTCGATCATCCCAAATTTGCAAAAAAAAAACTTGACATAAAGAACATAAGTGTGTTAAAAAAGAAGTAGCTAATTTCTTTCTGATTCTTACGCAAAAATTAAATGTCAAATGAAACAGATTAAGGTAAATCAAAAAGTTCTATATTCGGTCCAATTCATGATATCGATAACAATCTATTTTTAAAGAATAACCATGAAAAATAAATCAACTCCCTATTGTCAGATGACTTCATGCACTATGCTTAGTAAAACAATTGGCATCACAAAGATTCGCTATGTTCTGCAAGTTAAAATTTTATAGAAAAATACACATCAACAATATTAATGCCAAATGTTTAGAAATCATCTAAATAATCTTCCAATTGTCCTGCAAACCATTATTAAGAAGATTTTTTTTTTTAAATTTTTTATTAATTTTTTTTTTTGAATTTTTTCTTTATTAAAAAGAAATTATTAATAAAGATTTTATTTTATTTATTTATTTTTTAATTTTTATTTATTTCTTTTTTTAATGAAATAAAGCATGGATGAAATAATTGTCCTTATGAATATTTTTGAAACAAAGTCATGCCAATGCCTCTTTCATGCAAGATAAAAATAAAAAGCTTGAAATTTCTAAAGTCAAGTTCCTAACTATGAAGGAGATGAAGGCAGAATCCTTCTCAATTTATACAACTTGCATTTGATGCACATGTGATAATGTCTTTGCCTCAAATAATCCATTTTTCACTCATCATGTGCCACCACAGATGAATTCTGCCAAATTTTCCTTCAAATAAGGAAATCAGATCCTTGATTATTTCTCAAAATTGAATTTTATAAAACCGTGACTGTTTTCATAAAAAAAAAACATTTTTATCTCACACACACTGCAAATTAGTGCTCCGAAGAACCCTGAATTTCTCCCAAATGGCTGAGAATTTCAAAAAGTTTTTATAGGATTACCTAATTCACCCTGTTTACGAAAAAACCCATGTTTTAGTTTTTTCTAATTCGCCTTGGTTTTCTCAAAAAATTCGTTTTAAAATTGGGTGTTTTTTACAATTACGCATTTAGTTTTCTGGAAATTACTTGTGGTTTGATTTGTTTTTATTTGCAGGTTTGAAGTATAATGGCTTGTACCTCACAGATAAGTTCAGATCGATCTCCCTCATTCCAATTACTTACAATGGAATATGCAATCTTCTCTTCATCAACAGTTTGAAATCTTCTCTTCATCAGCAATTTCTTCATATGATACACTTCCATTGTCTGTCCCTACAATTGAATTTGTAATCTTCTCTTCACCAGAAATTTGCAATCTTCTCCTCATCAACAGTTTCTTCATGTGATATACCTTCATTGTGTGCAAATTTTTAAAAATGATTTCTAATAACTGTTGTTTGGGGGAAAACGAATATGGAAAAGAGAAGGTTCCTTTTTTCTTTTTTTAAATTGCAGTGCATGGGTCTTTGTGTGGATTGAAGGACTGCATATATGCATAAAGCCAAGCCAAAGGCTGGCCTCATGCGTATGCGTGGGTCTTATTTCGATAAGCCAATTTTTTTTATTTTTTTTTTTTAAATTAATTTTTTTTTTAAATTGATTTGTTAATAAAATTATATATTATATTTTCAAAAATTCAAAAATATACATATATATTTCATTAAACAAAACAATTATTGAAATTAAAATTTTTCATCATTTTTAAAGTTTATTGTAAAATGAAATGAAATGATGAAAACATAATTTATTATTATTTTTAACATAAAAATTCTTTTTCTGATCCTCTAGATCACACAAAGTGCAGGAGAAGAGCATACTTGAGAATTTTTTTTATTTTTTATTTTAGATATAATAAATAAGGCTACCTAGTTACACTTCCCCGGCAACGGCACCAAAATGTTTAGTCAATTTAGTGTCTTAAATTGCTAACATAAATTATCAACCAAGGCTAGTAAACTGATGGAAGTGTGATGCACTATATGTGCCTAAGTATCCATTTTTTTTACTTCGTTGTTTTTAGTGTTTTATTGATGTTTTGGGGTTTTTATGTTTGATTCTTAGTATGCTACTCTATGCTAAAAATATGAAGTTAGATCTATGTCAAAAGGGAGAAAAGGAAATGTTAATAAATGAATTAAAACAGAGTTTATTTGCAAATTCTATTCCTAACTAGAAAATGATGAAGACAGAGAATCTTAATCCATGGATATTACAGCTTCTAAATGAACATTCATGAAATGAAAAGTCACTCAAAACACTAAAACTTAACCTGATTCATTTAGTTAGAGATTTGTTGGAAGAGCTTGTGAAAAAGATTAATTCTAATGCAATGAGGATCTCCTAAAACATAAAAGGAAATGCTGAAACAAACAGTAACTTAAAACATTATAGTGAAATCTCATTCATTTGATAGAATTTTATTGGAAGAGCTTGAGAAAAAGATTACTATAATGTAGTAAGGATCTCCTATGAAATGCTGAAACAACTTATAACATTACAACTAAATCTCATTCATGAGTTAGAGGTTTATTGGAAGAGCTTTTGAAAGAGATTAATCATAATGTGATAAGGATCTTCTATGAAACAAAACAATCAATAACTCATAATATTACAACTTAGTCTCATTCGTGAATTAGAGGTTTATTGGAAAAGCTTTTGAAAGAGACTAACTGCAGTATAATGAGGATATTATTTTTAACTAAATAACAGAAAATGAAATGCTAATAACTCAGAATATCACAATTGAATCCCATTCATTTAATAGAGATGTATTGGAAGAGCTTGAGAAAGAGACTAACTGTAATATCATGAGGATCCTTTATCTAAGCAAATGACATGAAACATAATGCTAAAAGCTATGATTTCAAAAAGTAATATAAGTAAGGAAATATGACAAAACAGAATTGAAAATGACTTATCTAGAAAACATGTAAAACCTCCTCGAATAGCAGGGGCTCTCTGCTACCAATTTGGTGAAATTATTCATCTCCTTAAAATTTTAATCAAAGGAGCATCAATGAACTGAACTTCTTTATTGATAGACTCACAAATAGACATCCCATTCCATCTTAAGCTTTGTTACAAAACGCTCTCTAATTCTTTCTCTTCTTCTCCTATTTTTTCACTACCCTTGATAGGAAAAAGCTTCCCCTATTTATACAAAAATATGAGAAGTTATTTCATTAATTAGATTCCATGAATCTCTCCCTCTATCTCTAGAGTGACAATCAAAATAGGAAATGATAAGACACATGTCTTTTTAGAGTTTCAATACAAATAAGAAATGAGACACATATCTTCTTAGAGTTTCAATACAAAAAAGAAATGAAACACATGTCCTCATGATCCCATGATCTTCTCCACTCAAATTCGAATTTGGTTTTGGGAGGCCACATAAGGGTCTTTTAGAAGCTTCCTTTTGACCTATACATGTCACAAAACTCATAACACATATATAGATATATGAAACTATGTTAATTTTCTAGTTTCTAATCATAACTTCACTTTAAACACATAAAATAAATAACTTTGGAAAACAAGGACCCTAACCCATATATTTATGAAAATGGTTACTTGATGTAGGGTTTTAGGTCAGATAGTTATGAAATGAGAGCTAAATGGTAATGACATAATGGAAATATGTATAAATATGGAAAACACTTTTGAGACTCAACAACCATATCGAATTGGTTTCATTTTTTTACCTTCTCCTTGAAGTCTCTTTTTGCTAATGTGAATCCAAACTTCATCACCGACTTGGAAATTGTGATCTAAATGATGCTTATTGTGCCTTTTTTTGTACTTGACTTGGCCTTTTTCTAGCTGTTCTTGAACTATTTTATGTACCAATCAAATTTGTTCAATGAAAATTTTAGCTTTTTCTATGTCACTATGAGTATAAATAGCAACATCCTTTCCAAAAATGAAATCCAAAGGATATTTAGGCAAGTATCCCAAACATTCCTCTAATGGCAATGTTTGAGTTGAAGAGTGCTTGGCTTAGTTGTAAACATGCTAAATATAGTGCAAATTTCATCCCAAAAATTAGGATACTTGTTGCAATCTATTTGCAGATGAAATGTTGTACTCTTTTTCAATTTGGTGTCCATGAATCCCCACAAGCTGGACCAAAAATTCCCAAAAAAGAGAGAATATCGATCATTAACAATGGATGTGGGAAATACAAAATACACCCATACATTCTAAAAGAATAACTGAGAAATTTGTTCAACTGTAATTTTATTTTTATATGGCATCAAAATAAACATTTTGCTGAAACTATCCACAACTACAAAAATATATTCATGATTCCTTTTTGACATAGGAAGACCTCCAAAAAATTCCATAGAAACACTCTCCCATGGACGAGAAGGTATTGGAAGTGGTGTGTACAATCCTAACTTTCTATTTCTAGGCTTAATGATAGCACATAATGAAAAACCTCTAATAATACGTGACATACTTTCAAGCATATGAGGCCAATAGAAATACCTCTGTAGATGTGCCACTTTATTACTTACACTGAAATGACCAATAATAAAAGAAGTATGTGCCTCTCTTATAATGCTGACTCTTTCTCCCTATGGAATACACAAGTTACGAAGATGGTACAAGAAGTTATCGTGCATGTGATAATCCAATTCCTCTACTTGGTTCCCTTGAATTAAAGTTGCATATACATCTTGAAAATCACTATCTAAAGCATATTTTTCAACATATCTCTCATGCAAAATAGAATTATGCTTAAGAATAGTATCAATACTAACAATCGGCATAGAAAGCATGTTAACAAATTTATTGTAGATACCTTTCTTATACCTTATCACCAAGTGTAATTTTTGAAGAAAACCCATCCATCGAAAGTGCTTTGACTGTTGCAAATTTTTTTGTGATTGAAAGTATTGCAATGGTTGATGGCCAATGTGAATGATTGTTTCCTTACCGATCAAGTAGTGTTTCCATTTTTTCACATGTTGCACCAATGAATACAACTCCTTGTCATATGTAGGATAATTAATCAATGCACCATTACAAGTTTCTGAATGAAAACATATGGCCTTACCATGTTTCCCATGGTGTAACCACTAACATCATTATGAATCTCAAATGACTGTCTCAAGTCTGGAAGTGCAAGTACTAGGTCTGAACTGATATTTTCCTTCAATGCATCAAATGCCTTTTTGTGTTTACCTCCCCACTGGAAGACCTGCTTCACACTTGTCAATGCATGCAATGGAGCTGCAATAGAAGAAAAGTTGGCAATAAACTTCCTCCAATATTGGGTTTCTCCCAAAAATATTCTTTCCTACGTAACTATTTTGGACTTTGGCCAATTCAAAATGACATCAACCTTAGATAAATCTATTTTCAATTCATCTCCTCCAACAATATGATCCAAATACACTAAAGAAGTTTTTCCAAACTCACACTTTGACATCTTTAAAAATAGCTGTTATTTCTTCAAGACATCAAGTACCCTTTTTACATGCATGACATAATCTTCACGAGATTTCTTGAAAATCAAGATTTCATCTAAGTATACTATCAAAAAATCATCTATAAATGGCCTTAATACATCATTCATCACACGCATAAAGGTATCCAGAGCATTGCAAAGACCAAAAGGAATAAATAGCCATTCAAAAAATCCATGTTTTGTTTTGAATGTTGTCTTCCATATGTCACCTTCAGAAATTCTAATTTGATGATAGCCACTCCTTAAGTCCAACTTACTAAAATATTTTTTATCTTTCAATTGATCAAGTAAATCATCAATTCTAGGAAGTGGGTAATGATTATTTACCATAATTTTGTTCAATGCATGAAAGTCCACACACATGTGCCATGTTCCATCCTTGTTTGGCACTAGCACAATAGGTGACCTGCATGGTGAAGTACTTGGTCTAATGATCCCTTTGTCAAACAAATCTTCAATATGCTTTTTAATTTTTGCACTTTCCATCACTGACATCTTGTACATGCCAATGTTAGGAAGAGGACAATCTTGCTGCAATTTTATTTCATGTTGGATTCCCCTCTTGGAAGGCAATCCTTTTGGCTCCTGAATCATCTCATCATATTGGTTAGCAACCTCAACCAAATCAGATTTCAAACTTGAATCACAACCTTGAAAATATTCATTCTCAACATCATTATTTTGTTTAACCATTAAAAGCACAAAATTATTGCTAGAGTTAATGAGTCTCTTCATTTGTCCGACATTTACAAGTGAAAGATTTAGTTTCTGTCGATGTGCTCTAATAATGTAATCTATACCATCTTTTAACAAGTGGTAATTGTTTTCATAGAGATGAAAAATATATTTTCTCTCCTACAAATATGTGCTTCCCAAAACAATTCCGAAAATATCAAGTGGAACTACATCAAGTTCAACTTCATCAAGAAATATTTTTGTAATTGAAAATATGAGTATGCATTTCCTCGTAACTTTTAAGTTTTCATTCTTGCATATCCAACCTAAAGGATAAGTTCTTGGATGAGGAATGGTCACTTGGTGATGGTCAAAAGAGCCTTCGTCACCAAAAAATAAACGTCATCAGAAGTGGCGTCACCGAAAGTATAGGTGTTGTGGTGACACTCAAGCTTTGTCACCAATAATGATTTGTAATGAAAACTAGTGACCGTCACTATTTCATATGACCAATGGTGATAGAAAATAGCCTCGGCCACCAAAAAAATGAACGTCACCAAAGGTGGCGTCGTCGAAAGTATGTGTTGTGGTGACATTCAAGGTCTGTCACGAATATTGGTTATAATGGCAGATAATGACCGTCATCATTTCATATGAACAACAACGATTTATTATGATGGAACTTTCATGGCCATCAATATTGGTGCATTTAAACGATGATGTTCATTGACCGTCACCATTTCATATTTGGTGAGGGTCAAAAAATTTCATGATAAGTTCATTGGTGACTTCAAGATCCATCATGAATAATGACTATAATGAAAAACAATGACCCTCACCATTTCATATCAACAACAACGATTTATGGTGACAGACCTTTCATGGTCGTCACTATTGATGCATATATATGGTGGCATTCGTTGATCATCACTATTTCATATTTTGCTGAGGGTCGAAAATTGTCACTATAAGCTCATTGGTGATGGTCAAAAGAGCCTCTGTCACAAAAAAATAAACGTCTCTATTCCATATGAACATCAGGGCACGATAAAATCGAACCACCAACCTCTTGCTTGTAAAGAAAGTGCTATTCCATTGAGCTAACACCCTTTAAATAATTAGAATTTTAAAAATTATATCTTAAAATTTTATAGATTGTAAATTATACAAATTTCAATAAATTAAAGTCTCGACAATATTTTACTAAACAAGAAACACATCATTGGAGTTGCAGGTCCCTACCTAATGTTTATGGAAGTTATAAAAAGTGGGTGGAGGGAAAAATAGTTATGTATAAAAGGCTCAATATTTTTAGTTGAATACTCAATTAGAATTGAAACTCTAAAGACATTTATAGCCTACAAATGACCTATAACTCGCAAATGCACCAAATATTGCAAAGGAAATATCATAAGTGGATAACATAAGGAAGAAGAGCATTGATGAAGATATAAGTAATATGTTAAACGTTGAATGAAAAAAAATCTCAATGTTGTTGTTGGTGGATGACTTTTTATAGTTGGGAACTTTGTCTTTCCTTTATCATGTAAATATTAAAACTTAAATTAGAAATTTTAGATATCTAAATGATATCTAAACTTTTGTTAAAATGTAACACAGATCTCCAAGGAGCCACAGGGAAAAATAAAAATTATATATATATATATATATATATATATATATATATATATATATATATATATATCCTTCACATAAAGCGACATGTGATTTGGAATTTGACAAATATGGACTCAAAACATGACAACAACCAACAAATAAAAAATATGGAAACTTATCACAGTAATAATATCTCTTTTCAGCAGTGGAAACCAAACAATAACACAATAATTAGTTCACTTTAAGACTGCAAAACATTGAAAAAAAACTATGTTTTCAATTATATGCTAGTACAAAATGGACTTAATAATAATGATGCAAAAGAGTTGATACTAAATCACAAATCGTTATGTATATGATACTCAATATGTTTGGTTGAATACTCAATTAAAAGTGAAACTTTGAAGTCAATTACCGCCTATAAATAATCTATAATTATAAAACCTAAAATATGAAATTACACTAAATATTGATTTCTCACCTTGTGAATCATGTAAATTTGTTTTGATAGCATAAAAATCTACCTTTAAAAGGTTGATTTGCATGCCAAAAAGTAAAAACAGTGAGTATATATGACGCAATTATGAATAATGGCAAAGATGATGATCCCATTCATAGGATTCATAAAGAAGAAGTACCTTATACTGTTTATCTTTGAAATATGAGCAACATGTCTTCCAACTTCCCGTCACTAATGATGGCCTTTAGCAACAAACCCTGTTTGAATTTGATAGATTGCATTAAAAGAATGAATTACTCTATGAAGAAATTATTTCCAACTAAGCAATTTCTATAAATAAATATGGAAATATTCATTAAGTAGAAATATTTTTCTAGAATAATATCATGTTAGACAACCTAAAGTATACTAAACATATTTATATACATCTATAATATCACCTCAAATTCAACTATCTCTTTATGCAACATTCCTTCAAGCTCTGCAATTTTCCTTCTTGATTTAGTAACCTTAATACCAGAATAAAAGGATCCAGATGTGGCGATTTTCTGTCCTATCTAACAGAACAAATTAAAAACCTCTCTGAACAACATTTCCAATTTATCTGCAACCTATACATTTGCATCAAAATGCACATTAGTTTGGATCTGGGGGTCCTATGCCATACATATGATAGGCATATAAATTAATTAAAAAAAATCTACCCATATGTATAATCTGTATCATAAAGTACCTCTGCATCTTCCTTTTTGAACCAATCTTATTGATGTGGATCATGGAACTCTAATTTTGAAGGTGGAAAATGCAGAGACAAAACATTTACAGAATATCATAAACATGCAATCATATTGAAAAACCTCTCACATTGATTTTGGGAAGAATGTAGGTCCAATATATTAGTATATAATAGCCATTAACTGTCATACACAATTACGAGTACTCCAGAAAAAATATGAGTTACATAAATTATGTAAGATATCACAAGGTCAAAATAAAAATAAAAAATAATATGAAAACTGCTTCCAAAATATAAAGCAGCCGAATTCAGTGGCATAAGAAGAGAGAACATTTTGGTAATGCTTTAGGTGTAGCTTTAAATTTTACTTCATGGTTTATCATATTTATTAAAGCATGGTGGTTGAAAGGGCTAGAAAAAGGTAAGTGGAGAGAGAAACCAACACTGCATGGTACATTTGATGAAATAAAAAAATTCAATTTTTTTTACAAGCTCATAGAGGAAGCTTTGAGGCCATAATTTGAAAAATTTGTAGCTATATTAGATGGTGAAAGTAGCATATAATTGGAAAGAGACCACATTTCTGGTACATATGGATAGAGTACTACAGATCCAGAGGTAAGATACCACGACATCCCTGATGTAGAATGAGATCTAGATGCTTTTCTCAATCAAAACAATCTCAAATCATATGTGGCGTGTTTCAGTGGTTCTCCCATTTATAACATCTACAAATATTATGATAAAGAAGTTCATGGAAAAATAAAGCAGGCTAAAAATGAGGGCCAAGAACTATGGTGAATGACCTTTTCCTAGACATATTTTGGTAGAAATTCAATTTGATCACTGAAAAATGAGTCACTGCCTTGTGTCCAAGTCCACATTCAGACACCACTCCAGCTTGAGGTTACTCTTGTAAAGTTAAATAGTGAACTCAATAGTGAACAAGTGAATGTTATAAAAAAGGGAGAATGGTCAGATAGAAACAATCTAGTTAATTTTTTTGGTAGGACTAAAGAAAACTCTTGTGGTTAAATCATCTGAGCATCTTTGAGGGAGTAGTAGATAAGAGATCCATTTTGAATTTCAATAAAAAGTGGGGAGCTAAAAATGACACTCAATAATTTCAATAATTTATGTAGCTTATGATTTCTGGAGTACCCATAATTAGTTTTCATACACAATTAGGGGTACTCCAGAAAAATCATGAGTTACATAAATTATTTAAGATATCACCAGGTCAAAATAAAAAAATAATATGAAAATTGATTCCAAAATATAAAGCAATCAAATTTAGTGACATAAGAAGAGAGAACATTGTGGCAATGCTTTAGGTGTAGCTTTAAAGTTTACTTCATGGTTTAGCATATTTCTTAAAGCATGGTGGTTGAAAGGGTTGGAAAAGGGTAAGTGGAGAGAGGAGTCAACACTGCATGGTACATTTGATGAAAGAAAAAAAAATCAATTTTTTTTACAAGCTCATAGAGGAAGCTTTGAGGCCATAATTTGAAGAATTTGTTGCTATCTTAAATGGAGAAGGCAACATATAATTGGAAAGAGACAACATTGCTGGTATATTTGGAGAGGGTACTACAGATCCAGAGGGAAGATAAGATACCACGACAACCCTAATGTACAATGAGATCTAGATGATTTTCTCAAGAAAAAGCATCTCAAATAATATGTGGTGTGTTTTAGTGGTTCTCCCATTTATAACACCTACAAATATTATGATAAAGAATTTCATGGAAAAATAAAGCAGGCTAAAAATGAAGGTTGAGAATTATGGTGAATGGCCCTGTCCTGGACATCTTTTAGTAGAAATTCAGTTTGATCATTGAAAAATGAGCCACTGCCTTATGTCCAGGTCCACATTCAGACACCACTCCAGCTTGAGGTTACTCTTGTAAAGTTAAATAGTGAACTCAACAGTAAACAAGTGAATGTTAGAAAAAAGGGGAGAATTATCAGATAGAAACAATATAGTTGAATTTTCTGGCAGAACTGAAGCAAACTCTTGTGGTTAAATCATCTCAGCATATCTGAGAGAGTAGTAGACAAAAATCCATTTCTAATTTCAATAAGGGTAGAGAGCTAAAAATGACACTCAATAACTTCAATAATTTATGTAACTCATGATTTTTCTGGAGTACCCATAATTAGTTTTCATACAAAATTATGGGTACTCCAGAAAAATCATGAGTTACATAAATTATGTAAGATGTCACAAGGTCAAAATAAAAAATAATATTAAATTTGCTTCCAAAATATAAATCAGTCGAATTCACTGGCATAAGAAGAGAGAAAATTGTGGCAATGCTTTAGGTGTAGCTTTAAAGTTTACTTCATGGTTTATCATATTTCTTTAATCATGGTGATTGAAAGGGATGGCACAGAGTAAGTGGAGAGAGGAGTCAACACTGCATGGTACATTTGATGAAAGAAAAAAAAAATCAATTTTCTTACAACCTCACAGAGGAAGCTTTGTGGCCATAATTTAAAGAAGTTGTTGTTATCTTAGATGGAGAAGGACATATATAATTGGAAAGAGGCAACATTGCTCGTACATTTGGAGAGGGTACTATAGATCCAAAGGGAAGATACCATGGCAGCCCTGATGTAGAATGAGATCTAAATGCTTTTCTCAAGAAAAACAATCTCAAATCATATGTGGTGTGTTTCAGTGATTCTCCCATTTATAACACCTACAACTATTATGATAAATAAGTTCATGGAAAATAAAGCAGGCTAAAAATAAGGGTCGAGAATTATGGTGAATGGCCTTGCCCTAGACATCTTTTGGTAGAAATTCAAGTTGATCATTGAAAAACGAGTCACTGCCTTACGTCTAGGTCCACATTTATGCACCACTCTAGCTTGAGGCTACTCTTGTAAATTTAAATAGTGAACTTAACAATGAACAAGTGAGTGTTAGAAAAAAGGGAGAATGGTTAGATAGAAACAATATATTTGAATTCTCTAGTAGGACTGAAGCAAACTCTTGTGGTTAAATAATCTCAGCATCGCTGAGGGATTAGTAGACAAGAAATCCATTTTGAATTTCAATAAGAGTGGGGAGATAAACAACGACATCATTAGTGAGGGACTGAAAGATGATGGTGAGGCTAATGATATTCATTCCAACAATATGTTTTCATGCATAGACACAATTTATGAGGATGAGTTTCTTCCTATGATAAAGGATCAACCTTATCCTACAACACTTGAGTTAAAATTGAGGCAGCAGAACCATTAATGTATGCTCCTAGATAGTTGCAATGGAAGCATTTCAGTTTTGGAGAGATATTCATGGGTTGGAATTCTTTATGATGGCCATTTGCAAACATGTGCACTCAGAAGTTATCTCAGTTTGAAGTATGATGGAGTTTGTGTTGGGTTGCACACCCATCAATTTGGGGTGTGAGAAAGATCTTTGGACCATGTGCATGCATAGGGAATTGGGGATGTCCTTGAATTGAGGATTCCAACACTATGTTTTCATGTGGAGACAAAATTTATGAGGATGATTTTATTCCTATGACAAAGGATTGACCTTATACTACAACATTTGAATTAAATTTGAGGCAGTAAAACCACTATTTTATGCTCCCATATAGTTGCAAGGGAATAATTTCAGTTTTGGAATGATATTCATGGGTTGTAAGTATTTATGATGGCCATTTGCAAAAATGTGCACTCAGAAGTTATATCAGTTTTGAAGTATGATGTAATTTGTGTTGGGTTACACGCCCATCAATGTGGGGTGTGACAAAGATCTCTGGAACCTATTCATGCATAGGGAATTGCGAATGTCCTTGAATTGAGGATTCTAGCGCTATGTGCACTAAGAATTTATCTCAGTTTTGAAGTATGATGGAATTTGTGTTGGGTTGTACATCCATCAATGTGGTGTGTGACAAAGATCTCTGGACTCTATTCCTGCAAAGGGACTTGAGGATTCCAGAAAAAATGCGCACTTAGAAGTTATCTCAGTTTTGAAGTATGTTGGAATTTGTGTTGGTTTGCACACCCATCAATGTGGGTTGTAACAAAGATCGCTGGACCCTGTTCATGCATAGGGAATTGAGGATATCCTTGAATTGAGGATTCCAACACTATGTTTTCATGCAGAGACAAAATTTATGAGGATGAGTTTCTTCCTATGACAAAGGCTAGACCTTATCCTACAGCACTTGAATTAAATTTGCGGCAACCGAACTAGTATAGTATGCTCCCAGATAGTTGCAAGGGAATCATTTTAGTTTTGGAGAGATATTCATGGGTTGGAAGTTTTATAATGACCATTTGAAAAAGTGTGCACTCAGAAGTTATCTCAATTTTGAAGTATGATGGAATTTTTTTTGGGTTGCACAACCATCAATATGGGGTGTGACAAAGATCTTTGGACCCTTTTCGTGCACATGGAATTGAGGATGTCCTTGAATTGAGGATTCTAGCACTATGTTTTCATGCAGAGACAAAATTTATGAGGATGAATTTCTTCCTATGACAAAGGCTCGACCTTATCCTACAACACTTGAATTAAATATGAGGCAGTAGAACCAGTAATGTATGCTCCCAGATAGTTGCAAGGGAATCATTTCAGTTTTTGAGAGATATGCATGGGTTGGAAGTATTTATGATGGCCATTTGAAAAAATGTGCACTCAGAAGTTATCTCAGTTTTGAAGTATGATGGAATTTGTGCTTGGTTTCACACCCATTAATGTGGGGTAAGAAAAAAATCTCTGGACCCTTTTCGTGCACAGGGAATTGAGGATGTCCTTGAATAACGACATTAGTGTAGAATATGAACAATGGACCTGCAACATACTGACTGTGAAGATGAAGGCATGGAGGAGAATGTCACTATGCAACACCAGTTCTGGATTATGTATATAATAAATGCATTGAGGACGGTGCATAAATAAGGGGGGGGGATGTAACATCCCATATTCAACCCCTATGTTGTATTCACCATGTACATGTGAGATTATTAGGTTGGTGAGCTGAGACATAATTAATTAGGCTAGTGAGTCGGGAGTTGCTTCTAGGGAAATATGTCCATGTGTATGTGTATTTAAGTGTTGGGGCCAATGTGCATATGTGATTTTTATGCTATGAGACTAGAAAACCATGTGCAAACCCATGCAAGGTGTTGTTTATCGGGTTGATTTTGGAACTCCATATTTTCGTGCACATTTTAAGCACCTATGCCACATCCATATTTTTCCTTCATGTTCACCAGGTAATGTCAACAATAAAGGTAACTATATTACCAATATCATGAATTTTCCCTGAAGGTGTGTGTGGAAAAGAAAATGTGCTTCTGAGGGTTCATTACAGAAATGAAAACAAGAATTATACATGTTTTTGGTATTTTGTTACACAATATTTGGTAATTACTACAGTGTAAATTCAAAGTCTACAAGATAGCAAGAGAAAACTACGTAAGAAGAAATAGACATGAAGAAAAAAACTTCAAAGAAGTAAAAAACATGAAGAAAAAATATACCTGGTCAAACAAATCATCCCGGAGGTACCTTCCTAGTGGCTTGTAAAAACTACCATAATACTTGATGCAAAAGAGTTGTGAACACCGAAAGACTATTCCCTTCAACACATAGTGACTCGATAAAAAAACCAATATACTTTGATGATCAGAAGGAGAAGGTGGAAAGTCTTCTTTAGAGAAAAAATGTTCTTGGTTTATGTACCCTAAAAGTTGCTCATCCAGAAAAACCTTGGACTTCATTTCCTTTTCTCCTACTCCTTGATTCTCCCATGCCACTTTCCTAGATAGCTCCTCTATTGTTATTTGATAATTAAGATTAAACTTAGATGAAACAGAAGCAGTGAAACCATTTTCCGGATCTGAATCTTTTGATTACTTATCTTGAAGTTCCAAATATGACGTGACTGCCCCATATGAACTTGGAGCCACAAGAGATATAATGCCATTTGAATATGCCTTTATTGAAGCTGAAAATCTAGACAAATCACCTGAAGGAGTAGTTGGCAGTGAATGTATCTGTTCATATGGATATGTATCCCACTGTACCCCTGTAACTTGCGCACATGTATCTCCTATGGAAGATTTCTTAAAAACAATTTCTGTTTGAACCAAACTGGTTCCATCAGGACTAGTTTTACTAGTAACATGTGACATAGGTGGCCCCATCCCTCCACTAGTAAGAGGCAGTTTGGATTCTCATTTATTGTTCTTACAAAGTTATGCAGTTCACCGAAATAGATTAAAAGACATGTTAAAATGAAATTTTTTTCTCGAAAGGAGCATAAATTATCATAATAGTAGAATCTGTGCCAGGTGGGTGGGCTTTTCTAAAGTTTGGTCTAGACCATAAATGACCCATTTCACCTCGTTGATTTGACATTGTATGTCGTGGTGCCTTTCCAATTCTTTATTAGCACATCCATTTATTAATCCTCCTTGCCCTCCTTATAACATAGCATCTCCTCCATTTCGTGTCACCAAAATCTAGTGGCTTCACATATATATATGAATAATGTAGGTTTTAACCCTGTACAAAAATGATCTGCAAACGAATCTTAAAAACATAAAATAAACAATAGCGAGAGAATAAAACATAAAACAGATATACACAGAGATTTTCCCCTGGATCCCAAATTGGGATTAGCAGCTTGATTTTTCATTTTATTCCTTTTAGTGTTACAACACATATATATACATGCCAAAGCATACATAAACCCCAATCCATTAACCTTGGATTAGAACATAATCGTAGTTCCCTTGACCGGATCTACAAAATACCAGGGGCCGAAAACCATCATGCCCCAAAAGCATGTGCAAACCCATGCACAAAACCATGGGTGGGTCCGCCCACCGGAAAATAAGGACCAAAAATTTTTTCCAGGGCATTGTCCCGGACACCGACAGGGGGGGCTACCGCCCCCCCTGTGACCCCCCCCATATGTTGCACCCAACACAACATATAGGGGGGGCTATTGCCCCCCCTGTTACCTCCCCACATGTGACTAGTCGTGGAAAGAATATAACACAAACCCAATATTCTCACACTTGTTGTTTTCTTTTCGTATGGGACCACAGGAGAGCTGAGTCATTAGCCCAACTTTGCAACACCCATTGTTTCTTTGCACCAAGAGAACTTCTGAGTGCTCAAAAACTTTTTCAATGCATCTGCAACATTCTTCAAAGTGTCCACCTTTACCAACAACACCCTTTTAGCCTCAACCATATATCTCACAAAGTGATATTGAACATCAATGTACTTTGTCTTTGAATGATAAGCAGGGTTCTTAGCCAAGAAAATTTCACTTTGGCTATCACAGTCTATCCTTATAGCTTGCTGCACCAACCCCATACTTGAACACAATCTTTGCAACCAAACTGCTTCCTTGCTTGCATGAGTGGCTGCCATGTATTCTACCTCTGTAGTTGAAAGAGCCACTACAAACTGTATTTTAATCATCCAACTGACTGCACCTCCAAATAGGCTAAACACATACCCACTTGTAGATCTTCTTTCGTCCAGATCTCCAGCCCAGTATGCATCAACAAAAACAAAAATGTCCAACACTCTTTCCAATCCCAGTCTTCCTTGGTAGCACAAGCCATAATCACTAGTGCCACGCAAATATATGAAAACCCACTTCACTGTTGTCCAATCCTCCTTCCCTGGGTTTGACATAAACCTGCTCAATACTCCCACTGCATGTGCAATGTTTGGTCTAGTACATACCATTGCATACATTAGGCTACCCACTTCACTTGCATATGGAACACGGGACATATCCTCCTCTTCTTCTTGTGTCTTGGGACACTGTTCAACAGACATATTTTTACCTACAGGAAACAGAACATTCATCGATTTAATATCCTGCATATTGAACCTCTGCAATATAGTCTCAACATACTTCCACTGGTTTAACCACAGCTTCCTTTTTGCCCAATCTCTCTTAATTTCCATGCCCAAAATATAGTTTGCAGCACCAAGATCCTTCATGTCGAATTTGGAGAATAGTTGGCTCTTCAAATCTTGGATAATTTCTTTGTCATTTCCAATCAACAACATATCATCTACATACAAGACCAAATAAATAACACGATCACCAATTAATTTAAAATAAACACAGTGATCCTCCTTGCTTCTAGGGAAGCCAAGTCCCCGTATATAGGTATCAAATTTATGATACCACATCCTTGGTGACTATTTTAACCCATAGAGAAACTTCTTTAACCTGCATACCAGCTCTTTCTTCCACTTCACCATAAAGCCTTTAGGTTGTTTCATGTAGATCTCCTCTTCCATATCCCCGTGAAGAAATGTTGCCTTCACATCCATTTGTTCTACCTCAAAATCAAATGCAATAACAACAGATAAAAGTAATATAATAGAAGTAACTTTGGCAACAAGAGAAAAAATATCACCAAAATCAATTCCCGGCACCTGGGAATAACCTTTTGCTACCAACCGAGATTTTTATTTCTCCACCTTGTCTTCTACATTTATCTTCTTCTTAAACACCCATTTTCTCCCGATGGGCTTCCTTCCAGCCGGCAACTCCACCAGATCCCATGCCTTATTTTTATGCAAAGATGTCATTTCATCAACCATGGCCTCCTTCCAGAGTTTTCCATCCTTTGAATCTGTTATCACTCAGGTTTTCCTAGAAGTTGTGTAAGAGGAAATTATACCCGAGGTAACCACAAACCAACCTTTTAGATGCAGAATCTAGCCAATCTGCATCCAGAGAGGGCTCTCTCTTTATGATTTATATTTGTTCTTGAAAGGTTTTAGGCTAGTTATAGATTCAAAGTTTGTTTTGGGAAAATGGTGGAATCCACAAACTAAGGGAAAGTTTGAGAGCTTTCAGTCCATTGGGCTATGGAGTCAAAGGATGGCTTTACTGGATTTCTATTCTAAGCACAAGATGGTATTACAGGGCAAGATAGTTAGACAGAGAACAATCCTTAAAATTTAAAGTGGATGGGATGATCTTGAAGAGATGAAGGGCAGTTAAGAATCCTTCACCATGTTCAAAAGAGAGAAATGAGATGACTACAAACAAAGAGCAATGAAGAATTCTTTATTATAGTAATCAACAGTGTTTAAATTAGCAAAGCAGGAGCATTTAAGAATTCATGCTTATAGCTAATTTAGAAGAAAACATTAAGAATAACCACATTTGAAAACAGAGTACAATTAAGCAAATTCTGTTTCAATCCTTTATGTAAATTATTCAGAAATGGATAAGATGGTATTATAAACTAATATCAAATTTCAGACAAAGGGTAGAAACACTTATTGAACTGTAGTCCAACACATGAATCCTGCAACAAGTCCAGTGCTTTAAATCGTCATCCAGTGAGCCACAAGTAAATTTCTCCAAAAGCTTTTATTCCGAAAATCTCAATGTTACAGCAGAGTAATAGAATCCACCCTCAACACTCTCTTTGAGGGTTTATTTATACACAAAATAATCTAAAACAATCTTACACTAACTTAGCCAATAATCTAGGCTGACTTAAAGCATATTTACAAACAAACAAGAGACAAATGGTCTCGTGGATAGAATAATGGGTAACGACTGATGTGCTGTTCCTTTCTTCGTGGACGTGCTGGAGATAAGTGCTTTAAAATAGGGCTCTGTGCTGTCCTTTGCGTATTTCTTTTGCTTGTTGGACACTCTTTCTTCTCACGAATACTCTTTAACCTTTCATCTGTTTTCCTGTTTTTACCATTTACTTGATAGTAAAGATAACTTCTTATCCTGAAAGCAACCTTTACAGAATCTCCAACATTTCATGCCACCATTGATCATCTGGTATCATAGTTCTTCTGAGCTTTCTCAAAGTTTCATCTGCTTCAGTAAGTTTATAAAAAGTGGGATCATTCGGAAATAGATACTTTATTTCATGCTCCAGATGAAATAAATTCCTCACTTTATCATAAATACTTTTCCCAGTTGGTAATGCAGGTTCTGATGAGCTAGTAGAACCTACAGCTGTATTTTTAGCATGAGCTTTTATTCTCTTCTCATAGGTTTCCAAATCTACTATTTGATCTTCTGTGAGCATGGGACTTGGTAACCCACTATCCAGCAAAGCTTGAAATTTCTCTCTGAAATTGTTGATGTCAACCAAAATTTCTGTACACTTTCTTTCTAAATTTTGCATGAAAGTCCTCTTGGTGAAAACTCTCTTTGCTTCCAAAACTGCACCTGTCCTGTCATCAATTCCTAACAATGCAAGCTGTTGTTTTGTTCTGGAATTCAAGAATTGAATGAGCTGCTGGGCCTGCTCAGGCCTGCCTCTTAGTTCATGTCTGGTTCTATTTATTTCTTCTTGTGCTATCTTGACTAACTCATTTTGCTCAAAAATAGCTTGAATTGAGGGCCAAATACCCTTTATTAATTCAATGATGTTGCCCCAAAGAATATCATTTATTTTGTTCAGAGGCTTTTCCAGTGAAAGATCTTTTTGCAAAGCCTCAACCAATTTTTCCAATCTTTTTATTTCCCTGAGGTTGTCAGCAGCTGTCTTTTTAGATGTGTCATATTTTTCCTCCAATTTTGTCAATTGCAATTTTGTTTCTTGGAGTTCTGTGACCCTTAGCTGCAAACTCTCCATCTGTTTTATTAAGTCCTCAGAGTTCAAATTAGAAGTGTTCACCCGAGATGGTTGTTCCTGCTGCCCTGTGGTTGTAGTACCTGTTGTTGAAGTCTGCTTGATTATTTCCTGTTCCTGCAATGCTTTTTCCAACTCCTTCTCTGTTTCATTTAGTTGCTCTGTCATATTCAAGAGCAACTCCATCATTTCTTCCTGTGAATTTCCTTTTATAACTTCCTGTGTCTGAGGGTGCCTCGAGGCTGGTAGTTTTAGCTGTTTTCTGAGTGCAGCTATATCGTCCTCTTTCTTCTTTACCAATGCCTCAATACCTTTAATGTCTTTGGGATTGTGCCCCAAACCAATGATTATCTCTTCTAGAGATTTTATTCTATTATCCTTGGCCTGTGAGGAGGCCTTCTCAATCTTCAATTGTGCAGTAGTATTATTCAAGGAATCTTGCAGCGTTAAAGCTGCCATGGCTTTGTTGGTGAGAGTAGAATAAACCATTTCCCCTGTTTGTCTATGAAGCTCTATCTGATCCAGGGGATGGATATCTTTTGCTAAAACTTAAAAATTTGATCTGATGTAATCTGCTGCTGAAGTTGGCTTTGGCACCTTTGCTTTGAAGTGGCTCATTAGCATTTTACCTTGTGAAAGATCAAATGCAGACATCAGCCTTTCTTGATTATGAGGAGCCATCTTCATATATTGATCGTATACCTTCATTTTCAATGGATCATTCTTTGTTTTGATATTAATGAAGGTTCTTTTAATGTCTCCAGTATCTGTCTTTGGCGGTCTGAAAGAAGATACTTCAGTGCTTAGTTGTTTTTGCAAGGCTTTCCCTTTCTGGCTCATGGTTGTTTCACTTGCTGTGCCTGTTTGCTGACTATCTTCTCTACCATCATCGAATACTTCATCTATAATTTCTACCTCTGGAGGTGGATCTGATTTGTGTTTCTTAGTTTGATAAACCTGTGGGGCTCCTTTTGAAGGTGTGGTATCTGGAGCTAGCCTCTTTTTCCCTATTTCCACATTCAGTGGAGTTTGCATTTCTGGAACTTGGATGTGTATTGCTGGTGTGGGAGAAGCCTGAGATGGTTCGGGTGCTTTGGAACTCTGTGGTTTTTCTGCCATGACCAAGGTTTCAATAACCTGGATTACATGTTCTTTTCCTTTACCCTTGGGTTCTGCTGCTACTGATTGAATGTCTTCCTGTAATGCTTGCTGTAGAGTGGCTGCTGAAGATGTGCCAATGTAAGGTACCTGCATTTGATCATACGTTTCCAGGTCAAAGTTCTTCTCAACATCTTTCATAATTTTATTCAATTTGTCAGCTCCACTTTCCTCTTCAACAAGTGTTCCTTTAACCCATTCATCTTGATTTGGATACTGTTCTAAATCAGGAATCCTGTGATGTACATAAGGAGATGACTTATTCTTTAATCTTTTTTCACAAATGAAACCAAAGGGGTCATAAGGGACCCAACGGAAGGATGTCTGGAACTTCTTATCTAATAGATTTTCTGCTTCTCTCTCAGCTTCTCTAGAATTGCAAATGAAAGGACCTAACTGGCTTTTGATCCTTAACTGTGCTTTCTTCTTTACATTGCAGAAATGGATCACATCTGAATTATTCATTTGTCTAAAGTATTCCAAAGCAAAAATTCTCATTGGTACATATCTGGGTAACTTGAATGGATGTAATTCACATCCATAAATCCTGATGACTGCATGGTTTTGGTATAAGTACCAATCCCCAACCTTATAACTCTTTGACAGTTGCAAGGTCTTTCTAATTTCATTGCTTAGTCTTGGGGGAGAAATTCCTGTTAATAAAGTTGTTGCTGGATATACAAACTGATCAATGAATTCTGAGTAGGAGTAGGGAGAATCAGAGGAAAAATGAATGATAGGGGACCAAAAAATGACTGACCTGGGATTCTTCTTGGCATCAAGTTTCTGTACAGGGAAAGGGAACTTCTCTGACTGATAGAAGATCATGAGATGATAGATAACTGAGGAGTACTTAAAAACTTTTTCATGATCTAACCTTAAGAATTGATCATGGATCTTGCTGGCTATGAAAGAAGCATAGTCATATTTGATCTCAGGAGGTTGCCCAGGAGTAAAAATGGATAGCAGAGCCAAGGTGATCTCATCTACATATTCACTGGTGTTAAATCCTAGGACAAAAGATATTATATTTACAATGAGCCTTCCCAATGTATTGAAATAGTAAAAACCATAGGGGGGAGACCCTTTTGGTTGAAATGCTTAGAGTAACAGCAATCTTGACACATAGTTTGACTTATCTGGGTTAATTATGTAGTTTCTAAATCGATCACTTCTATGGATAATGGTGCTAGTTTGCCAGTACGACTCAAAAAGTTTAACATAACGAAATTTTGTGCAGGGAGTGATGAAATGAAACACTTTGGATTTAGGAGCTATGACCCTCGTGCCGGGATCATAGTTGACATGGCGGTAATGAATGATTTGAGAAGGCATAGGCCCAGAAGGCAGAATGCCTTGAAATTGGATTCCCACAACCCTATAAGATCTTGCCCCTTTGAGTATTCGTCTCTGCAGCGACAATAGCTCAATAGGGGACTTTCCTCAAAATGCAGGTCTTTAATTTGGAAATCTTCATCTATCAAAGGTAAATAGTCCAATTCACGGTGAGGAGCATTCAATGGAGTGATATTCAGAGCTGCTGGGGCCTCCATTTTGGTTCTTGTGGATTCAAAATGGAGGTTTTGAACACCATATTCTAGAATAGGACGGGATATCTGAAATGGAGGAAATTGGAACAATTTGCAGGTTTGGGGGGCAATTTCACAGGTTTAAAATCTTCAGGGAGGACTTCAGCGATGATTTTTAACCACTTTCTAAGCGAAAAAACAAAGGAAACTGAGTTTTTCGTGCAGTCGGGGTGTAAAGGATAAATACTTGTTTTTAGACGGAAACTGGTTCTTTAACAGGTAACAGGCAATGGTGGAATTGTTCTTCAGCACAGGCGCAGCGGAATTTTGGGGCGAAATGGTCAATTACAGCGGAAATTTTGAAAATCGCAGCGGGAGCAACGTTCTTCTTAGAATAATGAAAATGACTAAAAAACACGAAAAATGGCTTATTTACAAGTTAAAAGGGTTTTTTGTTTTTTTCGAGGTGTGACGTCATGGTAGTACGGGATGACGTGTGCAGAGTCGGGCGGTAAGTGGTAAGCGGGAAGTCCCCGCACCGCTTTTGGTCGAGGGCGGTATTGATCGCGGGGGTAGCGATTCCACAGAGCATTTGCCACGTGGATGTTTGACTTTTCAAAAACCACCCATCCCCCGCTGGTTAACATGCTTGCAAGGGATGGGCAGCGGGATTAATAATGACCGTTGATCTATGAATGGGTGATCCGACGGCTGAAGGGATGGGGAACATGCGGAGGGTTCAAAGGTGGGCCCGTCGGGTTTTTAAAAGGTTTTAACGCGTAATGTAATCACCCCGGGGAAATTTTAATAGCCGGAGAAGGTTGTTAATTAGTCCAGATGACTAATTAATCCCATGTGTATAATGAACAGGGTTGCGGCGGGGTTTGCTTAAGCGGAATGCCACGTGGACAGACCACGGTGGCGCAAAACTTTCGCAAAGTTTTATTGATGTTTTTTGGTATTAAACACACATATTGTATGTCTAACGTTTTTATATATATTTTATTATATGATGAATTAATTAATACAATTATTTCACCATAGGGGCGGGATTTATGTATTATGCTATATTTTTAACCAAAGGGCTTTTATAGGCGGGTTTTAATGAATTTTAGGGAGATAAATACTTTGGTTAAAACATTATAATAAAGGGTTTTTTGGGGTATATATAAAAAGGGAGTTATATACTTAGGAAAGGGTATTTCACTAGGGAGTTAATATAGTAGAATTAAATGTTAATATGGCAAAGGACAAGGAAAATCAAAACATCTTTGTACATCTAAGAAAGTGATAACTTGTGAAGTAAATTGCAAAATTTTATCTTCAACACTTAAACTTAGAATAACAAGTTATTTTGAGGAATTTTTATGGAATGTTGCATCAGTTTCCTAAGTAAAATAGGATTTTACTTCGGAAAAGGTTAAAGATGAAAGATAACAATGATGAATTATTTCAAGTGCTTAGGTCTTTGTTGATCATTAGGCCGAGGGTCCGGTCCCTCCAGAAGTCAAGGAAATGCCTTGAGCCCCTTTGATCTCAAATTACCTTAGTACTTTTGGGGAAATTAGTAAAACTCTTGAGGGGAAAAATGATGAGGGAGGTTAATGAATTTGACTTTGCTTGCTGTGATTTTCCAGTGTATTTCCTGCTTTAGTACTTGTGATGAAAGTAAATGATTAACCAACATGTAGCAGCACCATTCATCGGATAACACTTTGCAGCACCATCTACCTACCCTATCTACTTAACACTACCATTTACTTTTCTTTATTAGGGTGCATTTAGACTTGCAAACCCTTTTCAATCTTTCCCTTTTTACATGATAAATCTATCTATTTCTACCCTTATTACATCCAAGGGCTCAGATTAAACTGTTGAGCACCTTTTATTCATTCTACCTAGCTACTTATCTGCCAAGATTAAACTGTTTGGCTAGATATTTATTCTCTAATCTATAACATGAAATTGAAATATGACTAAGCCAAGTTTAAACAGTTTGACTTATTCATGAATTGTGGCAAAGCTGCACACAATTGCTTTATTACAAAAATGAAATAGAAGTGGCATTTAGATTTGCACACTTTCCTTGGTCTATTTTTTGCTTGGGGTTCATTTCTTTCTCTTTTTTGACCATTTTATTCTTTTTACCCTTTGATCTTTATTTTAGGGTATACCCTCTTTACATTTTTTAAATTTTTTGAATTTTTTTGGTTTTCAAGAATATGGAACACCTTTGTTTAAGAAAGAAGGTTTGAACATATTCCATAGTTCAATCAAGACAATCATGAAAGATGAAACCTATTGATATAGGAGGCTAACAGAATCTACTGCCTCCCTGATGGTTTTGGGATCATCATCAATTATAGTTAAAGAAAAATTTGAACAGAAAGAAAATGTACTATACCTTTGTAGTTGTCTTCTTTCCTGAACTGATCTTCTCACAGTTAGAGTTTGTGGCTCCTCCTCTTCTGAGTCATCTTCTATTGTAGAGTCTGATTCATCCCCCTTTAGCTCAAACTCTATATTTTCAGGTTCCTTTGGTAGGAATTCATGTTTAACAACATCTTTCACCTCTCTAAACACCACATCTCAACTCTACACAACCTTCCTTGTTTCTAGGTTCCAAAGCTTGTAACCCTTTAAACCATCCTTATACCCAATAAAGATGCACCTTTCAGATTTATTATCCAGCTTTCTCCTTTTCTCCTTTGGAACATGTACATATGAATCACATCCAAATACCCTCAGATGTGAAAGAGAGAGTTTCTTACCAGTCCATACCTCATGTGGAGTCTTATCCTCCAACTCTGATGAAGGTGATCTATTAACCAAGTAACATGCAGTCTCCACTGCCTCTGCCCAAAATTCTTGTCATAACCCGGTACCACTTGTTAGCCACCTATAAAATTTTTAAATATCAAATCGTGGCTAAAATAATTTTTTAAGCCTTCAAGAAACAATTTTTTCGCCAAATTGTGAGTTATTAAAGTCTTATGAAGATAAATAATCCTCTAGTTAATCTTCACTGCTGTTTCCCTCATAAACCTAAAAAATATGCTTTTTTCAATGAGAAAGACTGCTGCAAAATCCATTTTCCCCTTCATTTTTACCCCTTCTTCACTTTTTAGTAACCCCATTTTCATCCCCTTCTTCTTCATAAGTTTCCTCCATTTCCCTCATTTTCCCTCATTTCCTTCATAAATTCCCTTCGATAAGGTTTGAAACTCCTTTTTAAACCTTATTGGAACTCTGAAAATCCTCAAAATATCCTTCAAAAATCATTAAAATCAGTCTTTTGCACTAAGGCCTTAAGCCCCTTTGGCCTTAGCCCCAACCCCTTTTTTCAGCATAAAACAAGCCCCGCAACCGAGCGCTAAGAGGCTTAAAAACCTCATTTTCCTTTGTTGGCTCGTAAAAACGTGATTTTCTTTGTATTTTCACAAATCCAATTGTTCGGAGTTTAAATGAATATTGGTCGTTGATCCAAAACCGAATGAACGGTCGTCGACTAATCGCAAAAATCTTGTTTTGTTTTCTATTCCCCCCCCCCTCCATTACAATTCTTCCCGATTAGATCTTATCCATCGAAACCACAAAAACCGACGGCTAAGATCTCATTATAAATCTGCCCATAATTGTCCATGTCTGTCCCTCCAAGTAACTCTCAATTGTCGATCTGACTCCAAGATCCGACGGTCAGTATGTAATCGCATTGCCAAAATCCATTGCGCCTTCCTCTTTCCTCTGCCGATTTATAATCCAACGATCAATTCCTGACCGTTGACCTGATATATCATGCCCAAATCCAACGGTTGACATCGCTCTGTTCCAAAGCCCGCATTTTCACCTTTGGCCTTCATCACTTAATCTCAACCGTCGATTTAGTTCTAAGATCGACGGCTCTAACTTAATCGCATCACAAAATTTCTTTATTATGTTCCCCTTTCCCTCCTCCGATTAAAATCTTGCGATTCAATATGGACAGTCAAATCCACAAGAACTGACAGCCCAGATCAATCACCCTCTGCGATGACCCTCCGATGTTAAAAACCACTGATTCATCCTGACCGTTGATCTTTCTAAGATCTAATAGCCTGCGCTTAATCACATCGGCCCTTTCTCTTTGTGCTTTCCTCTCTCCTCTGCCAATTCACGAGCATTCGATCAGATTTGGGTCGTTTGTTTCATAAATCTAACGGTCCAGATGAAACCTGGCTTCCTCTGTTATTTCATAAAGCCCTGCAATTTAAAAACTCTTCAGCGAAGATCCACCGTTGATCTCTGCAGATCAATGGTCCATTTTTCACCCGACCTCCACTTGAACCCCCGTCTCATATTGCTTTCAATTCCCCAAGATTAAATCTGAGCCGTTAATATTTTAGATCCTACGGTCCATATTCAACCCGGTAGGCCCAACTCCTTTGGGACCTATCTCCCAATTGATAAATCCTGACTGTCCATTCCTCTGATCCAACAACCTAGATCAAAACTGCCTTGATCTTGCCCACCTTCTTCCACCCGCAAAACTTGTCTTATCACACTCTCATCTCCATTGTCGAATCTCTCTGCCTTTGATCTGATGGCTAAGACTCCATATCGCGTGATTTTAAGCCCAAACTTTAATTCCTAAAAATTACACGATATGGGCAATTTCTAAAGGACACGTGTCGGTTAGAGATCCATATCGCGTTTTTTTGAGAAATTCTGAAATCGCCTTTGAGCAGCACGACACTAGTGGTTTTTACAACCGAAACCACTTTTCCCAATTGCATTACGTTTTCTTATTTTAAATCTCCGCCGTTGATCTCTAAGATCTAACGGTCTCAGTTTAATCTCGCCATTTAGACCATCACCCTCCACCATTCTTCGAAAGGACTTCATCAATGAATCTTCGTCGTTGATCTCTATTGGCTAATCTAATCCAACGGTCTAGAATCGTTCCGAAACCCCAAATTTTACTAAGCCCTTTGTTACCTCCGCCAAAGGTTTTCTCCCATTTCCTTTGCATTTTCTCCCATTTAATTATAATGTTACCCCTCCCACATTATAAAATCCTGATTGATCTCAACCGTTGATCAATCTGATCCAATGGCTTAGACTTACTCTCCACCACCATTTGTCCAACCACCTCCCCATCTGAACCTAGCGAGAAATCCTCGTCGTTGGTGGATTTCATCCAATGGTCACGATCTAACCTAAAATCCAAAGCAGTTTGAACATATCCCCGTAGGATTTTTTATAATTTTTGTTTTTTTATGCAGGTTTTAATGGTTTTTCCATTATTTTAAAAGAAAATCAAAGGCCAGGGATGATGATCCCCTAGGCCACTATTCATAACAAGGATCATTCTGTAGGGTTTCACATCATGATTTATCTGTGCCTCATGAGCACTGATAACGCGATAAAACCCTCTGTACACCTGCGCAACAAACAAAACACAGTAAACCTTGATCCGATAAAGAGTATCAGTATCCAGGGATAAAATTAAAGCAGAAATCAATGTTTATTAATTTTAAACACAGTTTTGAGGGATTGCGGCCTAAATTCGACTATATAAAGCCTAATCCACTCAATTGAAAACAATATGAAGATCGGAAGATAGAGATTAGGCCTAATTAAGCCTATAACACAGGAACAAAGAAAATTAACAATGTTTTAGGAAAGAACAATCAGATCTATTAGTCTAAGAAGCCTCCACTTCCACATCAGTGGCTAATTGAATCTTCACCTGCTACCAAAAGACACCGGCAGCCTCAAATAAATCAAAGAAGGCAGATTTATTACCTCAGTCAGTGATATTTTGCCTAAAGATAGCTGAACAGTTAATTCAACCAAAGGAACTTATTGTAAACTGTCAGCAAATTTATTAAAAAGATAAGAAAGAGCCTTAAAGTCAACAAACTCTCCCAGCAAGCTTAATACTTAATAAAAATCAATTAGTACAGAGGAAATATCAGAAAGCTTCTCCATTGAGCCCCTCAAAGGCCGAGAATCATTAAACTGTATTAATTGAACCTAGAGATCTTTTCTCTCATCCCACCTCCTCATTTCTTCTATAAATAATTCTATAGAAGATGAGAAAAAGGTTGGTCACTGAATATCTGATGCATGTAAATCGTCTCCTGAAGCTGTTGCAATAACTGTTTGTAATTTAAGATACCTAAGTTGAGATGAGAAGTTTGA
Source organism: Pinus albicaulis (assembly GCA_034641835.2). Lineage (NCBI taxonomy): Eukaryota > Viridiplantae > Streptophyta > Pinopsida > Pinales > Pinaceae > Pinus > Pinus albicaulis. The sequence continues at coordinate 960,773,023 of CM076579.1, forward strand.
AGCTATAGAGAACCACTGGACTTGATGATTGTAACTGGTTTGAACATCAAATGCAAGTTGATTTATGGGATCCTGGTCTATGTCAACGGTGATGTGTTTCTTATTGTAAATTGTTATTTTCTTTTTTGTTTCCATTCTGTCTACTTTCTCTGATAAAGAACAACAAATATAGAGCTAGGATTTACTTTTACAAGTACCCTAATCTCACTGATAAGCTTTATCTTTATGTTTTCCTCCAAATTGTGTATTTGAGAATGATTTAATACAGTCCAAGAAGTTAAGGAATGCTGGTGTTCCCACATCTTACTGTCTGAACTTCAAACATTGTTTTTGAATGTTATTTTCAGTTTATGCTAAGTAGAGTTGAACCAGGGAAGTCTATGGTTAGCCCTGTCCTCTGGTTTCTCCTTCAAAGGTTGTCTGAAATTTTCCCTAAGAGTATGTTGAAAGCAGGCTAGGTTCAAAGTCCTTACCTGATCTTAGACTATTCTTTGTTATCTTAAAGTTTTGTCTTGAAAAGTGTTCTAATTAGAGACGAACTAGGGAAGTCTATGGTTAGCCCTGTCCTCTAGTCTCTTCTCCAAAAGTTTCTTTGAAAATTTTCCCTTTGAATATGCTGAAAGCAGGATAGGTTAAAAGTCCTTACTTGATCTTAAGATATTCTTTTTGTGTTATAAATGTTTTCTATTGAAGGTGCATCAAAAGCAGGCTAGTTTCAAAGTACTTACCTGATCTTAGATTACTTTTATGTTTTTCTTATGTGCATGCCAAAAGCAGGATAGTTTCAAAGTACTTACTTGATCTTAGGCTGTTCTTTGTTCTTCATTTGTTTGATCTTCATTTCTTATTGTTATCATTCCATAAAATCAACTTAAAGATATCCTTAGACATAGATGACTTGCCCCATGGACACTCTTGAACCTTGATGTTTCAATTAAATCCTATTATGACTCCATAGCCCAATGGATTGAAGCTACTCCTAGCCTATATTATTAGCTAAATCATTCCTCAACTTGCATTCACCTTCACCTTCACATATCTTTTCCCAACCAAAACAAACAAAAAACTTTTTCTTCATAACTAGCCTAATATCGTTTCAAAAGCCTTAAAGATAAACCAATGTTTGCACTTATAGAGAGATCCCTCTTTGGATTCAGGAGGGCTAGATCCTAGAATCCCAAAGTGGTTCACAATGTTGTCTCTGTAGCTTTAGTCTTGCCAATCTGCTAAAATTACAGATTCCTAACATTTTTGGTGGCTCCACTGGGGACCTGAGTCAAATTTCATCTTAGACACCCCTAAGACTTCAAAAACCTCTTGAGTACAAGTATCCCTCTTCAAGAACTACCAAAGCAAATGGTAATCATGATAAAACTTATTTGAGTCAGTGAAAAACTAAGTAAACCTTAGGATTCTCATAAGAGCTTATCAAACCTTGAAAGAATCAGCTAGCTTAGCCATAAGAGTAAAATTTCTTTGTCTCATCACTGTAGCTAAGTGTTGAAACAGATTTAGGACACTCTTAGAACCCATAGGACTGAAATAACTCAGAAAACCCAAAAATATTTCAGATTGGTATTCAAATAAACATGGCGGTGGACCATAAAACCTTTTACCTCCAAAAGAGATAAAAATTTCCACCTGGTGACTCCACAATCCTGAACAGACCTTAAGACTCCACTGGGAAACCCATTATCATCATAACATCATTTAAACTCAGTTAAAGAAGACTTTGAGGATAAATTTTTCTTGTTTAAAAGATTAGTTAGCCTCCTAAAGATTGTCATATTTGGTTAAGCTTTTCTTGTAAGTTGGGTCTGAAAAACATAGCATAGTGGCTCCTAGAAGGATACATACTAGAGCTTATCCTAATCCAAAACCTCTTGAGATAGTTGATAATCCTGAAAGAATACTTAGGAAGTCTCCTAAGGCCAAATCTTCAACTATTGTCAGATGAATCCATAGAGCTAATTCTGTTCCTGAAAACCTTACAGCTCTACAAGCATCACAATTTGACTTAAGAAACCCATTCAAAACTAGGTCACTTGATGATATAGATCAGATAGATTTAGAGCCTTCACTTTCATCCCAAGACAAAAGTGAACATCCTGGTAGTAGAGAAACTACTCCACCTGATTCACATTTCATTCATAATTTTGGTTTCTCTCATCCTAGATCTGCTCAACAATCTATAGCTGGTCCATCCACATCTTTTCTTCATACATCCACTATCCAAACCACTCCATTCCAGCCCACTTTCCCTCTTGTCAACCCACCACTTGTAAACCCCCCACTTTTTCCACAACCCCCTATCATGGCAACATGGTATGCTCCCCTAGTCCTTCCTTTACCTCTAGTAAATCTTCCACAGGACTATCAATCCAAGATACCTTTGTATGATGCCAGTGGTGCTACTACTTCTTCACAACATGTGTACAAGATGAATGAATAATTTTATAGAAACGAGATTGATGATGAAACTGCCAAACTTAGATTATTTGCTTAGAGTTTAGGGGGAGAAGCAAGAAAATGGTTTAAAGGCTTAAACCCTCACAGTATTAATGATCTCCAAGCCTTCCATTAGTTATTCTTAAACAAATGGGAAGTCAGGAAAAATCCTCTCCAAATACTTTCTGATTACAAGAACCTCCAAAGAAACACCAAGGAGAGTGTATAAGCTTATTGCACTAGGTTTAATAGTGTGTATAATGCACTTCCCCCAGATCTCAAACCTCCATAAGGCTCAGCTTTAAAAAAGTTTCCTGAAGGCTTTGATCCTGAAATGGCCTATTAGTTGAGAGAGAGAGAGCCTTTGACTCTTGAAGATATGCAAAAAGGAGCTCTTTCTGTGGAAGTTAATTTAATGGAGAAAAGAGCAAGAATGAGGAATGTGAAGAAAGTGTCTTTTAGAGAGGAATCCACATCTTCCACATCTAGCTCAAATATGGAAAGAATGATGGAAGAGATGATTAAAAAGATGAGCATACTGGAGAGAGCACAAGAAAGTCAAAATTAATCAGCTCCTCAGAACATAAATCAAAATAAAAATCAGAATTTTAGGAGAAACCAACCTCAAAACAGACCAAGGGAGGATTCTTAGTAGATTACACCTCCTTTTCATCAAAACTATGTAAGTGAGGTTGAAGAAACGATAGAACAAATAGAGGAAGATAATATAAACATGTTGGGAGTAGATAATGATGATTTTGAAGTTCATTACAATAAGAAACAAGGTCTATACACGCCCTATGATGATAAAAGAGCAGAAGATGAATTTTGTTATCAAGGAATGGAAAATATCATCATAGAAACCCAAAAAGAATATGACCTTATGAGTAAAATCAATCAGGAAACTCCCAAGACTAAGACCTCTGAAATTTCTGCAAAAAACAACCCTGTAAATAAACCAAAGGTTACAAAATAGAAAGACAAAACAGTGGCTGGAAATTCTGATAAAAACAAATAAAAAGGCACTCAAAGCAATGAAAAATAGAGTGTAGACCTTAGTAGCATTAGCACCTCAGCTAGTGCTCCTATTAAAATGATTTTGACAAATGTAAATAGAGGAAATCAGCAAACTGATTTTGCTGATAAAGTGGTAGTTAATAAGGCTGAAACAAGCATTTTCAAAAATCAGATGCCTTTTAGTTTGGAGCAGGAAATTTCCAAAATCAAAATCTCTGTTCCTCTCATAGAATTAGCTACCCAAGATATGTATAGATCCCAAATTTTGAAGGCTTTTAACATAGGTAAGAATAACGACACTATCAATCTTAATGTTGACCAACTAGCGCTCATTTTTGGTCCTAAGATTGAGGGTAGATATCAAGAAGGATCAGTTCCTCCTTTTTATGTTAGTTTACAAATTCATGACAAAATTTTACACAACGCTATGCATGATTCAGGGGCATATCATAACTTAATGCCCAAAGCTATAATGAAGAGCCTAGGCCTTGAAATCACTAGACCATACAAAGATCTTTACTCCTTTGACTCAAGCAGAGTGAAATGTTTAGGTTTAATCAAAGACCTCTATGTAAACTTAACACAAATTCCAGCCAAGTGTTTAATAATGGATATTGTAGTGGCTGATGTACCCCCCAATTATGGTATGTTGTTATCAAGATCCTGGGGTGCTAAGTTACAAGGAACAATGCAAACGGATATGACATATGCTACTATCCCTATTTTCAATCAAACTCGGAGACTTTATAGGGAATCTCATATGCAATACATGGTTACCAGCCAAGAGAGACCACAAAACTCTCCTCTTTATTCTGTACATAAAGGCCTTGATTAATTTATCCTATTCAATGATGGAACATTCAGTGAACAAGAAACTTTAACTAAATTAGTGGCAGATATTGAAAAAGAGGAAGACAAGATGGAACCTTCAAAATAGTTTGCTAAATCTGAAAATCATAGCAAAAAAATCACAGGTCTAGAGCTGCAAATCAGTCATCCATTGCTTTTCAACCTTGAGATTCAAGAGAAGAGTCCTCAACACGATGAAAAACATGAGGAAATAAAACAAATTCAATATAGTTCTGATCTTCAAGAGCAATCCAAAAGTGCACTAGATGAAGAGGATAGTAACCAAACTAGTGAATCTGAAACTAGTCCTCTTTGGAGTATGAACTTTGATGGGTCTTGCACTAAAAGTGATGCAGGTGCAGGAGTGTGGCTTCACAATACGATGAAAAATAATACTTAAGGGAATTCCTGTAAATTAAACTTTCAATGCACCAATAACATAGCTGAGTATGAAGCCCTCCTTTTAGGTCTGCACTTATTGAAAAAATTAGGGGCCAAAAGAATAAAGGTTCATGGTGATTCTGAACTAATAATTAGGCAAGTGAATGGGGAATACACTGCAAAACATCCTAGACTTAGAGCCTATAGAAATTATGTCGTGGATTTATTGAAAACATTTGAGGAATTCAAACTTATTTTTGTCCCAAGAAACGAAAATATTCAAGCTAATGGTTTAGCTTTTGCTGCTAGAATGTGCCTAACTCCGTATGAAACCAAACAATGGACAACACAAATCAAATTTCGACCAGTTGTCCCAGATAATGAAAAATATTGGCAAGTGTTTGATGGGGATAAACAAATAGAAGACTTCCTACAGTCCAGAAATGAATTTGAGCTACCAAGTTCATATTCAGATTATGAATCAGACTGTCTTGTGGAAGAAAATCTGCTTGATGAAGAAGTAAACTCTCCAAAGATTGTTGTTATAAATATGCTAGCTGATAAAGTTGAACATAACATAGAGATTAGTGCAGATTTACCAAAAGAAGACTTAGAAACATTGCAATCTGACACACAAAGTTTACCAAAAGGTCTAGTCCCTTTAGAAGAGTTGTTTGATTTCAATGATGTTGCCAAGAAACCAAAACTGGAGCCTGTTGAAATTGAGGTCGAAGAGTGTAATATAGGTAGTGAACTAAAACCAAAGATGATCAAACTGTCTAAGACTTTACCAACTCACATCAAACTGAAATACATTAAGCTGTTTAAAGAATTTCCGATGTTTTTTCATGGAGTTATGAGGATCTAAAGTCCTATGACACAAAAATAATTCGGCACAAGATACCTCTCAAAGAAAACCAAAAACCTTTTAAACAAAAATTGTGCAGAGTAAACCCTATTCAATTACCTTCGGTTGAGAAGGAAATCAAGAAAATGTATGAGGCTGGTATGATTGTTCCTATTAGATATTCAGAGTGGGTATCTAATCTTGTGTCAGTAAGGAAAAATACAAGAGAAATAAGGCTTTTTATTGACTTTAGAGACTTAAACAAAGCCTCAGTAAAGGACAACTACCCTTTACCCAATATGGATCACATTTTACAAAGGGTAGTTGGTTCTAAAAGAATTTCTTTGCTAGATGGCTTCTCAGGATACAATCAGATTTTAGTACATCCTGATGATCAACTAAAGACAAATTTTACTACACCTTGGGGTAATTTCATGTATGTGAAAATTCCTTTTGGTTTAATGAATGCTGGAGCTACTTTTCAGAGAGCCATGGATATTGCATTCTTGGAAGAATTAGGATACTTCATCATTATTTACTTTGATGATATCACTGTTTTTTCCAAAATAGAAGAAGAGAACTTAGAACATTTGAGAAACGTCTTTGAGAAATGCAGAAGGTTTGGATATCCTTGAATCCAAAGAAAACGATGTTTGGTCTCCAAGAAGGTAAAATACTTGGACACATCGTATCATAAGAGGGGATAAAGATAGACCTAAACAGGATTGAGGGTATATTGCAAATCAATCATCCTAGAAACATCAAGGAACTTCAATCTTTCATTGGAAAGATTAATTTCTTGAGAAGGTTCATACCCAACTTAGTTGAACTCCTTAGAAACATAACAAAGATGCTGAAAAAGGAAGAAGGAGTTAAATGTACCTTGGAAGCAAAGAAATATTTTGAACTGGTAAAACAAGCATTAACCAAAAAACTAGTTCTTATAAGTCCTGACTTTACAAAATATTTTTACAACTTTTCATTTGCATCAAAACATACAGTGGCTACTGTCCTATTGTAGAAAAATCTAAAAGGACAAGAGCAACCAATTGCATTCTTTAGCAAGGCATTGAGAGATGCACCTCTGAAGTACAATATTATGGAAAAAAAAACCTTTTCCTTAGTCAAAGCTTTAAAAGACTTCAGAGTTTACATTTTACACTCCCACATAATTGCATTTGTGCCAAACTCAGTTTTAAAAGACATCCTAACACAGGACCTAGATGGAAAAAGAGGAAAGTGGATAGTTGTGATACTTGAATATGATTTAGAAATCAAGCCCATTAAACTCATAAAAGGCCAAGGCCTAGCAAGATTAATGGCTGAATCAAATTTTGAAGCTCTTGATATAAACATGATAAATACATTAGATGAACATGAGGAGTTGTCAACCCCCATTGTTGAAAATCATTTTATGAATTCCTCCTGGTATGTTGATATTTTATATGTTTTTCTCAATTTGAATACACGTCCTAGTTTGTCTAAAACAAAGGAAAGGTTTTTAAAGTTAAAAGCTGTTAACCACTGCATTTTAGATAAATGTCTATATTGGAAAAATGCTAGTGGTTTCTTGCTTAAATGTTTGCCAGAGAATGATGCAGAGAAAATCAAGCATGAGTTCCATAAAGGAGAATGTGGAGGCCACCTCTATTTGAAGACAACTGCCAATAAAATAATTAGAGCTGGTTACTATTGGCCCACCCTCTTTCAAGATATCCATAAAATGATAGTTGTCTGTCATAAATGCCAACTCTTTGAAGGCAAAAGAAAATTGCTTCCTTTACCCTTGCATCCAATCACTGTTGAAGCTCCTTTTCAATAGTGGGGTTTAGACTTCATAGGAGAAATCCATCCACCCTCATCTGCCCAGCATAGATGGATTCTCACTGCAACAAAATGCTTTACCAAATGGATAGAATCCATCCCTTCTAGGCAAGCCAATGACTCTATCATTATTAAATTCCTTTAGGATCATATCCTCTCTAGATTTGGATGTCCTAGGAAGATTATCACTGACAATGATGCTGCATTTGGATCCAAAAAGATGGTTGAATTCTATCACAAATATCAGATTACATTGGGCCATTCTACTGCTTATTACCCACAAGGTAATGGGCTGGCAGAATCCTCAAATAAGAGTTTGGTAAAAATAATCAAGAAGTTGCTGGAGGAAAATAAGAAAGCATGGCACACAAAGCTGGTGCATGCACTTTGGGCTGACAAATTAACACTTAAAAAATCCATTGGAATGTCACCCTACTAGCTTGTTTATGGAATAGATGAAATTTTTTCAACCAGCCTAGGCATGCCAGTCATGAAGCTGATCCAAGAAGTACATTATGAAGACAATGACATGATAAGAAGAATCAATCAGATTATACATCTTCAGCAAAATAGGGAGGAGTTCTACAACAGAGCATTGCAAAATCAAGAAGGCATCAAGAAGTTGTTTGATAGAAGAACAAAAGCCAGTAATTTCAATATTGGTGACAAAGTTTTAAAGTGGGATTCAAGGAGAGAAGATAAGGGTAAGCATGGGAAATTTGATAACTTATGGCTTGGCCCTTATCTCATTCATTCTACTACTGGTAACAATGTCTATTTCTTGCGAGAATTGAATGGAGCTAAACTTTTTGGAGGTCCTGTCAATGGCAGGATGCTCAAAAATTATTTATCTTAACCATATCAGTTTAGAAACCTTTTCATTTTTTCTCATTATAAATATCATATCCATCATTTCATTCAAGGTTAGAATATGAAAAAAATAAAAAACAATAGAAAAAGAAAAGAGGGTAGATTATAAAAACAATAAAGGTACATTCCCATACCAAAAAAGAGAAATAAAGTCTGAAAGTGTGCAAGCTCAAATTCTAATCCTAAGAAACACACTCCTAGTTAGTCATACAGCCTAATCATGACTAATTATTTTTCAATTTACTGCTGATAGGTTAGTGAAAAAGATTTTCCAAACATCTTAATCTTGGCTTATCAGTTAGGTGGATTAGTATAGAAGAAAAAGGTTCAAACAAGCTCAAAATATGAACCTATAAAGTTTCAAAAAGATGCATGGATCTAACTAGAAAATATTGAGCCAAGGATAGAAGTAAACTGGTTTTGATATGCTCAAAACTAGAACTAGATAATGAAGAAAAACAACTCAAACAAGCCTAAAAACAAAGCTGAAGAAAAGAGAAGGATGTTCTTAAACTTTCAGATCTTAAGCCTTCACCATTCTGATTTAATTTTCTGCAAATAACTGTCTATGTGCAACTTGTTTTTATGCCATAGACCAGCAACAAGTTAGACTATTCAATCCCGACTTATATGCTTTTGAATTTCTTGTTTTAGAAATTAGAGAATAAAAATTAGTTGGACAGTCTAATCCTAACAGATATTAGTTAGGTAGAGAAGCTTATGAACTCAACTGTTTAATTTGAGTTCATGGAGAAATAAGGGTAGACTTAGATAGTTTTATGCTTTCAGAAGAATAAAATGTTTGTAAGAATATTTTTCCAATCCAAATGCACTCTGAAAGAAGAAAAATGTTAGATCATTAGGATTGGGTAGGTAGAAAGCTTGTTTTGATAGAATTACATTGTTTTGGATGATTGCTAACATTGTCAGAAAAAAGGAAGATCAGCAAAGAAAGAAAAATTGCAGCCTAAAGGATGAGGCATTGATCAGCTTCCAGAGAAGACATGTATGAGGTTCTTGACACCTCCAAGGAGCTGCCATCCCAAGTTGGAGCCGCTGTTAGCCACCTATAAAAAAATTTCATATCAAATGGTGGCTAAAATCATTTTTTAAGCCTTTGAGAAACAATTTTTTCTCCAAATTGTGAGTTCTTAAAGTCTTATGAAGATAAATAATACTCTAGTTAATATTCACTACTGTTTCCCTCATAAACTTGAAAAATCTGCTGTTTTCAAGGAGAAAGACTGCTGAAAAATCCATTTTCCCCTTCATTTTTACCCCTTCTTCACATTTTAGTAACCCCTTTTTCATCCCTTTATTCTTCATAATTTTCCTCCATTTCCCTCATTTTCCCTCATTTCCTTCATAGATTCCCTTTAATAAGGTTTGAAACTCCTTTTTAAACCTTATCGGAACTCTGAAAATCCTCAAAAAATCCTTCAAAAATCATTAAAATCAGTCTTTTGCACTAAGGCCTTAAGCCCCTTTGGCCTTCACCCCAACCCCTTTTTTCCACATAAAACAAGCCCCACAACCGAGTGCTAAGAGGCTTAAAAACCTCATTTTCCTTTGTTGGCTCGTAAAAACCTGATTTTCTTTGTATTTTCACAAATCTGATAGTTTGGAGTTTAAATGAATATTGGTCGTTGATCCAAAACCGAATCAATAGTTGTTGACTAATCGCAAAAAGCTCTTTGTGTTTTCTATTTCCCCCCCCTCCAATACCATTCTTCCCGATTAGATCTTAGCCATCAAAACCACAAGAACCGATGGCTAAGATCTCGTTGTAAATCTGCCCATAATTATCCATGTTTGGACCTCCGAGTAACTCTCAATCATCGATCTAACTCCCAGATCTAACGATCAGTATGTAATCGCATCGCAAAAATCCATTGCGCCTTCCTCTTTCATCCACCGATTTACGATCTGGCGATCAATTCCTGACCATTGATCTGGTATATCATGCCCAAATCTGGCAGTCCACATCGCTCTATTACAAAGCCCGCATTTTCGCCTTTGGCCTTCATGACTTAATCTCTACCGTCGATTTAGTTCTAAGATTGATGGCTCTGACTCAATCGCATCGCAATATTTCTTTATTATGTTCCCCTTTCCCTCCTCCGATTGCAATCTTGCGATTCAATCTGGACCGTCGAATCCATAAGAACCGACGACCCAGATTAATCGCCCTTCGCCATGACCCTTCGACGTTAAAAACCACCGATTCATCTTGATCGTTAATCTCTCTAAGATCTAACGGCCTGCACTTAATTGTATCGACCCTTTCTCTTTGTGCTTTCCTCTCTCCTCCACCGATTTACGAGCTTGTGATCAAATCTGGGCCGTCCGTTTCATAAATATAATGGTCCAGATGAAAATTGTCTTCCTCTGTTATTTCATAAAGCCTCGTAATTTAAAAACTCTTCGGCGTAGATCCACCGTTGATCTCTGCAGATCAACGGTCCACGTTTCACCTGACCTCCGCCCAAACCCCCGTCTCATATTGCTTTCAATTCCCCAAGATTAAATCTGAGCCGTTAATATTTTAGATCCTACGGTCCATATTCAACTCGGTAGGCCCAACTCCTTTGGGACCTATCTCCCCATCGATAAGTCCTGACCGTCCATTCCTCTGATCCAACGGCCCATATCAAAACCGCCTTTATCCTTCCCACCTTCTTCTACCCGCGCAACTTGTCTTATCGTGCTCTCATCTCCATCGTCGGATCTCTCCGCCTTTGACCTGACGGCTAAGACTCCATATCACATGATTTTAAGCCCGAATGTTATTTCCTAAAAATTATGCGATATGGGCGGTTTATAAAGGACACGTGTCGGCTAAAGACCCATATCACGTTTTTTTGAGAAATTCTGAAACTTCCTTTGAACAGTGCGACACCAGTGGTTTTTACAGCAAAACCACTTTTCCCATTTGCGTTACATTTTCTTATTTTAAATCTTCACCGTTGATCTCTGAGATCTAACGGTCTCAGTTTAATCTTTCCATTTAGACCATCGCCCTCCACCATTCTTCCAAAGGACTTCATCAATGAATCTCCACCATTGATCTCTGTTGGCTAATATAATCCAACGGCCCAGAATCGTTCCGAAACCCCAAATTTCATTAAGCCCTTTATTACCTCCACCAAAGATTTTCGCCCATTTCCTTTGCATTTTCTCCCATTTTATTATAATGTTACCCCTCCCACATTATAAAATCCTGATTGATCTCAACCGTTGATAAATCTGATCCAACGGCTCAAACTTAATCTCCACCACCATTTTTCCAATCGCCTCCCCATCTGACCCCAACGAGCAATCCTCGTCATTGGTGGATTTCATCCAACGGTCACGATCTAACCTAAAATCCAAAGCAGTTTGAACATATCACTGTAGGATTTTTTATAATTTTTGTTTTTTTGTGTAGATTTTAATGGTTTTTCCATTATTTTAAAAGAAAATCAAAGGCTAGGGATGACGATCCCCCAGGCCACTATTCATAACGAGTATCACTCTGCAAGGTTTCACATCATGATTTATTTGTGCCTCATGAGCACTAATAACAGGATAAAACCCTCTGTACGCCTACGCAGCAAAAAAAACACAGTAAACCTTGATCCGATAAAGAGTATCAGTATCCAGGGATAAAATTAAAGCAGAAATAAATGTTTATTAATTTTAAACACAGTTTTGAGGGATTGTGGCCTAAATTTGACTATCTAAAGCCTAATCCACTCAATTGAAGATAGTATGAAGACCAAAAGACAGAGATTAGGCCTAATTAAGCCTATAACACAAGAATAAAGCAAATTAACAGTGTTTTAGGAAACAACAATCAGATCTATCAGTTCGAGAAGCCTCCACTACCACATCAGGGGCTAATTGAATCCTCACCTGCTACCAAAAGACACCTGCAGCCTCAAAGCAATCAAAGAAGGCAGAGTTATTACCTCAGTTAGTGATATTTTTCCTAAAGACAACTAAACAGTTAATTCAACCAAAGGAACTTATTGTAAACTGTCAGCGAAGTTATTACAAAGATAAGAAAGAGCCTTAAAGCCAACAAACTCTCCCGGCAAGCTTAATACTTAATAAAAATCAATTAATACAGAGGAAATATCAGAAAGATTCTCCATTGAGCCCCTCAAAGGCCAAGAATCATTAAATTATATTAATTGAACCTAGAGATCTTTTCTCTCATCCCACCTCCTCATTTCTTCTATAAATACTTCTGTAGAAGATGAGAAAAATGTTGGTCACTGAATATCTGATGCATGTAAATAGTCTCCTGAAGCTGCCTCAAGCTCTGTTTGTAATTCAAGATACCTAAGTTGAGATGAGAAGTTTGAAGTTGTAGATAACCACTGGACTTGATGATTGTAACTGGTTTTAACATCAAATACAAGCTGATTTATGGTATCCTAGTCTATGTCAACGATGATGTGTTTCTTATTGTAAATTGTTATTTTCTTTTTGTTTCCATTCTGTCCACTTTCTCTGATAAAGAACAACAAATATAGAGCTAGGATTTACTTTTAGAACTACCCTACTCTCACTGATAATCTCTATATTTATGTTTTCCTCCAAATTATGTATTTGAGAATGATTTAATACAGTCCAAGCAGTTAAGGAATGCTGGTGTTCCCACGTCTTACTGTCTGAACTTCAAACATTGTTTTTTAATGTTATTTCCAGTTTATGCTAAGTAGAGTTGAACCAAGGAAGTCTATGGTTAGCCCTATCGTCTGGTTTCTCCTTCAAAGGTTGTCTGAAAGTTTCCCTAAGAGTATGTTGAAAGCAGGCTAGGTTCCAAGTCCTTACCTGATCTTAGACTATTCTTTGTTATCTTAAAGTGTTGTCTTGAAAAGTGTGCTAAATAGAGACAAACTAGGGAAGTCTATGGTTAGCCCTATCCTCTAGTCTCTTCTCCAACAGTTTCTTTGAAAATTTTCCCTTTGAATATGCTGAAAGAAGGATAGGTTCAAAGTCCTTACCTGATCTTAAGCTATTCCTTTTTTGTTATAAATGTTTTCTATTGAAGGTGCATCAAAAGTAGGCTAGTTTCAAAGTACTTACCTGATCTTAGATTAATTTTAGGTTTTTCTTAAGTGCATGCCAAAAGCAGGATATTTTCAAAGTACTTACTTGATCTTAGGTTGTTCTTTGTTCTTCATTTGTTTGATCTTCATTTCTTATTGTTATCATTCCATAAAATCAACTTAAAGATATCCTTAGACATAGATGAATTTCCCCATGGACCACTCTTGAACCTTGCTATTTCAATTAAATCCTATTATGACTCCATAGACCAATGGATTGAAGCTGCTCTCAGCCTATCTTATTAGTTGAATCATTCCTCAACTTGCATTCACCTTCACCCTTCACTTAGACTTCCTTCACCTTCACATATATTTTCCCAACCAAAACAAACAAAAATCTTGTTCTTCATAACTAGCCTAATATTGTTTCAAAAGCCTTAAAGATAAACCAATATTTTCACTTATAGAGAGATCCCTCCTTGGATTCAGGAGGGCTAGATCATAGAATCCCAAAGTGGTTCACAATGTTGTCTCTGCAGCTTTAGTCTTGCCAATCTGCTAAAAATAGAGATTCCTAACACCACTAAGCATGCTTCTTTCCTTTTCCATTAGCGTTTTGTTCATTCTTTTTGCAACTCCATTTTGCTGAGGTGTGTATGGATTAGTATTTTTCCGTGCTATACCACACTTCTTACAAAACTCTTCAAATTCCTTCTTGCAGAACTCCCCACCATTATCTGTCCTCGGCACCTTTATCTTCTTCACTGTCTGGTTTTCCACCAAAGCCTTAAATTCTTTAAATATGTCAAAGACTTCAGATTTCTTCCTCAAGAAATATATCCATGTATTCCTTGAGAAGTCATCTATGAATGAAACATAGTACACAAACTTACCTAGTGATGGAACCGACATAGGTCCAAACACATCACTGTGCACAAGCTCTAATATCTTGTTCGCCCTCTTAGCACCAGAAGGAAAACTCACCCAATTCTGCTTCCCATATACACAATGTTCACAGAAATAAAAATCAAAATAGCTATTAGACATACCTTCTACCATACCATTTCCATGCAGTATCCGAAGGACCTTCTCTCCATTATGTCCAAGCCTTTGATGCCATAGCATAGTATTTTCTCTAGAGACTGCTAGGATTTCCGCTCCACTTTCGAGAACCACAGAACTATTGCACCCATCAATAACAGTGCTGCCCTGAAGGTTGTACATAGTTCCAATGCAAACTCCCCGCATTAATACCAGTGCTCCCCGAACCATCTTACAGGTATCTTTCTCGAACACTGTTTTTACACCTGAATCATCCATCTTGCTTACAAAAATCAGATTTTTAGCCAATGCAGGAATGTGCAGAACACCAGGAAGTGTTATAATCCTTCCACCTTACATATTTAGCTTGAATTTTCCATGTTTGATGATTTTAGTCTTCCTATCATCACCTAAGAAGACATCACCGCCATCATATTTATCATACTTGCAGAACTACTCCCTATTGGGAGTGAAGTGAAAGGATGCACCTGAGTCAATCAACCATGACTCATGATCTACATGTGTATTTGAAGAAGAAGCCAAATACACATCCCCACCTTCATCCGAGGTGGTTTTTGTCTCTGCAGAAGAAGCATCATCAGATCCCTGTCCTTTCTCAAGAGCTTTAGATCTGCAGTCCTTTTTGTAGCACCCTTCCTTTCCGCATTTCCAGCACACCTTTACAAAATTTCCAAGAGTTTTAGATATCCCACTTGAAACCTTATTCTTGTTTCTGTTCTAGGACCTTCCTTGTATAGATAAGGCATCTCTATTCTGACCCTCCATATTTCTCCGTCTCATTTCCTCCGACGGTAAGGCTAATACAATGTGATCAAAATTCAAGGTAGTTGTATTGCTACCTATTGCAATAACCAGACTATCCCATGAGTTTGGTATAGAACACAACAAACTGATGCACTTAACTTCATTTGAGATTTTAATATCAACAGATGAAAACTGACTTAACACAACATTGATGGCGTTCAGATGCTCTGTCACTGAGTCTCCATCCTTCATCCTCAGGTTATACATCTTTTTTCGTAGGAACAATTTATTCACCAAAGACTTAGATTGGTACAAAGTCCCAAGTTTGTCCCACAAGGTCTTTGCCGTAGCTTCCCCAGATACATTCAACAATATTGAATCTGAGACACACAACCATATTGTGCTCTTTGCCTTCCGATCCAGTTTCTACTAGTCTTCATCTGACATTGCCATTGGTTTAGTACCTGAATCTACCATGATCCACTGGTCCTTATCGACCAGAATATCCTCATCTTGAGCTTCCACAACTCAAAACTCTGACCATTAAATTTCTCGATCTCTATCTTCCCACTACTCGCCATCTTCTTTCATCGCAAGAATTGATCCCACAGATCTCCCACTCAACAGGGTCTACCTCAGGCTTGAGAAAAAAATTCCTTATCAGCAAAGGCATCCCCTTGAATCCGAAACTGCTCTGATAGAAAATGTAGGTTTTACCCTGTACAAAAATTATCTGCAAACAAACCTTAAAAATAGAAAATAAACAATAGCGAGAGCATAAAACATAAAATAGAAATACATAGAGATTTTCCCCTAGATCCCAAATCGGGAAAAACAACTTGATTTTTCCTTATATTCCTTTTAGTGTTACAACACATATATATACATGCCAAATCCTACATAAATACCAATCCATTAACCCTGGATTAGAACATAACTGTAGTTCCCTTGACTGGATCTACAAAATACCAAGGGCCGAAAGGCATCATGCCCCAAAACCATGTGCAAACCCATGCACAAAACCATGGGTGGGTCTGCCCACCAGAAAATAATGACCAAAACTACCCCCCTGTAACGTATAGGGGCGGCTATCGCCCCCCCTGTTACCCCCCGATGCGTGACTAGTCATGGAAAGAATATAACACAAACCTAACAAATAATTGCATGAATAAAAATATAATAACAAAATATAACATCATTAAACCTGTACATATCCATATTAAGATACATATTGATCACATATTTCTATTCCCTTGGGGCGAGGCCCCATAATCAAGGGCAACAGTTTACCATCCATGAAATGTGGGGAAGTACTCTAGGGTTTCCCGTATCATATATTTCGATTCCCTTGGGGCGAGGCCCCATAATCAGGGCCAAAAATTTACCATCCATGAAATGTGAGGAAGTACTCTAGGGTTTCTCGTATGGAAATGCTAGAGTAATTCCCCAAATTTCATGGATGGTAAACTTTTGGCATGATTACAGGGCCTCACCCCAAGGGAATCGAAGAGAGTCTAACCCTGATACACAACAATTAGCAACAATATCAAAGAACTTCACATCTGGATCCAGACCACTTGTGCTAACCCCTGGGGATATCTTAAGGATGGATCTATCAAGCTTTGAGTGGGATTAAATCTGTGGAAATTCAAAAGCTTCTTCAAAATTTTTCACTCTAAAAAGTGTTTGCATTTTGAAAGAGTTGATCCCCTCTTTGCACTTAATGGATCCATGTTTAAGATGGATCTATATTTTTGAATTTGTGTATATGTTTTGTATCTACCATGTAACCCATGTTATAATGCTTGATATAAAAAAAAATATTTAAAATATTTATGTATGTAAGGAAAGGTAAAGCTATATGCACGCTAGAAATAGAACAAGGTTCCTGCAATGTTGAAAAAAATATGAATTTTGATGCAAAATACAACCTATTTTATTGAAAAATTAAGAGGATTCATGCCCAAAAAACAATGTAAAAATATCAATAAATATATAGAGATGAGTTGATTGCAAATTTATAATTCCCAAGTATTCTCAAGTTGATGTCCGATGGAACTAGAAGAAGTCGAGAAAATCAAATTCCTAGAAAAATGGTGAATCTAATTTGATTTATTTTCCTAGGAAATCTAATTTGATTTATATTTATGAAAATCTATTTTATAATTTAGAGTATGTGGTTAAAAATTTGACCATGACATGGTAGATGCTTCAAAACAAAAGAATTTAAATTAAACATGTAATGCTGGGGGATGTATCTTACAATTTTAGTCTTCATATATCTCACCCTTACATTACAGTATAAGTACAATATTTTTGAAATGTGGTGCGTTTAGATAGATTTTTCAGATTTTGTCCTTGTTTACAAGCCCTGACAATCTAGTGATTATTTTGTATTTCATCAGAAAAATAAATTATTCCTTGAACCTATAAGGTTCAATCCATTTCAGAGGTAACAAAGTGTATCAATTCCCTGAATTATGCCTTGAAACTCTAAATTTCAATCCCTTTTACATGTAGTGAAGTGTATCAGTTCTCTGCAATTCACAGCTACCCTCGACTACAATCTAACTTATTTTCTTGTTCATTAGAGATTATCTTCTATATGATGCCTTTGTTCACTTTATTAACCATAAGCTTTGGACTACTATTTGAGTGTCACCAAGCATTTGGCACAGATTTATAAACAAATCATTAGAGGAGGAAGAGATACAAGAAGAATGGGCTTTGGTGTATTATTGAAAGAACATAAATTGAGATCAAGAAAAGTTTTTGTATCCGTCTTCCAATCCTCGATATAGAAATTAAAATGCGATAGTGTAAAAAACCAATAATTTTACTAAATTTCAACGAGCAACCAAAAAATTAGGCCAATGGGATTAAAAATTAAAATCCAGGGTATATAAAAGGTGGGAGTGCAAAAGAAACTCCTGGATCAATACTGAAAGTAAAAAACAAAAGAAGGGAAAACAGAGCTAAATATCTCTCAAGGAAATTTAAACTAGATGTTAAAAAAAAGATGTAAAAGAGTATGGTGATGTGATACAATAGGAGAACCCCCAGGGGAAAATGTAAATGAGAAGACCAGAGACTGAGAATCTCAGTGTTGTGCCAAAGAGGGAAATAAAATGTCAGATCTTGCAGATATAGCTGCCCAACTTTCGCTAGCCCAAGTAGGAAAGTCTAAACCATTTCATTTCTCAAATATTGCAGAGTAACCTCACTCTCTCCTATATTCCTTTGAAGATATTTCAACATTTAGTAGTGACTAGTCAAAGGATTCTATGGATTTCTAGGATGACTACTGTCATAGCATAAGGTTGTTACGAATAATTCAACTTGATTTATTATTTAAAGGTTTTATTGTCCCTATGACCAAAGATGCCTCTGGATGGTTTGAAAGCTTGCCTAATACTATTATTAGTGTGGTTGAAGGTTTGTGTGATGTGTTTCTAAATAGTGGACAACTAAAATGGATGTTCAATTTATATTAAATGCTTTGAATGATGTTAAATAGAAAGATAATGAAATTGTTGGAGAGTTCAATGACATGTTTGACAAAGTTGTAGAGAGAATCTCACTGAAAAATAATCCAACAACTCATGCCACATTGACATATTATTTGAATGTTTATCAAGGAACATTCAATTCCTTCCTAAACTAGACCAAGCCAAATATTTGGGATTAGGCCAAAGAAAATGTCAAAGATATTGAAGGCAATTGGACATTGTCTAGAAAGATGAGAATCACCTACAACAAAACCCAAACCAAAGTCAAGAGCATCCTATTCAATATAATCAATAGATCCAATGATGATATTGACCAAGGAATTTAAAAAATTGCAATTTAGCATCAGTCAAAACCAAGCAGCTTTACAAGACCACATTGTGAAGTTAGAGAGAGTATGGAAAATGCAACCAAATGGCTTCCAAAGAGGAATGATTAGAGCTCCATTCAAGAAATATAATCCCTCACTAGTGTAGGCCCTTTCAAGATTTCCATCCAAAAAAAACTTGTGTTATATTAGTAGCAGGCTTCAATGAGGAAAGCTCATATATAACTAGTTGCATAAACACATGCAGTATGATGCTTGGGGGTGGTACTAGTATCATGGGACAAGTTATTGATCCACTGGTTGACTAAGTAACAAATTATATTGAGAGATGCCATCACCAAAGGAAATACAGAGCATGCCTGAAGCCAAATTTAAGGGTGTGATTTATAATTTTATAACAGGAGGAAAAATGTCACATCCAATTAAGGTCAAGAAGAACCATCTCCTCCTCCTAAGAAAATTAAAAGTGAAGTTCCTAAGAGAATTCAGAGTACTATAGAAACATCAACTTTGAAAAGTTCGGATTATGATATTTCATGCCAGACAACAATTGTGAACGTTCCAATGCCTTTGGTTGAACTTGTGAAGTTTCCAACATGCAAGAAGAAAACTAGAAATACTTAATGATTTGAATTTTCAAAATCTCAAAGATCGAAATTATATGGGAAAGAGGATCCTCATATTATCCTCGTGTCAAAATATTAAATATTAAATATGAACCCTTTGCATGAGCCCTTCTTCATTTCGTTGGTGGTAGCAGTTTGGATTTTTCACAATTGTATGCTAGACTCTGAAAATGCCATGAATGTAATGGAACTTGAAGTTCCAAAGAAAATGGATTTGAAGACTTCAAGGCCCTATAGAAACGTATGTGCCTTTGATTCATGAGAGATTCCTTCAGTGGGTTTGATCAAGAACCTCCAAGTCCATCCAACAACTTACCCTAATGTCTTCATCATTATAGACATAGTAGTGTTGGACATTCGTTCAACAAGGGAATGTTGTTGTCACACAAATGGGAATTAAATATGGACATATACAAATGAATTTCTCATGTACTACCATCCTAACTCCTTTTGGTGAGACAATTATATTTTATAAAGAACCTTTCAGTGAAAACCATGTTGAATCCCAAGGAAACTTGAGAACTATTTCACTTGTTTAGAGGAAAGCATGGGATCATACACTGTACTTGCAACAGAGCTAGCACCAAGGATAAACGATGGAAGAATGTAGAATATGAAATTCAATTTTTCAAGTTCCAAACAAGGTAATGGGTCAAGTATAATCCTAACCTCTCTTGATAAGGAATTGATTTATGTAGCTATAGATTGGAATTCAAAGCTACTAACAACATTGCCAAGTATGAGGCACTTTTTCTTGGTATAACTACAACTAGAGATATAGGAATTAAAATTTGAGAATTAATAGGCGGTTTTGACCTCATTTTATGCCAAGTGAAAGGGTTGCATTCTTGGAAAAATGAAAGGTTGAAAAGATATGGACAAGCAGTACCAATTTCCATAGAGAAATTTTATATATTGGGATTAGAAGTGGTGTCCAAGGCCATGACTGAAAAAGCCGATTCTTTGGTAGTTTCAACCACCATATTCCAACCTTGTCCAAAGCTAGACCAAGGTGGCCTAATTGAGAAAATTTACAGACCTTCAATTCCAGACAACATCGAGCATTGGTAGGTTTTTGAAGGTGATGTAGAAATAGTTAGGTTCCTTGACAAAAAAAAATAATTTGAAATGTACGAGATTGACAGGAGGGAAGATGATTCAATAGAACAATGACCAACCAAAAAAATCCCTTTAGGTATGGTTCCTTTGGAAGTAAGCTTCAATAGAGACAACATGTTTTCAGGTAGAATTGAGACAATAAAACCAAATGAATATGAAGATACCAATGTAGGGATAGAGACAAATCCAATCTTGAGCAAGCTTCAATAGAGGAAATGCATTTATAGGTAGAATTGAGACAATACAACCAAATGGTTATGAAGATAACAATGTAGGGATATAGAAAAATCCAATCTTGAACAAGATTGGAAAATTAATCACTTTGAAAGAGAATGAGAAGATTGGGTCTTTGATCAAAATATACAAGGACGTGTTTGCTTAGTCATATGATGACATTAAATCTTACAAGGGTGATATCATTCAACACACCATTCCTTTTCTAGAAGGTGCCAAGCCATTTTTACAAAAACTAAAAAAAATAAACCTCAAATTGGCACATATAGTAAAGAAAGAGTTGTAAAAGTTGCTACATGCATGTATCATTGCTCCAACTAGACATATATCATGGTTTTCTAACCTTGCAGTGGTTAGAAAGAAGAAATGGAAATTAAGGCTATATGTGGATTTCCAAACCTTAAGAAAGCTTTCATCAAAGACAATTTCCCTTTTC
The DNA here is from genome assembly GCA_034641835.2 of Pinus albicaulis. Taxonomy (NCBI): domain Eukaryota; kingdom Viridiplantae; phylum Streptophyta; class Pinopsida; order Pinales; family Pinaceae; genus Pinus; species Pinus albicaulis. The sequence goes on from CM076579.1 coordinate 960,794,354, forward strand.
CGAACATGGAAATGTTATTGCAAAGAATTACGGGTTCCAAGATGATGTCATTCTTGGATGGGTTCTATGGATGTAATCTAGTATTGGAAAAATATGAAGATAGAGAAAAAAATGAATTTACTACTCCTTGGGGAACTTTTGAGTATATCAAGATGCCTTTCAGATTGTAGAATGTGGGAAATTCCTTTGAAATATCCATGGATTATGATTTTAGGGACATAGTTAAGAAGATCATAGAAATCTACCAAGATGATCTTAGAGTCTTCTCAAAGAATAGGAAGGATAATCTTAGCTACTTGAGATGAATTTTTGATAAATGAAAAAATTATGGTATATCTCTCAATATTAAGAAGACCACCCTAGGGGTTATAGAAGGAAAGTTAATTGGACACATATTACCCAAGGAAGAAATAAGAGTTGACCCTAAAAGTATCCATGCTGTCCATCAAATTCTTAAACCAAGAAATTAGAAAGGGTTTCAATTTTTCTTTGGCAAAGTAAACTTCATCTGAAGATTCATTCCGAATGTAGAAAAGATCACAAAACCCCTTAAAGAGTTGCTAAATAAAGATGCAGTTTTTATATGGGATGATGCAAGCCATACAACATTCCATAATGTAAAAGATGTTATAATCAATTCTCCAGTTTTGGTGAGCCCTACCTTTGAAAAATATTTTCTTGTTTTTTCTTTTGCTTCTAATTATACTATTGCAGAATTTTTTCTTCAAAAGAATGAACCGGGAAATGAACTTCCATTTGCGTTTGTGAGTAAAATGGTAAGGGATGCAAAATTGAACTATGACATCATGGAGAAGCAGGCCTATGCTTTGGTAAAATCACTAAAGAATTTTAGAACCTACATTTGGTTTTCAAAGATTATAACATTTGTTCCTCATCCAAGAGTGAAGGATATCTTGTCACAACATGTTTTCTTGGGATTAAGGGGTAAGTGGGTTGCTAAGATTCGAGAATATGATTTAGAGATAAGACCCACAAAATATAGTAAGGGTTAGAGATTAACAAAGATTTTGACCAAGGGAAATGAATAAGATCTTGGAATCAGCTTGGTTAATGCAATTACATCAACTGGCATATAGATATCATCTACTACCTTAAGCATGTGACTAGACTGAGACACCTTTCTGAGCACAAGAAAAGGGCCTTGAGGTTAAAAGATTCAAGATACTGCTTCATAGAGCAAGGTTTGGGATGGATAAATCACAATGTTTTTTTTTGGATGTGCTAGCCTGAATGAAGCAAAAAGCTTGACCAATGAGATCCATCTAGTTTTGAGAGAGAACATCATATAGCAAAGAAAATTGTACTGTAAGATCCTTAGGGGTGGCTATGATTGGCCAACTATATTGACAAATGTGCGCAGATTTTTCAGAGAATGCTAGCCATGGCATTTTTTCATAGGAAAATAGAATTTATCGACAAGTCCTCTCCAGCCAGTTGTAGTTGAAGCACCATTTAAACCAGTGTTCTGTACTCTTGAAATGGATCTTCTGATAATGATTTAAAGATCACTCAGTCTTCCTTAGAACAAAGGTTTGATTAATTTTTCAGCCATTCATTTTAAAGTTTTATCTCTTACATTTAAGGTTTGCTTGAGATATCATTTTAGAAACAGAGTGATGTTGATCCTATGAAAAAATTGATATGTATGCTGTCCCTATCAGTTCAATAATTGTGCCCTAGATTGTGGGGTCCTATGACAATTATTTGAGGTAATTGCAATAATAGAAATGACAAGCCTTGAAAGCAGAAAGTGATGAAGATACCAAGGACCACAGATCAACCATTATGAAGTGTTTAACGGGGGTGATTTCCTGAGACTATACAAAGCTACTTCTGGAATAACTAAAGGCCTTGATTAGTGAGTATTTGTTTGAGAAAATCAAAGTCCTATCTCGAGAAATATTCTAAAGCAAGAAGGCCATAATAGGAATTGTAACCTTTTGAAAGTTTTTGATCTATCAGTAAAAGAAAATGCAGCTCCTTTTGAATTTGGCATCTTGGGTAAGGGCTACAGCACCCTTGAAGTGCCCATTCATGAAGAACCATTAGAAGACGAAGCCATTGCTAATACATTTATGTGGTATAAAAGTCGAGCAGCTATGACCTAGTCTTATATATATATCGTATCCCTATCTTCTAAAGAAACTATAATTTTTTGAAGATGTTCTATGCTTTATGCAACTTTACTTCAAACCTGATACCAAATAGAAATCACATAAAAATGAAAGTAAGATGCTGATAGAACATACCGATAGACCGAAATAAGAAAAGCCAAAAATACACTTAACTTTATCAGCAAAAAATATGTGTTGTGGTGCGTTACGACGGTCAACAGGATGCTTCAACCAGTAAAGTCTCCTCATGGTCAGCCAACCAGAAGTGTCACACAACCCTCAAGACAACTCCACAAAAGTCAACCCAAAGTCAAACTAAAGTCAATGCTATCCAGTCAATGGTCAACATAGAACAACAACAACAAAAAGTCAATGCAGCAGGTCAAAGGTCAATGTCTAGCCTCGGTTTTGGTGCTAATGAATGCGGCCCTCTAAAATCAGAAGTTTGGTGAAGGTTTGAGGTCAAATGGACCAAGCGTTAACCAAAGTCAATGCTAGTCAAACCTATGATGAAACCTTAGACATATATGTACATAAAACCCAAGTTGCTTTTCCACACGTGTGAGAAGAAAAGCCTCCAAAATATGATCGAACTAATAAAACACAAGAGAGAAGTGTGTGATGAGCGATGATGAAATGACCTCCAAGTTTTTCCAATTTATATCCATATTTGAGGGTGTGCGACACATCTGTTGGGGCTCCAAGCCTACATTACAAATCTGGCCGACCTTACACATAAGTGGAATAAATTCAAGATAAATGTTCTGCTCATCCGATCAAGATGATATTTAGATCAATCTTGCACCTCTTTGAAAGAGGAATCCAATAAAAATATTGGCATCATCACATGAGCAGTACAACATGGATTTTGGACCTAGTTGCCCAAAATTAACACTCCCTCTGAACTAGGGATAAATACATCCACATGTGTGATCCAAAAACCGTGCATGATCCCACCGTAACTTTATTTGCTGGCTTCTTTATTTCAAATGGTGAGTCACAAAGACATCACTCTTAGCTGACCTGAAATCAGCTCAGAGGTCAAAAACCTCTATAGGAGTCAAAGGAGTCTCATACTAACCTGAAGTTAGTTTAACTGACCCAAAGTCAGTTGGAGGTCTGAAACCTCACTAGACTTGATCCCATATCAAGTTGTTGGACACGAATCATCCTACACATAGAGAGTATGACAATATTTGATGCATCCATCGGTCTCTATCCACATTTCCCACCTCATTGGCCAATATGAGGTACTTTCCGAGTCCGGTACTCCATGGGTATGATGCATACGGGCATAGATCAAAGAGAGGTGAACCAACTCAATATAATTGTGGTGGGGTAGAAGCACACCAACAAGGTTCGACAAGCCTAGCCCTGTGGTTGCTTATAGCTCCAAGAAGCTATCCCCAAAGCCCCCTGGAGCTCCCAAAGCTCATCGTCTAATAGGACCCTTAGAATAGGGTCGTTCCACGATTCCAATATTCTCACGGAAGGTTAGGAACTTGACCTTCCCCAAGGGTTTTGTGAGAATATCCGCGACCTGCTCATCACTTCCTATATGATCGAGCCTTACGACACCTTGTTGTACCATATCCTAGGTAAAATGGTACCTGATATCAATATGCTTGGATCGATCGTGGAACACAGGATGCTTTGACAAACGAATCCCACTCTAGTTATCATAAAGGATAACAGTGGTATCTAGCACATGTACAAATAGCTCACTAAAGAGATTTCGAAACAAAATAGCTTCACAATAGGCCATACTTGCTGCAATGTATTCAGCCTGAGAAGTGCTCAAATCTACTGACTTCTGCTTCCTACTCATCCAAGATATTGAAGCAGACCCAAGTGTGAAGCAACAGTAAAATGTCCTCTTGCGATCCACCACACTGCTAGCCTAATTGTCATCAAAATATCCATGGATTCTCAAAATATCGACAGTGTATCTCAGCCCATGATTTATCATGTCCCGAAGATATCTTAAGAGATTCTTGGCACCAACCCAGTGAATGTGATGAGGATCAACCATGTGTTGATTCAAAGTGTTCACTGCAAAACATATGTCCGAAAATCAAATCAATGCACCTACGATTTGACGATACTTGGTAGGATTTCCCAATACGGGCCCAACAACATTTCCACACAACTTCTTGAAGTTGAGCTCCACCGATGTTGACATGGACTTACAGTCCACCATACCAAATCTCTTGAGGAGCTTCACAATGTATTTTCCTTGAGAGAGGAAAATCTCATCAAGTCTCTGCTAGACCTCCAAGCCCAGAGAGTAATGCATCAATCCTAGGTATTTCATCTCGAACTCAGAAGTGAGCCCCCTCTTACACTGATGAATGAGAGGGTCAACACATGTCAGGAAGAGATCGTCCACATAGAGAACCAGAATGAGAGGCTTTTCTCTATCAACCTTGAAGTAAAGGTTTGGATCAGTATTACTTCGAGTGAAGCCCAACTTCATCAAGCAACTATCTATCCTCTCGTACGAAGCCCTCGGGGATTTCTTCAACCCATAGAGGGATTTATTCAACCTACATTCATGAGAGTCTCTATCCTAAACTTTGAACCCCAGAGGTTTCTCCACACACACCTCTTCCTTTATCGAACCATGCAAAAAAGTGGTCCTTAAATCCATCTGATGGAGACTGCATCCTTACGTAGAAGTAAGGGAAATAATAGATCAGATGGTGGTATAGTGGGCCACAGGTGAAAATACATCATCATAGTATATGCCTTATTTTTTAGGGAAGACTTGGGCAATGAATCTTTCCTTGAAATTTTCAACACTACCATAAGATCCATGATTGATCTTAAAGAGCCATTTCAAGGTGACAACAGCTTTGTCCTCTGGTCTTGGGGTCACATCCCAAACATCATTCTTCATAATGGAATCGTACTCTTCGTGCATAACATCCTTCTAGACTTGATTTTTTATGGCTTATTCAAATGATCTAGGCTCAAATTGTATGATTCTACTCTTCTTGCTTTCCCATAATGTCCCCCTTGGGGCCATATGTCTTTCTACATCCTCGAGAGTATCCCTAAGCCATGAGGGTCTTTTCTTCATTGACGAAGGTGGATCAATAGGTTCCATCGGTCCTTCAATATCAGGGATCATCTCATCCTTTGGCTTTAACTGCTTCCCTATTCTTTCATCATTGTCTTCCTTGGACCTAGAAATATTTATCACTTTCCTGAGGGAAGCATCTTCATCGAAGGTGACATCGAGGCATATCTCCACTTCTCTTTCGACACAACCTTGACATACACCTTCATGATCATTTTTGAATTCGAGCATCCCTAGCACCACCTTCCTTGCTTCGGGAAGGGGTTTGTAATGAATGTGTCCAAACCTCCAGTGCCATAATTTGGTTTGACAAATTGTATCACATGTCATAGCCCCTAATGGACTTTCTCCAACTTGGTAGAGTGTATCTACTCTAAAGCCAATAGTGAGAGCTTCCTTGAGACTCTTCTTCCATATGCGTACCTTTCCATCAACGAATGCCACATTAAAACCTTTGTCTTCCATGGTCAAAATAGACACAATGTTCTTCATCAAATCAGGTACATACAAAACATCTTGTAAATGGAGGACTTTTCCTTGAGATAAATGGAGGGTCACAGTCCCTGTCCCTTTCACGGGATAGGTGGCATTATCTCCAAGGATAATTTTTATATAAGTATCCTTCTAATTCAAAACATAGAGAGATTATTTAAACCTAGTGAGGTGCCTTGAAGCACCACTATCAATCAACCAAACATCCAAGGTGTCGGGTGGAGATGCAGCAGAGAAGGTAGATACAAGAATGAATTCATTTCTTTCATTGTCAACAACATTAGATTTTTCATACCTAGAATTTCTTGACCTTTTGAAAGGTTGCCCATTTCGATTTTGACTAGAGGGAGCCTTCCTCTTTCCTTTGAACCTGTTGTTCCTTTGATTGTCGCTCCCCTCTTGTTGTTGTCATCATCCCTTGGAGAATCCCTTATATTAGGGAATTCTCTAGCATAGTGGCCAACCTTGTTACAAGTGTGACACCTTCCTTTCCTTCCTTTGGCCCTTTCTCTTTCATGGTTCCTCAAACCACCATTTTTCTTCTTCTTATCATGAGTTGTGAAGGAAACATTACCTTCATTTTCATATTCCATCATTCTTGTCTCCTCTTGAGTGAATCTTGACAATACTTCAACAAAATCAGGAATCACATTATTATTGAGAATGGTAGTAATAAATACATGCCATTCAGAGGGAAGACCTCCAAGTGAAATGATAACCATTTCTCGATCAACTATTGTTTCCCTAATGGTGAAAAGGTTATTCTTAATTTTGGTCAACTTCAGAAAATAGGATTGAATGGATTCATCCTTGCCTTTATTGAGATTCTTCAATTGGTTCTTAAAGAAAATAACTTGATTTTCATTGTTATCCCTGAACAAATTGACCAAATTATCATACATCTCCTTAGATGTGCCCAAATCAAAGATGTAATAAACCATACTTTTGTGGATGTAATCATGGTTAATCAGCTTAGCTTTGATTTCCCCTTTTCTATACGCTGATTTTGTGGCAGCAGGTGCATATGGTGGAGGCTCTTGGATTTTTCCCTGCATATAGTCTATGACATGTTGATCTTCCAAGACCATGTCCAAAGACATCTTCCAAGCATGGTAGTCAAACTTACTAGTCAACTTATCATTAGCTTTGAAGCCATTATAATTTGAGGTACCCATGGGTCCTTGACAAATGCTACTTCTTTGGAGATTTCTCTCAACACAAACTTGGGCTTTGTCTTCACCTTAGCTCTGATCACATGCAAATTTTTGAAGATGTTCTATGATTGATGCAACTTTACTTCAAACCCGATACCAAATAGTAGTCACATAAAAATGAAATTAAATTTTTTATAGAACATACCAATATATCGATGGAAGACAAGCCAAAAATACACTTAACTTGATTAGAAAAATATATGTGTTGTGGTGCGTTACAACGGTCAACAGGATGTTTCAACCGAAAAAGTATCCTCATGGTCAGCCAACTAGAAGTGTCACACAACCCTCAAGACAACTCCACAAAAATCAACCCAAAGTCAACAAAAGTCAACATTGTCTAGTCAACGGTCAAAGTAGAACAACAGCAACAAAAAGTAAACACAATAGGTCAAAGGTCAACGTCTAGCCTCGATTTTTGTGCCAATGAATGTGGCCTTCAAAAATCAAAATTTTGGTGAAGGTTTGAGGCCAAATGAACCAAGCGTTGACAAAATTCAACGTTGGTCAAGCCTGCACTGAAACCCTAGACAAATCCGTATAGAAAAACCTAGTTGTTGTTCCACACGTGTGAGAAGAAAAGCCTCCAAAAGATGATCGAACCAATCAGGAACAAGAGAGAAGTGTGTGATGAGTGGTGATGAATGACCTCCAAGTTTGTTCAATTTGTATCCATCTGTGAGGGTGTGTGACACATATGTTGGGGCTCCAAGCCTACATTAAAAATATGGTCGACCTTGCACATAAGTAGAATAAATTCAAAATAAATGTTCTGCTCATCCGATGAAGATGATATTTAGATAAATCTTGCACCTCTTCGAAAGAGGAATCCAATAAAAATATTGGCATCATCATATGAGTAGTACAACATGGAGTTTGGACCTAGTTTCCCAAAATTAATAGAAACCAACCTATCAAGGGTGGTTGAATAGGATGATATTATTGTTTCTCCTTGAAGAAAAGGTTTTGGTGTTTATTGATAATAAGGCTGAGAGAATGCGTTGAAATATTCTCAGAGGATTCACTTCTGTATGAAATCATACAATGAGAACAGTCCTATTACAACACATTTCATGTGGAGCTAAGTTGGTATAAACCTATAATTTTTGATAGACTGCAGACCTGAAATATAGAGACTGAGATCATCTGTACAATTCCATATCTTATGTAGTGAGAAATATCATCAGACTAAGAGGGATTTGGTGCCCCGGTTTGATCAAGCCTCAACAAATAAAGGGATTCTATGTCTCAGTGAAGATGTCCTTGAAGAGAGTATTAGAAATTTGCTAGAACCTCCTCTATTATCAAGTACAATTATTTGTTGAAGAATATTTCTTATGGCATTCATATCTAGATCTATGTTAAGAAGTGTTGTGTCACCTATCCAAGTTGAGCTTAGACTCATATCCAAATAATATCTTAGAGGGATCTAAGAAGACATGTTGTGGCACCATTCTAAAGATTTCTAACCAGGATTGCAATAAAGAGGTAACTTATATTATTCTTGGCTAAAGTAGGTTGACAAATGATGAGGTTTAAAAGGACTACATCAATTGGTTGATGATCTTGATCTAAGTAGTCGAAGAGCTACTCTACATATTACTAAATTTACAGGTGATTGAATTATCATAATATGTGCCATCCCAAGAAAGAGTATGACATATGAGGTTATTTTGAGATGTACTAAGGATATTTTATCGAAATGATACAGGAAATCAGAATCTATTTTGCTGAGATTATTCATAGTTTAACTAAATGGAAAGAAAAACAATATGTTGAAGTTATGGTTATAGGTTAAGGTGTGATAACTAAAATAAGGGTATGTATGAATCAAATCACCGAGAGCCTTCAGTAGATGAGGTATATGAAATAATTGTAATCAACATACCATGCCTCATTGAAAATATGTCTTGCTAAGAATATTCATACTAAAACTTGTCTGATGGTGACAAGTCCAAGGATGTTTTACCAAATAAGATTAACATGATGTAGATATTATAATTAATCCTTATATTCAATACAATACTCATATTTTGGTACGACTATAATATAACCCGGATAACTAATTGAATCATTGTGTTAAAGAAAACATAAAGAATACAGATCAACCAGATTGTATGAAAAAGCCATATCTTCAAGTTACAGCACTATCACATCACACAAATCACAACGTCACCTCTAGTGTTCGACTAATGATGAATACCTTTGTTGGAAAAACTACTTATTCCAAGGTGAAATGTATTACATTATTGTAGGTCGGTTTCTTTAAATGTTGATGACACTTTGATCTGCAATCCTAGATTGTAGTTGTTAGCTCCCCGTAATTTTAGCATATTGGCAAGACTAAAACTGCAGGGAGAACATTTGAACCACTTTTGGATTCTAGGATCTATCCCTCCTGAATCCAGAGAGGGATCTCTCTATAAGTGCAAATATTGGTTTATCTTCAAGGCTTGAAATGTGATATTAGGCTAGTTATGAAGAACAAGGTTTTTGTTTGTTTTGGTTGGGAAAATATATGTGAAGGTGAAGGAAGTCTAAATGAAGGGTGAAGGTGAATGAAAGTGAAAGAATGATTCAGCTAAAATATAAGCAAGAAGAAGCTTCAATCCATTGGGCTATGGATTCATAGTAGGATTTAATTGAAACAACAAGGTTCAAGAGTGGTCTATGGGGCAAGTCATCTATGTCATAGGATCTCTTTAAGTTGATTTTATGGAATGGAATGTAACAATAAGAAGGGGAATCAAAAAAATGAAGAAAAAAGAGCAACCTAAGATCAAGTAAGTACTTTGAAACTATCCAGCTTTAAACATGCACTTAAGAAAGACATAAAATTAATCTAAGATCAGGTAATTACTTTGAAACTAGCCTGATTTTGATGCACTTTCAATAGAAAACATTTAAAACACAAAAATAATAGCTTAAGATCAAGTAAGGACTTTGAACCTATCCCGCTTTCAGCATATTCAAAGGGAAACTTTTCAAAGAAACTGTTGGAGAAGAAACTAGAGGACAAGGCTCACCATAGAATTCCCTAGTTTAACTTTCAGTAGCAAACTTTCAAGACAACACTTAAGATAAACAAAGAATAGTCTAAGATTAGGTTAAGACTTTGAACCTAGCCTGCTTTCAACATACTCTTAGGGAAACTTTCAGAAAACGTTTGGAGAAGAGACTAGAGGACAGGGCTAACCATAGACTTCCCTACTTCAATTTTACTTAGCAGAAATTGAAAATAACATTCAAGAACAATGTTTAAATTATAGACAGTAAGAGAAGGGAACGCCAACATCTGGACTTCTTGGACTATTTTAAATCATTCTTAAACAACACAATTGGAAGAAAACATGTAGATAAAGCTATCAGTGAAAGAAGGGTACCTTTGAAAATAAATCCTAACTCTATAATTGTTGTTCTTTATCAGAGAAGATGGAAAGAATGGAAAAAAAAAAAAAAAAATTACAATAAGAAAAACATCACCGTTGACATAGACCAGGATCCCATAAATCAGCTTGTATTTGATGCTTCAAACCAGTTACAATATTCAAGTCTAGTGGGTATCTATAGCTTCAAAATTTTCATCTCAACTTAGGGGTCTTCAATTACAAACAGAGCTTACAACAGCTTCATAAAACTATTTACAGGCAACAGATATGCAGTGACCAACCTTTATCTCATCTTCTACAAAGGTATTTATAGAAGAAATGAGGAGGTGGGATGTAAAATAAGATCTTTTGGCTCAATTAATACAATTAATGCTTCTCAGCCTTTGAGGGGCTCAATGGAGAAGATTTCAGATATTTCCTCTATATTAATTGATTTTCACTAAGTGTTCAATCTTCTTAGCAGATTTTGTTGACTTTAGAACTCCTCAGGAAGGGTTTGAAATAACTCTGGCCACTTTTAAACAAAATATCACTGATAAGGAAATAACTCTGCCTTATTTGATTTATCAGGCCACAGGTGGCACTTTAGGTAGCTGGAGAAGATTTAATTTGCCTCTGATGTGGCAGTGGAGGCTTCTCGGATTGATAGAATTCTCTATATTTGCCTAAAACACCTTTGATTCGCTTTAGTTATGTTTTTTAGGTATAATTAGGCCTAATTTCTGTCTTATGTTCTTCAAACTATGTTTAATTGAGTGGATTAGGCTTTAGATAGTCGATTTAGGCCGTAATCCCTTAAAACTGCGTTAACAATCTTCAATTCTTCATTTGTGTTGCGACTAGATCATTTAACATCGATATTCTTTATTTGATTAATGTTTGTTGTGACTTGCTGCTGTGTAGGCATTTACAGAGGGTTCTTATAGTGTTTCCAGTGCTCATGAGGCACAGAAAATCATGATGTGAAACCTTGCAAAACGATCCCCTTCATGAATAAAGGCCTAGGGGATCGTCATCCCCGACCTTCAATTTTCTTTTAAAACAATGCACAAACCATTAAAACCTACACAAACAAATGAAATTATAAAAAATCCTGCGGGATAAGGCTTAAACTGCTTTGGAGGTTTAGGTTATATCATAACCATTGGATGAAAGCAACCAATTGCAAGGATTTCTCACTGGGATCAGATAGGAAGGCGGTTGGGTAAATGGCAGTGGAAATTAACTCCAGGCTGTTGATCTGAAAATATCAATGGTCGAGAATGAGAGAGAATTTTTACAACGCGGGTGGTGACTTTATAATGAAAATGGGTGAAAATGCAATGTAAGCGGGGAAATCCTTAATCGACAGCGAAAAAGGCGTTAAATCAAAGTTTGGGGTTGTAGAACGATCTGGGCTGTCGGATTAGACAAGCTAATAGAGATCAACGGTGGAGATTTATTGGAGGTCAATGGATTTTGAGCAATGTGATGGGGGAAGGCCGATGCAATGGTGCGATTAGGCATATCGCATCAGTGGGGGAAAGAAGACAAGGGTAACAAAAAACGCCGGGGATAAAACTCTGATGCGATGGTCTAAAACATAAAAACCTTGCGAACGAGTAAATACATAGGAAAATAATGAAAATAAAATGAAACGGGGCTTTGAATGGTGGGACCGGAATGGGCAGAGGGCGATTTAACGTGGACCGTTGGATCTATGGAGGAGATCAACGGAAAAAAATGAATCGGGAATCAACAATCGAAGGGAACAGGGGGTGGCACTTAAAAGATTTCCTGTTGCACGATTTGCGATTACGCGCTACCCGTCAGATCTGGAAACAGATCGACAGTCAGTACTCAATCGGGGGGCGATGGAGAGGGGCGGTGGGGCGCGATGCGATTAGCGCTGGGCCGTCGGATCATAATGGTAAAACAACGGTGGAGATTGCAAGAGGGACATTGCATTAGAGGTTGGCCATTACATCGGAGGTTTCAAAGGAGACGCAATCGGAAGAACTCTTTGTAGAATTTTTGATGCAATGGGTGGGGAACGGAAAAGTGCGCTGGTCATTGATTTGTTTAAAGGATCAATGGTGGAGAATGCGGCGGGGGTCCATAGAACAAAAACTCAATCGCATCGGAGTTTTTCTTTTTAACAAAGGAAATGTGCTCGTTTGAAAGTTCCGATTGCGATTAGCGCCTTTGATCTTAGCACCTGGTTCTAGCGCCTAGGTCATATGTGGGGAAGTGGTTTAGGGGCTTGGCCAAAAGGGACTTAAGGCCTTAGTTAAAAAAGATTGTTTTTTATGATTTTTTAAGGATTTCCAAAGGATTTTGGGGGTTCTGATAAGGTTTAAAAAGGAGTTTTAAACCTGATCAAAGGGGATTTATGAAGGGAAGGAAATCAAGTGAGGGAAAATAAAGGATTTTCATGAGTAAAAAGGGGAAAAAATGGAGGTTAATCATGATTTAAAGAAGAGGAAAAATGAAGGGGAAAATGGGTTTTTGGGCAGTCTTTTTCTTCAGAAAAACAATAGATGTTTTAGGGTAAATGAGGGAAGCATCAGTGAATATTTTTTTAAAGGATAAATTGTCTTCCTAAGACTTCAAGAACTAACAATTTGGCATGAAATTTTTTTCTTGAAGGCTTAAAAAATGATTTAGCCACCATTTTATATAAAAAATTTTATAGGTGGCTAACAGTGGCTCCACATGGGGATGACACCTTCTTGAAGGTGTCAAGAACTTCAAACTTGTATTCTCTGGGAGCTGATCAATGCCTCATCCATTGGGTTGCAACTTTTCTTAATTTTCTGGCCTTCTTTTGCTCTGATAATGTTAGCAGCCATTAAAAACAATGGAACTCTAAAACAAACTTCCTACCTACCCAATCCTGATGATCTAACATTTTTTCTTCTTTCAGAGTGCACTTGGATTGGAAAACTCTTTTTACAAACATTTTATTCTTTTGAAAGAATAAAACTAATCTAAGTCTACTTCTTATTTCTCCATGAACTCAGATTAAGCAGTTGAGTTCATAAGCTTCTCTACCTAACTACTATCTGTTGGGATTAGACTGTCCAACATATTTTTATTCTCTAATTTATGAAACAAAAAATTCAAAAGCAGAAAAGTCAGGATTGAATAGTCTAACTTGTTGTTGATATATGGCATAAAAACAAGAGATCATTATTTGCATAAAATTAAATCAAAATGGTGAAGGCTTAAGATCTTAAAGTTTTAAGAACATCCTTCTTTTTTCTTCAGCTCTGTTTTGACTTTATCTGAGCTGTTTTCTCTTTGTTCTCTGGTTCAAGTTTTGGGCATATTAGAACCAGTTTGCTTCGGTCTTTGGTTCAAGATTTGATCTAATTCGAGCCATTCATCCTGTACAATATCTCTCAGCATCTAGTCGGAAGGAGCTCTGGACAATTTTCAAGTTCCAACAACAGAATGCATATCTTTCCACTCAAAATCATGCAACCGTTGAAGCAAATTGTGCCCTTGTCTCAGCAGTGAGAAACGCCATGACAGCTATGTACAGAAGTGTTTCTTGTTGAATGTAAAATTGAAATGGGATGCAAAATCATTCGTTGCTCTCAAAGACATTGCGATGAAGCAGCCTCGGATATGTTTACCTGTCGATGCTGTTTCAAAGAAGAACATGGAACGGTTGAATTGATTGAAGATTTGAAATTGTCAGAAGAAAATACACAGGTCTAACACTTGCCAAATGGACCATAACCATTTGCGTCGGCCTTCTTGTTGATTGCGTGGCATATATAATTGCTTCTGCTAAGGAATTTATCATCGATTATAAGAAAAGTTGGACTCAGAGGATAGTCTATTCAAGTCTGGGTATTTCCTTCTTGGGATATGTAGCTTTTGGGATTTTGCTTGTGCTTATATCCAGCTGTTCGGTATTATACTGGGCTCCAGCAACTGGTGGGGGTGGGGTCACCCTTGTTATGGCTTACCTCAATGGAAATGATATCCCCAATCTGCTTCATCTGAGAACTCTAATTACAAAGATTTTGGGCACTATTTGTACGGTGTCTTCTGGTCTGCTTTTAGGTCAAGAAGGACCCATGGTGCACATTGGTGCAGCTGTTGCTTCTACCCTAACATGGATGCATGGCGAGTTTCCCAGCCAAAAGAAGTGTGATTCCAAAAAATCACGTTTCAGCAAGTTTCATCCACGAGCATGGCCTTTTGATTTCCACAATGACAAGGATCGTCGGGAATTTGTATCTGCTGGCACTGCTGTTGGGCTGGCAGCGGCGTTTGGTTCTCCTATAGGTGGTGTTCTTTATTCATTGGAGGAAGCCTCAAGCTTTTGGTCAAGAAAGGTCATGTGGCGATCTCTGGTTTGCACCACAATTGTGACAACGCTGCTTTCATGGCTTCATGAGAAAGAGTTCTCATTTGCACTTCCAGGGCTTCATGCTTTAATTGGCGCAACTTCTCTTCTTGGGGAGTTTTATGTTCTACAATTTCTGTGGTGGTAATCATGGTGGAAGGAACTGGTGGTATTGATTTTATTCTGCCCATAATAATGGCAGTGGTAGTATTCAAACTAGGCAACCATCAACATGGTGCATATGAGGCTGATTTAGAGCAGTCAGGAAATGTCCATTCCCTTCAAAGTGAGCTTCCACGGGAGTTAGCTGTGTTGACAGCCTTTGATATAATGTCACTAAAGGTGGTTGGATTTGAAGAGGTAGTTCCAGTTAGAGAAGTTTTAAATGTCCTATGAAGCAGCGAAGTTAATTAGGATTTTCCTCTAAAACCAAAACTGTTTGTTCATAAAATCAGGTGCGCTGCTCGTGCTGGCCAAATCGGCACAGCTTATTCGTTTGTTACATTTTGATCTGCATTTGTTTCTTTTAAAACTTGTTCGACTGGCTCCAATCGAAGAAATGGTTGTAAGTTAGGGAGAATGTATCGACTACGGTCAATGAAGCAATGGAAAAAGAGGAGTTTGTGTCTGTACATCTTTCACAGTCTGTTCTGGATCTTGCTTCTGGTGAAAAGAGCAAGCGAGTTTGGGTACAAGTTGTCGCCTCGAAAAGGGCAGTATCTGATTTTGAAAAATGAAACTGGCGTAAACATGAGAGCAGCCCTGGCCTTTCGGAGCAAATAAAAATAATTCAGATCAAAGGCAGATTCGGGCATGTAGACAAACAGAGGAACTTGTCTCCGATATGTGTTGCAACTCTTAGAAATTATGATTTTGTTCAGATAGCTGGTGGACAGATTCTCACTGTCGTTCTTACAGTATCAGGTCAGGTTTTTACAATGGGTGGTCCAGTGCACGGATAACTGGGAAACGCTCAAGCTGATGGAAAAACTGCTGTCCACGTTCAAGATAAACTTCAAGGAGAGTTTGTAGAGGAAGTCTCATCTGATTCATACCATGTTGCAGTTATGACCTCAAAAATGAGGTACTTGCTAAAGGTTGTGCTTATAATGGACTATAGCGTAAGTGTGGTGGAAACGCTCATCCCTGGTAGCAAACGCATCTAGTATTACAGTTAAACCAACGATGTGGATCATCTAGTTTGATCCAACGGTTTGCGGGGGCATGAATTAAACGGAGTTTATGGGAGATGGCACCCCCATAGTTGGTTTAATCAAAACCACTTTTTACAAAATCAACGGCCATGATATATTACGGTACCCCCGATTCATTTCGTACAAGCTGCCATCAGCACCCCCCGTAGGTGGTTTTCGGTTTTCATGAACCATGGGTGGTTTTGTCAATTTAATACAAGTGCATAATAGTGGGACCCAAAATGCACTATTCGCCCTCTTAAAACTTTCGATTTCATTTTTGGGTTTTATATTATATATTATATATAATATTAAAACCAATATTTTGTAAATTTAATAATTCCAAGACTTTCCAGAATCAGTTATATAACTGATCATAACAGTTAAAGAATTTAAAAGAGAAGGCTGATATAAAAGGAGAAATAGGAGAAGTAGGGAGGCTCCGGTTTTCAAATCTCCAGACAGTGATCTTTGGATGGATTTTTCAAATGATTGATAAATGAAAAGCAAACTTCTAGTCTTTGTTGATATTGATTCGTCCTCTAGTTTACATAATGTTTTTTCAGTCATTGAATAAAATAAAGTATCGAAGCAGCAGGAGTTAAAACCCTTAATAAGCGCTCCTTCATTTTAACTGTTCTTTCCTTTATTTCTTCTAGAGTTTGAAATAATAAATTCTGTATAGCAGCATATTGTTTTGGACTCTTTCTTTTCTTTCTTCTTCTGAGCATTTCATTCTATATCAACAGAAAATAGCGTTGTGGGATGTTTACAGCATTTGATTTTGAGCATTCACTGATTGAGCTCCGGAGTTGGATAAACGGGGATTATATTTCTGTGACATATTTATTTTAATGTCTTAAGCACGGATTCCTTTCACAGTCAAGGAATTGTTTTCTTAAGATACAACATTAATTGGCGCCGTTTCCGGGGAACGAAGATTCGAAGTTAATTTCCCTGGGTTTTCTTTCTTCTTCCTCTGGTTGTTCAGTGAGGAGGAAGTTTTTGGCTGTGTTTACTTTGTACAGAATTCTCATTTTCACAAAGCCAAACGCGAGGTCACATACCTTGCAGCAGATAGTTTATTAATCCTTTCTTTTCGATGGTGAACAAGATTCAGATTTGAAGATTGGTTGTTTCTTATTCACTTGGCGACTCCATGGATGAAAGTTTCATTAGATGAAGAATTTTCCTGGCAAGAAGATGAGAAAGTATCATGGAAGAAACATGTATCAGAATTTCCGTTTTTTAAAGGAGGTTCTATTTTTATTTATCAGTTTAGTAATTCATTTTCCCATTTATATTAAAAGGATTGTTTCCTGCTTTGTTTTATCAGAAGATTACAAAGCCCAGAATGTAAATTCATTATTGGAAAAAGATGATTTTGCCTCTGCTTGTATTATAAATCTTGACACGGGTGTATCTCCTAAACATGAAAGGAGGGATGATTGTTGTATTACAATCCCAGAAGATAATCAGTTACAGTCTGGGCATAAAGGTGATGATGCATCATCTTTGGATGATAAGGTTTTGCCTCATAAGAAATTCACTGTTTTTCAGTTCAAAAACAGAGAAATCTTTAAACCCCTGAAGTTGCCCGCTATTCTCCATCAATATCCTTCAAACGGATTCAAGTCCTTGCCTAGTTTCTCTGGAAAGGAGAAAGACATTTCAGCTGAATCACATATCTTGGAATTTGAATACTTTCTAGAAAAATTCCAAATTATTCATGAAGACGTAGCTTTAAGGATGTTTTGCCATTCTTTAAAACATGATGCTCAGCAATGGTTCCAGTGCTTGGAAGAGGGGTCAATCAACTCCTGGCAATATCTTCAATATGTATTCCTTACATATTGGGGGGAGAGTAAGTCATATGAAGAGCACCTTTTGGAATTACATTCTATCCGAAGGCAAAGTAATGAATCGATTTATGAGTTTAATAGGAGGTTTCAAAAAATTTATTTCAGCATGCCAGAAGAAATTAGACCTCCAGAAGCAGCAGCTATGGTCTATTATTTAAAAGCTCTTTCTATCGCCTTAGCTTTTTATCTCAGGGAGAGAAAGCCCAGCACTCTTAAGCTGATGTTTCTCCATGCGCAAGAAATTGAGAATAATGCATGGGCTTCTAGAAATTTTTCCTGCAATACAGAAAGTCTAAGTTTTGTCAAAAATAAAAGGGCTTGTGAAGGAAACATGGGGATCTCTTTACAAGAGAATGTAAGTTCAAAGCTGAATACAGTTTTTCAAAAAGTGTCAAAAGTTTCCTGTATTGACAAAGAACAAGAATCCAAGTCTTTTGAAGATTTTAGTCAAAACTTAGTTGCAATAGCTGAACTGCATTATGAAAGCATTGAAGATCAGTGCAATAATTTTATGAGTAGTGAGGAAAATAGTGCAGTTTCTCAGACCTGTTTGCAAGAAGAGGAAGATTTTAGTTATCAATTGATGTTAAGTGAAGAGCATCAGCATTATGAAGAGCAAAACTTGGATGTTTATTTTCAGCCTAAATGCCTGCCCACAGGAAATGACAACCAAGGTCCTAACACACAGTTCCTGACTGAAAATTCAAACAATGAAGGAAACTGCCATGTTCAAAGAAGTCAACATCCGCAAAATGTTCGAGAAAAGGAGGTAACCAAAGTTTTGTCTCATGATTTCTATGATCCAGTTGTTGAATATATGGAAAATTTCTTCGGTCAGCAACAAGCTTTAACGCAAGGGTATGTACAAAATTTTGTAGATGAAAATTGTTCATGGTACATTCCTCTTTTGATTTTTAAATCTCAGTAGTATGAAGGTATTAAATCTAACAAGCAGATGTTGGTTTGGTTCCATTGGAAGGTTGACTTCACTTAATTAAGTTCAACCATGCTTATATATATAGGAGTTGTACATAAAAAAGCTCAGGAGTTGAGCATTTCCAGTAGCAGTATTTCTAGTTTATCATTTTCAGTTCAAGAAATAAAGATCCTAGAAGAAGAGAAGTTTCAGAAAAGTTTGAAATTTTCAGAGATTTTGGGATTGAGCGAAAATTCAGTCTGACTTGACTCCATGCCCAATAAAGGCTACCCGATCTACAATTTCTCAAGACTTTTGTTGCCAAAGTACTGTCCCAATTGGAGCCGATGTTGTAGCACAATATCTCTCAAAGCATCTAGCCTTGAGAGAGCCTGACAATTTTCAAGTTCCAACAACAATGTATATCTTTCCACTCAAAATCATGCAACCGTTGAAGCAAATTGTGGCCTGTTTCACAGCAGAAACGCCATGACAAACATGTACATAAGTGTTTTTTGCTGAATTTCAAAATTGAAATGATGCAAAATCATTCGTTGCTCTCAAAGACATTAAGTATGAAGCAATTTCTGGATGTGTTTACCTGCCGATGCCGTTTTTTTCAAAGAAGAACATGGAACGGTTGAATGGATTGAATACTGAAATTGCCATGAAATATGAAAACTAACACTTCACAAATGGACCATAACCATTTGCGCCGGCCTTCATGACTGCGGGTATATATAATTGCTTCGCTCAGAATTTATCATCGTATTATAAGAAAAGCCAGACTGCAGGATAGCTCATTCAAGTCTCAGTATTTGGGATATGTAGTTTTTGGGATTTTCGTTTGTACATATCCACTGCTCTAAGATATTATACCGGGCTCCAAAGAACTGTGGTCACCCTGTTACAATACCTCAATGGAAATGATATCCTCAATCAAGCCTATATGAGAACTCTAATTACAAAGATTTTGGGCACCTATTGAGGCTGTCTTCTGTCCGTTTAGGTCAAGAAAGACCCATGGTGCACATTGGTGCAAAATTGTTGCTTCTACCCTAATACTGATGCATGGAGTAGTTTCCACCAAAAGAAGTGTGATTCCAAAAAATCACGTCAGCCAGTGCTCTTCATCCACGTAGCATGGCCTTTTGATTTCCACAATGACAAGGACCGTCTGAATTTGTATCTCAGCTGGCATCAGCCATATCGGGCAATGGTTGGTTCTCCTATAGGTGGTGTTCTTTATTCATTGAGGAAGCCCGAAGCTTTTGGTCGAAAGGTCATGTGGCGATCTCTCGGTTTGCACCATGCTTGTGACACCGTCGCTTTCATGGCTTGCTGAGAAAGAGTTCTCATTTGCACTTCCGTGGCTTCATGCTTTAATTGGCTAACTTCTCTTTTTTGGGGGAGTTTTCTGCTCACTTCTGTAACGTATGCGGAAGGAACCCAGTATTGATT
Organism: Pinus albicaulis; assembly: GCA_034641835.2. Classification (NCBI taxonomy): domain Eukaryota; kingdom Viridiplantae; phylum Streptophyta; class Pinopsida; order Pinales; family Pinaceae; genus Pinus; species Pinus albicaulis. The sequence goes on from CM076579.1 coordinate 960,814,440, forward strand.
TTATTCTCATTTACACAATGGCGCGGGTAGTATTCAAACTAGGCAACCATCAACATGGTGCATATGAGGCCGATTTAGAGCAATCAGAAATGTCCATTCCCTTCAAAGTGAGCTTCCACGGAGTTAGTCATATGGGATGACTCTTTGATGAAGGTCACTAAAGGTGGTTGGATTTGAAGAGGTAGTTCCAAATAGAGAAGTTTTTAAAATGTCCTATGAAGCAAATGGTTAATTAGGGATTTTCCTCTAAAACCAAACTCGTTTTGTTCATAAAATAAGGTGTTGCCGCTTCGTGCCGTCAAATCGGCACAGCCTTATTCATTCACATTTGATCCGCATTTGCTCTTTTTGTGAAACTTGTTCGACCGGCTCCCAATCGAAGAAATGGTTGTGTTAGGGAGAATGTATCGACTACGGTCAATGAAGCAATGGAAAAGGGAATTGAACCGCACGTCTTTCACAGCCTCGTTCCGGACTTTGCTTCTCGGTGAAAAGAGCAAGCGAGTTTGGGTACAAGTTGTCGCTCGAAAAGGACAAAGATTCGATTTGAAAAATGAAATCACAGAAACGTGAGAGTACCGGTCTTTCGAGCAAATAAAATAATTCAAGATCAAAGGCGTATTCGGCATGTGAAAAAGAGAGGAACTTGTCTCCATATGTGTTGGTACTTTAGAAATTATGATTTTGTTCGTATAGTCAGGATGACTCACCGGTCATTTTACAAAGATTTGTGTCAGTTTTTATACGGTAGTCCAGCAGTACTGATAACTGGAACGCTGTTTGGCGGGAAAACTGTCATTCATGTTCAAGATAAACTCAAGGAGAGTTTGTAGAGGAAGTCCTCATCCGATTCATAACATGTTATGCTTATGACCTCAAAAATGAGGTACTTGCTAAAGGATGTGCTTATAATGTGTGACCATAGTGTAAGTGTGGTGGAAACGCTCATCCTCGGTAGCAAACGCATTTGCACATGTTTAAACCAACGATGTGGATCATCTAGTTTGATCCAACTAAGCTATGGGGCATGAATTAAACTAGAGTTTATGGGAGATGGTAAATTTCGTAGTTGGTTTAATCAAAAACACTTTACAAGATCAACGGCCATGATATATTACTTGCATCTCGATTCATTTCGTACAAGTCGTCATCACACACTCTAGGTGGTTTTCTTTGCCATGAACCATGGGTGGTTTTGTCAATTTAATGCAAGTGCATAATAGTGGGACCCAAAATGCACTATTCGCCTCTTAAAACTTTCGATTTCATTTTTGGGTTTTATATTATATATTATATATAATATTAAAAACCAATATTTTGTAAATTTAATAATTCCAAGACTTTCCGTAATCGCTATAATCGATCATAATAAAGAAGTTAAAAAGAGAAGGTCGATATAAAAGGAGAAAGAGAGGGAGTAGGGAGGTTCCGATTTTGAGATCTCCGCACGATCTTTATGTGATTTTGTCCAATAATTGATAAATGAAAAAGCAACTTCTAGTATTTGTTGATATTGATTTGTCTTCTAGCTTACATAATGTTTTTCCAATTCTTGAATAAAATGAAGTATCGAGGCGTTATAGTTAAAACCTCAATAGGCGCTCCTTCATTTTAACCTGTTTCTTTCTTTTACTTTTCTAGAGCTTGAGATGATAAATTCTAGATAAAGAAAGATATTGTTTTGGGCTTTTTCCTTTCATGCTTCCTTTTCCGAACATTTCATTCTATATCAAACAGATAATAGCATTGTGAGATGTTTGTTTATTTGATCTTGTACATCACCGATTGAACTCCGGAGGTTGATTAATCAGATCATATTTCGTGACATATTTATTTTAATGTCTTAAGCACATTTATCTCCTTCACACCTGGGTGAATTGTTTTCTTAAGGTACAACAGTCACTCTTTGAATCAAATTTTAGAGCAGTTGAGACCGCCCTGTGCTCGTGTGACCGGCGCCGTTTGTCATTTGCTCTACAAGGCCCGTTTGGTCGGGTCGTTCGTCGGCCGGCCGAGGGCGCTCCGTTCGGTCGGGTCGTCGGCCGTGCCGGCGAGGGCGTCCGTTCGGGTCCGGCCGCCTGGCCGTGCGCCGGCGAGGGCGTCCGTTCGGGCCTGCCGTTCTGGCCGTACCGGGTGAGGCGTCCGTTCGGGTCGGGTCGTCGCCGTGCCGGCGAGGGCGCCCGTCTCGGGGCGTGTCGGCGAGGGCGTCCGTCTGTGTCTGCCGGCCGTTTCTGGGCTCCGAGGGCGTCGTGTCGGGCCCTTTCTGGTTAGACCGCCCGGTGCTCAGGTATCGTCCGGCGGCCCGCTTGCCGTTTGCTCCCATGTGCGTCCGTTTGCCTGCCGTTCGGCCGTGCCGGCGAGGGCGTCCGTTCGTCTGCCGTCTTGGCCGTGCCGGTGAGGGCGTCCGTTCGGGTGAGGGCACGATGGCGTCCGTTCGGTGAGCGGCTGCGAGGGCGCCCGTTCGTCGGTCGGCCGTTTGGCCCGAGGGCGCCCGTGCGCCGGAGCCGTGCTGGTGCCAGGACCGCCGGTGCCTGTGCACGTCCGCGCCCGCTGTCGTTTGCTCCAATGTGCGTCCGTTCTGGCCGTCGGTGAGGGCGTCCGTTCGTGTCGCCGTGTCGTTTGGTCGGCGGCACGATGGCGACCGTCGGGGCGTGTGGCTGGCGAGGGCGTCCGGTTTCCGTTTGCCTGGCCGTTTGGCTCCGAGGGCGCCCGGTCGGGACATTTAGCAGCAGACCGCCCGGTGCTCGTGCACGTCTCTGCGGCCCGTTTGCCGTTTTCTGTTCCACGTGCGTCCGTTCGGTCGTGCTGTGAGGGGGCGTCCGTTCGTGTCGTGTCGCTTTGGTCGTGTGGCACGATGGCGACTGCTCGGTGGGCGGTTTCTAAGCAGGGCGTCCGGGTTTCGGCCTGCCTGCCTGCTGCCTCAGCGAGGGCACCCGTGTCGATTTGCTGTTGGGGACCGCTCCCCGGTGCCTTTGTGCACGTCCGGCGGCCGTTTGTCGTTTGCTCCCATGTGTGTTCGCTTGGCCTGCGTGCCGTGTCGCGTCGGTGAGGGCGTCCGTTCGTGTGGGCGTGCCGGTGAGGGCGTCCGTTCGTGTCGTGTTGTTTGGTCGTGCGGCACGATGGCGACCGTTCAGGTGGGCGCTCGGCGAGGGCGTCCGCTCGGCCCGGTCGGGTCGCACGGCGCAGGGCGCCCGTGTCGATTTACAAGTCAGGACCGCTCCGGGTGTCTTGTGCACGTCGGGGCGGGCCGTTGCCGCGTTTGCTCCCATGTTCGTTCGTTTGGCTTCCGCTCGTGCCGTGTCGCGCCGGGTGAGGGCGTCCGTTCGTGTGGGCGTGCCTGGTGAGGGCGTCCGTTCGTGTCGTGTCGTTTGGTCGTGCGCACGATGGCGACCGTTCGAGTGGGCGGCCGGCGAGGGCGTCCGTTCGCCTGGGCCGGTCGTTTGTCCGAGGGCGCCCATCTCGTATTTGCTAAGCCAGACCGCCCTGGGGTGCCTTGTGCACGTCCGGCGGCCCGCGTTTGCGTTTGCTCCCATGTGCGATCAAGTTTGGGTGGGCGCGCCGTGCGCCGGCGAGGGCGTCCGTTCGGGTGGGCGTGCTGGGGTGAGGGCGTCCGTTCGTGTCGTGTCGTTTCGTCGTGCGCACGATGGCGACCGTTCGAGTGGGCGTGCCGGCGAGGGTCCGTTCGGGTCGGTCCGGCCGAGGGCGCCCGTGTCGTATTTGCTGTTGTGACCGCCGGTGCTCAGGCACGTCCGGCGGGCCGTTTCGTCGTTTCCTCCCATGTGCGACCGTTCGGGGTGGGCGCGCCGTGTCGTGCCGGTGAGGGCGCGTCCGTTCTCGGTGGCGTCGTGCCGTGCGAGGGCGTCCGTTCGGGGTCGGGTGGCATGGACCGAGGGCGCCCGGTCGACGCGGTTGTGACCGCCCGGTGCTCCAGCACGTCCGGCGTGTAACGCCCGACACTTCACAGCGCGTCGCAGACGGGCGCGCCAAGTAGACGTTTGATGAACTCGGCGCCGTTGCGACGTAACGGGCGCGGTTGGCCGACACAATCTGCGCGCGTCGCACGCTGAGTAGCACGGCGCACAAGCACGTGGAGCGAGCCATGATGGGCGCGTTGGTAGAGCGACGAGTCAAAACACAAGTATCGCGTAAGGGAGCTTATACCGACGCGGCGCCCACGCGACGAAATAACCGATGAACGAGCCTGGCCCGCCGCCGCGCGGGCGCGCGAATCGACGCCACACTTGGTAAGTAGTTAGATAAACGGTGGGTCGGACGTATTGCGAGCGTTCGAAGAAGCGGGGCGCGCGCCACGGCGACGGGGCGCGCCCACAAGGGCGTCACGACCGTATTAAAACAAAGGGCTAGCTGGAGGTTCAACACGACATGACCGATTGGGGTTGCGCTACGGCGTACGCAAGGCACACGCTCTAACACGGGGGTCGTGTTTGGCCGTGTCGAGCGCTCACACCAATCGGGTCGGCTCTGCTCTGGCCGAGCGCCTCACGATGAAACGACGCGACGGTTCATAAAGTGAACGAACAATGGCTGTCGCCTGGTTTGCCAGCGCCCACACACACTCAACGACGGACGCATATATATGAGCGAAGGTTGGAGTGTGACAAGGCATCAACAGCTTCCGATATATCATCTAAGGGAGAGTTATTTGAGTGCACTTAGTTAATAAGGTTTGCGGCTAGTGCAGCAAACAGACCCGCCGAGCGGTGAGTCGGGTTGGCACTGGCCAAACCGAATCGGGACGTGGACGCTGGTGGTTGAACGCCCAAAGATCGGCGTGGGGTAAACGAGCGAAAGACGTGCGACGGCTGGGACGTAAGTGCGATGCACTACACGGTTGCGACACGGTGGGCGCGCTACTGACCCGAGGTGCAACGGCAGGACGGCAGACGACGACGGCGAGTCGTGGTGACCACGACCCGACCAACTGCGACGGCCGAGTTAAGTGCTTTCGTGCAAATTCTATGTAAAACGCCCCCACCCGTATAAACAGCGTAGGCAATTTTGATTATTTCGTATAATAAAATTGGTTTCACAAAATATGTTTTTGTGTATTTACGGATGATGGTTTATGTTTTGTAATTCCGCCGCAAACATAATAAAAAGCGAAGACTAACACTTAAGTAAAAAATAAGCAAAAGGCTTAGTCCCGGAAGGGTAAACCCGAAGGGAGACCGCTTAGCCGGTGCCGCACGCCGCCCGAGTGGACCAACGGAGTGGGGGCGTGAGCATGGTATCGTAGGCGAAAGAAGTTCCATAACACATCCGTCGTTGCACATCGTAGATGGCACGCAGGTCCGATCACTTGATCGTAAGACAACAGACGCGATCCCTCCGCAGGAGTTTGGTAAGGTAGACATGAATATTTTTGGCAGTGGTTGCAAGTATTGAGTTGAATGATTAAGGAAGAATTCATCCAAGAAAAGATGAATCTTGAAGGACTTAAAGAAATGTCGTAATCGCGAAGAGAAGAGGGATGCAAAGGTGAAGAGGCTTTCCTTTGGAGTGAGGCTCTCAAGCCATTGACTCGAAGCGAAGAACCGAGGAAGAGCAATATCTCTTCGATCTCCTCATGGGTGAAGATGATGATTTGGAAGCCGAGTATGATGAGTTGACTAGGAGAGCGAGGCTTGCTTCTATGTGAGTATGCCGAGTTTCTTAGAGTGCTAAGAAGGTATAGAGAGGACACGATGTCCACTATAGTCGAACCGAAGAATGTTGAGAATGTGGTTGAGGAGAAGGAGGAACTGTAGAACAAGTTGGATCCAACCAAACACATTACAAACATTGCAGGTTGAACCACACAAGGACGTTGGGTGTATGTGGAGGATGTCAAGGATAAACTTGATGAACAAAGTTGACCAAGGCCAAGCACATCGTAGAAGCTGCGAGGTGATGGATGAGGGTGTTGCGATGTGGAAGAGGCTGTATGATGAACTTGATAACCAAGTTGGACCAAGACTACACAAGCAGGCATCGATGTTGGATGATTTCCTGTGAGGATGATATGATGGAAGAGATGAAGGACGAACTTGTGACACGTTGAACCAGACAAGACACATTGCAAGCATTGTGGACAAACCACACGGAGATGTTGCAAATGTGAGCATGATCATGGAGGAACTTGATGAGCAGGTGGTACTAAGATCGAACACATCAAAGGTGCCTGATGAGGAGATGGAGGACACTCACTTGAGGAGTCTTCATGGAGATATGACTTGTGTTTCACGAAGCGTAAGGAGGATAGACCGAATATGGGGATGAGAAAGAAGATGACTTCTTTGCCAACACCATTGGTGACTAATCCTTGGGTGCCTACGATGAGACCTCAGGACAAGGATGGAGCAAGGGACATGAACGATGCAAACCTTGTTGAGGGGCACTTAGACCCTACACTTGATGGTCCAAATGCCCGGGACAAGGGTGGAAAACGTGGATGACCTTTGTGATGGAAGGGGTCATGCTTAGCCATGTAGAATGGCAAGTGTCTCGCATGACCCACACACTACCTTGGTGTAGGGCACGTTGTTGGAGTAGACTTCTTTCATGGCTCAACTATGAAGGAACCTTGCGTACCTTTATGGGGGACAGCCTTGAAGGAAGTAACGACTTATATGATGGAGGTAGGAGGACGAGAGCACTTCACTTCAAGTATGTAGAGACATGATGATGATGAGAGTTGAGTTGAGTTCACTTGGATGGACACATCGGCAACAAAGTCGTGACATGGACTATGGATATCTTTATAGATGGATCTGATGAGACGTTGTTCACCATGAGCAATCCTGGACATTGGTTGGATGAGCAACCTATGAGACATTCATATGTTCATAGGTGAGAACTTGTGATGGCACCTATGGCCAATACAAGTAGGCTTACCAACGCTTTGGATATGATGAGGTGCATGGGAGTTCATGGTGGAGTCACATTCATTGGAGACTTCATATTATGGTGATCTTGGAGTATCCGACTCATTTAGAGCCGAGGTCGATTGGTCCTGATTTTTGATGCATTATGGGATGCATACCTTGGAGCATATTTATGGGGTGTGTGTTCAGGAGGAGTCACTGATGGAGATGATAGAGTCAGACACTTTGGAGTTTGATGGAGATGCAATGATGGATGCCTGGTGGCACACACTTTGGCATGGGCTGAGTCTCCATTTGACTTAGCCACACTTATTACTTTTGATGATGCTTGAGGATGAGCCCACTTGCATAGAAGTAGGAGTACATGGATTAGCATCATGGACAAAGCATGTTGTGGATGAGATGGACACACTTCATGGACCCAAACATGGCACTTGGATGAGGCTCATTGTCTCCTCGCTTAGGACAATGATGACCTCTAACTTATGAGTAGACCATGGAGCAGATGGAGCACTTGGTAGCAGATGTTTTGCCACTGTGATGATGGGAGGAACATATGTTCTTGTGAAGGGAGACGTTGCGGTTGGATTAGCTACCCAACTTGTCCCCAACACAAGGGGCCCAAACACATGATTGTTGTTGGGACATGACCGAGGTGATGGTGCGTATCAAGAGTGTTCACATATGGATGCTCTTCACATATTTATAGCGTAGTTGGAGGCATGAACACCTTTTGAGGATGAGGAGCCATCAACACTTTGCGACGACGCTGCGACGATATCGTGCACATGGGTGCTGATTTATTAGCTTCAGAAGTGACGACACTTTGGAGGCAAGAAGCATATGATATTCACACATAGAGTTGTGATGGCGTGCGACGGAAGGATGATGTTGTCAAGGGACGACAACGCTTGAAGTGTAATGTAACGCTCCGACACTTCATAGGCGTTGTCTGTGAGGACTCGGCGGCCACGGCTAGACGTTTGATGTAACCTTGGCGCCGTTGCGACGTAATCTGGCAAGCGTCGACAGATAATGGGCGCGTGTCGCACGTTGAGCAGCACCTGCGCACAAGTACGTGGAGCGAGTCATGATAAGGCAGATAGAGCGCGACGAGTCAAAACACAAGTATTGGCGAAGGGAGTTTATACGACGGCGCCACGCGATCAGAAGCCAACCATGAACTAGCCTGGCCCGCCAAATGAGCACACATGATCGACGCCACACTTGTGGGCGAGTTAGGATAACCGTGGCTCTGACGTATTACGAGTTGCTCGAAGAAGGGGCGCGCAGCGCACGAAGGACGGCGCGCCCACAAGGAAGGCTACACACCGTATTAAACAAAGGGCGTTGGAGTGTTCAACACGACATGACCGACGGGTTGCGACATTTCTGCGACGAAGTACACAACAAACAATTTGGCTCGTCGTCGGCCAAGCGCCCTCACACCAACCGGGGTCGGCTCTGGTCGGCCGAGCGCCCTCACGACGAAACGACCCGACGGCCTGGCAAAGTGAACTGATAGCGTGTTGGCCTTGGCCACAGCGACCCACACACTCAATGAGGATATATATATATGAGCGAAGGTTAGAGTGTGACAAGGCACCAAATGGGCTCACATATCATCTAAGGCGAGTTGGTTTGAGCGCACCTAGCAATAAGGTTTTGCGGCTAGTGCAAGAAATGTACTCCGCCGAGCGGTGAGTTGAAGGGTAACGGCACGAATCCGAACTAGGACGTGACGCGGTGGTTGAACAGCCGCCAGCCACGCGGCAAACGAGCGAAGACGGCGACTCGCTGGATGAAGTGCGACGCACCATACCTATGGGGTACGCGCCGAACTTTATGTTAATTATGGATTTGCAGACGACATGGACGGGCTGGTCAGATTCTCACGACCCGATCACATATGCGCCGGAAGCGTGCTTTCGTGCAAATTCTATGTAAAATGCCCTCGACGTGTATAAAAATACGAGGCAATTTTCGATTATTTCGTATAATAAAATTGGCTTTCACAACTGCTTTGTGTATTTATGGATGATGGTTTATGTTTTGTAATTCCGCCGCAAACATAATAAAAAGTGAAGACTAACACTTAAGAAAAATAAGTAAAAGGCGTAGTCCTGAAGGTAACCCAAAGGGACTTTAGTTTGCCGCACGGCCCGCCCGAGTGACCAACTATGGGGGCGGACAGGGCGGCTCGTTTGCCGCTTGTCTTCATGCGACCGTTTGGGTGGGCGTGTCGTGTTGTGCCGGTGAGGGCGTCCGTTCGGTCGTGGTTTGGGCTCCCGAGGGCGCCCGTGTGAGATTTGTTGTTGTGACCGCCCGGTGCTCAGGCATCGTCCGGCGCCCGTTTGCCATTTGCTCCCATGTGCGTCCGTTCGGTGGGCGCGCCGTGTCGGCCGGTGAGGGCGTCCATTCGGGTGGGGGGCGCCGTGTCGTGCCGGTGAGGGTGTCCATTCCCGCGGCGTGCTGTGAGGCCGTCCGTTTGGGTGGGCCGCTTGGCCCGAGGGCGCCCGTGTCGATTTGCGAGCTGTGACCGCCCGGTGCCTTGTGCACGTCCCGGTGGCTCCGTTTTCCGTTTGCTCCCATGTGCATCCCACGGTGGGCGTGTTGTGTCGGCCGGTGAGGGCATCCGTTTGGGCTCTGGGCTGCTTAGTCAAGGCGTTTTGGGCCGAAGGCGCCGGTCGTATTTGCGTAAGTTGCACCGCCTCAGTGCCTTGTGCACGGTCCGGCGGCTCGTTTGCCGTTTACCCCATGAGCGTCCGTTCGGCCTGCGTGTCGTGTCGCGCCGGGTGATGGCGTTCTGCTCTGGTGGGCGTGCCGGTGAGGGCGTCCGTTCGGGCCTGGTCGCTGGGCCCGAGGGCGCCCGTGTCGATTTGCTAAGTTGTGACCGCCCGGCTCTCAGGACGTCCGGCGGCCCGTTTTCCGTTTCTGCTCCCATGTGCGTCCGTCGGTGGGCGCGTCGTGTCGCCCGGTGAGGGCGTTCATTCGGCTCTGGTCATTTGGGCGTGTCGGGGAGGGCGTCCGTTCGGTTTGGGTCGCTGGCCGAGGGCGCCGGTGCCATATTTGCTAAGTTGCGACCGCCCGGTGCTCAGGCACGTCCGGCGGCCTCGTTTGTCGCTTGCTCCCATGTGCGTCCGATCTGTGGGGGGCGCTCCCGTGTCGCTCGGTGAGGGCGCACGCGACGGGGCGTTCGGCCGCCTCGTTTTGTCCGAGGTGCGCTTATCAGATTTGCTTTGTGGAAAGGTGGGTTGGTAATTGAGTTGTTTTGCTCTACAGCTCAAGAATGGCCTTGGGTCATTTGTAGGGTCGTCGACTTTCTTCTCTCCATCACCACTCGGTAGCATATGAGCTGTGAATGTTGGCCATGCTTGTCCTTGAGTATGTTTGAACAATCTCTCCCGTCCACTCGTTTTCTAGCATTTGGATGGGGTTGTTGTGTGTGGCTCTTTGAGATGACCGTCGCCTAATGCGTTGTCGAAATCGCGCTCCGCAACTCTCTCTCTCGTGCCCCTTGGTCGCACGTTTGCTCCGTTGAAATCGGCCGTTTGATATGTCGCCGTTGGCTTTGTCGATGTCGAAGCTCTTCTCTATATTGTTCTTCTCCTCCCGTTTTTGCTTGTTTCGTGGGGGAGGGGTTGATTTTCGTGTGAAAGGTGGGGTTGCACCGAGTTGGTTGTTCCCAAAAGCTCCGAAGAGTGGCCTTGGGGTCGCTCTGTAGGGTCGCGACTCATCTTCCTCTCCACTCCCACTGCAGCGCATGAGCGGTAATGTTGGCCATGCTTGTCCCGGGGAGGCATATGTGAAAAGAGTTACCCTTTTCGCCTCCGTGTTCTCGTAGCTGATGAGGTCGCCCCGTGTGGCTCCTCGAGACAACCGGTCGGTCGCCTATGTTGCTCTCGTGCCCTTGCTCGCTCGTTGGCTCCGTCGATGTTGGCTCTTCGCCATATTGTTCACCTCCCTCCCTTTTTGGTGGGTGGGAGAGGTGGGCTTTGTCTCAAGTGGTCTGTGAAACTTCCGCTCCCGTATATTGTTCACCTCCACTTTCTGGGAGGGGTTGGATTTTCGTGTGAAAGGTGGGTTGGTAACTGAGCGTTGCTTGTTCGGTGTGCCCGAAGAGGCCTTGGGTCATTTGTAGGGTCAAGCGACTCCTCGTCTTCTCTCCATCCCCACCCTGTGAGCGCATGAGCTGCAATGTTGGCCATGCTTGTCCCGGGAGGCATATGTGAAAAGAGTTACCCTTCCGCTCCGTGTTCTCGTAGGTGGACGAGGTCGCTTCCTCCGTGTGGCTCCCTGAGACAACCGCTGTCGCCTATGTCGCTCTCGTGCCCTCGTCGCCGTTGGTTCACGATGTTGGCTCTTCGCCATATTGTTCACCTCCTCCCTTTTTTTGTGGCTGGAGAGGTGGGCTTTTGTCCAAGTGGCTTCGTAAAATCGGCTCCTGTGATACACCACCTCCTCCCCTTTCGTGGGGGGGGAGGGGTTGGATTTTCGTGGTGAAAGGTGGGTTGGTAACCGAGTTGCTTGTTCCTGTGTGCCCGAAGAGTGGCCTTGGGTCATTTGTAGGGTCGTCGACTCGTCTCTCTCCATCCCCACCTCTCGCAGCGCATGAGCGGCAATGTTGGCCATGCTTGTCCTCAGGCATATGTGAAAAGAGTTACCTTCCGTCCACTTGCAGTTGGACGAGGTCGTTCCGTGGCTCCTTGAGACCAACCGGTCGGTCGCCTATGTCGCTCTCGTGCCCCTCGTCGCTCGTTGGCTCCGTCGATGTCGTCTTTCGCTATATTCTTCACCTCCTCCTTGTGGTTGGAGAGGTGGGCTTTTGTCTCGTTGGCTTCGTGTGAAACCGGATCCCTCTGTGATATTGTTCACCTCCCTCCCCCTTTCTGGGGGAGGGGTTGGATTTTCGTGTGAAAGGTGGGGTTGGTAAATCGAGCTTGTTCCTGGTGTGCTCGAAGAGTGGCCTCGGTCATTTGTAGGGTCGCCGACTCTCGTTCTCTCTCCATCCCCACTCCGTAGCGCATGAGCGGTAATGTTGGCCATGCTTGTCCTGGGAGGCATATGTGAAAAAAGGTTACCCTTCCGCTCTGTTCTCGTAGTTGGACGAGGTCGTCCTTGGTGGCTCCTTGAGACAACCGGCTTGCCGCCATGTCGCTCTCGTGTCTCCTTGCTCGTCGTTGGTTCACGATGTTGGCTCTTCGCTTATATTGTTCACCTCTCCCTTTTTGGTGGGTTGAGAGGTGGGCTTTTGTCTCGTTGGCTCTGCGGAAATCGGCTCTCGCTTATATTGTTCACCTCCCCTTTCGCATGGGGAGGGGCTGGATTTTCGGTGAAAGGTGGGTTGGTAATTGAGTAGCTTGTTCGTGTGTGCTCGAAGAGTGGCCTTGGGTCATTGGTAGAATGGTCGACATTCGCATTCTCTCCATCCCCACTGTAGCACATGAGCGGTAATGTTAGCCGCTGTCCTCTGGAGGTTATGAACACTCTTTCGCCCGTGTTCTCGAATTGGATGGGTTTTTGTGTGTGGCTCCCTGAGACGACTGCCCTTCTTCATTGTTTGGCTCTTCACTTGCTTGCCAGGTCAGGATTTTCTGCGCCACCGTGGGTTGAGATGCATACGTTTAAGAGGAATGTGGAGGGGTTTTCGCCGTGTTTCCCCTCTTGCTTGCTTTTTCCATCGGGCGATGTGAGGAGTGGGTTCTCGTTGTAAAATTAAGGTCCTGGAATTCCTTTCGTAGTGCACGCTTGCTTTGTCCCCTCGCGTTGGCTTTGAGGTCTTGATAGATGTGGTGGCCCATTTGTTTGCTCGAGTGGTCGGCTTTTTCCTTGCATCTTGCGTGCATCGTAGGATTATGCGGCTTGGAATGTCGAGACACAAGGTGATGGGCATTTTGCTTTGCTGATCGCTCATGCGATTGTGGTCCAACAGATGAGGCTTGCTACGTTGATATTGGGGGCTATATCCTGGAAGGGGAGGACTTGAAGGTGGAACGCTTCGACCTCCCTCCTCTGTGTGGAGGTGGCCGCAGTGAGAAGTTTCTCATCATTCGGGCTTGGTAAGCTCTGCGGGGTAATCTCCTAAAGCAGCCAGATGGTGGTGTGTGGGGTGCGGGGTTTCCCGATCCCTCCTTGTTCGGATATGTCTGCGCTTTGTAGCGAGCCTCTTGATATGCATTCATTTTATTTCCTCTGCTTTCGCATCGAGGTTGGTTTCTCAGCGATCAAGCTGATCGAGGTCCACCTGCCGTTGTCCGGTGGACTCCTAGGTGGTCTCTAAGTGTGGGGGGGGAGGGTTGGAGGGGGGGGAATTTTTGGCGGGAGGGGTTGCAGGAATGGTCGTTTGTTTTACTTCCGTCCTTTCATCGAGAAAGCGCAGCGATCAAACGATCGAGGTCCACCGTTGTCGCCGACTCGGTGGACTCCTAGGTGGCCCAAAGGGGCGTGGGTCGGGGTGGCATTTCTAATAGAGGTTGTCGACTTGGTCATTCTCCTTCTACTTCCTTCTTTCTTCCTTTGCAAGAGGTTGCCGCAGCGATCAAGTGATCGAGGTCCGCCGTTGCCGTCGTCCGGTGGACTCCTGTGCGGCTCCTCCCGCCGGGCTGAAGGGTTGCGGGTGGAATTTTTAAGAGACGCCGTGGGGCTCGTTGTTCTCCCTTTATTTACTTTGCTTTCGTGACGAGGTCGCCACAGCGATCGGGAGTGGATCGAGGTCCATCGTTATTTCTTTGTCGGGGTGGACTCTAGGTGGCCTTGGTGCGGGCGGGGATGGTTGGGGAGCGTTTGGGAATGAAGATAGAGAGAGAGAGAGAGATTGTGCGGTTGGTCTTTCTCTGTTTGTTTGCCTTTGCATCGAGGTCGCCGCGAGCGCCGAAGAATCCACTATTGCCCGGCCCATCGGAGTGGACTCTAAGTGGCCTTGGTGCGAGGCGGGGAGGGGTTGGGGGGCATTTCTGAAGAGTCCTGTTCTGTTTTCTCCCCTTTGTACATTCACTGTGGGTTTGTGCGTGGGTGATAAGGCTTTTCCATCCTTGCTGGTTGGGGGGTGGTTACCAACTCCCCTGGCGACCTCGGTGCAATGTGACTCGGCGGGTTGACCCATTTTTTCGCTTTGTGGATCTTGCATCCATCGTCCATTACGTTTGATGTCTTGCATGTCCTTGTATGCGTGTGTGAAGCTCTAATCCTTCTTGGGGATGCAAGAGGTACAAGGTATAAGAGCTTTACATGATATGTTGACCTCTCCTTGACTTGATGGGTGTTCAAGTCGGCTCTCCTTCAGAAGAGAACTTTGAATGCCCTTTGAAGTAGGAGGGTGCTACAGTTGGTCACGCGTTGGTCATATGCTTGTCTCGAAGATTAAGCCATGCATGTCTAAGTATGAACTAATTCGATTTGTGAAGCTGCGGATGGCTCATTAAATCAGTTATAGTTTTTTTGATGGTACCATACTACTCGGATACTTGTAGTAATTCTGGAAAGCTAATACGTACACGAGTCCGAGGTCTTTGGAAGGGATGCATTTTTTAGATAAAAGGCCGGCGTCCGGGCTTGCCCGCTTCTGCAGTGAATCATGATAACTCGACGGATCGCACGACCCTTGTCTTGTGATACTTCATTCAAATTTCTGCCCTATCAACTTTCGATGGTAGGATAGAGGCCTACCATGGTGGTGACGGGTGACGGAGAATTAGGGTTCGATTAGGAGAGGGCACGAGAAACGACTGCCACATCCCGAGAAGGCAGGGCGCGCAAATTACCCAATCACGACATGGGGAGGTAGTGACAATAAATAACAATATGAGCTCCTTGATCGGTAATTGGAATAGTACAATCTAAATCCCTTAACGAGGATCCATTGGAGGGCAAGTACGGTGCCGGCTGACCCGCGGTAATTCCGGCTCCAATAGCGTATATTTAAGTTGTTGCGGTTAAAAAGCTCGTAGTTGGATCTTGGGTCGTAAGGTCGGTCCGCCTACCGGTGTGCACTGCCCCTTCCGTCCCCTTTTGTGGGTGACGTGCTCTGACATGCTTCGTTTGGGTCGCGGCTCCGGCGATACTTTGAAAAAATTAGAGTGCTCAAAGCAAGCTTATGCTGCGAATACATTAGCATGGAATAACGTGATAGGGTACGGTCTATTGTTTGGCCTTCGGGACCGGAGTAATGATTAATAGGGGCTGTCGGGGGCATTCGTATTTCATTGTCGAGGAGGTGAAATTCTTGGTTGTAGACGAGACCCTTTAACGAAAGCATTTGCCGAGAGATGTTTTCATTAATCAAGAACGAAAGTTGAAATTTCGAAGACGATCGGATACCGTCTAATCACCAACCATAAACGATGCCGACACCGAGGGATGGGCGGATGTTGCTCTAAGGACTCGCGGCCACCTTGAGAAATCGAGTGTTTGGGTTCCGGGGGAGTATGGTCGCAAGGCTGAAACTTGAGAATTGACGGAAGGCACCACCGGAGTGAAGCACTGCGGCTTAATTTGACTCAACACGGGGAAACTTACCGAGGGTCCGGACATAGTAAGGATTAATGATTGAGAGCTCTTTCTTGATTCTATGGGTGGTGGTGCATGGCCGTTCTTAGTTGGTGGAGCGATTTGTACGGTTAATTCCGATAGCAGAACGAGACCTCGGCCTTTAACTGGCTACGGAGGTTCATCGCGGCCCGGCTTCTTAGAGGGACTGTGGCCGTTTAGGCCATGGAGAAGTTTGAGCAATACTGGGTCGTGATGCCCTTAGATGTTGCAGGCCGCACGCGCTACTGCTTGATGCGACCAACGAGTTTTCTTCTGGTTCGGGAAACCTTAAGAGAAATCTTCTCAAATTGCATCGTGATGGGGATAGACCATTGCAATTATTGGTCTTCAACGAGGAATTCCTAGTAAGCGCGTGTCATCGGCTCGTGTTGACTACGTCTGCGCGCTTTGTACACACCGCCCATCGCTCCTACCGATTGAATGATCCGGTGAAGTGTTCGGATTGCGTCGGCTTGGCCAGTGGTTCGCATTCACCCGACGTCGTGAGAAGTTCATTGAACCTTATCATTTAGAGAAGGAGAAGTACGTAACAAGGTTACGCGTAGGTGAACTGCGGTAGGATCATTGATAGCGAGGTTTTGTTTTTCGTTTGGGTTGTGTGTGGGTTTCGATTGTGTAATCTAGGAACGTGTGGTGTGTCTCTAGGTGAGCGGGTTTGATGCTTTGTCGGGGTGGTGCCTCTTACCGAAAGAGACTACTGCCAACATTTTCGTTGCCTATCTTGAGTTCACGCTTGTTGTTTTGTGTGTCCGTTTCGGCGGGGCATGGTTGCGGGAGCAGGGGTGCTTGGGAAACACGATGGAAAATTTCGGACTCGTTCGTAGTGGCGGTGCTCGGTCCTTTGTTCGTTGGAAGATGTGGGCCTCCATAGTTGGTTCTCTCCAAAGGCGGCGGCGGTGGTTTATGTGTTTGCTTGGGCGAGCCTTTTTGTTGGTGGTTGGGTCGAGGGGGGTGGTTGCGCGTGAGCTTCCTACCTCGGCCCTTTCGCGAGGGGAAAATGTGTCGGGGTGGGGTCAAATATGGGGGGATGGATGAAGCGCGGAGAAATTCGTTGGGCGCCACCTGGTCTCCTCGCTTTTCCTCGACATGCCCTCGCGGAAGGGATTCCCAGGTCTAGGTAATAGAAATAGCCACTCATGGTTCGAGCTCCATCAAAATTGCAAGTTTCTGTCGATAGGCCGAGGTGGCATTCTTTTCTCGTCCCCCTTTGGGTATTGAGGAATTCCTCGTCCTTTCTTGGGAAGCCACTCCCCCCTTCCAAGGGAAAGTAGGAAGCCGGGTTATGTCCTAGGCCTCACCATTTGGATTGTGGGTTTTTGCCAGCTTGGTCATTTCTTGGATGTGTCGATTGTTGCGAAAGCGTTGTGGTGTGCGCTTTGGGGGGCTTCCTCTTTTTAGGGTGTGACGTTGCACCCACAGCAAGACGTATTTGTGTGCCGGGTCTTTATCGACGGTAGTGTCGACTGCGATAACTCCTCTTTGGAGTTTCGGTTGTTTGGGCCCCCTCGAATTTTTTGGTGGAAAGGTTGTCGGGTGCCACAATGACACGGAGGGGTGCGATAGCGGGGTGGGTTTTCTTCCGTGGTCACGTTTTTTACGACGCCTTGTGTGGGTTGGGGAGTCGTTTACCTCTCGATGTGCGCAGTGCTCTAGGCACTTGTCTGCGTCGGGGCCCTCGGCTTTTCTAGTGGTCAGGGCTGGGTTGTAGCTTGTCTGCGCGGGGTTGCTTGATTGTCGCCTGAATTTATCGTGTAGATAGAAAAGTCCATTGTGCGTCGCAATGGTATGTGGAAGGGTGTGTGAAAGGGCTTGTTAGGATGCTTTTGATTGGGTGCCTTGTTTTCCTTCTTTTGAACTGACAAAATCCCCTCGCGCGGCGGTAGCCTACATTTTTCTAGCTAGCGTTGCTTGAAATTTTGGCCCCCTTTCTCTCCAAATTGGATTTTTGTCCACGAGTGTTATGGTGGGTAATGCTTGGTTTTTCTTTCTTTCGTGTAAATACGTTTTTCTTCCCTTAGGGGTCCCAGCTTTACGGAGAAACGGGGGTGTTGTGGGTCGGTGTCGGAGAAGGATGGCTTGATTGCAAGCTCTACGAGTTGTGCCCTAGTCCTTCTCGGTCGTCGTTCATGGGTTCCCCCCTTTTTTGCCAAGGCACGGAGCTTGGAAAATCTTGTACGTATTTGAGCTTTCACTTTTGATTCGTTTTGTTCCCTAGCTTTACGGAGAAAAAGGTGGGATTGCCGTGGATTTGACGTTTTTTCGGGAAGGATGAAAAAGCGATGCGAGTTCTGTGGGGTGGGCGCCCCTAGTCCTTCTCGGTCGTCGATGCGTGCGAGTTCCCGCCTTTTTGCGAGGGCACGGGGGCCTTGGCTTGTTTTGTGTTTGAGCCTCGGCCATGTTTGGTTCTCTTTTTTCTTTTCTCTTTTGGGTTGCTTTTTTTCTCTTCCTCCCTTTCGGCCCCTAGCTTTACGGAGAAAAGGGTGAATCGGCGAGGATTGGCATTCGCGAAGGATGAAGGCGAGCGCGAAGCTCCACGAGTTGGCCACCTAGTCCTTCCCGATTGTCGTTCCTTGCGATTCCCCCCCCTTTTGCGAGGGCTTGGAGCTCGCGAAGTGTTTGTTATCTGTCACAGGCCTCCTCCTTCGAGTGGGTGGACAATTTGTTTCTCTTTCTTTCATGTATTTTTCTTACTTTCTCGTTCGAGCCCGGGTATTTTACGGAGAAAAAGGGGAGTTGCTGGTAGGCTTTGATGTTCGTGAAGGACGAAAAGAAGTGCGAGTTTTCGGGTGGCCACTAGTGTATAGAGTCTCTCGTTCTTCTAGTTACGCTTTTGAAAGGCATATTGGTTTGGAAAACGACTCTTCTTGCTTGTTCGAGCCCCCTTCCCTTTGGTGAGTGGGTGTTATGGAGTGCGGTTGTCTCGAGGGGAAGAGAGCATTGCGACGCATTGTACGTTGGGTTGGCTTTTAGCCATTTCTCGTCGGGGGTGCGATATTTTGGTAACACACGGAAAACGACTCTCGACGAACGATGTCTCGTCTCTTGTTACGATGAACGTGGCGAAATGCGATAACGAGTGTGAATTGCGAATCCCGTCGAATCATCGAGTTTTTGAACGCAATTTGCTTGAGAGGGCTTCGGTCGAGGGAGCACGTACGTACGGCGTGCGCATCCCAATCAAACGCGCTCCTTGCAATATGGTAGGGAGAAGCGGCGGAGGTGGTCGGCTCCGTGCCCAATGCGGTGCGGTTCGTTAGAAATGTGGCGAGCGATGTTTCGTGGCGTGCGTCGGCAAGCGGTGATCTTGTCCCCTTGGTTGAGGCGGTCGGTGTTGGCCGATGCGGGCTCTCTGTGGCATCCTAGACACTTTTTTGCTCTCTCTTGTCCTCCCATTGGGTGAGCGTTTAGCTCAACTTGCGACCTCGGCTCGGGGCGAGAACACCCGGCGGTTTAAGCACATGTAATTAAGCGGAGGAAAAAGAAACTTGCAAGAGATTCCCCTAGTAGCGAGCGAGCGAACCGGGAAGAGCCCGACGTAGAAATCGGGTGGCGGCGTCGCACGAATTGTGGTACGGCAAAGAAGCGTCCTCGGCGGCGGACACAGGCCAAGTCCCCTTGGAAGGGCGCACGAGGGTGACGACGGTCGGGCCGGGACCTGCGCATCACGAGCGTTGTCGGCGAGTCGGGTTGGTGGGAATACGACCCTAATTGGGTGGTAAGTCCGTCCAAGGCTAAATACGGGCGAGGGCAGGTAGCGAAGACAAGTACCGCGAGGGAAAGATGAAAAGGACTTTGAAAAGAGGATTAAAGAGGTGGCAGAAATTGCGGGAGGAAACGGGATGGAGGGCTGTCGTGCGTCTCGATAGGATGTGGAACGGCTCGGGGTGGTCGCCGCTCGACGGGTGCAAACCAGCACGGGGGCTGTTGCCCATCGTCACAAGCGCGGGTGGAGGCTCTGCTTTGTTAGTTTGGCGGTGCGGTGGTCGAGGGACGAAGCGCGCGCCCTTGTGGCCGGAGCCGTGTGCACAACGCGCTTGTGGTGTTGGTTGGTGGGCTTTCCATTAAGCTGGTCACCGGAAACACGGACCAAGGAGTCTAACATGTGTGCAAGTCGGCGGGTTTGAAAAACTTTGCGGGCGCAAGGAAGGGCGGCGGGCGAGATCCCCTCTTTGCGGGGGGTGCATCGTCGACCGCGCGGAAAGCATGCGAAGGGTTCGAGTGCGAGCACACACAGCGGGACCTAAAAAAAGATGGTGAACTATGCACAGCGAGGGCGAAGCCGGAGAGGGGAAACTGCGAGGTAGGCTCGTAGCGATGCGGCGATGCAAATCGTTCGTCGACTTGGGTATAGGGGCGAAAGACTAATCGAACCATCTAGTGGCGGTTTCCTCGGAAGTTTTCACTCGGGATATGGGCGGAGCTCACGCGCGAGTTTTGTCCCGGGTAAAGCAAATGATTAGAGGCATCGGGGGCGTAACGCCTAGAGCTTATTCTCAAACTTTAAATAGGTAAGAGGGTGCGTTGCTCCATTGAGCCGTGCCATGGAATACGAGAGCTCCAAGTGGGCCATTTTTGGTGGCGGGCGGCGATGCGGGATGGTAGAAAGTTGAGTTACGGTGCCGGGTGCGGCGCTAACCTAGATCCCACGAAAAGGTGTTGGTTGATTAAGGCAATGGGACGGTGGTCATGGAAGTCGAAATGCGCTAAGGAGTGTGTAACAACTCACCCGAATCGGCTAGCGAAAATGGATGGCGGGAGACGCTGGCCTATACTCGGCCGTCGAACAGTGCACAGCTTCGATGAGTAGGAGGACGAGGGTCGTTGAGAAACCTTGGGCATGAGCTTGGGTGGATCGGCCCCGGTCTCGGATCTTGGTGGTAGTAGCAAATATTCAAATGAGAACTTTGAAGGCGGCCCGAAGTGGGGAAAAGGTTCCATGTGAAACGGCACTTGGACATCGGGTTAGTCGATCCTAAGAGATGGGGGCCTTGCTCCTCAAGGGGTGCACTGCGCACGAGCATCGAAAGGGAATCGGGTTAATATTCCCGAACCGGGACATGGCGGCGGGCGGCAACGCGTTAGGAAATGGGAGACGTCGTCGGGGGCCCGAGAAGAGTTATCTTTTTCTTTTAAGCTTGCCACCCTGGAATCGGTTCACCGGGAGATAGGGTCCAGCGGTGGAAGAGCACCGCACGTCTTGCGGTGTCGGGGTGCGCTTCCCTCGACGGCCCATACGAAAATCTGGAGGACCGAGTACCGTTCATGCCCGGTCGTACTCATAACCGCATCGAGGGTCTCCCGAGGTGACGACCTGCGGTGATAGAACAATGTAGGTAAGGAAGTCGGCCAACGGATCGCGCTTCGGGAAGAGTATTGGCTGCGAGGGGGGTACAGGCCTGGGTGCGCCTCAACTGTGTTTGTCGGCGGAGTGCGCGAGCTGCTCTCGCGGCGAGGGCGGGCGGTCGACGATGCCGATTGGGCTACGGGCGTAGAATGCCCCCTCGCGGGGGGATTTTCCCTAGGCGGCGAACGGTCGACTGGAGCGTGCGGACAAGGGAGATGCGCTGTTTAATTAAAACAAAACGTGCCGATTGTCTGCGGATGCTGACGCAATGCTTGATTTCTGCCCGGTGCTGCGAATTTCAAGGGGTGAAGAAATTCAACCAAGCGCGGGTAAACGGCGGGGTAACTGTGGCTCTCTTAAGGTAGCCAAATGCCTCGTCATCCAGTGGTGACGCGCATGAATGGATTAACGAGATTCCCCCTTGTCCCTATCTCTGCTATCTGGCGAGAAACCACGGCCAAGGGAACGGGCTTGGCGAGAATCGGCGGGAAAGACCCTTTTGAGCTTGACTCTGGTCCAGAAGCTTTGTGAAAATGACTTGAGAGGTGTGTAGAATAGTGGGAGCCGTTTTCGGCGCGAGTGAAATACCACTACTTTTAACGATTATTTTACTTATTCCGTGGGGCGGAGACGGAGCACGCACGTGCCGGCAGCAAGGGCACGTTTCGGCGGGTCGATGCGGGCGGAAGACATTGTCGGTGGGGAGTTGGGTGAGGGCGGCACATACGGCCAAAGATAACGCGGTGTCCTAAGATGAGCTCAACGAGAACGGAAATCTCGTGTGGAACAAAAGGGTAAAAGCTCATTTGATTTTTTTATTTTCGGTACGAATACAAACGCGAAAAGCGTGGCCTATCGATCCTTTGAACTTTCGGGTGAAGCTAGAGGTGTCGGGGAAAAAGTTGCCACGGGGATAAGCTGACATCGCGGCCAAGCGTTCATAGCGACGTTGCTTTTTGATCCTTCGATGTCGGCTCTTCCTATCATTGTGAGAAGCGAATTCACCCGAGTGTTGGATTGTTCACCCACCAATAGGGAACGTGGTACAGGTTTAGACCATCGTGAGACGAGCTAGTTTACCCTGCGATGAACCACACCGCAATAGTAATTCAACTTAGTACGAGAGGAACCGTTGATTCACACAATTGGTCATCGCGCTTGGTTGAAAAGCCGGTGGCGCGAAGCTACGTGTGGGATTGTAATTTGAACGCCTCTAAGTCGGAGTCACGCTAAACGATGCATGTCCTCCTCGACTATGTCTCGACCCGCGATGGGGGGCGTCTCTTTGTCGCCCCAGGGGCCCGTGTCATTTGCAAACCGCGATCGTGGCTTATCTCGGTCGGAAACAACCAAGTTCAATTTCAAACGGTCGTTGAGAAAATCCTTTGCGGACGACGTACGGCGGTATGAGGTAGCGGTGGCCTTTGTTGCCACGATCTAACGAATTCGGCCCTTGGTCGCCTCGATTCGGAGCTTCGCTCTTGTCACTTTACTCCAAAATTCGGACGACTATCCCCATTTCACCTTCGGTCCTTTTCGATTTCAAGCATCGTTCTTTTGAAACTTCGCATCTTCGGCCATTTCTTGTGGGGGCGGGGGGTGGGGTTTCCATGCCGCCGGCTGCCCGAAGGGTGGCGGTCTCGCACGGAACGTGTGGTCGGTGGCATGGAAACCCCAAATTTCCATGTCGCGGCACGGCGTAGGCCCGGCCAGGGCTGGCGGAACTTGGGGTTGGCGTCCTCCAGCGCCCCAGGGAAAACACGGCGGGGAAAACTCGGGTTTCCATTTCGCGGCACGGACGCATGGGGCAAGAAGCTTGGGGTTCCATGTCCCGCCCGGGACGAAAACCGGCGGGTTTCCATCGCACCTACGCCACAACGGAAACTTGGGGTTTCCATGACGATCGACGAAATGCTTGGAGTCTAGGGAGCGGCGGTGTTTCGAAGCTGTCGGATCAGCCTACGAGAACTCGGGTTTTCCATGCTCGCGGCGCATACCAAACCCGCTTCCGACTCACGCCACACGACGGACGGCCGCCCCAATTTGGAGAAACTCGGGGTTTCCATTTAGGCGCGGCACGGCGGAAAATTTCCCCAAGTACGGGAAACCTGCGGTTCCCATGTCCCGCCGCGATGGGCGCTGCAACTGACACGGGTACTTGGGGAGTCCATGCCGGACGTGATAGAAACCACGCGCCCAAGTATGGGGAACTTCGAGTTTCCATGTGGTGAGCGAGCCGCCACCGAGGGTCCGCGGAGCTCGGGGATTCCCATTTTTTGCGGCACGACGGATACGATTCGGAAACTCGGGGGATTTCCCGTCCGCCATGACGGCTTGGTGGCCTCGGTGCGGGGGAGCTCGGGTTTCCATGTCGCGGCACGACGAAGGGGGCCATGGCTTTGCGGAACTTTCGGGGCTTCGATTTGGGCGCACGAGGGAAACCGCCTAGTTGCGGGAGCAACGCGGTTCCATCTCCCCGCCACACGACGAAAACCGTGCCCACGGTCGAGAGAGAACTTGGGTTTCCATGTCGCGGCACGGCCCGCGTCGCCCGAGTTTACGGAACTCGTGGTTTCCGTCGCGCGGCACGGCGGCGAACCGCCCAAGCACAGCGAACTTGGGGCTCCCATTTCGCGGCGCGAGAGAGAAGCCGCTCCCCCGAGTCGTTTCGGAACTTGGGGGTTTCACGCCTCGTCGCGGAAGCGGAAGTCCGTGCGGGGAAGGTTGGGTTTTGCGAGGCCCCGGACTTCGCAGGCGCGTTCGTGGTAACGAGCACGCCGTCGGGCGTTCGGGCGGCGGGTGCGGCCTGCGGGCGAGCCGCCGCACGATGGCGCACGGGGCGCGGGTGTGTGGCGGCGGCGACACGGAAGGGCGCGTCGCACATGGCGGCGGTGGCATTGGAAAAAGTGACGTTACGGGCGAAACGTCACGGCGTAGCCCGAGTCATAGAACCGACGCACGAGGTTGAGCGGCCGACGCTAGCGAGTGGGCGGACAGGCGAACGATGGGGGTCGTCTCGGGTTGACCGGGGCGGCCCCGACACGCACATGATGCGCGTGTTAATACGTCGTGCGGATGATGGAGAATTCATCAACCAACGATCAAGCAAGCATGCGAGTGCGGCGCATTTGGAGGGCACACGAGCTAAGCCAACGGCTCGTTGGTGGAAAAACACGGCGGCGGTGGCGCGAGGGCGGCGCGGTCGAGACGAGGTTGTTGACGTGCGGGCGTGCGAATTCCTCCGCGAGGGCATCCGCACCGCGGAGCCGGGTCGAGTTGGACGGCGCGCGGGTCCGTCGTGCGACATACGTGCGAGGGCGTGTGGAGACTTCTCCGCGGGCGTCCGCCGCGATCCGAGCTTCGATTCGAGAGGTCGTTGTGAAGGCATCGTGAGTCGGAATTGAGTGCCGGTTGAAGCGAGGTGCGTTCTGATGGGACGGAGCTAACCACATAGATGGGGGAGCGGATTGGACGGGACGAGGAGAGCTCGCCGAGAGGTGCGAAACCATTTGATGCCGACCGAGTGACCTGGCGACGCCAGGCGATTTTATGCGAGGATATTCCCGAGTGAATTCTGATGCGTAGCGATTGTTGTGGGCTAGTTAATGATTGTCAGCATTGTAAGCTTGGACAAAAAGTGACTTGCCTTGCCAAAAAACAGGGGTCCTTTTCTTCGGATTGGAACTTATACTCTATTTCGTATTTATGGAAACATATGTCGGGGAAGACCCATTATTAGCGGGAGTTGCCCCACCCTTGTATGTATGGGCGTACACTATGGATGTGATGATGATGTTCATGTTTTCCGCACATTGAAAAAGAACATTTGATTAACTAATTTAACAAGTGTTGCTAAAGGCGCGATCTACATACTTGGTATTACGAAAGAAGTACGGTAGTGCCGCACCGAAGTACATAGCACGGTTGAAAGGTCCATAGAAAGGTCTAGGGGCGTGACGAGGTTCCTCGCCCGCGCGGCGGCGGTCGCCCAAGCATGCGAAATGTAAGGTTTCCATGTTCTGCTCAATGGACACGAGTCGAGGTATACGCCGCGAGCGAAAACCGCCACACAACCAAGACCCACGAGCCGGGGGCCGACGACGGAAGGCGTTGGGGCGTTCGGTGGACATGCGACGAACGACGAAACACGGCCCGGAAGGTTAGACGAGGGCGCGCCGACGGACGAAAAACATCGTCCGGCTACCCTCCTGACGTTATCACGGTGACCGTGCGGCGTTTAGGAGCGACGTCGCAACGCGTCCAAAAATGGCCGTGTGTTGGCTTGGAGGTTTTATGGGCAGTAGTGGTGGCCGACGTTGGGAGGAAATGCCACGTCGTAACCAAGGCTTTATGGGCGTTTGCGGGTCGGCCTCATATGGGTCGACCCACCCATGGAAGCAATGTGTGGGCAAAGGCACATACGAAAGGAGGACGTGCGATGGACGATAAAGGAAAAGAAAAAGAAGGACATAAACATCTTACTTTGATTCCACCATTGGAAAGCTAACAAGGCTTGGGGAGGGCGAAGGTCGAGGTGGAGGCGAAGCCGCGGCCGAGAAACGGGTACGGGTCGAGTCGGGTAAAAAACCCGTTCGGCGTTCACCCGCGAGGTCGAGTCGGGTTCCTTCCGCGGCGCGTGCGGTGCGGTGTTTGGTGCATGGTCGAGGTCGGGTTCCTTCCACGGGGGGCGCGTGCGGTGCGGTGTTTGGTGCCGCGGTCGGGTCGGGTTCCTTCGCCGGGACGCGTGGAGAACGGTGTTCGGGGCGGGCGCGTTCGAGGTCGAGTCGAGGGTTCGTGCGGCGCGCCCGCGTTCCGGACGCGCGGAACGATGTTTGAAGGCGGAGTTCGTTCGAGCGAGGGTCGGGTCGGGTCGAACGCGTTCGGGAAACGCGTGCGGACGCGGCCCGGTGACCCGCGTGCGGAAACGTGTTCGGGGGTGCCGAGGGCGTACGCGGCCCGAGTGACCCTCGAACCGGAGTCGCGGACTTCGACATGTTACGAAAGGGAATTTTGGGGTTCCTTTGGATTTTTTTTGCACCTTGTTGGGGAAGGTTTGTTAAGGCTAGACCCGAGTACAAACACATTTGGCAAAAGCACTAAATGGTTTATGGAGGCTTGGGTTTGTATAGTTATTGCGAGATTGTACATATTTATTCGACATAATGCGGCGGAACTTATTAGCAGGGATTTGCCCCCTCCCTTGAATGTATGGGCATTCATGTGGTTTGATATTGATGTTTATTTAACTGTTTTATTTCCGCACGGGAGCACTTTGGAAGATTAATTAAACAAGTGTTGGATTGGCGTAGTCTACTTATTGGGTATTTGAAAAGAGAAAAATAGTGGTGCCGCACCCACGTACATAGAGCGGTTGGGAGACTACCACGAGGTATAAGGGCGTGACGGTTGGTATCGGAGCTACATTTTTGTGGCTTTATTATTATTATTATTATTATTGAGCGGGGATACGGGTTACGGCGTTGCGGAGCAGTATTGAAGCTTGATGGATGGAGATTTGTTTCATTGGAAATGAACTTCAAAGAAATTAAAGAGAAGTGGAAAGGAAGTGGAAAAAGAGGAGTTTGATGGTAGTCGGACCATTGATACATTGTGCGAAGAGGAGGACATACGGCATGAAAAGATGAAATGTTTCGACTTATGAAGAAAGTGAGAATTCTCAGAAGCGAGGAAATGGACAAGGTGGAAGAAGAGCGAAGAGTTAATTGATAAGCTTCTCGAGCTTAGAGACCTTGGAAAGATGAAGCATGGTGGCATGAAGCCTTTGTGCTTGAACCAAAGGATGTTGTAGATGTGATTGAAGTCAAGGAAAGAGTGATGAACAAGTTGGACCGGACCAAGCACGACACAAGCATTGATGGTGGACGATTCTCACAAGGATGTTGCGGATGTGGTAGAAGTCGAGGGGACGAACTTGATGAACGGGTTGGACCCCGGAGCCGAGCACATCGCGGCATCGGTGATGGATGATTACGGGGAGGATGTTGAGGATGCGGATATGATCGAGGAAGAACTCGTGGAACAAGTTGAACACGGACCAAGCACATTGCGGGCATTGGGGGATGAACCACATGAAAATTTTTGCGGTGACAATGATCGAGAGGAACTTTATGAGCGAGGCGGTACCGGATCGAGAGCATTGCGGACATTGATGAGGACGGAGGACACTCGCTTGGGAATTCTTCATGAAGACATGGCTCGTGTTTCAATTGAGCATGCGGGAGATGGGCCCGAAGTATGCGGGGATGGGAAAAGGAATGACTTCTTTTCCAATGCCATAAGGAGGACCTTTCCTCGGATGGTATGATGGAACCTTGTGCGATTTGAAACGAGGGAGCATTTCTTGTTGTAGGCCTTGATAGGGAAATTTGTGACTCGCTCTAGTAGGTTCAAATTCACAGCGACAAGGGTGGAACTTGATGATGCGCGATAGATACGGGTCCGTAGCAGCCACATGGAAGACGGCTAGGTGCCGGCATGACTCATGGTGCCTTGGTGGTAGGGCACATTGTGCGGGTAGACTTCTTCATGGCTTACAACGAGAAGGAACTCTTGGTGCACCTTTAGCGGGGGAGAAGCCTTGGAGGAAGTACCCATGATGATGATGGTAGAAGTGGCCAAGGGCATGGCATACACTATACACATGATGGTGGCCCGGGGTTGAGCGGAGTCTGCTCTTGATGGACACATGGGAAACCAAAGTCATGTACATTGACACGAGGGCATGGCGGGACATTATGTGGAGACATTATGCGAGTGCATACTGGGTGCCCACTTGTAGAGCATCATGGAGGAGTGTCAAGAAGAATATGCGAGCATGATCGATTGTTGGTGCTACATGGAGATGTTTTATAGATGGGCTGATGGACGTTGTTCACTTTGAGCAACGAACATTGGTTGGATGAGCGACCTACGAGCACATTCATGTGACTTGCGGGGGTGAGAACAACTTGTGGTGTGGCACTCGCGAGCAATACAAGTATGCTTGCCAACGCTTTGGATAGGATGATGCGTGGGAGTTCATGGTGGAGTTTCATTCATTGGAGGCTTGCTGCTCACAATGATCTTGCGAGTGTACGGTTCCTCGGGAGGCGAGATCGGGAGCGGTGTGATTTTGATGCACTATGGGATGCATACCTTCGAGCGAGGAAACGCGTTCGGTCGGGTCGGGTCGCGTGAGGGCGCCCAAGGAAACGCGTTCGGGTCGGAGGACGTGTGAGGGCGGCCGTATAAAAAATGCTAAGTTGTGACCTTGCGTGCCTTGTGCACATTCGCGCGACCGATTCCGATTTGCTCCCTTGTGCCTTCGTTCGGCGGGTCGGGTCGGGTCGTGCCGGCGAGGGAACGTATAAAAAATGCTCGTCGTGACTGCTCGTGTGCCTTGTGCACGTTCGTGCGACCCGTTTTCCGTTTGCTCCCTTGTGCCTTCGTTCGGGGCGGGTCGGGTCGCGTGCGGGTGTGGCGCCCGAGGGGGGAAACGTGTTCGGGTCGGGTCGTGTGAAGGAGGCGGGGTATAAAAATGCTAAGTTGTGACCGCCTGTGCCTT
Source organism: Pinus albicaulis (assembly GCA_034641835.2). Classification (NCBI taxonomy): domain Eukaryota; kingdom Viridiplantae; phylum Streptophyta; class Pinopsida; order Pinales; family Pinaceae; genus Pinus; species Pinus albicaulis. The sequence goes on from CM076579.1 coordinate 960,842,779, forward strand.
GTGCACGTTCGTGCGACCCGATTGCCGTTTGCTCCTTTGTGCCCTCATTAGGGGCGGGTCGAGTCGTCCGTGTGGGCGCCCGAGGAAACGCGTTCGGGTCGGGTCGTGTGAGGGAGGCCAAGAAGTATCGAAAATGCTAAAGTTGTGTGCTTGGGTATTGCTGCCTGATTGTCACGCCCTATACTGTCGGTGTCTTTCAACCACGCTATAGACGGGTGCGGCACTACCGTACTTTTCTTTTTCCAAATACTCAAGTATATAGACTCATATTTGTAACACTTGTTAGTTATTAACCAAAGGTTCTCTGTATGCGGGGCAAAACATAAACATCATTGTCAATCCACCAGTATGCTCATACATACAAGGAGGGGCAATTCCACGGTAATAATGACGTGTAAAATAATAAGTTCCAATCCAGCGAAGCCATACTGCTCCTTGGCAAGGCAGAATTATCCTTTTGACAAGCCCTAAGGCTTGTCGACCATCAAACTAGCCTACAGCAATCATTTACAATCATCAGGAATTCTGCCTTGGGAATATCTGCACAAAAGCGGCCCAAGTCTTTTGCCGGGTCCTCCAAATCGCTTTTCTAAATCAGTTTAGACCGTCCCTCGAGCTCCCTGTGTGTCCAATCACGCCCAACTGTACGGTTAGATGCGGCCCGTCCAATACGCACATTCTGCAATTTACGGCACTCAATTCGACTCCCGGACGCTCCCGGGCCAAGCCGCGCGTGGTGCCGGATTCGTGCGAAGGCACTTGGGTCTTGGGTCACCCGACTCGCCCAACCAAATGCGTTCGGGTCGGGTCGGGCGCGTCGAGGTGAGGGCACTGACAAGGTCGGCCGGGTCGAGTCGTTTGGGCCGAGGGCGCCGGGGTATCCCAGACTAACTAAGTTGTGACGCGGGTGCCTTGTGCCGCGTCCAAGGCGACCCGTTTGCCCGTTTGCTCCCATGTGCGTCCGTTCGGTCGGGCGAGGTCGTGTGGCACCGGGTGAGCGTCCGTCCGGGTCGGGCCGTTTGGTCGAGCGCCGTGTCGGATTTGCTAAGTTGTGACCGCCGAGGGTGCCTTGTGCACGTCCGTGCGGCCGTTTGCGGGTTGGTCCCATGTGCGTCCGTTCGGGTCGGTCGGGTCGTTCGGTCGTGCCGGGTGAGGGCATCCGTTCGGGTCGGGTGCGTTTGGTCGTGGCGGGTGAGGGCGTCCGTTCGAGGTCGGGTCGTTTGGTCGTGGCGGGTGAGGGCGTCGTTCCCGGGTCCGTTCGCCCAAGGGCGTCCGTTCGGGTCGGGTCGTTTGGTCGTGGCGGTTGAGGGCGTCCGTTCGGGTCGGGTCGGGTCGTTTAGTCGTAGCGGGTGAGAAGCGTCCCAGGTCGGGTCGGAGTCGGGTCGTTTGGGTCGAGGGCGTCCGTTCGGGTCGGGTCGAGTCGGGTCGAGGTGGCGTGCCGAGTGAGCGTCTGTTCGGGTCGGGTCGGGTCGGGTGGGCATGATGGGTGGCGTCGGGTCGGGTCGGGTCGAGTCGGAGTGGGCGACGTCTTAAAGGTGGCGTCCGGTCGGGTCGAGTCGGGTCGAGGTCGGCGATACCGGGTGGCCATCCGTTCGGGTCGGGTCGGGTCGGGTGGGCGTGCGGGTGAAAACGTCCGTTCGGGTCGGGTCGGGTCGGGTCGACGTGCGGGTGGGCGTCCGTTCGGGTCGGGTCGGGTCGGGTCGGGTGGGCGGTCTTAAGGCCAGCTCCGTTCGGGTCGGGTCGGGTCGGGTCGTTTGGTCGTCTTCCGAGTGAGCGTCCGTTCGGGGTCGGGTGGCCCGAGCGTCCGTTCGGAGGTAGGCGTGCGGGTGAGGCATCCGTTCGGGTCGGGTCGGGTCGGGTCGTTTAGCCGGCGCCCGTGTCCAGTTTGCTAGTTGTGACCGCAAGGTGCCTTGTGCCACGTCCCGGGGCGTTGTTCGTTGCTCTGTGCGTCGCGTTTGGTCGGGCGCGCCGCGGTGAGCGTCCCGTTCGGGTCGGGTCGTTCGGTCGTCTTAGGGTAGCGTCGGGTCGGGTCGGGTCGGGTCGTTTAGCCGAGCGCCGTGTCGGTTGCTAAGTCGTGATCGCCGGGTGCCTTGTACACGTACGAGCGACCCGGTCCCCGTTCTTGCCATGTGCGTCGGGTTGGTTCGGGTCGTTCGATCGTGCGGCGAGCGTCCATTCGGGTCGGGTCGTTCGGTCGTGCGGCGGCGTCTGTTCGGGTCGGGTCGTTCGGTCGTGCGGGGTAGGCGTCCGTTCGGGTGAGGGCGTCCAGGTCGGGTCGGGTACGTTCGGTCGTGCGAACGAGAAGCGTCCGTTCGGAGTGGCGTGCGGGCGAGCGTCCGGGTCGGGTCGAGGTCGGGTCGGGTCGTTTGGCCGAGCGCCGTGTCCAGAATTTGCTAAGTTGTGACCGCCGGGTGCCTTGTGCACGCTCACGGCCCGGCCCGTTCTCGTTGCTCCCATGTGCGTCCGTTTGGTCGGGTCGTTCGGTAAATGCCGGCGAGGGCGTCGGGTCGGGTCGGTCGTTCGGTGCGTCTTGCGAGCGAGCGTCCGTTCGGGTCGGAGTCGTTCGGTCGTCTTGGTGCGCTCCGTTCGGGTAAAGACGTCCCGTTCGGGTCGGAAATCGTTCGGTCGTGCGCGGCGGCGACTCCGTTCGGGTCGGGTCGGGTCGTTGTTAAAAGCGCCCGTGTCAGGGCCCTACAAGGTTGTGACCGCCGGTGCCTTGTGCACGTCGGGTCGTTCGGTCATGCCCGGCCGAGCGTCCGTTCGGGTCGGGTCGTTCGGTCGTCTTGGGAGCGAGGGCGTCAATCGGGTCGGGTTGTTTGGTCGTGCGGCCACGATGGCGTCCCGGGTCGGGTGGGCGTGCGGCCGAGCGTCCGTTCGGGTCGGGTCGGGTCGTTTGGCACGAGCGCCGTGTCGGTTGCTAAGTTGTGACCCTTGGGGTGCCTTGTGCACGTCCAAGACGCTTCCGTTCGTTGCTCAATGTGTGCGTCCAGATTCGGTCGTGCGAGTGAGGGCGTCCCAGGTTCGTGTACGTGTCGTTTGGTCGTGCGGCACAGTAGCGACCCGTTCGGGTGGGTACGGGCGAGGGCGTCCGTTCGGGTCGGGTCGGGTCGTTTGCAGCGAGCGCCGTGTCGGTTGCTAAGTTGTGACCGCCTTTGGGTGCCTTGGCTGCACGTCCAAGAGCGGCTTGCGTTCTCGTTACTCCAATGTGCGTCGGGTCGGTACGTCTTGGGACGAGGGCGTCCGTTCGTGTCGTGTCGTTTGGTCGTGCGGCACGATGGCGACACGTTTGGGTGGGCGTGCGGCGAGCGTCCGTTCGGGTCGGGTCGGGTCGTTCGGGCCGAGCGCCGTGTCGGTTGCTAGTTGCGCCCAGCACGGTGCCTTGTGCACGTCCGGGCGGCCCCATTTCCATTGCTCCCATGTGCGTTCGTTTGGTCGGCGTCTTGGTGGCCAACGCCTTCGAGTGAGGGCGTCCGTTCGTGTGGCGTCAACGGGGTGAGCGTCCGTTCGTGTCGTATCGCGTTTGGTCGTGCGGCACGATGGCCGCGCCGTTCCGATGGCGTGCGGGCGGCGTCCGCGTTCGGGTCGGGTCGGAGTCGTTCGGGCCGGCGCCGTCATCGGTTGCTAAGTTGTTGCCGGTGCCTTGTGCATCGCCGAGAAGCGAGGCCGTTTGCCCGTTTGCTCCCATGTGCGTTCGTTTGGTCGGCCGTGCGCGTGTCGCGGCGGTGAGGGCGTCCGTTCGTGGTAGCGTCATGGGTAGGGCGCGTCGTGTCGCGGCGGGTGAGCGCGTCCGTTCGTGTGGGCGTGCGGGTGAGCGTCGGTTCGTGTGCGTGTCGTTTGGTCGTGCGGCACGGTGGCGACCGTTCGAGTGGGCGTGCCGGGCGAGGCGTCCGTTCGGGTCGGGTCGGGTCGCGAGCGCCGTGTCGGTTGCTAAGTTGTGACCGCCGGGTGCCTTGTTGTGCACGTCCGGGCGGGCCGTTTGCCGTTTGCTCCCATGTGCGGCCGTTTGAGTGGCGCGTGCGTGTCTTGCCGAGTGAGGGCGTCGGGTTCGAGTGGTCGTGCCGAGCGAGCGTCCCCGTTCGGGTCGGGTGGTGTGGGCCAAAGGCGCCGTGTCGATTTTCTAAGTTGTAGCCTTGGGTGCCTTGTGCACGTCCAAGGCGGCTTGGATTGCCATTGCTCCCATGTGCGACCGTTTGGGTTCGTGTCGTGTCGTGCGGGTGAGCGTCCAGGTCGGGTCGGGTGGTTGGCGAGGCCACCGTGTCGGTTGCTAGGGTTGTGACCGCCGGGTGCACGCACGTCCCAGAGCGTGGCCCGTTGCCGTTTGCTCCCATGTGCGTCGGGTCGGGTGGGCGCGCGGGTATTCGTCTTGGGGTGAGGGCGTCCGTTCGGGTGGGGGCGCGGGTGTCGTCTTTGAGTGAGGGAGCATCCGTTCGGGCGGGGGCGTGCCGGGTAGGAGGTCGTCCGTTCGGTCGTTTGGCCCGAGCGCCGTGTCGGTTGCTAAGTTGTGGCCCGCCGGGTGCCTTGTGCACATCCCGGGCGGCCCGTTGTCGTTTGCTCCCATGTGCGTCCTTACGGGTGGGCGGGTCGTGTGGCTGCGGGTGAGGGCGTCCGTTCGGGTCGGGTCGTTTGAGGCAAAAGGCGCCCGTGTCGGTTGCTAAGTTGTGACGTCCGGGCGGTTCGTTGCTGAATTTGCTCCCATGAGCGTCTGCATTCGGAGTCGGGCGTGTCATGTCGCGGCAGGAGTGATGGCGTTCGTTCGAGTGGCGTGCGGGGTGAGGGCGTCCCGGGTCGGGTCGGGTGGTGGCTCGGCGCCGTCGTCGGTTGCTGGTGTGACCATGGGGTGCCTTGTGCACGTCCGGGCGGCCCATTGCCATTTGCTCCCATGTGCGTGCGGGTCGGAGGTGGGCGCGTCGTGTCGCCCAAAGGTGAGGAGCGTTCATTCGGGTCGGGTCATTTGGGCGGTCTTAGGGTGAGGGCGTCCGTTCGGGTCGGGTCGTTTGGCCCGGGCGCCCGGTGCCATATTTGCTGAGATTCTTGTTGCCCGGGTGCCTTGTGCATGTCCGGGCGGCTTGGATTGCCGTTTGCTCATGTCGTCCGATCGAGGGCGCTCGGTCGCCCGGGTGAGGGCGCACGGACAATTCGGAGTCGCCATTTTGTCCAGGGTGCCGCTTATCGATTTTGCTTTTCGTGTGAAAGGTGGGTTGGTAATTGAGTTGTTTTTGCTCGGTTGTGCCGAAAGAATGGCCTTGGGTCATTTGTAGGGTCGTCGACTTTTCTTCTCTCCATCACCACTCGGTAGCATGAGCGTGTTGGCCATGCTTTCCTTGAGCATGTTTGAACAATCTCTCCGTCCACTCTCTGTTTTCTAGCATTTGGATGGGGTTGTTGTGTGTGGCTCTTTTCGGAATGGTAGGCTGCTGTTGGCGTTGTTGAAATCGGCGCTCACATTAGCTTTCTCTCTCGTGCCCTTGGTCGCACGTTTGCTGTTGAAATCAACGTTTTGATATGTCGCTCGTTGGCTTTGTCGATGTCGGCTCTTCTCTATATTGTTCTTCTCCTCCCGTTTTGCTTGCTTGTGGGGGGAGGGGTTGAATTTTCGTGTGAAAGGTGGGTTGGTAAGCGAGTTGTTTGTTCGGGTGTGCAGTGGCCTTGGGTCATTTGTACGGTCGTCGACTCTCATCTTCTCTCCATCTCCACTCGGTAGCGCATGAGCGGTAATGTTTGCCATGCTTGTGCGGGAGGCATGAAAAGAGTTACCCTTTCGCTCTTGTGTTCTTAGAGTTGGATGAGGTCGCTGCAGTAGCAGCTCCTTGAGACAGGCGGTCGGTCGCCTATGTTGCTCTCGTACCCCTTGCTCGCTCGTTGGCTCCGTTCGATGTTGGCTCTTCGCTATATTGTTCACCTCCTCCCTTTTTGGTGGGTTGGAGAGGTGGGCTTTTGTCTCGTTGGCTTCGTGAAATCGGCTCCTCGCTATATTGTTCACCTCCTCCCCTTTTGGTGGGGGGAGGGGTTCGATTTTCGTGTGAAAGGTGGGTTGGTAACTGAGTTGCTTGTTCGGGTGTGCCTGAAGAGTGGCCTTGGGTCATTTGTAGGGTCGTCGACATTCATCTTCTCTCCATCCCCACTCGGTAGCGCATGAGCGGTAATGTTGGCCATGCTTGTTCTGGGAGGCATATGTGAAAAGAGTTGCCCTTCCGCTCTGTGTTCTCGGAGTTGGATGAGGTCGCTCTGTGTGGCTCCTTGAGACAACTGGCCGGTCGCCTATGTCACTCTCGTGCCCCTTGCTCGCTCGTTGGCTCCGTCGATGTTGGATCTTCGCTATATTGTTCACCTCCTCCCTTTTTGGTGGGTTGGAGAGGTGTGCTTTTTTCTCGTTGGCTTCGTGAAATCGGCTCCTCGCTATATTGTTCACCTCCTCCCCTTTTGGTGGGGGGAGGGGTTGGATTTTCGTGTGAAAGGTGGGTTGGTAATTGAGTTGCTTGTTTGGGTGTGCCTGAAGAATGCCCTTGGGTCATTTGTAGGGTGGTCGACATTCATATTCTCTCCATCCCCACTCGGTAGCACATGAGCGGTAATGTTGGCCATGCTTGTCCTGGGAGGCACATGTGAAAAGAGTTACCCTTTCGCTCTGTGTTCTCAGAGTTGGATGAGGTCACTGTGTGTGGCTCCTTGAGACAACTGGCCAGTCACCTATGTCGCTCTCGTGCCCCTTGCTCGCTCTTTGGCTCCGTCGATGTTGGCTCTTCGCTATATTGTTCACCTCCTCCCTTTTTGGTGGGTTGGAGAGGTGGGATTTTGTCTCGTTGGCTTCGTGAAATCGGCTCCTCACTATATTGTTCACCTCCTCCCCTTTTGGTGGGGGGAGGGGTTGGATTTTCGTGTGAAAGGTGGGTTGGTAAATTGAGTTGCTTGTTCGGGTGTGCCTGAATAATGGCCTTAGGTCATTTGTAGGGTGGTCGACATTCATATTCTCTCCATCCCCACTCGGTAGCACATGAGCGGTAATGTTGGCCATGCTTGTCCTGGGAGGCATATGTGAAAAGAGTTACCCTTTCGCTCTGTGTTCTCAGAGTTGGATGAGGTCGCTGTGTGTGGCTCCTTGAGACAACTGGTCGGTTGCCTATGTCGCTCTCATGCCCCTTGCTTGCTCATTGGCTCCGTCGATGTTGGCTCTTCACTATATTTTTCACCTCCTCCCTTTTTGGTGGGTTGGAGAGGTTTGCTTTTGTCTCGTTGGCTTCGTGAAATCGGCTCCTCGCTATATTGTTCACCTCCTCCCCTTTTGGTGGGGGGAGGGGTTGGATTTTCATGTGAAAGGTGGGTTGGTAATTGAGTTGCTTGTTCGGGTGTGCCTGAAGAATGGCCTTGGGTAATTTGTAGGGTGGTCGACATTCATATTCTCTCCATCCCCACTCGGTAGCACATGAGCGGTAATGTTGGCCATGCTTGTCCTTGGAGGCATATGTGAACAATTCCCCCTTCGCTCCATGTTCTTGGAATTGGATGGGTTTTTGTGTGTGGCTCCTTGAGACGACTGTCCTCTTCATTGTTTGGCTCTTTATGGTGCCGGTTTCTTGTGCTTGTACTCTTTCTATGTCAGCACTGTGGGTTGAGATGCATACGTTTAAGAGGAATGCGGAGGGGTTTTGGCTGTAAGCTGCCCCTCTTGCTTGCTTTTTCCATTGGGCGATGTGAGGAGCGGGGTTCACCTTGTTGTAAAATTAAGGTTTGGAATTCCTTTCAGAGTGCATGTTGTTTGTCCTTGCGTTGGCTTTGAGGTCTTGATCGATGTGGTGGCCCATTTGTTTGCTCGAGTGGTCGGCTTTTTCCTTGCATCTTGCGTGCATCGTAGGATTATGCGGCTTGGAATGTTGAGACACAAGGTGATGGGAATTTCTTGTTTTGTTGATCGCTCATGCGATTGTGGTCCAACGGGGATGAGGCTTGCTACGTTGATGGTGGGTGCTATATCTAGAAGGAGGACTTCAAGGTGGAACGCTTCGACCTCCCTCCTTTGTGTGGAGGTGGCTGCAGGTGAGAAGTTTTCATTGTCCAGTTGGTAAGTCGGTGGGGAAATCTCCCAGGTTGCTTGTATGCAGGGTGTGTGGGGTGCGGGGTTGCCCGATCCCTCCTCCTGTTCAGATATGTTGATGCCTTTTGTAGCGAGCCTCTTGATATGCATTTATTTTTTTCCTCTGCCTTCGCATCGAGGTTTCCCTAGGCGATCAAGCGATCGAGGTCCACCGTTTCTGCTATCCGGGTGGACTCCTAGGTGGTCTCGGTGCGGGGTGGGGAGGGTTGGAGGGGGGAATTTTTAAGGGAGGTTGCAGGAATGGTCGTTCTTGTTTTATTTCCATCCTTTTGCATCGAGGGTGCCGCAGGCGATCAAACGATCGAGGTCCACTATTGCTGCTGACCGGGTGGACTCCTAGGTGGCCTTGGTGTGCGGCGGGGAGGGTTGGGGTGGCATTTCTAATAGAGGTTGTCGACTTGGTCATTCTCCTTCTACTTCCTTCTTTTTCCTTTGTAGTGAGAAGCCTTGTGTGGGTTGGGGGGTCATTTACCTCTCAGTAGTAACATGCTCTAGGCACTTGTCTCGACGGGGCCCTCAACTTTTCTAGTGGTCAAGTTTAGGTTGTGGCTTGTCTCTGCTTGGTTGTTTGATTGCCGCTTGTTATGTCGTGTAGATAGAAAGGATGTTGTGTCGAAATGTAGTATGTGGAAGGGTGTGAAAACGTGGGATGATTTTGATTGGGTGCCTTTTTTTCCTTATTTTTGGTTAAGCCAACATCCCCTCGCGCAGCGGTCGCCCTCTGTTTTTCTAGCTAGCGTTGCTTGAAATTTGGCCCCCTTTCTCTCAAATTGGATTTTTGTCGCAACTGTTATGGTGGGTAATGCTTGTTTTTTCTTTCTTTCCTATCGTCGTTTTATTCCCTTCCGGTCCCCAGCTTTATGGAGAAAAGCGAGAATTGTTGTGGGTCAGTGTCAGAGAAGGATGAAAAGCAGTGCAAACTCCCGGGTTGGCCACCCTAGTCCTTCTCGGTCGTCGTTCCTTGCAGTTCCCCCCTTTTTTGCTAAGGCACAGGGCTTGGAAAATCTTTTACTATGCTTGAGCCTCCCCTTGTGATTCATTTTGTTTCCCCTAGCTTTACAGAGAAAAGGTGGGATTGCCGTGGATTTTGACGTTTTCGGAAGGATGAAAAAGCAATGCGAGCTCCTGCTGGGGTGGCCGCCCTAGTCCTTCTCGATCGTCGATCTGTGTAGTTCCCAACTTTTTGCGAGGGCAGGGGGCGCCCTGAAAGCCTGTTTTGTGTTTGAGCCTCGGCCATGTTTTGGTTCTCTTTTTTCTTTTCTCTTTTTGGGTTGCTTTTTTCTCTTCCTCCTTTTGGCCCCTAGCATTACGGAGAAAAG